>BSBN01000567.1:11940374-13348249 GCA_027924645.1 Cunninghamia lanceolata | reverse complement strand
GTTATTTTAGGTGAGTTTGGCTGTGCCATAAATGCAGTGGCTAGAGAGGCTATGTCCCACTATAGCCATCAGCCGCATTAAAACTGATGCAATGTCACCACATCTTTGGCAGGGGTAGGAAATCTCCTCTCCAAAGGAACTTTTAAATTTGAAAAAAATACAAATTTATATTAAAGAAAAAATACAAGATGCAGACACAAACAATCACACAAGAAAAACAACCAGACTCAGCACTCAAATTTCTGACCTACAACAAAACAAACTTGCAAGCATTCAATGGATCAAATCAGGGAGGGAGAGGGGAGATCTCCAAGAGGAATACAGAAGGAATCAGAAACCCTTGACCTCTCAGAGCCCCCAAAATCTTCCTTTCAAAACTTTGCCTTCTTCTAGATTCATTCTTTTAACTCCATTTCTTCTTGAGTGATAAGCTATATTGGCTTGTTCACTCCCTAATGAGCCTAAATCACTCTTGTCTCTTCTGAGTTAACTCTCCAATCAAAGGGAGTTAACTCTCCATTTTCTCCACCTCTTTTAGCCTCTTCAAATCTATAAATACCCTCCTCCCTCAAGCACAAATAGAGGCAATTTCATTTGTGCATCTAGTCTATTGCAGGTTTTTCCTCTCCAACTAGCATCCATATGCTCATATAGGACGTTCGAGCTTTTTATTTTTATTGTTCGGTAAGTGCACAAAGATGAGGGACCAAAATGGGGTCTTAAGTTGCCACTTTTTTTTTGAAATTAGGAAACATTGATGTTGGATGAGAAATTGAACATAGCTACACTCAAAATTTGAAGATGGAACGAAAACCAGAGTTGTAGTGCTCCGAATCTAGTTTTTAAACTACTATTTTTTTTCCAAAAATGGTTGAAATTAAGGGGTTCAAAAAGGGGGAACACACAAATTGGTCTTGTTTTTCTGAAAAAATCATAACATAGCGCCTAGTGTGCTCCCCCTAAAATGTTAACTTTTTTTTAGTATTTCAATAATCGCTCTTGGTGAGATATTATGTAACACCATGTAGTTTATCCCTGATTTGTTCTGATAATTTTTTAATGAATAATTAATTTTTTAGTAATTTTTAAAGCGGACACATCCTGAAAAATAAAAATTTGAGCGTGCTCCCCCCCTAAAATGTTTGAAAACTAATCAAAAATCAAAAATTATTTTTTGAATTTGTGTAGAATGGAGTCTAGTTTCTAAAAATATAACTTATTTCAATTTTTAATGAATGGTTTAAAAAAAGTAAAAAATACTAGACATTGGTTTTTGACAAAAATTGGACACACTAACAAAAGAAATTCAAGATGAAACACTAAACGTACTCAAAATGTGAAAAAAATTATAATGGTTAGATAGCTAACAGAGAGCTTAAGATCGTGGTTGTATTTTTTTGAGTTTTCATTGAAAAAAGTGCCATCTTAATGGGGAGCATGCTCCAAATTATCTCCAGATTTTGCCTAAAAACTAATAAAAACATGTTAAACAAAGCTAAGCATAACACGAGTGCGTTATAATGCGCTCGTGTTATGACGAGCATAACTGCAATACACATGCCAATTGCATTTGCTTGAAAGTTTCTAAAGCCTTTTCAACAAATCCATTTTTTGCATATCTTGCAATCATTGCATTCCGTTATAGAACATCTCTTTGAGGTGTTACGTCTTACAATTGACATGCCTTGTCTATGCTTCCACACTTTACATACATGTCTACAAGGGCAGCTGCACTTCCAATCGTCTCTCTCTCTCTCTCTCTCTCTCTCTCTCTCTCTCTCTCTCTCTCTCTCTCTCTCTCTCTCTCTCTCTCTCTCTCTCTCTCTCTCTCTCTCTCTCTCTCTCTCTCTCTCTCTCTCTCTCTCTCTCTCTCTCTCTCTCTCTCTCTCTCTCTCTCTCTCTCCTCTCTCTCTCTCTCTCTCTCTCTCTCTCTCTCTCTCTCTCTCTCTCTCTCTCTCTCTCTCTCTCTCTCTCTCTCTCTCTCTCTCTCTCTCTCTCTCTCTCTCTCTCTCTCTCTCTCTCTCTCTCTCTCTCTCTCTCTCCTCTCTCTCTCTCTCTCTCTACTTCCCTCCCCTGTCTACCTCCTACCCTCTCTCTTAGTCTCTACTTCCCTCCCTATCTACCTCCTACCCTCTCTCTCTTCTTCCTTGCCCTGTCTACCTCCTACAGTCCTCTCCCACTCTCTACTTCCATCCTGTCTCTACCTCCTATCCTCTCTATCACTCTCTACTTCCTTCCCTCCCCTCTCTACCTCTCCTCATTCTTCCCCATCCACTGAAATTCATAAATTATCTTGTTTCCATTTCATTGAATCCCAATTTTATAGGAGAGAGAGATAGAGAGTCCTAGTTTCCTTATTTTGGAGAGAGAGAGAGGGTGGGTCAGGTTTATGAGTTTAGGGTTGCTTAAGTTTAGGGTTTAGGGGAATCATTTAGGGTTTAGGGAATTATTTAGGGATTTAGGGGTTTATGGTTGCTTAGGTTTATGGTTCAGGGTTTAGGTGTTAGGGATTTAGGGTTCTCAGGTTTAGGGTTTAGGGGGTTAGGGTTTAGAGATGAGAGAGTGAGGGATTGATAGATATTGGGAGAGATCTAGGGAGATAGAGGTTTAAAGTTGCTTCCAGGGTTTATTGGTTTAGAGGTTTGGGGTTTAGGGTTGCTCAGTTTTAGGGTTTAGGGGTTAGGGGTTAGGGTTTAGGGGCATTATTTAGGGTAACTTAAGGTTTATGTTTTAGAGGTTAAGGGTTAAGGTTTAGAGGTTTAGGTTAGGGTTTAGAGAGAGAGGTCCAATAGGGAGATATAGAGGAGACCAAGGGAGGACATAGGGAGATAGAGGGTGAGGGACATGTCTAGAGACATAGACAAAGAGATTGAGAGTAGAGGGATGATAGATCTACACCGGAGATAGGGTTAGGGTTGATCGAGTTTAGGGTTTAGGGGTTAGGAGTTTAGAGAGGGAGAGTTATGGAGATAGAGGGTGAGGACATGGCCCAGAGGACATAGCCAGAGAGATTGAGAGGTAGAGAGATGATAGAGACAAGGAGATAGGGGTTTAGGGTTGATCGGGTTTAGAGTTTAGGGGTTAGGAGTTTAGAGAGGGAGAGATAGGGAGAGATAGGGGTGATGGACATGGCCAAAGACATAGGCAGAGAGATTGAGAGGAGAAGGGATGATAGAGACAAGGAGATAAGGGTTTAGAGTTGATCGGGTTTAGGTTTATGGTTGGTATATATGATGTATCAGAATGGTGTAAATGACTAACATATTGGTGCTTATGATGTTCTGATGGCTCCTGTGGCTTGGCAGAGGGTAGAATGACACCTGTGACTGACTAGGTGTAGAATGATGTTTGTGATTGATAGGTAGGTGCTACTAAGGAGCATATTGGCACATATGATATACAAAATGGTGCAAATGACTAACAGATTAGCGCTATGATCTTATAATGGCTCCTGGTGAGGTATTTGTTTGATTTTGATTATTTTTGGGATCATTTGAGATGGAGCTTAGATTGATTTGGGATGAACTGGATTGGTTTAGGGATGATGAGAGGTGAAAAGGACTAGATTAGGAATGATTAGAATGATTTTAGGGATGGTCTGAAGTGGTTTAGTGCTGGTTAGGGAATGATTAGAATGATTTAGGAATAGTTTAGGGATGTATTTGAGATGAAATCTAGGTTGATTAGAAATGATTAGGGATGAAGTTAAATTGATTTGGATGTGATTTGGGATGGTGTGAAGTGGTTTAGGGCTGATTAGGAGTGTTTAGGGATGATTAGAGATGAAATTGAATGGATTAGGGATGATTTGGGATTGATAAGGAATGAATTTGGTTCAAATGAAAGCTTAATGTTTTCATGTTATAGAGATTGGGAGAGATAGGGAGATAGAGGTTTAGTGTTGCTTCTAGGTTTTATGGTTTAGGAGTTAGGGGTTTAGGGTTGCTCATTTTTAGGGTTTAGGGTTTAGGGATTAGGGTTTAGGGGTCAATGTTTAGAGGTTTAGGTAGAGAGGTGAATAGGGAGATATAGAGGAGACCGAGCTTGGGAGAGATATCTATGTCTCCTCTATCCCTCTCTCTAACTATACCTACCTCTCTATCTCTCTCCCTGTCTCTCTATCTTGCTAGATCTCTTTCGATTCCCTCTCTCTAACTCTACCTTTCTATCTCTCTCCCTCATTATTTGAGGTTTACATGAGTTTAGGGTTTCTCAAGTAAATATGGTTTAGGTTTTAGAGTAAGGGTTTAGGGGAATTATTTAGGCTTTAGGGGTTTAGGGCAAGTTTAGGGTTTAGGGTCTAGGGGTTAGGGTTTAGGGTTTACGGGTTAGGGGTTTAGGGTTGCTTGAGTTTAGGGGTTAGGGTTTAGGGTTTAGGGTTTAGAGAGAGATAGAGCAAGGGGACCAATGGAGATTGGGAGAGATAGGGAGATAGAGGTTTAGGGTTGCTTCCAGGTTTTATGGTTTAGGGACCTTAGGGGTTTAGGGTTGCTCTTTTTTAGGGTTTAGGGGTTAGGGGTTAGGATTTAGGGACATTATTTAGGGTTTAGGGTTTATGGTTTAGGGGTTAGGAGTTAAGGTTTAGAGGTTTAGGTTTATGGTTTAGGTAGAGAGGCAAATAGGGAGATACAGAGGAGACCGAGCCTAGGAGAGATATCTCTGTCTCCTTTATCCCTCTCTCTAACTACACCTACCTTTGCTTCCCGGTTTTATGGTTTAGGGATCTTGGGGGTTTAGGGTTGCTAGATTTTAGGGTTTAGGGTTGGGTTTAGGGTTAGGTTTAGGTTTATGGTTTAGGTAGAGGGGAGAATAGGGATCCCTATCTCTATCTCTCTGGACATATGGATCCCTATCTCTTAATCTATCCCTCGCTACCTCTCTCTCCTCCTCTGAATCTCTCTCCCCATCCTTCTACCTCTTGAAATCTCTATCCCTATGTCTCTAGACATCTCTTGATCTCTTTCCTTATCAAGATATCTATCCTCATAACCCCATCTCTTAATATACCCCTCTCTACCTCTCTCTATATTTCCCTATCTATCTCTCCCTTGCTAGATCTATCTCCCTATATCTCCCCTGTCTATACATATGTATCTCTATCTTTCTCCCTTTCTAGACCCCTTTCTCTATCTCGATCCCCATCTCTCCCTTTTCTTGTCTCTATCTCCACCTATCCTCTCTATCTCCATGTCCCTCTCTATCTCTCTATGTCTCCCGATCCCTTTTTATATATAGGATAGAGAAATGAAGAGAGAGAGAGAGATAGACTCTCATGTAGATACAAGGTTACCTAAATATGTTATCATGCTTCCCAAAATGCACTCACCTTATAACGTGATCACATTCTTGGAAGCATGGAAAATGATAAAAAAGCATGTGGGATCCGTGTTTTAGACCCCACATGCCTATTATTCCTGCTTTTCATGAGTATATCAGACAAGAAAATGCTTCTAATGATCATTGTATTATTCTTCATGCTTGTAGAAATCATCATGTCGAGGAAACGAGCAAAGACTTGTTGATGATGATGTTGATCATATACAAACATAGAATAAAAGTTACACAACAACCTTTACTCATCTTGAAAGATACGATGAATTCAGAGAATTCATGATCCCAAGTCTCCGTTGATTAGGTCTTAATCTACTGACGTTACTCAGTGGTTGATGTGTGTTGCTGTTTTCCATTCAGGGGCCTTACGTATTTCTGCAAAGTTCATCATTATTTCTCCAAATATCCTGCTCTATATGTCTGCTCTGCATAAATCTCCAATAATTCTACCTCTGCACTGTGAATTTAGTCAAATAATGTGCTTACAAGTTGATATTTGCATGATTTCTACCATTATTTGCAATTCTTTGCATGATATTTTCAACACTACATGCACTTTGCTCAAATATGCTAAGGATTTTCAATTATCTACGAGATGTCAGCATATTTCTCTATTCTGCTTGTTATTTGTCATGATTTGCAGTTATGGTGATGAATTTATGAAATTAAAAAAAGGAAAAGGGTTAAAGAATGAGATTCCCAAAATTACTTGACTGAGATCACTGATCCACATACAAGATCCCATACATGCAATGAAAAGAAGGAAACTAGAATCATACTTCACCAGGACATTCCACAAATCTGCATGATCCAGTGCAAATCTTCAAAGGAAAAGTTGATAACAACATGTAATGAAATGAAAGTGCTTCTAGTTGAACACAGCATTCACCAGTACATATCCAGAAATCAACATGAAGATTACGTAAAATTTACAATCAGGATGTAATTTGAAACTTCATATCCATTCATTATGCTCAAGAACAGGTACATTTACAGTGATTTGAAGAAAGAACCTTGACATTTCAACAATTCAATCCTCATTAGTCTCAGTAATCCGATCTCCTATATGATTTTACAGTCATTGGCCTTCTTGTGCCAGATGTTCCAATGTATCTCCCTTTTGATTCTATTAGTTCTGGCCCATATATAGAGCAAATGCCAGAAAACAGTTACAATGATCCAAGGATCATGATCCTCTCATAACAATCAACGGTCCAGATGAAAAGCACATGCTTTGCCAGTTGGAAAATGTACAGCTGGCACAGAATATTCCATCATCTTTAACTTGATTTGGTCTCCAGCTGGCAAACAACATATTTGACAATATCCTCCTCATCGCTCAAAGTCATGTTGCCTCCATGTGCAACTCTGCAATTATCAGCTTCAAACAGCTCCGAGGCTTCCTGCAATAAACATACAAGCATTAAGCCCAGCATCATTTGATAAACAACAGGAATTTAAACATTTTATTAAACAGGCCTCAAAATGTACAGCTACAGGCAATCGGGCCCCAAATCAGTGAAAATCATGCACTAAATGCATAAATAGCGCCAAAAACACTCAGGTCAACCATCGTTGACTAGAAAAATGCATTCTGGTGATCTAAATTTCTATCGCTTTGTTCCTTCCCGCCCATCGGCGTGAAACTGTCCATCGGCGCGTCCAAAAATACATTGGCCGATCACCTTTGTTTCACCGATGTTCTTTACTTATCGGCGTGAGATCCGCTATCGGCGAACTCCAAATTCCTTCTGCCGATGGCCATACCTTGGCTAATACCTTTATCGGTGAGAGTTTCGTCGATGCCTTTTCATAATGCACTCGACTAAGTCTTTCTGCTTTCAAAACCTATGCATATCGCGATATACAAGCCATTAATTCCATTTGATAATCCCTTCGATTCCGGCGTTTGTATATTTTGATTGTATATTGCCAATATACAAGTGCTGAAATACAAGGATTTAACCTTGTTGAATAACTGCTTCGGGTCCGGCACTTGTAAATAGCGCTTGCATATGAACAGTTGCATGTATGCGAACAGTGCTTTGTATGTCCGCTTGTATATTTCGCTTGTATATGAAAATATACAAGCGCTGAATATACAAGGATTTTTCTGCATTTGATAAGTTTTCAGGTTCGCCAATGTATATGTGCATTGTATATTCCGCTTGTATGTGAAAATATACAAGCCCGAAATATACAACGAATTTGCAGCATTTGATAATCCCTTCGGGTCCGACCATGTACATTTTGCATTGTATCTCCCAATATACAAGCCTGAATGTACATACAACCGGCCTTGTATATGAACCCGAAAGCAAAAGCGACCAAGTATAAAAAAGTGACTTTGCATATACAAAGGACTTTGTATATGCCAAGCGATAGACAAACCTGAATGTACATTTTACTAAAATGATCATAACTTGCAAAATATGGCGAATTTTAGGGTGATGTAAAAGGCAAACCTGCCTAGAATTTCAAGCTCTTTCACATGGTAAGCTTTCTGAGGATAGATTCAGACTTTCAAATTTGGCTCAGACTTCAAGATCACAAATATGCCTGAGATTAGGCATATGCATACTGACTGATACTGTTTTACCTTTACCGCCCAAGGCACAAAAACAAGGGAACAAGCCAGCAAAGTTGGGTCCCTATTTTGATAATGCAAAATGGGGCGTGTTGTGTAACCACACAACAAGACTCTAACACTAGAAGAGCATGAAGCTAAGAATGAGAGGAAAAGAGAAAGAATGAGGCAAATCCAAGAAAGTAGGAAATTGTCAACCATACAAGAAGACATTCCACCATTGCCAATTGAAGAGGAATGTGACACATCTAATGAAGATAAGAGAGAGATGGAATTGGTAGCACAAAGGGAACGAATGCAAAACCTCTATGCAATGAGGAAAGTGAATCTCCAAGTTGGAGGCACTCCATAGTCCACAGGTCAAGTTGAAGGAACACCATCATTAGCTTCTTGAATTGGAGACACTCCATCTTTCATAGGTGAAGTAGAAGGCACATCTGCATTTTCTTCTCAAGTTGGTGACATGCCATCATTCACACCTTGAGTTGAAAGTACATCATTTTCAACCTTTTCATCTCTAATCGAAGGTGCATCATCTATCCCATCTCAAGTAAATATTGAAGAAATTCCTAATGTTCAGTCTACTTTACCAAATAAAATGCCTCCTATAATTTTGCATAGGAGGCCTAAGTTTCTAATTGATATTGATGAGAATGTATTGGAGCCGATGCAGGATAAGATTCCCATGCGCACTTGCCAAAGATACGCAAATAAGATATGGAAATTATTCTTTGATAATTTAAATGAAACTGGAAGATGTCAACTCTTTGTTGAACTGATGAGAAATCTGAAATTTAGGCCCACTATGAAGATTCTTGGCCTAAGAACATCAAATGCATCAAGTGAAAAATCAATTGTCAAGAATCTCATGAGTGCGCATGAGAGTGTGGGTTCCACCTCACGCACCAAGGATAGTAATGTCACACGACATGTCATTATATCGACAATTGTAAGCCAACAAATAAAAAAAGCTCGCCTCATTAGAAAGACAAGTCAAGCATTGAAAATAAATAGAAAAACTCTAATGAGAGCCATTGGAAGACGTCAAAGAGTTGAGGATCCAAACACTAATGAATTGTGGGCATTCTCTGGGAGACTCCCACGGAAAGAAAAAGTTGTTGTCGAAGCTTTGAGATCACTAATTGAAGACTTTTGGAAGAAATACACAAGGATATCTCTGAATCAAAGGGATGTGGTAAGAAGGAGAATCGGTAGTTGAAACTGTGAGCCACATCCAAAGCATTTTTTGGATATGACTTAAACACAGTTTTTTGGTAAATTTCTAGAGAAGTATCCTCAAATTAAAATTTCTCAAAGATATTTTGAAATGCTAAAACCTTTCTTTGTCAAAATAAATCACACATGCACTACTTGTTGTAGATTACATATTGAATTTTCTAACCATTTTGATGTTTATTGGTCTATATGTTTAGATTTGCATACTAACAATGTTTGGCAGGATTGTGGCATACGTGCCCCACCAACTACCTCAAGAGACTTCATATCAATGATTTCATGTGATAGAGAGGAAGGTCAAATATTCTACAGGAAATTGTGCTTGGATGGCACATGTTAGCAATGCGGTGGCTTGCAACATATGCTAATATGTGAACATATGGAAAGAACACATGCAATTGGAAATGAACTAGTAGAGTTTGGCAAGTATAAAATAGTGGCATACAATACAAGAGATGGTAAAGAAGAAAAGAGTTGTGAATATGTTATTCAGAAGATTCTAGTGTATCAGTTTATGCCTATATTTTGTGACAACATAGTGTATGAGTATATAAGACATGCCCATAGAGCTCGATGGTTGGACTTGCAATTCAAGTTATGCAAGGACACATTTCTAGTTGGTAGCATTGTTTCAGTCGTCGACTTTGCAAAGAACTACAGTCTACAGCCACAGTGTGAGGTGCAATCCCAATAATATAACTTGACACAAGTTTCTATATTTGTGCACATCCCATTCATTCATGTGAATAATAGTACAAAGGATGATAGAAAAATCATAACAGAGTATCATTTTTATATAAGTGATGATTGCACGCATTCCATGGAGTTTGTGCAAGGTTGTTTTCAGGCGTTCTACAATGATCTGGCTAGAAGGGACATATCATTCAGTCATCATATCATATGGTCAAATAACTGTGCATCACAATTCAATAACTCACATAATTTCTATTAGTTGAGCAAGAGGCATAATATTACAGGTGTTCAACATATGTGGAAATTTTGTGAGGCCATGCATGAAAAGGGGGAGCATGATGGTGCAGGAGCGTGTATCAAAAGAGCCATAGCACGAGAATAGTTAAAGTATAAAGACAATGCAAAGTTGACAGATGCAAAATCAATCATCGAGTGATGTAATGCTTCGATGGGTCCAGGTAATGAAGGTAAGTCTTCAGTTCATAGATTTTTTTGGTTGATAGATGATACTAACATTGCACCATATGAGGACTATTGTACACTGACAGGATCAAGTGAACTACACTCTATCAGAAGCTCAATTGCAAGCTCATGGAGTATACATACGTGGAAGATGGCATGATTTTGTTCTCCATGTACAATTCAAGCCTGGAATGAGTGTGAGTCACATGAGTGGGTTGACAAATGGTAGTTCAGTTATCTTAGCCCACTTGACACGTATCGACCCCTGATGGCACTGAATCTGACACATATGGAATCGTCAGTTGACTTTGACCACATATCAAATCTAGTTCAACCAGGTAATATATCTCTTGCATAGTTAAATTTGAAATTCCTAATGTTATCTGAAACTTTGTAGTATTTTTGTAATGTTGACTAATTTCATCTAATTTTCTGCACATATCATTGTAGGGCATGTTTATGCAGTTATTGTAGATAAAGATAATGAAGAGGGAACAAATTATTACTTGTGTCATTGTGTTGAGGCCAAAAAAAATTGGAGGCCCCAGTTACAGATGGAGAAAATATCGAATACCCTACAGGCTCAATGGTTGTTACTGGAACATGGCTTAGAAGGTACCCACATAAGAGTGTTAATGTTTGGTTGTTTGAGGATTTTGACATGCATTGGAAGATTCTTCATTACTCCAACCTTGTCATGGCAACCAATGTTCATTTGATACAATATCAAGGTAGACCTTTGAACAAGACCTTGTGGAAGGTGCGTGAATTTGACCATGAGGCCATACTTGACACAATAAAGAGCAAAGAAGACCCAGATGGTTCGTTGGATTAATTTGTAAGTATGCATAAAACTTTCTTAGATGGTTACTTGTACTTTGTTTTGTATATAAATAGTAGTATAAATTGCTTCCCTCCAGTATATTTATGTTTAGTTAATTTTGCTTTTTGATGCTTCTCACAGGAGGTCACAACTCTAGTCCATCCAACTACAGATAAAGAAGCTCAAGAGAAGATGATGGAGAGTGATCATTAGATGGTGGTAAGTGATCGATTACATAAGTGATGTTATATATTTCATGTACATTTTTTTATAGTAATGTGCATATTGTTTGATTGTATTAACAGTTTTTATTAAATATTTAATATGATGATAAATTATCCTTGAGAAGTGGTATGAACTATGGGTAGTGAAGGCCTCATGTTTCATTTGATTTGTTTTCTATGGTATACATTTGATGTTTGCATCATCATCATGTTATGCTTCATGGGGTTAGATCTAAGTAATGGATGAAGTTGATCCTAATTGGTCTTAATCCTGTTCACTCGTGTTTCACTCATGTCATATCAAGATTCATGTCACAAGGTTTGTTCATGTCTTCATGATAGGAGTTTGTTCATGTCTTCATGCTTCTTTGTCCTCCATGTCTTCAGTGTTCTCAGTGTCTTCATGCTTTCAGGAGTTAGATTGGGTTGTGATTCTTCCTCATGTTTGGAAAGGTGCTAGGAGTGACATTTTGCATTCCATAGCTCATGGGGCCAAATGGACTTCGCTAACGCATCGGGGTGGGCAACTAAATACTAGGGGAGGACTCATTTCATGTGCCAAGCTTCGCATTCATTTGGGGCAGCAGGCTACCGGTAAAGTCCCTTAAGATCCCTAAGACGAAAAAACTCTCAAACTTTGATGGAGCAGTTCTCAGAACTCATGGCAGTTGGGAACATCTGTTTTAACCTACAGGTGCATGTGGAGTCCGTCTACAATAACCTCTCTTGGTTTCATTCAACTCGTATCCGTTTGACCGTGCTAGAATCAAACACATTCTTGCAAAATGCTTCAGTTTCATGTAGTGGAAAGGTGCTAGGAGTGACATTTTGCATTCCATAGCTCATGGGGCCAAACGGACTTCACCAATGTGTCGGGGTGGGCAGGTAAATGCTAGGGGAGGTCTTGTTTCATGTGCCAAGTGTTGTAGTCGTTCAGGGCAGCAGGCTATTAACAAAATCCCTTAAGATCCCTAATACAAAAAAATTACTAAACTTTGATGGAGTAGTTCTTGGAATTCGTGGCAGATGGGAACATTCTATTTGGACCTACAGGTGCATGTGGGGTCCGTCTACAATAACCTCTCTTGGTTTCGTTCAACTCCTATCCGTTTGATCGTGCCAGAATCAAATGCATTCTTGCAAAATGCTTCAGTTTCATGTAGTGGAAAGGTGCTAGGAGTGACATTTTGCATTCCATAGCTCGTGGGGCTAAACGAACTTCACCAAAGCATTGGGGTGGGTGGGTAAATGCCAAGGGAGGTCTCGTTTCATGTGCCAAGCGTCGCAGTCGTTCAGGGCAACAGGCTACTAGCAAAGTCCCTTAAGATCCCTAAGATGAAAAAATTGCCAAACTTTGATGGAGCAGTTTTCAGAATTCGTGGTAGATGGGAACATTCTATTTGGACCTACAGGTGCATGTGGGGTCCATCTACAATAACCTCTCTCAGTTTTGTTCAACTCCTATCTGTTTGACCGTGCCAGAATCAAACACATTCTTGCAAAATGCTTCAGTTTCATGCAGTGGAAAAGTGCTAGGAGTGACATTTTGCATTCCATAGATCATGGGGCCGAATAGACTTTGCCAACACATCGGGGTGGGCAGGTAAATACCAAGGGAGGTCTCATTTCATGTGCCAAGCGTCGCAGTTGTTCGGGGCAACAGGCTACCGGCAAAGTCCCTTAAGATCCCTAAGATGAAAAAACTACCAAACTTTGATGGAGCAATTCTCAGAATTCATGGCAGCTGGAAACATTCTATTTAGACTTACAAGTGCACGTAGGGTCCGTCTATAATAACCTCTCTCGGTTTCGTTCAACTCCAGTCCGTTTGACCATGCCAAAATCAAACACATTCTTTCTAAATGCTTTAGTTTCATGCAGTGGAAAGGTGCTAGGAGTGACATTTTGCATTCCATAGCTTGTGGGGCTGAACGAACTTCACCAACACATCGGGGTGGGCCGGTAAATGCCATGGGAGGTCTCGTTTCGTGTGCCAAGCATCACATTCGTTTGGGGCAGCAAGCTACCGACAAAGTCCCTTAAGATCCCTAAGATGCAAAAACTACCAATCTTTGACGGGACAGTTCTTAGAATTCGTGGTAGCTAGGAATGTTCTGTTTGGACCTACAGGTGCATGTGGAGTCCATCTACAATAACCTCTCTCAATTTTGGTCAACTCCAATCTGTTTGACCGTGCTGAAATCAAACGCATTCTTGCAAAATGCTTCAGTTTCATGTAGTGGAAAGGTTGCCAGGTGTCATATTTTTTGTTCTGCTCATCATGGGGCTGAATGGACTACGCCAACATGTCGGGGTGGGTGGGTAAATGCTATGGGTGGTCTCATTTCATGTGCCAAGCATCCCAATCATTTTGGCATGCAAGCTACCGAGACTTAACACTTTTCGAGTTTACCGGTAGCTTGTAGCCCGGAATGACTGAGACACTTGGCGCACGAAAGGAGACCTCCCCTAGCATTTACCCACCCACCCCAACATGTTGGCACAGTCCATTTGGCCCCACGATGAGTAGAACAAAAAATATGGCACCTGGCAACCTTTCCATTGCATGAAACTGAAGCATTTTGTAAGAATGTGTTTGATTCTGGCATGGTCAAATGGATAGGAGTTGAACAAAACCAAGAGAGGTTATTGTCAACGGACTCCACATGCACCTAGAGGTTGAAACAGAATGTTCCCAACTACCACAAATTTTGAGAATTGTCCCGTCAAAGTTTGACAGTTTTTTCATCTTAGGGAGCTTAAGGGACTTTGCCGGTAGCCTACTGCCTTGAATGACTGCAACACTTGGCACACGAAATGAGACCTCCCCTAGCATTTACCCACCCACCCTGACGCATTGGCAAAGTCTGTTCAGCCCCACGAGCTATGGAATACAAAATGTCACTCCTAGCACCTTTCCACTGCATGAAACTGAAGCATTTTGCAAGAATGCGTTTGATTTCGGCACGGTCGAATGGACTAGAGTTGACCAAAACTGAGCGAGGTTATTGTAGATGGACTCCACATGCACCTGTAGGTCCAAACAAAACATTCCCAGCCGCCATGAATTCCAAGAACTGTCCCATCAAAGTTTGGCAGTTTTTTCATCTTAGGGATCTTAAGGGACTTTGCCGATAGCCTGCTGCCCCGAATGACTATGATGCTTGGCACATGAAATGAGACCTCCCCTAGCATTTACCTACTCACCCTAACACATTGTCAAAGTCCGTTCGGCGCCACGAGCTATGGAAAGCAAAATGTCACTCCTAGCACCTTTCCACTGCATTGAACTGAAGCATTTTGCAAGAATGTTTTTGATTCTGGCATAGTCAAACGGATAGGAGTTGAACAAAACCGAGAGAGGTTATTGTAGATGGACCCCACATGCACCTGTAGGTTGAAACAGAATGTTCCCAGCTATCACAAATTCTGAGAACTGCTCCATCAAAGTTTGGTAGTTTTTTCATCTTAGGGATCCTAAGGGACTTTACCGGTAACTTGCTGCCTCGAACGACTGCAACGATTGGCACATGAAATGAGACCTCCCTTGGTATTTACCCACCTACCCTGATGCGTTGGCAAAGTATGTTTGGCCCCACGAGCTATGGAATGCAAAATGTCACTCCTAGCACCTTTCCACTGCATGAAACTAAAGCATTTTGTAAGAATGCATTTGATTTTACCATGGTCAAACAGATAGGAGTTGAATGAAACTGAGAGAGGTTATTGTAGATAGACCCCACATGCACCTTTAGGTCTAAACAGAATGTTCCTAGCTACCACGAATTCTAAGAACTGCTCCATCAAAGTTTGGCAGTTTTTTCATCTTAGGGATCTTAAGGGACTTTGCCGGTAGCCTACTGCCCCGAACAACTACAACACTTGGCACATGAAATGATGCCTCCCCTAGAATTTAACCACCCACCCCGATGTGTTGGCGAAGTTTGTTTAGCCCCACAAGCTATGGAATGCAAAATGTCACTCCTAGCACCTTTCCATTATATACATGTTCACAACTTTTGTAAAATGAACTCAAAATGACTCTATTGACCTTGCACATGGTCTATTATGACCTTATTAGACCAAAACAAACTCAATTACATGTGAATCAAACAACCTTCAAAGTGGCTAGTCTCAATCTTCATACTTTTCATGTTTCAATCAGGCCTAATCTAGTAGGACAACAGAACCTATTTTTGGGGTTTTTCTCTCAAACTTTCCAAAAGACCTCCCAAAATAAATACTGATTTAGATACTCATTTCCAAGTGACATAACATATCTCAAAACCAATAGTGACTCCTTTGGACCATGTACCTCAAAAATGACATTTTTTGCTGTCTAAAATAAGCTAATTAGGCCTAGTTTCTGAAGAAACATACCTCTAAACATCCAACAACCCCCTAGACTTGATGGGACAGCATCTCTCATGTGTCCAAACTCTCAAAACCACAATTAGTTTCAGGAGAAACCCTCACTAGCATACCAAACACCCAAAATCCTCAATCTAGGCCAATTTGAGGAGGGTTTATTGAAACTCTACCTTCCACACACTCTCAGACTTTGCCAACACTTGGAACACTTCAAAAATGGTTTGCATATGCTTTAGGAACCATCTCCCAGTACTTTCCAACCTTCTTTTAACAAACCCTAGCCTAAAACCACCCTTTCTTGCTTGGAAACAAGGTAAAACTTGCCTAGGACAACACCATAGTTTGGTCAAACTCCATTTCTTGCTTCCCTGACTTCATGGGCATCTAAAACAAATCCAAAACAAACCATTCCACTGAACATATATGCAAAGTATGCAAAGTGTGGAAGCATACACTTGATGAACATAAACTGTTTAACATGATGCCTCAAAGAAATGTTGTCTAATGGAATGCAATGATTGTAAGATATGCACGAAATGGATTGTTTTGGACAGGAGGCTCCAAATTCATGACAGTTCAGTTTGAGACTAGGCCTAATTAGGCCTCCTTTATAAGGCAACTACTATGCCAATGCAAACCCACCACACCAAATCACTTGGGAACCCTAGCATGCATGGAAAAGGAACCAAATTCACTGGTTTTGGCCTTTAAAACACTTGTTAAGGCACTATTGTATGGACTACACCCTCTTTTTGCCTAATACATGGTCATATTAGGCCATTGCATCCTCATACTCTGCTATATTCTTGTTTCCTGACCTAGGGCTTATTGCAAATAGTGATCCTACCTTATTCCATCCCATTCCACCAATCTAGAGTGATTAAACTTTGCCCTTCAAAACCTTCTTCACCAACCCATCCTCGGTGTGTGTGGAGGTTTTTATACATGTTTACAATAGTTCCAGTAGATCATAACTGACTTTCAACCTGTTTGATCATTGGGTAACCTCCTTATTACATGATTTGTTAAGTGGACAAAGCAACTTCTTACCACTACTTGCATTATTAGACTTTTTGTTTGACAACATAAAACATGACTCCAGACACAAATGACATTGGTCATTTGACCTTATTACATGCAAAATGATGACACAAGACCATCAACTTGTCCTATGATGTCCTAGGACCTTGTTATGACATGCTCCTAGCCAAGATTGGTTATGGCTAAGGTGCTCCTGCACCATGAAATATGTTTCCATGGTGTTGAGTCGTCCTCCTTACCTACTACATCACCCTTATAGACATGTATGCAAAGTGTGGAAGCATAGACAAGGCATGTGAACTGTTTGGCATGATGCCCCAAATAAATATCACCTCATTGAATGCAATGATTGCAAGATATGAACAAAATAGATTTTTTGATAAGGCATTGGAAACTTTCAAGCAAATGTGATTGGTGGGTGTAAAGAAAAATTCCACAACCTTAGCCAGTATCCTCCTTACCTATGCCAAAATGGACATCCATCAAAAGGATAAACCATATGGGAATTTTGTTAGATGTTGTAGTTGCAACTGCCCTCAGAGACATGTATGCAAAATGTGGAAGCATAGACAAGGCACGTGAACTGTTTGGCATGATGCCTCAAAGAAATGTCACCTCATGGAATACAATGATTGTAAGATATGAAAAAAATGGATTTACTGATAAGCCTTTAGAAAGTTCCAAGAAAATGTAATTGGCAAGTGTAAAGACAAATTCCAAAACTTTAGAAATGGTATGTTTGGAGCACAGTATAGACATCCATCAAAGTATAAAGGATATAGGAATGTTGTCAAATGTCATAGTTGTAAGTACCCTGCAAGACATGTATGCAACTTGTGTGGAAGCATATATAACGAACATGAACTATTAGATGCGATGCCTCAAAGAAATGTTGTCTCATGGAATGCAATGTTTGCAAGATATGCACAAAATGGATTTTTTATAAGGCTTTAAAAACTCTCAAGCAAATGCACAAAAATAAATTTCAACCATTTACACAAATTTTGGCACATCTAAAACCAAATTACACAACCTTAACCAACTTCCTTCTTGCCTATGCTATAATGGGATCTAGAGAACATGGTGTGGACAACCATCAAAGCATAAATGATATAGCAATTTTCTCACATGTATTGTATTTGCAAAGTTGCCCTTGTAGACATGTATGGAAAGTATGGAAGCATAGACAAGGCACGTGAACTATGTAAAATGATGCCTTAAAGAAATGCACAGTCTGATAGAATTCAATGATTGCAAGATATGCACAAAATAGATTATTTGAAAATGATTCATAAACTTTCAAGTAAATGCAGTTGGCACTTGTAAAACCAAATTCCTATAAGAATAATTGATTATCATATTAAATATTTAATATAAACTGTCATATACATAATGTCATGAACATAACATCTAGTTTATATAAAAAGCCATATAGGCATGTCCAAACAAAGCCATATAGGCAAATATACAAAAATATACATTAGATTAAAATACAAAAGTATGTATACAAAGCCATCTAGGCATACAAAAAAGTTCCCAAAAACTAGTTTCCTATGGACTTTTAGGAAATAATCAGCGGCCCTTCTTTGACTGTGAAGATGGAGAGCTAGTAAGTGACACATCCTCTCTCTGCCGTCGTGTAGACCTCTTCGAATAAAATTCATCCAGCTGCACCTTTTAATACAAACAAACAATATGCGCATTAGTATAGAAAATGTATGAAATATATAGCATCACATATGTAATTGATCACTTACCGCTAACTGATGATCACTCTCCATCATCTTGACTCTCTCTTCGTCCGTAGTTGGATGGACTAGAGTTGTGACCTTTTGTGAGAAGCATCAAGAAGCAAAATTAACTAAACATAAATATCATTTATGTACATCAAATGACATGAGATAAAAAAGAAATACAAAATTATGATATTTTCATGTTATTGGCTCATACCTTAGTCAAAGGATTTGCAGACATCATGGCTGCATCAATGCCTATCTGCGCTGACTCACGAAGATGAGGATGAGTCTCCACTGTATTCAGCATCTAAAAATCAAGTTCAAGATTATTAAAACAAAATAAATACATAAAATTATTTTTAAAATGCATAATGATTAGAAATGGTTAAATTTACCTTCGTAAAAGTGGTGGTTTGGCGTCCAGGGGACCAAGGAAACCATGGAGGTGCCGGTGACTGTTGAAATCATCAAATCAAGTCACAATATAATATTACCATTGACATATCTACAATAATTATGAATATGTGATAAATTACATACCTGTTGACTTGACCTCTGCTCATAAGCCACCAATGGATGGCTAACAAAGGTAGGATGAAGACTTTGACCCTAGAATTTCAATGAGCAAACAATTACATACATTATTTTTGACTTATAATATAGATAATCATATAAAATTAATTACAAATTTCAAATAACATTATACTAAATCAAGATGAAACTTGTAACAAATTACCTGAGAGTCAATACCAAATGTATGTTGTAAGAGATCATCACTGAGAAAAAGACCATCCAATATGTCCTACCCATTTGTCGCATCATGATGCCCCTGTGTTGTAGCATGCTACCCTTGTGTCATAGAGTCTTGTCATGCCTCCTACATCCCATCATCACATAGATTCTGACATGTACTGCACAAATGTGGGGACACATGATGCCTACTACTCTCACCCTCATCACCTTGGGTAAAATCATCTGCATGTTGTGATAGAGTTTGGGTGAGAGTAGTCAGTGAATGTAAAGTCTCTAGCTCAACACTCTCCTTCAAAGCCAAAGGGAGTGACCTACGTTCTGGGCTTACTCGGGGTATAGGCACATGTTGTTCATCTCATTGAGCCCCAGGTCTATCTTGGGCAGAGCCACCACCTCTACCCTGGAACTCACGAATGTCAAAATAATTTAGAATCTTGTTGATGATGAACTTGCAATAGAGTTTCCTCAAAAAATATTGTGGTACCTCATCATTGTTGCATGGCCTCTCATTGAAGACCATGTACCATCTATCCCAAAAGTTCTGGGATATGTCTTCATTCCTACACCAATGTATAGGAAATCATTTGCAAGTTTCCTCTGATGTTTGGTCAGTTTTGGGATTAATAAATTTTGCACATAATTGAGATTTTGTAATTTTTTCCTTCTTCACTTGTTCATATGACAACTTGTTAGCATAATATTGCCGACTCCTCTCCCTATAGTATTGGAATTCAGTGATTTATTTTGTCACCAAATCTGTGTGGGAAACAATCTCCTTTAGTGATTTTGCAAGTGCCCTCCTATGCTCAGTGGTTCCACTTGGATTGTTTAGGGTTTGAATAATAGTTTCAAGATGTTTCTTATTTTCTTCTATTATTCCTAAGTAGTGTTCTTGATTATCCCTTACATAAAAAGGAGGTGAAGGTGGGTTTTGAGGGGTTGGAGGGTTTGGAGGGTTTTGGGGGTTGTTTTCACCCTACTCAACTAGATTTACATTTTCTGCTTCTCCAATAACTGTAAATGCAATATAAACATAAATCAAACATTGCAAAACTAAAAAAATGTTCTAAAACTAACAAAATCAGACAAACTCTACCTTCTTCCTATGCTGGAGCCTCCAAATTTGCACGACGATGTCTTTGGTGGTGAGTGGCATTGTGAAATTCTTTTTTTCTCACGTGCACTTGATTGAATCTCCTTTTTTTCAACGTGATCATGTTTTTCTTGGTTTCTTTGCTACTGTCAAGAGAAAAGCCACACGTGAATGCGTAGAAAATGGTTTTTTTTTCTTTTATTAAAAGCAAAATGCGAGCGCATTATAACGCGCTCGCATTTTGCTTTAATTTTGGAGATGGTGGTGACTTTTTGGTCCCCCATCTCCTTGTATTTACCCTGTTGTCTCATCAATCTTTGTTAAAAGCTTCATATAATGTCGATATGCTACTCAAATCGCAAGCCACAGTGCTCATTAGCTCACATTGAGCTCTCATTCAATCTTTCAAAAGCTTCTTTTGACATCCCTTTTTCTATTGTTACTAAGAGGATCGCCCTACTATTGCAAGAGGATAAGAGGTTGCCCATACAAGGAATTTTGAGGGTAGTGGAGGCTCACGCATCTCTTATTCTAGGTTCCTTCACGCTTTTTCTTTCATAGTAATTATAAAATCTCAATTTGCTCTTGTAAATAGTAAATGCATGTTGCCATTTCCTTGATAGGCTAAGTAGATTTGCATTGTTAAAGTTATTTTGCTTTCAAAAGTTCATAGATTAGTTCTATTTCAAAGCAATTTCCTTTTCCTAGAGTAATTGTTCCAAATATTTAGAAAATAAAAATAAAAACAAGATCAATTACATTTAGATAACTTCATATTAGATTGCATTCATATTACCATTCCTAGATTAGAAAAAGCACTTTATCTCCATAAATAGAAAAAAGCACAAAAATATTGTTTTGCACTCATATAGGCTTGCATGCATCCAAAAATTGAAAATGACAAAAATAATAGCATCATAGAATAATTACAAACCATTGATTCCAACACAAGGTCAACACAAAGTCAAACCTTAGGTCAAACAAATCCTAAGTCAAAACCCTAAGTCAAATCGAGGTTAACTTCGACAATCTCTCTCTTAATTTGGGCTTACGAATATGCCTTAGGCTTAGAGGTGAGTGGGTGAGGGAAATTCTTGATGAGATAGAGGAGATCCACCCTAGACCACAACAAGATCAACAAACAATTCAAGAACAACATAGGTTGAGGATATTCCAAACACAGGTTATCATCCAATAGTTTGAACAACAACTCCAACATGATAGAAGTATCAACAAGAACAATCATCAACCTACACAACATTGGAACCTTAGGAATCTAAAGAGAAGAACGGTGACTAGTGACCCTTCGGGTCATATAGTTATTTTAACAACAAGGGTCACAAAACATCAAATCAAAATCAATGCACAAGAAAGGCCCCAAAATTAACTGACCACTCTCCATGAAGTCTAGCTCCTAAGTGAGCCAAACCACCCCTGTGTCTCACCTCCTCTCAACTAGCTACTTCCATAAGAGTGAGAGTAACGTGGAGGTTCACCCTGTGGCAAGGAGAGGGGTTCATGTGTGTGCCAAAGTTGACTTGACAGCCCCAGGCTACGGAGTCATGTTTTTGAGTGTACATATTTTGGTGAACCCAACGTGAAATTACAAATCCTTCTAAGACAAGTGATTTTGCATTTCAACTTCAAAAGTTCAATCATTATCACTTTTGCTTCCATGACCATCTTCACTATTTTTGCTCTTGTCATCTTCACCTTCGCTCGTTCCATTTATTATGTGGTGTTTATGACACCCTTGAATATGATGGAACCAGACTTGAACTTAGGGAACATTCCATCAAGGGATCTAGAAACTCCCTCTTTTGATAGGTATGTGCCACTTGATCCAAATGCACCAGTTTCAAACTTCTACAAATATGAAGATTTAGATTATGAACAAGATAGATGAGAACCTAGACATTCTCTATCATTCAACAATCCTGCATGGGAACAGAATCCTGTAATACCAAGCACACCTCACAAAGTGAGAAGAATACAAATGAGGTCAGAAGTTCATCACATGGACCAACCCTCCATAAGTAATTCAAGCACTCATCTTGACGATGAAGTAAGAAGGCTTGAAAGGAATCTACAAGAAGCCCTAAAATTTGCTTTACAAGAAGAGCAATGGGAAAATGCTATATGAGAAGAAATACAAAATCATGATAACATTCGTAATGTGATCCCTAGAAACGAAGAAGTACCTAGAGGTACTACACCTATAGACCTCATTGCAATTCTAGTACAAAGAATCAGGACTCTGGAGGCTGAACATGTCCCAAAAAGAAGACAAAAATCACATGAACACATTAGAATTGAACAAGACCAGGGGCATCTCAGAATCCCCCTTACCTCAACTACTACTCACGAAATGGGAGTAACGACACGCTCCCAAATGGGAATCCTCCTATTCAAAACACTCAAGCAATATAGGGAAATCAAGTGAACCAAACAATAGCATTGGGTTATCAAAGCTCACCCATGGGGTTAATGTTGTCAACTCCACAATCACAAAGTGCCTTTTTGGGCACATACTTGGAGTATTTAAAAGAGCCACTTGACATGGCTATAAGAAGTGTTCCGTTACCATGACCATTACCAGATCTCCCAAAGTTCAAAGGAGAGGGAGACCCCAATTCAGACATCAAGGCATACACAACTACAATAAGAGAACTCCTCCCTTGGGATAGGGTTGTCACAAAAATTTTCCCAAAGACACTAGAAGGAATAGCCTTGGATTTGTATTATTGCTTGCTAAAGGCCTTGATACACTCATTCAGACATTTGATAGGAGAGTTCATCATGGCTTTCAACATGAACAAAATCATAAAGACAGGGATCCAAGAATTCTTAACCATGAAACAAGAACCCAATGAATCAATGGCCCATGTTATCACTCGATGGAGATAATTTTTCTATTCTTCGAAAAGTGATCCAAACATGGATCACTATGAGTTGTGCGATCTCTTCTTGCATGCCTTGAACAAGGATATAAGAGAAGAAGTCCAAAAATTTCCTTACAAGTTCTATGAAGAAGCTTTAGAAAGTGCTTTGCAGATTGACCAAGAAGCCATTGATAATGGTAGGACTTATGGATCAAACAGAAAGATGATAAATGAGGATATCAGAAACAATGCACCTATCATTAAGATCCTCAAGAATAATAGGAATGCGATGATAGACTGGGTGATAGATCAACCCCCAGTCAAAAAAGTGAGGGATAATTACAATGGAGGAGATTACTATCTTGCCAATGTCAATGCAGTTGATCACCCTTGAAATAATGCATATTATCCATGGGAGAGCTATCAATCTTGGAATCGAATGGAAATAGGAATGATGAAAGATATGAAAGGCCCCCCTATGAGTATAATCAATTTTGTTCTTTCCACAGGACTAGGGGACACAACACAGAGTCTTGTAGGGAGTATAATAGGTTCATAGAAAGGTTGCTGAAAGACCAACAATGACTATTCATAGAGTTTTTCCTAAATCTACAAGAGGTCACGCTAGATAACAAAGGGGCAAGGCAAGCACAAGCGCTAATAGCTCTGCAAAACTTAGACATGAAAATCTATTAGGACCCATTTCCTACAGACAAAGACATAGGAACGACTAATCAAAACAATACAATCCAAGGTACTAGCACAAATATCCCTTTGTAACTAGGGAAAAAAGGAGAAGCCAGGATGTTAGGACTAGTAGAGATATTACATGATGAAGAAGAGGAAGGAGAACTTGACAAGGAGCAAAAAGAAGTTCACAAAAGCATGGTCTTGGTAGTAGAATCGATACTTGCTCCAATCGGACCCTATGAACTCATCAAGGAATTAAATAAAATGTATGCACACATATCATTCCTTGACATCATCAAGAACTTTCCTTCACATCACTCAACACTATTAAATGTGATAGGGTTAAAGTACCTGGATCAAATCACACCATCGCCAAGTGAACAAATCAATCATGTGGATTTCAATGTAAACCCTCCAAATTCTGATCTCAAAGACCTAGGGTTCTTCTTTGATTAAAGAAAATGCCCTTTGAAGTAGAATTAACAAAGAAAGGAGATCTCACACTATACTTACAAGTGTGGATTTATGACACGTGCATCAAGAGAACGTTAATCGATGACGGGACAACGATGAACATAGTTCCATTTTCTCTCTTATAAAGAATGGGTTATGGGCACACCAACATCATTACATCTAGAGACATGTTAAGTGGATAGAACAATTTGAAGGCCGCCACGATAGGGAAAATCACACTGCTAGTGTCTTTGGGACCAAAAACTATCCCAACCACGTTCTATGTCATTGATAAAGACATAGGGTATAATTTGTTTCTTGGAAGACCCTGGATACATAGAATGAAAGTTGTGCCATCTACATTGTTCCAGGAAGTTCAATTCCTACATCTTGGGAAGGTTTATGTTGCAAAAGGGGATCCAGAGCCTTTCAGCATGATAAAATATAATACAACAAACAAGAAGATAGGCATTCCCATCAATTATGAGCTTCCCATGAATAAGACTTATGTCCCTAGTCCTACACCACAATTGATATGTATCAAGAGGACAAAAACTCTAGAAAAGATGGTAAATAATGTAGAAATGAAAGCCTTAGAGAGTGAGGCATTGTTAAAACAAAAAGATATCATCCCCAAGGAAATGAAAATGTGAATCATGGAGTGGATAGAGAAGGATGGACCTCTCCAATTCCCTTTGGAAATTCTTATGGTCAATGTGTAGCTGGCATATAAAATCTTTCCTTGCATAGGAGAAAAACCCCATAGAACCAAAGGACCGTAGTTTAAAACAGCTACATTAGATCTAAGAAATGTAGACCCTCATGCTTTCTCAGATCCTGAGGAAGACTTAACTGAAAGTTACACTCCATTGAAACCACTAAGTGAGTCACGTATCCCCAAGACACCAAAATAAAGTGAGTCATATGAGCCACACACAATATTGGAAGATTCCTATAGACCAATGACACCAATAGAAGAAGTGAATTCTATGGACAACGAATCGACCAATGTGATAGGAATTCTACTGAAGATGTTCATAGTCTCTCAACCCCACATGCAACCCACAACCTCCACTTTAGTGGAATCAAATGATCTTGGTGAATGGGAAGCACCCTTTGTACATATCAATATGGTTGAGAGGCTCCCAGATGAAGATGAAGAAAGCAAATGAACATTTAACAAATAATGGAATATGCGAGTAACGACCGGGACAGATGATCCTGTTATCTTTGAATTACTAGGGAGCTACATAGGATAATCCATGGATTTGAGACTAGATCCCAATAGAAGGACAAGTATAAGCTTTGTTCCTCCTAACGAGAAAAGGGAACCTCAAACTCCTTTCAAATTTTTCTAGTTCCATCAAAATATTCAAGATCAGCAAGAAGTAAAGATTTACATGTAGGATCAATTCGATATGCTCATGGAGTTACTATAATGTGATAGAGTCTTGTATTGGACTCCCTTGCATCAACAAGATTTCCAAGATTTACTCCATTTCATGTTACTAAGAGAAACCTTGGAATTAGAAGGGGTAGAGCCAAATGATGTCGTAAAACCCTACATAGTAGGAGAGCTTGTCTTAAGAAGAGGTAGCACAAAGAACAAGAAAAGAAGACGAAAAAGAAAATTCACCGAGGACTGGAAAGGTCCCTACATAATTAAAGAAGATGTCGGTAATGGTGTCTATCTCTTGTGCATGATGGAAGGTGAGGAATTTGGTGAGACAGTTAATGCCTTTCACCTTAAGAAGTACTATGTCTAAAAAATTATAAAAATCATAAGACATAAAAAACAAAAAAAAATTGCAAAAAAAATGTTTATTACATTTCAACATCATTCTGTTCATCTTGCATTTCAGTGAATGACTCACTCTTGTATTATTTTCATTTTAGTAAGGAGTCTAAGGTTTCCTAGGTGTAGGTGATCCTTTTAGGTTTTGAGATTCCTTTATTTTCACAATTGCCATTCTCCCCTTCATTCCCAATGATTCTAAGCCTAGCTCTTAGCTCTACACTGATCCCAGTCTTAATGATTCATGATGTTAAGTCTAAGAGAAGTCAGTAGTTAAACCCATAGTGTTCAAAGGAAGATTGCAAGTAGACCTTCCCCATTCTTCCCTAGTAGAAAGGAGTCCAACTGGACTGTGAAAACTTTTGGCACTGGCACTCAGCCCCTTATCTTTCCTGGCCAAAAACGTTAGGAGGATCATAACTCTAAAGGAAGCAATCTAAATAAAAGTGATGAGAAAAAAGAGACTAGAGAGATAAAATTATTATAGCCAAAGCACAAAACAATTCATTTCCATAAAAGTAAAAAAAAAAGAAAATCAAGTGAGGCATTCCAAAAAATACAAAAAAAATAGAAAATATAAAAAAAGAGTTACAAAAAAATAGTGATAGAGAGAAGATTATTGATTGTCTGTACCCTTGGGTGGAGATAAATCTAAGCTCAAAGGTTCAAGGGTGACACTCTACCAGAGAAAATAAAAGATAAAGGTACAAAGCACACACACACACACTAGCTAGGCAAAGCAAAAAGTCTAGTAGTCTTTAGGGCTATTTTCTACTTAGGGACCCTTGTTCTTTCCCATTTTCCTTTACCCCAGGTCTATCTTGCTTGCTTTCTATGATCTAAGTCCAGCAAACGCTAATAAAATTTGTTGCTTGTCTAAGTTGAAATCTTGTCAAAATATCTCATCTAGATAAGGATCAGTGTTTAGCTTTTTGCAAAGCCCAAAATTAGAAGCGTTCCATCTCCTCCCCGCTCCCACTTGAGTCTGTAATCCCATCCCAAAGATTAATAAGTCTCTTTACACTAAGATAACCCGCAACCCCCTGGCTTGAAAATCATATTAAAGAGTAGTCATATTGTTTGTTCTATAATGCATTCATTACAAAATAAAAAAAGAGATCCAAAGCAATAAAAGTTAGTGTCATAACTCATGGCATAGAAGTAGAAGTTTTATTTCAGCATTGCTTGTGTTCTTGCATCTCGTCCCCTACATTCATATATATATATATCCAAAAAAGAACTAAAAACATATCATTGTTATCATGCTTTCATTCTTAGAGCTGAGGGTCTACAAAATCAAAAAATTCTGAAAACTTCCAAAGTACACAAGAGATAAGCATTCATACGATGACAGGAACCATACAGAGATAGTTTTTTATAGATAAAATCAAAGGTTCAAATTTTTACAAGAGTACAAGAGCCAAGACAAAATACTCTCAAGAAAGTAAGGCTCCCCATGCAAGGGGGCACGATAGTGAAACAAAGAAAGCAAAAGCTTCAAATATGGCTCCCTCCAACTGAACCATCAGGGCTCCTACTCCTCTGCCTCTGAATGGCACTAGAATCTCAATGAGATCTATGGGAATGAGGGACCCTAAGGTCTGAGATCAAGAATGGGAAGGACTTGCAATGCTAGATTCAGGGTGTCGAATACCAAGGTGAGCCATCTCACAAAGAACAATGTTCTCACATCTAAGTGATGTAGAGCGAGCAGTGAAGCACTAAAAGAAAGGTGAAAATACCAATTTACCCACAATACAATAGTATAATGCTCAAATAGCTTTCAAAACTCCATTGCAAGTTTGAAACATTCTTATTCTTTCTCATCAGCATGACTGAGACCATCGGCAGCACATTCTCCTCATTCCCTGAAATCACCTCTCACACTGAAATGCGTAACACTAAACTTCACTGTTGGCCAGACTTGCTTCTTTGGCCAGACCTTTATCCATACTCCCGATACACCGATGTCTTTTCCTTCGCACATAAATACATTACTAACATGCATTAGGTGGGACTCGCGCTCTTCAATCACCCATTGTATCTTATGAAATGTATGTTCGCTCATACAATCTCCATATATATATTTGCAGGATATACACAAAATGGTTCTTGCATACAAATGTGATATATACACGAATTGCTTCTTCTCACACATAGTGCTTGTATGTTCAGCGAACAACATGAACTCAACCCGGTATGAACTCTTATGCATACATCACTTCGTAGGATACACACATAATGCTTTCTCATATAAATGCAGTATTTACACAAACTGTTTCAAAATACAAATGTAGTATACTCACAAAATGCATATTTGTTGATACAACACAAGATTCCTGCCGTTAATTATTTCTGTCACTTGTAACCAAACACACTACATAGAAATCACAAAACCCTACAGAATAGAAAGAAATCTAACAACACGGAGGTCATTCCACTAATTTCGAAGAAATCCACCAATGGAATGACCCCAATCTACATTCCTTCGGTTAAACCAAACAAAATTCTTTTATTCAGAAATAATATACATTCTTTTGTTTGAATCCGTCTCCCTGTTCAGCGAATACAAAATCAACTATTTAAAGACTCATAAATCGACAATTACCCATGGTGGAAGGCGAACCACCTCTACCATTTCAGTTACATTCCTACAGTTCGGTTACATTCTCTTGCTCTTTTCTTGACACGTATACAAACTCAACATTATGCCGTACTCGGCCAAATATGACATACAAACATGACTCTTTGGATATAACATAAAATGCGAGGAATCTTCCAGATTCTTTAGGTTTTGAAGTGATCCTACACTACTAAGGATAAGAGTCTCTGATCTCAAAGAAGCATTCTCCTTGCACCCATGGTAGGCAAGAGCAAAGATTTTAGTGTGTCGACCAGCTCTAGTGGGGACCCCAGGATCAACTAGAAGTCTCTCTAGTGATAAACTAGTGAAAGGACTAATCAGATCAACAGAAACCTCATGGACAAAATTCCTCCACTCCACAACACTACCTGAAAGACAAAGACAAAAGGAATGATGATTCATAATTTTTAAAGAATAATAATGCAAAATTCAAAAATAAAAGTAGACTTACAAGGATCGTCAGACTGCTAAGAGGGATCAAAGCGTCACATTGTATCATCATTGTGAGGAGGTCTAGGGCCTAAAGAAGAAGTCTCTAGAATCCCCCCTCATCAGAGTAAGCCTCTTGAGCATCTCCAGTTGACTCATCATCTGACTAATCATCTCCATCAGGGATGTAATCCTCATCAGTAGAATTAGAATCCTCCACGATAACAAGTCCATGGGAATAATTAAAACCCAAGGAGTCAAAGGAGTCCAAACTACAAGTCTCTGGCCCACCTCACCCATCTCCTAGACGGAACGGTAGCATGTAGGAACTAGGGGCAAGTCCTCAAGAAAGTCATCACTTAGTTGTTGAAGGATTCGCTCAATGCAGTAAGCCTTAATGAAACCATAAGGATCTGAAACACTGTAACAGTGGTCTCAAATCTTCCTATCATGAGACCATATTCCCTCCATGTCCACATGGGTTAGAAATCATATCTGCATCTATAAGAGCAGCCACAATGCATAATGAAGTATTAAAGTGGCCACACGAGCCCATCTGGCGGCTCTCAAAAGTTGACAATCAGGAAGTTGGATCTCCTTCTGGTATGGCCTGATATGCTCAAAGATCTAGGTCATGATCAAAGTAGAGTGGTTGAATGCAAGAGCTCTATGATGAGCAATACTGTAGAAGTCTCGATAAACCATCGCAAGAGTATCAGCACCCCATGCAAAAATAGTACCTTGCACAATGTACTGGATGATGGGTGCCCAACACCATCACAGACACCCTGAGGCCTTGTCTCCAGACAACTTTGATGCAGTCAACCTAATTAGGAACTTCCTCAAAGGAGGAATGCAATGCTGTGGTACTATAGTAAGACAAACACGTCTAATCCTCAGGATGACTCACCCCCATACTTAGATCCTAGGATGCTTTGTCCTCAAGGGACTCACTGGTAGGTAGAACAAGTGGACGCCCTCTCACAGGAACCCCAAGAATGCAGTAAACATCATACAAGGTAATGGTCCATTCCCCTGAAACCTGGGGAAAACTGAAAGTGTTCCTATCGACATCCCAATAGGTCAAAATGTCACAACAGATACAAGAGATAGGATGCACAACTAGAACATGGCAAATCCTCGCCAATCTTGCCCTCTTCAGGATAGCAAGATCATCAGGAGACAGTGAATCATACATCTCAGAGAGCCATAACTGCTCCTGATTAGCATTCCAACGAATGTGCATATCCTTTCATCAGAAAAGAACTTTTGATTAGATCCCAACAAACTCAAAAAATCCATAAAAATCATATAACTTGAAAAAATTTCACAAAAAAAGCATAATAAAACCTTCAAAATTGTAATAAATTGATGAATTTAGTGTTCAAATTAGACTGAAACAAAGAATAGTAAATTATGTCAAAAAACATCAAATTTCAGTCAGAGGCAATTTGGTTGGGTCGCCCCTTCATCAAACTAGATCTCCCTAGGTGATCCATATGTTCAATAGGATCTCCCTGGGGTGACCCTGTTGCATAGACAGATCTCCACCAGGTGACCCTGTTGTTCAGGTAGATCTCCCTTGGGTGACCTAGACTAGAAAAAGAGGTGACCCTATTTACCTTCCCTCATGCTAAAAAATGCTCTAAAAATAACAAATTTTAACTGATTTTGGCAAACAAAAGATCAATTCTCCTCTAAATGACGAGACAAGCATAATGCAACAAGGAAAATCAACAAAAACTGACATTTTCACAAAAATAAAACTAGGGTTTAGAGAAGGGATTTTGACTGATTGTGCACCTAACTCTTAGCAGCAGAAGAAACAGCCATCTTTGCAATCTAATCGACGATATCTTTCCAATGACTGCTTGCACGACTGATTCCGTCAACGTTTCACTCCGTTCACACTAATTTATTCACTATTTTCCTCACTTAGCTTAGTTTGTTTTAAGCATTTTAGAGTAGTTGTTTCTTTGATGCATCTCTTGTGCTCTCATTTTACGTGCTTTCATCCCTACAAGTCTCTTTGACAGGTAATCCCACAATAATGAGTCCCACTTTTTGGCCAAGATGGACATTGATATCAACATTTTTAACTAAATCTTCACTTTCTGAGACCTATAGCAGCTAAACCATTAATACTTTGAGATGATGCAAACTAGTGATTTGTGGTGATTTGTGTCTAGATTCTAAATATTTTTTTAATTTTTTTTTTAAATAAATCATGAATCTTTCAACATCTCTTTTAATAACTAGTTTTAATAGTAAACAACATTTTTAGAAAGTAATGTTTATGTCATCCAACATAACTTTTTTTCTAGAAAGGATAAAATTCTAATTTTTTAAAATATAGATTTTAACATCAATATCTAGTGCATGGATATTTTTTCATAATTTTTTATTACATTTTTTTAAATTAATTTTTGAAGTCAGGGTAACTATAATTTGGACATAGGTGTATGTTGTCAAGCATAACTTGTTGTGTATATATCGAAATTCAATTTTTTTGGGTGAAACAAGGACATCAATACCTAGTGCACAAATATTTTTCAAAATATTTTTTTCTATTTTTATTTTTCTGTGTGTGTGGAATACAAACATTGATGTTCGGTGAAAAACCTACGTTCACTAGAAAATAGAAAATAAATATAAAATCAAATGAAACATATTCAAAATCATACTTTTTAGAAAGATTATACTAAGGGTTACATTTTTACAAAATAGAATTTCTAAATGACTTCATTTGATCTTCCAAAAGGTGAAGAAATTTTTTTTTTTGTCAACATTTTGATAGGTGCGGAGGTGATTCCATCGAGGGTTTGATTTAAGACTAGGGGAGTTCTTTTCAGGGGGATTTGATCTAATGGGGTTTTATCAAACTCTTCAATTAAACCCCTTTAGATGTAACCCCTCAAGGATTAAATCATTATTTTTTCTAAAAAATATGTGATTTCAGACAAAAATCAGGATGTCACATAAGTGGGACACACTATTATATATGACAATACCCTGACAAAGGCAAGAAAATAGGTGAATTCACAAGATCTATGGTATGTTTGTCATATAACTTTTCATTACTTGTTTTTGATATATTCAAATGTCAGACAAATAATAATTATTGCAGGTACTATTGCAGAAAAATTGACAACAGGTAAGGCATATTGCAGGAACAATACCTACCTTTCATGTAGACTACCATCCCCGAGAGGGCAAATATGTAAGCACCAAAATCACGCTCCACCTCCACGAGGACCCTGATGATGACTCACAATCCTTTTCATGTACATGTAAGTGTGGAATAATACCCTCTCAGCAGCAATTCTCTTGGTAGCATGTGGTTTATTCTTCCTCTTGTTGTTTCCCCTTTGTCATGCCAACCCTTTCTTCGCTTTCGACACTTTTTGACACTTGTCAATTTTTGTTTCCTGTGCTTACAACTTTGTCTTTGAGCCTTGTTTACATCCATTTGTTGTGATTTAACCTTTCTAGAGTGTTTTTCATCCATTCCCACCCCTAGGAGCCCTCTAGAGGACATCCCAAGCCATCTCTCACTGTCAGTTTTCAGTTTGGGTCAACCAATACAAATCTCCCCCTATTATTTCTAGATCTCCCCTAGGAGATCCATCTTTTGTAAGTGGAGATTGTAGGAGTTCGAGACAACACTGAGAGGGGGGTGAATCAGTATTGTATAAATTTTAACCTTTTGCAAATTTAACTTTCAAGACATGAAGAAAGAAAGATATCATTGATTTGTTACACACGTGCACATAACTGAGAATGAAGGAAGAGAATAAAATCTCATGAATAAATCATACACACACAGCGAGAAGATCAATATGAATCAAGACACAAGAATTGCACAAGTGGAAAACCCTCCAGGGGTAGAAAAACCACTCCAAAACTGCCTCACTGGCTTTATCAAAAACCTCGCTGATTACAATATTTAGAAGCACCAACTTCAAGGAGCACCAACCCCTAATACAGACCAAATTAAAAACAAGAACTCAGAGGGTTTCTCTATTTCAATACAAAACACTTCTTCTTTCACATGTGTCTATCAAATGACCATTCTTCTCATCAACCCAAATCATATACAAAACTCATCTGAATTTTCTCTTCAAGAGTTAATTCAAAATAATCAACCCTGTATACTGATCCACTCAACAACACACAAATCAATCCACTTGCAAAGCTAATTAATATGAGATGACTTCCCACATTCTGTATAATCATTTTCATCTTCTCTCAATGAAGAACCTGCAAACAAAAAAACTTTTCACCTTCTCTCTGCAATTTTTCTTCTTTCAAAAAATCAATCTCTTGTAATAAAAATATTATCTCTTTGTTCATTTTAGAGCCCTTTCATATTCTTCAAAAGAAAATAAATCACCTGAAACCTTTCCCCTGCAAACAAAATACCATTTCATTTGCATAGTCAAAACTCAATATTAATTCAATTCAATTTTCTTCCTCTTTCTACAAATCCCTTCAATTTCTTCATCTCTACAAAAATAAAATCATATGTATATGTATATTTTCTTTTCTGCAACAATATTGGCAAGATCATTTCAAATTCTCTTTGAAATCCTTCTCACTGCAAAAATAAATATTGAAAAGCTCCTTGAAAAAAAACATATCCATCCTTAAGCTCCCAAATCTCATGCCTTTTAAAAGGCAAATAAAATAGAAATTTTAAAAATTTCCTTAAAAAAAACTTCTAAAAACAAATGCATAATACGTGCCCACTCATATGCTTTATATAAATAAAGCATTTAAAAAAAAATGCCTTTTCTTTTGAGATAAGCTTTAAAACCAAATAAAGCATTCTAAATAAATAAAGTATTCCCTCTTAAGTCGAGCTCCACTTCACAAATTTTGCCGCTCACTTTACAAGGCATTTGAAAGTCTTTAAAATTGTGCTCTCCACAAAGTTTAAAAGGAAACTTTTGACTTGTTTTTCCCGCTCAAGCTCCATGGAGTACATTGACTATCTTATAAAGAATTTGAATATGCAATGTTCTTTTGCAAACAATTACCCTCACCACCGGTCTTACCTCCCATCACATGCATTGAAGACCGATGCAAAAAGTTTTACAAGAGGAAAGGGCCGATTGCTTGATGACACTTATACCCTTAACATTGCCACTTAAGTGGATTTTACTTGCTCAAAAAGTCAATGAGCAAATATAACATAAATATGTTACAAAGTGTGACAAGCAAGAAATGCACTAGTAAAGTATATAGTAAAATCTTTTAATTTAGGGTTTTTAATATTCTTTGAAGCACTTCAATAAAATGCTTCAACTAACACTTTGACAATACCCTCATTGTGATTTCACTTAGTTAAAAAGACACTGTTGCAGAGAGGTAAACTTCACCAAATGACCTCACAATTATGAGTCTTTCAATATCAAACCAATCAACCTCAAGCCACATTAGCATCAATGTCAAGACATGAATTCTGATTGAAGACATCATCTAAAATCACCTTGTATCATCATAACATATAGTATCAAACCTTCTTATAAGAGCATCAACAATTGATATGATCAAACTAATCAACCAAGCCCTCTCATAAATACCTAATCTGCATTGCTCTTGTATTACTGAAGCGTGTGAACTTTGTCAAACCAAGATCCATTGAAACATACATTGTAATACCAATGATAAACAACCTATTTTACCTTAACCATATGAAGTTCATGATAAATACCTGATCAACCATCTCCTAAACAATGAAGCATATGAAGCAATAACAAAACAACTGACAAGTGTCTTGATCAACAACTCATGAACACTTTGAACTATGAGATCCAAAACATCAACACATGTTAGCAAGATAATGAACTCCATCACCTATATCAACAATACCATTGATAATCAACACACCACATGAAAGAGATATACTGACAAACACTTATCCTGTCCAAATGAACAACTCCTAATTGGTGTTCCTGATAGAGTGAACAATTGTGATGATCATCAAGGTTGACTGAGAACATTGCAAATCCCATTTCCTTCCAACTGTGATAAATGAAGAATAACCATTGTAATGTACACCATAATAATGACTCAACATGAGGATCATAAGTGCACATCATATCAAAAACAAGCATAACCTTTGATCTGTGTTCCCCATGAAGTATTAATGAGTACATCTGCAAAGCATCCTACTTGACACCTTTTTGTCATCAATGACAATCAGTCACCATCAATCTCCCCCTTTGTCATTGATGGCAAAACTCCATGGATGCAATTTTTCTTTCTCCCCCTTTTTGACATCTGATGACAAAGCCTGAATTAACTCCACCTAAAAACAACTCCACTAAAAAATGTTATAGCATGATCATAACCTTTATAATCATATTGAATTATGAATTCTTTGAAGGCATAAACTCCTGTTAACCTTTAAACAAGTAATGATTTATGATGATAACAATCCTAAATCCAACATATGACCAACCTTGTTGAACATTATCATCTGCTACTGCTGATTCAAGACATACCTTTAACTTCCTTTGAAGAAATACAAGATATCACCATCAATGTCATAGCTTGAAGAACACTATCTAAAACAAATTAGAGAGGAAGATCATCAATGAAACATGTGAAATTATCACACCAGAAACTCCTTAATATCTCTAGTTTATCATCTTCTTTTGACACTATCTTCAAATCACCTGAAAGCTCCAAGACACGTCATAAAACATAACTCAACAAAGTAATAGATATGATCATCAAACTAACTCCTTGATATGAATTATATGAACTTAAATTTCATGCAAACACTACACTTTTCACCAATAAAAATCAATATGAATTACAATCCATGATGACATGAATAGCACACAAGAGATGTCCTTGCTAAAGGCTTCCAACATGAACTATCATCCTGCAACCAATCTATTTTTGCACACCCTTTTTGTCATGAAAAAGAATGAAGACCATCTAAATAAATAAAGACTATTTGATGAATACCATCCTCCCATTCTGCACAAGACACTTTTCACAACATAAGAACTGATCCCTTTTTAACCTTGTAATTCAAATCAACCCATCAAGACTACACAACAAGTTCTTCCTGCAACAACACTTTGCAAAACCAAATGTAGAGACAAGAATTATGAATTGACTTCTTTCATTTGTAACCTCCTTAGCCAACACATGCTAATTTTTTATAAGAGCTTTTTTTGGAAACATCTTAATCTCTTTGGCATGACAACAAATATTTCACCATATCAAGATCCCATTGAACTGCAACATCATATCAACTCAACCAAGTTATTCAATATCAACAAACTATTTGAGCATTGAACTCATGTACATTCTTTCAACATCTTGTTTGCATACAGAACCAAAGATCACCTGTATCACTAAAAAGCACTGAAGATCAACATAGTTAGCAATACCATCATAAATTTTATTTCAAGAATCAACATGACAAGATCACCATCTTCTCCTGAAACTTCTTGGGGATAAATGATAGAACAAGAACAACTCCCCCTCACATCATGCTATCTATTATTCAACTGATGATGTAACTTGTGCAAGATGCACAAGTTTAGGATTTTCCTTCTCATGACTCTATTTTTGCTTCCACACTTTTATAGATTCTTTCTTTCTCCAAACCTTTATACCTTCTTTTCTTTTCAACTTTTTTAAATCAAGTGAAGCATACATTCTGCAATTGTGTGCTTTGTGTCCAAGAGTGTTGCAATTATAACAAACTATGTTACAATCATAATCAATTGACTGATAGTACCTTTGACCACTAATATTAAGCTTCCATGTAGGATCATACCTTCTATGCACTTTACAATTTCTTTGAATGTGTCCAACATTATTGCACTTGTAACAAACAATATCAGTATTCCTTCTGTAATTAACTAATTTGTGTCCAAATTGATTACAAGTATAACAATAACCATTAAATGAATAGTTATACCTGTACATGTATGCTTGTCTTATAGTAGTAGATTTTCTGAAATTCCTTCTTTGATTGTGCACAAATTCATCTCTGGTTTTCTATTCAGCTTCACTCTTCCTTTTACCTTCTGTGGCAGCAACATGATGACTTAAATCAATTTTCCTTCTAAGAGTCTCTCTAGCTTTGGAACATTCCCCTTTTTCAAATCCTAAACCAGTAGTGTCCTTATGATACTTCTGTTTGCCCAACATCTCATGCAACTTGTTTGAGCTATCTTCAAACACTTGATATTTCTTAGATAAAGCCTTGAGACCAGCATACTCTTTTCTCAGATTGATAATATCACCCTCTAGTTTTAGATTCTCAATCCTTGTAACTTCAAGGTCAGATTTTGAAACATCTACTATTCTCTTAGCTTCCTCAATTTCAGTCTTTAATCTAGCAATTAATTTGTCTGAATCATCAATATATGTCTTTAAACTTATAATTTGACATCTGGCCTCTTCAAGATCTGTAGATACACTTTCAAGGTCTGAAAGTGCTTTGTCTTTAGATTCTCTTTCTTGTTGCAACTACAAATTTAGTTTTTGATTCTCTATCTTATATTTCTTGAGTTCAGTTAGAGCATATATGAGCTCTCCTTCCATATCAATCTCATAATCTTGTCCATCATATTCCTGATCATCATCACTTGTGATGTTAGCTTTTTCAGAATCTAATTGGGTTTGAACTTCAACTCCTTCATTTGAAAGTCTCCATTCATTGCCACTTTCTTCACACACCAGAGTGTCCTCTTCTTTATCATTATCTTGATAAATTCTTTTCAATCTCCTCCACATATCCTAAGCTGTAACATAGTCCATAATTTTACAAGAAACATCATTAGACAGAGCAGACAATATGGCTTTCTTTGCAATCTGATTGTACATTCAAAGGTTTCTTTGTCATTTCCATTCTCAACTGACATTAAAACATCATATCCTAAAGAGGATAAATAAATCTGCATTCTAACATACCAAACTAAAAAATCTGAACCATCAAATTGAGGAACTCCTGAAACTTTTTCTTCTAATACAATATCAGATTTAATTTGAGGAACATTTATATCAACAAATTCTATGTCAACCTTTGAATTTGATAAAGATGAAGAGTTTTGACTAGTCTGAGACTTGACAATTTTCTTGCTCTTATTTCTTTTGCACTTACCCATTGAACTCCACTCACAGGATCTACCCAAGTTGATTAAGCTTCTAAAGGGAACGTGGCTCTGATACCAATTGTAGGAGTCCAGAACAACACTGAGAGGGCGGGGTGAATCAATGTTGTATAAATTTTAACCTTTTGCAAATTTAACTTTCAAGACATGAAGAAAGAAAGATATCATTGATTTGTTACACACATGTGCACATAACTGAGAATGAAGGAAGAGAATAAAATCTCATGAATAAATCATACACACACACAGAGAAGATCAATATGAATCAAGACACAAGAATTGCACAAGTGGAAAACCCTCCAGGGGTAGAAAAACCACTCCAAAACTGCCTCACTGGCTTTATCAAAAACCTCGTTGATTACAATATTTAGAAGCACCAACTTCAAGGAGCACCAACCCCTAATATTTTAGAAGCACCAACTTCAAGGAGCACCAACCCCTAATATAGAACAAATTAAAAACAAGAACTCAGAGGGTTTCTCTGTTTCAATACAAAACACTTCTTCTTTCACATGTGTCTGTCAAATGACCATTCTTCTCATCAACCCAAATCATATACAAAACTCATCTGAATTTTCTCTTCAAGAGGATATTCAAAATAATCAACCTTGTATACTGATCCACTCAACAACACACAAATCAATCCACTTGCGAAGCTAATTAATATGAGATGACTTCCCACATTTTGTATAATCATTTTCATCTTCTCTCAATGAAGAGCCTGCAAACAAAAAAACTTTTCACCTTCTCTTTGCAATTTTTCTTCTTTCAAAAAATCAATCTCTTGTAATAAAAATATTATCTCTCTGTTAATTTTAGAGCCCTTTCATATTCTTCAAAAGAAAATCAATCCCCTGAAACCTTTCCCCTGCAAACAAAATACCATTTCATTTGCATAGTCAAAAATCAATATTAATTCAATTCAATTTTCTTCCTCTTTCTACAAATCCCTTCAATTTCTTCATCTCTGCAAAAATAAAATCATATGTATATATATATATATATATATTCTTTTTTGCAACAATATTGGCAAGATCATTTCAAATTCTCTTTGAAATCCTTCTCACTGCAAAAATAAATATTGAAAAGCTCCTTGAAAAAAAACATATCCATCCTTAAGCTCCCAAATCTCATGCCTTTTAAAAGGCAAATAAAATAGAAATTTTAAAAATTTCCTTAAAAAAAACTTCTAAAAACAAATGCATAATACATGCCCACTCATATGCTTTATATAAATAAAGCATTTCAAAAAAAATGTATTGTCTTTTGAGATAAGCTTTAAAACCAAATAAAGCATTCTAAATAAATAAAGTATTCCCTCTTAAGTCGAGCTCCACTTCACAAATTTTGCCACTCACTTTACAAGGCATTTGAAAGTCTTTAAAATCGTTCTCTCCACAAAGTTTAAAAAGAAACTTTTGACTTGTTTTTCCTACTCGAGCTCCATGGAGTACATTGACTATCTTATAAAGAATTTGAATATGCAATGTTCTTTTGAAAACAATTACCCTCACCACCGGTCTTACCTCCCATCACATGCATTGAAGACCGATGCAAAAAGTTTTACAAGAGAAAAGGGTCAGTTGCCTGATGACACTTATACCCTTAAAATTGCCACTTAAGTGGCTTTGGCCTGCTCAACAAGTCAATGAGCAAATATAACATAAAGATGTTACAAAGTGTGACAAGCAAGAAATGCACTAGTAAAGTATATTGTAAAATCTTTTAATTTAGGGTTTTTAATATTCTTTGAAGCACTTCAATTAAATACTTCAACAAACACTTTGACAATACCCTCATTGTGATTTCACTTAGTTAAAAAGACACTATTGCAGAGAGGTAAACTTCACCAAATGACCTCACAAATATGAGTCTTTCAATATCAAACCAATCAACCTCAAGCCACATTAGCATCAATGTCAAGACATGAATTCTGATTGAAGACATCATCTGAAATCACCTTGTATCATCATAACATATAGTATCAAACCTTCTTATAAGAGCATCAACAATTGATATGATCAAACTAATCAACCAAGCCCTCTCATAAATACCTGATCTACATTGCTTTTGTATTACTGAAGCGTGTGAACTTTGTCAAACCAAGATCCATTGAAACATACATCGTAATACCAACGATAAACAACCTGATTTACGTTAACCATAGGAAGTTCATGATGAATACCTGATCAACCATCTCTTGGACAATGAAGCATATGAAGCAATAACAAAACAATTGACAAGTGTCTTGATCAACAACTCATGAACACTTTGAACTATGAGATCCAAAAGATCAACATATGTTATCAAGATAATGAACTCCATCACCTGTATCAACAATACCATTGATAATCAACACACCACATGAAAGAGATATACTGACAAACACTTATCATGTCCAAATGAACAACTCCTGATTGGTGTTCCTAATAGAGTGAACAATTGTGATGATCATCAAGGCTGACTGAGAACATTGCAAATCCCATTTCCTTCCAACTGTGATAAATGAAGAATAACCATTGTCATGTACACCATAACAATGACTCAACATGAGGATCATAAGTGCACATCATATCAACAACAAGCATAACCTTTGATCCATGTTCCTCATGAAGTATTAATGAGTACATCTGCAAAGCATCCTACTTGACACCTTTTTGTCATCAATGACAATCAGTCACCATCAGAGATTTGGTTTTTGACCCCCTTTTGACCAGTTTCCAAAAGTAGTTCACCTCCTTTTCCCCTCCTTAGCAAGCTTCAACCTTGACTTTTACCTTGGGACCCTTCCTCTGTGGGTTGCCAATGGGTCGCCCCCAGGTGACCCTGACTGGTGAAAGTGGTGACCAGGTGGTGACCCTGTCGTCATTTCCAGCTATGAAAGAACTCAAGTTTTTGGCCAAAATAACTCCATTTTGACTCGTTTATTTGCATGGGATTTTGTTCTTAACTTAGAGTTATCTATTTCATGCATCCTTGAACATGCATATTTAGCTCCTTTTTATCTTTATTTGTCAGCCCATGCATTCTTTTAATTCCATTTCTTCTTGAGTGATAAGCTATAATGGCTTGTTCACTCCCTAATTAGCTCATATCACTCTTGTGTCTTCTAAGTTAACTCTTAAATCAAAGGGAGTTAACTCTCCATCCTCTCCACCTCTTTTAGCCTCTTTAAATCTATAAATACCCCCCCCTCAAGCACAAAGGGAGGAAATTTCATTTGTGCATCCAGTCTATTGCAAGTTTTTGCTCTCCAACTAGCATCCATATGCTCATACAAGATGTTCAAGCCTTTTGCTTTTGTTGTTGTCTCATTAATCTTTGCTAAAAGCTTCATATAGCATTGATGCACTGCCCAAATCACAAGCCATAATGTTCATTATCTTACATTGAGCTCTCATTCAAGCTTTTAAAGGCTTCTTTTGACATCCCTTTTTCTATTGTTACCAAGAGGATCACCCCGCTATTACAAGAGGATAAGAGGTTTCCCATACAAGGATTTCTGAGGGTAGTGGAGGCTCACACATCTCTTATTCCAGGTTCCTTCATACCTTTTCTTTCATAGAAATTAGAAAATCTCAATTTTCTCTTGGAAATAGTAATCCATGTCACCATTTCCTTGATAGGCTAAGTAGATTTGCATTGTTAAAGTTAGTTTTCTTTCAAAAGTTCATAGATTAGTTTTATTTCAAAGCAATTTCCTTTTCCTAGAGTAATTGTTCCAAATATTCATAAAAATGAAACAAAAACATAGATCAATTGCATTTAGATAACTTCATATTAGATTGCATTCATATTTCCATTCCTAGATTATAAAAAGCACTTTATTTCCATAAATAGAAAAAAGCACAAAAACATTATTTTGCACTCATATAGGCTTGCATGCATCCAAAAACTAAAAAACACAAAAATAATAGCATCACAAAATGATTACAAACCCTTGATTTCAACACAAGGTCAAACATTAGGCAAAACCCTTGATTCCAACACAAGGTTAACACAAGGTCAATGCAAAGTCAAACCTTAGGTCAAACAAACCCTAAGTCAAATAGAGGTTAACTTCAACTATCTCTCTCTCTCGGCTTGGGCTCAAGAGTGTGCCCTAGGCTTAGAAGCGAGTGGGTGAGTGCAATCCTCGATGAGATAGAGGAGATCCACCCTAGACCACAACAAGATCAACCAACAATTCAACAACAACAACACAGGTTGAGGATATTCCAAATACAGGTTATCATCCAATAGTTTGAACAACAAATCCATCATGACAGAAGTATCAATGAGAACAATCATCAACCTAGACAGCGTTGGAACCTTAGGAATCCAAATAGAAGAATGGTGACTAGTGACCCTTCAGGTTATAGTTATTTTAACAACAATGATCCCAAAACATCAAATCATAATCAATGCACAAGAAAGGCCCCAGAACCAGCTGACCACTCTTCATGAAGCCCATCTCTCAAGGGATCTAGACTGCCCCCATGTCTCGCCTCCTCTCGACTAGATACTTCCATGAGAGCGAGAGTGACGTGGAGGTTTGCCCTGTGGCAAGGAGAAGGGTCCACGTGCACACCAAAGTTGACTCGACTGCGCCAAGCTACCGAGTCATGTTTTTGAGTGTACAGTATTGCATAACTTTATTTTCTTATTTTTTCTATTATTCTCTCACTGTATGGCTGGGATATAAACTAGCTTTAGAGACTTGATTAAGGACCAGATCTTTGGACTAGTTCCTTCCCATTTCTTACCAACACCATGGATGATGGTTCAAAGGTTACTAGGTATGTTTGAGGAAGGCCTAAGGATAAAGGTAAATCTAAAGGGGAACAAAATAAATCAAAAGATAGGTCCAAGTCAAATGGATGGTCCAAAACCCTTGGAAAGAGAAAAGCAAAGTTTTGGAACTATGGGAAGAGGGACATGTGAAGAAGGAATGCAAATATAAGAAGAAAACTTTTGATGATTCTGTTGCAAGTATGAGGTGAGCCAGTGTTGTCATTGATGTCAACATACTCATATTGCATTGACAAGAAGGATTTGATGAGCTGTGTGCTGAGGATATTGAGAAAATTAGCCTCAGTCAGGAACAGTGAAGAACAGTGATGAGAAGAAGGAAAATGTACTGTATAGGATGAGAACCGGAGGATGCGGATTAAAGGGTTAGTAGATATGTGTCTTGAGATGCTTCAGTTAAGATTTCAGAGGTCCGCATGAAGATCTGAAGGAGTTGTGGCTGTCGGTATAGAACCGGTTCCGGCAAGTATCCAGAGGTGACAGAGGATCACAAAAAGGTCCGGTGAGGTCTGGAATTGTATTATCCTAATCTGCGGATTGGAAGGAATGTTTTGGATGTCCTTGTGATGTGTCATCCTAATTTTTGTATGATTTGGAGGTCCAGAAGTACCTCTTGCATTATGACAGTGGCGACAGACTGCGTTCTTGAAGTTCCGGATGAGGAAGACAAGAGGTTCCAGTAAGTAGAGGAAGTGCGGATGTATTCGGTCATTCAGACAGTCTTGTGAAGGTTCTTGGATCATGTTTAGGTTGTGTTGTTGGTCCGCATTGATGGTAGAGCCCGGAATTGAAGTTATTCTTCCGGATGAAGTTCTTGCTCTGTTTAGCCGACCGGATGAGTTGTTCATCCTGCGAATGTTCTTGTGGTGGCCGACCGGATGTGTTATTCATCTTGCGGATACTCTTATGGTTGTTTGCCGACTTAGATGTTTGTTCCTAAGTCGATGTCTTGTATAAATAACGGTTTGTGAGTTCATTTCAAAGTGTGGTGTGTGGATGAGTGTGGCATAGCGAAGAAACGTGCGAAAAGCAGAGCAGAGATTTTTGGGCTTAATTGGAATTGATCCGGACATGGTAGAGATGTCATTCTCCAGTTTAAGACTGTGATTTTTATCACTTTGTAGACAGTGTGTCTCCTTGTAGGCAGTGGGCCTCTTTGTGAGCAGTGTGCTCGGGCAGTGAGCCCTTATTGGCATGTGCCATTCATTTTTCTTTATTCTTCTAACAGAGAATAATTCTTGGGTTAATCACCCCGTGGTTTTTCCCTTAACCGGGTTTTCCATGTCAAAATCTTGGTGTTCAATGTGTTGATGCTTATCTGCTCTTGTGTTTATGTATTATGCTTCCATGGATGATTATTTGATATGCTGCTAACTAACAACAAAGAATCAAGTGTTTGAAAGAAGAAGAAGTTTTATACAACTGATTCACCCCCCCCCCTCTCAGTTGTATGCCCTAGATCCAACAATTGGTATCAGAGCTAAGTTCCTCTGATAGGATCTTAACCGCTTGAGGAGATCCAGGATGTCGTCATACAAGAAGGATAGTCCGAAGTTCGATGGAACCAACTTCACTCTCTGGAAAGGTCGCATGAAGTGTCACTTGGAATGTATGGGAAAAGCATACTTGGCTATGATTTCAAAACCATATGTACCTCCACAAGGTGGTCCGACAACTCTGAATGAAATCACAGAAGCTAAAAACAATCTGCGGACCAAGGAAGCTCTTCTAAGCGCATTGAATGACTCAGATCTCTCGAATGTCATTGACCTACCAACTGCATATGAGATCCTAACTAAACTGGAACTTCTATATGAAGGAGATGAGTTTGTCAAAAGTGCAAGGTTGCAAAGTCTGAAAGGGAAATTTGAAAGATTGAAAATGAGAGATGATGAAAACATCACTACCTTTATGCCAAGAGTAAATGAGCTGGTATGTGGAATCAGAAATGCTGGTGGAACTTTAGATGAAAATGAGATTGTCTGCAAAATCCTAAGATCCCTTCCTGCTGCCTACAAAATCAAAGTTGCTGCCATTGATGAATTCAAAGCCCACACAACTGTCACAAGAGAACAACTGGCTGGCAAACTAGCTGCATTTTAAATGACCGATTTTGGAGATGATCCTCCCAAGACTGAATCTGCTTTCAAAGCCAGTGCCTATGTGAAAGGCAAACAGAGATTTGATCCAGGTGAAAACTCATCAAGGAAAATGTCATGGTATGATCAAGCAAGAAGAGACATGGAAGAAGAAGAAGCAGAAACAGCTCAACTTGAAGCCCTCATTGCAAAGAGACTGCCAAGAGGATCCGGTAAGTATGAAGGAAAACTACCCTTTAAGTGTTTCAACTGCAATAAGATTGGTCATTTTGCCTCAAGATGTCCGGAGAGATCTGCAAGATCTAATACTCACAGACAAAGGTTTCAAAAGAATTGCTATTATGTTCATGAAGAAGATGACAATGAAGGAGTAACAGATGATGAATCAGAACTAGGAAGCAAATCCGGAAATGAGTGGGTGTTTATAGCCATCAAGGAAGAAGATTCAATACTCTCTGAATCTGTCAATCACAAAGTTGTTGAAAAAGCCTTGGCTGCTCAAGTGGAAGAAAAGGATGATTGGGTTATTGACAGTGGATGTTCTCACCATATGACTGGTGACAAGAATAAGTTCTTAGACTTGGAAAGATATGAAGGAGGAATGGTAAAGTTTGGTGACAATTCTGCTGGCAGAATCAGAGGTAGGGGAACTATTTCCTTTGATGGTAAGAGCAAAACAGGTAATGTACTGTATGTTGAAGGATTGAAGCACAATCTTCTCAGTGTTGGTCAGTTAGTGGACAAAGGCTATGATCTCCGGTTCAAGAATGGAAAATGCAGAATCTTTACAAGCTCCGGAACTGAAATTGCATCCGGTACTCAGACAAAAGGTAATATCTTTCATCTGGTTGGTTCAAATAAAAGTTGTTTGTTTGTTCAAATTGATCAGAGTTGGTTATGGCATAGAAGAATGTGTCATGTAAATTTTAATAACATCATCAAGATAAGCAATACTCAGGCTGTGAGAGATCTTCCAAAATTGATGAAACCTACAAATATTGTGTGTAAAGAATGTCAGTTAGGTAAACAAAGCAGAGTCTCTTTCAAAAGCAAAGATCAGTCTTCTACCGGATTGTTGGAATTAGTACATACTGATCTATGTGGTCCGACAAGAATCAAGAGTCTGCAAGGTGATAGATATTTCATGTTGTTAATTGATGATCATTCCCAGATGATGTGGGTTACCTTTCTAAAAGAAAAATCAGAAGCTTTTGAGAAGTTCAAAATCTTCAAAGCTATGGTGGAGAATCAAACCGGATTGAAACTAAAGTGTCTAAGGTCTGATAGAGGTGGTGAATTTACATCTGGTGAATTCATTGACTTTTGTGAGAAACAGGGTATAAGGAGACAGTTGTCTGCTCCTAAGACTCCACAGCAGAATGGAGTAGTTGAGAGAAAGAACCGGACCATCCAGGAAGCTGCTAGGACAATGATGTTGGAAGCAAATGTTCCTCAAATGTTTTGGAAAGAAGCTATCAGCACCGCAGTCTACACTCTAAATCGAGTTCAAATCAGAAACAACATCGGTAAGACCCCCTATGAACTTTGGTTTGGCATCACTCCTACTGTGAAATATTTCAGAGTATTTGGTAGCAAGTGTTATATTAAAAGAGATGAAGATCTAGGAAAGTTTGATGCTAGAAGTGATGAGGGAATTTTCTTGGGCTACTCCACTCAAAGCAAAGCATACCAGTGCTACAATAAGAGATTGAGGAAGATGATAGAAAGCACCAATGTGAAAGTTGATGAAGGAATTGAGAAACCTTCAAGATTTTATGAGCTTGATGAAGATGACCAAGACAGTGTTCAAGGAACTCAATCCTCTCCGGTGAGACAGAGTCAGCCTGATCCGGTAAATCAGGAAGAAGAGATAGGTTTGAATGAGCCTGATCAAGAAACAGCAGTGCTGGATACTCCCAAAATTCCAAGGTATGTAAGACTAAACCACTCTGAAGATCAGATCATAGGTGACAGAAGCAAAGGTGTACAAACTAGAAGGAATATTGCTCAAAATCAGGATGAATGCTGTCTGATTTCAAAAATTGAACCTAAAACAATAAATGAAGCCTGCAATGATGAAAACTGGACCAAAGCGATGGAAGATGAATTGATGCAAATTGAGAAAAATCATACTTGGGATCTTGTTCCCAGACCTAGAGACAGGAATGTAATTGGAACCAAGTGGGTCTTCCGGAACAAACTAAATGAAGCTGGTGAAGTAATCAGAAACAAAGCTAGATTGGTCTGCAAAGGCTACTCTCAAATAGAAGGAATTGACTTTGAAGAGACTTTTGCTCCGGTGGCAAGAATTGAAGCAGTCAGATTACTTCTTGCATTTGCTGCCTTCAAAGACTTCAAGGTATATCAGATGGATGTCAAGTCTGCCTTCCTAAATGGTGATCTGGAAGAAGAAGTCTACATTGAACAACCGGATGGATTTCAATTGTCTGATAATAATGATATGGTCTGCAAGTTGAAGAAAGCTTTGTATGGATTGAAGCAAGCCCCAAGAGCATGGTATGAAAGGTTGGATAAGCATCTTGTGCAGATTGGATTCAACAAAGGTACTGCTGACAGTAACTTATATTTCAAAATTGATCATGAAAACATTCTGATTGTTGAAGTGTTTGTGGATGATATCATTTTTGGAGGAAGAGATAGTATGTGCAAAACTTTTGCAAATCAGATGAAAAGTGAGTTTGAAATGTCTATGCTTGGTGAAATGAATTTCTTCTTGGGTCTGCAAATTACTCAAACAAAAGAAGGGATCTTCATTTCTCAAACCAAATATGTGAAAGAATTGTTAAGGAAATTTGGTATGGAAGACTCAAAGCCAATGAACACTCCTATGGCAACCGGATGTAAGTTAAGCAAAGATGATGATTCTCCAAAGGCAGATCAGACAAAGTATAGATCAATGATTGGTGGATTGTTGTATCTCACTCAAACTAGACCAGATATAATGCAGGCTGTTGGTCTTGTGGCAAGATTCCAGGCTGATCCTAGAGAATCTCATGTTATGGCAATCAAAAGAATTTTTAGGTACTTGAAAGGAACAGTTGAGTATGGTCTATGGTACCCTAGAGATCCGGATTTCTCTCTTCATGCTTACACAGATGCAGATTGGGCAGGAGATGTGGATGACCGGAAAAGCACTAGTGGTGGAGCATTCTTTTTGGGGAAGAGATTGGTTTCTTGGCTAAGCAAGAAACAAGATGCAATATCTATGTCTACAACTGAAGCAGAATACATTGCAGCAGCAGGTAGTTGCACTCAAATCTTATGGATGAAGCAGATGCTAAGAGACATCAAAGTTGAATATGAGGAGCCTATCACAATTTTCTGTGATAATTCAAGTGCAATTAATATTTCCAAGAATCCGGTATTGCATTCTAAGACTAAGCACATATCTATCAAATTTCACTTTTTGAGAGAACAAGTAAACAAGGAAGAAGTCAGATTGGAGTATGTTCCCTCCAAGGATCAGATTGCAGATATCTTTACAAAACCTCTTCCCAAGGACTCTTTTGAATATCTCCGGGAGAAGTTAGGGGTCATGGCCCCTCCGGTGATGAACTAAGATGCACTGATGTGCATCAGTCCAGTGGCTATCACAGTCATATCTTGTGATTCAGACTGATGGGGAGCTGCAACTAAGGGGGAGCAGCTGGTATGACTCTGATGTATGAGAATTGCAAGTATGAGCCCTTTGCCATTGATGTCAAAGGGGGAGAGAAGACATGTGAAAAACAAGTGGTTGATGATCAAAGGGGGAGCAGTAAAGGAAGAGAAGACATGTGAAAAGTTGAAGTTCTTGTCTTAATGGTTTTTCACATCATATGTTGCCATCAATGACAAAGGGGGAGATTGTTGCAAGTATGAGGTGAGCCAGTGTTGTCATTGATGTCAACATACTCATATTGCATTGACAAGAAGGATTTGATGAGCTGTGTGCTGAGGATATTGAGAAAATTAGCCTCAGTCAGGAACAGTGAAGAACAGTGATGAGAAGAAGGCAAATGTACTGTATAGGATGAGAACCGGAGGATGCGGATTAAAGGGTTAGTAGATATGTGTCTTGAGATGCTTCAGTTAAGATTTCAGAGGTCCGCATGAAGATCTGAAGGAGTTGTGGCTGTCGGTATAGAACCGGTTCCGACAAGTATCCAGAGGTGACAGAGGATCACAAAAAGGTCCGGTGAGGTCCGGAATTGTATTATCCTAATCTGTGGATTGGAAGGAATGTTTTGGATGTCCTTGTGATGTGTCATCCTAATTTTTGTATGATTTGGAGGTCCGGAAGTACCTCTTGCATTATGACAGTGGCGACAGACTGCGTTCTTGAAGTTCCGGATGAGGAAGACAAGAGGTTCCAGTAAGTAGAGGAAGTGCGGATGTATCCGGTCATTCAGACAGGCTTGTGAAGGTTCTTGGATCATGTTTAGGTTGTGTTGTTGGTCCGCATTGATGGTAGAGCCCGGAATTGAAGTTATTCTTCCGGATGAAGTTCTTGCTCTGTTTAGCCGACCGGATGAGTTGTTCATCCTGCGAATGTTCTTGTGGTGGCCGACCGGATGTGTTATTCATCTTGCGGATACTCTTATGGTTGTTTGCTGACTTAGATGTTTGTTCCTAAGTCGATGTCTTGTATAAATAACGGTTTGTGAGTTCATTTCAAAGTGTGGTGTGTGGATGAGTGTGGCATAGCGAAGAAACGTGCGAAAAGCAGAGCAGAGATTTTTGGGCTTAATTGGAACTGATCCGGACATGGTAGAGATGTCATTCTCCAGTTCAAGACTGTGATTTTTATCACTTTGTAGACAGTGTGTCTCCTTGTAGGCAGTGGGCCTCTTTGTGAGCAGTGTGCTCGGGCAGTGAGCCCTTATTGGCATGTGCCATTCATTTTTCTTTATTCTTCTAACAGAGAATAATTCTTGGGTTAATCACCCCGTGGTTTTTCCCTTAACCGGGTTTTCCACGTCAAAATCTTGGTGTTCAATGTGTTGATGCTTATCTGCTCTTGTGTTTATGTATTATGCTTCCATGGATGATTATTTGATATGCTGCTAACTAACAACAAAGAATCAAGTGTTTGAAAGAAGAAGAAGTTTTATACAACTGATTCACCCCCCCCCTCTCAGTTGTATGCCCTAGATCCAACAGATTCCTCCATTGAGAAATCCTTTAATGATAACAATAATGATTCTTTATTTATTTCTACTAATGTTGCTAGTGATAACTTTTGGCTTACTAATTTAGGTTGCTCCTACCATATGACTCCCTACAAGGAGTGGTTCAAACCTTATCGATCTTATGATGGAAGAGAGGATTACCTTGGTGACATCATTTTGCATCAAATTATTGGTCATGGGAAAGTACAATTGTGTTTTAGTGAGGATGAGTGAAAACTCTCAATGGTATTTTGCACATTCTAGGACTTGCAATAAATCTTCTTTTTGTATCCAAATTGAATGATTCTAGAGTGCATGTGACATTTGAAAAGTTTGGTTGCAAGTTGATTAGAGGAAATTTGGTGATAGGGAGAGGGCCATGGTGTGAGACTTTATTTAAGCTTGATACTTCTACTTTTTAAAGTTTGGTAATGTAACTAACACTTCTAAAAATGCATGTATGTTATGGCAAAATTTTGGGCCACATTGGTGAAAAAAGTCTTAGACCATGATTAATAAAAAAAGATGGTTGATGGTTTTTCTAATTATTTTGATGAGTTTGATTAATGTGAGCACTATGTATTTGGAAAGAAAAATAGAATTTATTTAACTATGGGAAGTACTAGAGAAAAAAGTGTTTTAGAAGTTATTCACTTAGATGTGTTTGGTCTAGTGGATGTTGGGTCTACTAATATATCACAATATTATGTTTAATTTTCTAGGTTCATTTTCTTGGATCTAAATCTGAAGTTTTCTATAAGTTTAATTTTTTTAAGACTCTTATTGAGAAATAGTCAAATAGGAAAATAAAGGTGTTGTGATTTGATAATGGAGGTGAATATTGCTTTAAGGAATTCAAGGATTTTTGTAGACATGTAGGTATTGTGAGATAAAATGCTACCCCTTATACATCAAAATAAAATGCGGTTGTAGAAAGAATGAACTAAACCTTGATGGAAAGAGTTAGAAGTATGATGAGTAGTACACAGTTGGATCAATGCTTTTGGGCTAAGGCTGCAAGTACTACTTGCTACTTGATTAACAAATCTCCTTGTTTAGCTCTTGTTGATAAAACTCCTTATGAGGTGTGGATAGGAAAGAAAACCCCTATTTCACATTTAAGGGTATTTGGTTGTAAGACTTTTGTTTATGTGCTTAGAGAAAAAAAATCTAAGTTGGATCCCAAAACTCATAAATGTATATTTGTTGAATATAGTGAGAATGTTAAAGGTTACAAGCTTTGAAATCATTTAACCTTTAAAATGATTTATTCTAAAGATGTGGTTTTCAGGGAACTTAGATTATTTTTGGATGAAAGTTCAAAGTTGTGTCCCACTTTTATAAAGGAAATGGCCAACGCTGATCTAGCTTTTTAACTTGAATCACTAAAAAATGACATATATGTTTTAAATTTTGAAATGATGTAAACATATGAAATGTAAATTTTTTAGTGTATTTTATGTTTGTATTTTATTTACTACATTTAGTTGCTAATAAAATGTTGAAAAATGAGGTTAAGGGACCTCCACATTTTTTATAGTAAATTAAATTTTTTCTTTCATTTTTTTTCTTATTTATAACTTGAAACCTTAGTTCATGGATTAATTTTTTTCCATTTCCACAAATATATATTTTTAAATAAATCTTAAAAGTCTTGTGTATTGAAAACACAATTATTTTTAGGGGCCTCCACTTTTTTTATTAACTATTTATTTGAAATAAAAAATGATTATATCATCTTGACATGGAATCTCTCCTCTAATGCATCATATTTTTTTCAAATTTTAAATAAATGTTAGTATTTTTTCTTGAGAAGATAATCAACCTTATATTTTGGTTGTGATGACCTACTTTTAGTAAAAAAAATATAAACACTAACTAAATTTTTAAAACAATAAAATAAAACTTATAGATCCACAAATGGGTATTTAATTTTTTTTAAATGTTGATTACATGAGTAGGAGTTGTGAGAACATTAATTTTTTAAATAATTTCATTTTTTTATATAAATTGGAACCAAAGTGATGTTACATATGTATCTAGTGGACACTCTCAGCTAGAAAAATTGTGGCCCAGATCTAATTTAGTTGGATTGAATCTAGTTAGAACATATTTTTGACCAAAATTGACTTTCTGTTGGAAATGCTTAAATTTAGTTGTGCTGATAAGTTAGCCTAAACTAGGTGTTGAATACAAGGAACACTGAGAGGGGGGTAAATCAATATTCTATAAAACTTTTCTTTCACATATTCATTAATCCATTTACCACATTCAATACCATGAAAGCAAAGTAAACATAAGAAGAGTAGCCACAAAGTCATAACACATAGACACCAGGATTTTTATGTGGAAAACCCAAAAAGGGAAAAACCATGGTGAGTATTAGCTCACAATATATTATGATATCAAAACTAAATTACATGAAGGCTCACTACCTTAGGGCTCACTACCCAAGGACTCACTGTCCAAAAGAAGTGCTCACTGCAATAGGCTCACTACCAAAAAGAAGAGAATAGAAGATAAAGAAGGGATGGCTCACTACTAGGAAAAGACTGCTTCAAGTGCATCTACAGAATGCTAAAGTGCAGTTCCATTTATAGCTCAATATATAGACTCAAATGTCTGCCCTACTTTTTCTACCCCACTTCACATATACTCTGCTCTTCTGCCCTTACTATCCTTTTCTGGTCACAAATCTACCTTAGATCACACACACATTGAATTCATACTATGTTCACTCACATTCATACCTCCAAAGCTGAAATCTATCGAGTATATATATCCACATCAAGAATTTCCTCAAACTAGGTTAGCATGCAAAAGATAAAGCTTGTATATTCAAGTTATATCTTGTCGGCCTGTTATTGTGCCCAAACAACAATGCAGACCCAATAAATCATGCAAGACTCTTCATATGAGTCTAGACCTAATATAGAACCACTTAGATTAATGATTCCAATCATATACCTTCACCACATATTAATCTATCATGACTATCAGCTTAACCCTTAAGTGCACACACAACTAACTTGACTTTCATACCATAACTTTTAATGAGAACCATATGAGACTTTGAAATTCATAACCAACATTCATTTTGGACTTCTTATCTTACCTTCAGAACCGTAGATCATAATAATCTTTCATAGAAAAATGTAGATCTCAGAACTGTTCTTCTGTCACAGAGAAACATTGTCAACCTGAAAGACGATGCTGGAGAACTTGTAGAATATGATCTGATGATCTTTAGGCTCTATAAATCTAGAATTAGATACTAAAAACATGTATCTACATTGCCTCAAAACTGCAAATCAAAATATTCATCAACGGAGGAATGAGGACCAAATTATGCAGGTGCACTGTTTCTGACTTAACTTTGTTTCCCAGACTTAGATATTTCATGGTATGATTTCCAAAGGAAGTCAAGACTTGAACACTAGAACATAACATCATCATATATGTGTGAGTAACATACCAAAACCATATAATAAGATATTCAATTGCAGAGGAGTACCAACTACATTACTATCACTAGCTTAGTATCTTGTCAATACTTAGTCAATTTTGGCTAAGTTAGTCTTTCCAGACCAAAAGGCTATGCACAAATTTGTCACAAGAATTGTCTCCAAACATGTCAAGTTGTTGCCATCAATGACAACATCATATTAACAGTGTCTCTTGACTATGTTTCCAACAATCTCACCCTTTGGCATTGATGGCAACACTTAGTGAAAAATGCTTATCTTCTCCCCTTACTATATACACTCTATTTTTCTTCTTCCCTTGAAATGTTTTGGCCATTTTCATTGAGTCTTCTTCTCCCCCTTTGACATCAATGGCAAAGGTGTATGTACAAGTAGCAAAATTGTGTCAAAATTTCAAAATTGTCATATTCTACCAAATATGTATAGGTACAATCTTCCTTCTTAGTTAGTAGTAGATGAGAGAATATCATTGTAGACAATCTTTAATTGTGCTATCTCTCCATCCCATCGATTCTTGGCTCTTTCCAAAACTTGAATGTTGTCATTTATCTAAAAAACTAAGTCCTTTGCTTTCTGTACATCTGCAGGTATATCAATGATTGCCTTAACTTTTGTGGTTTCAACAGCTAGACTTGTCATGGAGTCAATTTTAGGGCTTATTAACCCTCTCAACTAGCACATTTTCTTTTTCATTTCTTCTCTTTTGCTCAGTAAACTTCTTATGTTATTATGCATATTTTCAACTTGTATTTCCATACTGCTTATGGAGTCAACTGCTGGATCATAGGATTTCGAAATATTTACTATTTGAAGCTCTATATCTTTGACCTTTTCTTCTAATTCCTTAGTGGTCTCAGGCCATGACAAACAAAACTTGTATATATCACATGCCTCCTTGATAGCACTCTCTATATTCTTAATACTATTATCTAGCAAAATTTTGTCATTGTCTAACTTGTCCTTTAATTCAGTCAACTTTTTATCATCAAATTCTTTTCTAACCTTAGCATCTGTAGACTTCTCAAAAGACTCAAAATGAGTACTTACTAATTTTATTAGGCCTTTGAGTTGATCAGTTTGTGACAATGATATGTCCTTTTGGAATGAAGGCATCAACTTCTCCAGGATGTCAGATGCTTCACTAATGAGTTCACTGTCCTACATATGTGATTTTAGCATCTCTTCTCATGCCTTTGCTTGAACAATTGATGTCAGTTTAAATTTTTACACAGGAGACATTAAGGCCAAATTTATTAGTCCTTGTAGAAGCTCAGACTCATCCGAATCTTGTTGTTTCTCTAAAAATTCTTTGACAGAATCAACTGGAGTAGCAATAGTGTCTCTTGTCATTTCTTCAGACATTTCTTCTTGATTCTATTCTAGAGGTTCTAGGTCCATAGCCTCGTGTTCCTCAATATTTTTCTCCAGAGTAGGGCTCTTCTCAGCTTATTCAATTTCTTGATTATCAAATTTGTTCTTCTCATCAGTCTTCTCCTTGTTTGCTTGATCATTTGTTTGTTGATTTGGAGGAAGACTTGTTTTAGTTTGATCCTTGTCAGCTATGTCTAGGTCATCAGTAGTAGGGGCTTGATCTTCTTTTTCCTTTATCTCTTCATCATTTTTGTCTAACCCTTGGTCCATGATGACATTTGGAGTAGATGTGTCATCTCCAGCACTTATTTCTTCATTATCATATATGGTTGGGAGATGAAATTCCTTCAACACTCTCAAAGTGATTTCCTCAGTTTCTTTGACTACCTTCTCAATGTCATCTACCATTAGAGTGTTCATCCTCCTCTTTGTTCTAAATTCTTTATGAAGCACTTTGGAGACTTTTGCCTTTTCTTCTGGGGTGATTTCAGGACATAGCTTTATTAATGTGTGGTCTCTAAGCTCAATGTCCTTAGCCATAGCAACTTCTTTCCTTGCAGACATTATACTTCCCAAGCTGTCTGGAAGATCAACAATTATTTCAATAAGTGCTTTATTGTATATGTCCAAGTATTTGATGACAGTAGTCTCAATGATGTTTTTATCTGCATCATCATAGTCATCATATAGTTGGGCAATAGGTTTTAGATTTCCATCAATTGTAATGGCTTTTAATACATCCTCTAGATTTATTGTAGCCTATACTTTCATAGGCTCTACCTTCTTCTCCTTCTTTCCTCCTTTCCCCTTTATGGAGGGCTTGCCTTGATCAGTACCAGAGGCTTCTGCTGATTTAATCTTCATCTTTTTAACTTCTTCATCTGATTCTATTTCCTCATCATCATCTTTGCTCACACTGACATATATTTTGTGTCCTTTTGTCTTTTGTCTTTTAGGACCCTTGTTAGTGGTTTTCTTGGTGGATGCTTCTGTAGATGGAGTAGGACCAGAGGATTTAGGTGCAGTTACAGAGGTTGTTTCACCAGATGCAATTTATGAAGTAGAAGCTCTTGTTCTCTTCTTTGTAACTACAAGCTCCTTTGATTTCTTCTCAGGCTCTTTCTGGGCCTTCATAAGTTCATCTTGCTTTTCTTTGGCTATCCTTTTTGCTTCTTCCCTAGTTCTTGTTTCTTTGATTTGTTCTTTGGTAAAACCCTTTTTCAGGGCATACTCCTCTACCATCTTCTAGGCCTTTTTCAAAAATTTTGGCATTCTCTATTCAACAAAGACTTTGTTGACAACTCTTCATAGGTACCAAATCTTTCTTCTTTGGGGTCCCTAGGTTTTCTTAACATGTGTTTAGCATAGCTGTCTAGAATTTTTCCATCCACTTCATAACCCATTGGCATAATCTAGATTGTTCTAGGCTCAATAACCTCCATCATGCATTGGTCTTTTGTTACAATGAAGCATATGTCATTCTTATATTTTTCAACAATTTCCTTGGGAATCCTTTCCCTAGATTGCATAATTCTTTGAAAATTCTTAAAATAGCCCCATAGGGCTATGGTTTGTTCCTCATAGCTTCCTATGCTGCTTAAATGATCTCTAATTTGTACTGCAACTAGTTGATTGCTTAACTAGAACAAATTCTTCATTCCTAGTAATTCTTGCATGAAGTAGAAGAATAAGTAGATGATCAACTTACCAAATTTGAAGGGGTATTTGCTCTCCTTTGTCTTCTTCAGGTTTTCCATTAGCTGTAGTCGGAGCAACTCATAGAGATCATAGTCTGCATTCTCCTTAATCATTTGATAAGCAATGTATATAGTAGTACCAGAGACAGAGTTCTCCTAGTTGGAGAAATAGATCTTATATCCAATTACCATTGATGTAAATTTCTCAAATTGCCTCTTGTCAAATTGGGCTCTGGTTGCTTCTATCACGGTGTTATTTTTCACAGATTTTAACAAGGGCACACTACCGGTAGAATTTAGTCCTATCACAACCCTAATCGCATCCTTGGTGATCTTAAAGGGCTTCTCGAGCCACATGAATTCATCATGGATCCTAATCAACACGTACCAGACCCATTCATCTTCTGCAAATTTAGGGAAGTCTCTATACTGAATGAATTTCTTCACTTCCAAAGCCTTGTATTCTTCCTTTAACTCAAATTCGTCACCACTTAGATGTTTTATGTATTAATCTAAGATTTTTTTGTCACCATGTTCTTCTAGGGAAACATGAATGTAAGCCCTAACATCCTCTGCATGCATCACTTTGTGTGGTATACCCAAAAATGCACCCATTGGATCGACTTCTGTTGATTTGCAGGGATGTTTCTTGAATTTTGGCCAAGCTCACTCAATGATGTCAACAACTTATGGAGTTGTCATTTTGTAAAGATTTAAACAAATTCACAATAGGGTTTTAAAGTTCTGTAAATACCTTTTTATGCCAAACTAGGGTTTTCTTTACTTGAATCACTCTAAGTTGTTTTGAATCTCTAGGAATTGTTGATATCGCTTAGAATTCTTCTTTAGTTTCTCTTAGACACTTGATAGATTGAATGCAAAGTGAAATTTTTGTCAAATGAGATCCTTTTTAACCCTTGTTATGATAACCAATTCGTCATAAATGCTTGTTCTCCAAAAGCTGTCAAACTCTTCACTGTAGAATACAGTCAATTAGGATTGCTCCGCAATGCTCTGCATTTAAACCTTTTCTACTAAAATTTATTTCAAAAGATTTGTCAAATATTTTTATCATATCTTCGTGCCAGATCCCAGCACTAACTATCTGACTAGGGGATTAGGATTTTCAATACAACTCCCCTTGAGCCAAATCTCCCAATTTACTTCCTAGAGGAAGTATCTGCACCAGAAGCTGGTGCGGACCTCTCCTTGACCTCAATTACATCTTTCTTAATCCAGATCTTGCCTATCTCTTTCTTGGTTTCAACTGGATCAACTTTATTCTTTCCTTTATCTCCCCTCTGCTATGTTTTCTTCTTCTCTGTAAGATAGTCTCTTTTCACATAGTTGCTTCTGTAGAATCTTGCAACATGTCCAAACCTATTGCAATTGTAACATACCACATTCCTCTGTCCCTGATTCCTCCCATTCATTTCATTTATTCTTGATCTACATTGGTTAGTAATATGTCCAAATCTATTGCAAGCAAAAAACTTTCCATTGAAGGATTGAGTATTTCTTGCATTGCTAGGACCATTCCTTATCATACTTCTACACTCATTTGCTTTATGACCAATTTTCTTGCAATTAAAACACTGACCATAGAAAGATGAAACATTTTGATTCATTCTACTCCTACACTAAGTAGTCCTATGACCATACTTATTGCATTTAAGACAATAGCCATTGAAAGATGGGTACCTTTGAGCATTTAGCTGCTTGATTGGAGGTCTTCTAGGTCTTCTTCTCTGATTCCTGAACTGGTTGCTTTTGTTTCTCTTCATCTCAATGTTTTCTTGACCTAAATTTGAACTTTCTCCTTTTTCAAATCCCAAACCTTTCTTGTCATCTAGATTTTTCTGACTATCAATCAACTCATCAAGCTTTGATAGCTTATTTTGAACTTTTCTTTGTAACTATTTTCCACCTCTAAATCAAACTTTAGAAGTATAATATCTTTTTCCAACTTTTCACATTCTTTAGATTTGTCTTTCAACATTTGATTCAAATGTTCCTCATCTTTTTCTTTCTCTTCAACCAACCTTGATAAATTATTTAGGGTTTCATTTGCTTCAATCAATTGTTCACTCAACTCTCTATTCCTATCCTTTGATCTATTAACTTGCTCTCTTAGCTTCAGGATGCATTCATCTACTTCTTTGACATTTTCCTTCAAATCCTGGATATCTGATTCATACTTATCAAGATCTTCAAGGGTTGTTTTTAATTCTTGATCAATTGTGACACTGCCTAGAGCAGGATATCTTCTGGTTGCCATGAGTACTCTTTCCCAGATCTTCCTCAAGCTATTAAACTTCTTCCAAGGAACCTTGCTCTGATACCACTAGGACACAAATTTGAACTTTCATCTTTTCTAATCCAGGATAACCAAAGAAAAATGAAGGAAGACAATGCATTTTGAGACTAAAGTCAAGAAGTCAAAAGATACACATGTTGAAGAACAAAATGATGGATTTTAGGATGAAGAGAAAGAAGATGAAATTTAGGTGAGAGTTGTAAGTAGGTTGAGCATGTAAAGGAAAAATTAGAATCCCTTACTCCACACTTGAAAAGATCCACGAGACAACAAATCCTAGTTTACAAGTGTAGCTCACCAAATTTTCATTGTGTATGTGCTTTATCTTGTATTAATGATGAACCTAGATCTATCAAGGGGGGTCTCTTTAGAGGAATGTGAGTCTTGGAACAAGGCAATTTAGGAGGAGATGATGACACATAAGATCTAGTGAGTTTTATCAAGAGAAGGAAGCCTAGATTTATTGTAAGTGGGTATTGAAAAAAAAATTGGAGCATATGGTTAGTTGAAGAGCTACAAAGCTAGAGTGGTGGCAAAGGGATTCTCCTAGAGAGAGGGAGTTGATCTTGGTGAAATTTTCTCTCCTATTTCTACTACTTGATTTTGAAGTAGATCAAATGGATCTTAGAACTACTTTTAGCATGTGGGTTTTGAAGAGGAAATTTACATGCAATAGCCTAATGGATTTACCGTAAAAGAGAAGGAAAGTTTAGTTTATAGGTTAAAATGATCATTGTATGGTTTGAAATAGTAACCTTGGATGTGGTATTAGAAGTTTGATGTTTTTCCATTGATGTTGGGTTTTTTTAGAAGCATAGAAGATCATTGTATTTATGTTAAAATTATTGATGATCAATTTCTAATTATATTCTTGTATGTTGATGACATGTCTATTGGTAACAATAATGGGATGATTAGGGAACTTAAAACTTAGCTTTCTTGTGTGTTTTACATGAAGGATTTGTTACACATATGGTTCCTAAGGTTGTCATTGATGTCAACACTATCACAAGGTTGTCATTGGTGTCAACACTATCATGGATGTGTGATGGTGTTCATGGTTGGATGTCATGTTAAATTTAATGTGGTTACTGAAGTTCATGGTTGGATGTCATACTGAATATAATGTGATTACTAAAGTTCATGGTTGGATGTCATGCCTTGATCAATGCAGAGTTGGGTATAAAGTTATATTAAGATGGGAATTAGAAGCATCAAGAAGACATATTAAGATGGGAATTAGAAGCATCAAGATGATACATTGATATGGGAATTAGAAGCACTAAGATGATCAAATATGTTGCTGATGTTGGGAAGATGTTATTGGTGGCCTGAAGCATATTGTATGATCTCTCCTACTGTTCCTAAGAATGCATGTGTTGATACAAAGATGGTTTGGCCTCTGGAAGTTGGTGAAAGCATCTGCTATAGCATGACTACCTTTGAAGATTGTCTGGGAGGTTTCTTTGCATTTTCATTCTTTTGATGTTGTGCCTCTGTGGATTGGAATATAGCTTCATATAGTGTCAAATCATGTATGTTCCAAATTTCATGGTGTTTGGATTACCGGGAGAGTGTTTTGTAGTTGATAGTTTGAATATAGTGTTGGTTCTAAAGAAGACACTTACTATACAGTAATGGAATGCTCTACATTCCTCTGCATTTGTAGTTATGGCTATGTGGTTCTGGAACTATGTTCAAGGTGTTGTGAAGGTGATATTTCCAAAGTTTTAGATCATCTTTCCTTTCACTCTAAAAGTTATGCATGATAGAGTATTGACATGTGTTCTGGTAGAATAAGGTGGTGGTGAATGCCTGTTGGAATGTTCTGCATTCCTCTAGATGTGAATACTTGACTTTGTGGTTTTGTGGACATGTTTATGGATGTGCATTACATGCTTTCTTGTAGTTTCAATTTTCTTGGTGATCCGCTAGCTCAATTTTTCAATGACAGTATGTTGTAGTATGTTTCAGTTAACCTGTTGTACTCAGAGTTCATGGTTGAAGATGTATGGCACAAAATATTTGATGTGCAGAGGTAAAGGAGTGTTTGGAGATGTTGTATGAGTCTTGTAGACTCATCTAGAAGAGTTTCATGAAGATCTTTCTTGTTTATAGTACCGCACAAGGTTTTCAAGTTATTGTGGCCATTATGCTTCAAGTTTCATGTCTTTACTTAAGGCTGTCATATTTTCAAATGAGCAGAGTGTGTGGATGTAATCCCTTCATGTTTTTTGATGTGAAGGATGTTTTGGACCTATTTAAACAAGTGTTGATCTCCATAAGGTGTGGGTCTTTTGCTCATGTAGTGTGTAGTCTTGTTTAGGACTTGTGCTCTACACGTTTCATGTTGTGTGCAGTCTGGATGACTTGTAAATGTATTTTTCATGTTGTCTCTAGCTGACAAGCAATGTAATAAATGTAATATCATGTATAAATTTTAAATCAAATTGGGTTAGGTGAAGTGTGATTGTAAGTTGATTGATAAGATTCGGAAGAAAGAAAAGGAGCAGAATGAATGCATTATGATGTACAACTGAAGGAGAAAGAGAAGAAGTTGTAGATGCTATCTTGATTCATCTTGAAGACATATCTATGATAGTGATCAAGTGTAAAGTGTGCCTAACTGACTTGATCATCAGAAGGAAGTGTGAAGAGGTAGAATTGCAATCATCAAAGTTGTGAGCTTCATTGTCAGTTTTTTAGGTAGTAGAGAGACTGTCATACTGTAATCTTTTCTAATTTTGTTCTTAATTTAGGTAGTAGTTGCTTCCTTGCAAGTGACCCTAAAAAAAAGTATCCAGGGAGTTGTAGCTTCCTTGGGAGTGACCCTAAATCAAAGTTTTCAAGGATTAGTAGCTTCCTTGGGTTGTAGCCCTAAAATGAAGTTGTTATTTGAGCTTCATATATTGTGAGTTAATCCTCATCGTTCTTTTTCCTTTCTAGGGTTTTCCACGTATATCTAGTATTATATGTTGATGTGCATTGTGATGATCTTTCATATTTATGTTTATGTTGTAATGCTTAAGTTTTAATCTGCTCCAGAGAATTTAAAGTTTGTTTATATACTGATTCACCCCCTGTCTCAATATCCTGGTGTGTTTAATAGGATTTAGGGGTAACATATTTTATTTTTGGAATGGAAATCAATAGGGATTGATATCACAAAAAGCTTTGGCTCAATTAGAGTAAGTATGATGACACTATTTTATGGTGGTTTGCTATGCATGAATACAAACCAATGAGTATTCCTTTACCTATAGGCACTAAGTTATCACTGGAACAATTTCCTAAGTTTGATGATGATTTAGAAGATATGTATAATGTTCCTTATTCTAATGTTGTAAGTAGCTCGATGTATGTAATGTATGTGTTAGACTAGTATTGCCCAAGTAGTGGGAGTTCTTAGAGGGTTTATGTCTAACCCTATTAAAGAGCATTAGACTTATGTTAAGAGAGTATTTAGATATTTTTGAGGAAATTTTAACTATTTCTTATGTTGGTATGGTTCTAATGATATGGGTAATTTATTAGACATACATGGATTTATTGATTTTGATAGGGTAGATGACCTACATAGTTAGAGGTTCACTAGTGGCTATGTGTTTTCTCTATTTGGTGGTGTTGTCAATTGGATGAGTCAGAGGCAAACCATGATTGCATTATCTACTACTAAAGTAGACTATATGAATGCTACACATGCTTGTAAGGAGAAAATATAGTTATATATACAATTTTCAAGAGTTGGCTTTGATTACACGATGGTTAAGATTATATGTGATAGTTAGAGTGCTATTTGTTTAACCAAGAATCCTATGTACCATGTGTTGGAGATCAAAATTGTAGGTTCTATCCTTTAGCACCACAAATAAGAGTGAGATAAGAGGAACAAGGTATCTCAAGTAGGGAGAGTGATACATCAACAAAGAGAGAGTGGTTTTGGACCAATGCATAGGATTAGGGCAAATCATCTTCTTCTTTAGGCTCTACAAAACCTAGGGGGTATTCCCTTGAGGCCTCAATATATGGTAACAATTGGCATAGGGGTTTTACTACCATGCCCTGATAGTGGTCAGGGAAATCCTAATAGACCTCATTAACAATAGATTACAAACAAGCATATAAGTGCACCTAAATCTAATGAATTTAAATCACCAAAGATAGATCCCCTTAAGTCACTTACACACTTATATCTTGCATCCTCATTATTATAGCCCTCTAAATATCTATCTAACATGAGGTCACTAGAGATATACACTTGTAAGGAAATGAAATGCAATGATGGGCTAAGCTCCTACATGCACAAACCTCTGAGCATCTCATTCATGTATGAATCCCTTAAGATATGACAATAGTAATAATGTTGGTTTGTGTATGCACATAAAATGGAACCTAAAATACTCCTATAACTAAAAAAGGAGGGGATTAAAATGAAAAATGTTTGATCCTTCACCAATTTGACTAATGCCTACTCCAATGGGCAATAGAGTCATGAACTACAAAGAGGGAGGAGATATGCCAACAAAACATAACTAGAACCAGATGTGCATATACATACAAATCAAAGATAACATTACATGTAAATGGACATACTTAATAATCCATCTCAGAACTACAATAATCCACATGGAACAAAGAAAATACCATCATTAAGAAACCAATTGTAATGCATTATAATGTCGTGACATTAATAAAACCCTCATTACATTCATACCAATAAATGTGGAAAGAGAGTATGAACAACTAGGTTTGAACATCCCCCCAAATCAATACAAATTTCCATAGAGACATACCATTTACAAGAGATGTGCATTGAATACCCTTCCTATGATTTAAAAAATGTATTCCTACCCCTTATAGACAAATGTGTAGTTTGTGATGCCCTAGAACTAGCTTGAAGCACTTGTAGTCAAAGAATTGGTTCAATAACCAACCCTTTTTATATATTTTTATATGTATATATAGCATTTTATTTTCTTTCCCTTGGTTAGTCATCAAGAATTTGATGTACTATAGGATGTTGAAGCATTGAATGCATACCAAGATGAAATCCCATGAAATCCATTTCTAAGATGTTTCCCATTCAAAATGAATGATCTAGAGCTCACACGAGGACAATCAGTAGTTGAAACTCAACCACCACATTCATCGTGATCCATGCTTTCTTCATCATCCACCATTGAAATATGCATCTAGAATCATGCCCTTGAGATGAGTAATGTTGTTTGGGTGGGAAAAATACATTTGAGTAGCTGCAGTTCTCAAATATGGTCATTAATGGTGACTTGGGAAATTGTTGGAGTGTTTTGGAGTGTTTCAGAGAGATTTGGAAAATTTGTGAAAATTTGATGTGGGACTCTAAGCATTGGAAGTGGAAGGATAAAATCTTGAAGGATGGGAAAGTTCCAAAAATGGAAGGAAGTGAATGAAAAGAGGAAGTGGGAAACACATGGGAAAGGGAGATAGGAATGGATGTGGAAACATATGAGGGAAATTTGGAAGTCCATCAAGTTTTTGCAAAGGAGGACAATGAGTGATTTCATGAAGAGGGAAAAGTAGGATTTGATTGTGGAGCCATACACTAGAACATGACATGAGGTAAAGGGAAGACATCCTGAAGTCTCAGGAAATGGAAAATATGAAGTCTCAGGAAAAACATGTAGGAATAGATGTAGCAAGTGGAGGTGCCAAATGGAGTTATCAACCTTGCAAAGAATTCTTGCAGAGCTAAAGGTGGTAATTGGATATGGGAAGTGAAGGTGTCCAATGGAGGAGATCTAGAAGCAAGGTAATGTTTTGCAAAGGGGTTAGGAATAATGTGAAAGAATGATGAGGGATTGGAGGTAGAAATATCTAGTTCCAAGGGGAGACTCTACAAATGGGAAGGAAGGTGAAAGGAAGAAATGTTGAAGAAGACTAGGGAATAGGATGTTAGGATGGGATATGGGATAGGAGGTGAACATATCTAGTCTAGAAGGGAAATTTTGAGAAATTAGGTAGGAGCTAAATTGAAGAATTGTGGAAAAGAAATGGAGGTCAAGAGGTCAAGTGACTAGAAGAAAATAGAAGTAGTTTGGAAGGATTTTGAAAAATAAAAAGTGAAGGAAGTTTGGAAGCATATGAATTGAATAGGAATTTTGTAGAAAGGGATAGGAGGACATGATGTGAGAACTCAAAATATGAAGTATAGTAGCCTAGCAGGATTTCACAAACTAGAATAAATGGGTGGAAAGAAAAACTAAGGACTTGATAATGTTTTGTGGACCTTTTATGTATAATAGGAGGTGAGAACAAGATGTTGGAAGAGCATAATACATCTGGTAGTCAATTAGGATTCTACAAAATGGGATAATGAAGGAAAATTAAAGGAATGAAGGGCTCGATGAAATCCATAGGGATTTCATGCAGAACAGGAGGTCAGGATTAGATGGAAGGCAAAGAGGAAATATCTGGTAGTACCTAGAAAGTCCACAAAACACTAGAAACTACCCAAAAATTCCCAAACTTGAAACGTTCTTAGATTTTTGTAACTTCCAACATATAATAGGAACATAGGGGATGACGTTGAATAATACTTAGGAAAAATTTGACCAAGGGAAGACCCACTTAAAAATTCTTAGACTGGTTATATATGGTGAGAAAAAGAGGGCTACTACACAAAGGGGAACTAGAGTTAGGAATTTTTTGCATTGTTAAACTACGTCCCAACATTATCTCTAATTTAGGACATGTTCCTCTCGTAGGCACAATGAGAAACCAACTATCTCTAGGAGCGTACCAAAAAGGTAAAAGGGAATAGGAGGGAGGGAAACCAAACAAAACAATATGTACAAGGTGAAGGCACAACAAGGGAGTATGTACAAGACAACCTACAACCAATGAAATGGGGGCACAAAGACATAATGAAAAGTATGGTTGTATAAAAAAACTTGAAAACACTTGTAGGTCAGATCCTATAAAGAAGATCCATGGAACTAGGCCATGGACAAACTCCTTAAAACCACTCACCTCTATCAAAGACAAGTTTTAAGAAGGAATTGATTTCCCTTAAACTAAAATTGCATCCATCTCCAAGTTGCAAAAAATGTTATTTCTTCCATACATGCACTTTCAAGTTGCAAATATTAAGAAAATCATGCTAAAATTGGAAATGACTATCATTTGGAAATGGCAACCAAAAATAGTAAGGATCATTATCATGCTCACCCATTGGGTGACATACACCTTCAAGATCCTTGGTAGCATGATGAACATCTAGATTTATACATAAATCAACATGAAGAAAAGGATTCTCTTGAAATTCAAACTGAAATATGTCCTATTTAGGTGCAACCTCAAGTTGGGCAATATCACATGACTACTCAAGCTCATCCAAAGCTTGCAACCTAGCTATATGACAAATGTTGATGTACTCTTCCATGATGGAATCATAAAATTTATTCAAATCCATTTCTACATCCTTAACATATAATCAAAAATTTGAGGCACTTGACATGAAAACTAACAATCTTCAAATTGCCTCTTTATTTTGTATCCTTTAATACAATCTACTACAAAAACTTTTCTACTAAGAAATTGATCTGTAATTTTTTCTTCCTCTTCCCCCTATAGACAAACATATTGACCCTCTTGAGAACACACAAATCCAACGTTAGAATGCTCAACCGATGAGCTCAAAAATGTGTGCTCAATGTAATCCTTATCAGCAATATATAACTACTCCAAACCAAGGTCTAAAAATTTATCTAGGCTAAAAACTTTAGGATTGAGAGCAATTAATCCATGCATAACTTCACATCCCTCTTTCTCACTTGCAACAAGGCAAGTGTGAGCATCATCTTCTTTAGGATCAATAAAGTAAGGAAGCACATCTAATGAATAATAGAGTTTTTACACTTCAACCTCCTTACATCAGAAACATCAAGACCATCATCCGTGGCAAGGATTTCAAATTGAAACTCAATGTCTAAATAGTCACATCTTTCTCATCCTTGTCTTCAGGTTGGGAGTCAATTGACAAAAAAACATTGTCATCCCTAAAGGATGATCCATCTAATTAAAGATAAGTTGCTACACTATCTTCACGGTCTACACATTTGTCATATGATGTTGCATCATAAAATTTGACCCTTCTAATTACACTCTCAACTTGATCCACTTTATTGATGTCCACAATAACTAGTTCATCTCTTACAACACTCGCCTTTGAGGACAACAATTTTTAAATATAATTATTCTTTAATCTTTCAAGGTAGTTAAGGCATTGGTAAGCCTGCTATAGATTTGTAAGCTTCAAATCCTTCTACACTAAACTTAAACCAACCTCATATGCTTCAAATAACATTTCAATGTAGATAGGGGCATTAGGTTTTCAAGCATTTTGGATTTTGGAAAGAGCAACAACAAACCTATGGTTTAAATCCATACTAGACTCTCCCTCTTACCTTTTGATATTTGCCAATTCTTGGACAAGAGTAGAAGAGTCTAGATTAGATGAATACTTCTCATCAAATGTATCCATAAGGTCCTTCAAAGAAGAAAAATAATGGTCTAGCAAACCTTCAAGCCATCTCCTTTCCATCCCACATAGGGATCTAACAAAGAATCTTATCCACATGACTTTATCTTCAAACCAAAAATTTTCCATAAATTCTAAAAATGCATCAACATGTGTGTTCCCTTCATGAATATCACACCCATCAAATCTAGGCATCTAGTTGAAGACCTTGCTTGTCATGGTTTGTACTTCATAATAAACCCGAGAGAGCTCTAGCTATTTGTAAGTGGTGTTAAGGGGAATGAAAGGGAGTTGGACAACTTGGATTTCAGTGGTAGAAAGATGAGTATTGGATTTTAAATTGGACTCAAGCAACCTGATTTGGTTTTCAATTTATTTATGTTGTGACTTGGACTCAAGCAGCTTGATTTGGTTTTCAATTTTTGTATGTTGTCTAATGAGCTCATTGTGATTATGCATGGATGCTTGTAGGTTTTGGGGATATATTAGAGATGGAATATGACTATTAGAGCCATAATAAGATGTATCATTGTAATAGTCTGAGTCATACTCATCTACCTGAGAAATAGGGCACGATTCATGAGAAGGAACATAAGAAGGAACCGCCCTACCAATTAATTCAAACCTAAAGGCCATGATTAAAAATTCATAACATGCTAAAAAGGACATTACTTCTTACAAGCAAAAGTTTCTCTTAAGGAAGAAATAGAATCACACCAAGAAGAAGAAAACCTCCATGCACCTTAACCTATTGTAGCACTAGTATGAAAAGGATTTGTTGCACCACCAAAAGACATGCATCATAAAAAAAAATGTTGATATTATGATAACAGAGTCTCCACCCCATAAAATGAGGATATCCTTGGCGTGGACAAAACCATAAAAGTTAAAAATTCTTCTAGGTCTTCTCCCTAGTAGAGTTATCAACTTATTGTAACCTAGGATATGACTAATTAGAGTTGGTCCCTAGTGGAGTTACCATTCTATTGGAGATAAGAAAAGGTAGGCCCTATCCTCTAGCACTGTAAAAAAGAGAGAGACAAGGGGAACATGGTATCTCAAGTAGGGAGAGTGATACATAAACAAAGAGAGGGTGTACCAACACATAGGATTAAGGTAGATCCTCTTCTTCTTTATGCTAGCTACAAAGCCTAGGGGTATTCTCTTGAGGTCTCAATATTTGGTAATAATTGGAATAGGGACCATGCCCTAATGGTGGTCAGGGAAAAGTCTACTAGACCTCATTAACAACAGATTAAAAGAAAGAATATAAGTGAACCTAAAATCTAATCAATTTAAATCACCAAAGATGAATCCCCTTAAGTCACTTACACACTTATATCTTGCATCCTCATCATCATAACCTTCTAAATATCTATCTGATACAAGCTCACTAGAGATATACACTTTCAAGGCAATGAATTGTAATATCTCTAAACATCTCATTTAAGTATGAATCCCTTAAGATATGGCAAATTAATAATGTTGGTTTGTGTATGCAAGAAGAATGGAACTTTAACTACTCCTACAACTAACAAAGGAGGGGATTAAAATGAAAAGTGTTTGATCCTTCATAAATTTGATAGGTGCCTACTCTAATGGCCAATAGAGTCATAAACTATAAGGAGTGAGGAGATACACTAGAAAAACAAAACTAGACCCAGATGTGCATATACATACAAATCAAATATGCAAATACACATACTTAATAATCCATCTCAGAAATGTAAGAATCCACATGGAACCAAGGAAAAACCATCACAAATAAAACTTTTGTAATGCAATATAATTTTATGACATTAATCAAACCCTCATTACATTCATACCAACAAATGTGGCAAGAGAGGATGAACAACTAGGTTTGAGCATCCCCTTGAATCATTACAAACTGCCATGGAGACATACCATTTACAATATATGTGCATTGAATACCCTTCCTATGATTAATAAAATATATTCCTACCCCTTATAGACTAGATGTTTAGTGTTTGATGCCCTAGAACCAACTTGAAGCACTTGTAGTCAAGAAATTGGTTCAATGACCAACCCTTTTTGCATCTTTCTACATGTATATATAGCATTTCAGTTTCTTTCCCTTGGTCATCCATTGGGAATTTGACGTACTATAGGATGTCAAAGAATTGAATTCAAACTAGGATGAAATCCCATGAAATGTGCATTTAAGATGTTTCCCATTCAAAATGAATGATCTAGAGCTCACACGAAGACAATCGGTCTTTGAAACTCAACCACCGCATTCATGGTGATCCATGCCTTCATCATCCACCATTGAAATCTACAACTAGAAGCACACTCTTGAGATGAGAGATGTTGTTTGGTCAAGAAAAATGTATTTGACTGGTTGTAGGGGTCAAAGTTGATCATTAATGGTAACCTAGGAAGTTGTTGGAGTGTTTTAGAGTGTTTTGAAGAGATTTAGAAAATTTGCAAAAAAATGATATGGGACTGGACATTGGAAGTGGAAAGATGAAATCCTGAAGGATTGGAAAGTTCCACAAATGGAAGGAAGTAAATGAGAAGAGGAAGTGGGAAACATGTGGGAAAGGGAAATAGGATTGGATGTGGAAACATATGAAGGAAATTTGGAAGGCCATTGGGTTTCCAGAAAGGAGGATAATGAGTGATTTCATTAGGAGGGGAAAAACAAGATTTGGTTATGGAATTGGACACTAGGATAGAACATGAGGTGAATGGAAGAGATCTTGAAGTCCAAGGAGGAAAGCCTACAAAGATGAGGGAATGGAAGATATGAAGGCATGGGAAAAGCATGTAGGACCAAATGTAGGAAGTGGAGGTGCCAAATGGAGTTAGAAACCTTGGGGAGAATTCTTGTGGAACCGAAGGTGGGAATCAAATATGGGAAGTGAAGGTGTTCAATGGAGGAGATTCGGAAGAAAGATAATGTCCCACAAAGGGATCGAGAAGAGTGTAGAAGAATGATGAGGGACCAAAGGTAGAAATATCTAGTTCCAAGATGAGACTTCAGAAAGGAGAAGGAAGGCAAAAGGAATAAATGCATAGGAAGACTACGATATAGGATGTCAGGATGGGATATAGGATAGGAGGTGAACATATTTGGTCTAGAAGGGAAATTTTGAGAAACTATGTGGGAGGTGAGCTGAAGAACTACAAAAAAGAAATGGAGGTTAGGAGGTCAAGTGATTGGAAGAAAATGGAAGTGATCTGGAAGGACTTGGAAAATGCTAAGTGAAGGAAGTTTGGAAGTAGATAACTTGAACAAGAATTTTGTAGAAAGGGATAGGAGGACAGGATGTGGGAACTCAAAATATGAAGTTTGGTAGCCTAGTGGGATTTTGTAAATTGGAAGAAATGGACAGAAAGAAAATACTAAGGACTCAATAAGGTTCTATAGACCTTTATGCCAAATAGGAGGCGAGAATAAGACATTGGAAGAGTAGAATACATCTAGTAGTTAGTCGTGATTCTACAAAATGGGAAAAGGAAGGGAAATGAAAGAAATGGAGGAATCAATGAAATTCATGGGGATTTCATGTAGAATAGGAGGTCACAACCAGATGGAAGGTGAAGCTTGGAAATGTCTAGTAGTACTAAAAAAGTCCACAAGACACTAGAAACTAACCAAGACATCCAAAACTTGAAACTTTCTTGGATTTTTGTAACTTCCAACATATAATAGGAACGTAGGGGATGACATTAAATAATACTTGGGAAAACTTTGACCAAGGGAAGACCCACTTAAAATTTCTTAGATCGATTATATGTGGTGGGTAAAATAGGGCTATTGCAAAAGGGGAACCAAACTTAGGAATTTTTTGCATTGTTAAACTAGGTGCCAACACCATGCTCATACCAAGCACATTGATGTGCACTATCATTTTATTCATGAGATGGTGGAGAGTGGTAAGGTCATTATTCAAAAGGTTGACACTCTGGATAATGTTGTAGATTCACTTATGCAACCAATAAGCATGAATAAGTTCTCTTGGTGCAAGGAGGCCATGGGGCTTCCATCCTATATTGATTCCTCTTATGTTTCCTATTTATGTTATTAAAATGTATAATAACACGTGGGAGGATGTTAGGATTAGCTAATATTAACCTTGTAATCCTATGTATTTTATGTGTCTCCAACATCTTGGAAATGGGTACTTGGACACCCATATAAGTGGTTGAGAGATTATTTAATTATTATTCTCTTAGGACTTGGAACATTGATTGCAATGGAATTTACAAAGGGAGTTATAGTTTGTAGGAGTTACATAGTCATCATCATCAATAAAGTTGACCATCTCACTAATGGAGTTCTTGGTATTTACATAGAGAGTTGTGGAGCATGTCTTGTTATGATAGGTGGGGTCCACATTAGTTGGCCACTCCATTTTGGAGAACTATTCTTGGGAATGTTTGCCCACCTTCTTCATGGGTCAAAGACATTTTAATGAGGCCTATCTTGAGTGCATTAGATAATTTAGTCATGAGGGCATTATATTTTTTCCAAGACCATGGTTTTGATAGTTCTTGGTTTTGGGAAACATCTTGTGGTTTTCTCTCCTTGATTCTCTATAATTTGGATGCATTATATGGAGGTTTTATGGGTCTTTTTTAGGTGATTGTTGTTATGTTGTTGGAATGTTGTTAGAAGAATATTGAAGTAAAGAGTATTATTGTAACATATTGTTATTGGTTAATACAAGCTTGAAGGATTTCTTTGGTGGTGGAGGTTTTTCCTAAAATGGTTTTTCCACATAATTAAGAAGTCATGTTCAGGTTGGGGGTTACATAGTGGACTATTACTAGCATCTTTGAACAACTATTTATAGTGTGTGTAAGAGGTAAGTGGTAACAACTACACCTACATTGAGTACTTGGGAGTTACATTTACCCCAATTGGTCTTGGAAGTCAAACCAACCGATTAGGAGTTACATTCTATTTATGAAAGAGTTACACTTGGAGTTGGGGCACATGGGTTGATTGTGGACCACCTTGACCCCTCTTTGGATCATGGTTTTGAGCCTATAGTTTTAGAAAACCATTCTTGGTTTCCTAGGTCTCCTTGGCCTATAAATTGAGTGCTTGTGATGGAGATATTATGTCCATGTTTTTTTAGGATAATGCTACAAGAATTCCTCTAGGATTGAAAGTATTGATCTCTTGTGAAGCTTGAACCTTGATATTGTATTATAGTGTGTAGTTGTTGATAATATAGTGGTTTTGGTGCTTTCGAGGCTGATATTTTCCTTAACAAGGTTTTCCCAAGGTATATCAATGTCACTCTCTTTTGTGTGTGTTTCCATTTTTCTTCTCATTCATTCTTTTACTCTTGTTCTATTTCTCAGTGTTGTTTATTTTCCAAAATCTATTGAAATTTAGTTAGATCTAAAAAATTGTAACACTCTTGTCAATGTTGTCATAGGATTAAGTAGAAATTATTTGTATATTTCCTTTCATTTGGTATTAGAGCCTAGTTTTGGACTATAGGAGGGGATGTCTTCCTTGATGTTATTAACCATTTCTCAAATGGGAGTTTTTAGTTGATATTATATTACAAGGACATGTGTGGAAAACACTTCTAGAATGGAGGTTGAGAGATTAAATGGAACAAACTTTGAACTTTGGAAGATCAATATGGAGGATCTGCTTATTGATCATGAGGAGTGGATTGTGGATCATGTTGCAAGATTTCTTGGATCCCACCCTCATTCTATTGGAGTTGATCATATGGTGACATAAGTTCCTATTTGACTATATGGGATAATTACCTAGTCATGTGGAGGTTGTGCAAATATTTTATCATTTAGTCTTATACAATTAGAAAGTGCTTATATTGGGTGCTTATTTTTAGCCCCTATTCACATGTGAAAGCACTAGAAGATGTATTAATTATTTTTTGAAGTGCTTATGTTGGGTGTTTGGCTTTATCCCTTGGTCACATGAGAAAACACTAGATATTTACCACTAGTCCTTTAGTGTTTTGGATGCATGTGATTGCATGTTATGGATTCATAGTGTGTTGGACCTACATGTTGTAGATTTATGATATTCTATTACTCAAAATGTGAATCTAATGCTTAAAATTTTTTAGGCATTTTGGATGTGTTTAAACTTTCAATAAATTTAGATTTGCATAATGGTTGTGTGTGGTTTGCTTCTATGTACAAGGCATTAGCTTTTAATTAATGTGTGTTTTGTAAGTTTTTTTTAAAAAAAATTTATGTTCTTTACAAATCTATGGATGATTGTTATTTATATCATAATTCTTGAGTGTTGTTCGAATGAGAGATTATTATAGATTTACATGCATGCTTCAAGCATACTTGAAGGCTTAATCATTAGTTTATGGTTCTTGACATATGGTTGTTCTATGTTGTGGATTTGTGAAATTTTAGATCTGATGGTGTTTTGAATCTTAGGTTTGTTCCATGAGAGAAGGATCTACATGTTATCTTAGATTTTTAGTTTATTCCCTATTATTTATTGTGTGTTGAATTTGCATGTTTTTTAGTCTATGTGTGTATATGTAATGTCCAATATTGCATACCATTGCAATTTCATGCTATTTTTTGCATTCATTTTGGTGTCCACTCCACTAGTATGTTTCAGGATCATTTTGTCCCTACCTTAGCCTTTTTCCTAACCCACACATGTTGTGTTTGTGTTATGTTTTAGCACTTGTGCTTATTTTAGTCAAATTTTGTTTTAGTGCCTTGATTCTTTCATTGTCCTAAGGTATTCTATGAAACAAGGAGTTGATGTCACTTGGACACTAGCACTTAGCATGGACATCTGCACGACATGCTAGCATCCCAAGCCTATGTGGCTCCAAGTGACTATTTTCTAGGCATTACTTACCACCTCCTACAATATGAGAGATTCCACATAACACCTCTATGCTTCCAAATGACCTTCTTTGACCTACCTTTTCTATTTTCCCCTCTAATTCCTTCTTAGGAACCAATCTTTTGAAATCTTTGAATCTCTTGGCTCTCCCTTCCAACTCTTTGAAAACATTAGTGAATCTTTGTGATTACAAACAACACTCTATCATCATCCTCAAGGATTTTCATGGCTCTCTTATTGCATCCAGAAATTTGTTTTATGCACTCAATCTCATGTGATATTTATTTTGGACTTGTGATATCTTTGTGGGATTTCTTGGAACCACTTCTTGTCAGGCTCTTCATTTCTAGCTGGGTAGTTTGCATCTTCTATTTTGAAAGGTGATTGAGTTCAATCTTTCTGTCATTTTCTCTTGTTTTATTTAGAGTAATCCATTTGTGTGTTCATTCTATTTGTGTGGGTTACCTCTATTTCCTTTCTTCCTTCCAGTAGCTCACTAGTTTGCTCTAGTTTCTTGAGTAGATTACTTTCGTTTTATTCATTCTATTTATTTGTCAGTACTACTATTCATTCTAGACACACTTAGAATATAATAGCACACACATTTTATTTCAATCTTTTTAACATTGGCTATTGTGGAGGTAGAGATACCAAAACAAGGGTTTGACTTGAAGGCAAACCCCCATATAGCCCCAACCTTCCTTGTCTTTCTTGTAGATTCCAGATTTAGAGGAGAAGATTGCACTCACATGTTGGTTTTGTGAATACTATTCATTTATCTTTTGTTTTTGTTATTCAGTTCATCTCTTTTGAGTATTAGTAATAAAAATCTTCTCAATCTTAGCTTATTCTCATCACCTAGAAGCTACTGGTAGTTTGTTCTATATCATGCTATGCAGGTTGAATGAGATAAAGTGAAGCAGAGTTGAATTTTTTAGTTTTCTATACTTTATGGACTACAACATGACAAGAAAATGTTTGTGCAACATGTAGACATCCTTGGCAGTGAGCTCCTTCATTTGTCATTAGGTTGCTCTTAACTTCCCCTTTTCTATTATGTAATTAAATATTAAATTTTGTCTCTAGTCTTCTATTGACATAGAATTTATGTGGAGAAACCCTTGCGGGAAAAAAATCCACACCCAAAGAGATATTTATGCTTGTATTAATCTTTGTAATCAAGTTTACATTAACACTGAAATTCTATCTGTATTCTAGCAGCACTTTGTTACTCCTTCAACTTCAAAAACATGTCATAATTTCTACCAAAAAAATGTATCATTATATAGAAGCCATGGATCTCAAAATATAATGAATTGTATCCAATTACATGAGAATATTCCTCATGCAAAAGACAAATGCTCCATATTGTGAATTCCAATGCTGCATAGTAGAAATCACTACTTAACTAAAAGTCTCAAACATGGGTGCCCAAGAAGTCGCAATCAAACTCAATCAATAAAAGTGTTAAGTGACAACAACAGGGTAGAACTGAAAGTCTCAACATGGGTGCCCAACAAGTCCCAATCTAATTCAGTCAATTAAAGTACTCCAACTCACACCAATGTCATGCAAACAACATGAATTACTTGGCATCACCAATATGGATATGTAACAACCTATTTATGTCATGCAAGAGTCATGTAACAACCTGTAACATCATGCAAGAGTCATACAAAGCTAATCCTGAGTTAGAGTAACATGCAAGACACATGCATCACCATATAAGTACATGTAACTGACATGCAAGTGTTATGTCAGAAAATGTCCCCTTAGGGGCTTTTCCCTCTTAAGGTTTAGCCCTCGGGTCCTTAGAATTCATTATAACCATCTTTCATGTTAATCTTGAATCCCAATGAGAAAACCCCAAAGTCTTGTGGCAAATAGGACCTAGGGGGTGCTATTCTGATAGTCCCTGACTCAAAATGGGGGGGGTGGACTTGTGCGCTAGCGCCCTAGTCCTACCCCATTTTAGGTCACCCCTAATTTGAAATGTTAGTTTGGTGACTGTTAATTAGGTCCCATGCCGACATCTTAAGTTTGAATTATGAAATTCTTAGTGAGAATGTGTGTAGTTGCATATATAAGCATGTTTAGGACTTCATTTGAAAACTAGATGGACATTGCAAACTTGTGATCTTATGCCAAAGTGATTTAAGGCTTTCATTATGTTCTAGAGAAGTATTGTGTTCTTATTGCGTTTGTTTGTTACAAATTTGGCTCCATCTCCTCATGGCATGAAAGAGCTTCTTCCTTCCATGAGAGCTACACCTCCGAGGTGACATTTATTTATGTTTCAATCATTTTTCACTTTGTTTTTGCTTCTATCCCATAGGGATACACACTCTTTATCTGACAATGGTGTTCAAAAGACTTGAATGTCTCTCCAAGGCTTGATTGAGGCAAGCCTCTAAACACCACAACCCCCAACCACTCTCCTTGTGATTGCAAGTTATAGGTTTTGCATCTTGATGGAGTGGAGTTGCAGGGAACAGTAAGACAACGTGTAGATTCCAAATCCCTGAAGAAAAAGATTGCTTGGACTAGGGCGCCAATGCCAATGTCCTCTGAAGTTGAAAACACAAAAACAATTTGGACAGTGACAATCACCATCTGAAGAGCTTTTGGCATCCTAAAAATAACCCTACCTTAGACTAGAGCACTAGTGCCAGTGTCCTCCGCATCTCACAAGACAAAAATGGAAAGTACATTGAACATCAGTGTTGGAAAGGAGATCAGGATTCTGCAAAGAAAATAGTACCTTGGACAGGGACGTTAGTTCCATTGTCCCCGAGTATTCCACATTCCAAACTTCAAAAAATGGTCAGTTATTAATCTTTGCCTACTACCTTAGTCTGCAAGGATTTGTTGTAATTCATCAATTTGCTTATTGTTTTGCATAATTAGGGTTTTAAGGGTATTTGAGCATTAAATTTATACATTACTTGATAATATCTAAGCTTCCACATCATTCCAAGTCACAGCCTAACCTGTAAGTGAATCCTCTTGCAAAAGTGTGATTCAACTCGGTTGATATGTCCTTGAATGTTTGTTGAGAAAGGAGGATTTAACCCACACATTTATTGAAACTAAAAACCCAATCAACCCCAATCCCCCTTTTTCATCCTAAACATTTTGGTGAACCTGTGTTTATTTGAATTTTGTACCTTACTGAGTGTTGTACTCTGGATTTGCATTCATTCATCTTATTGCATTTGAAAAATTACAAAAAAATTGAAAATTTTGAAAAAATTGGCATCTTAGGCTTGCATTTTGGCATAATTTGAATTAATTAGCATTTAATTCCATTTAATTTCTATTATTTTAATTATATCTGATTTAAATTGCAGAAATTCATCTTATTCTAATCATTTGCATTGCATTTTCATGCTTAAATTGTTAAAAATTGCTTGAAATTGTGCATTTTTCATAAAAACCTAGTTTTGCATTAGCTAGGGTTTGTAGTTAAAATCTTGTTTCAAATTTTACTAACCTTTTAAATCACTCATTTATGACTTATTTCTAATTGTAGTGTTGCATCATAGTGTCCTTTTTGCAAAAATTCATGTTTAGGATTTGAAAACCTTGCATTTTCACTAGATTTGGCCTTATCGTCTCTCTAGAATTGCATCATAGGCATGTTGTGAAGGATATTATTGCATTATTGTATTGATATTGAGCTTATTATTTGCTTCCACTCTTGAAATTCTTCACAATATCTCTTCCATTAGTGATTTGCATTGAAAATTTGTGAAAAAAGTGAAAAATCAAGCATTTTTAGGTCATATTCATACATAGTTTTGCATTCATTTTCTTGCATATATCATGGATCCTTCTCATCACTCATCTTTGGAAGATTTATTTGAGTACATTGTTAATGTTTATAACTTTTGCAAACTTACTGATAAGTATCCTCAAGTCTTGCACCAAATCACATACATCTATGGTATTGACATGTCCATAAGCACTACCTATGATATTCTTTGAACAATAGCCTATTTTGAAAGCTTTTTCACTATTGTTAGTATTTTCCCTTCAATCTTGGAAAATATCACTAATTTAATTCTAGAAAACAATCAAGAAGAAAGCAATGGTGTCAATGTCCTTCCCTCCCTCCATTTCATGACGAGATAATGGACATTCTTTTTGAGACATATGAGACCAATATAGCCCTGGGTGATTCATCTAATAAAGAGACTTGTCCCAACATAACCCCACTTGGTGAGGATATTTTGGCACAAGAAGAAGACATCATTGACACATTCCTTAACACTACTCTGCCTGCTCTCCCTAGCTAGGATGAAGCATCAAATGATGTAGATTCCCTTTGTGAACATTTACTTCAACCTATTAAAACTTAAAATTTACCAACTAATGTTCAAGCACTTCTCAACTACATCTTAAACAAAAAACCATCTCGTACACCTTTACCTGGACCCTCACATACCTTGGAAAATAAGGAAAAATCACAAAACATCGAAGAAAAAACTATTCCTCACAACCAAGGTATTCCAACACCATATATATGGACTGAAATGGGTACTTTTTAGGTTCCTCAACAACCTCACTCGACTAGAATGGGTATTGTTAAAGCTCCTACACAACCCGGTTTACTTGACATAGAAAACTGACACTCCACCATCACTAATAGATACCTTTCCTAAAAAGATACCTTCACAAGCTCATGAAAATGTGGAAGAGAGTAGAAGAGATAAATCTTTAACCATTAAAGTAAAGATCAAGATCCAGGACAACTGCTAGTCTGGTGATCTCTATAGGTAAGTATTTCTAAACCTTCACCTCTATGTTGTGTTTCCCCCATGATGTGTTATGTGTTGTTTAGGCCTCCTAGGATGACCCTTGATACTCTTGTAAGGTTAAGGATACCAGGAGACTGCCTCTATTGTGACCCATCTTCTATTTGTATCATCATTCTTCTATCTTGCCTCTCCTCTATTTTTATTGTTGTGTGTTGCGTCCTAGGGGCATAGTGTTGTGGTTGGTGACCTGGGGGCACCTTTCTACATGACAATCCTAGGGCACTTGTTTCTCCTCTCTTGATTTACTATTTACTTCCTCTAGTGATTCTACCTAGCTCGTAGATTATGAAAAATAAATAAGATTTATACAAACCACGTGTCCCTTCAGTGAGTAAGAAAAAATGGACCTAGTCCATACACGACAATGGGCTTGATATATATTATTTGGCGCTTGGCTAGTAGAATCACTCCATGTGATATTTTGATGATGTCTTATTGCACTAACAAACCATAACAATATTGCTGCTCCATGCACTTTGTTTATCTTGGATCTCGCCTTGCTTATTTTTAGTTTTGAGATCTCTGTGGTATAGCCCCACGGTTATACTCAGGTTCTGAATTCATAGTATAACCTTGGCTTTTGATATGATTATGTTTATGCATTGCTTTGATCATGTGATGTGTTTATTATCTTATGGAAATATTTCTAACCTCGTTTCTTGCAAGAAATCGTGTGTTTGTGGGAACATTTGGCGATCGTAAAGTGCATGTCACTTCTAGGGGCATGGGCTTTGTGAAAGCTCTTGTTCCCTTGTGTGTGTTTTCTTACTCCCTTAACAAGCTTGATATCAGTACATGATATCAACCACCTTAAGGTGGGGGCATATATAAGGTAACATGTCTGATGATTTTGGTTCTAATGAAGCGTGTTTGTAAGCCCTCTATGGAGGCGGGATGTTGTATCTCCACACAAGTGCACATCTTTTATTTTATATTGCAATCATTAAGCCCTTTGTGAAGGCAAGATATCGTGCATATCCTTTTATTTTAATCCCTCTACAGAGGCGAGGATGGTGTATTTCTTGAGGAGAGTGTACATCCTGTCATTTCTAAAAGTCCTCCAAGTACGCGAGGTTGGTGTATCCTCCCTTAAGCATGTCTTTGGCAGTTGTTGTGTTGAAGCCCAACCATTAGGTGTGCCTATAATGTGCCTGAGATGGTGGTGAATTTAGCAATAGGCTCTTTCCATCACATGTTTTCCATGTTTTCTCCATGTCTTCCATGTGTGTGTGTATGGCATGTTTGTTCCCAAGCATAGTCTAAAGATTGGTGGCGATGAGTCCCTCCTATGCTTTGGGATTTATATGGCATTGTTTTTCTCAAGTGTAGTCTAAAGACTAGTGGCGATGAGTCCCTCCTACACTTTGAGATTTGTATTGTGTGTTTGTTGCCCCATATGTAGTCTAAAGACTAGTGGCAATGATTCCCTCTTGCATTTTAGGTTGTGTGTTTATTTTCCATGTACTTGCATTTGCATTCATATATATATGAAAATGAAAAAAAAATCACTGTATTCATTGTGTTTTGCATGTTTTCAATACTGTCTTCTTTGTGTTTTGCGTGACTGTAATTGTCTTCTCCATGTTTTGCATGCCTGTTACTATCTTCAGTGTGTTTGGCATGTCTGCATCGTGCTTGGCGTGTTTGTTGTGTTTTGACCATACTTTAATGCATGTATTGGCCTTGCATTTATACATACATTAAAGTGGGGGCTAAATGTTATGTCAGAAAATGTCCCCTTGGGGGCTTTTCCCTCTTAAGGTTTAGCTCCTGGGTCCTTAGAATTCATTATAAGCATCTTGCATGTTAATCTTGAATCTCGGTGAGAAAACCCCAAAGTCTTGTGAAAAATAGGACCTAGGGGTGCTATTCAGATATTCCCTGACTCAAAATGGGGTGGGGACTTGGGAGCTAGCACCCTAGTCCTGCCCCATTTTAGGTCAACCCTAATTTGAAATGTTGATTTGGTAACCATTAATTAGGTCCCATGTCAACATCTTAAGTTTGAATTATGAAATTCTTAGCGGGAATGTGTGTAATTGCATAAATAAGCATGTTTAGGACTGTATTTAAAAACTAGATGGATATTGCAAACTTGTGATCTTATGCTAAAGTGATTCAAGGCTTTCATTATGTTGTAGAGTAGTATTGTGTTGTTATTATGTTTGTTTGTTGGAGATTTGGCTCCATCTCCTCATGGCATGAAAGAGCTTCTTCCTTCCATGAGAGCTACACCTCCGAGGTGACATTTATTTATGTTTCAATCATTTATCACTTTATTTTTTCCTCTATCCCATAGGGATATGCACTCTTTATCTGACAACAATGTTCATAAGACTTGAATGTCTCTTCGGGGCTTGATTGAGGCAAGCCTCTAAACACCACAACCCCCAACCACTCTCCTTGTGATTGCAAGTTACATGTTTCACATCTTGATGGAGTGGAGTTGCAGGGAACAGTAAGACAGTGTGCAGATTCCAGATCCCTGAAGAAAAGACTGCTTGTACTAGTGCGCCAATGCTAGTGTCCTCCAAAGTTAAAAACATAGAAACAATTTGGACAGTGACAATCAGCATTTGAAGAGCTTCTGACATCCTAAAAATAATCTTGCCTTGGACTCAAGCACTAGTACAATGTCCTCCGCATCTCACGGGACAAAAATAGAAAGTACAGTGAACATCAGTGTAGGAAGGAGATCAAGATTCTGAAAAGAAAATAGTACCTTGGACATGTGCATTAGTGCCATTGTCCCTGAGTATTCCACATTCTAAACTTCAAAAAATAGTCAGTTATTAATCTCTCCCTACTACGTTAGTCTGCAAGGATTTGTCATAATTCATCAATTTGCTTACTATTTTGCATAATTAGGGTTTTAAGGGTATTTGAGCATTAAATTGATATATTAGTTGATAATATCTGAGCTTCCACATCATTCCAAGTGACAGCCTAACCTGTAGGTGAATCCTCTTGCAAAAGTGTGATTCAACTCAGTTGATATGTCCTTGAATGTTTGTTGAGAAAGGAGGATTTAACCCACACATTCATTGAAACTAAAAATCCAATCAACCCCAATCCCCCTTTTTCCTCCTAAATGGCAAGTACATGCAACTAAAATGAAACAACATGCAAGCACGTGAAATTTGTATGCAAGAACATGAATGTCCATGCAAGTAACATGTAACAACATGCAAGTCTATGCAAGCTCATACAAGTGACATGCAACAACATGCAAGTACATGCAAGTAACATGCAACAACATGCAAGTCCATGCAAGTTCATATAAGATTATGCAAGCAACATGCAAGTATCATGCATCTCTAGCTCCAATGTTAACTCCCACATAAGTCTCATGCAAACAAAAAACTAACTGTACATCCACATTGTATTCTTCTCCAAAGTGGGAGCCCCGGATGGGTCCCACCTCCTAGGAGGTATCTCAAAGTCAACATGGACTTCAAGAAGTCAAATCCAAGTCTCCATGGGCTGCACTTCCAAAGTGGGCACCCATATTGGGTCCCACCACATAGAATGTAACTACATGTCCAAACTTGAAATAATTAATAAATAATTTGTCCCTCAAGTAACTATGTGTCCAAGAACACTTTCCAAGAAACATGGAGACACATAAAATAACTCAAGACAGCAATGTTAATGGAACCTTTTCCTAACAGAACATTACTAGGTAGTAGAAAACTAAAATAGTCCTAAGTGTTTGTTGTAAAAACACTTCTCTTTTTGGTGAACCTGACCTGCTTTAACATTTAAGTGTAGTTTCAAAGTGTAATTTTTCCTCCTCTACTTTTTGGTTAATTTGATGTGCTTTAACATTTAAACATTATAAAACACTTCTCTTTTCACATTTAAATACCTTCTCCAACATTTTAAAACTAGTAACAAAACTCTCTCATCAAATTTGGTTGTGTTGTGAAGTCAAACTCTGTTTATGTGCTTCACCATGTAATCTTCTCATTTTGATTACATTGTTCATAGAAGTTTAAGGACCACTATAATTACCCAATCTCATGCCCCTAACCCTCCTATTAGGTTGGCACCAAATTTCTCACACTTCTCCTATAACACTACAATGACAACTCTTCCTTCTTTATCATCTTCCTCAACTCTTCCAGTGACTAGTTTTCATGATGTTGAAGTAAACTTTGACCATGAGGCCACACTAGATAGTGTTCCCCAGGCTCATATTTAGGAGCTAGATTTCCACTTGGCTAACTTCCAGGATCACCTGACTAATGAGAACCTACCTAGTTCCATTGTTCCTCTAGTTGAGGCCCTTCATTAAATACTAATTGGTCACCCTAATGGTCTTGACTTCCTCTATAGCATTGCTCATATTGTGCATAGTGACACACCTTCATTAGCAAGCTACCATGAGGGTGCTTAAGACATTCTCATTCTAACATTACTGGTAATCAAATTTCAATTTCGATGGCTACTTCTTTTGCATAGAAATACACATCTTTTCATATGGTCACTAGTATGACACAACATGGGAATGTAGATGCTAGTTCATCTGGAATGGTTGGGAACCCTATAAATCAATATGGGTTTGTTTCACGTTCTCGTCCCTTACAGTTTACTTTTCCTGATGGCAACCTTAGAGCCTCCCAATAGATGACACTCCCTCTCACTTCTACCACCATCTCTGCACCCATGCATACCATAGATCTCATCATAAATCAACTTCTACAGAATGTTGGCTCCCTACAACAACTTGCCATCCTATCCACATAATCCACATAACATCTCATCCTAGCATACTATAGATGTAGTCCTTTATCTCTCAACATCCTAGCTATTCCATTTCCCCAAGGCTTCGATCCATCATAGTTTGACAAGTACTTTGACAAAGGAGATCCATAGACACATGTATCTACATTTACCACCTTGTGTAGTGATTTCATTTTTTAGGATCATTTGTTAGTGAAACTATTTATGTGGTCATTGAAAGACACCACACTAGACTAGTTTTGCTCATTACTTGACCATTTCATCTCTTCATTCTAGAATCTCATTAATCAGTTTCTCCAACACTTCCAGGCCAACATTGGACAACAGGTTACTTTCACTGACCTCGTCCATTGTTGCTAGGGAGAAAAAGAGAAAATCATTGATTTTATTTGTAGATATTAATCTTTATTTTCATAAATTCCTTATGCCCTGCCAGGTTCAGATGTGCAGTGATGTTTATTGGCAACTTGCAACCTTTGATTTGAGGTAAGATTTTGCTAATGAAATATCTTTCCTTTTCTCATTTTTGCACAACACTTTACAATTACTAACAGTCTGTTACCCAGTTCAAGGTTTCCACCTCATTGGCTCCTATTAGACAATCTGATGCATCTTCTTCTTTTAATAATTACAAGAAAAAAATTTATTTAAAAATAACTTTCAAAATAATTAATAATACAGTAGCTACAACACCCTCATAGGTTGCTCTAGTCCTCTCTTCTTCTAAACAACAAGAAAATCTATAATTTACACCTTTAACTCAGTCCCTTTATTCTATCCTATAGCAACTCATGAATAACAATTTGGTGCAGTTGCTGCCTATTCAACCTTTATATACAAGAAAACCCTTGTTGCCTTCTTATGACCTAAAGGCCTTTTGTCAATTCCATAGAGTCCTGGTCATGACACTGAAAGATGTTTGTGTCTTAAACACACTACATCGAGCAAAATGTCATCCAAGTAGCTAGTGTGAATGATAAAGAAAACAAATTTGTTTCTCCTCCCAACCAAAACTTTCAAATTTATACCAACCCATTTCCCCACCACTCTTCCAATTTCATTGATGTTCCATCTACCTCTGTGGTGCTAGAAAAGACTACTAATAAGTATCCCTCCTCATTTTTTGAAATGATAGGAATAGTGGACCTCTGCCCTTGTACTTCTCAAGAGTGGCATGTTTTTGAACTTACCATTTCCTTTACCCCTAGTGATGCGCCCATGCATGTATATGATGGCCTTCTATACATTGTCACCCATGTTAATGGAAATCTATGAAGTGTGTACTTGTTGATCCTATGTGCATAGTAAATGTCATTACAGAGGAGTTCTTGTACATTCATGAACTATATAAAGACAAGTATGAGAAATCAAATGTCTACATAGGTCGTATGATGGCTTGTCTTGACCAACCATGGGTTCTCTTACCCTCTCATTCTAGGTCAAACCTAAGACCTTAGATGTCCCTTTCTTAGAGATTCTTACCTCAGACCGTTTTCACCTGAACTTGGGCCATCCATGGCTTGCTTCTCTTAGAGAAATCCCTTCTATAGTCCATAAGTGCTTAAAATTTCCCCATGATGGAGTAGTGCACACATTCTACCATAGTGGATTCCAGCCTCTCTCCATGTGTTGAAATTTCTCTTTTGACTACTTTTAGCTGGCCTTAACTGAACCTCTTCGACCTCGCAATGAATTTTTGTTTTTATCAAACCAAAAATCAAATCTAGTTGGATTCCATAGATGTCTGGTGGCCTTTATCCCTCATCTCCTACAATTGCAACCCCTTTAGTCTCTTAGCCTTCGATGGTTGCTCATGTTCCTTCTACTGCTTCATGGGTAGTTAAAGCAAATCAACCCATACTGAGTGCACCTCCCTATCCCTATATAGTTCGCTAGTACTTAGAAGTTCCACCTCCAACCTCTTATTCAAGGCGTATAGGTAAACAAATAGTACTACCTTGATCACCCCGCATCCCTATAGTTCTTCAACCTATGGTGGTTGCTCCTATCGCTCCCACCCTTCTGTGGCATGAGGAAAGCAACCTGTGTTGTAGGACCCTCCCCCTCCTCTCGTGGTTTCCAAGGTTTTGATGGTTCCTTTAGTTCCTCCTCCTATCCTTTAGATAGGGGAAGAAAAGAAACATGTGTTGGAAAACCCCTAACTCCTTCAATAGAGGCCCTAGCTCACACTAGATGCAACCAACTTGTGAGAGATCGTAAGTGTCATTGACGTACTGTATCTCAAGAACGTGTTGCTGAAGCACAGTCTCTCCTTGAGTGTCCCCCTCCCATGTGGCCACCTCCTAATCTTTCTCCTCCCTCAAAGCCCCATTCTCCCATTCCTAGCTTGAGTCTCTCCCATCCTTGACCCATGCCTCTCCTTAGTTGGACCTAAACGAACACAACCCTCAAAGGTTTCAAGTAGTCCTAGCTCCCTCTACTAAGGATCACATCATTCCTTCTATTCCATATATGCCACCTTTTTCAGAGCCTCTCGACCTCCCTAATGTTAGTGTCATCTATAGCACCACTCTCATAGCACTTGTTCCTTTCCAACAAACTCACTATCAGATCTTTCTAGATGTCCTCAGCCCTACCACCATTGACACTGATACACCCCACCCACCACCCAAATGAAAACTATATCATTATCCTACATCACTATTCCATAAACCCAAGCACATGCCATCATCCCATCCACCTCTAATCCCTTCATCATTTCTTCCTATTATGGAGGATTGTCCTCCACCTGTGACTCTTAGTGCTTGCATCTCTACTGATAGCATTGATGAGCCATGCCTGGTATAATATTCAGATAGCGATTCAAATGATTCCTCCTCAATGGAATGCATCTTTGAGTCCTTCATGGATATTCCCTTGTTGTCCTTAATTTTCACACAATCATTGGCAATAGTCTCTACTGATGCTTAAGAGAATCTTGCCTTTGCAGTCAACCCTCTACATTTGATTCCAAGGGAATCTCCCTGTACAACTCTTATTTTGGTCCCTCTGTCAACTCATCTTCCATCCGCCTATGATGAACAATATTGGGACATGGATGATCTAATGGTGCTCGACTCATGAGAGTTGTACCTTCATTCAATGTGTATATGTGTGTGCTTGTTTCCTTGTTATGTTTTCCTTGTGAAAATTCTTGATATATATTTGTTAGTTCTACTTGGAAGACCCATGATGCCCTTGTAGACACATGGATACATGAAAAGTGAAAATGTTGTCCTATCCTTCTATCTATTTCTACCTTCTTCTATATGTTGTCTTGTTGACTATTTCGACATTTTGGGAACAATGCGAAGTGTTAGAAGATTTAGCTTCCTTCCATGTTGACCCAAAAATTTATTTTCTTTTATTTTCATGTGACATTCTTCCTTTGTGCTCATAGTTCTACGTGTTTGCAAGATGATGATAATTCTATTTTTTGTCCCTTGATGATTCCCCTCCTTTAAGTTTATACTCGCCCCAAAAGACGTAGATCCCTTTGTGTTTTTGGATATGTTGCTTGATTTTATTTGACATACTTTTGCATTGCTCAATGTCAAACCATGTTTGCACAAGCCTTTGTGTATCATGCCTACAACATCACTTTGGTTGCCTCTCCTTGGGGGCACCTCTTTATTGAGGTAGCTTTTGGAATGTATCTCCCTATATATGTTTTCTAAAGCTCTATTACCTCTTTCCATTTATTCTACCTTAAAATTAATTGCATACTATTGCTATATGCAATTATTTTAAGGTGGGAGCATAATTTTGTGCTTTTCACATTCACACACATCACACTGATGATATGCTCCTCGAAGCATTCATTCCCTGTAGCATTAGTAGCTTGTGGTCCTAAGAAGATGCATTTTCTTAGACTAAACACCCTTATTAGGATTACCTAGCCATGCTAGCCTAGATGTAATTCTTGATATTGCTTAATATGTGAGCCACCTAGTGACACAATGCTAGCCAGTTGTGCTCCATGCTTGCTAATTTTTGGTACTCTTTATAAGTCACTTAGCAACGTAGTTTGTTAGTTCTTTTGACCCACAAGAGTTTGGTGTGGTTCCTAGCTCTCGTAGTGTTCTATCCCTAGAACCATACTTGACATCCTTCCAGTAGAACAATTCTATAAATGCCTTCTGTACCATTTCTTTTTACTTTCTTATGTGGTTTGTGTTTTCTTATTGTAGTTTTGTGTAGGATGTGCATTAGATTATATGATTTTCTAACATTAGTGTTTAGGAAAATCATACTTGATATGATCCTTTTTTGTTTAGGTTATATGTGTGTGTGTGTGTGTGGTTTTGAGATTACCCTTCGTGCAGGTTTTTGTTGCCTAATACTATGGTTTTGCAGGTTTTCAGCCTGGGGGCTTAATTCCTCTACTCGAAGAACTCTTTGTGGCCTCTATAGTATCCTTTTTGGGTAAAATTTATTATGTTATTCCTTTTATGTACTTTATCATAGCATGTCACCTGGGGTCATAAGCCCGCTAAAGTGGGGGTTGAATGTAACATAAAAAATTGCATACCCTTGCAATTTCATGCTACATTTTGAACTCATTTTGGTGCCTTCTCCCCTAGTTTGTTCCAAGATCATTTTGGCCTTTCCTTAGCCTTTTTTCTAACCCACACATTTTGTGTTTTTGTTATGTTTTAGCATTTGTGCTTTCTTTTGTCAAATTTTGTTTTAGTGCCTTGATTCTTTCACTGTCCTAAGGTGTTTGTGAAACCAGGAGCTAATGTCACTTGGACACTAGCGCTTAGCATAGACATCTACAATGTACAAAACATGCTAGCATCCTGAGCCTATGTGGTGCCAAGTGACCATTTCTTGGGCATTACTTACCACCTCTTGTAACATGAGAGATTCCGTGTAATGCCTCTGCACTTCTGAATGTCCCTCTTTGACCCGCCTTTTTTATTTTTCCCTCTAATTCCTTCTTGGGAACTAATCTTTTGAAATCTTTGAATCTCTTGTCTCTCCCTTGAAACTCTTGGAAAAATTTTATGAAGCTCTGTGATCACAAACAACACTCTATCAACATTCTTAAGGATTATTGTGGCTCTCTTATTGCATCCAAAAATCTTGTTTTTTGCACTCAAGCTCATGTGATATTTCTTATGTACTTGTGATATCTTCATGAGGTTTCTTGGAACCAATTATTTCTAGGATCTTCATTTCTAACTAGTTAGTTTGCATCTTCTATTTTGAAAGGTTATTGAGTTCCATCTTGTCCTCATTTTCTCTGTATTTGTTTAGAATAATCCATTTGTGTGTTCATTGCATTTGTGTGGGTTACCTCCATTTCCTTTCTTTCTTCTAGTATCTCACTAGTTTGCTCTTTCTTCTTGAGTAGATTAGTTTCATTTTATTCATTCTATCTATTTGTCATTGTTGATATTCATTCTAGACACAATTAGGATATAATAGCATACATATTTTATTTCAATCTTTTCAACATTGGCTGCCATGGAGGTAGAGATACCAAAATAGGTGTTTTACCTGAAGGAAAACCCCCATATAGTCCCAACCTTCCTTGTATTTCTTGTAGATTCTAGATTTAGAGGAGAAGATTGCACACACATGCTAGTTTTGTGAATACCCTTCCTTTATGTTTTGTTTTTGTTACTCAATTCATATCTTTTGAGTATTAGTGATGAAACATATTCTCAATCTTAGATTATTCTCATCTCCTGGAAGCTATTGGTAGTTTTTTCTATCTCATGCTATGCATGTTGAATGAGATAGAGTGAAACAAAGTTAAAGTTTTTAGTTTTTCATACTTTTTGGACTACAACACGATGCACAAACATCCATGTGACACAATGTCATCCTTGGTAGTGAGCTCCTTTGTTTGTCACTAGGTTCCTCTTAACTTTGTCTCCATTCTTCTATATTCAACATTTTATTAGTCTTATTTTTCTTACATAATCAATTAGCGTAGTCTCTTTCCTCATTCATAATATCTTAAGGGATGTTGACATTATTCTATTAAACATTAGTAGGTATTAGAAAACTAAAACAATCCTAAGTGTAGTTGTAGTGAAAAGTTCCTTTGACTAATACCTCTTAGTTGAAGTGTAATTTTCCCTCCTCTACATTATGGTAGATCTAAGGTGCACAATCTTTTAGATCTATAAGTTTATTCTATGGTTTACATTGGTTCTATTCTTTATCCTATAGCCATGCTTATTTCACCTTTGTTATAGGTTGCATGTGTATAGCATATAGTTGCTTTGCATACCTGCATATTGCTTGAAAATTTTGAAGGGATATGTGGAGTGTTGATGGTGTCATTTGTGTGCAAAAGAGATATTTTCCATGAAAATGGTGGTAATCAGTTGTTGGTCCTTTCGAGCATCTATGTTATTTGCTATAGATAGTTTGGGTGCCATGGAGAAGCATGATCTATGAAGAGTGTGTTGTAGATTTTATTTTTTTTTCTTATGACCATTGTTGAACATTGGCATGTTGGGTAGCAGAGAGACAATGGAACAGGTAGTTGAGATGGTCTTTTGAAGGCCACACAAAAATAAGGAAGGTTTTTTGGGCACTATTAATGGTGTCAGTTGAGTTCAGCATGAGGTAATTAGTTGCACATATGTTGGTTCAAATAGATGATCTTCAAGGTTTTGAGGATCAAATGCCTTAAGAAGCTTTGGATCACTTTCAATGGAGTTTTTGTAGTGATGTGGATCTAAATTAGTTTTAGGAATATGTTCTTCTATTTTGAAGATGTAAATCATGATTCCATGAGGAGCTCTTGGATTCTATACTGATCATGCAATGAGAGTTTGCTATGATTTGTGTGATATTGTTCTAGTTTTAAGGATGTGTATTATTGTGCCTTGGTAGTTCTTGCATTTGTAGTGGGAGCCTTCACTTGATATGTTTTCTTATGTGCAGATCTATCAATAAGAGATAGATGATCTTTTGTTATGTAGATGTAAATCATGGTGTCATAAGTTTTTCCTAGAGTCCACAATGATCATGCATTGTGAGCATTGGATATGGTTTGCAGTTAGTCTTATATTGTTGAGTACAATGATCATGTTGGCTTGGAGATCTCCTAGATGTTAGAGTGTTATAGTTGGAGTTTTGTTGGCATTGAGTGATTAGTTATATATTTTTTTGTTTTTAGACAAATGTTTTAAGGTGAGGTTGAATATATCCTAGTTATTGGAGATGGAGTGTTGGAATGGGTTTAGTTCCTTGGTAGTATTGTAGTATAATCCAAAGAGAAGAAGCTTACACCTAAGGCTAAACAAGAAATTTAACATGGACCTAATGAGGAGGTTGTTTATAGAGTGTGTGAGATCCCTTGATGAGGTTCACTTTATAGAGAAAGCAACCTAATAGGTATAGCCCACATATTTTAAGATGTGTTCTTGTGTTCTTGTGTTGTCTTCTAATGTGGATGGGTCTATAACTATGAATAATTTAGTTTAGAGGGCATGTTTGAGAAGTATCAGACATGGTTAGTGGCCAAGGGCTAATTATCATGTTGAGGGAATGGATTTTGGTGAGATCTTCTCCTATTATGAAGCTTGCATCTTTTAGTTTTTAATCTATTGCTATTATGTTCAACCTCGAGGTTGAAAGGTTAGATGTGTTGATAGTTTTTCTATATGGGTATTTGGACAAGGCTATCTATGTGGCATTGTCAATACACTTTATGGTGTAGCATAAAAAGGACATAGTTTGTAGAATATCTCTCTATCATATAAGTTTGATCCCTATATCAAAAGTTTGATTCAAATTTTATTGGAGTTGAGCTTTGTGTTAGAGCCAAGTTAGATTATTGTGTTTATTTAAAACATGTTGGTGATCATTCACTATTATTTAACTTTACTTTTTTAGTAATAGTAAGGATCTTATTAAGGATCTTAAATATTATATATGAGGAACTTTAGGTAGCTAAGTTTATCTCAGACATGGATATCATGGGAGATAGAGCTAACAAAAAACTTTGGGTTAGTTAGAGCAAATATGTTAACTCTATGTTGTGGTTTTGTTTGTATAATTGTTTAAATCAAAGAGTGTTCCAATTCTTATGGGAACAAAGCTTTAAGTAGAGAAGAGTCATTTGACACTAGATGAGATATTGGACATGAGCCATGTGCCTTATGCATATGTAGTTGGTAGTCTTATGTATGCTATAGTATACACTAAACCAAATATTGCGCAAGCAATGGGAGTCCTAAGCATTATATGTCCAATTGGGGAAAAGAGCATTGGATTGTAGTGAAGAGGGTCTTCAAATATATTAGGGACACATTATATTTGTTCTATTTCATACTAGGGAGAACAAACTCTGAGCAGGATAGTGGATATACAAAGATTCATTAAATATGATTGGGTAAGAGATGTGGATAGAAGGAGACCTACTAGTGGATATGTTCTTACCCTATTTGGCAGTGTAATTCGTTGGATGATCAAGTAACAAATTGTGGTTTCTATTTCAATGATTGAGGCAAAGTATGTGGAAACTACTCATGCCTATAAGGAAGCATTCTAGCTTCAAACATTATTTGTGGTCATTGGGTTGAAGTAAGATATAGTGGTGATTCAATATGACATTAAGAGTGCCATCAACTTGGCAAAGAACCTATCTTTCATGTGTAGATGAAGCACATATGTAGTATTGTTCGAAATGAAGGTAACCAACTATCAATGAAAATCTTATTACAACTGCAATATAGATATTTAACTCTGCAGAACCAAAATGGATATAGTATGAAATCAACACAAAGAAATAATGGAATATAAGATCAAACAGATAACACAGTGTTTACATGGAGAAACCCTTATGAGAAAAAACTCCACACAAGAAGAGATGCACTAGCCTATATTAACTTCAATAGAGTTTACAATACAACACTATCAAATCCTCTTCAGTCTTCAATCCAACAACACCTATTTTTCTAGTCTCAACTTTCTACTCCACTCTCTTTCATAGCCATAATACAATATCCTCATAAAGGGCTTGCCTTCTAGGGCAAGAAAAGCCAATATAACCTTTATTGTTAAATTTGTGACCTAATGTGGTCTAGATTTACAATGAATATATATATATATATATACATAATGTGGCTTTCGTGAACCCCTACTAGGGCATGCGGTCCTCAGACCCCCCCCCGGGGGGGTCATCCCTTTAAACCCCACAGGGGGGTACCCCCTGCACTTCCCAGAATGAAATGTGCTCCATAACCAACATCCGTCAGGTACAAGAATCAAACATGTGGCGGAAACAAGATTGCTACTTAGTGAAACCTTTCATCTCTTATGGGTGATTTACAAACAATAATAGGAATAATTTAAATTACATAGGATTTACAAGGTTGGTGGCACCTTAATCCTAACAAGTATCACTTTGTTCATGATGTGGCGGAGGATAAGAGGGTTATGTTCAAGAAGGTGGATATATTGGTGAATGTTGTAGATGATTTGATGTATCCCATGATGATGTAGGAGCATTTAGATTCATGATCAATCCTACATCACCCAAAAAATATAGGCTAAGAAAATTTTGGTTTTGTGTGTGTGGGTTATTGAGGAAATGACATGAAGTGATGAATCATAAAGGTCTTAGGAATGTTCCAACTAATTTTACCAACATTATAGAACACTCTATCATCTTTAGTAGTAGTTTATTTCAACTTCAACAACCACTATTGTGTACTTCAATAACCCTTGAACAACAAACTTCTCGAGACATAACTTCCTCATACATACTCAAAAACTAATTTTATTTTTTAAATTGCCTAACATTTGAAGAGGAACATGAATATGTGGGTGGCACTTACACATAATCACTTTTTACCTTTGTAGCAACTGCGACTTTGGCAACAAAATGAAAATGAGATGGTAGAAGTGGCATATGATGGCATTGACCCTAGAAGGAAATTTAGAATTATGCATTACATGTTTTGAAGGGGAATTTGGGAAAAAGATGATCTTTGTGATGCCCCATCATGCAACCCTAAAGTGCTAGACTAACAAGTTCAAAGATTATAGAAATATTATTTTTTTTAAGCAAGCAAATGCATTAGCATACAATTAACACTATTTACAATAATTAAACAAGATGAGCAACTAACACCTCTAGGGAACATAACTGCATTAGATAAACATAAATTTACAACAATACATTATAATACAACAGAAGAGGATTACATTATACATTTACAAATATGAACAGTTACAAAAGTTTAAATACAAGATTACATGATTACAAGATTCACGACCGATCATATCAGTTTACAATATAATACAATTATGAAGGTATACTACAACTCTGAAGATGCAAAACAAATATGGAACTGGAACACTTCTGCAATGTCCTCGAACCAATACATCCAAGAAAACCAATGGATTAAGCTCTTCCACCCAACCATGTGGAACCCTGAGGTCCACCCCCTAAGCTAGGAGATAACATTGAGGTTCCACTAGGTCAAAGGTTACAAGCAAGTAGAAATAAATTTGACATAGACAACTCAGATCATCAAGACTACTCAAACATCAAGACAAGTCAAATCATCAAGACAAGTCAATTCTTCAAGATAAGTCAATCATCAAGATAAGTTAAATCATCAAGACAAGTCAATCCTCAAGATAAGTTAATCATCAAGATAAGTCAAATCATCAAGACAAGTCAATTCTTCACGTCAAGTCAATTAATCAAGATAAGACAAATCATTAAGACAAGTCAATTCATCAAGACAAGACAAATCATTAAGACAAGTCAATTCATCAAGATAAGTCAATCATCAAGACAAGTCAATCCTCAAGATAAGTCAATCATCAAGATAAGTTAAATCATCAAGACAAGTCAATCCTCAAGACAAGTCAATCATCAAGATAAGTCAAATCATCAAGATAATACTCCAGAGGCTACAACAAAAGATAAAGAGGAAGTAACTAAGATGCAGTAGGGAGAGTGTCATGCATGGTCCTAGCATAGGTTACCCAGGCTATCTCTCTCTAGAAACTGGCCCCCATATATGGTTACCCTGGCAGCCTCTCTCTAGGCACTGGCCCCATAGGGTGACACATGCGGAGCTGACACATCCTCTCATGGAGACAAGGAGGTCGACCTTGCCAATTAGGCCTTCTCATCCCATCCTTAGCCTATGAGAGCACTCAAAGCATGGGTGAGGCATCATACTTATCTTGTTATGTGAATTACTACCCAACCCACCTAAATAAATTATTAAGTTATCACTTGATTACAACTTCCATGGGGTTACCCAGGAACCACTTTGGGCACCGGCCCCACCATGAAAGCCACTCTCCTAAATACAACTAGCAAGCCTTAACCATCACCCATAAACTAATAACGTGCATGGACAAAGGATTGGAAGGCATCAAACTTTTCGCAAACCAATACATTACATAGACCATTTTAAATCCAAACTCTCAACCACAAAACTTTCCCCTGTCCATTTCAAAATCCCAATCAAATAAAACATTTAATCAACAATCTTTCCCAATCCACAACAAGACCTCATACTAAAAGACACATCGCCAATACATCCTTGCTACAATATCCCACTAGATTTCAAGGTAACAAGCCTCTAGAGCTAAAAAGATTTCAACACAAATACCAATAAACAACTAACCAAAGCATGACGCTTAGCAACCTTGACCTCCCATGAAACTAACATGATCACCATTACATTAAGCTAGACAAAACATAATAGCAAGACTCAAAACCAAATTAAATGCAATGACCCAATTGCATCGTTGATACACATCGGTTTAAAATTAGCAATTAACAACAAAGAATATATATATAACCAAAACCCAAGTACTACTACACTTTTTGAACTATTTTAACATGGATTCAATAAAAGACTTTAAATCTCTCTTTTTAGATTAAATCATAAACTTACTTAAGATAACAATATTCTAATCAAATCTCAAAGATCTACAATTTCATCTATGATTTATTTAATTCACATCTGAAAATTAACTCAACATTACACCATTGAACAAATTAAACTAGAAAGCACTATAAGGTTTTCGCTATCTTTTTAAAATAAAATCCAAATATTATTCCACTCAAGAACTATAAATCCATCTGGTATTTGTTTATTATTTATTTATTAAAATCACAGTTAATCTCTAATAGATTATCCATTTATTAAAAACCAATGTGCCACAAGATAGTATAAACTAAATCATAACTAAACAAATTTATATTAATAAGATAAAATAAGTATAACTAATATTTAACTCAATATTTTTAAATTCTAGAATGTAATACCAAACATCTTTTATTTAATCACTATCATTACCAATTATAACCTATTAATACTCTAATAAAGTTTTAACTCAATATTTAATTCTATTTATCATTTATTTAATAACTAGTATCACCATAAAAATCTACTACACATTAAAAATCTAATTTATTCATTTAATCAAACTTGCATCTACTAAAGCAATTTTATTTAAATAAAATTAATTTAAAATAATACAACTCTATCCTAATATTTTAAGATAAACTGCTATTATCTTATCACTATTGTCTTTTAATGAGTTTGATAAAAAAGAAAGTCAAATTAACAATTTTTAATAAATCAAAACTACAAAAAGTACAAAGCAAGATTTAATAAATAAAAACTAAAAAAAACACAAAGAAAGATTTATGAGTTGCTCATGGAGTTACAAATAGAAGTTTTCTAACTAAAGATTATATTTGCATACATTCTAAAATAGTACACCATCTAACATTTTTAAAAAAAGAACTAGTATTGTCATTATAATTTAACACACATTAATATTCTAATTTATTTATTACATCTATAATTTTATTTATCCATAACAACCATTAATATTGCTAATTCAAAACTAAACAAATTTTTATCTAACCAATTAAGTGAGCACAACCATTAAATAATTCAATAAATTTAATAATGATAATTATAAAATATTACAGATCTATCCTAACTAATTTTATGAGTAATACTAATATTAATTTCAACACTTTTGTTATTTGGTAAAAAAAAGAAACAATATAACAATACAACTAATACTCCAAGAAAATCTTAAAGCAAATTTACTAATTGTTCAAGGAGTTCCTATGAGACTTTTCTAAAACTTAGCTTACATTTGCAAACTTTCTAAATCTGATTCCAATCCTAAAAGCTATTGTATAACAAGAGAAATTCAATACATTGATAATACATGTTTTCAAAGAAGTCATTACCTGAAGTAATTCAAAAAGAAAAATGGCTTGCAAGGGAGAAATTATGGAGAGAAAAGAATCCAGAAGGAAGATATTTGGAAGAAAACTTCTGAGGTTTATAACAGAAATGAAGAATGGTCTACCAAGGAAGCCATGAGAGTGAGATGTCAAACAGAATTCAAAGATATGGAATGAAGCCATTACCAAACTTCCTGAGATTCAAGAATTTGACAGAGAGACCAAAGCATTTCTATTGTCTGGCAGAAGAGGAGTAAATTGAATATTCAGGAAGAAAACTGACTCCAAGAAGTTTGGATTTCAGGCAAGAAACAAATTTTATTATCTTTTATTATTTTATTTGTTAGGGTTAGCCGGCAGAAGATATCAATTAAATGCAAATAAAGATTAAACAGAGAAATGGAAATACACAGAACTAATAACAGCGAGAGACAAGATTTAACGTGGTTCACCCAAACTCGGGCTACATCCACCAAACAGAAAGTCCAATATTATTATCCAGTAAATCAAACCGATTACAATCAGCAATCCCTGCAACTCAATACCGCTGCAAATGCTACAATACAATACTCAAACCCTAACCCTTGGCCGCTTTTTATCAAGCCTTTTTGTCGGTTACAAAAATTAGGGTTTTCTTATGTCGGTCATAAAAAATAGGATTTTTTTAAGTCGGCCCTAGGATTTTTTAAGTCGGCCCTAAACCCCCGCTCGAGGCCCGGCCCAGCCCTGAACCCCGGCGAGGATACATGGCTAGTGTACAGTACTTTCCTGATCAGTCGCCACCTACCAACAATCTCCCACTTGGAGACTGATCAGGCTCCACACCAAAACATTATTTATTTATTTATGTATTTTTTAATTTTAATTTTGTGCTGATTGAAATAGCCCAGCATGGTTGCAAGGAATTTTAACAGTAGAAAATTTCAAAACAAAAAGCAGGGAAGAAGATTGTATGGCAACAAGGAGGAGGTTCAAAGTTCATTTTTTTTTTTTTAAAAGAAAATGTTGCTCAAGCCCCTCCAATACTCAGAAAGAATCAGCAAGAAGTTTGACCAAAACAATCAACCCCAACAACACTAATTTTTATCATAGATTTAGTAAAAGTTTAGGGAAATAAAGAGAGAGGGAAAATTTTTGAATGATATCTTTGGCACTAAAAATTTCTCAAAGCCAACAATGGTTTAATTTTTTTTAATTTTCTGGCAATGGATTTCGAGAAGCAAAAGTTGGTTAAACAGTTTGAAGGTATTGAGAGTAGCAAGATGGAAGAAATAGAAATAGAGCAATTTCTCAAGTAGAGCAATTTCTCAAGAATTTTCAGCGATCAAACAACTATCATGCACAAAGTTACAGGAAACTTGACAGGAAAACAAAGAGCCCACTAGACTAAGGAGTCAATTTCAAAGACATACTAGAGATCCAACATGAATTTTAAACTTATATGACTGATACAAGTAAACATACCCGGAATTTTGATTCCAAGCTACAAATTCCTTCAGCTTCCTCAAGTTCGTCCTCTCTTTCTCCTGCAATTTCTTTCCCCAATTTCTGTCTAACTCCCTTAGCACCACTCCCCTCAAAATAAAAAACCCCCAGAAGCAAAAATAGCCAAGAGACATAAATGTCCACTATTACAAATCCATTACAGACAATCCTACTACTTTGAAGCAATTAATTTTTTTTTTACTTAACATAGAGATTCCCCAAATCTACTTTGAAGAAATTAAAATTTTTACTTAACATAGAGATTCCCCAAATCTGGAATGACAACTAACAAACATTAAATTATTCACTAATATTATTCTTTAAATAACTATATACTATTTAACCATAATAAATACTTATGACTCATATTCTAATAAAAGCATTAAAATAATGAATTTAATCTATATTAAAAATAATACACCACAACTCATTAATAATATACGACTAAGAAAATATCATTGTATTTGACAAAATAACATTATTATAATAATAATAAATTTAATAATGCATTACCAAAACACACATAGGCTTAACAAGCAAAACTTGACAATACCTCAACAACCACATGATGACCAAAAACCGAGACAAGAATCTTAGAGCGACTTCAAGACCCATGACACAAACTAAAAATGGGAACTGACCTAGGGAAACCCCATGTTATTTCCCATCAACATTATCCATTGGTGCAAGGGCCTACTCAGACTTGCTAAGTCAGGTGGAGTCGAGGCCCGATACCTGCAAACCTGCATCAAAACAATATGTTGCATTCGAGTATATACACATATAGCACACACACAGAATTAGGGATTCGTAGCATAGTAGGGTGCTCAGAATGAGAAATACTACACTGTCCCCTCTCTGAAAGCATGACAATAACATAAGAACCTCCAACTATAAGTCAGATACCAACAAATCACATAAGCATGATAATATCTAATCATTACTGATCATGTCAATCGCATCATAAACTAGAATATATCAATAATGTCATCACAAGTCAATAATCCATAAGTCTAACAACTCAAATGTCTCAAAATTGTCTAAAAGCAATGGAAAACTATCAACTGACACAAGCCAAAATTGAGGGGCATTACAATCTTGTTTTTAAATGGTCTAGTAAGAAGCAAAACTAATTTGGAAGCTGAATGGTCAAACCTTAATGATTGGAATCCATTCTCCAATTATCCATGTGGCATTTAGAACCAAGAGAACAAATGAAAAACCTTTCTTGAGTGCACAAAAATGTGGACATGTTTTTGGGTGAAAATCATGCCTAGGAATGTTAAAAATAAAAAATAAATGGCTAAGTAAGAAAGAAAATGATTGGGGTAGGTGTATGTACAAATCCATTTTAGAATAAGAATTCATTATTGGAAAAACATTAGGAAATATTAAAAACCAAGGAGGAAAATTAAAATTGAGTTTTTGATTGATTTTCTAGTAGGAAGGTGACCCACGCATGCAAATTGGGTTGATGGAAAATACAATGTCACAAACCAAAGATATGGATCATTTTTTAATGTTAGGAAGAATCTATGGAGATTAAATTGAGTTAATTTTATCCATCCTAGGTGTAGATCAACCTTGTGCCCATTTCTACTTGTGTAATAGTGTAGACATTTTCTCAACATGTCTATAAGCATGTGAAGGCAAATTTAAAATTAAGTTAACGAAGATAATATTATTTTGTCTTCCATATGGAATTTGTTTTATTGTTGATATGAGTGTTTGCTAGGTTTAGATGGTTATTCATTGATCCCCTTTCTTTGACTATATCACATAAGCACAAAGAAGTTGGAGGATAGTTGTGGGGATCAATCCTTATCGCTTAGTTCACTATGTTAGAGTACCCCTTATTATTCTTGCAATGTATACAACAAGTGGGAGATTGTTGGGACTATGGGACTAGGTGTTGTTGTACACCTTGCAAATGCGATGTCTAGTTTCAATTATTTAATATTTTATAATGTTATAAATAATATGCCCACATGGAAAAAGGCATCCCACATGGATGGAATCTTGAGATTCCTTAGTTGGTACTCCTTGCCATGCATCATTGGTCTTATGATGATTGTAAGAAGTCATTGAATTGGGAGTTACTTAGTGTATAATGACTAAAATCTTTGATTGACTATAATGCATGTGTAAGAGGTGTGTGAGTGGTAATAAATACACCTACATGGAGTGCTTGGGATTTACATTGACAAATTAGGAGTTAGATTCTATTTGTAGAGGAGTTAGACTTGGAGGTGGGGCACATGTGTTAAATGTACACCACCTTGACTACTATTTGACTCATGGTTTTGAGTCCATAGTTTTGGAAAACTATTATTAGCTTCTTAGGTCTCTTTGGCCCATATATTGAACACTTGGGATATAGATCTATTATCTCCATGTTTTTGTTGTGTTATGCTACCATAATTCCTCTAGGATTGAGAGTGTTTATCTCCTATGAAGCTTGAAACTTGACATTTGTATTGTAACATATAGTTTCTAATAATATATTATTTTCAATGCTTTTGGAGGTTGGCTTTTTCCCTTACCAAGGTTTTCCTATGACATATCAATGTCACTCTCTTTTGTGGTTGTTTCTATTCTTATCATTATTTATTATATTCTTGTTCTATTTCTAAGTTTTGTTTATATGGTGAAACTCTATTGAAATTCATTTAGATCTAAAAACTTGTAACACTCTCCTCATAGAATTAAGTATGAAAATGTTTGCACATTTCCTTTTAGTGTCAAAATCTTGTAATTCATGTTCATATTATGAATAATCATCAATGATATTGGGAAGGGAAACAAGCAACAATGGAATCTCAAGGTTGAGTGGCATGATGGCCTTTGTACCATATACCATTGAGTAGGTGTGAGTCTCGTAGGATTATGAATAGTCATGAAATATGTGCATAATGTGGGGATAAGATGTGTATGCCAACTTGTACCATGTTTGTCAACTATTTTCATAAGATGTGTTCAATTATTTTATTTGTGGCCTCACCTTGTCCATTGCTTTGTAGATGAAATGATATAGAGAAGTGTTGTTGCATATGGAATGTTTCTAAGAATTTATTTAATTATTTATTATTAAATATGTGTTGTTGTCAGTTGCAATTGTGGAAAATAGACCAAATCTAGAGATAAGATTGACCATGATGAAGTTGTAAATGCCAACCATTGTGGTGGATTTTAGAGGTACATGGCTTCAACCTATTTTGTAAAATAACTAGTGGCAATAATGATAAAGGTATGTGCTTCAGTAGAGACCAAGGCAATTTGCCTACCAAATTGAGTCCCCATGTAGAAAATAACAATGGTGATGTATAGGGGTGAATCTCATGAGCAAGTGCATGTTTTAAGTTATTGCATTTTTTACAATTGCACACTTTTGAACAAAGTAAATTGGCACTAATGTGATCTCCACATTTAACACCATGGGTCTCTTATAGTGCATAAGACTTCTCTTGGTTGTTTAGGCATATAAGCAATAAACCATCAAATCCTTGGCAATAAAGAACCTCCACAACTAATAGATACTTAGTGGTTGAATTGTAGATACAAATGTGGATGCTCTTAGAACATTGGGGGTGGAAAGGCCACTAATTCTAGATAAACATAGATGTCATGGAATGAGTGTAGCACAAACCATGCAAGATCTACCATATATAGTATATTTTTATAATTTGTGATTCATAACTAATGTAAAATGAGGACTGTCATCATCCACAATCATTAACAAGATAACACTATCCATAAAATTGGTACACTAATTATCTTTGCACGCAATAACATCAATAATTAATGTATCAAAACAATCAAGCAATTATAATGCTAACTCGTGGTATTGCATTAGTTTTGCCTCTCTTTTCTTATAGTCACCCATTATTTGTCTAGCCACTAGTTGAGAGTCACCATGTATATCAATAGATTTAAATTTCAAGGAAATGGTGGCATGAAACTCCACAATCAAAGCCTCACATTTAACTACATTGTTCATGCATGGAAAATTAAGCCAAAAAGAGAGGGGTATTAGGTCACCCATGGATGGTATCAAAATCACTCCTACCCCAAAACCAATCATGTATATTATGTCTCATAATCCAACAGGGTTCAACTAATGTAATGGAATACATGCTCCTTGCCACCTTCATCATTTTGTGCCAAAAGAATTCCAATAGTAGACTTAAAGGCCCATATGTATAAGAGAAAATGTTTTCAATGAATAACAGACATGATTACTAGTGGATTTAACAAGTATTGTTTCATGTCCTCAAATACCTTTTTATAATCATCATTCCATTAAAAGTTTACATCTTTCTTTAAGAGTCTTCTAAATGTTAATGTTTTGTTTGATAGTTGTGTAATAAATTTTATAATTACTTAGATATTTTCTTAGAGGGTACAAAGTTGTAAAAAGTTTTTAGAGGAGGCATGTTAACAATAGCATCAATATTTTTAGCATCTACTACAATGCCTCATTGAGATACTACAAAACCTAGTAGGTGTCCACTATTGACTCTATAAACACATGTTTTGGGATTTATTCTAACTTTGTATTGGCATAGCCATTTGAATATGTTCTCAAGTCTTGACTATGATGTTCTCTCTTCTTAGATTTTTCAAGGATATCATCTACATAATCTTCTAAAATTTTAACATTAGGTTCATGGAAGATTAAGGTCATGACCCTTTGATAAGTAGCTCCAACATTTTTTATTCCAAAGGGCATGATCGTGTAGAAAAATGTCCCCCATGGTGTAGTAAAAGTAATTTTTTGCTAATCTTGGAGGGTTATTAAGATTTGATTGTAGCCTAAGAATCCATCTAGATGAAAGATGATGTTTCATACCTTGTGGTTGAATCTACAATCATATCAGTGTTGGCTAGAGTAAAATCATCTTTTGGAGATGCTTTGTTAAAGTCCCTAAAATCGGTACAAATACAAACACAACTATTGGGTTTCACCATAGGTACCATGTTGGATATCCAAGGTAAATAGTTACTTGGTTGTATGAAGCTTGCCTTTAGCCTCTTCTCTAGTTCTTCTTTAACCATTAAAGTAACCTTTGGATTCATTTTTCTAATCTTTTGCTTAACCAATTTTGCATTGTCGTAGAAAAATTTTATGCATCACAATATCTATAGTAATGCCCAACATATCTTGATATGACCATGAAAAGATATCACTAAAGTCTTTTAATAGTATAGACATGTTACATTATTCATATATATTTAGGAAATCACCAATTTTAAAGATCTTCTCTTTATCTTTTTTATCCATCTCAAAATAGAAAGTACCACCAATCATAAGTGTGTTATGATCTTCTATGAAGGGTTGACTAGGTAAGATATTTAGAGGATCACCTAATTAAGGAGCATCTTCCTCAAAATATGAAGAAACTTCAAAGACATGGAGGAAGCCTCTATCATGATGAAACATAGGCAAGTCATCATATACTCCTAGGTATTTTGTGAGAGCTTTGTCATTTGCAAAAGTGTTGAAAGAAAGTGTTAATGCAACCCTCATATCTACCAATTCAGTATAAACTAAAGGTGGTTCTATGGTTACTTTAGATTTAAGGAGATTACACTAATAAACTTGGAAACATCTAGATAATTCTTACTACAAATGTTCAATCCAAATCCATTGTCAACTAATACTCTTTTAACTCTAATGCCCCCATACTTAACCATAATTCACGTTGGAGGTGGTAACTCATGCAGCACGTGACCAAAATCTTAGTTCTATCATGAGGCATAGGTTGCAACATTGCAAGTAACTCATTGGGAGTGATATTAGATTACACAACAATGCATGTTAAAATAGCTCTTTCAAAATGTTTCTCTGTATTTCCAAGGAACACATGAAATCCCAAAGAGTTATTTTGGTGGAGGTATCATGTACATTTTACCTCATATTGATATGCCTAATCATAGAATGATCCATATGCTTAGTATGAGATATAAAACATGAAGAATCATAAGCCATATTACTAGCAAAATCACCATGACATGTAGAAAGAATATCATCATAAGGTTCAACAATATCATAGGTGTGTAAAAGAGAAGTACCTTCATCATATATTACATAATTCATAGCCATGGAAGGTGTAGGTATATGAGTATCCTCCAATATATATGTATCATGAATTGAATCATGTGAAGGGAAGGTGCTTAAAGAGACAACATGAATAATATCAAGCACATGATCATCACTATCCATAGAAGAAGTATGCAACATGTGAGAATCATGGATGAGGGAAGTGAGGGTATCCAATAGAGAAGGGAAAATAATAAATAGATCCCCAAAGGAAAAGAAGATACATATGTGATGATACAATACTTCCTTGGACAATGGGATACCATTTGTGTGATAGAATGTCATAATTGAATCAAAGACAAACATATTGCATGTCACAAATTGTAAAAATATGTCAAAATCAGCAATGAAAGCATGAATAGAAGCCAAGGATAGAGGACCATGGGAATCCATGATGTCAAAATATAAAAATAGGGATTTATTCAAGGGTAGCATATAGGGTTCACAAAAATTTCCAAGAAAAGGCCAAAACCCTAAGGGTAGAACATGAATGATGTACAATCTACTATATATCAAAATATCAATAAAAAATTAGATTAGAAATAAAGTCCTAAAGGGTAGCCAAGGGTGGGTAGGCTAGGAAAAAGTAACATCACACAATAAAGCATAAACCCTAGGAGAAAAGATATAGTAGAGAACAAGAGTAAAGCCCCAGCAAGAACTAAAAAATGATAATGCAATTAGAAAGTTGAGATTTTTAAAACCCTAAAATAATGAAGATATAAACCCTAGGGTGGTGTAAGATCATACAAGTTCACCAAAAATGTAGAGAAAAATAACCTTTCCCTAAATATTAATATAGGTTAATAAAATAAATGCATACATATCAACATAAATCAACCTAGATTAATTAATTATTAGTTGGGAATGATAAAGTGTATAAATTGAATGCTAATTTAGGAAATTAAATGCAAAATGACAAAGACATTTATCTCTAGGAACAATGGTGAAGAATAAATCTAATATCCATTAAAATCTGCTTACCTCGAGTCTAGAAATGTCTACTCTTTGTTTGTACTTGCCTTAGGATTAGAATAGTCTATGAATTTTACCTCGGTTCGAATCCAGGTCTACGAGATTGATCCTATAGTGTGCGGATTTGATCTAGCATGTGAAGGTGATCTATAACCCATGGAAGTGATTTCTTGCACCATGGACTTTTGCAACCCATATCACTTGGAACTCTTCTCTATGCTAATTGCCAAGGAGTGGTCTATTTAAAAATACCTAGGGAGATTGTCAAATCATAAGGTTTGTGGTCATCTAAGTCAACCCCCTTGATTAGATTGGATTTAGTGTCATGGAAATGAATGAAGACATCACTCTTTAGTCATGCAAATGTCCTAGAATAAGGATGTCAAATTAGATTACTTTTAATGCTCCAAATAGAAAGATACATAGAATGATTCCTCCTTGAAGAGCGAATGATATGTGATGATAATAGATAATGCTTGGATGTAAAATGATGTAGATTGAGTGCCTTTAAATACTAGTACATAGCAATAAATCACACAAAATGTGTACTAAGTCAACTCATGGCTAGAATAAATGGGTAGGAGCTGATAAATTTAAAATTTAAAATTTTAAAATTTAGAGTAAGTTGTGAGATTGTTCTGCACATTGTAAGATTGACTCCAGACACGAAGGTGTAAATGTCAAGATGATAAAAAAAATTATGTGAATGAATGTAAATAGAGAGAAGTAATAAATTAGAAAATGAGCCCATCTTTCTATAAGAATGTATCATTTATTAAAATATAATTATATTAAACTATTCCATAAAATAAACTAAAAACAAAATAAAAATTAACATGAATATACAAATTTCCCCCACACCCATCTTTAAATTTCCCCCTCATACCCATCTTATAATTTGAGACAATGCAGAAAACACCCATTCCTATATATTCTAGAATTGCCTACAATGGCTCAAATAACTCTTGTATGGGACAATGTACATGCACTCCAATCTTTGAGGGATGAATCTATACCTTACATTGTCCAGTAATTTGAGCTCCTTTATGAAGGCATTTTATTTTATATTTCATGTACAACTCTTCTACTTTTGCCCACTGTGCCCTAAACCATATGTGGTAGTTTGTTGGTAGACCTCAGCACGGATCTGGTTGGAATTTGGAATTCCTGTATTGTAACATAGAAACTGTTGAAGGAAGAGAAATGAATTTTAATGGTGGGGAGTGGGGAGTTTCTTAAATGTTGTGATATCTTGTGGGAAGACTATCATAGTAAATGCACAGTCGATGGAGATATGGATAATAAATGAGTTAAGGAAGATGCCTTAATTCAACTCACTCTCGCCTTCAAGTTAAGCTCAGGCATTGTACATCACATGCCTTTCATTATATTTTTTATAATTATTAAACTATGAAGATAAAAATTAAAAGTAAATAAAAAAAGGGAAGATAAAATATGTAGTTATATGGTAAATTTATGGTTAAACAGTGGTTCTATGACTTTAATTTTATTGCAACAAGAATTACATTCTATCAACCATTACTGGAAATAACATACACCATATCTCGAAGATGTTACCTCTCATTGCATGATGAATCATTGGCATATAAGTTGGCTTGGTCATTGCCTTTCTCATGTAGTTGGAAATTAGTTTTAGTTTCACTCAAGGTCATTTTCTTCTTGCAACTTGTCTCCTTTCCTTACTGTAGGCATTGATGAGAGTGTCATAAATATAAAAATTAGGACAAAGAAAACTATTGGAAATCATGTTTCTATACACAATCCAAATAATATATATCCCCTCTATTCTTTTGCAATCCATTGACTAGGACACAATAGGTCCCAACATTGGGGTATTTTGTCAAACAATTTGCATCTTGTTTATGCTCTACACTTGTATGCATTCTCATAACAACCTTAATATGCCATATCACATAGAAGGGAATCCACATTGAAATATGCTTTGATGGATGAATATATTTTCTCTAGATATGCCATTTGGTGTGTGTTGAGAGAATACTAGAAAGATTCTAGGATAAATGAATTTGCACTTATCAACTATATTTTTTGAATTAAGTTTTCAAAGCTTTAGTAAAACAATTCTATTGGGCATATATACGAGGAACTATTTTGTCAAACAATTTGCATGCCTTGTGTATATTGCTACATTTTGTATACATTTATAACAATATTTTATAAATCCACCAATTGCATATATGGTTAAAGGTTTCTAAAGCCCTCTCAACAAATCCATTTTGTTCATATAGTGCAAGCATTCCTTTGAACAATCCATGTGCCTTGTTAATGCTTCTACACTTCACGAAATGCACTTTTTCCTTATGTTTTTAGAAATGTCTATACCTTGTTCAAAAGATGTTATAAGCACATTTCTTTGAGGCATTCTGTCAAACATTTCAAGTACTTCATTCTTGTTGCCACATTTTTAGGCATGTTAAATAGCTTACACAAATTTTTCTCAAATTTTGTGTAATTTGTATAATTTTTTATTCAAGTTACAATCTTACTGAGCTTATGATCGAGGAGAGGTATTCCTCAGTGACAATAGTTTACATTAGATTGTTGGTTGTGGGAAGGTATGGAACTATGTTTCAGTGACGACGAGCACAAACTTTCAATGGTGTTTTGTACATTCTAGGACTTGCAAGAAATTTTATTTCTATATCCAAGTTGAATAATTCTAGAGTGCATGTGACATTTGACAAGTTTAGTTGTAGGTTGGTTAGAGGAAATTTGGTGATGGGGAGAGGCCATGGTGTGAGACTTCATTTAATCTTAATGCTTCTACTTTTTGTAATTCTACTAATGTAATTGGCACTTCTAAAAATACATGTATGTTATGGCAACAAAGTTTGTGCCACATTGGTGAAAAATGTCTTTAGACCATTATTAATAAAAATATGGTTGATCATTTTTTTATTATTCTGATGATTTTGATTTATATGTGAGCACTATGTGCTTGGAAAGTAGAGTTTCTTTTCCTATGGGAAGTACTAGAGCAAAACACATTTTAGAAGTTATTCACTCAGATGTGTTTGATCTAGTGGTTGTTGGTTCTCTTGATATATCAAAATATTATGTTTCATTTATATAGATGCTTACACAAGACACACCTAGGTTTATTTTCTTAGATCTAAATCTAAAGTTTTCTCTAAGTTTAAGGATTTCAAGATAATTGCTGAGAAATAGGTAAATAGGAAAATAAAGGTGAACATAGTGATCTGATAATGGAGGTGAATATTTATTTAAGGAATTCAATGATTTATGTACACATGTAGGTATTGAAAGGTAGAAGACTACCCCTTATATGCCACAATAAAATGGGGTTGTAGATCTAGAATGAACTAAACCTTGATGGAAAGAGTCAAAAGTATGATGAGTGGTACATAGTTGGATCATTGCTTTTAGGTTAAGGCTATGAGTACTACCTAGTGACTTGAGTAATAGATCTCCTTGTTTGACTCTTATTGATTAAACTCCTTATGAGGTGTTGATAGGCAACAAACCCTCTATTTCACATTTAAGGGTATTTGGTTGTAATGATTTTGTTTATGCGCCTAGAAAAAAACAATCTATGTTGGATTCCAAAGCTTAGAAATGTATATTTGTTAGATATGGTGAGAATGTTAAGGGTTACAAACTTTAAAGTCCTCTAACCTTGAAAATGATTTATTCTAAGGATGTGGTCTTCAGGCAACTTAGGGTATTTTTGATCCAAGATAGCCAAAGGAAAAAAGAAGGAAAATAGCGCACTTTGAGACTAAAGTTAAGAAGCAGGAAGATACACATGTTGAAGAATAGAATGATGGGTTTATGAATGGAGAGTTCGAAGATGAGAAAATTTGGGTTAGAGTTCTAAGTAGGTTGAGCATGCAAAGGAATAGGCATAATCCCTTACTCTACACTTGAGAAGCTCCATGAGACAACATAACCTAGTTGACAAGTATATCTCACCAAATTTTTGTTTTGTATTTACTTTATCTTGTACTAATGATGAACCTAGATCTATCAATGAGGATCTCTTCAAAGGAATGTGAGTGTTGAAATGAGGCCATGTAGGAGGAGATGATGACACTTAAGAAACGTGACCCTAGAGATCTAGTGAGTTTGCTCAAGGGAAGGAAGCCCATTTTTTGCAAGTGGGTGTTTAAAAATAAAATTGGAGCAGATGGTAAGTTGGAGAGGTACAAGGCTAGAGTGGTGGCAATTCTCTCTCCTATCACTACATTGTCTTCCATTAGATTCTTGCTTTCTATTATTGCTACTTGATTTTGAAGTAGAGTAAATGGATGTTAAAGCTACTTTTTCATGAGGATATTGAAAAGGAAATCTGCATGCAATAGCCTAATGGATTTGTGGTAAAAGGGAAGGAAAATTTGGTTTGCGGTTAAAATGGTCATCATATGGTTTGAAATAATCACATTGGATGCATGCTATCAAAAATTTGATGATTTTGCATTGAAGTTGGGTTTTGTTAAAAGTGAAGAAGATCATTGTGTTTATGTTAAATTTATTGATCATTAGTTGCTAATTATTGTATTGTATGTGTATGACATGTTGTTTATTGTTAACAACAAGATGATGATTAGGGAGATTAAAACTTAGTTAGAGTAAGGATGTTGACATCCAACCATCACACCTTTTGATTGTATTACGACACACCCTTTTACAAAGGGTTTTATTAAATAACATGTATTTTCCTTCTTTTAATAGGTAAATTTCTCTCTTCATGAAGGATAAATCATTCTTTTAATCTCCCCTTTTTAACCAAAGGGTCAAAATTTGCAAATAATTTATTTTACCTCCCCCTTTTAATTTCAAAGGTTCATTTCTCTTTCACCTTGGGGAAAAAGTTCTATAACAAATTATGCATACATCGCTCATTTTTTAATCCAATTAGTTTTTAATTTTGTTTTTCTTTAAAGACTTCTTCAATGGCATTTACCCGCCATTCAAAATTTAGGATTTTGGAGTAGTACAGTTTATATATGTAGTTGCTCAAAACAAGGATATATATTATGTTGTGTTATGAATGAAGACAATCTATTTTTGAAGTGATAATCTGTACCTATGATCTGTGATACTTTATGAATGAATACCACCAGTTCTATTCTGAGTAATCTTTTTTGAGCAATGGAACTAATATGAATGGAATTTACTTTGGAGCTGTTGAAGTACTGAATATGATTTGAATCAATAATAGGATCTCCCAAGAGCTGGCCACTTGAGGGATTATAGAATAGATAAGTATTTTTATTATTATGAATTGGTGTTGTTATATCTGTTTCATGAATGTTCTATTTAGATCAATATCACTTCATGTTTAGCTTTGTTAGGTGTTCCTGTAGGTTGTGGTCTTTAAGTTAATGATTTTTGAAATTCTGTTCATTTAAAATTTCTGGAGCATCCACTTCATTCATAAATTTTTTGTTAGTTATTGGTTCAAAATGGCAAATATGTTTTTAGTTAATAGTTGGATACCTTTGTTTTTAAACTCATAGTTAAAATACAAGTGTTGATTCCTAGTCAGTTTATATGTTTTCTAGATTAGATTATGTTTTAAGCTTTTCAAAAATTCATAAAAATTGTTACTAAGTGAGATGTCCAAAAATACTCCCTATTGTATACATCCTTAGACACTACCCAGTCGACATAACTGAATTATTTTCAACTAAAGTGTTAGGACCTTACGACAGCTTATCACTTTTTGGCGCTATTGTCGGGGACCTTCTTTTCTAGTGTTAATAGGCGAATGCTTGGATACCTCTTTTAGAAAAAATAGTTGTCAGACTTCTTTTTCTGCATGGTTAGGAAATGAGGTCCACACGAAAGATTCATACCAAGAACCCCCCAATAGTAGTTCCAACCATAAACAGGGGGTAGAAGTCTCAGCTGAAGAACTTTGTTATGAATTGATCGATCAGGATCAACCTGAGACCTCCCAAAATACCCCAGAAGCTCAGCCATGAAACCCAATTTTTGAGGAGGAAAGCATTCCTTTTAACATCATGGTTGATCACAATGATAACCCTTTTAATGGAAGGAGATAAAACCATGGAGATGGTGATAACCCATGAAGAGTAGTACAAACATTCACCTATCCTATTGCTCTCAACGAAGATGATGATGCACCCATGAAAAACATTTCACCTTCCATCTTACCAACCTTCAGAGGGTTATCCTCCAAAGACCCTGACCAGTTCCTTTTCAAGTTCAAAGTCCTATGTCAGACATATGACTACAAAAATGATAACCAAAAACTTAAACTCTTTCCCTCCACTCTGAGAGACTCTGCAATGTGTTGGTTCATGGGGTTAGTTTCAGGATCAATAACCACGCGAGATGACATGAAGACTGTCTTTTTAGACAAATATCAGAGCTACTGCAGAGTTAGCGATAGGAAAGAGAAATTGTTCAAACTAAGGCAAAAAGAAGATGACAGCCTGGAAGATTACCTTGATAGGTTCATCTTCTTATCCAAACGATATGGTGAAGAGGCCATAAGCCCAGAAATTATGAAGACTATTTCTCAAGGGACTTGATGAGGACGCTAGGAGAAGCCTAGATTTAATGGGAAAAGGAGATGTGTCCCAACTTGAACTCAGTGATATCACTGAGTTATGCAGAAATTTCTCACAGAGGTATCCATAAATCTAGTCTTTTGAGGGGCTCAAATAAAATTGGTAAACTGCGAGAGGAAATAGAAAATTTAAAAACTGACATTCATGTTTAGCTAAACACCACTTTGGATGGAATACAGACCAAAACATGTAATCCTGAAACCTTATCTATCTATTGTCCTAGGTAACACACATCTATTGAAAGAGTGTCTGTTGGACAAAACTGACAATTGTCAAATTTATGAAAAGAGTCATGTGCCAGTGACCAATGTGAGATCCTAAATGCAATCAAAATTTCCAAGAAAAGGTCATCTCACATTGAGGAAGAGATCAATTTTGTGGGTCAAAGCCCTGGAGGGAATTTCTCTTATGGCCAGAATTTAAACCCCTCCTGGTGACCTCCAAATAATTGGAATAATAGTCAATGGGCGACACCTTGGCCTCCAGCAGCACCTAATTGGGGACCTTACCCTTGGGGACCACCTGAATGGGCAAATCAGTCCTGGGGAAATCCTCAATGGCCAAATCAGACTCAACAACAATGGTATCCTAAAAACTCTACCCCTTAATGGAATCAGACTCCAAACTAGTTCTATCATGGACCGAGGAGAATGCCCAATCTGTAGCAGAACCTCTTACCAGCACCCCAAAACACTTAACAAAATGAGCAAGTCAATCAACCACAACTCCCAGCGCAACCTATCCCTAATCTAAAGAATAACTATCAAACCACACCAGTGTATTCCACAGAGTAGGAAAACATGGCTAGAGTTAACACTATCTATTGTGGAAACCTGCAGTTGAGGTCAAAAAAAACACTCCAGTAGCCTACCATAGCTAAGATCCTTGATGAACAGAATGCAAAATCTACTGAAGGAACAAAGATACCTTCCATACCTTCAGATAAAAACCCTGAGAGTAACTAGGAAAAGCTTCTTCAACAATCCTCACCTAAAACTTCCAAGTTACCTTAGAAAGGAGTTGTCAAACATTCAGTAGATCTTTCAGAGAAGGATTCCACTTTGAAAAAGAGACCTCAAGCACCTTTTCTGGATCACCTCAAAGAGACCCCCTTGAAAAATCCTTCGGAACTGACTTTACCCACTGAAACTGTGTTAATACAAGAAATTAAACAACTCCATATCAATATTCCATTGTTACAAGCAATTAAAGAAATTCCTGAACTAAACCAGCTAGTCAAACAGTTGTGCATAAAAACACCAAGAAGGAAAAAGAAACAAATTAACACTGTGCACATCAATGGATATTTAGTTGACCTTTTGGCTGGAAAAATCTCAACCCCAAAATATGGTGAACTAGGCAGTCCACTCATAACAACGACAATTAATGAGGTAGCAATACCTAATGCACTCGTGGACTTGGGAGCAACCATTAACGTCATGACAGTGGACATTATAGAAAAACTGGGACTCACTGATCTACGTCCCACAACCAGCATATTGCAAATGGCAAACCAATCCATAGGTATTCCCAAAGGTGTCTTAGAAAATGTTCCTGTCAAGGTTGACAATTGGGAATACCTAGTGGATTTCCAAGTAATACAGTGCCTCACCCCTAAGGACAGTTACCCATTAATACTGGGTAGACCTTGGTTGGCTATAGTTGCAGCCAAAATTGACTACAGAGTAGGAGGAATGACCATTCCAAATGGCCCCAATAGCAAACACTTATTCCTGCATCCTCCTGCTCAACTTGCTGCACATAAACAAGTTTGGGTTGACGAACCAAATGGTTTTGACAAACAAGAGAATCTAGCCTCACTTGCTATGGTAGTCATCAAACAACACGACGAAGAATTGGAAGATGAATTGGAAAACAACATGCAAGATCTTGCCGTAGATTTAGGTGATGAAGAAATTTTAGAAGTAGAAGACATTTTAGGACACTCGATCCACACTAATGATATCAAACATAGTTACACCAACTTCATAGCGTTACCTTGTCCTTTGGCTAATATCGTTCTGAAAATAGATCACCTCTTCGAAGATATTGCCAGATTCCAAAGAATTATACCGCATAGTTGTCCTCTTAACACCTTAATGAGAGAAGTTTATATTGTTACCTCCAACCACCCTGGAACCAAAACTATCATGTTACTACCAAGAAAGACCTTAAATATTAATAGCTGGTTAATATAATGCCATTCATTAAACCAAGACAATGAATTTTCTTACAATAACAAATTAATCCAAATAAAATCAACATTACATCATCAATCCTAAAACTAAATACACCTAATTTAAATTCTATACATTTATTTCAATAATTAATATATCCCAACCTATTATCTAGATTACTTTGTGCAATAATATATCCACCCCATTATCTAGATAACTTTGTGCTTTAATTGATTGCATTTATGTAATAATAATTATCCTCTTTAAAGCTTTTATTTTCCAATGATGAGTGCTCAATATAAACCCACAGAACCATTAAAACAATAATTTTTTTTTAATTTTAAAGATTATTCTTCGCCCACATAATCCCAGCTGTTTGGAATGCACTCCAAACTCTGTGGATTGAATCTGTACCTTTCACGTTTTGAAATTTGAATCGCCATCTTTGCAGTAAGGAGTCAACGTCTGAGTCCATTAATCTCAGTCTGAACAGCCTGAGACAAAATAATTAAGCATTCCTATTATGTCGATCACTCGAATACACCTTCTCTTACTGTTTCTCCCCCATCTTAATTCTGTACAGGTGTCATCTAAGCTAAGGGGCGAGGGGCCCACACGATATGAGACGTGAGGGTGGGTCCCAAGGGCGACGTGGCATTGACGGAGAATCTACGTGGACTAGGGAATTTGCCGGCAACCGGAAATAAAAAGAAGTTACGCTTATCGGTTGAGGTTGAGTAATCCAAATGTAGGGTGGGTCCCAAGGGACACGTGGCATCAAGGGAGAATCTACGTGGACTAGGAAATTTGCCGGCGGCGGGAAAAAAAAGAAGTTACGCTTATCGGTTGAGGTTGAGTAATCCAAGTGTAGGGTGGGTCCCAAGGGCCACGTAGCATCGACGGAGAATCTACATGAACTAAGGAATTTACCGACGGCCGGAAAAAAAGAAAGAAGAGAAGGTTGAGTAATCTGATTGGTATGATTACTGTTGTACGGATATGCCGGCGTGCTAGCTTGTGCCGTTATCCTGCATTTAGGGGGTGGCCCTGTGAAAGCGACATTTAATGCGGGAAAGCGACAGTTTAATGCTGCTTCGGGTGCCGTGAAAGCGACGTGGCGGAAAGAAATCATTTATTGTCACGTATAGGCTGGCGTGGGCTTAACCTGGGTTACGGCGGGGTTTAGGTGGAGTTAAGGCCTAAGGGATTGGTGATTCTTTTTCTTTTTCTTCGCCGTTCGCCACCCTGTATGCAAATTTGTTATAAGGAAGGAGCACAAGAAGTGTCTTGGGATTCGATAGCTGGACGTGCAGCTGCTACGGATTTTGGTTTGATCTGTGGTTATAATATGGAAGAAGTGTGGGATTTGCAAGGCGTGGTGGCGGCGGCTGTTGGCGGAGATTCGAACCCGCGACGTCTAGACGTGTGGGAGAGAAGTCCGCAGCTAAGCAATCTGAACCAGAGGCAGGTTAAAAGGAGCGCCGCCATTGCGGCGACTGGAAGTGTGTTTGTGCCGCCGGCGGCGCCGCCTTCCGTGGCGGCGGCGGCGGCTCAGCCGAGGTATAGAGGAGTAAGACGGCGGCCATGGGGAAGGTTTGCGGCGGAGATTCGCGACTCGACGAGGCAAGGCTCGAGGATTTGGCTGGGGACGTTTGATACTGCAATGGAGGCGGCGCTTGCATATGACCGCGCCGCTTCCGCCATTAGAGGAGCTCGAGCGGTTCTCAATTTCCCTTTTGCCGCCGCCGCCGCCGCCGCCGCCTCTCCTCCTTCGACTGCGGCGGCGCCGCCGCCTCCAGGGAGGAAGAGGAAACGGACCAGTGAGAACAGTCAAGTTCTATTTGCGCCGCCTCTTTGCTCGAATTCTGGAAACAGTACGATGATTGAGTCCATGGCGGCGGTAAATGTTTCCGACGTCTCGGCGCCCGTGGTTGCTTTTCCCTGGCCTTTCATGGACTAATCGGTTGTTGTCTACTCCACATTTTGATTGGCATGGAGAAATGTTTTGTTGTTTGCGGGTTTTGTACAGAGATGTATATTTATTTATTGAATAGATCGATTTTTGTTTACTCCACATTTTGATCGGCGTGGAGAAATATTTTGCTGTTTGCGGGTTTTGTACAGAGGTGTATATTTATTTATTGAGTAGATCGATCTTTCTTTACTCCACATTTTGATCGGCGTGGAGGAATATTTTGTTGTTTACGGGTTCTGTAGAGGGATGTATATTTATTTATTGAATAGATTGATATTTCTTTACTCCTCATTTTGATCGGTGCGGAGATAGTTTTATTGTTACGGGGTTTTGTACAGGGATATGCATCGTATTGCGCTTTTGTTTTTGTTTTTGGATTTTGTATATTTGTTGAGTATACGCCCTGTGACATGCCTGTATCCTACTGTTAATTTCATAGTTATGATTTTTCTGCATAGATAATGTCTAAATTACTTGTTCTCTACTCCACATTTTGAGCGGCGTGGAGAAATGTTTTGTTGTTTACGGGTTTTGCACAGAGATGTATATTTATTTATTGAGTAGATCGATGTTTCTTTTCTCCACGTTTTGATCGGCGCGGAGAGTTCTATTGTTTACGGGGTTTTGTACAGGGATGTATATTCATTGAATATATGCATCACATTGCGCTTTTGTTTTTGTTTTTGTTTTTGGATTTTGTATATTTGTTGAGTATAGGCCCTGTGACATGCCTGTTTCCTACTGTTAATTTCACAGTTTTGATTTCTCTTTTATGTCATAATGCATAGATAATGTCTAAATTGCTTGTTCTCTACTCGACATTTTGGGCGGCGTGGAGAAATATTTTGTTGTTTACTGGTGAACAGTGATGTATATTTATTTATTGAATAGATCAATATTTCTTTACTCCACATTTTGATCGGCGCGGAGAATGTTTTATTGTTTACGGGGTTTTGTACAGGGATGTATATTTATTGAATAAATGCATCGCATTGCACTTTTATTTTTGTTTTTAGATTTTGTATATTTGTTGAGTATAGGCCCTGTGATATGCCTGTTTCCTACTGTTAATTTCACAGTTTTGATTTTTATTTATTGAATATATCAATATTTCTTTATTCCACATTTTGATCGGCGCGGAGAAAGTTTTATTGTTTACGGGTTTTGTACAGGGATGTATATTCATTGAATATATGCATCGCATTGTGCTTTTATTTTTGTTCTTAGATTTTGTATATTTACATTGAGTATACGTCCTCTTACATGCCTGTTTCCTAATGTTCATTTCACAGTTTTGATTTCTCTTTTATGTCATAGTGCTAAGGTATAAGGTACAGTCCAGATGCACTCCCATGTAATGGCACTGAATTTCCGCCGCTCGATTGAGTACGCCAAAAATGACGGCTTGACAGTCCAGTAATTGACTATCTTGCGAAATGATTGATGTTACATGAATCGACGTAGTGGAGGATGTGCGCTGGCTTTGGAATTAATAAGCTTAATCCAGCAAGAAAATAGCTAGAATGGCCCTACGTAGGCTGTATCTAACCTGTTTGCCATCATACGTTTAATCTTTCTATTTACTCTTAATAGATCGCAGCACTAAATCATTAAAGAACAGTTAGAATTGCACCTCTGAAATAGGGGAAAATCTTTAAAACATTCAGTGCAATGCCTCTAGAACAGAATTTGATTGAAGTTTTTTAACAGAATAGGATTGAAGGTTTTTAAGATTCAGACATTTTAACTCTATGTGTTTCTGGTTTTCTGGATGAATTCTCCTATTTTCTCAACAACCTTCTCTTTAAAGAAATCCTATGAAAAAACACTACTACTAAAATACCCTGTAGTAAATGCCTTTCCTTACATAGCTTGTACGTCTGCATGACAGTTGCCCTCTCCGGGCCTGTTTCTGCCTCCTGTATAATCTATTGAAAAATAGTTCAGACATCGTTTTAAAGGACCATTTTCCCAAAATTGCACCATGAAATATATTTTGCATCTACATGTTGAATATACTGTACAATGTTGTTCAATCCATCCTCAATTCGTTTACTCATTCTTAATCAAATGCATAGATAAAGGATCTAGGTAATGAAATTACAGGGAAACATGGAAATCATTACAAGAATGGAGAAATTGTTATTTGATGTATGCTGGTTCTTTCAAAATTTTATAGGAAACGGAGTAATATTTTCCCTAATATTGTTAAGACTTTATATTTATTTCCCTAATATTATAGGGATTGTATATCTACATTATTTCTTATTTTTCTTGCCACAAAATTATTGTATTTTACAACTGATGTATTATTCTGTAAATTATATATATGTCATATCACAAGTTTACGAGATATGTATTATAAATGAGAACAATATATGTGATTGTTTAAAAAAAATTGTGTAAAGTTTTTAGTAAGAGAATAATAGTTATGTTGGCATATGTGTGTGTGGGGGGGGAATGGTTTATTAACAATGTTAACATATTTAAGGTGATGGCATATGAAATTATAGCTGTATGGGAATAATAGTTAATTAAATAAGTGTAATTAATAAGCAAACAATTAACTTAAATTAGGTTCTTACATATGTTTATAAATAAAACTAGCATATTTATATTAAATATAATATATCTAAAGTATGCTGAGAAGGATATAGGCGCGCCTAATGTTAGAATTAAAAAAATAGGCGCCTCCAGAAGGATATCTCTTAGCATACTTTAGATATATTATATTTAATCATAACAATAACAATAATCATAACAATAACACTAACCCTAACCCTGAATTCGACCATGATTGTAATCTTGACCTTAATTCTAAATATATTATATAATTATATGAATTGTTATAATTATATAATATAATATTATAATATAGATAAAATTAACTATTATAATATTATATAATAATTTTTAAGTATAATATAATATTATAATATATATAATAATTAAAATTATATATTATATTACATACAATTCTAATTCTAATTAGATTGTTTATTATATTTAGGATTACAGTTAGGGATTAAAATTAGGGTTATGGTTATTGCTTAGGTTAGAATTAGGATTAGGGTTAGTGTTAGAATTATGGTTAGAATTGGATTTAGGATTAGCATTAGTATTAGGATTAGGGTTAGGATTAGGGTTAGAAATATAATTAGGGTTCAAATTAGGGTTGGGGTTATGGTTAGCATTAGGGTTAGTGTTATCATTAGAGTTACAACAAAAATTATGGTTAGAATTATGTTAAATATATTTAATTTATAACCCTAATTCTACCCTAACTATAACCCTAATTTTAAATGTAACAAAAACCCTAATTCTAACCCTTACCTTAATCCTAATTCTAACTATAATTTTAATCCTAACCCTAACCTATATTCTAAGCCTAACTCTATCCCTAACCCTAACCCTAACCCTAACCCTAACTATAACTCTAATGCTTACCCTAATTATAACTCTAACACTAACCTTAATTCCAACCCTAACCCCAATTATAACCCTAACCTCATTCTAACATTAACCATAATCCTAACCCTAATTGTAGCCTTAACCTTAACCACATTACTAATTGTAAGTCTAACTCTAATTCTAAGCCTAACCCTAATCTTAATTTTAAACCTAACTCGAACCCTAACCCTAACCCTAACCCTTATTCTAACCCTAAACATCACTCTAATTTTAACCTTAGCCCTAACCCTAACTCTAGCCCTAAACCTAACTATAATTCAAAACCTAACCCTAACCATAATACTAACCTTAAACCTAATTGAACTTTAACTCTAGTTCTAATTTGAACCCTAACCCTAACTGTAACTCTAATTCTTACCCCAATTCTAAGAGTAGCCCACCTTAATTCTAACCCTAAATCTAATAACAACCCTAATCCTAACTGTAACCCTAACCCTAACCCTAAAATTGATTTTTCTCTAACTATAACCCTAATTTTAAATCTAACAATAACCCTTATTCTAACCCTTACCCTAATTCTAATTCCAACTATGATTTTAACACTAACCCTAACCTAAATTCTAACCCAAATTCTAACCCTGACTCTAGCCCTAACCCTAACACTAACTATAACTCTAATGCTTACCCTAATTTAGTAACCCTAAATCTAACTCTAACCCTAACATCAATTCCAACCATAACCCTAATTACAACCCTAACTTTATTCTAACATTAAGCCTAATTCTAATCCTAACCCTAACCCAAATTTTAACCCTAACCTTAACCACATTGCTAATTGTAATCCTAACTCTAATTCTAAACCTAACTCTAATCATAATTTTAAACTTAACACTAACCCTAACCCTTATTCTAACCCTAAACATAGCTCTAAATTTAACGATAAATCTAACCCTAAGCCTGATTATAATTCAAACCTGAACCCTAACCTTAATACTAACCTTAACCCTAACTAAACTCTAATCCTAACTCTAATTTGAACACTAACCCTAACTGTAACTCTAATTCTTACCCCAATTCTAAGAGTACCCCACATTAATTTTAACCCTAATTCTAATAGGAACCTTGATCCTAACTCTAACCCCAACCCTGATTCTAATCATAACACTGATTCTACCCTAACTATAACCCTAATTTTAAATCTAAAAATAACACTAATTCTAACCCTTACCTTAATTATAATTCTAACTATGATTTTAACTCTAACCTTAACCTGAATTATAACCCTAACCCTAATCCTAACTGTAACTCTAATGCTTACCCTAATTTAGTAACTCTAATTCTAATTCTAAACTTAACCTCAATTCTAACCCTAAGATGGATAGTAATTAAAACCCTAACCCTAACCTTAATACTATACTTAACTCTAATTGTAACCCTAACCCTAATTCTAATTCTAACATTAACCCTAATTATACTTGTATCCCTAATTCTAACCTAACTCTAGCCCTAACCCTAACCCTAACTGTAACCCTAATTCTAATAGTAGCCCACCTTAACTATAACCCTAATACTAATAGGAACACTAATCCTACCTCTAACCCTAACTCTAATTTTATTCATAACCCTGACTCTACCCTAACTATAACCCTAATTTTAAATTTAACAATAACCCTATTTCTAACCCTTACCTTAATCATAATTCTAACTATGATTTTAACCTTCACCCTAACTCGAATTGTAACCTTGACTCTAGTCAGAACCTTAACTCTAATTGTAACTCTAATGCTTACCCTAATTTAGTAACCATTTAATTCTAACTCTAACCCTAACATCAATTCCAACCCTAACCATAATTATAACCCTAATATGATTCTAACATTAACCCTAATTCTAACCCCAACCCTAACCCTAATTATAACCCTGACCTTAACCATATTGCTAATTGTAATCCTAACTCTAATTCTAGACATAACTCTAATTCTAGACCTAACTCTAATACTAATTTTAAACCTAATACTAACCCTAACCCTTATTCTAACCCTAAACATAGTTCTAAATTTAACCCTAACTCTAACCCTAAGAATGATTATAATTCAAACCCTAACCCTAACCTTAATATAAACCTTAACCCTAATTAAACTCTAACCCTAACTCTAATTTGAACCCTAATCCTAATTCTAAACCTAACCTCAATTCTAACCCTAAGATGGATCCTAATTAAAACCCTAACCCCAACCTTAATATTATACCTAACCCTAATTGTAAATCTAATGCTTACCCTAATCAATTATGTTTGTAATCGTAATTCTATCCCTAACTATAACCCTAAACTAAACCTTAATATTTTTTTGGTTATATATATTTGCTCTAATTCTCTCTCTACATAGTAGTCACTACACAACACTTGTTTTATATAAAATTCTATAATTGATGTGATTAGATGTGTTGATTTGTTTTCAAAAAATTGATGTGATTAGGTGTGTTAATTTTTTCATCAAATTAATTATTATATTGATTGTTTGTAGGTAGAAATTTGTTATTTTCATTCCCTTTGTAATTAATTACTTTTTTTTTAATGATTACTTCTTATATAACATTCCTTTCAATAGTTAAAGGTAAATTTTAGATATAAAATTGCTACTAACTATTTCATAATTAAATTGGATGAAGCTTAAGTCCCCAATATAATTATAATTAAATTTAAAAAAATTAATAATATCAGAACAAAATCCAATTAACTAATAGAGATGTTAAAAAATAAACATTATTGCAAATATATTATCTATAAATTTCACAATTCACATAAAATAATTCATCTTAATTCATATTTTAACATAAAATCTTGTAGAAATAGAGTTATTTCATTGAAAAAATTAACAAATAAATATTTAGTGTAAGAAAAAAAAATTATAATATATAATTGCTTCATAAAAGTTTCTCATAAAATAAGGAATTTTAAATGTTAGCAATAGAATTATATCTTATAAATGTACATAATTTTTTTTAATATTTTTGTTTAAAAATTTACTTTTTTATTTTAAAAAAAACTTAATATAAAGTGAATCTCCACACAATAACATCCTTATCAATGGAAGGGTTTCTTAATTCGAAACTTTACACTTATTTTAAAAATAATAATAATTTATATAGATTGATTAATATAACTTTTTATATTAATTTTTTTATTAAAAATGAGTAAAAACAAAACTAGCAAAATGAATAAAATAAAAAATTGAACATACAAAGATAAAAAATAATGTAGTTTTGAACATTTAAATATATTTTGAGAGTGTATTAAAATAAATAAATATATAATTTTATGTATAAAAATAAATGATTTTTTTTAATTTTTCTAATATAATATAAAGTACTTTGATATATCTTTGAAAATTTATATTAAAAAATAAATATAAATTAATATATATTTACATGAATTATTTTAATAAACTCAAAGAACTTTTATCTCCAAAAAGTAAACAAATTTTAAAAACTTTTATATTGTATGAATTCATTTTACAAAGTTTATAATTTATTCATTTTAGAAACTTTAATAATTTATTGATTTTAGAAACTTTAATATTCTATAAATTCATTTTAGAAACTTCTCTAATTTATTCATTTTAGAAACTTAAGTATTTATTCATTTTAGAAACTTTAGAAAATCTAAGTAAGAAATAAGAATTTACTTCTTTGTATATTAAGACTAAAAAGTAGACAAATATTAATACATTTAGATGGTTTTTATAGTTTTTTTATAATATTATAAAAAAATAGGAAAATAAAATAGAATACATCATATAAACAAAAACTAATAGAACCATGGCTTAAAAAAATAATATAAATATATACAAAATTCAAACCCTAAACTTTGAACTTAAAATCATAATTTGTAAATAATTTATCTCCAGGAACCAAACATCCCCAAACATCCCCAAAAGAAAGCTAAAATATGTGCAGGAACCAATCATAGGATATGCACATACCCAACAAATCATTCAAAATCTGTGCATGCTCTCAGGGAAGAAATTCACTTTCACTACCTGCAAAATATGGTGAAGGTCAGATCAATAAAGTTACTATTTACAATTCATTAGCAAAATATGGAAGGAAATCATTTGGAGGAAGTGAAGAATATGGTGCATTCATATTTGGAATTTGCAAAGGTTTGCATTGAGGGAAAATCTCTCATAATTGCGGATGTTGCAGCCATTGCGAGGAGGCCCAAAGTGAAGATGAAGCTGGATGCAGAGGAAGAGAGCTCAAAATGGGTGATGAATCAGATTAATAAGGGTATAGACACATATGGCGTGACCACCATCTTTGGAGCTACTTCTCACCGGCTTTGGAGGGACTCTTCTGCCTTTCTGTTCAGGCCGCGATGCTGGTTCGAACCAATACTCTGATGTAAGGATTCTCTAGAATTCGGTGGGAATTGTTGGAGACAGTGGAAAAGCTGCTCAATACCAGAATTCTGCTATCCTATATTGCTAGTTTGCTCACAGGGCGCCCTAATTCCAGAGCTACAATGGCAGATGGGGCTCAAATTACTGGTCTTGAAGCCCTAAAGCAGGTTGGGGTTGAAACCTCCTTTCAGTTGTAGCTGAAAGAAGGGCTCGCCATTGTTAATGGCACTTCTCCTAATCAAACACTCTTCTCCTTCCTCTTCCCCACCACACCCTTCTTCCACAGCTTCCTCCATCTCAGCCTTCTTTTCTGCATACCAACAACTAAGATAAACCATGATACATTCATGCAAAAATTGTTATAAAGCCACTGCTTAAGAAGAGAAATGAAAATGGGTATTAAAAAAATAGAGACAAATAATGATATATAATGCATCTAATATGAGGAGAAGGAAACGAAATGCAGCTGTCAAATTGCTCTGCTAGTCCTTCCTAGAAAGAGAATGGCACAAACCATGAAAACAAGGAGTTGGGTATTTCTTCTCAGCATATCTACCATACGCTACACAATTTGGACCGACAATAAGGGACTGAATGAAATTTATAGAGAAGACCATCTGAGATGGGAATTCTGGTCCTTAAAACCAGGAAGATTGTGGGGACTATTTTTAGGCTGTGTGGATTTGCAAAATACACCATGGTAATTAAAACCACGAAGATTGTGGGGACTATTTTTAGGAGTTTTCTTTATTTGGCGTTGGCAATCTTTATTTATTTTAAATTTATATTTAATTTTTCATTTGCAATTTATTTTGATTTTTTTGGGTTTATATTTACTACCAAAAATGAGTGCTCTCATCTCCACCCCCGCTACAACTGTAGTAGTTTGCCTCTCGGCAAAATAAATAAAAAATTAAATTAAATTAAGGTGTTATTTGGCTTTGATTTTTAGATTTTAGGGATCCATTCATTAATATTTTTTTTGTTGTCTTGAAAATCTAATTATGTACTATTTGAGATGAAAATGGAAAGTTGAAGTGATCTTATAACTTGTTAGCTACAATTGGCCTCAATCTTTGATGTCTGAATACTTGTAAGAATTGGTGATGAGTGAGTAGTCAAAGACAACAAGCAAGCATGAAACAAATGTAGGATGATGTTGTTAGTAGACAAATGCAAAATAGATTTTCTTTTAAGACCTTAGATTTACATGATTTTAAATGAATGAATCAATGGACAACAACCAAGCAAAAAAACAACACAAGGATCATTAGGTTAATTCAAAATGGCTAGTTAAATGGTTAGCAAGGGGAGAATTTAGATTTTGAATTTCAAAAGTTTAGGGATCAAATACAATTAATTCAAAATGGCTAGTTAAATGGTTAGCAAGGGGAGAATTTAGATTTTGAATTTCAAAAGTTCAGGGATCAAATACACCACTATAAAACTGACCTAGGTTAATTTTATCCAAGGTTGAGAATAATAAATTTGGGAATCATGGATGAAACTTTAGGGATTACCCCACGGCCCCATGCTGCTCCTTAAGTGATTTTTTTGCTTAACTTTGAGCACTTGGAGTGTTCCCATGCAAATTTTTAATTATAGGAAAAGGATAATTTGGAATCTTTCCCTATTTTAGTGGAGCAACTACTATTTAGGAATTGAAAATAAATTGTAGAAAAAGGTGGGGCTAAAAATAAGCAATAATGAGAAAAATGCCACCTTGCTCCATAAATTCCTTTTTAACATTTCCTTCTAATTTTTCCCTTGCACAAATTTTTATTATACAGTTAAAAAAAAATTAATATGGCTAGGAGCCACTAGCTCCACAAATATTAACTCCTTAAAATGTTGAGCTACTAGTCAAAATAAGCTAAGTAGCCACATGGGACCCCACCCACCCTTAGTGATGACATAGATAAGGACTTAAGCCAAATTTACACATGAATATGCCACTTGTACATTGATTATTCCATTTACAACACCCTAATCAAAGTAAGCCTAGAACATAAGGGAAAAGGGGCATGTATGCAATTTTCACCTTTACAATATTGTTGTGACATATTTGTCAGATTTATTTATATTTAATAAAGTATGTAAAATTATGCAAAGACTTGAACATGCATATATATATTTTTTGTATAACTTGGTTATATGATGGAAACATATTGCATAAAATAGGTTCTAAAATATGTATTATAAATGACATGCATGCCAATTCTGTGAGCAACAAAAATCAGGTTAACAAGATCAAACATTACAATCAAAACCCAATCCTACCACCTTTAAGAAATCCATCTAAATGACAAAATGAAAGCAAATCAAAGAACAATGTCACCTAGATTGTGTTGATTCCTTAGTTGAATGTGGATTGCTTATCAATAGTGAACAACCATAGTTGCCAAAGTTGCCATGATGATAGATGATATGCTCAAAGTGCTTAATGGATGCTCAATGGATATGATATGCATAAGATGATAATCTGGACGCTACAGAGATTGTGTGATTGTGTTGAAATGAAATGAGGGGGTGTATATATAGCTCTCAACTAAGATTGATCAACGATGGAGAAAAGGTGGCTATATGAATGGTTGAGATAATTCAAGAGGCATGGATGAATGTGTATAAGACATGTGTCCATAGAGATAGTTTTTACTAAATGATTTTGTTGGCTTTGTTGATGAAGATAAGATTGATTTTCTTAAAGTATGATATTTTTCTATTTTAAAAGTTGGATGACAAGGATAATCGATTTTTAAACCAATTAAATCATTTTTATATTTAAACTATGACATACTAAGGACAAGGCCTGTTAGAGTAATAGGTTAATTACTTAATTAATTTAATCATATTGATTAATTAATTAAATCACCTTTACTTTATTTTTCATTTAAGCTAAAATTAGGCATTTTAATAATTCTTTTATTAATTCCTAGGGTTCACTTTAGGGTTTTGATCTCCTTTCTTAAGGATTGATCTCTTTCTAATTATTCATTCTTTATGCATTTTGCTTTAGGTTTTGCAGAGCACCATTATTGTGCCTTTTGGTCTCCTTTGTGTGATAGGTTATTTGTTTACAGGTGTTCATTGGGATCTGTGAAGTTGGTTTATCAACTTCAACATGGTATCAGAGCTCCACATCTGCAGCTTCCTATTCATTTTTTAGGGATCTTGTCTTGAAGTGACATTTTAGTGCATCTTGAGTCAATTTGGACCTCACCATTGCATCTAGAAGGTTCTAAATAGTCAAGATTGACCTTTGTTTGATCAATTTTGGTTATATAGTGCCTGATCTACGAAGGTTTGAAGTTTGAGAGGGTTTCCAAATCTAGAGGATACTTGCAATTTTGGAGCATTTTCAGCCCAAACGGACACCTCACCATCGCATTCAGAGTGCCCAAAAACCCCAAAATTGATTGTCAAATCATCAAAATCAGACACAGTGCCTTCGGGAGGCAATTTTTTTAATTTCTGGGTCGTACGACCTAGTACGGCATGAAATCCAAGCAAAAAAATAAAAAACACAGTATGTACAGGTGCTGCAGTCAATTAACCACTAGCGGTTAATGCTAGCGGCTAACCTAACCACCATGGTTCACGCCAAACCCTTTTGGAGCAGTTTTGGTATTTTGGCCATAACTTTTGCATACAAACTCAGATTTTTGAAAATAAAATATCATCAAAAAGATGGTTCCGAGCCTGATCTAGCGGTGTAGGTCTTTTTTCTGACTTTTCCTTTTTTCTACATTTATTTCCAGTCAAAGTCAGATCTTCGTTTTTGCGCTTCCAGAGGCATAACTTTTGCATACGGACTCCATTTTTCAAAAATGAATAGGTGGGAAAAGTCTTCCAGTGTTCTTTTCAGATCTGTAGAGTTTTTCATCAGAAAATTTACCAGGTACACAGAGAATTGTCTGAAGTGATTTTTTCTTTTTTCTGCTTTCCAGCTTTCAGATTTGCATTAGGGTTTGGCTTTTTGTGTTGTGGGGGGTGTTTTTTTCTTGCTTTCTATATATACACATCAGAGAATAGAAAACTCTTCCCTTAAACACATTTCAAAAAATCAAACATCATGGCAAACACCTCATTAGTTGACCATCTTACCCCACACAATTATCACACCTAGAAAGTACATATGACCAAACTTCTCATGTCAAAGGGATTATGGTCCTATTTAGATGAGATTCAGCCTCAGTTGCAACGTTGGTTTGAGATTCTATAGCATAGAAACAAAATGGATGAGGCCATGGGTTTGATATCATTGCTTATTTCAGACAATCTTTTATTTTACCTTGAGAGTTGCACAACTCTTCAAGAAATGTGGACCAAGTTCAGTGATCTCTTTGGCACCATCAATCAGTTTAGAGCACTTCAGCTTGAGGCAGAATTAATTTCCTTGGTACCTGATTCCTTTACATCTATTGAGGATTTCTTGATGAAAATCAAATCACTCAAATCACTTTTACAGGGTTGTGACAAAAACAAAACTGACACTGAGTGTATATATCAGATTTTCTCTAAGCTTCGAGGCTCATTTCAAATATTTTCTTCTACTTTCTATTCCACCATGGATGCTTTGGGTCCACGATTTACCATGCCTACCTTTGAGGTTTTCTACAATCGGTTGACTCGTGAACAGGCCAAGCTATCATAGTTGAATGCTCTCCCAGGGTCAAAGAACCAAGCCTTGGTAGCTCAGACATCTAAGGGGAAGCAGAAGCAGAAACCAAAGCCCAAGTCAGATTCAATAGGCAGTGAGAATTCCTCCAAGCCGCCTCCTAAGTCAGATTCCAAACCACACTCTAATCCTAAGCAGGGTAAGTCTTCTAAGTCTAGTGAGTCTTCCTCCAAGACAAAGAAGAAATCATGTGATCCTTATAGTTTTTGTGGCAAGGAAGGTCATCCAGTTACTAGGTGTTGGAAGAGATTAGAGGCTTTAGAGGAGGCCATGCAGCAGCATCATATCTCTTCACCTCAGTCTTCTTCCCCACACACAAGGAAAGGTCACGCTCTTTCTGCATGGGCCTTACCTTCAGCATCCACATGGATTCTAGATTCTAGTGCTTCTCACGACATGACACATACTCAGGAGTTTGTTACCACACTTACTCATTATGGCACTTCATAGATTGCAGTTGGTGATTCTACATAGCTTTCAGTTATAGGTTTAGGTCTTGTTCCATTGGACGGTGGTTGTCTTCAGGAGGTTCTTGTTGTTCCTGACATTTCGACAAACCTCCTTTCTGTTTACCAGATTTGTCATTCTGGCACCGGTAAGACAATTGAGTTCTCACCACATGATGTGGTTATTCGAGACCTCCATGATCTTGATTTAGTTGTGGCTACTGGGAGTGTTGATCCAGTATCCCGCTTATACAAATTTGATGGTTTTGAGACCTTAGATGGTTCTAGGTCATCACTTATAGCACACACAAACATAGTGAGTAGGCTTTGGCATGAGCATTTTGGCCATGTCAATTATAGATATCTACAATAGATGAGTACACAGGCACTTGTGATTGGGCTCCCTCAGATTTCCTGTATTGATTGTGTTTGTCAAGGATGTGTACCTGGCAAACATCACCGGGATTCTTTTCCTACGGGTAGAGCCACATGTGCTAAGGCATCCTTGGAGTTGGTACATAGTGACCTCATGTCCTTTTTAACTTCTTCATTTTCAGGTGCCAAATATGTGCTCACATTCATTGATGACTTCTCCAGGCATACATGGGTGTACTTTCTTAAGTACAAGAGCGATGTCTTTGATACTTTCAGGATCTTCAAGACATTCGTGGAGAAGTAGTATAGAGTTTCTATCAGTAGGATACGCACAGACAATGTGGGAGAGTATGTCAATCAGGCTTTCAGGGACTTTTGTATTGAGCACAGTTTGCAACATCAGCTTTCAGTTCCTTACACCCCTTAGCAGAATTGTGCTGCTAAGAGAAAGAACAAAACTTTACGGGAGATGGCCAATTGTATGATTTAGTCATGTGATATGGATTCTTCATTTTGGGTTGAGGCAGTGAATTGTGCCAATTACATTCAGAATCGAATGCCTCATAAGGCATTATGACATATGACTCCTAAGGAGGCTTGGATCCATGTCAAGCCTGATGTTTCTACATTCTGAGTTTTTGGTAGTGAGGCTTGGGCATACATTCCTGATGCTCAGCAGAAAGCCATGGAGAGGAAAATCCAACCACTCATATTTGTTGGCTACCGTGAGGATGTTAAGGCGTACAAGTTGTTTGATCCTGATTCTAGAGAGGTCTTGTTTCTAAGAGATGTCTAGTTTGATGAGCGCTTTCCTCGAATGGATTTTCCATCACTAGCTTCTCCCTCACTTCCTACTCCTCTCACTTCATCTCTTGAGGATGATGTTGATGATGATCCACCTTCAGCACCACCACCAGATACTCAACGTTTGCCCAAGTGGGCCCACTTTACTGTTGAGGCAACTGGATCTTTGGCAGGGGATCCTTCAGATTCCCATCATACCCGTGCATAGACATGAGGTGCTAGTCTTTTGAGTCATGCCATTTCGGATGATCCTCAGAAGTTTTTAGAGGTAGCAGGTACTCCTGAGTATGATAGAGCTATGGAGGAGGAGTATTCTTCTTTGATGAAGAATAATACTTGGGATCTTGTTCATCTTCCTAAGGGAAGAAAGTTGGTTCAGTGCAAGTGGGTGTACCATACTAAGTTTGCTACTGATGGTTTGATTGATAAGTATAAGGCACATCTTGTTGCGAAGTGGTTTTCTAAGGTTGAGGGTATTGATTACTCTGAGACCTTTGCTCCTGTTGCCAAGATGAATTCTATTTGCTTTGTACGTTCACTAGCAGCTTCACAAGGATGGACAATTTTTTAGATGGATGTGAAGAGTGCTTTCTTGCATGGAGACCTATATGAGGAGATCTATATGCAGCAGCCTCAGGGATTTGTGCATGACACTTCATTGGTTTGCAGACTTCGGTGTTCATTATATGTTCTCAAACAAGCCCCTCGGGCTTGGTATGAGAAGATGGACTCTTTTCTGCTTTCTTCTGGTTTCACTTGCTGTCATTTCGATCACATAGTGTACATTCAGCGTCAGGAGAGTGATCTTTTGATCCTTGTGCTATATGTTGATGATTTGATTCTTACAGGTAGCTCATCCTCCATGATTCAAAGTGTTCAGAGAGCTTTGATGGAGTAGTTTGAGATGACAGATCTTGGTGTTCTACATTACTTTCTTGGTCTATAGGTTATTCAGTCTTCGGATGGGATCTCCATATTTCAGCAGAAGTATGCTATTGATATGCTTCAGAGATTTGGCATACTTGATTGCAAGCCTGCCCCCAACCATTTTAGTCAGGTGTTGTCTTCCACTTGTACTACTCCTTCAGTAGATTCTACATTATACAGGCAATTGGTTGGCAACTTATTGTACCTAACACATTCATGTCCTGATCTTTCCTTTGCGGTTGGTCTTGTCTATCGGTTCTCACATGATCCACATGAGAGCCATTGGCAAGCTGCCAAATGTATCTTGAGGTATATACATGGCACCACTCATTATGGCATTCACTATACATCAGGAGCACCTCACATTATTGGCTTCACTGACTCAGATTGGGCTGGTGATGTCAATGATCGGAAGTCTACTTCTGGCTTTGTTGTTTGCTTTGGTTCTGGTCTTATTACATGGTCTTGCAAAAAGTAATCTGCTATTGCATTATCATCTATAGAGGCTGAGTACCGAGTTACAATTTTAGCTAGCCAGGGGGTTTTATGGTTTCGATAGTTGATGACTGACTTTGGTTTTCCTCCTGATAGTCCCACTCTTCTTTGGTGTGATAATCAGAGTGCTATTCACATTTCATGCAACCCAGTGGAACATCAGTGGACTAAGCACATTGAGATCCACATGCACTTCATCAAGCAGCTAATTTAGGATGGTTCTCTCATCTTGGAGTACATTCCTACAGAGGAGTAGGTTGTAGACATCTTTACAAAACCTTTGGCATCACCTCGCTATCTTTAGTTGTAATCCATGCTTGGGGTGAAGGAAGTTGTCCTTGGGGGGTCTTATGAGGCCTTCCTTCTGTTGGTTATTTTCCCAGACTGGATGCTTCTTCCCAGTCATCCCTACAAGGTAGACATCATTGATCAACAGGATTCTTGGGCCAGGGGCCAATAGTATAGGAGATAGACTCTATGAATATCTCCTCTTCTTCTTTAGGCTCTGTAGAACCAAGGGGGGTATTCCCTATTCAACATCTATGAAATGTATCTATGTACTAGCTGGGATGTTGACACAAAATAGATAAATCTTCTCTTATGAAGACCAAAACTGTGAGATAAGTGCAAAGGGGCTAGCTTTGAGCCTATATTCAGTTGTAGACAGAGGATTTCAAATCCTAAACTAATTCTAAAGTCCTAAAGGTTTGTATATGAAGTTTGAGTTTGTTTTGTACTTGGATGCGAAACTAGGACTTTGGTTGTGACCTCAATACAGGACTAGATCGGTGCCTATCCAGGGCTCAGAGTCAATAGACACACACATGTGAATGTGCACATAAACATTTACCGAAGACTGAGTTTCAAGGGGGTTGTTTAATATTTGCCTTACAAATACTTCCTAGAATTGAGTATTCAGTTACCTCTGCTTAGAAGATCCTCATTGCAATGTATTCTTCTTAACACTTTAACCTAAAACATTTAATCTACTCCTTGAGTAGAAGTAGAAGATCAAGCATTCAACATAGCAAATCTATATTCAAGAATCTTAGACATCCCTTAGCTATTTAGATTCAAAAGAAGAATACATTCAATTTGGAGACAAGTAACAGAACACATGCAATGAACCATTACTTATTTAAATCAACATGAAACCAGTAAGTTTATTCATTAAACATACAACATGAGACTCATAAATTCACAAGACAGCAAAAACAGAGTCACCAATGAAGTTGTATTGTGTCACAGCACCAAAATTTCGTCCAGTTTTCAACAACACCAAAAATGAGTAACACAACCTACCTAATACAGCAAGAAAGTGTACCCAACAAATTAATTACATGGCACATCGAAAATTCCGTCAGACCGTGCACCACAAAAATGGTGCTCAAAACACTGCAGGCAACAGGCAGAAGGAAAGGTGAGGAGGAACAAAACTCGAGCCCCGTGCCGCTGCTTGGGGACATTCCTCATAAAACTGGTAGTTGGCCCGTCACTCAATCCATCGCATGTCTCTGCACGATCGCCATTAAAACCTCAACTACTCGCAGGATGCAACAACAGATGCGTTTGGAGACTTTCCCGCTCAAAAATGGCCACAGACACAAGGAAAAAACCATTGCTGAAGGTTCAAAACCTGACAGTCGATCCAAATTCCATCGCTGAGATCAACGGTCCCAAAACATGCATGAAGAGTCGCCAACTAATGGCATCGTGCCACATAAGCACCCTGACTTTCTATCGCTGACCTTTTCTTCCTTTATTTTGTCTTTATCGCTTTTGTATATGCATTCCCAAATGCATATACAACATACAAGGCAAACGTCAAAAGCCATAGAACAAACTGGAGTTCGGTTCGGGTTCGGCTTGTATCTCCATCCTGCATCCATCGCTTTGTATATTACACATATACTAGTGCAAAAATATACAAGGCAGACTTCATTTGCATCTATCCATCGGATTTAAAAACCTTCAAGTCCGGGCCTTGTATCCTCATGAATTTGCATATCGGCACATATACAAGTGCAAATATACAAGGGGTGGGCCCAACCCATTTCTCTCTCCTTTGCACAATTCCTTGCACATCGCATATACAAATGCAACGTACAAGCCGCGGACGCCACACTGCTTTAAAACAAAATGAAAACGACTTCGGGTCCGCCCTGCATCTCTAGAATGCACTTCCAGTTGTATGTTCCAACATACAATCACTTTATACAAGTGGTGGGCCCCATCAAATGCACCCTCTGCTTTTGTATGTTGCGGAACATACAAGGCCCCTTGTACATTTTGCTTGTATCTTCAACTGTATATCACCGAATGTATATTTTGTTTGTATGCTGAATATACAAACACAAACATACAAGAAGGGAATCCTTTCAGAATATTCCACATACATTCTTCCCTTGTATATTTGAACATATACAAACCTATTTGTATATCCGCTGCACTGTTCACTTTGCATGTCGCGGGCCTTTGTATATTTTCAATGTACATGCCCTTTGCATGCTGAATATACAAATGGGAATCTTCCCTGGAATATACCTGCAATGTATCTTTTTTTTTATCTAACCGTTGTACGTCTGAACATACAAACCAAATATACATGCAACCCAATATGCAAGCAGCGAATATTCCTGGAATCTTCAATGTATATTCCACCCTTATACATCCTCCTTTTGAACCCGATATGCATTTGGAAATGCATACAACTGCAGAATATCCCTGGGAATCTTGGAAAGATTCCCTCTTGTATATGCAACCCGATATGCATCTAAAATGCATATAACCCAAATTTCTCACCATTTCTAGAAGCCGATAGAGATTTCTCAAGCTCGCCAACATACATGATCACTTGCATACACAGAAACTTGGCACTTTTCTCATGTGCGATGGGAAAAAGACAATAAAACATTGCACTGGGCTGGTTAAACCATGAACATTAAGGCATGGAGATGAAACATAGCAGCAGGGATCCCGTTACAGGAGGCCAACGCCAAAACAGACAAAACAATGCAACAGACCAAGGGAGACAGAAACCTCAGGGTTCAAATGAGAAAACCTACAAACACCCAAGCTTAAAACCTCAAACATAAATGATTACCAACACCTTCCTTCATTTTTTTTCAGACATGCTTTAATCTCTTTTTAGAGAGGAGTTTTTTCCCACTGGGTGTTCTCCTTTACTCTGCTTTACAGAGATTTGGTTGTATTTGGGTACCTCATCAAGCCTAGTTGCCGGGACCCATATTTGTTTTCATGCATTTGTCCTTAGTTTTTTAGCTTCTCCCTAAGTTCATCTTAAGGGGGGTGTTAGAGTAATAGGTTAATTGCTTAATTAATTTAATCATATTGATTAATTAATTAAGTCACCTTTACTTTATTTTTCACTTAAGCTAAACTTAGGCACTTAAATATGTATTTAATAATTCTTTTATTAAATCATAGGGTTCACTTTAGGGTTTTGATCTCATTTTGCTTCAAGTTCTGCAGAGCACCATTATTGTGCCTCTTGGTCTCCTTTGTGTGACAGGGTATTTGCTTGCAGGTGTTCATTGGGATATGTGAGGTTAGTTTATCAACTTTAACAAAGACGACTTGTACACATAGAAGAAAGTGATAAAAGAGGGAAATGATAAGATAAATGATGGAGGAAAAAGCTAAATTTAGAAAATTGAAAGAATCAATTTAAATTAAATAAATGATGAGAAGATAAATAAATAAAATATTAATTTTATTTATTTAAAGAAGATCAAATTAAATAAATTTAGAAAAATTATTTAATTTTACAAGAAGAATGGGATAATTAAATAATTAAAGATTATTTAATTATAGATAGAAAATAGAAGAATAAAGATAATGAAAATAGATGAGATTAATTAAATAAATATAATTTTTAATTAATGATAGAAATTGATGGTTTAGAAGAAAATTGATAATTGATACAAGTGTGCTAGACAAAATCGACATATGTAATGGTGAATAATGCGACAAATCGATAAATGGTACGAATGGTTAATTTTGGGTGTATACATTTTGCCCCTCTTTGAGACAATGTACTTTAGGATGTTTTAAAAAAGATATGATTGATACGTGAGGTAAACAAGCTATGCCTCAGTGAAACTGGTCGGTGATGGCCCCTCGGGAGGAAAACCAGGCTACTGGGAAAAGACTGGGTTAACTCACGATTAGATGACAAATAAAGATAAACTAGGTGGACACAAAGAATTAGAGTTTGGGTGGAGTAAACTAGGGATGGAAGAGAAGAATTAGGGTTTTGGCTTAGAAGAAATTAGTTATGACATGCATATGGTAGATACGTAAATGATAGATGGATATGATTATGATGAATGCATGCTTAGGGAAAGTTATATGCTTATCCTATTGGATAGATGATGACTTTATGCAAATGAAACGTACAATGATCTATGTTATGCAAATATATTGATATAGGGTGATGTATGTCTAACACACTTGTTTTGCAGAATGAAGATATGGAAGACAAAGATGATGATGACTAGAAGAAAGTAAGTGAAATTTGATTGATCAATCCTTGTGAGAGCTATGATATTTATTGCAAGATAATTGGATGGATAATGGATAATAGATGCAGCTTCTTGGCAACGATTGCACACAAACTTAGAGATTGTAATCCTTGTGTTTGATATAGCATATGGATATTATGCACCAAGGTATAGAAGACCAGGGTGACGATGTATCCAATGCATTTAGCATAATAAAACCTTGTATATCGTATGAGGTCAAGATGTTGATCCAACATACACAAGATATGAATATTAGCTGTTCTGAGATGGACTTTGACTCTGCAAGAAAACAGTTCGAACTTATTTCCACTAAACATAATGAAGCCTTGTTGGTTATATGTATGGGAAATAGTCCAAGCATAGAATAGTCTTAGTACATAAAAAGTTTTTTAGGTCTTTAAATGCAAAAGATATTGATATGCAAGCTGTTAATCCCAACACGTACAAGATACCATTAGGCATAGTAGGAGAATAAGATCATCTCACAAATACAACATACGAAAGTAACTGACTGTGCCCCAGTCTATACTTCATTGTAACATACCAAGATATAAGAAATCAAGGCAATTTTGACTAGGTATTAGAAAGAGACAAAAGATAAATTAAAAAAAACAAAACAATGACACCGCCATCATGTTCTCTTGCCAAAAGAGGGTGCTCATAGATAGATTGGATAGTGCCTTGTTGTGAGGAAAGATATATCCTGTTGAAGGCTGAGATGTTGGATTGATATAGCAAATGTTGGTTAAATGCAGGCAAACAAATGTCTTTGTTTGCCTCTGATTTGATGAGTGCTTGAGCTATCGAGACACACATAGTTTATTTTCTTCTTAAGTTAGTCAAAGTAAGATGGAAGATGGAAGGATGAAGTGAAAATGGAAGAATGAATCATCTATGCTTGTGTACTAGATACTTTCTTCGTATTCCAAACTACCTACATACCTTGTATCCACGGGTCAAAACACAGTACGATGATGATGAAAGTGATGATATGTAGTTCTAGGTGTTTATTGATGATGTGGGAGATAGATGATTGAAGAACATGAGATAGATGAGGATGATGATGGGTGAAGGTTGGATGAATGATGAAAGACGGAAGAGGTGTATCGCTTGTGCCTAAGTTTGGATACTTCCTTCGTAAATTCTAGACTACATATGTACCCTGTATCCACAGAATCAAGGCACTTAATGATATAGATGATATGTAGTTTTGGGAATGTTTTGATGGTAATGATGAAGGTAGATGGATTGATCAAATTAAGGTTCGATGGGATTGGTTGAATGTTTGATGATATGATAATTTGATGGGATGGTGCTTTAAGTATCCACTCCAAAAAAACTAAGCACAAGCAAGTGCCCCCAGTGTGGGAAGAACTTATTATGGAAGGTGATGGATTAAGAGACCCAGCTCTAGATAGATGATGGAAAGGAATGACACTTCAACTCCAACAATTTCCAAACCATGATAGGAGTAAAGCATGAAAAAGGGAGTGGTCTTATTATGGATAAAGAGGTTTATTGTGAGATGGGTTGAAGCTTATTATGGGATGGATGGAGTTTATTATGGGATGGGTGGTATGGTCAACAAAAACTAAATAGATGGTAAGAGCTGGTTCTACACATAGCACCTGTTTGCTAGGTTTTCACTATGGTACTTATCCAAGGCGCCTATTTACCAAGTTTTCACCAGAGGATGATTTATTTTTTATTTTTTATTTTTTATTTTTTTTAGGGATGTTCTAAGGATCAAGCATAAAATTTATTAAGATGAACACTATTGATAGGTTCATCCAAAGGAATACCTTTAGGTGTTGAGAAAGTATAAGCTCCAAATCCGTAGACTGTTGTGATCACAAAAGGTCCTAGCCAATTTGGTTTGAATTTTCCCTTCTTTTCACTATCCTAATGATTTCTTTGATTCTTTTTGAGGACAAGGTCTCCTGCCTGGAACCTTCATTCCTTGATCTTTTTGTTATAACTACGACAAAGACGGTTTTGATAGACTTGAAGGTGATTAAGTGCAGTGAGGTATCTTTCATCCAGTAGCTTTAGATCATTCAATCTAGATATTCTGTACTCCTCATCAGAAATGATATATTATAATGAAACTCTCAGTGATGGGATCTCGACCTCAATAGGTAAGACAGCTTCAGTGCCATACACAAGAGCATAGGGTGTAGTGTCAGTAGGAGTTCTAACACTTGTTCAATAGGGCCACAAAGATGGATTAAGTTGTATATGCCAATCACGACCATCTTCATTGACTATCTTTTTAAGAATTTTGATGATGGTTTTGTTAGAAGCCTCAGCTTGGCCGTTACTCTGGGGATAATAAGGTGTAGAAAACCTATGTTGGATATGGAATTTATTGCATAAAGCACAGACTTCTTGATTTTTGAAAGGGCATCCATTATCAGTAACAATGGCTTGTAGAATTCCATATTGACAAATGAAGTAATGGAGGATGAATTTGGATATTTGCTTTCTGGTGATATAGGTCATTGGTATAGCTTCAACCCACTTTATAAAGTATTTAGTGGCGGTAATGATGAATTTGTGGCCATTGGATGAGGGTGGATGAATCTTTCCTATGAGGTTGAGTCCCCACTACGAGAAAAGCCAAGGAGTAGTGACAAGTTGTAGCTCATGTGCTGGAGCATTATCAAATCCCCATGTTGTTGACATTGTAGACATCTCTTAGCAAATTGTTGTGCATCTTGCTCCATGGCTGGCCAGTAATATCCAGCTCTCAAGAGTTTCTTATCAAAAGAGGAAAGGGATAAAGTTTTAGAGAAAAGACTATGCAAGTTCGACCAAACCACAGTGTTCTGCCTAGAATGGAAACCCAACTTCCACATAGGCAAAGAGAAAATTCCATTGCTTCCTTTCTAGATTCAGCTTCCCTACCTCCCAATGGAATATAGAGATCCAGAGACTTTGGTTCGAATAGGTAACTCACTAGGTGTTTGCCAAGAAGTGGATGTTGGAGAGGACTCATACACTTTTTCCTCTGCAAGGATTTGAGTACTCCTAGAAACCAAAGAGCTTCTTCCACAAAGGGTTCTTTTAAAGACTCTAGATGGTGTCTGGATACAAGAAATCTTGTTTGAGGAAGGTTTATGACCAGATGACCTATCAAGATTAAATGATTTCCTGAATATGGGTAAGATGGATGAGGTCTCTAAGGTCCCCTCCCCTCTCTATGGACCAGATTACAATAGGCATCAAGAGCACGAGGTTTCCTTGGAAGTTTTAATTCAGAGGGATGGAGAGGTACAAGAACTTGTGCAGGAAAGAAATGAAGAGGTTCTGGACAAAGCAGAACCTTTCTCCAAGGGTGAGGCTCCTCCTAAAGAAGGTGACGAGTGTTTGTTCAAAGAAGATCCAGTAGAGGGCCCTCTTGAGACCAGCTTTGGTGCAGCCACAAATTTGTCTAGCGAAGAGGATGAAGGATGTCAAGTCATGAATGATTTTTCAAATGGGTCCACTTTAGATAACGAGACCTTGAAAGACCTCCTAGATGAAGTGATAACGAAGGTCACGTCTAAAATTTGTGATGAAATTTTTTATGAAGTCCTCATAGAAGAGGACTGCTTAGACATGGAGAGACCCCTAGGTATCTCACAGACAAAGCTATTCTCTAAGATAGGAAAGGATACCCCACTCTATACTAGAAAGAGCTCAAGAATTAGGTCCAAATCTCAACAGGAGATTGCAGCAGGTTTACAAAATCCATAGATTCATCATTGAGGAAGAGGAGAGCGGATGACTCTCCTCGAGCAATGTGGAATGTTAGGGGCTTAAATGCCCCTAACGAGAGATGCCTTATCTCAGATTGGTGAGGTAAGATGTGATATAATTCTTCTACAAGAAACTAAGCTTGTGTCAGATCAAGGGGAGGCTTTCTTCAAGCAGTGGAGAGGTTGGAACTACTTTTTAGTGTCAGCATGTGGTTCTTTTGGTGGCCTGGTAGTGCTTTGGAGACATCATGTCTCGTCGATGGAGGTTATAGCAAGTGACCATCATTGGTTAATAGGAAAATTTTCTCAGGCGTTAAAGTCTAAGGATCTCTAGGTCATTAACGTGTATTGCCCTACTAGTACCTACCTTAAAACAACGGACCTAGTCTCAGCTCTCCTACTGGTTAGCTCATTTTAAGAGGGAGATGTTCATTCTTGGAGGGGACTTTAATGCAGTGTTAGATGATAATGATAAATCAGGGGAAAACTCTCATCCTTCTAAGTCCCGATTGGACTTTAATTTATTCGTGGAATCCAATAATCTTCTTGACTGTATCCCAAAAAATGGAAGGTTTACTTGGTTGAATAGGAGGAGAGACTTCTTCAACATAGTTGAATGCCTTGATAGGTTTTTCATCTCTCCAGTCTACCTAAATGTGGATCTCAATTTCAAAGCAGACATCATGCCCCTTTCAGGGTCGAACCACTTTCCTCTTAGGTTAAGAGTAGGGTCTGATAAGATTTATGGGAGAAAGAAGTTCAGATTCCAGACTATGTGGTTCAGGTATCCAAATTTTATCTCCCTAGTGAAAGAGTGGTGGAGGGAGGCTCCTTTTGTTAGTGGCTCGTGTATGTTCCAGCTTGCTTCAAAGTTAAAATTTCTCAAAGAGAAGATTATAGATTGGAATAGGTTGTCTTTTAAGAATATTTTCAGTGAGAAGATAAGGCTACAATAGGAGTTAAGGTTTTTAGAATCTAAAATCATTTTCTATGAGATGGATGGAGACTCTTTCCGGCTGGAGAAAGAGTTGAGGTCTCAATTAGAAAAGGTTTTGAAGAGGGAGGAAATCTTTTGGAGGTAGAAGTCGAGGGAACTTTAGATTAAAGTTTAGGTGAGAAGAATACCTCCTTTTTTCACCTATCAGCCAAGGTTAGAAAATCAACAAATTCTTTAAGTTCGATTGTTGGCCATCAAGGCGATTTGATCTCAGATTCGAATGGCTTGTCAAGGGAAGCGAAGTTGTTTTTCAAGAACCTTTTGTCTAAAGATAAGGGAAGAAGTTCTTAACGTAGAGTTCTCCAGGATATCCCTGCACTTGTGAAGGAGCGCCACAATAAGGATCTTATGAAAGAATTTACCATGGACAAGGTGAAGACAACTATTTTTTCAATGTTAGGAGAAAAGGCCTCCGGCCCAGATGGGTGGATAGGGCTATTTTTTCAGTATTGTTGGGATATAGTCAATAAAGATATTTTCTTAGTGGTTCAGGAGTCTAAAAAATTCTCTAATATTCTCAAAGAATTGAAGACTACCTCTCTCATGCTCATACCAAAAGTAAAGGCCCCTTCGAGGTTTGAGGAGTTTAGATCGATTTCCTTGTGCAAATTTGTTTACAAAGTCATCTCTAAAGCCACAGCTATTAGACTCTCCTCTATCCTTCTTGATCTCATCCTAGAGGAGCAGGGAGGTTTTGTACCGGGGAAGGAGATAGTGGAAGGAGCAATTCTAACACACGAAATTATACATTCTCTCAGGCAAGGGTGTGATCTAGCAATGATCATCAAGCTTGACATGGCTAAGGCATATGATAGGGTTGACTGGGATTTCCTTTTGGCAATCTTGGAAAGATTGGGTTTCTCGGGCCCTTGGAGAAAATGGATTCATTCCTTCATCTTAGGCTATAGGATCTCTATACTGGTCAATGGAATGGAATCGAACTCGTTCGAACCTTCTAGAGGATTGAGACAAGGGTACCCCATTTCCCCGTATCTCTTCATTCTTATGTCGGAAGCTCTCACTTGTGCCATCAAAGCGGCAAAGAGGAGTAATACATGGCTTGGTTTAAAATTCAGAGGGCTAGAGGACTCCTTCACTCACGCTCTATTTATAGATGATACCATTCTCTTCGGTCAGGGGACACCTAAGGAAACTGGTGCAATTAACTAGATTGTGGATCTTTACTGTAAAGCCTCGGGCCAGTTGGTCAATGGGACTAAATCTATGATTTACTTCTTTAATGTAGATATGGCTACACAAGCTTAGATTTCAGGGTTCAGTTTTAGAGTTGAATCGTTACCAGGTAAATATTTAGGCTTTCCACTCTTTAATGGGAGATACAAGAATAACATGTGGAAGGATGTTCTCTCAAGTTTGTAATCTAAGATTGCCATGTGGAAGGGTAGATGGATTGGCGGGGAGGTTGACCATGATATGAGCCGTCCTTACTATTGTTCCTATATACATGATGTCTATTCTCCAAATCCCTAAAGGCGTCAACTGGGAGATCGAGAAAATCTGCAGACAATTTCTTTGGTAGGGGTCTTTTGAGGGGGAAAAAATTCACTTATTGGCTTGGGACAAGGTCTATTTAGATAAAGAGAATGGTGGGGCGAGTGTTTTAGATATTGGAATTCAAAACCAAGCTCTTGGAGCCAAATTGGTCTGGAGCTTATATAATAAACCTGATTCTAGATGGGCAAAACTTATGAGGGTGAAATATCTTGTTTCCTCAGATAGAGAAAGGATGTTCACTGTCAAGAACCCCCCACATGGTTCGGCAATTTGGAATTTCATGGTTAGGTGTAGAGAAATCCTTCTTCCTAAGCTTTCATGGCTAGTTCGCAATAGTGAGAAGGCCAATTTTTGGGAGGATTCTTGGAACGGTGGACCTAGACTGGTTGATCATGAAGGGTTGCTTGAAGCTAGATGTTATCTTCAACATTTCTGGGGCCGAAGAGTCAAGGATTATTGGTGTTTGAATGGGTGTCTAGGCAATTAGCGTATAGAATGGAGAGACTTTCAAGGTTGTGACTTTCCAGTGTCTCAAAAACTTAAGTAATATTTTACAGAAGAGAGTTGTGATATACTCCCCTACTGAGATTAAATTGTTTGGACTGCAGTGAAGTCAGGGTCTTACACGGTTAAAGATGGCTATAAGTATGCAGTGCCAAGAAACATTTCTGACTGGCCAGTAAATCTCTGCTGGAATGACACCTTTCTCCCTAAGGCTAGAGCGTTAACATGGTTGGCACTGCATGGAAAAATTATTGTACAAGTGACAAAATTAAGAGACTAGGTCTGGGGTCGAACTTCAAATGTGTTCTCTGTGGTGAAGTTGATGAAAGTGTTGACCACCTCCTCCTTCATTGCCCATTTAGCAGGGAGTGTTGGCTCTGGTTTTTAAGGAAGCTTAATTGGATGTCTCCTTTCTCAGCATCCCTTGCTGACATGTTTAGGAATTGGCCTAAACTCTTTCCTAACTCTACGTTGTATTGGCTATGGGATGCGAGACCTTCGATGATCATTTGGTATTTATGGAGAGAGAAATTTTAGAGTTTTTAGAAAGGAGACTAAATCTTGTGTCCAAGTGTGTCGTATACTGGAGGAGGCTATTTCAGAAGTTGTTTTGGCTAAATTGTAGAGTTTGGAGGAAGGTTCTTTGTCTTGGTCTTCGTGGGATGATGTTATTGCTACTAATTGGCCCCTCCTCAAGTCTGTAGATCGTAGTTTAGTAGGTGATCTTGGTGCTAAGGCCAGGAAGAGAGAGCATGTTAGATGGTCTCCTTCAGATCATGATTTCATTAAGCTCAACTTTGACGGTCCCTGTCAGGGCAACCCAGGTTTGTCAGGTTCGGGTTGTGTTTTAAGAAACGCTGACGACCATCTCATTGTAGCTCAAGCATCCAAGATTTCGTGGGCACAAACAATGAGGCTGAAGCTTGGGCATTAGTTCATGGGCTTCAATTGGCTCTCAGCGAAGGCATAAGTAAATTATGGATAGAAGGCGACTCCCTTGTTATTATGAATGCTCTGAAGTCTAAAAAATTGATTAACTAGAGAACTAATTATATCCTTCAGTAAGCTTTTGTATGTTTGCAGTGCTTTGATTCCTTCATTCTTTCTCACTGCCTCCGTGAAGGTAATAAAGTGGCAGATGGGCTTGCCAACCTTGCAATTGACCAGGATAAACACATGGATTTGTTCTTACCAGGCAATGACAATGTCTCGTCAAACTTGATGATGTGGATAAAGTGTGACGTGGAGGGTTGGTCTCCCAGGTAAGCCTGGAGTTTTAGAGTTTGTACAGTTTTGAATGTGTCCTATTTCCCTCTAACAGGGGGTTGTACAGTGTTACTTGCTTCGTGAGGCTAGCTTCATCATCTTGGGGAAGGATGACACCATTTTAGTGGCTCGAAGCTTTAGTATTAATGTTCATATCCTATTTGCGTGCGGCTTTTTCCTCTCTTTACTACTGCGAGCTTTGCAAATCTCCCTCTAAATCTTTCAAACGGTCGACTCTTCCTGTGATGTTTGCCCTCTTTATGAGGCTGTCTTTTCATCGCCTCTTACATAATGCTTACCTCTCCAAAGGACGATGCATTTATTATTAGTCATGTGTAAACTGTTGATCAGGACTTATCCTTGGCCACCTCCGTTCTCAATGGCCTTTCACCATTAATGTTTGGTATGTGCGATCCCTCTAACATGACCACTGGTCATTTCATAAGGATGAAGAAAGTTTCACGCACGTCATTGCCTTTATTATTCACAATTTTTTTGGGATTGGGTTAATACAGTCTCATTTCTTTATAGCTACCGCCAGAGTACATCTTTTCAATTGTCTTGCTGTGCTCTCCCTTCTCTTTCGCTGCTTGTGTTTTCTATTCATGCTTATGTTGCAGGTTCCATGGCAGACATGAAGCTTAACCAGAGGATTTTCCTCCCACCGATGCAGTGGGAGTCAAAAATCAAGGGCAAGATTAAGATCACAGACCTGATGAGGCTTGTCGATTGTGATTGCATGATGGTGCAGTTCTCTGTTAGGAATATCGCAGGGCACCGTTGGATGCAGGGCTACAAGGAGAGGTCTTTGAATTATTCAGACATTGTGTCTCACATTCTGTCCAATATTATGGACCTCGTCCAGAATGGTAACTATGTTCATGCCTGCGCCACTGGGCTCTTCTATAATCATTTCTATTCGGGTTGGACAGATGGACTCCTGCAATCAAAGACTATGACATCAAACAGGGCGACACTCTCATTGGGGGGTTGTTCAATCTCCATAGTATGCGAACGTCTCCTATCATCCAGATCGTTTATAGGGATCTTCAAAATAGCCTTAGGAAAGTTTGTATGGAGGAGATTGATAACGTACTTGATGCTTATTGCTACATGTTTTCTAAGAGGAAGATTCAAAGAATAAGAGAAGTGTTTGTCTCTATCTGTTTCCTCCGCATTCACTCTCCTGATTGGGCTCCACACCTGCCCTGAGATTTCTTTGACAACCCGAAGGAAGATGAGGAGCTGTTGGATGGGGATGGTGTTGATGTTGAACCGCTGGTGCAGGTGGTGCTTCTGGGTGTAGCTGATTTGGCACCGGTTTAGGTGATGCTTCGTAATGAATTAGGCTTTATTTTCCAATGTTTTTTTGATGGCTCTTATCTATGGTTTTGTTTTGAGCCTTCATGATCTATCTGCCGTCTTAGGGCCTTTTTGTTGATTGTATTTTTTGGATGGTTTACTTGCTTTCTATAAAAGCTCTTTTATTATTATTAATATTATGGTATGGGTGGCTTGCCACCTTTTTCGTTAAAAAAAAAAAAATTTCAAATGATCTTAGGCAAAATGCAATTCAGAGAGATGGAGTACCAATTTCACTCTGTTGTTTTTTGCCATTATCAGTTAAAACCACCTACATTTTGTAGCTAGTAGGATTACCTAAAACCCCTTAGGTAGATCAGATGGCCAAACTGTTGGAAAACACTAATGATGGTCATGAGTTTGTTTTACTTAGATTTACCCACCATATGAATGAATGGGGAAGGAGATTATAGTGATGTGTGTTAGGATCTCACATGGTAGGTCCCACTATGTGTTCCATTCCTCCCCATAAAGAAAGAAGTAGGACTGCATACAATGCCTTTGGATTGAATGCAAAAATATAATATGCATGGGCTTTTGATACAGGACATGAAAGGGATAAACTATGAGGATGATAGGAATTTTTAGGAGAACCAAATTTTGCTGTGAAGATTGGAAATACAACTAAAATTTACAGATGTATTCTCATCCTGAAATCAAGAAGAAAAACCATATCAATCTTGAGTGATTGGTCGCAATTTATTCCAAGATATGCAAACTTCCAATCACTCCCATTTTCTATCTTAAATTTTCTGAAGTGAATATCGATTTCTTCCTTTTCTGGGACAGCGAAAAGAAAGATTATCATGCAAGAGATCTTTCTCTTTTCTCGTATCCCTTGCCCACTTTTATAGCAATGCAAATTTTCAAAAACTCATGAAATGGGATTTCTGCTTATAAGGCATATTTAATACTGTAAAATTTGTTTCAAGCAATGTGCTATTGATCCATTCATGCAACAATTCATTTATTTCAAAGACAAAGTATGGGATTACGAAAATTTGGAGCAGCATTTGTTTTGATTCCAGGCAGTAGTTTCTATTTTTCTTGAAATGCCGAAGTGTTTACATGCACATACTTAAAGTCACTGTTTTTGCTCAAGGAATCACACAAGTAAGCAGGTAGATACTTTTAGCACAAAATAATTGCCCTGCTCTAGAACATTTTTTTTTTCTGTCCAAAAAACTGAATTCTTGAACTAACCACAACCCGAGGACAAGCCAGCATTCTCTCATGTTGTTGTGATGCTCCAATTCTCTTCATTATATCCTGCATTCATCAATTTGAGAACAGTAAATATCCAACAAAGATGATTTCCTTCACTCCAAATAATCTCAAAAACCAAAGATAATTGCAAACAACATTGAAACCTACTATTTCCAGAACTAGGTCACAAAATTAGAACACTGGGCCATACCTTTTTTGTCTTACCAGTCAAATACAGCAATTCCTTTTTCTATCATCTTGTTCCCTTGTGTTTTTGCATGCTGTAAAACAGTTTCCTTGGAAAGGGAATCAGCCAATACTACTAGCACTCCATTAAAGTATGACTTGTGCACACTTATTATTTTTGGCAGCTTCGAATCTCTTATCTTCAGGACTTTTTTGAATATATGCTCTGTCACTACCTTAATCCTATCTTCTTCCTTCTCAATAAGGTTATTCTTTATCATGTTGAATTGCACAACACAAGTCTTCCCAGGTTCTGCTTTTCTTGAGCATTTTAATGGAATGCAGGGTGTCTGCTTCGAATCGCTGCAAGTTAGCCTGTAATTTTTTAATGGCTTCCACACAACCATCTTTGGTAGACTGCCCTTGGAAAGACTCCTATATGTAGGGCCATTCTAGCTATTTTCTTGCTCGAGTGAGCTTATTAATTCCAAAATCAGCGCACTTCCCTAATACTGCGCTGGTTTTGGAATTAATAAGCTCACTCAAACAAAAAAAAAAAAAATAGCTAGAACGGCCCTAAATAGGCTATATCTAACGTCTTTGCTATCGTACCTTTAATCTTTCTATTTACTCTAGATCGCAGCACTAAATTTTAGAATTGCACCTTAGGGGAAAATCTTTAAAACAATGATTGCAATGCCTCTAGAACAGAATAGGATTGAAGGATTTTAAGATTCAAACACTTAGTTTTGTGTATTTCTGGTTTTCTGGATGAATTCTCCTATTTTCTCAATAACCTTCTTTAAGGAAATCCTCTGAAAAAAAACTCGTACTAAAATACTCTGTAGTAAATGCCTTTCCATCACAGTTGCCCCCTCCGGGCCTGTTCCTGCCTCCTGCATAATCTATTGAAAAATAATTCAGACATCGTTTGAAAGGAGCATTTCCCCAAAACTCCACCATGAAATATATTTTGCATCTACATGTTGAATATACTGTACAATGCAGTTCAATCCATTCTTAATCAAATGCATAGATAAAGGATATAGGTAATGAAATTACAGGGAAACATGGAAATCATTAAAACAATGGAGAAATTGTTATTTGGTTTTTTCAAAATTCTATAGGGAAGGAACCTATATTTTCCCTTATAATGTTGCTGTTAGACTTTATATTTATTTCCCTAATATTATACAAATTGTATATCCACATTATATCTTATTTTTCTTGCCACAAAATTATTGTATTTGACAACTGATGTATTATTCTATAAATTATATATGTCATATCACAAGTTTATGAGATATGTATTATAAATGAGAACAATATTTGTAGAATGTTTACAAATTTTGTGTAAGTTTTTAATAACAGAATAACAGTTATGTTGGCCTATATATATGGGAATGGTTTATTAGCAATGTTTAGATATTTAGGCAATTGTATATGAAATTATAGTTTTTTTTTTTTTACATAAACACCTAGGTTAATTAGTTAATTAAATAAATGTAATCAATAAATAAATAATTAATTTACATTAATTTTAGGTTGTTACACATGTCTATAAATAAAATAAATATAAAAATTAAATTAAATTAAGGTGTTTATTTGGTTTATGTAAAAATATGTATTTAGATGTTAGGGGTCCATTCATCAATATTTTTTTGTTGTCCTAAAAATATAATTATGTACTATTTGAGATGAAAATCTAAAGTTGAAGTAAAACTTATAGGAATGACTTTGTAGCTGCAACTCAATCTTTTATATCACAAGGTTCATGTTCTCTCATGTCAAACCCTAAAGACATTGAATTTATGGCTATGAGTGACTAGTCAAAGACAACAAGCACACATGAAACAAATCTAGGATGATGTTGTTAGTAGACAAATACAAAATAGATTTTCTTTTAAGGTCTTAGATTTAGATGTTCTTCTACATTCGAACATGATTTTAAATGAATGAATCAATGGACAACAACCAAGAAAAATCAACATAATAATCATTAGGTCAATTCAAAATTGGCTAGTTAAATGGTTAGCAAGGCCAAAAATTTAGATTTTGAATTTCAAAAGCTGAGGGAAAATACATGATAGCAAAAATTTTATTCAAGGTGGGGAATAATAAATTTGGGAATCATAGACAAAACTGAACTCTTAATTGAATTTTTTCTTAAATTTGAGCAATTGGAGTGTTCCCATGCAAATTTTTAATTATAGGAAAAATGATAATTTGGAATCTTTCCCTATTTTAGTGGAGCAGCTACAATTTAGGAAAAAAAAGTGGGGCTAAAAATAAGCATAATGAGAAAAATGTCACCTTGCTTCATAAATTTCTTTCCCTCATTTTTAACCAAAATTTACTTCACAAATTTTTATTATACACTTAATTTTTTTTTTAATATGGCTACTTAAAAATAAGGAGAAAAATTAAAATATTCATAGAAAAATTAAAATATTCATGGGGCCACTAGTTCTGGACAAAGCAAAGCAACCGCATGGGACCCCACCCTTAGTGATGACATAAATAAGAACTTAAGCCAAATTTACACATGAATATGCCACTTGTACATTGATTATTCCATTTACAACACCCCAATCAAAATAAGCCTACAATATAACTTATTTAAAATTATGCAAAGATTTGAACATTGATTGTTGTGACATATTTGTTAGATTTATTTATATGTAAAAACTTATGTAAAATTATACAAAAATTTGAATATGTATAAATAATTTTTTTTATATATAACTTGGTTATATGATGTAAACATATTGCATAAAATAAATTCTAAAATATGTACATGCCAATTATAGACTAATACATCAATTGCGTAATACAATAATGTGGCAGAGAGAAAAATATGAACTAATGTATAACATTTATGCACATTTTATTTTCCAATGATGAGTGCTGAATATAAACGCATAGAACCATTAAAACAATATTTTTTTTTTAATTTTTAAGATTATTCTTCGCCCACTCAATCCCAGCTCTTTGGAATACAATTCAGACTCTGTGTGGACTGAATCTGTACCTTTCACGTTTTGAAATTTGCGCAACTGAAAGGATCGCCATTAATCTCAGTCTGAACAGCCTGAGACAAAATAATTAAGTATTCCTATTATGTCGAGCACGCGAATACACCTTCTGTTACAGTTGCTCCCCGTCTTTATTCTGTGCAGGTTTCATCTAACCTTAGGGGGCGAGGGGCCCACACGATATGAGAGGTGAGGGTGGGTCCCAAGGGCAACGTGGCATTGAGGGAATTTGCTGGCAGCCGTTATTCGTTCAAAGGTGCTTAAGACATATCTTACTATAAGTAACCAAATAAATATTATCATAATCCTACATAAAGCGACATTTAATGCTGCTTCGATTAAACGTGGCAGAAATAAATCATTTATTGTCACGCTGGCGTGGGTTTAACCTGGGTTATGGCGGGGTTTAGATGGAGTTAAAGCCTAAGGGATTGGTGATTCTTTTTCTTCGCCGTTCGCCACCCTGTATGCAAATATGTTACAAGGTGAGAGCAGTCAAGTTCTATTTGCGCCCCCTTCCTGCTCGAATTCTGGGAACAGTGTTGGGTTCAGTGAAGCTTAAATTAACAAGTTTCATTGTTGGGTTCGGTGAAGTTCAAATTGGTAAAGTTTTTTTCACATATTCGCAAAATTAGAAGTTGCCCTTTTTATGGATTTTTCGTTTATTGAAGATGAGACTAATTTATAAATAGTTGTTGCTACTTGAATATTGTATTGGATTCAAAGTTAATAAAAGAGATTGGTGAAGTCCAAATTGACAAGTTTTTTTGCTGGGCTTGGTGAAGCCCAAATTGACAAGTTTCTCACATATTCGAAAATGATGCCTTTTGCAACCAACTTCTTTTTGCATGTATTTGCAAAATTAGAAGTTGTCATTTTTGATGGATTTTTCCATTTATTAGAGATGAGACTGATTTATAAATAGCTTGTTGTTGCTTGAGTAAATATTGTATTCCGGATTAGAGATAATCTTGAAAGTGGACGTAGCCATAAATCTTGTGTTCTTATGTGTCTTTTAAATCTTTTAATTTTTGTTTTTATTTTTCTGCAATTTTTTTTTCATTTGATAAAAATTACATAAGTAAATGAAAAGAAAATTGTGTTTTTTAAATCTTTTAATTTTTGTTCTGAAAAATAAGAACAAAAATTAGAAGATTTAAAAGACACAGAAGAACACAAGATTTACAATTGTTCGCCCAATAATGGCTATGTCCACTTTCAAGACTTTTTATTAACCCTGAAAAAAAGTTTATTGCAAAAAACATTCTTTTCGGTGAGAAAAATTTACCAATTTGAGCTTCACTTAACCCAACAAACAGTACCATGATGAGTCCATTGCGCTTTTATTTTTTGTTTTATGATTTTGTATAATCAATATTTCTTTACTCCACATTTCGACTGGTTCGGAGAATGTTTTATTGTTTACGGGGTTTGTTACAGGAATGTATATTCATTGAATATATGCATCGCATTGCGCTTTTATTTTTGTTTTGAGATTTTGTATATTTGTTGAGTATACGTCCTGTTACATGCGTGTTCTATGATTTCTTTTTTATGTCATAGTGCTAAGGTACAGTCCAGATGCACTCCCATGCAATGGCACTGAATTTCCGCCGCTCAATTTAGTACGCCAAGAATGCCGGCTTTACAGTCCAGTAATTGACGATCTTGTGAAATGAGTGATGTTACCTGAGTCGACGTAGTGGAGGAAGTGCGCTGGTTTTGGAATTAATTTGCCATCATTCGTTTAATCTTTCTATTTACTCTTAATAGATCGCAGCACTAAATCATTAAAGAAGGGTTTGAATTGCACCTCTGAAATAGGGGAAAATCTTTAAAACAATGAGTGCAATGCCTCTTCAGTTCGATCTTCACTTAAATTTCTGGTTTTCTGGATGAATTCTCCTGTTTTCTCAATAACCTTCTCTTTACAGAAATCTTCTGAAAAAAAACTCGTACTAAAATACCCTGTAGTAAATGCCTTTCCTTACATAGCTTGTACGTCTGCGGGCCTGTTCGTGCGTTCTGTATAATCTATTGAAAAATAGTTCAGACATCGTTTGAAAGGACCATTTCCCCAAAACTGCAACATGAAATATATTTTGCATCTACATGTTGAATATAAATGCATAGATAAATGATATAGGTAATGAAATTACAGGGAAACATGGAAATCATTACAACAATGGAGAAATTGTTATTTGATGTAGGGGAAAGGATCCAATAGGTGGGATAGTTCCAATCGCTGATACAGTAAATGTGTATTTAAGGTCCAATATTTTTTAAGTTAAGGCCCAATACTTTTAAAGTTTAGTACTAGTAGTTGTGAGTTTAAGGTTGTTAGTGTTATTATAAGTACTAATAATTGAATGAAATGTGCCCTTTAGATTTAAAAAGCAACCAATCATTTGATGCCAAATCAGCGCACCATCAAAGGGGGTCTTAATTCACACCTATTGGTCCACACTTTTTTTTTGGGCACTATTTGACACCTCAACAAAAAGCATGCTGATGTGGCATCATATTTGATGATGTGGCCCTGAAACCTTAGTTATAAGCAGGGGCATTGCCAAGTAAACTACTGTAAAAATTTTGAAGTGATTCTAAATTACCACGTATGATTTTGAGAGGCGTGAAGTGATAGGAAACGGAGTTATATTTTCCCTAATATTGTCAGACTTTATATTTATTTCCCTAATATTATACAAATTGTATATCTACATTATTTCTATTTTTTCTTGCCACAAAATTATTGTATTTCTATATATGTCATGTCACAAGTTTATGTGATATGTATTATAAATGAGAACAATATTTGTAAAATGTTTAAAAAATTTGTCTAAGTTTTTAATTAGAGAATAACAGTTATGTTGACATAATTTATTAGCAATGTTTAGATATTTAGGTGATGGCATATGAAATTATAGTTTTATGGGAATAACATTCTTTTTATATAAACAACTAATTTAGATTAATTTTAAGTTAATATATATGTTTATAAATAAAATAAATATAAAAATTAAATTAAATTAAGGTGTCCTTATTTGGTTTTGCTTTTTTTTTTAAATGTAAAAGTATATATTTAGATATTTAAGTTGAATATTAAAAATTGAAGTAATTTTATAACTTGTAGGAATGACTTTGTAGTTACAACTCACTTGGCTCAATCTTTGATGATGGAATACTTGTAAGGATGGGTGATGTTTACAAACACATTTGAGGAATCTTTCATATCACAAGGTTCATGTTCTCTTAGGTCAAACCTAAAGACGGATTGAATTTAAGGCTATAAGTGAGTAGTCAAAGACAACAAGCAAGCATTAAACAAATCTAGGATGATGTTGTTAGTAGACAAATACAAAATAGATTTTCTTTCTTTTAAGGTCTTAGATTTAGATGTCCTTATCACATTCTAACATGATTTTAAATGAATAAATCAATGGACAACAACCAAGCAAAATCAATTTTACACTTGCTAATTTTATCCAAGGTGGGGAATAATAAATTTGGGAATCATGGATGAATCTCTAGGGATTACCCCATAGACCCATGGGGCTGCTTAAGTGATTTTTTCTCTTAAATTTGAGCAGCTAGAGTGTTCTCGTGCAAAAAAAATTAAAAATTAACAGCTTAAAATGTTCAGCCAACCAAAATAAGCTAAGCAACCACATGGGGCCCCACCCTTAATGATGACATAGATAAGGACTTAAGCCAAATCTACACAGGAATATGCCACTTGTACATTGATTATTCCATTTACAACACCCTAATTAAAGTAAGCCTAGAACATAAGGGAAAAAGGGGGCATGTATGCAATTTTCACCTTTACAATATTGTTGTGACATATTTGTTAGATTTATTTATATTTATGATTTATTTATATTTAATAATGGATGTAAAATTATGCAAACACTTGAACATGTATATATAATATTTTTTATATAACTTGGTTATATGATGGAAACATATTGCATAAAATAGGCTCTAAAATATGTATTATAAATGACATGCATGCTGATTATAGACTAAATACAATAATGTGGGGGAGAGAAAAATATGAACTAATGTACAACATTTATGCACATTTTATTTACTAGAAAAATAAATAGAAAGCCTTACAGTTGCATGACAAATTTAATACACTTTCTATAGTCTTGTGCTAAAAAAATACATACTTCAAATTAAAATTTTAAGGTGTAGTTCTAGATGTGTTAATCACAACTACAATTGTTTGCCATATAGTTACATGTGTATATTGCATGATATGTGAGAATAATTTGGCTACAAAAAAATAGTGTTGAATCTATTACATAGTTTTACAATCATGGTTTGTATTCATTTCAACCATCTATTAAAAACATCTATAAGAATCATTGAACATAGCCTAAAGGTATCAATATTTGTAGGCCTATTACCCTCCATGGAATTACTTTTTGCCAAAAACTATAATAGCCAATAGGTTTATAAATATTGGTGGTTTATAAATATTGGTACCTATCAACCATTCAATAATCCTATGGGTACTATTTTGTTTCATCTTATAATTTCCATGTTTCCCTTTAATTTCATTCCCTATATCCTTTATCTATGCATTTGATTTAGAATGAGTAAATGAAATGAGCATGGATTGAATTGTATTGTAGAGTGTATTTGACATGTAGATGTAAATATATTTATAGCATAGGTAGGGAAAATGGTCCTTTCGAACAATGTTTGCACTATTTTTCAATAGATATAAATACAAGAGGTAGGAACAAGCTCGTAGAGTGCAATTGTGATGTAGATGTACATGCCTTACAAACTATGCAAGGAAGAGTGTTTACTATGAGGGCTCTTCAGTTTGTAGTAGCTTAATCATTGCAACATCTATCATATTTCAACATGTCTAACATATTGACAAGTTATATATATATACTTGATGGGTGCATCTAGTATGCTAGATAGATGATGTCCTTTATTTCATACTATACTATTGAAAATTGCATACCCCACACTTTTTCCAATTTAATTTAGCTATTTTGACTTAATTTATTTTTTTTGCATAATAATTAGTGTAGGGGGGTGCATTTTGGTGTAAAAATTGGCAAACTAATTAAGCTTTCTTCAATCCTTAGACACCTAGAATCATCTCATCACTATTCTAGCCACAATCACGACATCACTTCACCAAATATGTTATTATTTAATTAATAAAACCACTACTCACGTACTATCCATCTCTATTCATCTGCAAATTAATTGAATAAGTCTGGCTATTTATTCAATTAATTTAAACCTTCTTCGTATAGTCTAACCTTAGGGAAATAAATACAAATATTTATTTACCTAAGCCCATCATACCTCATTTAAAAATTAAATAAATTTCTATATTTATTTAATTCACTATTTTGTATACTTTCGATTAAGTTGACTAAATCAAATCACTTACCATTAAATTAATCATTTGCACATGTGTAACTATGATGAATCAAGGCATTATGTTACCAAATCCCCATGTAGGTACACTTGTCATTCTACATGTACATGAGGGGCACTTGGAGGCATGGGCAAGATTTGCACTACGAACCAAGAAATCACTTTTCAATCCTCACCATTCACTTTCTCCCATGCACAATCTCAACGATGCCCCTTTGACCACCACTCATTGCTTGACATTTAGAGGCTTCTCATGCCTCCAATCCTCTCAAGCAATGAGAGCCTTTGATCTTTCAAACAATCCTAGTCTTCCATTACCTCCTTCAAAAATCTATAAATTGAGCTTCATGGAAGGAATTTTACACAACTCTTGAATGCATTGCTATGATACTACTTTGAGCACTCAAACATCTAAAATCTCCCCAACTCTCTCTTGGACAAATCCACCACATGCTTGGTGCATCAAGGAGACCTTGGTGAGAACATTTGAGTTTGTTTTTCATCTTACATGGATGGTTTCCTTTGTCTAGTAGTGAGGTAGTTTGTGATGATGAATTGAGTAGGTTAGTTTACTTAAATTTTCTCTAAGTTGTATGGTCCATTTTCATAAGCTTACATTTTAGCATGTCTGGTGGGACCCACGTCCCTATTTTCTCACATCTTTGTGTTTTTAGCTTGTTCTAGTGTTCAAGTTATGTTTGAGTGCTTGTAGTTGCGTTCAAGCACCTTCATGCAGGACGAGCGTGTGTGTCCAGTCATACCTGAGTGCTTGTGTTTCTAGAACTAACTATAGCTTTTCACGACTCTTAACATTTGTTTTTACTTTTTGTGCACATTTTAAAGGCTAATCATTTGTTGTTTCATAGGGGTTTGAGATATATTTTCATCTACATCTTTCTAAGCCCTCTTTTCATAGTAATTAACCAAGTTTTTGTAGGTCTTTGAGGGAATTTGTCGGCCCTAACTGTAAACTAGCGCTCTGTTCTAAATGAACACCTGCGTAACATGTAGGGGTGTCTCCATCCCCAACATCTTGAACCATTTTTTTGGCAATTTTTAATATATTAGGTCTTAGTTTTTTAGCAAAGATTTATATTTACAAGTTGTTATGCTATCTACATGACCTCTTAGACTATCATTTTACACCTTTTGACTATTGGAATAATGAAGAAATAGAAAGTTTGTAGGTCTCATAGTTAGCATATGTGAGCTATTTTTAGTAGTTAGTAGTTGTATCTATTATTAGAATATTAGATCCTGTTTTGTAGGAGCTAGACTATCGGTGAGTTTCCTAAGCGTGCCTATATATTTGTAATGTATGTCCAAGCATTTATGTAATAAAGTGTGATCTCACATATTGTGATATACTATGGTTTGTGCTCATCCTGTGTGCTCTATCTCTTCAATTATTTTCTGAGTTGGTATCAAAGTTGAGGAAAGGAGATCACAAATTTGTGGTGATCTGTGGAAAGCTTGAGATCACCTCTGTGAGAAATTGAGCTTCATTGCTGTTGTGTGAGTGTGAGACCTACTTGCATCAGCGAAAGGAGATCGATGAGCTGCCTGGTGGTGACAACAGCTGGAAAAGTGAGGAGCTGAAGGTAATTTGTTTGCAGAATTTTTTTTGTTATGTCAAATCCTCTAGTTGATTCCTATTTGAATGGATCTACTAAGCTTGATGGTGAAAATTATGTTAACTGGAAATTCAAGTTGATGACAATATTGGAAGCTTATAATTTGTGGTCAATTGTGAGTGGGGGTGAGCCCAAACCCTCTGATCCTGCCTCCGTTCCAGATTAGGATAAACGGGAAATGAAAGCAAAGGTGTTGCTACGAATGTCCGTAAAGGACAATATAATTCCGTACATCAGAGATTTTAAGACATCCAAAGAAACATGGAATGTGCTCAAAGGTTTGTATGAAACAACAAACTCCAACATAATCTTATTTTTGAAAAGCAAGCTTTTGTATATAAAAAATGGAAAGACATGAAAATATTAGTAGCTTCATTTCCCGTGTCAAAGATCTAAGTGATAAGTTAGGTGATATTAGTGAAAAGGTATCTAGTACTGACTTGGTAACCATCACATTAAAAGGCTTAGTGGAAGATTATCGAGTCTTTATTTCAAGTCTTTCAGCTAGAGAAAAGCCCCCTTTATTTGATGAATTGACAGGTATTCTTCTACAAGAAGAAGAGAGGATGAAGAACTTCGATCTTGGCTCTCATAGTACAGATTTGGTGTTAGTAGCCAGAGGTAAACAACCATACAAAGGTAAACCATGGGACAAGAACAGAGGAGGCAAGTTTCAAGCAATACAAAAAGGTATGACACAATCCAGATTTGATACTCATGATAAGAGAAATGATGAATGTTATTATTGTGGCAAACCTGATCATCACTCTAAAAATTGTTATAAAAGAAAATATCATGAGTCCAAACAAAGAAATAGAAAGCATAATGGAAATTTTATGGACCAAGACACCTCAATCAATGATGGATTTAAAAATCTTAAGTTGTTTGTTTTTGATGCTGCATTGACTGCTGAAATTGATGATATGAATGCTTGGTTTATTGATTTTGGTGCTTCAATCCATATATCTTGTAATAAGTATTGGTTTGATTCATATTGTGAGAACATTGATGATACTCACATCTATCTAGGTGATAACAGATCACATAAAGTTCAAGGTTCTGGAGTAGTAGGTGTGAATTTGCCTAATGGACAAGTGAAACAAATCCATAATGTGATGTATGTTCCTGGCATCAAAAAGAATCTAATATCTGTTTCTACTATTGTTGATCAAGACCTAAAGGTGGAATTTGTTAAGTCACAGTGTTTTGTTAAGGACACTCAAGATCACTACAAGGTCATTGCAACAGGTACCAGAGTTGGAGGTTTGTATAAGCTTGATGTGACCAGGAAAGGACATCAGGTATTGGCATCTACAACACTACAAACAAAAGAGTTATGGCATCAAAGGTATGAACATTTGAATCTTAATGATTTAAAGTTGCTTCAAAGGAAAATAATGGTTGAAGGTCTTCTAGTTATGAAGGATAGTCATATTGAATGTGAAGCATGTGCTTTGGGTAAACAACATAGAGAGGAGTTTCCTATTCATAAAGAGAAAAGTTCAAAGGAAATAATTGAATTAATTCATTCTGATGTATGTGGACCTATGCAAACTAGAGATCACTCGGTGGTGCATGGTACTTTCTCATATTTGTTGATGATAGATCTAGGTATACTTGTGTCTATTTTATAAGAAAGAAAAGTGATGTTTTTGAGTACTTTAAAGAATTCAAAACTATGCTTGAAAAACAGACAGGCAAATGCATAAAAATACTTAGATCTGATTACGGTGGAGAATATACATTAGGAGCATTTAGTCAATATTGTGAAAGCAATGGGATCCTTCAGCAATTCACAGTGCCACATACACCTCAGCAAAATGGAGTTACTGAGAGAAAGAACAGAACACTAGTGGAATGTGCTCATAGCATGCTTCAAGGTAAAAATATTTCTAATGGTTTTTGAGTTGAAGCCATTAATACTGTTGTTTATTTAAAGAATAGGAGTCCAACCAAAAGTTTAGATCTTAAAACTCTTTTTGAAGCATTCCATGGTTACAAACCAGAAGTTAGTCATTTAAGAATATTTGGATGCAAGGCATTTGCTCATATTCCAAAGGATAAGAGAAGAAAGCTTGATGCAAAATTAATTAAGTGCATATTTATTGGTTATTGTGATGATCGAAAAGCATACAAGTTGTTTGATCCCAATTCACATAAATTGCTTGCAAGTAGAGATGTGGTGTTTCATGAGAATGCAGATGAAGGTAATAATACAAGTAAATGGCATATTTCTTTTAATAATGATGATCATGTCAAAATAGATACAAAAGTTGAACAGGAACATGAACAAGAACAGGTACAGGTTCAAGAACAGGGTGAAATTAGCATGGACACTTCAAGCAGTCATGGCACACCAAGAAGAAGAGAAGATACACCAGAAAGCATTAAAACTCTAAGGAGGTCATCACGTCAAATTCAACCACCTATAAGGTATAAAGATTATGCATTGATGACTCGTGTAATGAATGTTTTAGAACCTTCAAATTATGAAGAAGCTAAAGAATATAAAGAATGGAGAGATGCAATGAATGAAGAATATAACTCTATAATGAAGAATGAAACATGGGAATTAACAGAACTGCCTGAAAATAAAGTTCCCATAGGATGCAAATGGTTGTACAAATCCAAGTTTAATGCATATGGCAGTATTGATAAGTATAAAGCTAGATTGGTTGCTAAAGGCTATTCACAAAAAGAGGGAATTGACTATGAAGATACGTTTGCACCTATAGCTAAGTTGAATACAATTAGAGTGATGATTGTATTAGCTATAAAACATAATTGGAAAATACATCAGTTAGATGTCAAATTTGCTTTTCTAAATGGTGAGTTGAAAGAAGAAGTTTATTTGGTGCAACCTGAAGGATTTGTACATGAAGGTAAGGAGCATCTTGTTTGTAAATTGAAGAAAGCTTTATATGGTTTGAAACAGGCACCCAGGTCATGGTATGAAAAAATTGATTCTTTCTTTTGTCAAGAAGGTTTAGTGAAAAGCAAAAGTGATCCTAATCTGTATATCAAGAAAGATGAAAATGGGAATATTGCTTTGATATCCTTGTATGTTGATGATCTCATCATAACTGGCAGTGCATCTAAATTAATTGCAGAAATTAAAAGTTAGCTATCACAGGTATTTGAGATGAAGGATCTTGGTGAACTGCATTATTGTCTAGGTCTTGAAGTTTGGAGAGAGTCTGGTAAGACACTGATCACACAAAGTAAATACACAAGAAAAATTCTTAAAAGGTTCAATATGAGTGATTGCAAACCAGTTTCTACTCCTTTAGATCAGAATGCTAAGTTGTATAATGATGATGGAACTAAAGAGGTGGATGGTACTTTGTATTGTCAGTTGGTGGGAAGTTTGAACTACCTCACCACTACCAGACCAGACATTGGATATACAGTTAGCATCCTTAGTCAGTTTATGACTAAGCCTTGTGAAAGTCACTGGAAAGCAACAAAGAAGGTTCTACGATATCTAAAAGGAACCATTGATTTTGGTATTATGTATACTGATGAATGTGATGTTGAGTTGGCAGGTTTTTCTGATTTAGACTAGGCTGGAAATCCTGATGATAGAAAGTCAACATCATGATATGCATTCAATATAGGATTAGGGGTCGTGTCATGGAGCAGCAAGAAACAACCAACTATTTCTTTGTCATCAAAAGAAGCTAAATACAAAGCCTTGACCAGTGCAACCTGTGAAGCCATCTAGTTAAGACGAATTCTTGAAGATATAGGAGAAGAACAAATAAAGCCAACTATCCTCAAGTGCGATAATCAAAGCTCTATTAAATTGGCACACAACCCAATTTATCATGCCAGAACAAAACATATTGAAATTCAGCATCACTTTGTAAGAGAAAAGATATTGTCAAAGGAAATTGACTTGGTATATTGTAATACAAGTGAAAATGTGGCTGACATCTTTACCAAGCCTCTTGGAAAGATGAACTTTGAAGAATGTAGAAAGCAGTTAGGTGTGGTAGATAATCCATTTCTTCATTAAGGGGGGATGTTGGAATAATGAAGAAATGGAAATTCTGTAGGTCTCGTAGTTAGCATATGTGAGTTGTTTTTAGTAATTAGTAGTTGTGTCTATCATTAGAATATTAGATCCTATTTTGTAGGAACTAGACTGTCGATGAGTTTCCTAAGTGTGCCTATATATTTGTAATGTATGTTCAAGCATTTATGTAATGAAGTGTGATCTCACATATTGTGAGATACTGTGGTTTGTGCTCATCCTGTGTGTTCTATCTCTTCAATTATTTTATGAGTTTGACATCATCTATTATAGGCTTTTATCATTTTTTTCACCTTTCGCACAATCGATCATCTCCATTTTAGACGAGCATGTCTATTTTACACATAGAGGTGTCATCATACCTAGGACTTTAATCATTTTTTTTAATCATTTTTCTAGCATTCTAACTCTTAATTTTTCATCAGAAATTAGTTTTACAAAGGGATATGCTGTCCAATTTTCTAGTTGTCTTTCATGTTCTATAGAAAATGGAATTTTAAATCCTCTTTTTAACTAACATGTTCCACTTTTTGTGCAAATTCACAGTTGAGTGCCTTCATTTTGAGCAAGAGTCTCTAGGCCTATTTGAGTGCCTATGTGGTAAGTTAAGGTAATCACTAAAATTTTTCACACTTTAGTACTTTTATCTATATTTAAACATCTATAGTCATTTTTGAGTGTCTGTGTAGTGTAGCATCCATGTTGGAATTTTAGTGACTGTAGGACTGTTTGAGTGCGACCGTCTCTATATTAAGGGTAGTTATTTTTCATAGAAATTGTGCTAAGGTAATCTGGTACTAATCATGTCTTGGCTATGTTTTTATCTTTAAAAATCTATTGTGTAGCCTTTGGTGTGTTTGAGAAATCCATTTGAGATTACTAAAATGTGTTTTGTAGCACTGCTTGTCAAATATATTGTTTGTTTTTCACTAATTTGGGAATACTTCAATTTTCTAAAGGAAACAAACTTTGCGTGTTGTGTTTGAGATCTAGTATAGGTGTATGCTCTCTCCTCACACCTTTGGGCAATCTTGAAGATGAAAAACCTATATTTGGTCTATCTTTTTATTTTAATTCCAAGGAATTTAGTGTGTATTCTCTCCCTTCACGTCACAAGGTGATCTTAGGAATCAAAAGCACCTAAATTTCTTTCCTTTTAGGGGTCTACCTAAATATTTTATCACCTTAGGAGATGACCCAAACCACATGTTCCAGTCTAGGTTATATATAAAATGGGACAATAAAAGTTGTACCTTAATAGGGTCCATCAGCATGTCTAGCTCAACCTTAATGCACCTTTTCATAAGGAGTCAGGGTGTAGTGGGATTGGGTTTGTTCATGAACACATGCTTGTAGATGGGACCCTTGTTCACATATATTGGCCCCACGTACCTTGTGTATGTTGGGGACACCCCTAAAAACCTTGTTAAGCCTAGATAATACCTTCATCCATATATACTTGTAATTCACCGGTAAGCAGTTAGCCTTGGAAAGTTACTGACCACACGAAAATGCTTATGCCCTCTAGAAATAGACATGCATGATGTGTATGCTCTCCCATTGTGTCTTTTAAGCAATCTTGGGTGATCAAAAGTGGTTAGTTTCTTCATCATGGGACTCACATGTTACATATAAACAAAGGCAACAAGGTGGGAATACAAGTGTATACACACCTACTTGAATATTTTAGGCTTGTGAGTATGTTTAGCATATCTTTTTGTGAAAACTAGTACTTTCCTTACAATCCAAAATCCAAAAAAAAAAATCCAAACCTTTGCAAACATGTGTATGTTGATTAAAAATTAATTTGTAAAAAATTTAAATACCCTTTGCAGGTCACCAATTTGATTTGATTTGTAAAAATTTGAAATTTAGAGTTGCTAGAGGTAACACATAATAGAAGCAACCCTTATCACCCTTAAGATAATGGGGCCAGTGAGGCCTTTAATAAGATATTGGGAACACATTAACAAAAATGTGCAATGAGAATGCAATAGATTGGGATGTCAAGGTACCAACTATTTTATGGGCTTATAGGACCACATATAAAAGATTAACAAAGTCTTTCCCTTTCCAGCCAGTGTATAGACTTGATGCTACCTTGCCTATATGATATATGATACCTAACTTAAGGTTGGCAAGTAAACTAATATTGTGAGAAGAGGAGTCAATCAAGGAGAGGTTGTTGGAATTAGAGAAATCAGATGAAAAGAGATTATTTCTTGTGTATAATCAAACTCATGAAAAGAGATGCTAGAAGGCCTGACATGATAGGAATATTGAAAATATTAAATTTCAAATTGGTGATACTATCTTGTTGTATAATAGCAAGTTCAAGAAATCTAGAAAATTAAAAATGTGGTGGTTGGGCAGTTATAGAATTGCATAAATAACATAATTAGGATTTGTTAACCTAAAAACCTTCAAAATGGTATGTTGAACAAACATGTAAATAGGGCAAGATTAAAATATTATCATGTGAGATTGAAGGATGGATTCAATCTTCATTGAGTTAGGTACAAGTAGAAGTACCTTGTAAATTATGTATATTATTGTATATTATTGTAAAATAGTTAAAAAGTTGTAGTTTTGTAATATGTTGGTTGCCAACATGTCAAATCATGAACCCAAGCTAACAGTAAAATGGAGGGAAAGGTAGTTGAAGCATTAAACTTAAATTTTATTGTTGAATATGCCTATATAGACTCACACAACAAGCAATGTAAATAATTGAGTGTTCAAATCTAAGAGGTAAAGTTGTGAAGTAGAGTGATGAGCTAAGTTGGATGCCCATGGAAAGGTAAGGCATGAATATGAACAATAATAAAAAATTATAGAGTCTAACATTGTATAAAAAATTGTGTTAGGATGAGAAGGACTATCCTAAGAAAACCAAAGAGCCACAAAGACCCAGAAGTTAGGGTTTTGAAGAGAAACACAAAGGTCAAGCTAGAAAATGGAACATGGCAAGAACAAAGCTAAATTTAGTAGGGTTGATTTGTGTGATTAAGTTGAAAACTAAAGTGTGAAGGAGGACAAAATTGTTAAACTATATCATGAGCTAAAAATACAATTTATACAAAAGATAGAGGGTTGACATGTTGGTATTGAAAACCTAGAATTATATTGACATAAAACAAAGAAAATATTTGAGATAGAGAAAATGATCACACCAACATTGGTGGATGTAAATGACAATCCTAGACCAAAATATAAGAAGTACCCATGGAAAGTAGTGGAGGTGGATGAAGTCATAACTTTCTAAAATGTGCCAATAGATGTGCTCTATATGGAGGATGTTCAAAAGTATATTCACTCAAGTGTAATAGAAATAAACCATGAGAAGTTTTAAGAAAGAGCACACGATTTCATGATATCTTCTTGAATATCAAAGACAAGTGGAGAGCTAAAATTAGATACATGGGAGGACTTCCCTAATTTTTGTGAAGAGCATGCATGGGTGAGAATTATCTTGAGTCACATCCACTTAGATTTTATCTACCTTGACCACCTATACCAAATTAAGAAACAAGATATTAAGGTAGTAATTGGACTTTATGATAGAGGTGAACTCCCAATGAAAAAGAAGGTAAAGAATGAGAAGGTTAAGAAGCTAACTAGTGCAACCTCGGATAGGTGTAATTTGGTGGTACAAGACATTACAAACCCTACTGTATGGTATGAAATCATGTGTATTGATTACAAAAATACTATACAAATAGGGAGAGCTCGAATACTGGCATCACTACTCTCACTGCATATGAAATGGTTTCCAATGGAAAAGAATTTGATTTGTGCGAAGTGTTAAGGGACTAGTTGAACTAGAGAACCTAGAATGCACAAAGATGACACAATACCCATTTAGGTATGGATATCTAATTATATGACTTGCATTTTATTTCATGCAAAAGTTGCCAGCTTATGCAGGGTATTCATGGTCTAGTGAGAGAATCATGGCATCACAAATAGATGCACATGTTGGAAGTTTTCAACAATCAAGCAAATACAATGAGGTGTATTGGGGTTTCTTTAAAAAATTCCAAATAGAGATGCAAGAAAGAGACCGCATATCTTATAAGATAGTGCATAAATATGAAAACGAAATCACATTTACAATACACATTGATTTTGTCTACATGGAGGTAGTAGAATCAAGGACATCATGGGTACCACAACTTCCTTACAAAGTAACTGATGAGTTGATTGGAGAAAATGACATGACATTTTGTCTCTACTAAAGGAACCCAAAGTAGAGAGATTTGGGACATATAAGGAGTTTATGGAAAAGAAGAACAAATAGGAGGTGAAAGAGCACCTTGAGAAGAATAAGGAAAATTTGCATAAGAAATGGGACATACACAAGGATTCACAATCACCAATAGTAATAGAGATTTTAGATTCACATTTGGAATGGCATAACAAAAAGGGAAGGAAGTGTAATGCTTTAAGAGAATAAGGATCATATCCTTGAGTTTTGAAATAAGTGGCTTGAAAACACATCAAACCCTTGCAGAAGTAGAATTGGAGAAGAAATCTTCGTAGTATGGTGCCAAGCAAAAAATTACCCACCACTCCACTATAAATAGAGAAATAAGGAGAAGGGTAGTGTCCCCCACTAAAGCAGCAATAGAAGCCTTCACATAGATGAGTGTGGAAAAGAAGAAAGGTGAAGTAGGGCCTTCACAAGAAAAACCAAGGAAAAAATAAAAATCAAAGAGGAAGTTTGTGAAATTAGTAGAAGAGGAAAAGGAGGAAGAAGTAAAAGTTGAGAAACCGCCACAAAGAGTCACAAGGGCTTGGTTAGAAAAAAAATAAAAGTGGTGGAGGAGAAGGAACCTAAAAATAAAAGGATAGAGAGCCCCAAGAAGTAGGTGCATGAGTAAGTTCAATTACTAGATTCCTAGGTATTGTATAGATCACTTTTCACACCAAGTAAGATGTTGGAAAGTATTGCAGTTGTACATGATAGAATTAATAGAAAATAAGAGAATTATTCTTCAAGCAATGTTAGATCACATTGTTGGTAGTCCATACCCTATGGTCGATATAATCAGAATTTTCAAAGGAATTCATAGAGGGCATTGAGGTGGAGAGAGAAGAAATGGCACAATTAGAGGAAAATATCCAAAAGGAGCATTAGAACAATAGGACAAATAATGAGACCTATCCCTTGATAGTATAGAAAACTTAAAACTTTTACAAAATGAGGAATTATGGAGAGTAGATACTCTCTTATCTCAAACAATAGAGGCCAAGGAAAAGGTAAAAAGTGAAACAATGGAGGTCACTAGGGAGGCCTATAATACTTTGTTAACATAAAAAGCTACGAGTGAGAAAGAAAAATTAAGTCCAAAGGAGTAGTTGGATTATGGCACATAAGGGATTAGTGTGGAGGTCTTGGTCAAGGAATTACATGATGACATTGCACATGGAGGATAGGATATAAATGTAGGTTAGACAGAGGTATCAAGACCTAGTAGTGGAGAAGAAGTAAGAACAAAAGAATAGGAGGTAGGAAAAGAAAAATAGATCTCACAAGAGATAACATATGAGGAAGAGATAACTAAAGGAAAGAAGCAATAAAAAGAACATCCATGATAGAAAATACAAGGTAGTGGTTTGGAAAAACAAAAATAAGAATATGTCCACTAAAGAAAACAAAAAGTTTTGATAGAAACAAGTCCAAAAAGGTCCCTAGATCCCCTATAGATCAAGTGTTGATTACTCTTGCATCATCTCAAATTTTGGACCCTATGGCAAAAATTAAGGAGTTCATTGCTCAACAAAAACAACTCCAATTTGTGGTTACCTTAGCTTCAACACTCTTTACATCTACACCATCAAGATAATAGGTAGACTTAGCACACATTTCTTCCCTTCAACGGTTTTAAATAGGAGACATTATTCACAACAATGCTAAGGAAAGACTCTTGACTTAGTACTTGGATATCAATGAGTCTTTAGAAAAAATAATGGAAGATATTCAAGAACACTTACTACAGATATCTAAAAATTCCTCTCTTCCTTTAGAATAACAATTGAGATCAGTTATTGCTAGGGTTATAGCAGAATTTTAGAATTGGGAGATACAAAAAGAAAAATTAAAGAAAGAGATCTAGGCAAAATAGGAAAAGAAGCAGCTAGACTTGAGGTTAGATTGAAATACACCACAACCCAAACAAAGATAAATAGTGAGTTCAAAAACATGGAAGGGACTTGTGCTAATCTTAATATATTATATCAATTCTATTGTGTTGTGTTGCAAATTAACTAAAACCTTAAATCTTCAATTGGACAACTTGGAAAAATCAGATCACGAAAGCTCCAACTTCATATAACACGATGTGGTATTTATATGGAGCTAGCAGGGTGCAAATAAAAAAAATTGCATATTCAATTCCATCAAGTACAAGAGCAAAGGGGTAGTTTGATAGCACAAATGAAATAATTAAGGGGGGTAATCAACTTGTGAATGACATAGTTAACAGGGCTTTTGATAAATTCATGACAGACTCAGATTCTATTTGGGTTCCAAACTCTATCATGGAGGGTGAAATAATGTTGATCAAGATAAATGGGCATGTCCACCTTCTACAACAAGCAATCTTACAATGGACAATTACATAAAATCATCTATAAGGTATTTAAACGAATATCTTTCCATAATACAAGAGAAGGTACATATTTTTCTTAACAATTTTTGTAGTGGTATAGTTTTTGAAAGAATTTTTAAACAAAAACTACTATTAGTCATGTTTTAGAGCATTGGTGGGCAAAGACAACATGTTTTAAGGATAAGATCATAAGACATGGGTTTAGTTAGGGAATGATGTTGACAAGACAGAGCCACACTATTCACATTAGGTTAAAAACTTGAAAGGACACTCTAATGGAGGCCAATGGTGAAATCCGCAAGGGCGCCAAAGGCTAGCAGCATAATGACACATCTCCAAGTAGGACAAAGCAAGCTAAAGTCATTGTAAAACAAAGATATACTAGTAGGACACCTACAATTGACCTACGACACTTATAGAAAGGCATACCGAGGAAGAAGCATAAGAGGGACATGTCCCTATACCTAGTCAAGGAGATATATGTACTGCATACAAGATATAGAAGAAGACATGAGTATCTAATGTAATAAGAGATTACATAAGAGAGATAGCAGTTGTAAGAGGAGAGATAAGAGAATGTATGAGTGATATATAAAGAAAAAAGAGAAATATATGAGAGGATATTGTATAAGAGATGAATATATGATGATTTATGGGATCTAATATGTGTATATGGTGTATGAATGAATGTTTTATTTTATTTATGTATGCCACAATCCATCGCACTAATCTATAATCCACTACATACGTTCTAATCCTCTTTCTTATATAATATGTAATCCACTACTTCAACCTCAACCTCTTTAAGATTTGTACTATCGTTGATTAGCTCCTACCACTCCAAAATAGACACATCACATGAACTCTTGCCAAAAGAAAAGCAAGTGACAATGGAAATGGGAGGGAGTCAACACCTACACCGAAGCCCTAGCTCTGAACCAAGGGAAATAACACCTAAATGCACATTACACCTCTTGCTAGGACCACACCTCTCAGAAAAAGCCAAACAATTCAAGAAAAAGCCAAACAATTCAAGAAACCCCTTCCAGAAGTAGGAGCAAGCATATCTATGGAGGATTAACTTGCCCTAAGATGAGCCTCATGCCATAAATCTATTAGTTTTACTTCTTCCTCCTTGTTCAGAGATTTGAAGTCATCATCCTCCTCATTGTTAGCATCATCCTGGTCCCCAATAACAATTGTCTTTGTCTTGAACCAACACCTTTCCCACCTGAAGATCCAATGCATTTCCCACTTGAAGCCATCAATAACATGTTCATAAAACCTAATTTTAGTAAAAAAATCCATTTTAATTTCCTTTTTATTTGACAAACACATTCCTACACCCCCTAGAATTTTGTCATTAAGGTTTATCCTTTCGGGATTTTTTATTTATAAAACTTATATATCTTTCATTTTAAATTTAATTAGTGTTAGGATCCATCCTCCCTTATACCTTGTTATTCTATTTCAATTAAAATTTAGACCTTCATTACTTAATATATATTTGATCTCTACCTGCCCACCTCGTGCTTTGAATATTATTAGTAAATCATTTTTGATTTATTTTCATAAACCTTTACCTTTAGCATCTATCCATACATGCCTTAAACAACCATTAGAAGGCATCCGACACATAGTAGAGCAACCTATTCTCCTAGACATGATAAGACAAACTATCCCTGGCTACGAACCATGTCAGTTTTACAGTGTTTGATTGTGAACCCTCTTAAATTGTTTTTCAACAAGCCTTTCTGAATTAATAATTTATTGATATTAATAGAAATTTTATCCAAGAAAACAATCCTTAAATCAAAGTTTGTGGGAATGTCAAGTGATTGATCTGAATACTTAATTCAGAAAGAACCCACCAAAGATCAGTTATTGTCAAATCTTAATAAAGAATTACAATCACCTTCACTGAGTTTTTAATTCTTTTGATGAAGACACCAACTGAATTTTGAAAAGAAAAAAAAAACAGACATCAACGGTGAAAAGAATTCAAAATTCCAGAGAACGGGTTTTTCATCTCACCTTTGAAACGTCAAAGAAGCATGGTTTGTTTTTCTTGTTTGGCTAAGTCTTTTGAGCTCAGCTTGCAATTGCATATTGTGCCCTCTTCTTGTGGTGCAACTTTTGCTTCCAACTGGTTATGGAGCCTGTTAGTTCCCAAAAATGCCAGTTGCTAACCCTAAGAGGATGCCAGACTCTATGTTTGGATTTGCAACGTTTTTGGACCAATTGACAGAGCTATTTGCTCCCTACACTTCAGGTCCTGCAAACCTAGGCGGGTGTACCTTTGTAACTAACGCAGACTTAACCCTATATGATTTGATTGGATTTAGGTATCTACTCACAATGGCATAAAATGTGAAATAGATAAAAGCTTTTGAACTACTCCTACTCCTAGTACTAAGATATGAGTTGTATTTGTTTGAATAGGATTTTATGGAATTCTAAAATGGAAATGGTATGACCAGTGCCTATTTCTATTGGGCTAATGGAGTCAAAGTATATATGATATACGATTTACTTACTGGTTACAATTCTGATTGTTTGGCACTTGTTTTGTTTATAGCTTGTATAAACGTGCAAGAATGTGACTAACAGACTCTACTTAGTGATCCACTCGAATCTTACCAGGTTACTGTGACTTATTGAAAGGATTTTTTAATCCTTGCTTGAAGGAACCAATCAAAAGAATCACACAATGACAGCAAATGTGTATTGACAAATGGAGTTGATGCTCAATTTGAATAACAAGACAATATCGAGTTGGAGACAGTATGGCAATCTTGACAATTATAAGGCTGTTCTTACCTATCCAAATGCTACCTCCAGGTTACTGTAATCAATCAAAAGGATTTTATATTTGTAATGGAAACCAATTAGTTTGATTACACGAAAACAGCAAGTGTGTTTCGATGAAACTGAAATATCAACTTGGAAACTCAGGTTCAAATAACAAAGAAATTACAGTATGGAGACAACCAAATAATTGCTCAGCTCAACAAACAATAGACACCAATATTAAATCATTAATTTGTGCATTTTCTCCACTATACAATTTTGAAAGGTTTTACAATGTACAACATAATATTTTATTCCGGCAACTGGTCAATCCATCCAGTTATCTAACTGATATTTTTCCTAATCTACTCTTGATCCTGATCTCCTGATTCCTTCTTTTGCTCAATTTGCCATCTCTCATATATATCTTGTAAATTTAGGGTTGTGACTTTTAGGGTTACAACCCTTTGCATCTCTGTCCCGTGTAGCTTTCCATTAATTAATTAATTATCTTCCGTAGATAGATTAATTAATTTAACTTGTCTCCGTGTTCTCGTGAGAAAATAAAGAATAATACTTAAATCTTAATCTTTTGTTGGTAAATTTCACCATCATATTCGCTGGTATGCTTTTTTACCTTCACTCGGCTAGAATAATCATTTATGTGAAAATAATTACCCCTTCTGGTTTTACTGGCTATCTTATGCATTCTCACATAAAAATATTATTTAGGTAAAATAATTACCTATTTGATTAACTCTTCAGAAAACATTTCTCTTTCGGAATAAAAACATTTAATAATTTTTTACCTTATAACCCCTTCCATGAAAACAGGAAATTTATATTTTATTCTACTACAATCTCATGTGATTTAATTTTTTATTCACACCCTATATTCATTTCCCTTTTGAAATAAATTCTCACTTTTAATAATTCTTTTACCTCACGGTTTCTAGCATACGGTATCGGCAAGATGTATAGGATCGGTGTGATCTAAATAATCTCCGCCGAAAGTAATTGTCTCCCCGAAAAGGTGTTCATCGGCAAGAGGTATAAGATCGGCACATTTAAAATTTTTCACTCCGACATTATTTGTTTTGCCGATGACTTTTTGACTTATCACCTCTCAATATATAAGTATTGATTATTCCATCGGTATAACATAAACCATCGCTGTAAAATTAATAAGCCCTCCCGATGCTTTTGGTCTCCCCGATAGTCATCTTCATGTATGGACTTTTATCTTTGTCGGAATGACATTCACTATCGGGATAGCTTTCTCAAGATATCCCGATCCAAATCATCTCCCCGATGACCCTTTTCATATCCTTCATCGGGCAAAGTTTAGTAAAGTGTCACCGACACCTTTTGATTGCCGTGGCTTGTGAATCGGCAAGACCTGGCTCTTTTGTTCCGATATGTCAAGTTATCCCGAGAGAGGTGTATCGCTGTGAGTCTTGCCGATGGCTTTCTTATCGCCAAGACTCTTAATCATCGGAGGCTTACTTGTTTTCTATCCCGATAGCTTACCTCTCGCCGATGGCTATTTGTTTCGTTACCCCCGCATGCTGTTCGTGAAACTCTTGCCGAAATGCTTTATCGGTATGATATATACCGTCGGGGCATCTTTTAAAAAGTCATCCGATAGATATCTGTCATACCGATCGGTATGACCACTTACCTTTCTTGCCGATGTAAAGTCATCGGTATTACTTACTCCATTGGTGACTTCCACAATTCTTCTTCCGATCTCTATTTTCACGCCGATGGTTGTTTTCAAACGATTCCTTGTGTATCGGTGTAAGCAACACAACCTCTTGCCGATGGATTGATTTTGATGAAATTTGGCACTGCTCATCCATAGACATCTCGAGAGATAAATTTTTTTTTTTATTATGGTCTTTTTGGGATATTCTTCAGGATTTATTCAAATATGATGGAGTAAGGAGATAGTAAAAATTTCAAATTTTTACTGTGCTAACAGTGGCTCTGTCTGGGATGTATACTCCCTATGAGTATAACAAGGATCCAGATCTTCTGGGGAAGTAGACCACATATTTTATTATTTTGGGGTGAGGTTTTATGAAACTGGGAAAAGGAAAGGAACAAATGATGGGGAGCGGGAATGATTCCTAGACTACTGTGCATGGAATAAGATATTTTTTGAGAATTATTTGAATGTTGTCCATGCACTGGCAACACTCAATTCTCTTTGTACATGTTTATGAAAAGAACTGCTTCAAGTATTGCCCATGTACAGGCAATTCCTGCTCCTCTCCTGACATATTCTATACATAGTAAGAATCACCACCTCCCTTGCCAGTGATAACAAAAGGACCCAACCACAGGGCTTCAAATTTTCCATGTTTACCTTTGTCCTGACATCTTGCATTCCACATTAGTACCAGATCATTTATTTCAAACTTTCTTTCTTTGGCCTTCTTGTCAAAGAGATATTTTACCTGTGATTGTAATTTAATATTCTGTCTCTGAGCTATTCTTCTTGTTTCATCAAGCTCTGCCAATTGTTCCAACCTTTCCTCCATTGGTTCAGGGATATTCAAGTCTTCCTGGAGAATGAATTTGTATACTGGTATAAGATTTTCCAATGGTAATCTTGCTTGGGTTCCATATACCAATTCATAAGGGGATCTTCCAATTGCCCTTTTTATAGTAATCTTGTCAGCCCATACTGCCATTCTTAATTTTGAATCCCAAGCCTTCTTATTTCTATCCAACATTCTTTTTATGATTTTCAACAGGCTCTTATTACTTGATTCAGCTTGTCCATTGGCCTGTGGATGGTAAGGAGCAGCATAAGAAACAGTGATACCATGTGTGCTGCAAAAACCTTTGAATTCATCAGATCTAAAACACATCCCATTATCGGTAATCAATCTTACAGGAGTACCAAATCTGCATATAATGTTATCCATTAGAAAATTTATCACAACTTTGCTTGTAGCCTGTCTGGTTGGGATTGCTTCCACCCATTTTGTAAAGTAATCAGTAGCCACTAAAATCCATCGGTGCCCCCCACTCGATTTCTCTGAAATTTCACCTATAAAATCAACACCCCACTGATAAAATGGAGCCTCAACTTGCATAGGTTTTAAGGGTAGTGCTCCCTGATACTTTAACTTCCCTGAGAACTTTTGGCATGCTTCACACTTTCTAGTGTACTGGTATGAATCGTTAAAGACTTTAGGCCAATAGTACCCTGCCCTCAGGATCTTGTGGGCTGTGGTTTTTGCTGAGAAATGTCCTCCGCACATGCCTTCATGCAACTCCTTCATAATATGTTTTGATTTATATTCATCCAAGCATAATAGTAGAAACCCATCTCTATTTTTCCAATAGAGATCCCCACCAATGAGTACATATTTTGAAGCTTGTAGTTTGAGTGTCCTTCTTTTGTTATCATCATATCCTTCAGGACACTTCATATATTTTAGATAATATACTATATCAGTATACCATGGAGTGTGTTCAATACTGGTACTTGCATCAACATTACATATCTGGGAAGCTTCTAGATTACTTTCAGCCATCAATTTGGCAAGACCCTGTCCTCTTACTAATTTAGTGATTTGGATTTCAATGTTGAATTCCTGAATCCTATTAATCCACCTACATCTCCTACCGGTGACCTCAGTTTGGATCAGTACATCCTTCACTGCAGCATTAGGGACATATGCTATGATTTTAGCCCCCACCAAATATGGTCTAAAATTTTTTACTGCTTTTACCAATGCATATGCCTGCTTTTCAATAATGTCATACTTCAACTCTGCATTCTGAAGGGACTTGCTAAAGAAAGAGATAGGCTGTTCATATCCATCATTGTTTTTCTGCAACAACACTGCTGCTACTGTATGATAGGAAGCAAATGAAAAAAGTTGGAACGGTTTACCGAAGTCAGGGGATATTAAGACTGGAGCTTGCTTAATGGCCTCCTTAATGTTACCAAATGCTTCCATTGTTTCTGTTGTCCATTTCATATCTGAGTTCTTCTTCAGCATTCTTGATATAGGACAAACAATCTCTGCGAAATTTGGTATAAATCTTCTGACAAAATTTATCTGACCAAAAAATGATTGTATAGCTTTTACATTTTTTGGAATAGGGACCTGATCAATTGCTTTCACCCTTTCAGGATCTATTTTAACTCCTTCCTTCGAGACTATATGCCCAAGCAATTTTCCTTCAGTTACTGCAAAATGGCATTTTTTAGGATTCAATGATATTCCATATTCTAGGGCTTTGACAAATATCTGTTCTAGATGTGTGCAATGATCTTCAGCCCTTTTTGAATATGTTGTTAAGTCGTCTTGATATACTATCATAATCTTATTGATCAATTCAGCAAAAGCTACATCCATTGCTCTTTGAAATGTTGCCCCAGCATTAGTTAATCCAAATGGCATTCTCAAGTATACATATGTTCCCCACGTAGTGGTGAATGCCGTCTTAAATTGTTCAGACTCCTTAACCTTTACGTGATTGTAGCCGGAGAAACCATCCATCATGGATAGCTATTCACATCCAGTAACTTTCTACAATATCGCCTCCATATTGGGAAGGGGATAATTATCTTTGAGGGAAGATTTATTCAGGTTTCTGAAATCCACACATAGTCTAATGTCACCATTCTTTTTCCTGACAGGTACTAAGTTTGAGACCCAGGAAGAATGTCTAATAGGTTTGATTATAGCTCCATCCCTTAACTTTGTAAGTTCCTCTAGCATTTTTGGAGCCAATGTAGGATTAATCGGCCTTTGTTTCTGTCTGAATGGTTTCGCATCTGGCTTGAGTGGTATCTCATGTTGAAATAAATCCTCTCTATATGCTTTTAAGTCATCATATGACCAAGCAAACACATGCCTATACTTCCTAAGTAGATTGATGATTCTACTTCTGATTTTCTGGTCAAGATTCCTTCCAATATATACATTTTTTGGGGTTGTCTGAGTCCCCAAATTCACTTCCTCAAGGTTCTCAGGTATCACTGGTGTTTCTTTCTTTTTGTATCTATCATGCCCATCAAATGCTTTTTCTAATGCAATAAGCCCTTTGGGTATCTTATTTGTCTTCAGTTGAACCACTTCTTGGCCAAAAAGGGTTTCTTTCCCATCGTGTTCCTCCACAAATGCACTGAAATCAATTTCTTGATTTTCATAATAATCAGCACAATGTAAGAAATTGATTATATCAGCATCGCTATCAAACACTTGCCAGTTCTGTATATTATCAGGGATGGTAGGTCTAGTTTTAAATTCTACTTTTGTGATCCCTCCTAATGTTACATCATCTTTCTTTAATGCAATGTTTGCTAAAAAGTCTGCCATGATGTTTTTAGACCTATCAACCCAGCTGATTGAAAAAGCATCAAATAATTCAACACTATCCCAAACTGCATTTCTGTACTGTCTTAATCTTTTATTTTTAGATAAATATTTTTCTCTTACTTGGGAGATGACCAGTTCAGAATCACCGAAGGCAGCCAACTTTTTTATTTTGTATTTGGTGGCTATGTTTAGGCCAATGAGTAGGGCTTCATACTCAGCTACGTTATTGGTGCATTCAAATGTCAATAAGAAAGAGTATTTGAACGTTTTACCTCCTGGTGAGATAAAAACTACTCCGGCCCCATTTCCTATCTTGCTGCATGCACCATCAAAATACATTTTCCACAAATCACTCTCTCCTTTCATAGATTCAGTGTGTATTGGGTCAGTGTTATGCAATTCTGGGGTAGTTTCTCCAACTTTGAAAACTCCTAAATCTGTGTCACAAAATAAATTCACCTGATGCCGATCCATTCTTTCTATAATATTGTCGTACCTTGGTTCTCTACACAACTTAATTTCCTTGTCACCTACTGGTATGGTGGCATATGATAGATCTAATTGAAAATTGCCTCCTGCCATTGCAGCCCACTGCCTTGATAACAGCATTCCATAATACGGTGGGATATCAACCACAGTGATGTCAATGTTATATGTTGCTTCAGGATGTGAAGCAAGTTTTATCTCTACATCTTTCATAATACCAACTACTGGAATAGATCTGTTATCCATTGCATAACACTAGCCATACGTAGTATCAACCCACATCCCCAATTCTTTCATCACTGCTATAGGTATGATATTCATAGCAGCACCTGAATCAATCATACAATTCCTGACTATTCTGTTCTTGATTACTAGTGTAGTATAGAATGGATCTACCTGTGAGGGATTTTTTGTAAGTGTGTCACCAAGGTATACCTCAGGCATCTTAAAATTTTTTTGATGCACATTATTTGTTGTTTTTTCAAACCCTTTATGTTTCGAATTTGGTGTATCAGAAATCATCTTGACAACTGTACTCCTATATTTATCTATTTTCATCATCTCTAGGAGTGGGACTGATATCTTCACCTGAGACACTGCCTGTGCAATGTCAAAAGAAGGGGTTATGATCTGGTCATTCTTTTCTGTTTTTGTGTTCTCCTTTTCTATATTTTCTTTCATTTTATTTTTATCCCCTCTTTCTGGTTCTTTAGGTGATGATTTTGTAATATTCCCTTTGTTATTCTGGTCTTTTATGAATACACTCCCAGGAGTTCCTTGCCCAACATTTGTTGTTCTATTCCTTAAGTTATAAGTGTTTCGAGCTTGAGCCACTGCAGCCACTGTGAGAGCTTCTCTTTCATCCTCAGTAGGTTTTCTCCATTGACCATATGGTTTGTTGTTACAAATATCTTCCTGGTCTGAGAATACCTGCTGTTCTCCCATGTTAACATGATATTTTTGGTTCCCTACATCATACTCATACCCTTCTTCCTCTGAAGAAGAATAATCTTCTGTTACCACACATGGCGTATCCTACATCATATTGATGGTGTGATTATCCCTATTATAGTTGTATAGCATTTCCTCTTGCTGTATTGATTTAGCTACCTCACAGTATTCAGGTGAATGTGGTAGGTTACATACAAAACACCAAGGTTTATTTTTTGCCATATGTGCCATGTTTCTCTTCAAGGGATCAGGAGTATCCTTTCCATATGGCTGCTTTCTGTTGTTGTCAATAGGTCTTCCATCCTTCCAATTTGTATTGTAAGGCATATCATGTAACCTAGGTCTATCATGCCTATGCTGACCCTCTGGTTTAATCTGTTGAGCATTTGGATTCTGAAGATTTCTATGATTGTCCCTTTTACTGACCATTCCTGCAGCCTTCCTATTATTTTCGATAGTTATGGCTACTTTCTGTGCCTCGGCCAATGTTGCAGGACACCGGTTTCTGAGTTCATATCTTGTTTTGGGGTCAAATGCTTTCATATAGATACTCAGTGCTGCCTGGTCAGATAACTTGGCTCCATGTGGTACCTTATTATGTAGCTTGGAAAACTTCAGGTTGAAATCAAATACTGATTCATTTTGATACTTCTGTATACTTATTAGTTCATGTAGTGCAAACTCAGGAGCGTATTGGTTACCATACTGATCCTTAAACTAGTTATGAAAATCAGTTATTGAATTGATTGATGCATCGGGCAAGCTATTAAACCAATCTCTGGCATCTTCAGTGAGGGACATCATAAATAACCTCATTCTAATGTCTTCCCAATCCATACCTATATCCTGTACAAAAGCATTAAAACTTCTGATATGATCTTCTGCAGATATTGCATTGTTTCCAGTAAAGTTGGGAACCATGTTTCTCCAAGTACTATCCATAGGATATGGATATAACTGATATCCAGTTAAATCAAACTGATTGCATATATTAGCAAGGTTTTGGGGAGGGAAATTGAGAGGTGGTGGATTGGGATAATAATTATATCCACCTGGTGGCTGATGATATGCATATTGTTGATGTTGGTTCATATGGGGATTTATGTGTTGATTTTGTGGCCTATAATATTGTTGACCAGGTGGTGGGTAGTTATTTGCCATATGTTGAGATGTATTACGTATGGGAGGTGGTCTAGGGTTTTGGGGAATAATGTTCTGATGACTTCCAGAAGCATGCGAATTTTGAAAACCACCTGTATTTTGTTGTGTATTTCTTGAAATATTCCCTCTATGCGGAGGTACATATTTTGGGGGAGCTGTTTTGGCTTTATTTTTTCTCTGTTGAATTTCTTGCTGCAACAACTCCTTCTCCTCTTGTATCTTGTATCTTTCAAGTTCTTTCCTGAGCATGAGTATTTCCTGTTGCTCATCACTCATGTCTTGATTATTTATTTCCTGATGTTCTGGATTGTCATTCATTCCCTGATTTGAAAATTCATATTCTATCTCTTCTCCCTGGTCAAATGAGATCTTGAAATCATGTTCAGCTTGGTTCCTATCAATATCCCTCATGACCTTTGCATCATGATCTCGCTGTTCTTGAGGAGTGGGTCTGTACCTTGCCAAAATATCATCAGTTGCTCCACTGAGGTTCTCGTTTGAATCATGCAGAGGTGTGAATTTGTTGTGAATTGCAATATTTTGTTCTGAATCATTCACTTGGATGTCTAGACTATTATCTCGGTGGGAATACTTTGGATTCACATTTCTTTTGGAAATGTTTCTAAGTGGTGGAGATGACTGCAAATTTCTACCTTCCATCTTGGATCTCCTACCATCCATTTGAAATTTTTGTTGTAATTGTAACTAGAGTCGCCACCTATTGAATAGGAAAAGTTTATATTTTTATCTGTAGGGTTCTTGTCACCAGCAGAGTTACCAAATTAAAATTTTGAAATGACTCTATGCAAGAAAGGATTAATTTCTAAGGTTTTTTTTTTTTTACTAAGTCCCCAGTAGAGTCGCCAATTTGTTAGTTCCCAAAAATGCAAGTTGCTAACCCTAAGAGGATGCCAGACTCTATGTTTGGATTTGCAACGTTTTTGGACCCATTGACAGAGCTATTTGCTCCCTACACTTCAGGTCCTGCAAACCTAGGCGGGTGTACCTTTGTAACTAAAGCAGACTTAACCCTATATGATTTGATTGGATTTAGGTATCTACTCACAATGGCATAAAATGTGAAATAGATAAAAGCTTTTGAACTACTCCTACTCCTAGTACTAAGATATGAGTTGTATTTGTTTGAATAGGATTTTATGGAATTCTAAAATGGAAATGGTATGACCAGTGCCTATTTCTATTGGGCTAATGGAGTCAAAGTATATATGATATACGATTTACTTACTGGTTACAATTCTGATTGTTTGGCACTTGTTTTGTTTATAGCTTGTATAAACGTGCAAGAATGTGACTGACAGACTCTACTTAGTGATCCACTCGAATCTTACCAGGTTACTGTGACTTATTGAAAGGATTTTTTAATCCTTGCTTGAAGGAACCGATCAAAAGAATCACACAATGACAGCAAATGTGTATTGACAAATGGAGTTGATGCTCAATTTGAATAACAAGACAATATCGAGTTGGAGACAGTATGGCAATCTTGACAATTATAAGGCTGTTCTTACCTATCCAAATGCTACCTCCAGGTTACTGTAATCAATCAAAAGGATTTTATATCTGTAATGGAAACCAATTAGTTTGATTACACGAAAACAACAAGTGTGTTTCGATGAAACTGAAATATCAACTTGGAAACTCAGGTTCAAATAACAAAGAAATTACAGTATGGAGACAACCAAATAATTGCTCAGCTCAACAAACAATAGACACCAATATTAAATCATTAATTTGTGCATTTTCTCCACTATACAATTTTGAAAGGTTTTACAATGTACAACATAATATTTTATTCCGGCAACTGGTCAATCCATCCAGTTATCTAACTGATATTTTTCCTAATCTACTCTTGATCCTGATCTATTGATTCCTTCTTTTGCTCAATTTGCCATCTCTCATATATATCTTGTAAATTTAGGGTTGTGACTTTTAGGGTTACAACCCTTTGCATCTCTGTCCCGTGTAGCTTTCCATTAATTAATTAATTATCTTCCGTAGATAGATTAATTAATTTAACTTGTCTCCGTGTTCTCGTGAGAAAATAAAGAATGATACTTAAATCTTAATCTTTTGTTGGTAAATTTCACCATCATATTCGCTGGTATGCTTTTTTACCTTCACTCGGCTAGAATAATCATTTATGTGAAAATAATTACCCCTTCTAGTTTTACTGGCTATCTTATGCATTCTCACATAAAAATATTATTTAGGTAAAATAATTACCTATTTGATTAACTCTTCAGAAAACATTTCTCTTTCGGAATAAAAACATTTAATAATTTTTTACCTTATAACCCCTTCCATGAAAACAGGAAATTTATATTTTATTCTACTACAATCTCATGTGATTTAATTTTTTATTCACACCCTATATTCATTTCCCTTTTGAAATAAATTCTCACTTTTAATAATTCTTTTACCTCACGGTTTCCAGCATACGGTATCGGCAAGATGTATAGGATCGGTGTGATCTAAATAATCTCCGCCGAAAGCAATTGTCTCCCCGAAAAGGTGTTCATCGGCAAGAGGTATAAGATCGGCACATTTAAAATTTTTCACTCCGACATTATTTGTTTTGCCGATGACTTTTTGACTTTATCACCTCTCAATATATAAGTATTGATTATTCCATCGGTATAACATAAACCATCGCTGTAAAATTAATAAGCCCTCCCGATGCTTTTGGTCTCCCCGATAGTCATCTTCATGTATGGACTTTTATCTTTGTCGGAATGACATTCACTATCGGGATAGCTTTCTCAAGATATCCCGATCCAAATCATCTCCCTGATGACCCTTTTCATATCCTTCATCGGGCAAAGTTTAGTAAAGTGTCACCGACACCTTTTGATCGCCGTGACTTGTGAATCGGCAAGACCTGGCTCTTTTGTTCCGATATGTCAAGTTATCCCGATAGAGGTGTATCGCTGTGAGTCTCGCCGATGGCTTTCTTATCGCCAAGACTCTTAATCATCGGAGGCTTACTTGTTTTCTATCCCGATAGCTTACCTCTCGCCGATGGCTATTTGTTTCGTTACCCCCGCATGCTGTTCGGTGAAACTCTTGCCAAAATGCTTTATCGGTATGATATATACCGTCGGGGCATCTTTTAAAAAGTCATCCGATAGATATCTGTCATACCGATCAGTATGACCACTTACCTTTCTTGCCGATGTAAAGTCATCGGTATTACTTACTCCATCGGTGACTTCCACAATTCTTCTTCCGATCTCTATTTTCACGCCGATGGTTGTTTTCAAACGATTCCTTGTGTATCGGTGTAAGCAACACAACCTCTTGCCGATGGATTGATTTTGATGAAATTTGGCACTGCTCATCCATAGACATCTCGTGAGATAAATTTTTTTTTTATTATGGTGTTTTTGGGATATTCTTCAGGATTTATTCAAATATGATGGAGTAAGGAGATAGTAAAAATTTCAAATTTTTACTGTGCTAACAGAGCCATCTATTTACCCAATACATGGGCCTTTGATGTTCTAGTTGCCCTTCATTTCTTTGTTTGGCTGCTCTGTTCTAGTGGGTCCTCTGCCTGGCTTGTTCCATCAGCTATGTGGTGTGGCTTTGAACCAGGAGCTTGCTTCATTTCTTATTGGTTTATTTATTCTTCTCAACTGCTGCTTTAGCTTTGAGCCAGTTATCTGCATCAACTATCATTTTTTCTTTTTACAAAAACAGCAGATGGCAAAATATGGAGCACCTGGACCTGCTTCCTCATCTGGTAAAAGAAACACCCATCAATTATGGTGTGTGAATAGATCTATTAGATTTGAGAAAGGGATTTTCCAACAGGAAGAAGAAAATAATAGTATAACTGCAAATGGGTCAGTGGGTTCATCATCCTATGCTTCTGCAGAAGAGTCTTTCCAAGGGCAGTCTACCAAGGATGGGTGTGTGGAAGCCATTAAAAAATTACAGGCTAACTTGCAGCAATTCGAAGCAGACACCCTACATTCCATTAAAATGCTCAAGAAAGGAATCGAGTGTTCTGTCTCTCAGCTCAGTAAAGAAATATATGCTCTACAGATTGCTGTGACGGATCTGTCTCTGGGTAGAGAGAAAGCAGAACCTGGGAAGATTTGTGTTGTGCAATTCAACATGATAAAGAAAAACCTTATTGAGAAGGAAGAAGATAGCATTAAGGCAGTGATAGAGCATATATTCAGAAAAGTCCTGAAGATCAGAGATTCGAAGCTGCCAAAAATAATAAGTGTGCACAAGTCAAACTTTAATGAAGTGCTAGTAGTATTGGCTGATTCCCTTTCTAAGGAAACTGTTTTACAGCATGCAAAAATAGAAGGGAACAAGATGATAAAAAAAGGAATTGCTGTATTTGACTGGTAAGACAAAAAAGTATGGCTCAGTGTTGCAATTTTGTGACCTAGTTCTGAAAATAATAGGTTTCAATGTTGTTTGCAATTATCTTTGGTTTTTGAGTTTATTTTGAGTGAAGGAAATCATCTCTGTTGGATATTTAGTGTTCTCAAATTGATGAATGCAGGACATAATGAAAAGAATTGGAACATTACAACAACATGAGAAAATGCTGGCTTGCCCTCGGGTTGTGGTTAGTTCAAGAATTCAGTATTTTGGACAGAATTTAAAATTTGTTCTAGAGCAGGGCAATTATTTTGTGCTAAAAGCATCTACCTCTTACTTGTGTGATTCCTTGAGCAAAAATGGGTTCCAAACAGATAATTTAAGTATGTCCATGTAAACACTTTGGCATTTCAAGTAAAACAGAAACTGCTGCCTGGAATCAAAACAAATGCTGCTCCAAATTTTCGTAATCCCATACTTCGTCTTTGAAATAAATGAATTGTTGCATGAATGAATCAATAGCTCATTGCTTGAAACAAATTTTACAGTATTAAATATGCCTTATCACTATCAGCAGAAATCCCATTTTATGAGTTTTTGAAAAATTGCATTGCTATAAAAGTGGGCAAGGGATGGGAGAAAAGAGAAAGATCTTGCATGGTAATCTTTCTTTTCGCTGTCCCAGAAAAGCAAGAAAATCGATATTCACTTCAGAAAATTGAAGGGAGAAAATGGGAGTGATTGGAAGTTGCATATCTTGGAATAAATTGAGACCAATCACTCAAGATTGATATGGTCTTTCTTCCTGATTTCAGGATGAGAATACATCTGTAAATTTTAGTTGTACTTCCATTCTTCAAAGCAAAACTTGGTTCTCCTCCTGAAAATCTCCATCATCCTCATAGTTTATCCCTTTCATGTCCTGTATCAAAAGCCTATGCATATTATATTTTTGCAGTAAATACAAACACATTGTATGTAGTCCTACTTCCTTCTTTCCTTTTTCTGGGGAGGAATGGAACACATGGTGGGACCTGCCATGTGAGATCCTCACACACACTACTATAACCTCCTTTCTCATGAGGTGTCCTCCATCCATGCCAAGGGTAAATCTAGGGAAAACAAACATCTGTGTTTTCTAACGGTTTGACCATGTGGTCTACCCGAGGGTTTCAGGTAAGCATACTGACTACAGGATGCATGTGGTTTTAACTGATAATGGCAAAAAAAAAAAAAAAACCAGAGTGAAACTGGTACTCCATCTATCTGTATTGCATTTTGCCTAGGATCATTTGATATGGAATGCGGTATAATAATTTTTTTCCCTGAAATTTGATTTGCTATTTTTAATTTTTTTAAAACTTGCCCAAGTTTTGACCGAGCTTTTCCCTTGCAAGCTCTTGCCAAGTCTGACTCTAAAATGCTAGAAAGCCCTAGCAGTTTGTGAAATTTTCTTCTTTCTTTCTAGGGTATCTGTTGGTATAGGACCTCTTTAAAATTTATAAATTTACTATTCATTTTGGAATTTCTAAGAGCTCACTCAACAGGATATTTTTTATGGTCTTTTTTTTTCACAATTTTTTAAGGAATAATTCATCAATTAGAAAAGTTTCGAAACACTTTTCCTCTGTTTTCCAATGAAGTGTGTATCATTGTATTTGCCCTTCTATATATAAAATGTGATTTTATTTTATTTTTCCAAAATTCTCTACAATACATATTGCTGTAGAAAATATTTGTTCTGTCCCATATCAACTCTGAAAATTGCTGTAGTTGGAGCAACTCTGTTTATTATTTTTCTAAAATTTTCATATAATGTATTGTTGGACTCGGAGAATTGCTCGCACTTCCAGAAAAGGAAAACAAACATGTTCAGCAGAAGCTCATTAGATTAATGAGTGGATTTATCTTCCTTTACAATTTATTTATGGGCATTGGGTGTATTCATTCTGGTCATGCTTGACTTTCGTTTGGAAATAGATTTTAGTTGATTTTATTATAAGTTATAGTCAATATTTTTAGACTGCATGAAAATGAAATTGAATATTTTTGATAAAACTGTATAATAATTATTATTAAATTACTTGCATAATGAAATTCTTTACTATTAAATTACTTGTCTTCTTTATAAAAAGATTTGCTGTAAAACCTTTTATTATGATTTAGTTGTAATTCATTTTCTCATTAAGTAACAATGTCTCTTATTTTAGTTCTAAAGGTTCAATTAGAACATTAAATAAATTATTTTTGTTTGGAGTGAAAGAAAAAATAAAATCCTTTTTTTAAATTTGGAAAATATAAGTGGGAGTGAATTTACATTATCCCTAGGCAATTTATGTTTTAGCCTAGTTGTACAGTTGAAAAGTGTATGTTTCGTATGTTTCCCTCTTGTTTGAGCCAATTTTGACCTTTTCGAACACAGTGTCCCCAAATTTGTGCTCCGTATCCAAACATAAACCATATCATATCCATACATCATCCACACTCATTTGTGACCTTTTCTCCATCTTGGACGTAGTGCATCATGCTCCTTTCCTCCATACATGATTGTGCCTGCTCATGTACCCCAAAATTCAAAAACATCTTTTCTCATCCAATCACTTGCCTTTTCATACCCCAAGAACTCTAATTTATATCCAATCATACAAAAGGGCTAGTTTACTTATGAAAAATGAACTAAGGAAATGACTGCATAGAAGAAGAAGAATCCTAAGAGAGGATAGATTGGGCTAACATGGAGCACATAGGAATTATCTAGCAACACCCAAAAGAAGACATAGGAGTAGTAGCTACACACCACTAGTACCTCCATTAGCTAATCTCCACTGTTGTAGTACACACATACTTTGGCACCTATGTTTCACACATCTCAAAAAATTTCTCAATACTAATATTGAGTCGACTTAAGGATCAAATTGAGGTAGATCCCTTAATGTGCCATAGGCACCCATTTTCCCCTAGATAGTAAGTTATATATTTTTTCAAGAGTTGCATAGGACACTGTCACATCAAAGCAAGATACTAATGTGCCACTTGGATAGGACTCTGCATATGAGAAAAAAAACATTGCATGTTGTCCTATCCCTAACAACACAGTGCAACAAGGCATAAATCAGAATTTAGATATAACAATACAGACCCACATCCTATTTCCCTTCTATCATCTCCATCTTCTACAATGTTCAAAAAAATCATGATCTCTTTCCCCTCTTTTAACTTTACACATTTTGTTTAAATGGACAATTTAAATCTCAAATCCTTATGCTTAAATTAATGATGTTGGGAATTTAATCTCTATTACAGTCAACCAATAAACTAGGATATTAAAATATCTTAATATTATGTGATACAAATATAGTTATGTTTGTTGTAATAATTCAATTAGCAACATTAATGAAAGAGTTCATGAAATAGTAAAATCATGCATAACACATGAACAATCTAGACACATGATATATGTGGGAAACCCTTTTGGGACTAAATCCACCAAAAAAAGGACAATCACAATTGTATTAACAGGAAACAATCTCTAAGTATAATTAGTCTCTCTTGCAATTCTACTCAATTTACAAAACAATGTACAACCTCCAAACAATTCTATCACACCTTTAGGACACAACACATTAACCATCATCCATCTATTCCATCCATAGAAGCAATTAGGTATAGCTTGTTGCAACTATGTGCCTAACCGGTGTTGTCATTGATGTCAACATATCTGTGTTGTCATTGGTGTCAACTGTGCTCTTACTTTGTTGCTTGCTTGTATGGAGTGAAATACTTTGTATTTACTTATGTAAGTGATCATGATGTTGAGGATATTGATAAAATAAGCCCCTCCAGTGCTAACAGTGTGTTGCAGTGGAAATAGTGTATTGTACTCAGAAGAATAGCCCAGAAGTTTGCTTCACATTTCCTGTAGAATGAATATCTTTGCCTATGGATTTGAAGTTATTTAAAAGTCTGTCTGATGATGTTATATTCTAAGTTTAAGCCTCCAGAATGAAGATTTGAGTGAGTTATGTTCACCAGTGTGAAAACGGCTTTTCTTGTATGTTTGGTGGTGACAGGGAGAAAGTGTTATGCTCCACATTCCTCCACATTGAAGTATTTTAGTCTACAGTTTTGGAATAAAGTTTGTAATGATATTGAGTGCCTTCAACTACAATGGTTCATGATTTGGTGGCCCGCAAGCTATCCTTTCCTTATGACAGTGGCTGACAGTGTTGTTCTTGTGCTCCGATTTGAAGAATCTTCTTGATAGAATGGTTAGAGATTGTGTGGTTGTTTCTGGTGATTACAATGTGCTTGTGGATGTCTCCTGATTGTGTTCCTACCTTTGGATTGGTCCGCAAAGAGAAAATTGGACTGTGAATGAAGAATGTTCTTAGCAGACCTAGTGCCCTCATCACTCTTGGGCAACTTGGTTAATTTCACTATTTGCAGAGATGCATTGAAGATTGTAGGCGTGTTGTGGCGTGGAGGATTGTGTTTGAGTCCCATCTAAGGCATGGCGTGATCTGCATACATCTTTACATCTTTTCCTTAGCTTAATTTGTATTAGGTCAAGACCTATTTTATGTATGATTGTAATGCTAACCTTGGATATTGATCTGATGGTTGATGAATGTAATGCCAACCTTGATGTACATTCCAAGGTTGATGAATTGTATAAAAACATGTAATGTAGTTGCGAAAAAATGTGTGTGATGCGAATATGAAGAGATAAGTACGAAGGTGTGAAAGAGCAGAGCAGATAAGTTATATTGTGCTTCAATGGAACTGAACCCTGGCATGGAGTAGATGCTACTTAATCAATTCACCACCTTGATAGTGAGCCACCCATTGGCAGTGAGCCACCCTTAGGTAGTGAGCCATTCTTTGCAATGAGCATTTTGGGCAGTGAGCCCTATAGGCAATGAGCCTCTATTTTTCGGTATTGTTATAACTCATATATTTCTGTGGGCTAACACCCACTGTGGTTTTTCCCTTTTAGGGTTTTCCATGTAAAAATCTGGTGTCTACTGTATTGGATGTGTGATTGTAATTAAGTTTATGGTTTCATGATTTCATGGTTAAATTTGATTATGAATAATTAAGTTGTTGATGGTTTGATATTCATATGAAGCTAAGTTTTTGTGACAAATGATTCACCCCCCCCTCTTAGTTGTCTGGTGTATTTCAAGAATTGGTATCAGAGCATGTTCCTTAGAAGAAAGCCTAACAGCTTGAGGAAGATCCAAGATGTCTTATAAAATGGAAGCTCTGTAGTTTGATGGGACAAATTATGGTATTTGGAAGGTACGAATGAAAAGCCATCTCCTTTGTCTTGGTTATAAAATATGGAAAGCTGTAGAATCAAAATATATCATGCCTCAAAATGGTTTGACAACTGAAGATGAAATCAAAGAATATGAATTGAATATAAAAGCAAGAGATGCTCTGTTAAGTGCCTTGACTGACACTAAGTTGATAAAAGTCATGGACCTAGAAAATGCAAATGAGGTTTGGGAAAAGTTGAAGAATCTATATGAAGGAGATGATTCTGTAAAAGAAGCCAAACTTCAGGGCCTGAAAGCTAAATATGAGAGCTTGAGGATGAATGAAGATGAAAACATTACATCCTTCATGCAAAGGGTTGATGAACTTGTCAATGGAATAAAAGGAATGGGAGGAACCATTGGTGATAAGGAAGTTGTGATGAAAATTCTTAGATCACTACCAAAGTCCTATAGTCACAAGGTACCTGCAATTGAAGAATTTATGATTGAAAACTATTGACAGAGATCAATTACTTGGAAAGCTTACAACCTTCAAGAGATGAGAGAATTTGGTGATTCCTTGCCGAAAGTTGAGATAGCTTTTAAAACCAGTACTTCAGAAAAGATCTCTAGAGCTGAGAAATATAAGGTGGATGATGACTTTGATGAAATTGAAGCTAACTTTGTTGACAGGTTGCAAAGAGGTTCCAGTAAGTTCAAAGTTAAATTACCTTTCAAATGTTTCTCTTGTGGTAAAGTAGGTCATTATGCTTCCAGATGTCTTGAAAGAATTGAAAGAAATAGGAAAAGATTTGAGAGCAGGCCTAGGGCTCTAAATAAATGCTACTATGTTAGAGATTTTGATGATGAAGGTGTGACTGATGATGTATCTGATGATGCTAGTACTAGTGCAAATGAATGTCTGTTTATTGCTATTAAAGAAGATCCTGTGTCTACTAATTATGCTAGCTGTGTAGAGGAAGAAAAATTAGTGGAAGAAAGTGCTTTGGCTGTTTAGGTTGAGAAAGATAAGGATGAATGAATTATTGATACTAGATGCTCATATCATATGAACGGTGACAAAAGTAAGTTTGTAAGTTTGGAAAAGTATGATGGAGGACTGGTTAGGTTTGGAGATAATGCAACTGGTAAGATTTGTGGAAAAGGATCTATTTCATTTGATGGAAATCATAATACTGACAGTGTCCTATATGTGAAGGGTTTGAAGCATAATCTTTTGAGTGTTGGTTAGATGTGTGGCAAAGGATATGATCTAAGATTCAAAGATAATGGGTGCAAGATCATAGAAAGCTCCAGAACTGCGATTGCTACCAGTAAGAAGACAAAAGGTAACATCTATCAATTAAGAGGAACTAATGATTATTATTTATTGTCCTAGGCATATGAGAGTTGGTTGTGGCATAGAAGGATGTGTCATATAAACTTTGATAATTTGGTAAAGATAAGCTCAGGTTAGACTATGAGAGATTTATCAAAACTTGTGAAACCCTCCAATACAATTTGTAAGGAATGTCAGTTAGGGAAGCAAACAAAAACAAGTTTCAAGAGAAAAGAGCAAGTTTCAAGAGCAAAGAGCAATTTTCTACTAGTTTGCTGGATCTAGTGCATACAGATCTCTGTGGTCCTACAAGGGTAAGAAGTCTACAAGGTGACAAATACTTCATGTTGCTTATTGATGGTTATTCTAGAATGACTTGGGTTACTTTTCTAGGAGACAAATCAGAAGCCCTAGAGAAGTTCAAATCTTTCAAGGCACTGGTTGAGAATGAAATAGAGTTGAAAAACAAATTCTTGAGGTCTGATAGAGGAGGTGAGTTCACATCAAATGAATTCAATATTTTTTGTGAAGAGCATGGGATAAAGAGACAACTGTCTGCACCTAGGACTCCTCAGCAGAATGGAGTTGTGGAAAGAAAAAATGAGACAGTTCAAGAAGCTGCTAGGACAATGATGAAGGAAGCAGATCTGCTGGAAGTCTTTTGGAAAGAAGCTATACATATTGTTGTCTACATTCAAAACAGAGTTCAAGTGAAAGGTAATGGTACTAAAGCTCCCTATGAATTGTGGTATGGAAGAATTCCTATAGTAAAATATTTCAAAGTCTTTGGAAGCAAATGCTATATCAGGAGAGATGAAGATCTAGGAAATTTTGATGCAAGGTGTGATGAAGGAATATTCCTTGGATACTCTACCAAGAGTAAGGCCTACCGGTGCTACAACCAAAGGCTCAAAAAGATTGTTGAGAGTGCAAATGTGAAGGTGGATGAAGGCAAGGAAAGAATATCAGACCCGAGTTGCTATGAACCAGATGAACCTGCGACTATAGTGAATGAAGAAAAAGATGAGCATGAAGAAATTCAAGATGAAGAAGAGGCTTCGAAAAGTGTTGTCACTTGAGTCCCAAGTATGTAAAGATTAATCATTCTGAAGATCAGATTATAGGTGACAAAAAAAAAGGTGTGCTGACAAGGAAAAGAGGTGCAGAAGAACAAGTGAATTACTATTTTCTTTCAAAGGTTGAACCAAAAACTATGAATGAAGCCTGCAATGATGAAAACTGGGTAAAAGCCATGAAGGAAGAACTAATGCAGATAGAAAAGAATGATACTTGGGAATTAGTTCCTAGACCTGTTGACAAAAATATTATTGGAACCAAATGGGTTTTCAAGAATAAGCTGAATGAGAATGGAGAGGTTGTAAGAAATAAGGCAAGGCTTATGTGCAAAGGATATTCTCATATTGAAAGAATAGATTTTGACGACTTTTTCTCCAGTAGCTTGGATTGAAGCAATCAGAATATTTCTGGCATTTGCAACCCACAGAGATTTCAAAGTGTATCAAATGGATGTGAAGTTTGCATTTCTGAATGGTGAGTTGGAAGAGGAAGTTTACATTGAGCAACCGGAAGGATTTGAGTTATTAGACCAAGGTGATATTGTGTGCAAGTTGAAGAAAGCTTTGTATGGACTCAAAAAAGTTCCTAGAGCCTGGTTTGCAAGGTTGGATAAGTACTTATTGCAGTTAGGGTTCAATAAAGGTATTGTTGACAGTAATCTTTATTTCAAGATTAACGGTGGTCAAATTTTGATTGTTGAAGTCTTTGTTGATGATATCATCTTTGGAGGTAATGAAGGTATGTATATGAAATTTGCTGGTGAAATGAAAATAGAGTTTGAAATGTCCATGTTTGGTGAGATGAATTTCTTTCTACGTTTGCAAATCAATCAATCAGATAAGGGAATCTTCATATCTCAGTCTAAGTATGTGAAAGAGTTGTTGAAGAAGTCTGGGATGGAAGACTCTAAACTAGTATGTACTCCCATGGTGACTAGTTGCAAGTTGATAAAAACTGATGAATCACCTAAGACTGATAAAAAAAATACAGATCCATGATTGGAGGATTGCTTTATCTAACTCAAACCAAACCTGATATTATGCATGTAGTTTGTTTTGTTGCAAGATTTCAAGCAGATCCAAGGGAATCACATGTGATGGCAGTAAAAAGAATCTTGAGGTATTTAAAAGGCACTCTGGATCATGGCTTATGGTATTCAAAGGACAATTATTTCACTCTCAGTGCTTATACAGATGCAGATTGGGCCGGAGATGTTGATGACAGAAAGAGTACAAGTGGAGGTGCTTTCTTCTTGGCTAATAGATTGGTTTCATGGATGAGCAAGAAATAAGATTCAATCTCTCTGTCAACTGCAGAAGCAGAGTATATTGCAGCAGCAAGTTGTTGCACTCAAGTGTTATGGATGAAGTAGACTTTGAGGGACATAAGAGTTATATATGAAGATCTACTTGCAATCTTTTGTGACAATACAAGTGCCATAAACATTTCAAAGAATTTAGTGATGCACTCAAGAACAAAACACATATCAATAAGGTATCACTTTTTGAGAGAGAAGGTGACAGAGAATGAAGTAAAGTTGGAATATGTCTCCACAAAGGATTAGATTGCAGACATTTTTGAGTATCTCAGAGAAATGTTAGGGGTCATCACCCCTCCTTCTCTGAACTAATATGCATAGGAATGCATCAATCCAGTGGTGCTCAGAGTGTCATTCTTTGATCTGGATTGATGTTTTGAGGGCTACCTCTCAGGGGGAGTAGCTAGATGTTTCTCATAAAGTGTTGATAACAGAGAAAGTTTAGCAGATTAGAGTAACAACATGCAAGGAGAGAAATCATGTGAAAAACTCAGAGAGAAAGAGTTCAAATGTGTAAAAAGAAAGGGGGAGTATCTTGTCTTGATGATCATTAAGTTTTTCACATCATATGTTGCCATTAATGACAAAGGGGGAGATTGTTGCAAGTATGTGCCTAATCGATGGTCATTGATGTCAACATATCTGTGTTGTCATTGGTGTCAACTATGCTTTTACTTTGTTGCTTGCTTGTATGGAGTGAGATGATTTGTATTTACTTATGTAAGTGATCTTGATGTTGAGGATATTGAGAAAATTAGCCCCTCCGATGGTAACAGTGTGTTGCAGTGGAAACAGTGTATTGTACTTAGAAGAACAGTCTAGAAGTTTGCTCTGCATTTCCTGTAGAATGAATATCTTTGCCTGCGGATTGGAAGTTATTTAGAAGTCTGTATGAAGATGTTATATTCCAAGTTTGAGCCTTCGGAATGAAGATTTGAGTGAGCTATGTTCACCAGTGTGAAAACAACTTTTCTTGTATGTTTGGTGGTGATAGGGAGAAAGTGTTATGCTCTGCATTCCTCCGCATTGAAGTATTTTGCTCTGCGGTTTTGGAATCAAGTTTGTGATGATATTGAGTGCTTACAACTACAATGGTTTGTGATTTTGCAGTCCACAAGCTATCCTTTCCTTATGACAGTGGTTGACAGTGTTGTTCTTGTGCTCCAGTTTGAAGAATCTTCTTGATAGAATGGTTAGAGATTGTGCGGTTCTTCCTGGTGATTACAATGTGCTTGTGGATGTCTCCTGATTGTGTTCCTACCTTTGGATTGGTCTGCAAAGAGAAAATTGGATTATGAACGAAGAATGTTCTTAGCAGGCCTAGTGCCCTCATCAGTCTTGGGTGACTTAGTTAATTTCACTATTTATGGAGATGCATTGAAGATTGTAGAAGCATGTTGTGGCATGGAGGATTGTGTTTGAGTCCCAGCTAAGGTATGGCATGATCCGCATACATCTTTACATCTTTTCCTTAGCTTAATTTGTATTAGGTCTAGACCTATTTTATGTATGATTGTAATGCCGACCTTGGAGACTGATCCAATGGTTGATGAATGTAATGCCAACCTTGATGTACATTCCAAGGTTGATGAATTGTATAAAAGTATGTAATGTAGTTGCAAAAAAATGTGTGTGATGCAAATATGAAGAGATAAGTGTGAAGGTGTGAAAGAGCAGAGCAGAGAAGTTATATTGTGCTTCAATGGAACTAAGCCCTGACATGAAGTAGATGCTACTTAATCAATTCACCACTTTGGCAGTGAGCTACCCCTTGGCAGTGAGCCACCCTTAGGTAGTGAGCCATTCTTTGCAGTGAGCATTTTGGGCAATGAGCCTCTATTTTTCAATATTGTTATAACTCATATATTTCTGTGGGCTAACACCCACTATGGTTTTTCTCTTTTAGGGTTTTCCATGTAAAAATATGGTGTCTACTGTATTGGATGTGTGATTGTAATTAAGTTTATGGTTTCATGCTTTCATGGTTAAATCTGATTATGAATAATAAAGTTGTTGATGGTTTGATATTCATATGAAGATAAGTTTTTGTGACGACTGGTTCACCCCCCCTCTCAGTTGTCTGGTGTATTTCAACATAGATGCTAAGACATTCTCATGTAATTCCAATTGTCTCAACTACCTAACTACCATGTGGAATATCAATAGTCACACAACCATGCCATGTTGCCAACATACTACACATAGTACCAAACATGGCTTCTCCACATGGATAAACACCACAAATGATTGGATACTATTTCTCACACAAATTCAAATGGTTGTCGACCAACTTCCCCTAAATGCCTATATGCCTTCTTCCGCTATAAACAAACACCAAGTACTACATGTAGTAAAAGAGACAAACACCTGATTGCTTCTAACTTCTTGTGGTACCCTTGAGCACCTCCTAGGACTTCATCATGCCCTTAGCCATCTCCAACAATACCACATGTACTCCTAGATTGTCATACATGGGTCCACAATATTGTGTCTCCCACTTGTGGGATGAGGTAGAAAAATGACCCCTATGTGAGAAATACTAACAAACACCTTTGAATAAAACAAAACCTTCAAATAAATGTGCCTTCACTTGAAGGTTGCATCATCATTTAACCTTCGAGTGAAGGCAAGGCCTTCATTCGAAGATACATTTAAATGAAGGTATTTTTTAATTCTTTTTTGGAATAAAATAAAAAGGCCTTTGTTTATTATTTTTAATAACAAAACATAATGTGATTTTTGCATTTTCTAAATTCTAGCATATAGTTGCAAGGCACATGGACCTGTGATAGCGAAAGGAGCCTTAGGGAAGAAGGCAATAACTATACCTTTGAATAGAGGTCTTAACTGCTAATGGTCAACAATCACTGCTTGTGTCTACTTGTATTTATCATTTTCTCCTTCGATATGCATGTAAAATAAATGAAAGTTCTTTTTTTCCTTTGAAATTAGTCTTCATTTTTCTCTAAATTAGGGTAAACTCTAAACCCTAAAAATGAAATATTTCCTAAACTTAAACCTAAACCCTAAAATCTAAATCCTAGACATTGAAAAATCTTAAACCCTAAACCCTAAGGAATAGAACCTCTTCACTATTCTTCAACAATAAGATATATGGTCTACATTGGAAAGTTTTGACAATTCTATGATTATCTTCTCCATTCAATTTGAATTTTGCAAGGCTTGGGATTCCCCAAGTGCACTAATTTACTTCTCCATCTTTGAATAACTCCATATTTCTTACTCACTACTTTACCAATTTTGAATATGTGGTTCTCAACTCATCCAAGAATCATTTCTAGCTACCCACTAAGATGCATAGCCCTTCATAATCAATTTTCTAGTCCCCCATTAGACCTTGAATTTAGTCATGTCATCATTTTCCCTTTGATGGATAGATGCCAACTCTCTTCCTAAGAGAATCGAACTACAAATATAGACCCATGGTTTGTTAAAAAAGAGTTCACTAGAAATTATAGGATGAGTTGGAAGTAGTGGCATTTTTATAATTCAAAATGAAACTTCTATGGGGTTGAAATCATGTTTAAACCCGTATGTGCAACTACACATATTTTCATGTGTGATACCTCCTGTTCTACCTCAAATTTCCTTGGGTCTTAAAAAAAATATAATTTCAATATGAGTGGATAGCTAATTCTATTTAATGGATTCATACATGTGTAGAAATTTCAAGGTATATAAAATAGTCATTGAAATACTTAGACCATTATAAAAGCTAAGGTCCTCCATGAATCATGGGACTGATCAACACTAGTTACTCTCTATAATTTATGATAAATATTTCATAGAGTGGCAGTCACATTCAAATCCTTGTCCATAGTTTCACATGTTCTTATGACATAGATTTCCTTTTTCCATTGTGTTCATTAGGTCTTCATTAGAGATACCCTTGGGTATTACCTAGTTGTGATTTGGGTCCAAACATGTCAATTTCTTAAAATAGGGGCCAAACATGACCCTATTCCTTTTTCTCATTCCTTCAAGTTAATTTTAGGTTAGTGGTTTTCAACTCATCCACACATCCCTTCTAACTATCAACTAGGGTGCACAACACTTCATACTTTGCTTCCTATGCCTATGTTAGGCCTAGAGCTTTGGATGCATCATTTGGGGCTAGTTTCTCTTCAACATCAAGATGCCAACTCTCTTCCTAAGGGAATTGGAGAAGATTATTTTAAAAATGGCAATTGTTATAGAATGTTGATTGATAACTCACACTTATCCTCATTTCAATAGATAATAACAGAAGCAAAAGGAAGAATCTAGCATCTCACTACTCTCTCACTTCAAGAACCTAGTGAAAATATGAGTGTAGTTCAACATTATGAAGTAAAAATTATGTAAATTAAGATGATAAATATCTTTCATCAAAACAAAAAATAATCTTCCTATATTATCAAATTTTCTAGTTAATATTTCACCTTCTAATCTTCTAATAGTTAGATGTTAGAATGGTGGTAATGGAATAGACAAAAACAAAATTTTGAAGATAATATTTATAAAAAAAAAACCATGTCACTTGAAAAATGAGCATTTAGGATATATAAACCATGGACCCATAGTAGCATGATTATTTTTCTTAGTAACTCTATTCCACTATGGATTGTAGAAAATTTTATGTTGACATGTAATATCATGATCAATAAGAAATTGCTGAAACTCTTTGATGAGTAAATCAGCCCTGTCTATCCAAAGTTGCTTTATCTTCATCTTGGGATGATTTTCCAAAATATCTTTGAAGAATATTGTAATCTCAAGAATGGTTAATTCTTGATTTTGATGAAATAGATCTGGAGATAAATTAAGAATAATTTCATCTTGATGGGGTGAGATAGTACCTACCTCCTAAAGGTGAGGACATTTGCATAGCTTTGTAAATGTTGCTATCTATGAGCTCTAAGGGATTAAAGGCCCAATAAGATTTGTTCTCTTGAAAGGATTCTCGATGATGCTTTCCTCAAATGAAACCTTGAAAGACTTCACTTGGACATGATGAATAATAACAATTCCTCTAACCATTTTGTGAGCATGAAATGCATCAAACCATATTTGGTGTGGCACAATATTTGATTCAAAAGATAGCTTGTATCATCCCCTTGCATGACCATGGAAAATGACATGTTGTACATGATGAATCAAAACTTTCAAGATTGTACATTTGATATAAATCTTCACAATACCACATGATAAAACTATCTCATAGTCATTATCCATGTGTTTCATGAATCACTTGTCTCTGCCATAACTTAGTTTTTTTGTAGGCATAAGTGATGGGGCAGACATATAGAAGACTGGAATGGGCATGTTTGGTACATGTATCACTTCAAGTTAAAACTTAAATTTTTAATCAAGACATCATCAATTCCAAACCTGGTGAGAATAAAATCATCTTTGGTTGTGACCTATTCTCCCTAATGTAGTGTGGATTAATTTGAGGGAATGTTCCTAGGACTAGTGATCCAACAAATGGTTCTTAAGCTATCTATATATTCAATAGATGTTCTCGAATGAGAAGAGGCATGTGAGGTGATGTGTGTTTTGAGAAAAAAAAGTATCCACCCCTCTTCTTAGAATATTCCTAAAGATCTCAAATGTACTTTCAAAAATTCCTTCCTCATCATAATTTAAATTCCTAGAATATCCACATTCATGTTACTTATTGAAAGGATGTTTGTTCTATCCTCAACTTCTTCATGGTCTCTTATATGGTTTGATTACATGAACTTTATTAGTGGTGGACATGTTTCCTAAGTTTTGTAATGAATCATGAAACTAGATGAATTTTTAACATGATGTCTTTAAAATGAAGGATACAAGTGTGATTTTTTATGAAGAGAAGACACATATGAAAGTTACATACAAATATTTCAGATTCAAGTGGAAGAAATTAATAATAATAATATATTTTAAATCATTCTTGACTCATTCTCTTGCTTCCCTAATCTTTTCACAAATTATGTTGAATTGTGAAAGTAACTCCACAACATAATTTTAGGTTTAGGCTTTAGTTTTTATATTGTAGAACACTTTCAAGAGTTAACATAGGCTCTAGAAATGAAATTAAATTCCCTCTTAATAGTCATTATCATTCAACTCTACCTCTTGTTTGATAACAAATACTCATATTTTTCCTCTTGTTTCTTCCTTTGTGAAATTTTGGTCTTATTGTCAACTTTTGTAGGTCCTCAAGGTCCATTTGATAATCCTTTTCTACCCTTCCATTTGATTTTTAATAAAGATTTATATCTACCAAACCTTGACTCATTGTCTTCCCAAAATTTATGAGCATTATGGTTATACAACTTATGGTACAAAATAAATGGAGTTTCAAGCAAAGGAAATCCCTCCCACTATTTTCAACTTACCATTGTATTCCCCAAGATGGAAATTCAAATTCATGATAAATTATTATACTTCTAAAGCATGGAGAGTCAACTACCATGAAAGAGGAATCAATTAATGTAATTCATCAATATTAACACAACCTCAAAGATACAAAGATTGTGAAGAAACTGAAGACAATAGATAGTTTGATCCAAGGATACAAGAGCACCACATTGCCATATAATTTTTTTTAGTTTCCCCAAATGAAATTATGCAGAAATGTATTCAGTCATTTTGATGTAGGGAGACACATGGTTAATTTCATGTTAACTTGGCTATGCCACTGTTTTTTTTATTAAAGGCTAAAAAAAGAGGATTTTGAAAGGGCTTCTTCCCTTATATAGTATAAACCATAAAAAACAACATAACAATAGTCCAAAAGTAGCCAAGTTGCAACATAAAAACATGAACCCTAAATAATAGAGCTATAAAGAATATAGTATCTATAACGCTAAGAAAAGACAATAGTAAAAGGAATAATATCTACATAGTATAGAAAACACCTGGAGATTAAGTTTGATCAAATGTCACACCTACTTAACAATCCTCATGGAGGGATTCAAGGTGGACATACTTTGCATCCTCCTACTCCTTCTCTCAATCCTTTTAGCTTATTATTCTAGAGTTGGGACAAAAATCACATGAGTTAGGCAAGGTTTAATTTTCTCTTAATCTTTTTTAATACTATTGGCACTATTTCAAATAATGGTTTTGTTGAACTCCACCACCTTTTGCAAATTGGCATTGATTTCTTGAACATCCTTCTCTAGAAGGGCAATCATGTCATCCTACACGGGGATGTCTATATTCATATTATTTTTTTCTTCCAAGACATTCCATTGGTTGGAGATAAGTTTCTCCATTTCCTCCAAGATAAGCACATCACTATCAACTTTGTTGGCTAGCATTAATGTCTTGAGACTGACTTTGTTGAACTCAAAGTGAAAGGTCTTCAAAGTTTTGTATTGAGACACCACTTCTTTATTAATCTCAATGAATTTATTAGTCAACATTCTCACCACTAAAGCCATAGCATCAATGGAGGAGGAAAATTAAGAAGTATTAGTAGGGTTAGGGTGAGTGTGAGATCATGATGGACCAAATAGTGGTAATGGTAAAAAACTTGGTGGATGAAAAAGTACTAACATTTAGATTTGGATGGGAAAAGTTTTAATATTTCTATCTCAAATATGTATTACCTCAAAAAATGCCTTGGGATTACATTAGATTTAGGCAAGTGGGAGTCCTAAAACTTGCCAAATAAACTTGCAAAACCACTCATTTAGTGTTATCCTAATAAAATTCATGACTTCATCCTTGAAGTCGATAAACATTTTTGTAAATAAATTTATTAAAACAAAAAGGGTTTGTAGAGAAAATTATCAAGATTCTAAAAATATAATATATTCCTCATTATAATTTTAATAGAGAATTATTATTAATTTTCTAAATACACTATGTTTGATTTCCTGATGGATATACTTATTGAAAAACATTCATAACTTTCAAACTATTTATCCTTTTTTAAATCCAAAAGATGCATCACATTCTAGGCTTTATTGTCTATAGGTTTTTTTTTTTTTAATTTCATTTTTTTGACCAAGTTAGGTTGGTTGGAAAATTATTTTTTAATATTTTAAAAAATTCATAAATAATTATTTATTTATTAAATTTTAAAAAAAATATGCATCACATCTGTTCATGTGTCTTTTAGTTAAATCCTAATCTTGGAGGAAAATATTTTTTTTTTCTTATACTTAGGTTGGCTGGAATGACACCTACTTTTTACATTTTTTTGAAAATTATAGTAGTGCCTCATTGAAATATCCAATTTTTACCAAACTAATTTTAAAAAAATATAGTATCTCATAAACTAAATTCAGTTTCCTACAATTTTTATTACTACTTTATTTTTAGATTGTGTAAATAACTCGTTCAATTTTTGACATGAAGTTACTTAAGTATGTTTTTATAATTTTCATTGCCATGTAGGAGTATTGTTTGGCCCATCATGATCCTGAACTCATCCTAGGGTCAGATCCTAAACCACCAATCTTCATAAAATTAAGAACCTCATCATCACTATCCTTCATCACTTCCTTCTCTTTCTCCTTTTGTTTTATATTATGAGTGCCCTCTTCTTCATCCTAGAAGTCAAAATATTCCACCAATACCACTTTCTTCTTTCCCTTAGACTTTGAATTATGATTTTTGGAGTCTTGGAGTTGCTTGTAAAATTCACCCCTATACAACACTAGGGCAGATATTAGGTGGGGTGGGGCCAACCAAGGTTAGAGTATCCTTGAGATAGGCCTTTTTAGTCACATGGGCATCCAGCTCCAAATCCTTCTTATGCTTTTTGGGTGGGGGCTTAGAAGATGAGGAAGGGGAGGGTAGCTCAAACGTAGGAGGCAAAGCATGAGAATTCTTGGAAGTGATAGCATGGTTAACCAATAGTAGAATAAGGGATTGGTGCAAGGGAGCAACCCTGATGCCTTGTTTGAATTCAAGCATTGAATGTTCGATGGATGATAGTAAGAAGAAGAGAAAGATCACAAGATAAGAATGGTGAAAATGACACAACATAGTTAAATGAAAGGAATAAATAGCTTGGAATCTCCCTTCTAGGGTGACATACCTTATAAGCTGTAGAGCCACATCATCCCATGGGCAGGGCAACAATGTTCTGGTGAGCTCATTTTGAATTCTATTCAAGTGCTCCTCATGTCAATATCATTGATTTTTTTAGTGGCAAATTTTTTCCAATTGGCAAATAGTTAAAATTGGGGCCTCCATTTTTGGTGAATAGTTGAAGCTATAAAGGAGACTAAATCACCCATTTTTTATGAAATTCTAATTTAGCATTTGGTTAAATTCCCTAAGAATTATTTTATTAAACTAATAAATTAAATTATTTCACCAAGTAAACAATACATCATTGGAGCCGAATTGCTGATAGTTTATAATATAATTACAAATCTCAATCATATTTGTCATTAATATTATATTCTCACCATTACTTTTGGGGCAATATCACCATTACTAATAAATTCCCACTTACTTTTAGGGCTATTTTCACTTTGAATCTAGGGCTTTATTGTTGCCATTGATTACCATTTTAATCAAATGGCTCTAGTTGAATTGTAACATGCCTTCTCATATTACTTGGATTTACACACACAATTTACTAAGAAAGTAAAAAACATGAAATACAAGAATGGAATATTTTTTTTGTTAATCATTTGATAAACATCAATAAATAAAAGTACATCTTTTCTGAATATTTTTCAACCTTAAAATTTCTTATATTCAAAGATAACTTGTAGTGATAAAATTTCACTTTACATTTACACATACATTGCTCATGGAAAAAACATAATTTTACATCATAATCATATCATGAAACTTTATATAAAAAGTACTATCTTTGGAATTTTGATAACTATCATTCAAATCTTGATGAGTCTTCTGCTACAGAGGGAGAGCATCATCCGAGTGCTTTACCTCCAACCACAGACCAATGATCCCTCGCACACCTTCCTTCTTGGAAGTGGCGCTTCCCTTCACAAAGAGAATAGACATGTGGATCTAAAAAATTGCCATATGAGTCCTAATGTTGTGCCCTACGTAACTCAATCAACCATATGACTCTAGACATCCTTCTAGCTAAGTATGATCATATTGACCAGTTACGCCATCTAGACACTATGAACTGACTAATGCATGCAAAGACAAATGCATTACATTGGCCAAAGTTTCTATATAAAGAGACATTTTCAATAAACATAGTCATGTGTTCACACACCTCTAACTCGAATTGAAGACTATCTCATCCTACAATTTAATTTATTTTGGCTAAAAATTCTAGATATACTTGTCTGATCTATACTCAATTTCTAGTCCATCTAACTTAGAAATATTCCTTATCTAGGTTATATTCACAATATGCAAATTTAGATATCTTTATCTTTCTCAAGAGTACCTTATTACATATCTACAATTTATTAATCTCTTTGAGCTAGTGGTCATCTTTCATTCATCAATATAGAAAAATTAAGAATGATAGAACATCATAAAAATACACAAATTTATTTGAATAAACATATTGTTCGATATACAAATACATATCATAGTTTAAATGTTTCTAATGATATCTCAATCATCTAATACTCTTAAGAGTAAGGGATAATCTTTCCCAAAGTCTTCAAATGAAATTCAATAAACTCAAATGAGTTAAGAGAATAAGAACATATACATATCATGATGCAGGAGCATCCCAAGTTGCACAACAATCTTGCATCAACCAAAAATATTTGTGATCTTTTATTTTCTTTCATTTCAGTTGTAGTTTAGTAATTTATAGTTCAACATTTTATACTACATTTTTTTGTATCTTCATATCAGAGCTCGCAGAGTAGGAATTAGCTTCTATGCCATGTCATCTACATCATATCAAGATTTCAAGTGATTTGGATTTGTTTTCTGAGAGTTATCACTATTAGAAGATCATCAGCTTTCACAGAGCAGAGCATTCATGTAGTCAGTTGAGAGGAGAAGATTTGCAGAGCACTTCCATGACTTGTGGAGCCTAATGGGACATCATACACGACATATAAGGGCCTGATAGACCTTCCTTGAGGTTCGCACCAAGTTTCATTCATTTTCAAAGCAATGCCATGTGTTATACGTTGACCTACATGTTTCTACACGTTACATCTCATTGGAGTTTGTAACTTCTTGTCGCCGACGTGGAGGATCATTTGAGCTTGAAGATGATATATATACATCTCTTAGATGCATTAGGGAGGTAGTTCTCAAGTTAAGTAGTTTTAGAAGATAGATTCTTTTTGGGAAGGCACTTCAATGCCATATCTTGCACATTTGTTGTAACCCAGAAAGCAGGCTTGTGAGCCCTTTGAATGTAGCCCGCATGTTGCTAGCATATAAGTACTTTGATTATATGATATATTGAGCATTTGTATCTTCCATTTTATTCTATATTTGTGTCATTTCCATTGTGTTTACTCTAGCTGCATGGTTCAACAATTCATTCTTTGGACCCTCCATCCATGACTGCACCAAGTGGTATCAGAGTGAAGTTTTGAATCCTTTGGGAAGTTAAGGCTTTCCGTAAGATCTTGTGGTGAATAGAGTGCCAACCTAAGGTAGTCTACTTGTGTTTGTCAACAGAGTGCTGATTGTGAGGCAGTTGCTACCTTGTAGGCAGATCGTTGAATTGAGGTAGTTACACCAAATCCTAGGAAGAGATTCTGCCAAGGAGGATGCCTGCTATGGCCAATGTTGCTGGAAGAATGAAAGAAATGATAGAGATGATGAGGACAATGAAGGTTGGATTAGATGTTGTAGAAGAAGATAGAAGAAGAGGACTAAACCCTAGACATGAAGATGAAAGTGATGATGATGAATTTCAAGTTGCTGAACAAAATGAAGAAACCCTAGAAGAAAAAGAATTAGACTAGGTGAAGATGTTGAAAGCTATTTCTAAGATTAGTAAGAGACCTAGAGTGGAAGTATCAAACTATATTGGAAATTTGAACCCTGAGGAATTGATTGACTGGATAAATGACTTGGAGGAATACTTTGAATATGAGGAAATTGAAGATCCAGAGAGAGTAAGATTTGCAAAGACTAAGTTGAAAGGATATGCTGCTATTTGGTGGAAAGAAGTTCAATTGGATAGGAATAGGAGAGGAAAAGATAAAATCAATAAAATGGGATAGGATGGTGAAAAAATTGAAGAATCAGTTCATACCTACTGAATATGAGTTGGAACTATTAAAGAGATTGCAAAACCTGAGACAAAAGGAGAAATATGTGAAGGAGTATAATGAAGATTTTCATAAGATGATCATAAGGACAAGACATAGTGAAGCAAGAAAGGAGAAAGTGGCAAGATACATAAATGGATTGAGGATGAATATTCAATAAGAACTAAGTTTGGTAAGGATGACAATAGTAGAAGAAGCATATCAGTTTGCATTAAAAGTTGAAGACAAGTCGAATAAGAGGCATGAGCAGAGACAGAGAGGTAGAGGAGGCAAATTTCAAAGAGGTAGAACATATTCCAGAGGAGAAATGCCTTATGCAGAGAAAAACAAGGAAAATAGCCCATATAAGAAGGAAGATAGAGATAATAATTCATACCAGAGAGATGATAGAAGTTTCTACCACAACAGCAGAGAGAATCATAATTCTTACCACAATGAAGGCCACATAAGAGATGAAAGAGGATTTGATAAAAGAACATTAAGAGGAACTTGTTTTAAGTGTGGAGGTGAAGGACACAGAGCATTTGAATGTCATCAGGGAAGTACAAGCAAGAGGACAGAGAATAGTGTAAGAGCAGCTTATTAATATGTAGAGGAAGAACCTATTGGATCACCTAGTTCAGTGGGAAAGCCAGAGAAAGGAGAATCATTATTCATGATAAGAGAATTATTTCAAACAGAGACAACTGAGGATCCATCGAAAAAGAAAAGTTTGTTCTAGACAAGATGCAAATTAGGAGGTAAATGTTGTAAAGTTATCATTTATAGTGGGAGTACATATAATTTGGTTTCAGAGGATATGGTGACTAAGCTGAATTTGGAGAGACTAAAACATCTGAAGCCCTACAAGATAGCATGGATTCAAGATGAACACATGGTACTGGTGAGTGAATAATGTTTGGTGAAATTTCATATAGGATCTTATAATGATGAGGTATTGTGTGATATTATGCCAATGGATGTATGTCATATATTATTGGGAAGACCATGGTAGTATGATAGAAAGATACTTATACTATAACATCTAATGGGAAGAAACATATCTTGATACGTTTGGAAGATGAGCCTAAGAGTGAAGTATGTGGGAATGCTAGAATCTATTTGGTAGATGGAAGGAAATTTTTGGATGGATTGATACATGAGAGTATGTATTTTTCTTTGATTCTAATAAAGTGCAGAACCATAAGTACAAGAAACACCACAAAAAAAGAAGAAGAACCACCACCAAAAGAGATAACTGAATTATTGATAGAGTACCAAGATATCATATCTAATAATGTGCCTAAAGGATTGCCATCAATCCAGAGTATCATCCATCATATGGACCTTATACCTAGAGCTAGTTTTCCCTAACAAAGCAGCACACCGGATGACACCAGGAGAAAATGTGGAGCTGAATAAAAAAATATAGGAGCTGTTGAGGAAATGATTGATAAAAGAAAGTCTAAGCCCATGTGTGGTACTTGAAATACTAGCACCAAAGAAAGATGGAGAATGGAGTATGTGTACAGACTCTAGAGAAACCAACAAGATCACTATTAAGTATAGATTTCCATTGCCAAGGATGATGACATCATGGACTATTTGAGTGGAGCAAAGTATTTTACAAAGATAGACTTAAAGAGTGGATACCATCAGATTAGGATCAAAGAAGGAGATGAGTGTAAGACTGCATTCAAGACAAATGAGGGATTGTATGAGTGGTTAGTGATGCCTTTTGGATTGACTAATGCACTGAGTAATTTCATGAGATTGATGAACAAGGTTTTGAAGAAATTCTTGGCTAAGTTTGTTATTGTATACTTGGATGATATTCTATTTTCAGTAAGACAAAGGAGGAACATTTGTGGCATATTATACTTGAGTATTGAAGAGGTTGAGAGAAGAGAAATTGTTGATAAACATCAAGGTGTAGTTTCATGAAGGAAGAATTGGTATATTTGGCATTTGTGATTTTTGCAGAAGGATTGAAGATGGACCCTGAGAAAGTTAGAGCAATTGTTGAGTGTCCAACACTTGTGAACATTGGAAAGGTAAGTTCATTTCATGGATTAGCAAGTTTCTATTAAAAGTTCATTAGAAATTTTAGTATAGTATGCACACCTATGATAGAGACAATGAGAGGTGATAGAAAGGACTTTAAGTGGACATCAGGAGTAGACAAGAGTTTTGAAGTGTTGAAGTAGAAAGTGATAGAGCAACCAGTGTTAGCATTACCAGATTTTAACAAAGTATTTAAAGTAGATTGTGATGCCAGTGGAAGTGCAATTGGAGCAGTGTTGATTCAAGAAGGGAGACTAGTAGCATATTTCAGTGAGAATTTGAATGATGCAAGGAGAAGATATTCAATATATGATCATGAGTTCTATGCCATAATTCAAGCCTTGAAGAAGTGGAGACATTACTTGTTGCCTAAGGAAGTTATGTTATACACTGATCATCAAGCTTTGCAGTATTTGAATAGTCAAAGAAAGTTGCATAAGAGACATATGAGATGGGTAGAGTTCATGCAGAGTTACACATTTGTATTGAAGCATAGGAGTGGGAAGTCAAACAAAGATGCAGATGCATTGAGTAGAAGAATGAACCTGTTGACAAAGATGAGAGTGGAAGTATTAGGATTTGAGGAACTTAAGCAAATGTATGAAGAGGATCTTGATTTTGCAGAAGCATGGAAAGCATGTAAGGAACCTATTGTGATAGACAGAAGTAAGTGGTTGGATTATTTTATTTAGGAGGATATGTTGTTCAAAGTAAATTAGTTGTGTATACCTAGGAGTTTAGTGAGAGATAATTTGATCAAGGAGAAGCATAGTGGTGGATTGGCAGGACATTTTGGGATTGACAAGACAATAGCTTTGGTAAGTGAACACTATTTTTGGCCTTAGATATATAAGGATGTAAGGAAATTTGTTCAGAGTTGTAGAGTTTGTCAAGTTGCAAAAGGGAGTAGTCAAAGTACTAGATTATACAATTCTTTGATAGTACCGGAGAAACCTTGGGAAGATATAAGCATGGATTTCATATTAGGTTTGCCAAGAACACAGAGGGGATATGATTCTATATTTGTAGTAGTGGACAAATTTTCAATGATGGTACATTTCATTCCTTGTAAGAAGACAAATGATGCAATACATGTCATTGACCTATTTTTCAAGGAGATTGGGAGATTGCATGGATTACCTATGAGTATAGTTTCAGATAGGGATGCAAGATTCATTGGATATTTTTGGAGGACATTGTGGAAGAAGATAAAGATAGACCTAAAGTTTAGTTCAACATTTCACCAACAGATAGATGGACAAATAGAAGTGGTAAATTGGATTTTGGGTAACTTGTTGAGATGTTTGGTAGGAGACAAGGAAGGAAATTTGGATCTAATTCTACCACAAGAAGAGTTTGCATACAATAATTCAGTGAATAGGAGTACATGGAAGACACCATTTGAAGTTGTGACAGGAGTGAAACCTAGAGGAGTAGCAAAGCTAAGAGACATTAGTATGGAGAATAAGAGGAGTGTAGAGGTAGAAGAATTTGCAAGATACATGGAGACACTACAGAATCAAGTCAAGAAGCATTTGGAGGAGATGAATAGTAAGTATAAGGACAAAGTAGATGAGAAGAGAAGACATAAAGAATTTTTTAGTCAGAGATGAAGTAATGGTATATCTAAGGAAGAAGAGATTTCCAGTGGGGACATACAAAAAGTTGAAGATGAAGAAGTTTAGACCATGTAAGATTCTTAGGAAATTTGATTTAGGAAAGGCATATGAAGTGGAGCTACTGGAGACATTTGGCATATCACCTATTTTCAACATTGCGGACCTATATCAGTATCATGAGGGAGAGTCATGTGATAGCATTGACGATGGTTTGAAGAATCAATTACCATAGAAACAACTGGAGTAGATAGAGAGCATCTTGGATAGAAGAGTTGGACGTAGTACTAGAGGCAAGCAATATAAAGAGTATTTGGTAAAGTGGAAAGGAAGACTGGAAGAAGATTCATCATGGATATCTCAGAATGAGGTAGGCCACCTTGGCTTTCCTCTAGCCCAGCAAAGTGAGGGACTCACTTTTTCAACAACCCCAGGTGTTTGATGTAGGAGCATCCTAGGTTGTAAAGCAATCTTGCATCAACCAAAAATATTTGCATTCTTTTGTTTTCTTTCATTTCAGTTGCAGTTCAATAATTTACAGTTCAACATTTTATACTACATTTTTCTGCATCTTCATATCAGAGCTCACAGAGTAGGAATTAGCTTCTATGCCATGTCATCTACATCATATCAAGATTTCAAGTGGTTTGGATTTGTTTCCTGAGAGTTATCACTATCAGAAGATCATCAACTTTCATAGAGCATAGCATTCATGCAATTAGTTGAGAGGAGAAGATTTGCAGAGCACTTTCGTGACTTGTAGAGCCTAATGGGACATCATACATGACACATAAGGACTAGATAGACCTTCCTTGAGGTCCACACCAAGTTTCATTCATTTGCGGAGCAATGCCTTGTGTTGTAGGTTGACCTACATGTTTCTACACATTACATCTCATTGGAGTTTGTAACTTCTTGTCGCCAACGTAGAGGATCATTTGAGCTTGAAGATGATATATATATACATCTCTTAGCCGCATTAGGGAGGCAGTTCTCAAGTGAAGTAGTTTTAGAAGATAGATTCTTTTTGAGAAGGCACTTCAATGCCATATCTTGCATATTTGTTGTAACTTGGAAAGTAGGTCTGTGAGCCCTTTGAATGTAGCCCACATGTTGCTGGCATATAAATACTGTGATTATCTAATATATTGATCATTTGAATCTTCCAATTCATTCTATATTTGTGTTGTTTCCGTTGTGTTTACTCTAGCTACATGGTTTGGTCAATTCATTCTTTGGACCCTCCATCCATGACTACACCATATCAAGTCTTCTAATCTCAACTAAGAGATGTATAACCATAATCTTAAGAGGCTCAACTTAAAGTCTAAGAAAGATACCAATAATATTAGAGAAATGAAGACAACATAAATAACTATTGTCCTTAAAGACAACTCTCGGATATCCAAAGCAAATAACTAGACCATTGTCAAAAGTTTAGATACATTTGGATTAACTAATCCTCTGCATAACATTCTAATGCTTTGTATACACAAACTTCTCTAACTAAGAAAAGATTTTCTATTTGAATCAAAAATTTATCCTATTGCTTTCGGTCTAACTCAGACTAGGATTTCTAGAACATTTAACCTACACAGGATTTGTTCTCTATAGACATATGGCCTACATAGGCTATGTTCTCTTAATCCAATAACAAATAACAAATCTCTTCTAATAAAAGAATATGAGTCTAACAGTATTCTATTTCAATAGATAAATCTAGCTCTGCATTTTACAAATGCACAAATACTGTTAATGCAATGATAACAAAGGTTGGAGGTTATCTCTAAATGTAGAGATAAATCTAACCATTTGTTGAATCCAAAACAAAGACGTCTATGTTCTCAGTTTTCTCAATCATGGAGATAACTAAGTTTTCAAACGGAGGGATCTATGTCTTTGAAAACAACATCACAGAGATGACTAAGTCTTTGACAACAAAACACAACAACAACTAAGTCTTTTTTAGTTGAAACACAGTACAATATAGCATAAAAATCACAAATATATATTGAGCGTTCGGCTTCCAGATATAAATCTTATCCTAAGCTCTTTAACTTCCTAAAGAGAAAACATTAATGCTATTATCAGCAATAACTATGCAACAATAAAATAATAGCTTGTTGTTTATGTTCTCAGAGATATCGGTTGCTCAAAAACATGGAAGGAAAAGTTTACTATCATCTACTCTTTAACTTTGATAGCTCTCAAATTGTGAGGCTGACAACAAAATAGTCTATGACAACCAACACAAGGTAATCACTACTTAATAAACTTAGCATAAAAAGAAAGAAGAACTTGTATATACAATGAGTAACCAGACTCCTTTGATATCATCATTTCTCAGTCAAAATTCCACTAAGCTCTTTCTCTTTGTAGTATCTCCTGTATGTAGAGAGCTCCCGTGGTGGTAAAAATAGAGCACACCCTCCTTTTCAATTGCGTTTTTTCATCTATCATTAAAACTCAATCATGATTTTGCACGATGGCTTGTAATATGGAGATGGTGGTAATAAATAATCTCTCATGACTCGGTCAAAAAGACACTCCACTCTCTTAAATAGTTGAGTGTACAAAGGAGATCATAAGACCATGTACCTCATAGAAATAACAAAACATTTACTCATAACCTCTTTCATTAAGAAGTCTTCGACCTATCTCAATAGATCTTAATAAATATCAAACTTAATATATATATTACATCATAAAGAAAGCATATACAACGTATACCCTACATTGTTTTCCAAACATTAACAAGATAAGAGAATGGGGTTGAGGTATTTTCCCCCTCTGTCTCACAATATAGCAAAAATAGACAAGCATAAATAACCTGATAGGACACTATAAAAGAATCTCAACTGGAAATTACCAAAGAAGAGATAGTTAACCAAACACATATATTTGCTCTTGAATATAACTATATCAGGAAAATTGTTGACTATCATCTACATCTTGTTGATGGATGACTAACCCTTCTAGGTTTTTCAACAAAATCTAAGATGAAGGATTACCAACATCAAATCGACTATTGTTGAATTGAGAAACAACTAAGGCCAAAAGTCATAATCAACTTACCAAACTTAACAGGGCTCACTAAATTATGCAACTCAAGACTTAGATGGAAACTACTTGTTCTTTACATATGTCTATTTACTTCTCTCTGATGATGCTCTCCCTCTCTTTCTTGGAGGGTGGAAAACCTGTTTCCTGAATACAACTTGCAATCACCAAACTGAGATTAGTGTATCATTAGTTAAACCAGATTCATCATGAATAAATAATCATGAAAACATATAATCACATGTCTAAATTCTATGAATATTCTCAAAATCATGAAATCATAGATTTATCCTAACATTTTCACTTAATGTCAAATCGTTAAATCAACCAAAAAATATCTACTAATTACTTACAAGTAAAAGTAAAACATAGTCAAAACTAGGGATGTAACATATCTCCCCACATAAGATTCATCGTCCTTGATGATCCTATGTATCCAAAATAATAACATAATAAAGTTTTTGTTTATCTTTGAAAAACATAGAACAAATAAGGAAATCTTTGTTGAAAATCATAATAATCTTCCCATGTAGCACTATCCTCTACATACTGGTCCCACTAGACCTTGCACTAAGTAACCTCCCTGTTACACAAGCGGTTCTTGTGAACTTTGAGCACTTTGAGAGGTTCTATCATGACAACTCCTAGGTCCTATACCTATAAAGCATTCCAATCGAGAACATGATTACCACCTGCTATATACTTTTTCAAATATGAAACATGAAAAACATTATGCATCCTGGTAAGAGCTACTGGTAGAGTGATTCTGTAAGCAATTAGATTGATCACTTCGATAACTTCAAAGGGTTCTACATATCTAGAGGCTAGTTTGGATGACTTTCCAAACTTTATAGAACTTTATTGAGGCTTAATCCTCAGAAGAACTTTTTCTCCAACTGAGAATTGTCTTGGTGTATGTTTGGCATCAACATAGCTTTTCTGCCTATAATTAGCTTCCGCTAATCTTTTTCTGATTAGCTTAACCTATTCTTCCATTTCTACCAACATTCCTTGACCAATTCTAATCCTATCTTCTAGCTTATCCCAACTTATAGGAGTTTGACACCTTCTTCCATACAATGCTTCAAATGGAGACATCTTAATAGAAAAAATATAGGATTTGTTATAAGAAATATCCATAAGCGATAGATACTCTTCCCACTTCTATTGCTAATCCATATAATACATGTTGAAAGTAGAGAATACTGAGAGGGGGGGGTGAATTAGTATTATGCAAAACCACTTCTTAACTTCTTCATTAATCCAATTTCCAAAATTAATAACATGAAAGCAGAATAAGCATAGGAATAGCAACCATAAAGACAACACATGAACACCAAGATTTTTATGTGGAAAACCCAAAAATGAAAAAAGCACTGTGAGTGTTAACTCACAATATATAATGATAATAATACCATATTACAAGAGGCTTACTGCCATGGGGCTCACTGCCCAAAGAAACGCTCACTACAGGTGGACTCACCGTCCACTAAGAAAGAAGGATAGAAAGAGAAATGGATCACTGCCAGTTATGAACTGCTATAAGTGCATCTACAACATGCTAAAATATAGTTCCTTTGATTGGTTAATATACTAACTCAAAGCTCTTCATCATTACTGCCCTATTTTTCTGCTCTTCTACATATACTCTATTTTCTGCCCTTGTTTTCTTTTTCTACTCTTTACTCTGCTTATAATCCTTCACACTTTGAATTCACACATTATATCTCCTCTCCCTTTATCAACATCACAATCCATCAAGTATCTATATCCACAACAAGATTCATTTCATAATCAGGTCGGCAAGCCAGACATGAAGCATGTATATAATGTATTTTACCTTGTCGACTTGATCATGTGTATAAACAATAATGCAGACCCAAAAAAACATGAAATAATCTTTATATAGGTTGGAACCCATCATTCAACAACTTAGATTGATAGCTTAAACAATATATCTTCTTTGCATAAAGATCTAACATGCCCGTCGACTTGTCTCTTAAGAACATGCTTGACCTAATCAACTATCACATCAAAACTCTTACTGCGGACCATATGAGACTCAAAGAATCACATCAACCATTCCTCATACCTCACAGATCATATCTGACCAACTGCAAGTCATGATGTCATTATGTGGTGAATGTGGAACTCAGAACTATCTCTTCTGCCTTGGTGAAGTACTGGCAAACCAAATGTTGGAACTTGGAGTTTTGTAGACAATCTTCCAGATCACTTCAGACTATGTAACTCAGCAACTGGATGCTTCTAACACCTATCCATACTGCCTCAAAACTATACATTGATACAGTCACTTACGAAGAAATGTAGACCAAAATACCCATGCACTCTGCACTGTTCCTGACTTAACTGTGTTCGCCCAGACATAAACCAATCACAACTTAACTTCCAGAAGTCACCAGGACTTGCAATCTTGAACATAGCACCTTCAAACAATTGTAGACAACATACCTAAACTGCATATACTGATCTTCAATTGCAGAGGCATACTGACCCACTTCCTGTCACTTGCTCTGAATACTGCCCATACTTAGTCATTTTAGCCTTTCGGACCAGAATACTTTTATGCCTTGTTGCCAAACCAAGTTGGTCTTCCAGAGTAATGTATCTTTGTCATGTTAGTGGGATACCTTTACCTTATTTCCATCAATGACAACATGTCATACTTCATTAGAGCAGTGTCTCTTGCCAACAATACATTCACAACAAATCTTCAAGAACTCGGTTTACCCTTTCTGTCTGATCATCTGTCTCAGGGTGATAAGTTGAGCTTATATTGAGTCGAGTTCCTAGCAATGAAAAGAATGTTTTCCAAAATCTTGAAGTCATCCGTGCATCTCTATCTATAATAATCTTCTCAGGAACTCTTGTTGAACACACTTAAATATTGAGAGGGGGGTGAATTCGTATCCAATTAAACTTCAAATCCTTTGGAGTAGATTAAACCTTAAACATTACAACATTAACATAAACATGAAAGATCAACACAATGCACATCAACACATAACACCAGATATACATAGAAAACCCAAGAAGGGAAAAACCATGGTGAGGATTAACTCACAATATATGAAGCTCAAAATTACAACTTTGTTTTAGGGCTACAACCCAAGGAAGCTACTACTCCCTACTAATTTTTTTTTAGGTCTACAACCCAAGGAAGATACTACTCCCTGAAGAAAGGATTTAGGGTCACTCCCAAGGAAGCTAAAACTCCTTCCTGACTTTATTTTCGGGCTACAAGCCAAGGAAGCAAATACTCCTTGAATTGAGAATGAACTTGGAAAAGATTACATCATGAAAGTCCTTCTACTATCTAAAAATTGACATTGAAGCTCACACCTTTGATGATTGTAATTCTATTTCTTCACTCTACTTCTGATGATTGGATAATTAAGCACATTCTTCACTTCCCTCATGTCACAAAAATGTCTTCAAGATGAATCAGGACATCCCTTATTACTTTTGCTCTTTCCTCTTCAATCACACATCATAATGCATATAATATGTTGGGAATTAAGGTATCTCAACCTTGGTAATTCCTTACATTATTAATGTTTGTATTTATTATTTAATTGCCTATGTTGTAAATATTTGTAAATTCCAATTGTCATATTGTGGGATGTGGCACGATGATGTGTCAATCCTACATGGAATATGACAACTTGTAATTTTGTCCTCACATGAGGAGATAGGCATCCCACTTTGTGGTAGGAGCATTTTGCCATGTGTCAGCATCTTCCATGTTGTGTAAGGGAATGTTTGACTGAAACTGTTATGACGGATTCCTATGAGGAATCTATGACATGTAAGAGTCAGAAATAGAAGCATGTAAGACAAGTGAAGACATGTGTCGTAAAGCATATTTGAAAAAGACATATTTGGGCACCCCAAGGTGGACTATGACATGTTGTAAGAGAATATGCTATTTTTAACATGTGTATGATAGATTCTGTTATAGCTGTAAGTTGTAACCGCTATGATAGATTCTATGACAGTCGTAAGTGTCATAAGAGCATCTGTCATAGCCCATTTTGGAAATAGGCAACCCATTTGGGATGGGAGCTATGGACAAGTGTTAGGCACATTCTACAATGTTGACCAAGTGTCCTTAGGTGTGGGTTTTGGTTCATGAAGCCAAGTTGGACACCCATTCCAAGAAAGGTCCATTATTGCCTAGTATTTTGTATAAAAGCAGGTGCTTGGAGAGGGAGTTGTATCACAGGTTCTACAAGTACTATTATGCTTCCGGTTTGACTCCAGACACGAGTGTCGAAGACCATTGAAGCTTGCATTGCAAGTGTATTGTAAACATATTTCAGATTTGTTAATACATTGTGCATGTTTCTGAGTGTGGGGTTTTTCACCCGATAAGGGTTTTCCCCACCGTAAATCTTTGTCTCTCTTCTTTTGTCTACTTTTTGGTTCTTGTGTTTTGCTGCAATATCCCATGTTAGTGATTTAACATTGCTATAATAGTTAGGATAAAATTGAATTTGCATAGCCCTCTTCTTATTAGATTAGTGTAGGAAGCGATTTCCACACACCTAGCTTCCTTTCAGTTGGTATCAGAGCTTGATCACCTTTGGTCCTAGTTGTTGGGTAGGGGTTTTTTGAGCCGATCTTAGGTTGAGTGGGAGTCTGTGCGGAGTATTCTATATCTTGTTGCAGCAAGGAGATGACAAGCACATCCAGAAGATTTGAAGTGGAGAAATTCAATGGCACTAATTTCAAGCTGTGAAAGCTCAAGATGGAAGACATGCTTGTAGACCGAGACCTTTGGGAAAGTGTTAATGGAACTAAACCAGCTACAATGTCACAAGATGAGTGGGATCTCAAGGATCAGAAGGCTAAGGGTCTCATAAGACTTAGTCTTGCTGATTTTGTTCTGTTAAATGTCCATGAGGAGACTACTGCAAAACTACTTTGGAAGAAGTTGGGGGATGTGTATCAAGCCAAATCTCTAGTTAATAAACTTTTCCTGAGAAAGAAGTTGTATTCTCTTTGAATGGAGGATGGAGGATCCGTCGCTGAACATATGAATACTTTTAACATGCTAGTTGCACAATTGACATCTATTGGTGTGAAGATGGAGGAGGAGGATTGGTGTATGACCCTGCTTTGTTCTCTATCGGACTCATGGGATCATCTTGTCATGGCTATTGGAAGCACCACATCCACATTCAAAATGGAAGTAGTTTCTTCATTGTTGTCTGAAGAGATGCAGAGAAAGTCTTATGAGGCAGCCAAAGAGGCCCTTGCAATTCATGGAAGACCTAAGGAGAAAGGGAAGAAGAAGGACAAGAAAGCTGAGAAGGGTAGATCCGAATCCTGTGGGAGATCCAAATCTATTGGAAAGTCCAAGGCTTTTTTTGGAATTGTGGCAAAACTAGGCATTTCTGAAAGGAATGCAAAGAGGAGGAGAAGAAGAAGAAGAAGAAGAAATCTCCTGATTCAGATTTTGAAAAGTCACAAGATGACGGTGATGCTTTCATCACAGCCCTGGCAACCCATGCATCTAACAATGTGTGGCTAATTGACTCTGGTGCATCATTCCACATGACCTCGCATAGAGACTAGTTCACTAAGTATGAGGAGTTCGATGTTGGAAAGGTGTATCTGGGTGATGACTCTCATCTAAAGATTGTTGGTCATGGAAGAGTCTCTATACGATTCCTTGATGGTCGAGTGAAGGGGATCTCTGGGGTTATGCACATCCTAGGCTTAGCACGGAACCTACTTTCTATAAGTAGTTTGAGTGATGCAGGTGTGCAGGTTGTCTTTTCAAAAGAAGGATGCAAGATGACTACAGGAGCTATGGTGCTTGCTAAGGGTACTAGGAGAGGTACTTTGTTTCAGTTGGAGGCATGCATTTCACAATGCAATAGTTCTTCTGACTCAAGGAAGAGGGTAGCAGTCACTTCATCCCCACCATCTGAATGAGTAGTGAAGAAATCTATTGTTTCTAGTCTTGATGGTTGTAATCATGCATTGGAAGTTAAACTTCCTGCTGAAAAGACAATGTTATGGCATAAGAGATTTGGCCACATTGGTGACAAGGGTTTGCGTACCCTGGAAAATAAGAACCTCATTGATGGCTTAGATGATTGTAATCTTGAGTTTGACTTTTGTGAACATACATTTATGGAAAACAAAACCGTGTTCAGTTTTACTCGAGTTCTCATAAGTCTTCTAGTGTGTTGGACTTTATTCATTCTGATGTGTTTGGTCCTGTTAATGTTCCTTCATTATCAAAGTTTGTATATTTTGTATCTTTTATAGATGATTACAGTAGAAGGACATGGATTTATTTTCTCATAAGCAAATCTGAAGTCTATAGCAAGTTTAAGGAGTTTAGGGCCTTTGCTGAAAATCAGTTTGGTAAAAAGATATAATGTTTGAGAAATGACAACAGTGGTGAGTTCTGTTCTACAGAATTTGATAAGTATTGGAAGGAACTTGGGATTGAAAGACATAAGACAACTCCATACACCCCGCAGAAAAATGGAGTTGTAGAGAGGATGAACAGGACATTAATGGAGAAGGCTAGGAGTATGCTTAGTGGAGCTGGCCTAGAACAAAAGTTTGTTGATATGTGGGATGACCTTTGTTGCCATCAATGACAACAACCATGAATACATATAGTGTCTCTTGCCAACAATCTCCCCCTTTGGCATTGATGGCAACACTTAGTGAAAAATGACTAAGTGTTTACACTGTGCTCCCCCTTGGCTGATGCTCTATCTTTATATACAATTTCTGGAACTCCTCCTTAGTTGGATTCCTCATTTTTCACTGTTCCTCACTCCCCCTTTGACATCAATGGCAAAGGGTAGGGTCTGCACAACAAAATTTTCAAAAATTTACTATACTTAGCCGCATATTACATACTCACATAAACTGAAGAATGTCTGCAAAGGATGTCTTCAATTGGACTAGTTCAGTAGCCCAACTTTGCTTCATTCTATCCAAAATTGAAATGTGACCACTCCACAAAAATGCAAAAGCTTCTGCCCTCTTGAGATCTGTCGGATCATTTGTTTGGGCGGTAGTCTGAGCATCACTAATGGCCTCATGCATAGTTTCTAACTTAGGGATTATAATCCTTCTAAGTTCTCCCATCCGGTTAGTTATATTCTTCCTTTCCTTCTCAAAGTTCTTTATTGCATTTGTGATTGCAATAGTTTGACATTCTTGATTTACTATGGACGAAGAGAGAGGATCAAAACTTTGAGACAAACTTTGTAGTTTGTCCTGTTCCTCTTTTATTTTCTTATCAATTTCTACTATTGCCTTGGACCAGGAGATACAAAATTTGTAAATGTCACCGCCATCCTTAAGAGCATTTTCTAAGCTCTTTATTCCAATACTCATATTTCTCCTATCATTAGAGATTAATCCTAGTACTTCTGAAAATCTTTTATCCAAAAATTCCTTCCGGACCTTTTCTTCAGCTGATTTTTCTAAAGAATCAAAATGTGTATCAACATTGCTGACTAAGGTTTTGAGATTACCGGAAGAGGATGCTGTCGGATCTATCTGGACTGATGGCATAATCTTTTCAAGCACTCCGGAAGCAGCCTCTATCAACTCACAGTCTTCCATATGAGACTTTAGGAGTTTTTCATTTGCCTTAGCATTTGCAAATGAAGCTATCTTCATTGTCTGTACCGGAGAGAGGGAGTCAAAGTTGAATGGACCTTTTAGAAGCTCCGGTTCATCAATCTCTATTATTTCTTGGCTCAAAAATTTTTGAATAGTTTGTGCAGTGTCTCTTGCCGGAGACAGATGTTTCTTTTCTTCTGCAGTTTTGTCCTTTGGAATCTTTTCTCCTTCCACATTCTTACCACTTTCAGTTGTGCTTTTCTCTGTTGGAATCTTCTCTTTCTCTGCATCCTTGGTGCTGTCAACCTCTTTTTCTTTTATTGCTGCTTCTTTCCCCTGTAATTTCTCTTCTTCTTGGGATCCGGAGACTGTAGGGGAAGCTGGAGGAGAGATGTTAGTCTGTTCAAGAGCCACTTCTTCCGGAGCAGATGATTCCAAGTCCACAACTGTTTCTGCACCTAAGTCCTCTACAACAGGAAGATTAAACCTTTTGAAGGCCTTCTGGAGGATCTCTTCTGTCTCTATGGCCACCTTGTCAGTCTCACCAAGCATGAGTTGATTCATTCTTGCTTTACTCCTGAACTCATCTTTGCAGTCTTTGAATATTATGTTCATTGTCTTGGGATCAATTTGAGGATATAGCTGAATAGCTATCTGCTCCCGGATCTCAAGATCTTTTGCCTGAGCATTATTCTTTCTTATTTCTAATTCCTTTTCTAGGCTTTTAGGAATTAGAGATATGATCTCAATGAAAGCCTTATTGTATATGTTCATATACTTGATTGTGGCTTCCTGCAGAATCTTTTGGTCAGCCTCATTGTAGTCATCATAAAATTCAGTCATTGGTTGAAGGTTTCCATCCACCGTGACTGACTTGATTACACTCTCTAGAGACAGGGTGGGCTTTTCAACAAATACCTCTGCCATTTCTTCCTTGTCTTGGCCTGTGGAGGGTTTATCGGATCCTTTCTTCTTCTGTTTCTTTATTTCTTTTACCCCCTCATCTGATTCCATTTCCTCTTCATCTTTCTGACTTGTGTAAGCCCTTGTGGCTTTTATTTTAGATCTTTTCTCTCCTTTACTGGATGTCTGACCTTCTGGTTTTGACATTTTTGAGCCTTTGGTTGTGACAGGTGTAGATCCCTTTGATGATCTGGTCTGGGTTGAGGTTTCCACCGGAGTACTTTTCTTGCTTTTCTTTTCTACCTCTTTCTTCTCTTCCTTAGCCTTTCGCCTCTTTTCCCAGTTGACATCAAGTGCCTCCTTTGGGATGCCTAGGCCTTGAGTAATATGCTCTACTTCTTTTCTCACCTTCCTCTTGATCTTCGGTTCTCTGAGTTCAACATGGATTTTTATACTTAGTTCCTCAAATGTTCTGAACCTTTCTGCCTTTGGATCTTTAGGCTGACTAAGCATGTGTTGAACATGTAGCTCCACTATCTGTTCATCCACTTGATACCCCATGGGCATGATCCACACAGTTCTTGGTTCTACTGCCTCCATTAGACACTGATCTGTTTCTACCATAAAACATACTATGTCTTTGTACTTTTCAACAAGAGATTGGGGTATTCTTTCTCTTGCATGCATCATGCTCTGGAAGTTCTTGAAATATCCCCATAGAGCTATTTTTCTTGCTTTGGCATCCCCAAGTCCATGCAAATAGATGCAAATTTGACATCCGGTTCAGTGATGTCTTCAACTGTCATAGCTCTCTTATCAAACTTAGATCCGGTTGCATCACTAACTGTCTGATTTTTGACAGACTTGAGAACAGGTAATCCACCGGATGAGTGCAGACCGGTTATAGCCCTAATTGCATCTTTGGTGATCTTGAAGGGCTTGTTCAACCATAGGAAGTTGTCATGCACTCTACTTAGTACATACCAGACCCATTCATCTTCTTCAAAACAGGGGAAATGGATGCACTGTGCAAAGTGTTTATCCCGGATGGCTTTGTACTGAGGTTTAATCTCAAAGGAGTCATCTATCAACTGTTTGTGATAGATATCCATCAATTTTGATTCTCCAAAGTCTTCAAAATTTGCATGAATGTAAACCCTAATGTCCTCCGTATGCAATACACCATGCGGAACACTAGAGAAGGCTCCTAGTGGATCTACCTCCAAAGATTTGTATGGATATTTCTTGAATGTGGGGCGAGGTCTATCAGAGATCTTAACTATATTCGGAGTAGCCATTTTTTTAAAGATTTGCAGTAAGATATTGAAAACGGAAAATACCTTATGCGCCTTCGGTTACACGGAGTGGTTGAATTGATTTCTGTATGTAATGACTTTTGCAGGAGATCTTTGGTGAGTTTGATGAATCTTGTTGTAGAGCTCCACTTTTCGCTTCTTCTTGAGTGTAGAATGAGCAAGTGATTTATGAGAAATCCCTTATATTGCTCCGCAAACCCTAATATCTGATGGCAATAAATGCTTGACCTACATTATTCCGGTTTGCCTTATTCAGATAATTTGGAGTACCAGATCAGTCCTGATCTATGAACATCATGCGGATCTTCCAACTATGAATAAATCAAGATGATACATCACAAGGACATCCCAAACATTTTGTCCAATCCGCAGAATAAGACAATGCACTTCTGGATCTCTCCGGACCTTTTTGTAATCCTCTGTCATTCCGGAGCATCTCCCGGAATAGGTCTTACTTGATCGATCACAACTTCTTCACATTTTCATGTGGACCTCTGAAATCTTATCTGGATCATCTCAAGACTTATATATTCAAACCCTTTACTCCGCATCTTATGCCACATCCGGCACCACTTGATTGGCTGGGGGAACAGGATTTTCTTTGAGTCTCCCCCTGAGCCAGAGCTCACTTTTTAATTTTCAGAAGAAATATCAGCACCAGAGTCTGGTGCGGATCCAACCTCTACATTCTCTGAACTTTTCTTTACCCAGATCTTGTTCATCTGATTCCTAACTTCATCCGCATTCATCTTTTGTTTACCCTTGTCTTGATTCTGATTATACACCGGACCTCTTTTGTCCTGATTCTTGCTTCTGCAGACTTTTGCATTATGACCGGACCTATTATAGATTTGGCAAATAATATTTTCTTGCATATTTGACTGATAACCTCTTGATCTGCATTGATTAGCCATATGACCTACTCTATTGCATGCAAAGCATCTACCATTGAACGATTTGTTTATTTGCATATTTCTGCATTCATGAGACTTGTGTCCATACCTTTTGCAGTTAAAGCACTGTCCGAAGAAGAATGAATTAGTCTAATTCATTCTCTTTTTGCACTGATTAGCTTTGTGACCAAAGTGATTGTAGCTGTGGCAGTATCCATTGAAAGATGGATATCTTTGAGCATTGGGTTGTCTTACCGGAGGTCTTCTAGGCCTATTCCTTGGATTTTCTGATCCAAAATTCTTTTGACCGGATCTGGAGCTTTCTCCTTTCTCATATCCCAAACCATACTTGTCATCTTCCCTCTTTTGACTTCCAAGAAGAACTTCAAGTTGAGCAGAACTTATCTTGAATTTCTCTTTATATTCATTTGTTGTTTGAAGATCTCTTTTGAGAGAGACAATTTGATCCTCAAGTTTTTCTTCATTATCTTTGGCATCTTCAAGATCAGATTCAAGATGTCTGATAATCCTATCCATCTGGAGGCAATCTTCTGATTTCTCTTCAAGAGATTGTCTTAGATTGTCTTCAGCTTTTCTTTTCTCTTCAATCTCTTGAGTAAACTTTATAACTCCTGATTCCATTTCATGTCTCACCATAATGACTTCTTTTGATAACTTTTCACATAACTTGATTTTCTCAGTCAATTCTTCATTTGTATTACTTTCTTCACTTTGTCTTGCCAATTGTTGGAGCAGCTCCTTTCTCTTTTTCATAGAGAGACTTAATTTGTCCTTTAGTTCTCTCATGAATTCATCAGCCTGTTTGAGTCTTTCCTTTAATTCCTTGACTTCAGAGTTTGACTGTTCAAGATCCTCAAGGGTAGTCTTGAGTTGCTCCCTTAAACCATAAGCATCCATTTGAACTCCCAGATCTTCCTCAAGCTGTTAGGCTCTATTAGGAGGAACTTAGCTCTGATACCAATTGTTGATAACTGAGAGGGGGGGTGAATCAGTTATCCTTCTTTTGAACATTCTTATTAATCAAAGCAGCATTGAATCAAACAAACAAACATTACCATGAAATGAGAAACACTTGACACAGTATTTTTGACGTGGAAACCCGGTTAAGGGAGAAAACCATGGGGTGATTAACCCAAAGATTATTCTCTGTTAGAAGAATAAGGAATTACAAAATGACACTTGCCAATTAGGGCTCACTGCCCGAGCACACTGCTCACAAAGAGGCACACTGCCTACAAGGAGACACACTGTCTACAAAAGAATGTTATACAATACTTGAACTGATTGGAAGCATCTACATATGCTGGAGTTCAGTTCCGGTTAGGCTCAATATACTGATCTGCTGCACTTCATCTTTCCTCTACTCTTTATTCTTCTTTCTTTTCACATACCGGATCTTTCTTACTACTTTTGCACTACTCTACACTTATTCGCATACACCATACCACCACTTCACTATTCACAACAAAATCCATCCTCTATTTATATCCAAACTAGTGATTTCATTATCTTTCTAGTCGACACCCGGAATAGTCTATCTTCTCACAAACTCTGTTCTGTCGGCTGAATCCTTGCATATCAAGTAATGCGGATCAAGCATATACTTGTAGATGTCATTAATCATGTCTGCCAAACATGATTCATGCCTTCACAACCTTTACCATCACCAGTAACACATCCGAAAAATAGTCTGATACTCTGTCAGTCAATTCTTCCTCTGTTCTCACTGTCTCTCAGGAATCCGGTACTCAACTATTCATATCTTTTTCCTTGTTCATCACCGGAGGCTAAATCCTTGGAATATACTACTCAAGGTAGTCCTCTTGACTTCCCCAAATCTGAACTGCACCAAGACACTTCCTCTGAGAGATCCAGACCAATCTGTCGGACCTTGCCACATGCTCTGTTCTTGTTCACTGGACCACAACAATCTTCATTCTGACTTCCGGTAGAGACACACCATGACTTGCAGATATGTGGGATGACCTTTGTTGCCATCAATGACAACAACCATGAATACATATAGTGTCTCTTGGCAACAAAGTTTTGGGCTGAAGCTGTTGCCACTACTTGCTATCTAGTAAACAGATCTCCTACATCAGCTCTTGTTGGAAAGACACCCATGGAGGTGTGGTCTGGTAGAAATCCTTCAGTAAGGCATCTTCATGTTTTTGGTTGTGAGGCATATGCACATGTGCCTAGGGAGAAGGGATCAAAGTTGGAGAACAAGGATGTTAAGTGTATCTTCATTGGCTATGGTGTCGGTGTGAAAGGATACAAGCTTTGGGACACTATGGTTGAAAAAGTGTTGTATAGAAGAAGTGTCATCTTTAGAGAGCTTACACCTTCTTCCATTGTTTTACAGCTAGAAGAAATAGTAAAGAAAGAGGATGTTGTTCAGTTTCCTACTACCCATGAGAAGACTGAACATAAAGACAATGTTGGACCTGATGATGAGGAGAGCTCTGGTAGCTTTGAAAGCTTAGATGAAGAAGTTGAACCTCAACCTCAGCTATTGAGGAGGTCTACACGGATAAGAAAGCAACCTGAAAGGTTTGGTTTTACATTGCTTGATTCTAGTTGTGCTTATGCTTTAATCACTAACAGTGATGAACCTAGAATTGTGTCACAGGCTTTGGATATGAAAGATGCAGGTTCCTGGAAGGAGGCCATGGAGGAAGAAATGACTTCTTTGGAAAATAATCAAACTTGGGATTTGGTGCCTTTGCCTCCTGGACGGAAACCTGTTGGATGCAAATGGGTGTTCAAGAAGAAGATTGGTACAAATGGCAGTGTTGAGAAGTATAAGACCAGATTGGTTGCGAAGGGGTATTCACAAGTGGAGGGTATAGATTATGGTGAGATCTTGTCTCCCATTGCAAAGCTGACACCTATTCGATTCCTGTTGTCTCTCACAACAACTTCTGACTTGAAGGTAGAATAGATGGATGTGAAGACAACTTTCCTTCATGGTGATTTGGAGGAAGAAATCTACATGTCACAGCCAGAGCATTACATGGTGAAAGGTAAAGAAAATTTGGTTTACAAATTAAAGAAGTCTTTGTATGGTTTGAAGCAATCCCCTAGGAGATGGTACTTGAAGTTTGATGCCTTTGTGTTGTCAATTGGATTTGTGAGATTTAAATTGGATCACTGTATGTACTTTAAGTTTGATGGTGATCGTATTCTCATTGTTGCACTGTATGTTGATGATATGTTGCTCATTGGGAAGGGTAAGAATATGATTTCTGATTTCAAATCTCAGTTATCAGCATAGTTTGAAATGAAAGATTTAGGGACTGCCAGGTACATTTTAGGAATGGAAATCAGAAGAGACAGAGCTAACATAAAACTTTGGTTAAGCTAGAGTATGTATGTGAAGACTGTGTTGGATAGGTTCAGTATGGCAGATTTTAGACCATTATGTGTTCCTGTTTCCTTGGGGACAAAGTTATCTGTTGAGAATTGTCCAAAATTCCTAGTGAGGTGGAGGACACGAGAAGGGTACCTTATGCTAGTGCTATTGGTAGTTTGATGTATGCTATGGTCTACACAAGACCAGACATTGCCCAAGCAGTGGGAGTCCTTAGTCAATTTATGGCTAATCCTGGACGGGTTCATTGGGATGTAGTTAAGCGAGTGTTCAGATATTTGAGGGGTACTTCTAAGTATTCAATTTGCTATCATGGTAATGTTACAGGACCTTTGCATTCCATTGACATTCATGGATTTGTGGATTCAGATTGGGCAGGTGACATTGACAGCAGGAGATCCACCAGTGCTTATGTCTTTACACTATTTGGTGGTGCTATTAGTTGGATGAGTAAGCAACAACATATTGTTGCTTTGTCCACAACAGAAGTTGAGTATATGGCAGCAACTCATGCTTGTAAGGAAGCCATTTGGCTTAAGAGATTGTGTTCAGGTATTGGTGTTGATGCAGGACAGATAATGATCAGTTGTGATAGTCAGAGTGCAATTTGCCTTGTAAAGAATCCAACTTTCCATGCTAGAACCAAGCACATTGATGTTTAGTTTCACTTCATGCGAGACATGGTAGAGGATGGGAAGGTAAATTTGGAGAAGGTAGATACTTTGAAGAATGTTACTAATGCACTGACGAAACCAATGAGCATAGAGAAGTTCAGATGGTGTTTAGAGCCTATGGGCCTCTCAGCCTATAGCAGTTAAATCATGTTATTCTATTGGCTCTTACAAGGTGTTCGACAAGTGGGAGAATGTTGGGAATTAAGGTGTCTCAATCTTGGTAATTCTTTACATTATTAATGTTTGTATTTATTATTTAATTACTTATGTTGTAAATATTTGTAAATTCTAATTGTCATGTTGTGGGATGTGGCATGGTGATGTGTCAATCCTACATGAACTATGACAACTTGTAATTTTGTCCTCACATGAGGAGATAGGTGTCCCACTTTGTGGTAGGAACATTTTTCCATGTGTCGGCATCTTCCATGTTGTGTAAGGGAATGTTTGACTGAAATGGTTATGACGGATTCCTATGACGAATCTATGACATGTAAGAGTCAGAAATAGAAGCATGTAAGACAGGTGAAGACATGTGTCATAAAGCATCTTTGAAAAAGGCATATTTGGGCACCCCAAGGTGGACTATGACATGTTGTAAGAGAATATTCTATTTTTAGCATGTGTATAACAAATTCTCTTATAGCTGTAAGTTGTAACCGCTATGACAGATTCTATGACGGTCGTAAGTGTCGTAAGAGCATCTGTCATAGCCCATTTTGGAAATAGGTGACCCCTTTGGGATGGGAGCTATGGACAAGTGTTAGGAACATTCTACAATGTTGACCAAGTGTTGTTAGGCATGGGTTTTGGTCCATGAAGCCAAGTTGGACGCCCATTCCAAGAAAGGTCCAATATTGCCTTGTATTTTCTATAAAAGCAGGTGCATGGAGAGGGAGTTGTATCACAGGTTCTACAGGTATTGTTATGCTCCCGGTTTGACTCTAGACATGAGTGTCAAAGACCATTGAAGCTTGCATTGCAAGTGTATTATAAACATATTCCAGATTTGTTAATACATTGTGCAAGTTTCTGAGTGTGGGGTTTTTCACTCGATAAGGGTTTTCCCCACCGTAAATCTTTGTCTCTCTTCTTCTGTCTACTTTCTGGTTCTTATATTTTTCTACAATATCTCATGTTAATGGTTTAACATTGCTGTAATAGTTAGAATAAAATTGAATTTACATAGCCCTCTCCTCATTATATTAGTGTAGGAAGCGATTTCCACACACCTAGCTTCCTTTCATAATATTTATATTCTTCTCTTTACATTCTCATATTCACAATCATACTTCACCTAGATCAACTAAGTTTACAATATATACATGACATTACATAGATTTCATTACAAGTTGGCCAATACAATAAGAATATTACATTTTACAAGTTAGCCAGAGATCACACAACATGAAACATGTAGAGGGAAAGATCTAACATGAACTACACACTACTCTAGGAAGAAACACATGCCTTGAGGATCCCAATACATGCTAATCCCAGTCCTAAACATCCTTCAGAGAAACATCCTTCAAGGAATAACATCCACATGCTTAACAAATTTGAATTAGGTCACCCTTAAGCAAGAACACATGAATCTTGTAACACAATAGTATTTACACTCTTGGTGGTACTCATGAATGATTAAACATTACTTGTTCTTCTTCTAGATGTGTTAGAAAGACCTACACAACATCTCCAAACACTCCTTAAATTTTGCACAGTAACAACTTTGTCACGCACATAATCAACATTCCCCAGTCAGCCAAGCACAAGCATAACCCAGCAACATCATCATTCCATACCACAACCAGTTTTGGAGAGAGAGTAGAAAACACCTTGTGGAGCAATAGGAAACATCACAAGATCACCAAGGTCATCTTCCAATAACCAATTTTCCATTTCAAGTAGTAACAAGTTGGTGCACATCATCAGCATGCATTGAACACAATTAGGCATCTGGAACCATCTGTATCACTTTTGTCATTTGAAAACTAAACTTGCGGACCTCCAAAACACCTGAAACTCATATGGATGTACTCATACACTATTGTGAACATATCCTCAAAACTGTACATCCATATCTATCACTATAGAGAAATGCAGAGCATTCCAACAGGCCTTCATCGTTACTTACTTTGCTAAAGCATAGACCAGAACTCTGTCTCTCATAACTTTGACTGCGGAGGAGAAAATGATCTAAAAATTTGGATTTAACACCTCTATAGAATACTAAACTTAACCTCTAAATTGCATGACCATATCTTCAAATGCAGAGGAATGCGGAGCATTTTACTAAGCAGTCTTCCAGGAAGCTTCCTGCAACATCAACCTTCATCAATTTCTGGAGACCAGAACTTTCATGTAGCAACTCATACTTTCTTAGGATCATCAGGAAAGAGGATACAATATGCTATAGGTCATCAAAAACATCTTCTCATCCTCATCATAGCTTCTAATTCCCATCTTAATATATCATCATTCATTTTAATGCTTCTAATTCCCATATTAATATTTCATCATGAAATTATCTTTGTTGACCACAAGTATACTCAATACAACTTTACTTGACATTAATCAAGACATGAAATCCAACTATGAACATCAGCATCATCACTACATCTTAGTACATCTCTATTATTGCATTGGTATATCATCATCACAAATTGAGTGCTGACCTCACTCTAAGTGTTGACATCAATGACAAAACATATTGCCAACAACTCCATGCAATGTAAACACTTCTTGTACAAACTTGTGAACAATAATTGGTTGTCCATCTATTAAATTTCTAGGTATAAAATGAGCTACCTTGGTGAGTTTATACACCACTACTAAAATAACATCATTTCTATTTCAAGACATTGGAAGACCTAGCACAAAATCCATACTTATAACCTGCCACTTCCACTTTGGAATATCATGCGGATACAGAAGTCTTGTAGGATGCTGATGCTCAGCCTTGACTCTTTGGCATTCTAGGAAACTAGATATAAATCTTGCAACATCATTCTTCATCCCTTTCCAGAAATAAAGTGGTTTTACATTTGCTAGGAGTTTAGTTACTCCTAGATGACCTAAGTATGGTGCGGAATGAACGTCTTTCCACACAAGATTTCTTAACTCTGTCAAATCTAGAACATACATTATTCCTCTATATCTTTGAAGTCTATTTGATTCAAAATAGTATCCATCATACCTCGAATCTTGAGGATTTACAAAGAAATCTTGCTTGACTTGCTCATAAAATTCATCACTCACAGAATTCTGCAATACCAAATCCTTAAAGTTTGAGTGGATAGAGACAATCGATGTGATATGTCTCCACTAACACAGAGCATCTACTACTTGGTTCTCTTTACCCTTGATATAATTGATCTCAAAATCATAATTAGATATCAATTCCAACCATTTTGTTGAATCTAGAACATACATTCTTCCTCTATATCTTAGGAGTCCATCTGATTCAAAATAGAATCCATCATACCTCGAATCTTGAGGATTTACAAAGAAATCTTGCTTGACTTGCTCATAAAATTCATCACCCATAGAATTCTGCAATACCAAATCCTTAAAGTTTGAGTGGATAGAGACAATCAATGCGATATGTCTCCGCTGACTCAGAGCATCTGCTACTCAGTTCTCTTTAATACGCTTGATATAGTTTATCTCAAAATCATAATCAGATATCAATTCCAACCATTTTCTTTATTGAGCATTCAGATGGGGTTGGGTGAATATATACTTAAGACCATGACGATCTAACTTCAATTCAAAAGATTTTCCTAGCAAGTAGTGTCACCACACTTGCAAAGCATGCACAACTATTGCTAATTCCAAATCATGAGGAGCATAATTTTGTTCATATGCTCTCAGCTTCTGGATTCATAGGCCACCACTTGCCCATTCTACATAAGCACTCCTCCCAAACCTTCTCCTAAGGCATCAGTAATGACAACAAATTAACTTTCTAGATCTGGAACTTTCAATATTGGTGCAGTTGTCAACCTTTCTTTCAATTGGTCAAATGCCTCTTGTCATTCTATTGTCCAGTCAAAATTCTTTCCTTTTCTTTGAAGTGAAGTGATTGGGATCGCAATCTTAGAAAAGTTCAAAATGAACTTCCTATAATATCCTGCTAACCCCATGAAGCTACACACTTCATGCACATTCTTAGGTACAAGCCACTCAAGTATGGCTTTTATCTTTGCAGGGTGCACTAATATTCCTTCACCTGAAATAATATGCCCTATGTACTTCATCTCTTTCTGAAAGAAAGTACACTTAGAGAGCTTCCCAAACAATTTATGTACTCTCAGTCGTTGCAAAACCATCCGAAGATGTTGCAAGTGCTCTTCCTCATTCTTAGAGTAAATAAGAATGCCATCTAGAAACACTAGAACAAATTTATCCAAGCAATCTCAGAAAATACTGTTCATCAAATTCATAAATGTAGCTAGGGCATTCATTAGTCCAAAAGGCAACAATGTGAACTCATAAAAGATGTCTTATGTATTTCCTCATATTTTATTCTCAGCTGATGGTATCTAGATTACAAATTGATCTTGGAAAACATTGAAGCGCTACACATCTGATCAAAAAGATCATCAATATGTGGTAGAGGATACTTATTCTTTATCGTTTCTTTGTTAAGCATATGATAGTCTATACACAGACATAAAGTTCCATCCTTCTTCTTGACAAAGATCACTGGGGCTCCCCACAGAGAAACACTGGGTCTAATCAAACCTTTGGCCAATAGCTCCTGAAGCTGGGCTTTCAATTTCATCAACTTCGTAGTAGTCATACGGTATGGAGCTTTTGAAATCGGCTCTAATCCAGGTATAAGATCGATTGAGAAATCAAAAGCTCTCTTTGGAGGTAATATTGGAAGTTCATCTGGAAAAACATTTCAAAAATCTCTAAGGAAAGGATACTTCTCCAAAGATACACTTTGTTTACTAGGATCTTCTTCTATTTGCTCCATTTTGACTACAAAAAGTTGACCATTAGGGGAAGTTCACATATAAAATGGGTCTCCTAAGAAACTGTAAAAAAGCAAAACTTTTCTCATATAATACAATTAAATAAATATAAATTACTTAACTACATGAGTTATGTGGGGTCACATATTTCTATTATAATTCTTGTAAAACTCAACTTCACTTTTCTTTTTATAGTATTTGTTTTTTTGATTTATTTTCTATGTTCTATTTTATTTTAAGTTATATTTTAAAAGATACACTTTCTAAATTAAAACTCAAGTTCACTTTTCTTTTATATTATTTATTTTCTATTTAATTTTTAAGTTATATTTTAAAAGATACACTTTCTTCACTTTTCTTTTTATATTATTTATTTTCTATTTTCTATTTTATTTTTAAATTATATTTTAAAAGATACACTTTCTAATTCCATGCTTTAAACTCAAGTTTTACTTAAAGAATGTACTAAAAAGTAGTTTATGTTTTTTAAACTTATATAAAAAAATGAACATTTTAAATAACTTTTAAATTTTCCTTTCTCTATAATATAAATAAATATTTGTTAGTTTTTTATTTTCTTATTATATTTCCTTATAAAACTCAAGTTTACTTTTTCTTTTTATATTATTTCTTTTCTTAATTTGTTTTTTCTTGAAATTCTTTTAACTTTATATTTTTAAAATCTAAACTTTCTAAGAAAATATTTGTTGAAATACTTTTGAAATGCTTTTTAGATTTTTTTTCCTAAAGAATGAAATTATTTTATTAGAAAACATAATAATTGCTATAATAGAACTTAAGAATATAAATCTAAAAAACAAAAAGAATCTTTTTTATTTACAAAGATGATTGAGATAGAATAGGATATGTAGAGTTTAATTAACCATCATGAGTTAATTCATAGGATTTTATAGAGTATAATTTTATAAACTAAATAATTTTATTTTTATTTTGGATGATGCCACCATAACAGTTGATGTCATCTTTGAGTTGATTTTTGATAGCTCAATATTTTGATGATGTCATCCTTATGAGGCCAATTTTATGTAAATTTCCCCTAATGACCCTTTTCACCTAGCCCTCTTTAGTTGCATAGCAAAGATTGGTATGATCTTAACTTCTCTCTGAGTGCCTTGCAAAAAGACTTTGTTTCCTACATCGTCTAGACACTCTACTATTTTTGCAAAACAACCTACATTGTCTCTATGCTTCCATATCTAATTTATTCCTAATATAACATCATAGGAACCTAGGGGGCTACAAATAAATTTATCTTAGTTGAGAAACTAGGAAGATCAATCTTAGCTTCAAACAAACATTGCTCCACCTGAGCTCTAGTCTGGTTAGCATACTCTATTGACTAAGGTTTTGCCATAAATCCATCCCTTCTAGTAAATTTATCTAATACTCTTGGAGAAATAAAACTTTTAGTTGCTCTAGTATCAATCAAAATCGACATAAGAACTCCAAACAAAGTACTCGTTGTCTCGATGGGAGTAATCTGGTACTCCGCTTGGCAATTATACAAAGCTGCATGGATCCTCTATTGAAAAGCTACTTGCTAAGTGGGTAAAACATTACTACGCTCCTGAACTCCCTGGTTCTTAGTTGGGCATTAATTTACATAGTGGTCTCTACCACAAGTAAAACATCCTCTAGGAGGTCCTCACTTCTCAACAATTTTACCTAAATTTCTATCATTCCTTCGAGCATTGCCACTGCTCTTTTTCTCATTCCTGCATCCAATCCTATTATTTATGGAACCCTTGTCAGTCTTCTTAGCCACATCAGTATTGCCATTTGTTTTCTTGGAAAGTTGTGAAGTTGGTGACTTATTAAACCTGTTGTGATTCTTCTTGTGATATACAAAAATTAACTTCAGTGTTTGCTCTTGCTTGATTGCCTTCTCCAAATCTTGGTCCATAGTAGAAGGACCATGAACATCCACTTCACCACCTATTTGGGCATTTAAACCCATGATAAATTTCTTGATCCTGAATATTTCATCTTTCTGATATTGAGGCACATATTTCAGGAGACAGGTGATTCTTTCCCAATATTCGACCACCAACATATCTCCTTGTCTTAGATTCTGAAAATCTGTTAGCTTTTGGTCAAAGAAAAGTTGCGGTAACCACCTTTGGCAAAATAAGACCACAAATTGATCCCAGGTTAAGCTCAAAGAACTTAATCCCAGTTCCATCTTCTTGTTCATCCACCACATGGACGCTTCTCCTACCAATTGAAACTGCCTTGGTTATCTCAGAGTAACTTCAAATCTTGAAATACTTTTCTATCTCTATCAACCAAGCTTCAACAACATCACCACTTTTGGTTCCATCAAACTTGGGAGGTGTTAATTTTTTCATATCTCTATATAACTCAGAGGCAAGTTTACTTTTCTTCTCTTCTTGAGACTTAGTTTTATCAATATTCTCTCTTTGATCACTATGAATACTAGATTCATGGACATATTCGTCATCTCCTAGATGTGAATCCTTGTGTCCTACTTCAAATTTACCTTGACCCCTAACCTCATGTTCCAAGTTTCCAAGTCTCTCCTTGGTTTCATTCATCATAGATAATATCTAGTCCAACATAGACATAGGGTTTTCAGAAGGATTCGACTCTCCTCGACTATCTTCAAGAGTTGTTCAAGTTCAAACCATGATGATACTCTTTATCAAACCTGATATTTGTATCAAACTATAAATTAGAATTCAAAATAATGCATCTCATTAATTCCAAAATTCAAAATTAATAAAATCCATTCAGAAAACTCAAATGGAAACAATCTCATAGTTATTATAGTTTATTCTGGGTATAATTACATCCTTATTTAGATAATTAACATGACAAGACTACATGTCACTGTCAGTTAAAGGATATTCCTCAAGTTCCTCTTCCCCATCAGAATCTAGCAAAATAAACTTAGAGGGTGGATGTACACGTAGGTACTCCTCCATCACCTCTTTTTCTATTACAGGAGCATCATGGCCACATCCAAATGACATGTCATGTTTTGTAAACGGTTTACTTGGTTTAACTACACAAGTAGAAACAATAGGGTTCTTGGCCAATTTAATACGTTTCCTCTCTAGCCTATATGCATAAGAGCATTTGCCAAAGTCTCTGAGTCCTCTAACCATGCACCCTCTACATAATTAATATGCTCCTTAAGCTCAACCTCCTCAATAAGTTTTCTTAACTACCAACTTAGGAAAATGCTGGGGAATAGATTTACTAGCAATTTTCTTAGTTCTTCTCCACATCATTATGACATAAAACCAATTTCAAACTATTATGTCATAAAAAGTGATGCAATAGCATCCTGGGTTCAAGAGCAATCTTGCATCAACCAAAAACATTTACATTTCAGTTTGTTTGTAGTTCAGTTTGTTTCTTTTCATTTTCCAGTTCAGTTCAGGCAGTTCAGTCAGAAGCAGTTTCTACATTTTGGTCTGCATTTTACCATAGTAGCATTTTAGACCTTGCGGAGTTGGACTTAGCATCTACATTCATTCATATACATCATATCCAGAATTCAGAGATCCACACATCATTACCAGAAAGATATTGCTATAAGAAGATTGATTGTTTCTCAGAACAGAGCATTCTGATAATCATAGACAGCCAGCTGAAGGAGAAACCTGCGAAAGCATTTTTTAATCTTTGTAGCCTAATGACACATCATTCAATGATCTTTGGTTCATGGCTCACCTTCCTCAAAGATCCGCACTTCATTTCATTCATTTTTTGGAGGAGTTCTAAGCAATTAGGTCTGACCTATCTGTGTGCAGACGTTACAACTCTTCATTAGAGTTTGTGACTTTCTTTGGCTGATGTAGAGGAATCTATTGATCCGGACTTGATATATATTGATGTAATAGATCCTTAGGAAAGTAGTTATCAAGTTGTAAGCATACGTATAAGTTCATTGTTCATATTTGTGCGAAGGAGCTTCAAATCTTTATCTTGCACATGTATGTAATCAGGCATGTGAGCCCTAATTGTAAGCCCGCATGTTGCCAACCGATCTCTATTTGAATTCTATGTTATATTGAATGACTAAATCTACATTTTCTTTATTTCTTTGAGTTGTTTCTGTTGTATTTACTCTTTCTGTACAGTCCGGACCATTCATTCTGTGAACCCTCCTACCGTGACTGCACTAAGTGGTATTAGAGCGAAAGTTTGAATCTTTGGGAGAAAATTGAGCAAAGTTGGCAAGGAAATTTTGTAAGATCCTGTTGTGGATAGAGTACCAAATTGAGGCAGGTTACTTGTGTCACAACCGATCGTTGATTGAGAGGCAGTTGTCACCTTGTAGCCCGATCACTAAACTTGATGCCGTTTGCACTTGATCCTAGGAAGAATGCCACCAAGGAGAGTTGCTGTTGTTGGAACAATGGATGGTAGAGTGGATGAGATGATGGAGATGATGAAAACAATGTGAATTCATTTAGATGTTGTTGAAGAAGATAGGTGAAGAGGATTGACACCTAGACCTAATGTTGAAAGTGATGATGAAGAAGAATTTCAATCCGTTGAACAAACTGGCAAAACCCTAGGAGGTGATGAAGAAGAATCAGATCAAGTAAAGATGTTGTGAGTTATTTTAAAGATTGGAAAGAGACCTAGAGTTGATGTGCCGAACTATACTAGTAATTTGAACCTTGAAGAATTGATTGGCTAGATAAATGACATGGAAGAATACTTTGAATATGAAGAAGTTGAAGATCTAGAAAAAGTGAAATTTGCAAAGACAAAGTTGAAAGGACATGCTGCTATATGGTGGAAAGAAGTTTAGTTGGAAAGAAACAGAAGAGGAAAAGAAAAGATTACAAAGTGGGATAGGATGGTGACAAAGTTGAAGAATCAGTTTATACCTACTGACTATGAGTTGGAATTGTTGAAAATATTGCAAAACCTAAGACAAAAGGAGAAATATGTGGAGTACACTGAAGAATTCCATAAAATGATCATAAGGACAGGACATAGTGCAGTAAACAAGGAGAAAGTAGCTAGATACATCAATGGATTGAGATTGAACATTCAAGAAGAACTAAGCTTAGTGAGGATGACATCTTTGGAAGAAGCATATCAGTTTGCCCTCAAAGTTGAAGAGAAGCTGACTAAGAGGCATGATCAGAGACAAAGAGGCAGCAGAGGTAAATTTCAGAGAGGTAGAACATTTTTTGGAGGAGACAGATCATATCTGGAGCAAAACAAGTTTGATAGCCCATTTAAGGAGGACAAAGATAATAATGCTTACCGGAGAGGAAACCCTAGTGCATACTGGAATGAGGGATACAAAAAAGAAGGAAGAGGATTGAATAAGAGAACATTTAGAGGTACTTGTTTCAAGTGTGGAGGTGAAGGACATAGAGCATGTTGGTTTTTTCTTCTGAATCAGCAAAGGGTTTGCCAGTTCCAATGCACAGGTAGATTCAACCAACTATTATAGGAGGTTGCGTGAGCTGCCTCCCCTTCACTTCTGGTTCTGCCGCACCAAGGGGGTATCCCTATAGCTAAAGATGTAACATTGACTAGCCCAATGATGGAAAGATTTAGCTTGACAACAATAGGCAGAATACTCTCATGTGTGGACCAAGATGTACATGATACATCACAAGTTTGGCAACATTCTTGGACATATTTGTTTGATTGTGGATGAAAGTATGCAGGGGTCCTAATCCTACTCCTACAAACTAACAGGATGAAAGTTATGAAAAGATGGATTTTATGCTTTGGATGCAAGACAAGGCATTTTGGGTCATAACTACTAACCTAGGAGTAGACCAGTGCCTATCTTAGGGCAAGGAGTCAACTAGACTTATACAAAAGAATGGATTGCATTTTGGATTCAAGTTTCAAGGGGTTGGAATTGATGCTTGCCTTACAAACATCACCCAAGAATGGGTATTTAGCTGCCTCTACTTATAGATATCCCTGCTGACATACAACCTTCTCCATACTTCACCTAAAATAGTTTAATCCACTCCTTGAATGGAAGTTAGAGATGAAGCATGTGATACAGAAATCTATACCCTAGAATTTGAGAAACCCTTAGCAGCCAAATTCAAAAGAAGGAAATGCATACAACACATGGAGACAAGAAACTAAACACACGCATAAGAGCATTTTTCATATAAAATGACATGAAACTGAAAATATCTGCAATGTACATTCATGATGCAACTCATAAACTCCAAAATGAGATAGAACAACAGGGAAATGCCCTATTTTTTGCTATTCACACAAAAATGCCCAGGTCTTCAACAACCTCCTAAAATGAGTCACTCAGCCTGCTATATACAACAAGGAAGGTGCACTCAGCATTAATCACATGCAATTCAAAATTCACCAGATACAACGCATCATGAGAAATGGCGCTCAAACATTGAATGTAGCAGGTGGGAGAGGAGGCAGGGAGTGGTTGGACTTGAGCCCTGCACCGCCGCTTGGGGATTCACTTCTTTAATCGGGTACATGAGTTGTCCATGCCTTCGCCCATACCCTATAACATCCGCCATTAATGACATACCAACCCGCAGCCTTGGGAATGCAGTGGACATTGCACCTTAGATATTTTTCTGCCAAGAAATATGACCCTGATTTTTCAAATCATGTGGGAACTAATTATCCCACATTCACCCCGCGGCGACCTCCTCAACACTTTATATACTAGGTCATGAGCATATATGATGTCGGTGATTTTGCTCCCGATGACGCTAGCATATACCTCATCATGATCCTCCTGCATGATAATCCTGATATGAAATATCACCCTGATATTTCACATCGCCCTGATGACCACATCACCCAATAAGAAACATCACCCAATATTTCACATCACCCTGATGTGAAATATCACCCTTATCAGAAAAATCATCCCGAGAAGAAATATCACTGAACCGCATCACCTGATATAAAATATCACCCCCCGAGAAATATCACCCTAATGTGAAGAAACATCTTGATATTCAATATCATCCTGATGACCAACCTGCTGATGCATCGAAAGAAGATCCTCCTCATCATATTCATACCAAATACCTCACCGATGAACTATCCTGATCATATTCATGTCATCATCATATTCATATCCTTAGTGATCGGGGAGATCCTCATAATACCTGCTGATAATAACATGCCGAAGACCACATGATGCACCCCATCGATCCTGATGATGTCATCGTCATGTTGCAATATCAGGGTGATATTCGTAAGATCACCTGATATTTGAAATATCACCCCCCCCCCCGCAAAAATATCAGGGTGATGTTGAAACTTTACAGTAGTATCAGGGTGATCGTAACTAAGATGACTGATGTTAGAAACATGATGACCCCATAGAAATATTAGGCCGATATCTAGAAATATGATGACCCCCCCAAGAATATCAGGTCCGGCTGAAACATGCTGAGGGGGCCCAAAGACTTAGAATTTTTTGGATTTTTTGGGAGGGTGCCTGTAGATTTAGATGGTTGAAACTTGACTGTTCATGCAGGCACCAACAGTGGCTCTGTCTGGGGACGCATGGCTCTTGCAGGCATGGTGAGAACCATAGATCTCTAGGATGCAAACCAGTCCCTTATCCATTGGGCACAGAGTCAAATACTTATCTGCATCACCAATCACACTTGGCGGCCTAAGGCCACCAAGAAAGGAAAAACCTATACCTCCCTTTGTCAAATACCTTGTTTTCATATGATATCATTGGATCAAGCCCGAAGATGTTGCCATGATTTATCCACAAACAAACCTTGTCATTTGCATATTCAACCCTCTTATCTAGCTTGCCACTGTCATCCTTATGCAAACAACCTTCAACATCAGGCAACATGTGAATGTCACATTTATCAAGCAATGCATATTCATATGGCATATAGCACTTATCATCATCTATATCAACAATATGCATTGTAAAATGACCTCCTAGCTGGACTAAAAATTGAAAAACACTCAAAGTCCACCATGCAGCTAAGAACATTAGGGCTCATCTGATCATAAGCTGGCATATCAAAGAAAAAGCTTTCAAACTCATATTTGTGTACATCATGCACACAACCATCAATAGCACCAAACTGGAAAAGCCCAGGCTTTGGCACCTCTCTACAATAACCTTCATGATGTATGTTGGCTTCTCTTTCATCAGGATGAAAAATAGAATCCATATAAAAAACAATGCTTAGATTCTCACCATACTCAAACAGATCCTCATCACTATATGTGTCAAAAAAGGTTGATCCAGGTGTTTCAGCTTCATCATGGTATGTCACTGGTCCATGGGTAGCAGAACATGCATTTTCATTACTAATGGATTCTCTTTGTGGAGGAGTATTAGCCTGTGTTTCATAAGCAAAACAATAATCAAACAAAGAACAATCATGCTCAACATTAGCACTTGTTTCAATCCCTGATTGCTCTTCATCATCTCCATGTGTCTGAATAAAAGGCAGTGATTCAAACATGGGATTACTCCTCTGTTTACTTATCTCTTCTCTATCCCGAGCACAATACTCACAATCATCTCCACAAACCCATTCAAACAAGTATTCATTGCTGTCCATAACCACATCATTGTTTTGAGAACCAGATACCTCAACCTTGCAATGTGAGTCATCATTGATCCTTTCATTGGCATCCTCAACATCTATCTTTTCACTTTCATCTCTGTCTTCACATGATGCCATGATCACTTGGTCATTTGCAGCCATACAACTATTATTCACACCAAAGCCTGTGGACAGAGAATTCTGCATATGCTTATTTCTCATTTTTTCTATATTTTTTAAAAACTTGTATGCCATCTGCATAATTGTTATCTTGAATTCCCTCAATAATGCACTAGAGCCCTCCTCGAAAGCTGTAGAGAACTTGTGTCTCAAATTACTACTTGAACCTCTTAGTTGAACCTATGCATTGAACCACTTCATTGAACCCATGCATTGAACCTCTTCGTTGAACTTATTCTTTGAACCTCTTTGTTGAACCTCTTCGTTGAACCTTTCTGGAGTTCATTTGGTAGGTTCAATGACTCCTTGGTTCATTGGTTCAAGCATATGCGATGTTGGCATCGCTGTGACGAAGTGCTATCAGCAGGACTGAGTTGAAGACCATTGCCATCGGTGAAATGAAGACCATCGGTGAAGCATTATATCTTTGGGCCGATGGACACTAGTCACTCTGACGAAGGTTTTAGTTTGGCATTGATAAGACGAGTGTGTCGGAGTAAGCATCGAAGGTTCGTCCGATGCGGAGTATCACCCCGATGGAAGCGTTCAACCGTCGGTGAGACAAGGCCTATCGGCCAAACTTTGTGGAGTTACTCTGACAGGAGTAGTCACTCCGATGACTTATGCCTAACGGCGGGAGTCTGGGGTTCGGTGTGACAATTCAGATCTTGTCTGATATGAGTTATCATACCGATGGTGCTTTAGGACATCAGCGAGAGGATACTTGTCAGCTTAGCCTAAAGGTGTTGGGCTGATGTAATGCGGTTATCCCGATGGAGGTATCGGTGAGACAGAGGACTGTCGGAGCGGGAGCTAATTCTTGTGCTGATGGTGACAGTTATCCCGATGGAGGTATCGGTGAGACAGAGGACTGTCGGAGCGGGAGCTAATTCTTGTGCCGATGGTGAAAGTTATTCCGATGGTAACCGTGGTGATTGGGGAGACTATGCTCGTCGGTGGGAGGTGAAGTCTGAGGACCAATGGGAGTTGTTATGCCGATGGACTTGGAGGCTTGGTATTGTCGGCAACAAAATTGCCGACAATACTCTTTCATCTGTTGGCGGTTATAAACTGCAAAGTCCTCTGCAACTTGGTACATGTGGGACTAATCATCTCACTGAAATGTGAACCGTTGCGACGGTTAGATGGAAGCGACGCCTAAGGAATTTGTTCTATCAGTTAGAGCAGAAGTGTGTAACGTCTCTTGTTCTTGCAGACTAGAAATAGAATGACATATCTACAGGTGTCGTAGGTATTATAATGGTGAGACTTGAATAAAGGTTCATTCTATAAAATGTACAGTGTGTGAACTGTGTATGAAGTCGAGAATCAAAAGCCAGAGCAAGAAGCTAAATTCTTTATTGTAACTGTAAATCTTACTGTAATAAAGATTGTTTTCTTGTGGTGGTGGGTTTTTTACTCGTAAGGGTTTTCCCACATAATACTATGTGTCTGTGTTCTGAATATTGTCTATTTCTGGTTTCTCTCATGTACTTATCTGTGTTATTTAGTTTGAAAAGTTACCTGTCTACACTTTCCCCAGGGAATTAACATTAGGAAAGCTGTTTTCCGCACCTGTGTTTTCCTTACAAAAGCTTCAAAATATATGCCAATGTAGGCTAAAGCATCATGTTTGAAGGCTTCAGGGATTTGTGAAAGGGCTACTGCAAATCTATGACTGAAATCAATACTAGGCTCTTCATCTTGTTTTCTGATTTCCATTAATCTTGCAACAAGATCAGTAAGTTCTATTGCAAATTCTTCTCTAAAATAGTCAACAAGTTCATCCCAACAGGCAAAGGATCTCTTTGGAAAGCTCAAATACCAATCTCTAGCTTTTGCATCAAAGGATCTAACAAAAAACCTCATCCACATATCCTCATCTCTAAATGAGCATCTCTCCATAAAACTGTGAAAAATTTGGATATGTACACCCCCATCACACACACTGTGTCCACTAAATCTAGGCATCTAATTATAAATTTTAGTAGGCATACATTCAACTTTATAATCAACCCATGACAAATCTAGTTGGTCATACAAAGGATCAAAAGGGCTAGCAAGAGGTTTAGCATTCTGACTGGCAGACACAACAGGGTTATTATTTAACTGAGCCTGCCTAGCCTCTAAGGATATCAACCTATTTTTTATCTCTTCCATTCTTTTACACAACATTTCATCCCCCTCTTGACTGAGTATGGGTGAATACATATTTGGATTCACATAAATTCCACTCTTAGACATCCTATGTCTGTCTAAGACCTAAGGCTTCCCCCTGGAATCTAACTTATGCAATAAAACAACAAATACAAGTGGGAAGAAGCTAGGTACCTTTTCTCATCCAGATACTGAAATCTTGAACAGAACATTCTTTTATCTCAACAACATACATCAACCTTTCATGTGCACTAAAAACATAGTCGCCACCTCTCCAGAGAGGATAAAATTTTCAAATAGTTGAAAGCTCATCAAATATTTTTCTGAGTTCATTCGACCAGCAGAGCACCATATTCACATGAAAGACTTCCCACTAGAGTCACCATTTCGTTGGTGACTCGGATGGGCAAAACTTCACCAAAGACTGCAGGATAACACTTTCAAATCACATTCCCTAGTAGAGTCGCCATTTTTTTAGTGACTCAGATGGGCAAAACTTCACCAGAGACTGCAGGATAACACTTTCAAATCACATTCCCCAGTAGAGTTGCCATTTTGTTGGTTTTTTCTTCTGAATCAACAGAGGGTTTGCCAGTTCCAATGTACAGGCAGATTCAACCAACTAATACAGGAGGTTACATGAGCTGCCTCCCCTTCCCTTCTAGTTCTGCCTCACCAAGGGGGGTATCCCTATAGCTAAAGATGTAACATTGACTAGCCCAATGATGGAAAGATTTAGCTTGACAACAATAGGCAGAATACTCTCATGTGTGGACCAAGATGTACATGATACATCACAAGTTTGGCAACATTCTTGGATATATTTGTCTGATTGTGGATGAGAGTATACAGGGGTCCTAATCCTACTCCTACAAACTAACATGATGGAAGTTATGAAAAGATGGGTTTTATGCTTTGGATGCAAGACAAGGCATTTTGGGTCATAACTACTAACCCAGGAGTAGACCGGTGCCTATCTCAAGGCAAGGAGTCAACTAGACGTATACAAAAGAATGGATTGCATTTTGGATTGAAGTTTCAAGGGGTTGGAATTGATGCTTGCCTTAAAAACATCACCCAAGAATGGGTATTTAGCTGCCTCTACTTATAGATATCCCTGCTGACATACAACCTTCTCCATACTTCACCTAAAACAATTTAATCCACTCCTTGAATGGAAGTTAGAGATGAAGCATGTGATACATAAATCTATACCCTAGAATCTAAGAAACCCTTAGCAACTAGATTCAAAAGAAGGAAATGCATACAACACATGGAGACAAGCAACTAAACACATGCATAAGAGTATTTTTCATATAAAATGACATTAAACTAAAAATATCTGCAATGTACATTCATGATGCAACTCATAAACTCTAAAATGAGATAGAACAGCAGGGAAATGCCCTATTTTTGCTATTCGCACAAAAATACCCAGGTCTTCAACAACCTCCTAAAATGAGTCACTTAGCCTGTTATATACAGCAAGGAAGGTGCACTCAACATTAACCACATGGCAATTCAAAATTCACCAGATACAGCACATCATGAGAAATGGCGCTCAAACATTGAATGCAGCAAGTGGGAGAGGAGGCAAGGAGTGGTTGGACTCGAGCCCTGCGCCGCCACCTGGGAATTCACATCTTCAATCGGGTTCATGAGCCATCCATGCCTTCACCCATACCCTGTAACATCTGCCATTAATGACATACCAACCCGCATCCTTGGGAATGTAGTGGACATTGCACCTTAGAAATTTTCCCGCTAAGAAATATGACCCTGATTTTTCAAATCATGTGGGAACTAATTATCCCACATTCACCCTGCGGCAACCTCCTCAACACTTTATATACTAGGTCATGAGCATATATGATGTTGGTGATTTTTCTCCCGACAACGCCAACATATACCTCATCATGATCCTCCTGCATGATAATCCTGATATGAAATATCACCTTGATATTTCACATCGCCCTGATGACTGCATCACCCAATAAGAAACATCACCCGATATTTCACATCACCCCGATGTGAAATATCACCCTTATCAAGAAAATCACCCCGATAAGAAATATCACCAGACCGCATCACCTGATATAAAATATCACCCTGATGTGAATAAACATCCTGATATTCAATATCATCCTGATGACCAACCTGCTGATGCATCAGAAGAAGATCCTCCTCATCATATTCATACCAAATACCTCACCGATGAACCATCCTGATCATATTCATGTCATCATCATATTCATATCCTCAGCGATCGGGGGGATCCTCATAATACCTGCTGATAATAACATGCCAAAGACCACATGATACACCCCACCAATCCTGATGACATCATCGTCATGTTGTAATATCAGGGTGATATTCGTAAGATCACCTAATATTTGAAATATCACCCCCCCGCAAAAATATTAGAGTGATGTTGAAACTTTGCAGCAACATCAGGGTGATCATAACTAAGATGACTGATGTTAGAAACATGATGACCCCGGGGAAATATCTGGCCGATATCTAGAAATATGATGACCCGCCCCCAAGAATATCAGGTTAGGCTAAAACATGCTGGGGGGCCCAAAGACTTAGAATTTTTTGGATTTTTTGGGAGGGTGCCTGCAGATTTAGATGCTTGAAACCTGACTGTTCATGCAGGCACCAACAAAGCATTTGAATGCAATCAGGATAGCACAAACAAGAGGACAGAGAACAGTGGAAGAGTAACTTATGTTGAAGAGGAACCTGTTAGATCACCAAGTTCTGTTGGTAAACCAGAGAAAGGAGAGTCACTTATGATGAGGAGAGCACTATTTCAAGAAGAAACAAATGAGGAACCACTACAGAGGAAGAGTTTGTTCAAAATTAGATGCAAATTAGGAGGTAAGTGTTGTAAAGTTGTAATTGATAGTGGTAGTTCAAATAACCTAGTTTCAGAGGAGATGGTGACTAAGCTGAAGTTGGAAAGATTGAAACACCCTAAGCCCTATCAGATAGCATGGATTTAGGATGATCATAAGGTACTGGTGAGTGAACAATGTTTGGTGAAATTTCATATTGGATCTTATCATGATGAAGTCTTGTGTGATATTATGCCTATGGATGTTTGTCATATCTTGTTGGGTAGACCTTGGCAGTATGATAGAAAAGCTATACATGATGGGAGAAAGAATACATATACTATAATAGAAAATGGAAAGAGAATTACTTTGATTCCTTTGGAGGATGATCCTAAGAGTGAAGTGTGTAGGAATGCTAGAATCTGTTTCGTAGATGGAAGAAAATTTTTGGATGGTTTGAGACATGAGAATATGTGTTATGCCTTGATTCCTAAGAAGCTTGAAACACTAAAGAAGCAGACTGAAGAAGGACAACCAGAGGAGATAAGAGAGTTGCAGACAGAGTATGAAGACATCATATCCGATAATGTACCTAAAGGATTGACACCTATAAGGAGTATCAGTCATCACATGGATCTTATACCAGGAGCAAGTTTGCCTAACAAAGCAGCACATAGAATGACACCGGCGGAGAATGAAGAATTGAATAAATAGATACAAGAGTTCTTGAGGAACGGTTTGATCAGAGAAAGTTTGAGTCCTTGTGTAGTACCTACAGTGCTAGTACTGAAGAAGGATGGAGAATGGAGAATGTGTACTGACTCTAGAGCAATAAACAAGATCACAGTTAAGTATAGATTTCCTTTACCTAGGATGGATGATATCATGGACTGTTTGAGTGGAGCAAGATATTTTACAAAGATAGACTTGAAGAGTGGATACCACCAGATTAGAATCAGAGAAGGTGATGAATGGAAGACTAATTTCAAAACAAATGAAGGATTGTATGAGTGATTGGTGACGCCCTTTGGATTTAAAAATGCACCAAGTACTTTCATGAGGTTGATGAATGAAGTTCCGAAGAAATTCTTGGGTACGTTTGTGATTGTATATTTCGATGATATTTTGATTTTTAGTAAAACAAAAGAGGAACATTTGTGGCATATTAGACAAGTTTTGCAGAGATTGGGAGAAGAGAAATTGTTGATAAACATCAAGAAGTGTAGTTTCATGAAAGAAGAGTTAGTATATTTGGGATTTGTGATTTCTAGGGAAGGATTGAAGATGGACCCTGAGAAAGTGAAAGCAATTGTTGAATGGCCTACACTAGAGAGCATTGGAGAGGTTAGATCATTTCATGGATTGGCTAGTTTCTACTAGAAGTTCATCATAAATTTTAGTTTAGTCTGTAACCCTATGACAGAGACAATGAGAGGTGATAAAAAGGATTTTAAGTGGACATCAGGAGTAGAAAAAAGTTTTAAACTATTGAAGCAGAAGGTGACCGAGCAACCTATTTTGGCATTACCAGATTTCAATAGGGTATTTCAAGTTGACTGTGACGCAAAGTGGAAATGCAATTAGAGCAGTGTTAATTCAAGAAGGTAGACCTATAACATATTTCAATGAGAAGTTGAATGATGCAAGGAGAAGATATTCATTTTATGATCAAGAGTTCTATGTCATAATTCAAGCCTTGAAGAAGTGGAGATATTACTTATTGCCTAAGGAGTTTGTGTTGTATACAGATCATCAAGATTTACAATATTGGAACAATCAAGGTAAGTTAAATCAGAGACATATGAGATGGGTAGAGTTCATGCAGAGTTATAATTTTGTGTTGAAGCATAGGAGTGGAAAGTCAAACAAAGTTGTTGATGCATTGAGTAGGAGAAGAAACTTGTTGACAGAGATGAGAGTTGAGGTGTTGAGTTTTGATGAATTAAAGAACATGTATGAGGGAGAAATTTATTTTGCAAAACCCTAGAAAGCATGTAAGGAACCTGTTGTGACAGATAGGAGTAAGTGGTTGGACTATTTCATTCAGTAAGACATGTTTAGATGAAATCAGTTGTGCATACCTAGAAGTTCAATGAGAGATAATTTAATCAAGGAGAAACATAGTGGTGGATTGGCAGGACATTTTGGCATTGATAAGACAATGGCTTTGGTATGTGAAAACTACTTTTGGCCTCAGATACATAAATGTTTGGAGATTTGTGCAGAGTTGTAGAGTTTGTCAAGTTGCAAAAGGAAGTAGTCAGAATACTGGATTGTATAAACCTTTGACAGTACTGGAAAGACCTTGTGAAGACATAAGCATGGATTTTGTACTAGGATTGCCTAAGACATAGAGAGGACCTGATTCAATATTTGTAGTGGTTGACTAATTTTCAAAGATGGCTCATTTCATACCTTGTAAGAAGACAACTGATGCAGTGCATGTAGCTGACCTATTTTTTAAGGAGATTGTGAGATTGCATAGATTACCTAAGAGTATAGTTTCAGATAGAGATACAAAGTTTGTTGGATACTTTTGGAGGACACTATGGAAGAAGATGACATATTTGAAGTTTAGTTTAGCTTTTTATCCACAGACTGATGGACAGACAGAGGTAGTGAATAGGAGTTTGGGAAACTTGTTGAGATGTTTGGTTGGAGAGAAGACAGGAAGTTAGGATTTGATTCTTTCACAAGCAAAGTTTGCATACAATAATTCAGTAAATAGGAGTATTGAAAGAACACCTTTTGAGATTGTGACCGGAGTGCATCCTAGAGGAGTAGTAGAATTGAGAGATATCAGTATGGAAGAAAAAAGAAGTGCAGAAGCAGAAGAATTTGTAGAACATATGAAGACAATACATGATCAGGTTAAGACACATTTGGAGAATATGAATAGTAAGTATAAAGAGAAGGCTAATGAGAGGAGATGACATAAGGAATTTGAAGTTGGAGATGAAGTGATGGTGTATTTGTGAAAAGAAAGATTTCCAGTTGGGACATATAACAAGTTGAAGATGAAGAAGTTTGGACCTTGTAAGATACTCAGGAAATTTGATTTAGGAAAGGCATATGAAGTGGAGTTACCGGAGTCATTGGGTATATCACCTATTTTCAACATTGCAGACCTATATCAGTATCATGAAGCAGAGTTCAGTGACAACATGGAAGAAGGCTTGAAGAAGCTATTACCACAATAAGCATTGGAGCAGATTCAAGACATTTTGGATAGCAGAGTTGGACATAGCACTAGAGGAAGATAATACAAAGAATACCTTGTGAAGTGGAAAGGCAGACTGGAAGAAGATTCATCATGGATTTCTCAGGCTGAGGTGGACTGTCTTGGTTCTCCCCTAGCCCTAGAAAAGTGAGGGACTCACTTTTTCAATAACCCTGGATGTCTGATGCAGGAGCATCCCTGGTTCAAGAGCAATCTTGCATCAACCAAAAACATTTACATTTCAGTTTGTTTGCAGTTAAGTTTGTTTCTTTTCATTTTCTAGTTCAGTTCAGGCAGTTCAGTCAGAAGCAGTTTCTACATTTTGGTCTGCATTTTACCATAGTAGCATTTCAAACCTTGCAGAGCTAGACTTAGCATCTAAATTCATTCATCTACATCATATCTAGAAGAGATCCGCACATCATTACCAAAAAGATATCGCTATCAGAAGATTGACTGTTTCTTAGAACAAAGCTTCCTGATAATCATAGACAACCAGCTGAAGGACAAACCTGTGGAAGCATTTTCTAATCTTTGCAGCCTAATGACACATCATTCAATGATCTTTGGTTTGTGGCTGACCTTCCTCGAAGATCTACACTTTATTTCATTCATTTTCTGGAGGAGTTCTAAGCAATTAGGTCTGACCTATCTGTGTGCACATGTTACAGCTCTTCATTGGAGTTTGTGACTTTCTTTGGTCCACATCTATTGATCCAGACTTGATATATATTGATGTAATAGATCCTTAGGAAAGTAGTTATCAAGTTGTAAGCATACACATAAGTTTATAGTTTAGATTTTGTGCGAAGGGGCTTCAAAGCTTTATCTTGCACATGTATGTAATCAGGCCTGTGAGTCCTAATTGTAAGCCCGCATGTTGCCGGTCGATCTCTATTTGAATTCTATGATATATTGAATGACTGAATCTGCATTTGCTTTATTTCTTTGAATTGTTTCCGTTGTGTTTACTCTTGTTGCACATTCTGGACCATTCATTCTATGAACCCTCCTACCGTGACTATACTAAAAAGTTTCCCTAGGACTTTTTACCTCCTAGTTTAGCTCTTAGGTCCCCTTAATTTCATTATGCATGTTTAAAACTCATCCCAGAGAAATTTCCCCCAAAACCCATCTCAAATGGGGCTTAGGTGTCCACTTTAATGCTTAATAATAACTCAAATCATGCCTTGGGACTTGGGCACCCGTGCCCTAGTCTAGGCTGATTTACTGAGACCTAAATTTTGGATGTTGGCTTAGGACCTTTATAAAGGTTTCCCTTTGTTGGCCTTTTCAATTTGAATTACAAAAGTTTAACAGGAATGCATATTTAAGTAGGTTTATGTCTTCATTTTACACCTAGATGGAGAATGTGAACTTGTGATATTGAACTAAGGGATTTCAAGGTATTCATTGTGTTGTAGAGCATAATTGTGTTATTATTGTGTTTATTTGTTTCAGATTTGGCTTCATTAATCCATCTCCTCATGGTATGAAATATCTTCATCTCCTTGAGGGCTTCACCTCCAAGGTGACATCTATTTGTGTTTCAATCAATCTATTTCATCATTTGATTTGGCCTTTGTCCACCAAGGATATGGACTCTATCTAACAATGGTGTTGGAAGGCTTGAATGCCATTTCGGGGCTTGATCAAGGCAAGCTCCTAAACACCACAACCTCCAAACTCCTCTCTTTGTGATTGCAGGTTACAGGTGTGGGATCTGGCAAAGTGGAGTTGCAGAGAAGCAAAGAAGAGGATAGAGATTTGGGATCTGAGAAGAAAGTGCAGAAAATCAACCCTACTGGACTAGGGCACTTGCCTCGTAGTCCTCCCAACTGGCATCTCCAGAAAATTTGAAGTAGGTTGCAGTCTTACACACCTTACTATTCCAGATCTATAGAAAAACTACCCTATTGGACTTGGGTGCCTGCCCTGTTGTCCCTAAAATTTTTACCTCTGAAAATCTGAATCTTGGTATGTTTCTAATCTATATTTAGTGCCTTCTTGTGTGATCATTTGTCGTATCTTTTTCATCTGTACCTGATTTCATTACAATTAGAGTTTGAGGCTTATTGGATCTAGGGTTTGACATATCTATCAATCTAATATATCTTTCCATATCATTCCTAAGTGACATCAACCTATAGCTAAGTCCTCTCCATTTGTAGTGACTTGGCTCAATTGTTGTCCTTGAATGTTATTGCGAAAGGAGGGTTTGATTGGATATCTTTAACACTATCTTCAATCTTTCCCACCTTTTTATATATAACATTTTGGTGAACCTATGTTTCTATTGAACTTGCATCTTTTTGAGTATTGTAATCACTCATTGCATTCATTCTTATCATATTCATCATCATACATTCAAATATTTTATATACATTTCAATTTTTTTGAAAAAACAAGCATTCTAGGCTTGTATTAAGGCATAGTTTTCCATATTTTGTGTTTCATATCATAAAAAGATTTAATTATATGATATTTATTACAGTAATTCATCATTAATTCATATACAATTTTGCATTTACAAGTTTCATTTGCTAGTGTGCATTTTTCAAATAACCTAGTCTTAGCAAAAACTAGGGTTTGTAGTCAAAATTTTATTTTCAGATTTTTATACTTCTTTTCAACATTCATTAAAATTTGATTTTGAAGTGGAGTATTGCATCATAGCGCATACTTTTGCATCCTAGCTTTGAAACTTTCACCTTTTTCATTTACACATTGTGTATTTCAACAAAAATAACTACGTTCATCCTTTTGATTGTGTATTGAGCATTGTAGGACTTTAGCATCCTTTTTGCATTAGATTTAAGCTATTTTACACACTATACATGATTAGATTCCATCCATTCATCATTTTGCATAGTCTCATAACATTTTTGTGCATTTACATTGAAAAAGGTGAAAAAATCAAGCATTTCAGGTTCATAAACAAGCATAGTTTTGTATTGTTTCATTGCATATGTCATAAATATATTTCAAGTCTGATATTGCATTCATTTTAGGCATATTTTTGAAAAAAATTCATCATTTCATACTTGTACTTGAAAATTTGCACATTTTTAAATTACACAGTGTGTATTTCAACACTAAGGGTTTACACACTCTATTTACATATTTTTAACAAATCTCTAAACATATTCACATTGCCTTGTTGTGTGGCACTATTTACATCATATTCACTTTGTTTGTAGTAAAAATGGTGTGTTTTTGATCTTGAAAAACCTGATTTCCTCAAACTAGTGTTTTGGTGTGCAACAAGTTATCATACTTTCATCATGGCTACTTCTTGTTATTCATCTTTGGAAGCTTTATTTGCATACATCATAGACATTGATAATTTCTCCAAATTCATTAATAAGAATCCTCAAGTATTAAAACAAATATCATGCATATATGATGTTGATACTTCTATGTGTTCCACATATGAAATCCTTTGTTATATATCTAATTTTGATAGTTTCACAACTCTCATAGGAGTATATCCTTCGATATTAGATGATCTCACTAAATTCATAGATAATAATAAATATGATGCATTGTTTAGTAGTGATGACTTCAATATGTTAGATGAAACCCTAGATGACTTTATCTCTATTTGACATTCCACTCTGACTCCTATTGCTAAAGGTCAGGACTATGCCCTGGATCTAGTCTCTACCACATGCGATAGTAACTTAATGTTGTCTATTTCACCTTATGATCCCTCTCCCAAAATTGTTCCCTCTTACAAGGACATTTTGGTGCAAGAGGATGAAGTCATTGACACATACCTTCACATCACCCTACCCTCTCTTCATTCCAATGTTCTCTCTTTTAAGGATGAAGCATTAGTGAATGAAGAACCTCCTCTAATGAAAAAACTCCATGGATAGATAATGAGCATTCATCTAACTCTATCCCTACCATAGTACATGAAGTCTCTATGGTTTATCCTATCAATCTTCCTCCTTTAGTTGAATATTCAAGTAACTTGGATATCGCTAAGGAAGTGAAAACCCTTGATCTCCCTCCTTTAGTTGAATATTCAAGTATCTTGGATATCACTCAGGAAGTGAAGAACCTTGATCTCCCTCCTTTAGTTGAATATCCAAGTACCTTGGATATCACTAAGGATGTGAAAACCTTGGATACCTCTCCTTTGGTTACATGTTCTTTAAATATCACTAAAGATACAATCATTAACAATTCCCTTAACAACACCTTACCTTCCCTTCATTCCAATGCTCTCCCTATCAAATATGAAGCATTGGTGGTTGAAGAAAGGTCTCTCACATTAAATCCTTTGGGAATGGATGTTGAGATCGATCAACGTAAAAACAATCTTAATTTACTTATCGTTAACGGACTTATTCCACCTACTAAGGGAATAGTGAATAAGTGTGCTAATGCTAATACAATATCAAGTTCAAGACTAGATATGATATATTTTGAGATGATAGACATGGATTGTCCGCCAGGAAATATCTCACTGAACCAGGTAAGTATTTCTCCCTCCTTAAGCCATACTTGATGTAGCACCTATTCTAGTTGCTCTCAAGGGTGGCCTCCTCCTAGATATATATGTTGTTAGCATTGTGTTGTGTTCCCCCGTGTTGTGCTATGTGTTGTTTAGGTCTCCTAGGATGACCCTTGATACTCTTGTAAGGTCAAGGATACTAGGAGACAATCTCTGTTGTGACCATTCTTCTATTTGTTTCATCATCCGTCTATCCTTCTATCCTCTATTTTATTATTGTGTGTCATGCCTTAGGGATATAGCATTGCAGTTGATGTCTTGGGGGAATCCTCCTAAGTGGTGTTCCTAAGGAACCTGTTCTCCTCTCTTAGTTTTATTGTTTACCTCCTTTGGTGGTTCTACCTAGTCAGCGGATGACGAAAACAAACAAATACTGATAAAGACTATGCATTCCTTCAGTAAGTAAGCAAAAATGGACCTAGTCCATGTATGAAGATGGGGTTGATATATCAATATCTGATGTTTGACTGGTAGAATCACTCTGTGTGATGCATCATGTTGTTTTATCTCTTCTAACAAACCTTTTGCAATACAACTGCTCTGTGCACATTGGATTGTTTTGTATCTCACCTTGTTTTTACATTCGATCTCGAGATACTTGCAGTATAAGCCCAATGGCTATACTTAGATCCAAACCCATGAGTGTATCCTTGGTTTCTTGGATTTGATCTAATACATGCATAGCTTACATGATTTGATCTAGTTATTATCTTAGAGTAAGATGTTCTAACCTTATCTCTTGTTGATTATCTTGGCATATCTTATCAATGTGTTTGTGGGAACATCTGATGATTGTGGCACATGTCACCTTTGGGGGCATGGGCTTTGCTAGAGCCCTTGTTCCCTTGCATTTTTTCACTCTACCTTAATGTGCTTGATATCGGTAAGCAACATCAACCACCTTAAGGTGGGGGCATATATAATGGTATCTAATTGATTATTTTACATTGACAAAGCATGTTTTTTCCCTCTCCATGAGGAGGGATGTTGTATCTCCGGTGTGAGTACACATCCTTTTATAAAAATCAAACTTCCCTCTCCATGAGGAGGGATGTCGTATCTTCAGAGTGAGTACACATCCTCTTTAAAAACAAATTTCCCTCTCTGTGAGGAGGTATGACGTATCTCTTGAGCTAGTGTGCATCCTTTATACACAGTTCTCATCATGAGGTGGGGTTGGATCTTGAGTTATCCTCCCTTGAGTGCGTCTTTGGTAGTTGTGCTAGCGTAGCTCAACTGTTAGGTGTGTTTGGCATGTTTTAGATGGTGGGACTTAGCAATAAGCTCCTTCCATCACTCGTGTTTGTTGTGTATAAGATGTATAGTGTGTCTATGGCATGCTATGTGGCACTTGTGTATTCTATGTATCTTATTTGTGTGTTTGTTGTGTCTTCCCCTGAGTGTGGTCTAAAGGCATGTGGTGATGAGCCCCCTCTACCCCTTAGCATTTTATTTCATATATAAAATGTGATATCAATGTATTCTTTGTGTATTATGTGACTACTCTCATGTCTTCATCATGTATTATGTGCTTCCACTATATTATCTGTGTTTTGCATGCTTCTTACTATCTTCATTGTGTCTTGCATGTCTTCCATGTGTTTTCTAGTGCTTACTTAGGATTAGGGGCTAGAAATAGTCCTCCAACCTTTAAGTATGCCTTATCTTATGTGCCTGGTGTGTTTGATGTGTTTTCGACCATACTTTAATGCATGTATGGATCGTAAGATCATACATACATTAAAGTGGGGGCTAAATGTTATGTCATAAAAAGTCTCCCTAGGACTTTTTACCTCCTAGTTTAGCTCCTAGGTCCCCTTAATTTTAGTATGCATGGTTAAAACTCATCTCAGAGCAATTTCCCCTGAAACCCATGTCAAATGGGGCTTAGGTGTCTACTTTAATGCTTAATCATGACTCAAATCATGCCTTGGGACTTGGGCGCCCATGCCCTAGTCTAGGCTAATTTGCCAGGACCTAAATTTTGGATGTCAACATAGGATCTTTAAAAAGGTTTCCCTTTGTTGACCTTTTCAATTTGAATTATGAAAGTTTAGCGAGAATGCATATTTAAGTAGGTTTATGTCTTCATGTTACACCTAGATGGAGAATGCGAACTTGTGATATTGAGCTAAGGGATTTCAAGGTATTCATTGTTGCAGAGAATAATTATGTTGTTATTGTGTTTGTTTGTTGCATATTTGGCTTCATCAATCCATCTCCTCATGGTGTGAAAGATCTTCATCTCTGTAAGGGCTTCACCTCTAAGGTGACATCTATTTGTGTTTTTATCAATCTCTTTCATCATTTGATTTAGCCTCTATCCACCAAGGACACACACTCTATCTAACAACAGTGTTGGAAGGCTTGAATGTCATTCCAGGGCTTGACCGAGCCAAGCTCCTAAATACCACAACCCCTAAACCCCTCTCTTTGTGATTGTTAGTTACAAGTGCGGGATTTGGCAAAGTGGAGTTGCAGAGAAGTAGAGAAGAGGATAGATATTCAGGATTTGAGAAGAAAGTGCAAAAAAACAACTCTACCAGACTAGGGCACCCACCCTGTAGTCCTCTCGACTGGAATCTCCAGAAACTCTGAAGTAGGTTGCATTCTTATAGACCTCACTATTCCATATCTACATAAAAATTGCCCTATTGGACTTGGGTGCTTGTCCCATTATCCTTGAAGTTTTTGCCTCTAAAAATCTGAATCCTCGTATGTTTCTAATCTATATTTAGTGCCTTCTTGTGTGATCATTTGTCATATCTTATTCATCTGTACCCAATTTCATTACAATTAGGATATGAGGCTGATTGGATCTAGGGTTTGACATATCTATCAATCTAGTCTATCTTTCCATATCATTCCTAAGTGACATCAACCTGTAGCTGAGTCCTCTCCATCTATAGTGACTTGGCTTGATTGTTGTCCTTGAATGTTGATTATTCATCTGTACCCAATTTCATTACAATTAGGGTTTGAGGCTAATTGGATCTAGGGTTTGACATATCTATCAATCTAGTCTATCTTTCCATATCATTCCTAAGTGACATCAACCTGTAGCTAAGTCCTCTCCATCTGTAGTGACTTAACACTATCTTCAATCTTTCCCACCTTTTTATATATAACACAAATATTAGCTATCTTCTTAATGTTGACAGAGTTTCTCATAGTCATCTCTTAGGTACAAGTGTTGAATGCAGTTTGCTCTGATACCATATGTAACATGCCTTCTCTTATTACTCGGATTTAGACACATAATTTACTAGGAAATTAAAGAACATGAAATATAAGAATGGATTTTTTTTCAATCATTTGATAAACATCAATAAATAGAAGTACATATTTTCTAAATATTTTTCAACCTTGAAATTTCTTATATTCAAAGATAGCTTGTAGTGATAACATTTCACTTTACATTTACACATACATTTCTCATGGTAAAAGCATAATTTTACATCATAATCATATCATGAAACTTTATATAAAAAGTACTATCTCTGGAATCTTGATAATTGTCATTCAAATCTTGGCAAGTCTTCTACTATAGAGGGAGAGCATCATCCGAGTGCTTTACATCCAACCATAGACCGATGGTCCACCATACACCTTCCTTCCTAGAAGTGGCCCTTCCCTTCATGAAGAGAATAGACATGTGGATTTAACAAATTGCCATCTAAGTCCTAGTGATGTGTCCTATGTAACTCAATTGACCATATGACTCTAGACATCCTTCTAGCTAAGTATGATCATATTGACCAGTTACGCCATCTAGACACTATAAACTGACTAATGCATTCAGAGATAAGTGCATCACTTTGGCCAAAATTTCTATATAAATAGACATTTGCAATAAACAGTCATGTGTTCACACACCTCTAACTTGACTTGAAGACTATCTCATCCTACAGTTTAATTTGTTTTGGCTAAAAAATCTAGACATACTTGTCTAATCTATACTAAATTTCTAGTCCATCTGACTTAGAAATATTCCTTATCTAGGTTATATTCACAATATTCAAATTTATATATCTTTATCTTTCTCAGGAGTACCTTATTGCATATCCACAATTTATTAAGGTCCATGACCTTCTGTCATTTACTCTCTACTCAATGATAACCATACTTGGTATACATATAACTAATATTGACTTTGTAACAAGAAAGTGCTTCTTAGTCATTTAATAATGTAAAGATCTATGGTTTCTGCACTCTTTTGTTTGTTGACCAAAGAACACACTAGACTATACAATATTATAAATGAATTGAGAGTTGAAGAATTCTAATTCCTTTAGATAAAATCTAGGGTTCTCAACTTCTCTAATCCAATATTTTGCAATAACAAATACCCTTAAAAACTAATAAAAATATAACCATAATATTACAAAATAAGGTGTCTACTCATCGAATCTTGACTACCTAGTCATTTGATTGATTCCAACTTTCATATAGTTCTCAAGGTTTATCTTTCCTTAAAATAATAAATCATAATAGAGAATAGAAAAAGCATATAAATCCTTGAATAAGTTTAATCTTTTAATTTGATAAAGGATAACTAAGAATCGATGTCTTTGACCTAGCAGTCATCTTTTGTTCATCAATATAGACAAATTAAGAATGATAGAACATCATAGAAATACACAAATTTTGTTGAATAAACATATTGTTCGATATACAAATACATATCATAGTTTAAATGTTTCTAATGATATCTCAATCAACTAATACTCTTTAGAGTAAGGGATAATCTTTCCCAAAGTCTTTGAATGAAATTCAATAAACTCAAATGAGCTAAGAGAATAAGAACATATACATATCAAGTCTTCTAATCTTAATTAAGAGATGTATAACCATAATCTTAAGAGGCTCAATGTGAAGTCTAAGAAAGATACCAATACGATAAGAGAAATGAAGACAACTTATAAATAAATGTTGTCCTTAAAGATAACTCTCAGATATCCAAAGCAAATAACTAGACCGCTGTCAAAAGTTTAGATACAACTGGATTAACTAATCCTCTGTATAACATTATAATGCTTCATATCTACATACTTCTCTAACTGAGAAAAAGTTTGCTATCTGAATTAAAAAGTTATCCTATTGCTTTCAGTCTAACTTAGACTAGGATTTCTATTACATTTAACCTACACAGGCTTTGTTCTATATAGACATACAGCCTACATAGGCTATGTTCTCTTAATCCAAAAAAAAATAACAAAGATCTTCTAATAAAAGAGTATGAGACTAATAGTATTATGTTTTGATAGATAAACCTAGCTCTGCAATTTATAAATGCACAAATACTATCAATGCAATCATAACAAAGGTTGGCAATTATCTCTAAGCACAGAGATACAACTAACCATTTGTTGAATCAACACCTAGATGTCTATATTCTTAGATTCCTCAATCATGGAGATAACTATTTTTTTGACAGAGATATCTAAGTCTTCGAAAACAACATCACAGAGACGACTAAGTCTTTGACAATAAAACACAGTAACAACTAAGTCTTCATCAACTGAAACACAATACAATATAGCATAAAAAATCATAGAGATATACTGAGCCTTCGGATTCCACATATAAAGCCTATCCTAAGCTCTTTAATTTCCTAAAGAGAACATAGTAATACTATTGTCAGTAATAACTATGCAACAATAAAAAAATAGCTTCTTGTTTATGTTCTCAGAGATATCGATTTCTCAAAAACATGGAAGGAAAAGTTTACTATCATCTAATCTTTAAATTTGATAGATATCTCTATGAGGCTGACAACAAAATAGTCTATGACAATTAACACAAGGTATTCACTACTTAATAAACTTAGCATTAAAAGAAAGAAGAACCTGTATAAACAATGAGCAACCAGGCTCCTCTGCTACCGTCCTTTCTCGATCAAAATTCCACCAAGATCTTTCTCTCTGTAGTATCTCCTATATGTAGAGAGCTCCCACGGTGGTAAAAATAGAGCACACCCTCCTTTTCAACCGCGTTCCATCATCTATCATTAAAGATCCATCATGATTCCACACAACAACTTGTAATATGGAGATGGTGGTCATAAATAATCTCTCATGAGTTGATCAAAAAGACAATCCATTCTCTTAAACAATTGAGAGTACGAAGGAGATAATAAGACCACGTACCTCATAGCAATAACAAAAAATTTACTCATAATCTCTTTCATTAAGAAGTCTTTGACCTATCTCAATAGATCTTATAAAGAAAGCATATACAACATATACCCTACATCATAAAGAAAGCATATACAATGTATACCCTACGTTGTTTTCCAAACATTAATGAGATATGAGAATTGGGTTGAGGTATTCTCCCCCTCTCTGTCTCACTATATAGAAAAAATAGACAAGCATAAATAACATAATAGGACACTATAAAATAATCTCAACTGAAAATTACCAAAGAAGAGATAGTTAACCAAACACATATATTCACTCTTGAATATAACTATATCAGGAAAAAAATGTCAACTATCATCCACATCTTGTCGATGGATAACTAACCCTTCTAGATTTTTCAACAAAATCTAAGATAAGGAATTAACGACATCAAATCGACTATTGTCGAATCGAGAAACAACTAAGGTCAAAAGTTGAAATTTCAACTTACCAAACTTAATAGGGCTCACTAAACTGTGCAACTCAAGACTTATATGGAAACTACTTGTTCTTTCCATATGTCTATTTACTTCTCTCTAATGATGTTCTCCCTCTCTTTCTTAGAGGGTGGAAAACTTGTTTCCTGAATACAACTTGTAATCACCAAACTGGGATTAGTGTATCATTAGTTAAACCATATTCATCATGACTAAATAATCATGAAAACATATAATCACATGTCTAAATTCTATGAATATTCTCAAACTCATGAAATCATAGATTTATCTTGACATTTTCACTTAACGTCAAATTATTAAATCAACAAAAAATTCTCTACTAATTACTTACAAGTAAAAGTAAATCATAGTCAAATTTAGGGATGTGGCATGAATTCCATGGAATTATAAGCATGCATCTTTAAAAGGCTTGTTGTAACATACCATCTCATATTACTTGGAATTACACACACAATTTACTAAGAAAGTAAATGAACATGATAAACATGATAGACATTTTATTTTTATCGTTTATATAACTACATAGAAATAAAAGCATATCTTATTTGAATATTTTTAACCTTGAAATACAATATATTTAAAGATAAATCATAGTGAAAACATTTCACTTTACATCTACAAATATGTTGCACTTGGCAAAAGGATAATTTTACATCATAAGCCATAACATAATGTGTATTACATCTGGAATCTTGATATCTGTCACACAAGTCTCGATGAGTCTTCTGCTATAGAGGGAGAGCATCGTCCGAGTGATTTATCTCCAACCACAAACTGGCAGTCCCCCACACACCTTCCTTCCTAGAAGTGGCCCTACCCTTCATGAAGAGTATAGACATAAGAAACCAATAGGTTTCCAACTAAGTTCTAGTGATGTGTCCTACATTACTCAATTGACCATACAACTCTAGACATTCTTCTATCTAAGTATGATCATTCTGACAGGTCATGCCATCTAGACACTATGAACTGACTAATGCATGCAAAGACAAATGCATCTCTTTGGCCAAAGTTTCTATATACATAGATGTTTGCAATAAATGTAGTTGTGTGTTCACACACCTCTAACTTGACTTGGAGACTACCTCATCCTATAGTTTTGACTTGCTTGACTAGTAGCTCTAGACATGAAATGTTTTAGCTAAACTCAATTCATAGTCTATCTGACTTAGAATTTAATCCTTAAACTAGGATATTCATGCTATGTTACACATATGGTTCCTAAGGTTTTCATTGATGTCAACATTGTCACAAGGTTGTCATTAATGTCAACACTATCATGGATGTGTGATGGTGTTCATGGTTGGATGTCATGTCCTATCCAGAAATGAAGATATAGTTCATGATTGGATGTCATGATCCAATGAAAAATAAAGGAAAATATTGTAAGAGAGACAAAAATGGAACATGTAACCTACTGTAATCTCTATAAAATCTGTAATCAATGAGTTACAAAACCTCCTTCTCTCTCAAAGTATAAAGAGCAAAAAGGTAAGAACTAGCAAAACTAAGTTTTTCTTTATAATATATAGTTGCTCTCTCCAAGAGGCATAAAAATGGAACTACAACTAACTGCCTCTAAAAATAAGTCCTCTAAAGTGATCGACAATCAAACCAAGAAATCCCTAAAAATAAGGGGCCAAACTGCCACAAATTGAGCAAAAATAGCTCCAAGTTGATCCTCTCCATATGTTTGACCAAGAAGTTGACCAAGATTTCTCAAATTGCTCCCCAAATCATGCAAAAAGTCCCTAGATGGCCTCAGTTAACTCAACTCATCAATTTGCATGATTTTGCATTTGCAAAATTGATGTGAGTGGATAATAAAGTAATTAGAATAATTACTTTACTATTAGTTACAATCTGCATTATTTTATGATTTTACAACTTGTGAAAAATAATAAAATAATTTGAAAAATATTACTTTATTATTTTCTTACATTGATTTATTTATAAAATCATGCATGATGAAAAATAAATTAATTTCCTTATCTCTCCAATTACACTTACCTAATTTGCATGATTTGAGAAAAAATAGGACCTAGAAGAAAATAAAATTCCCTTATATCCCCATGTGAGAAAAATCTCCTAGTTGCATGATACATATGCATTAAGGCAAAAATTGACCCTTATTACTCCATTTACAATGCAAAATTTGACCTCATTTGCCCATACAAATACCATCATGCCAAAATTGACCTTATTTACAATGACCTCCTGCATGCATTATATTGTTTTTATGCACTTGTAAATAATTTTCTTACCTTCATATGCCCTGCTACCTTGCAAAATACCTTATATTCTTCATGCAAATACACCTTTCTCTCTTCAAGAATCTCCAACATGCAAAGATTAAAAACTAATTACAAGCCTCTGCCACCTTGTAGCCTTATTTTGTCTTCATATGATTTCTTATCTTTGATTTTGAATGATAATATTATAAGGCATAAAATCATTTGATCATATTCGGTCATTCTGCATGATACATGTATCATTAGGTGGAATCTTTGATAAGGTATATTCGACCATGTGTTGTTGATTATTTTTGACCACATGCTTTGATTGACCACAAGGAACAAAGTTTGTTTGACATTTATCTAAGGCATGAACATTGCCTTCTAATGGTGTCGATCACCTTTTCACTTTAGGAACAAAGACAAAAATCACATCTGTTGGCCTCTTCAAATAATGATCACTAGGGATCTTACTTTTCAAGTCTTGGACCTCGATGTGCTTTGGATAATGTAATGATTTTTATTTGCAAGGTCAAAAAAATAAAAAATGAGAAGAAACTTTGAGCAAAAGCATTGAGTGAACCCTAAAGTTCATCTCATTTAAATTTGGCATTCTTTCTTTGTCGCTCTGCAACCTCTCCAATGGCCGACTAGGGTTTCATGGCTCTCTAGTTTTTTTCTCCATCTCCTTGGCTCTTTGTGGTCAAAACTTTGGCCTTTCTGTGTAAAAAGAATGACAGGAACTTAGTGAGTATGGTGTGCAAGATTTTGACTGGTATTTGTATTTCTTTCTGTAGCACTTTACTTTAATGGTTGCAGCCATGCAGACTTCTTCACTCTGTGTAATCTTTTGACATTCTCCTTTTGTTTCTCTGTGTCTTTAACTTGCAACTCAGACCAAAAATGATAAAACCCTCATAATGAGGCCGCAACTATTCTTCTTCTTTCTCTACAACTAAAAGGTAAGCTCCATACTTTTCTTTCTATTCCACTTACCAGTGTGTGATATTCTTTTACTGTGAGAGAAAGGAGACATAAGTCTTAGACTTGATGCAATGGGTATCTAACTTTCTTGTAAAAAATGACCCTTATGTTGAAGTCGTGGTTGTGTATGATCTTTTCTTGACTTTCCTTTGACTTCTTGTAAAAAACTTGAGGGTTTTAAACTATGAAGCAAGGGCTTCATTTTAATGTGCTCTGGATACTTCTCCATACCCCGGCCATTCTCTAGTTTGCTTCCTATAGGTGTTCATTTTGATAGAAGACAAAAAGATGACAAGGGTTAAAAAACTTGATATGGTTATTTCATTTATATATGCAGGAATCCTTCTTTGTCACGGCCATGGTAGAAAATGTATCTCTATAACTCCCATTTCACTCTATGAAAGGAAATAAAATAAGGGTTTCATTTTTTCAAACAAAGGTTTTATCTTTTATCACTCAGTAACCCTTATTTCATTACGGCTATGACAGTATATGCATTGCATCACTCTCTTTTTGCTGTAAACAAAAATGGCCCTAGGGTTTTTTGAAATTTTGATAAGGGTTTACTCTTTTAGTGCATGTAAAACCTGTATAACTGTTACGGCCATCATCATGTAACTTTACTGTATCTTTTCCATTTTTCTTCACCGCACATGCAAGAATGGCATTTTAGGGTTTCTGAGATATGAGGAGGGCTTCTTTGTTTTTGTGCATTTTCTTTCGGTATATGCAATAATGGCAAGAGTTTCAAAACCTAAAACAAGGGTCTCAAATTTTAAACACAACAAACACTTCTTCTTGTTTGATAATTTGTCTTTCTAGTTCTATTGCTCCTCTGTGTATTTATCTTGACATTTCTCCTCTTATCTCATGACTGTCATTGTCAAAAGACATTCTATCTTTGTGTTAGTCACTTACTTTTCAATCAATGATATGAACACTTGATCTTGTTTACTCCATAGCTCCACTTGTACTAGATAGAAGCATGGTTGTAACAAACATATGATCTTATGAAAAGTTTGAAACTGTATCTTTTTACTTCACTTTCTGTGCATAAAGAACCTCCTGTATACTGATATTATCTAAGCCTATTGATCTGTACTTTTCTTCTTTACTTGATGTATTATCTTCCATTTATGATTGTCATAGTCAATGTTGCATATATCATCTGTCTTCCACTGTAACGTAACATCATATGATATAAATCTTTGACATCTTCAGAGACTCTAAGGTATTAAATTATACAAGACTTTGACACTTTAAAGGTATTATTCTGTTCTCTTATATTCACCTGTAGCTGAGTACATTGAACTCCTGTAGCATGTATACCCTTCTTGATATGCACATGGGACTTAGTTAGCATATGTCCTTGTCTAATGCAATCATTTGATCCTTATTTGCACCTATTTCTTGTACTTGATTATTTGATTTCATCATCTGATCCCTGAACATAAATGCATAACTGTTCACACTAATCTGTAGCTATTCATTATGTATATAACTCTCAATCATGAATGGCCTATGTATCAACACTGTATTTGAGAGTTATGTTTCATTATGAACATCTACAGATAGGGATTAGCTGGATAATGTTTTTGCAAATTGATACTCTATTTGATCACAAGTCTATCCTTAATTTCATTTGCATGCTTCTATCATATCTTAGGTCTGATTTTATGAAATTAAGGCATGAAACATGACAGTAGTAAGGCATTCTAATGATGGTATCAATAAGAAAAGTACCTTTCATAGCTGCATCATGTTCTTTGCAATTTGTCAAGTTGAGTCAGTAACTTTGAGTATATCTGATCTGATTTAATCAACTGTAACCAAGGTGAACATAGTGACACTTTTTCTGCAAGTTGATTTTATGATGCATGATATCTCTTTAAATGACGCATCCTAACTTTTATTCTGATATCCTTTTCAAATGGATAGATAAAGGAAACATGCTGGGCTCAACCTTTGTGGGAGCCACATTTTCTCCACATGTTTTAATGTCTTCAAATCAGCAACATTACTTTGCCTATATATGCACAATGAACAAACAAGTTAGCATAAAAACATACCTTATGGAGTTGATTTATCCTCTTCATGATATTCTGATTTATGGCACATGTCTGATTGACTCTTTCATATGAAATGCATGATGTGACAGGTTGATATGTCTGATTGATAAAAGCATATGATAATGTTAAATATCTGGAGCTCTTACAAGACTTTCCTCAAATTTTTTGCAAGTACACTTGATACAACTGGAGCTGAAGATAAAGATCAACAAGTATAACAAGTACATCATTCAACAAAAGACATCAACCTTGCTCAGGCAATGATGGATATTTAATTTTATCATGTGTTCTTCCTCATTTCTTTTATCATCAGATTTATAGCTTGCATATGTCTGTATTACTTAGTTTAGTTACTCCCACAGCTTGTGTGGGACACATTTGAACACTTCTTTTAAAACATGATCAGTTAATTTATCTGTACTTGATGTACATGTATGTTTTCTTTTCAATTGATGTATAGGATAGAATAACTAAAACTGAATGTATGTTCCAAATATGACATGAAATAACAGTTCAAATGAATATATTTCTTTCTTGCTTTCAATTTTGATCAACTAAATAATCAAATCATCTTAAAACTCCTGAAAGATAAAAAAGTTTAGATCAACTGTCTTCCTTGAATGTTTGATTCCTTGACATCCTAACTCACTTGTCATGATGATTTAATAGTCTTGATTGGACTATTGGGTTATCATGACAACTGATCATTATTTCTGCTTTGTCAGGACATCAAATATTCATTGAATACAATAAGTTTAAAGTTTTCTTTTACTCCTCCTGAAACAACTACAATTAGGTCTAACTAAATTTAGTGTGAACAAAATTTAGTAACATTTCTGGTGACCTCTCAGGGGTGTTTTCCTATTAAACAACTTAGAACCAGTAGCCTTGGAATTCCATTGGGCACATGAGTCTTCTTCTGTCTTGAACCTTGAAAAATTTTCTGCAACTCAAAACTGATTGAAAAACTATAGCAGCAACAAAACTAAAACTAAAACTAAAACTGACTTGCATAAACAAAGCTAGTAACATGTGCAAAAGCACTTCTTGGAAAACAAAACAATAACTGAAACTAAATGTACAAAAGCACTTATTTGTAGCATAAGGCTGCCTCTCTAATAGCATAAATTGAGGTGAATCGCATTAACTAGGATTGGCAACACCTCTCCGTCTAACTTAGCAAGCTAGAATGCATTGTGTTGCTTGCATTTTGTTATGATGTATGGTCCATCCCACATAGCATCAAACTTTGTATGTTGACCAAGTCTGCTCTTTAATGAATTCCATTTGAAAACCAGATCTCCTTCTTTAAAGATTCTTGGTACTACTCTTTTATCAAATGTCCTTTTCATTTGGGCATGGTGTATTTACAATGTTTTCAAGGCCCCTATTCTGATTTCTTCAAGTTCTATTAGTTGTACAAGCCTGATTTCCATTGGTTGTTCTTCAAGTAACTCCAGTTCTTTTATGTAACTCAAAGTTGGTAGCTTAATTGATATTGGTAACTTGGCCTCTTTTCAATATGTGAGAACATAGGGTGAATTACCTGTTGCTCTTTTAGGTGTAATTCTATCAACCCATAAGGCCAACTTTAACTTGTCATGCCAAGACCTCTTATTTTCATCAATTGTTTTCTTTATGATTTTAATTAGATTTTTGTTAGTTGACTCAGCCTGTCCATTACCTTGAGGGTAATAATTTGATGAAGTATTCAGAAATATGTTATTTTTGATAGACCAATCAGATACTCTTAATCCAATAAATACTAAAGCATTATCTGAGATAATTGAGTCAGGAGTACCAAACCTGGACACTAGATCTTGATAGAAATTTAGGATTGATGTTTGATTAGCTTCCTTCAACGCAACTGCTTTAGTCTATTTAGTGAAATAATCAGTAGCAGTCAATATCCACTTGTGTCCTTAGCTAGAAGGTGGATTTATAGGACCAATAAAGTCCAATCCCCACTTGCCAAATGGCTGCTCCACTTGAATTTGATGTAAGGGCATTGCTACAAGTCTTTGTTTACCTGCAAAAATTGAACACTTTAAACATTTATTTGCCCATTCATGTGCATCCTTGAACATGTCAGGCCAATAATAACTAGCTCTCATAATCTTCAAATCTGTTGTTCTAGCTGCAAAATGACCTCCAGATGGTCCATCATGAAATTCCTCTAGAATCTTTTCAATATGATTTGGCTGCACACACCTTAGTAAAACATTATTAAAGTCCCTTTTGTATAAGATTCCATCAATTACAGCATAGGGAATTGCTTGCAATCTATAATATCTTCTTTTAGTTATGTCCAAGCCTTGAGGACAATCACCAGTGTGTAGATAATGGATCATATCAGGCACCCAACTTGTAGGGGAATCTGGGACAACAGCTGCTTCATCATTCTGTAGCACTATCTCAGGTTCTTCTTCAAGTTCCTTGCTGTATTTTTCATGATATGCAAGCTGTTCACATAGTCATTTGCCTTGGACCAACTTGGTAACTTTAATTTGGATGTCATACTCCATAACTTTTGTTACCCACCCTGTTCTCTTATCACTCAAATCCTTACTAAGTAAGAATTCTTTCACTGTAGGATGGACAACCATTAATTGAATTCTATTATTTGAAAGCATATGTTTAAACTTTTTTAGGCTCCTGATAATAGCTAATACATGCTTTTCAACAAAAGAATATCTTACCTCGTAGTCATGCAGAACTTGGCTGAAAAATGCCACAGGCTATTCCAATCCTTCATCATTATGTTGACAAAGTATAGATGGTATAGTATCGACACTGCCAAATGCATATAAAATGAAGTCTTTATCAAAATTTGGATTTATCAATGTGGGTGTAGCAGCAAGTGCCTCCTTTATCTCTTTGAATCTCTTCTTTCCTTCTTTGGTCCAGCAGAAAGGGATATTCTTTTTCAGCATTGTTGTAAGAGGTTGTAAAAGTGCTACTGTGTTAGGAATAAACCTTCTTACAAAGTTAATTCTTCCTAGAAAACTTTGTAAGCATTTCTTATGTGCAAGAAGAGGTAAAGCTAATATTGCAGTGATTCTTTCAGGATCAATTGATATCCAATCTTTAGACACTATGTGTCCTAAAAGTTTACCTTCATGAACAGAAAAAATACTCTTCTTTGGGTTAAGTGATACCCCAAATTCTCTATATCTCTCAAAAATTAGTCTCAAATGTTGAAAGTGATCTTTAGCTTTGTTAGAAAAAATAGTCACATCATCTAAGTATACAAGTACAAACTTATTAATCAGACCTTGAAAGGCCATATCCATTACCCTCTGAAATGTTGCACCTGCATTTGATAAGCCAAAAGGCATCTTTCTGTATGCTATTGTGCCCCATTTTGTGGTAAAAGTTGTCTTATACTGATCTTCTTCTTTTTACTAGAATTTGGTTATAACCTGAATAACCATCCAATAAAGAGAATCTTTCTGATCCAGAAACAACGTGCAATATCTATTCCATGGATGGTAAAGGATAATGATCTTTTAAAGATGCTCTGTTTAAATCACAAAAATCAACACATAATCTGATTTCTCCATTCTTTTTTCTGACAAGAACCAAGTTAGAAACCCATGAAGTATGTTTGATAGGAAAAATGATATTACCTTCAATCAGTTTATTCAACTCTATTTTCATTAGCACTTCTAGTTTAGGATTTAGTGGTCTTTGCTTCTGTCTAATAGGTTTTGCCTTGGATTCAAGCTCTATTGTATGCTAAGCCAACTCTGGGTTGAAACCTTTCAAATCTCCATATTCCCAGGCAAACACATGACTAAATTCTTGACAAAGTCAAATAAATGCTTGTTGTTCTTCTTTTGTACATATCTTTCCAAGCTTGAGTAACTTATCTTTAAAGATCTCAATAGGTTCATAGTGTTCATGTTTCACTAACAAGCTAGCCTTGTCCTTTCTTACTTAATCATCAGTATTAAAGATTGATTCTAAGGTCACTAATCCCTTAGGTAGCTTATTTGATCTTAACTATAGTATTTGATCATCATATTGCTGCAAAAATTTTTGTTGATTGCCTACAGAAAATTCAACCTCTTCCATCAAAAAAATTACAATCTATTCATCACTATCAAATACCTGCCAGTTGGTATTATTATCTGGAACTGATGGTCTAACAACCACTTTAACATATAAAGGAGAATGAATATTCTTCATTTCTGTAGGAATATCATATTCAACTCCTATGGCAACTAGTTTATCAACCTGTTTATTATCAGTTCTAGGTACAGATATCAGATTAAATGCATCAAATTCTTTTATCATGTCCCAAACTCTGTGTTTATACAATTTTAGCAAATCATTCTTTGTAGAAGTAAGATTTTTGACCTGTTTCACAACTAATTCACTGTCTCCAAAGACTTTTAGGCATTTAATATTTCTTTTCCTGGCCCACTCTAATCCATGAACTAGAGCTTCATAGTCAGCTGAGTTATTAGAACAGTTGAAAGCAAATATGAAAGATGAATAATATTTCTCACCTATGGGGGAAACTAAAACAGCTCCTCCACCAGCACCAATCCTACTTCTAGAACCATCAAAATAAAGCTCTCAAACATCATTTTCAACTTCTTTTACTTGTTTATGTTCTCCTTTAAGCAAATTTGGAATGACTACATTTTTCTCCTGAATCATATACACACCAAGGCCTATCTCATCCATCTACTCAAATGGATCTATTTCATGGTTCTCTACCGCCCACTGGTCTAAAACAAGATCAAGAATTCCCTCTACAAGTGTACTTGTGTCTAGAATAGGAATCAGATCCTCTTGATCAAAAATGGAAAGGTTGGCATTTATTGGATTGGGTGTATAGGGTTCAAGGTGATCTTTAGCTAATGGCTCAGATTTGATTGTAACCTTGGTTCCATATCTAGTTCTAAGGAAAAAATGTTTCCAATCAGAAGACAAATATCCCCCTAATCTTGTTGTAAAATCTCTAGATAAATAAATGGCAGAAGTAGGTGGCAAGTCAATGACATATATATCTTGATGTATGAAAAGATTTGGACAAGAATGCAAAGTTAGACCCAAGTTTTTAAACATTCTGACTATATTGACTTCAGTTCCATCCATTTGCACAACTCCTCTAACAATAGGTTCATACTTTAGGCCAAGTTTATCAGCTAGTTGTTTTGGCATAACTGAGCTGCTAGCTCCTGAGTCTATCATGCAATTGTGTACCAAATGATCACCAACAATCAAAGTGACATAAAATGGTGGTGGTTTGCCTATTGGTTTTGGCTATTCTATTCTTTTTTCTACCTCATTTGTAAGCATAACTTGAGGTTGATGTGCTTTTTGAACTTCATTTGACAAAGACAGCTGTGCTAAAGCATCTTGCAATAAATCTTTATGTCCTGGAATATGTAAAGCATCTAAAATGGACATGCTTACAGTCACTTTCTTCATATGATCCAAAATATTAAAAACATGACCACTAACCTTTTGCTATATTTTAGGAACAACAACTTCTGGTTGGTCCTTACTTTGCTGTTTATGAGCTTCAGGCTGTCTTTTTTCAACTGTTGGCTGTCCTCTTGACAAAATATGCATATCTTGAGATGTAGAATCTTGAGATGTAGAATCTTGATTCTGCCATTGTTGGCTTGTAGAAACTGCACCTTTACCTTTATCAGCTTGTTGTACATTTCCAGCTTTTCGTTTATTGATATCAGCTTGCTGAATTGCATTTCCAGCTTGCTGCTGCAAGTCAATAGCTCTCTTTTTTGATCTTGTGTTTTCTACAATATTAGTAAAAGACTACTTTTGACCTGGTAACTCATTCACACCACAAAATTTGTTAGCATGCCAATTCATCAAAGCTACATTAGGATTAACATACTAAGTCTGAGTATCTAGTTGGTTATTCACATCACCTGCTAAATTGTTAGTAGCAGCATAGTTATTTTGTACCATTAAAGCTTGACTTACTATCTCATTTGGGCAGGTAGCCTAATTATGAGGCTAATTACATGGTAACACCATGCATAGTCTTGAACCATGTTATTTTGTATAGGCACAATTTCCTTTGATGTACTAACAACATTTGGATTATATTGCTGATTTGGCCTATTATTGTAATTTTTTCTTTGACCCTAATAATCTGCCTGATAACCAGGTCTATTTGCTTGGTATGGGGCTTGGTAAGGCCTGTTATTATGGTTTGCTTGAATTTTCAAACTCACTAAATCATTAATTATAGTCTTTAATATCTTTGCTATACTTTGCTAGTTTTCTTTCAACTCTTGAAACTCAGAATGAATGGGATCTGCACTATTTTTTGCATTTAATTGATAACTAAAAGCTGGTATACTAGGAATTGATGAAATATGTGAGGCTGAAATTGGCATTAAAGGTTGTATATTTGGAAAAATTGGCATTGGTGGCCTAGGTGATATCTTACTAGCCTATATTAAACTATTTTCTACTCTTATTGCAATATCAAAAGTAGCTGGTAAAGTTACCCCACCCATAGATTGTATCATGACAGCAATATTAGAATTTAATGCTCTCAAATAATACAAAAAAACATGTTCTGGTGAAGGTTTTATTGTTTCAGGAATCCTATTCCATGTTTTCTAAAATCTGATGTTAAAATCTAACATTTGCTCTTGTGGAGATCTCTTCATAATAGTCATTTGTTCAACTAATGATAAATGATTAGATTTATCTTGAAATTGCCTATTCAAAGTAGCACCTAATTCATCCCAAGATCTAATTGAATTGACTCTTAAGCCTCTAAACTATTGAAGAGCTTTACCTTTTAGTGATGCTGCTAATAGCCTGATTGCTACATTCTCTTTTGTGATATGGTGGCCAGAACATAAAGAAGCCACATCTCTGATATGTTCAATTGGTGTAGTCCCGTCTTCTCTAGTGAAACTTGGTAAACTCTTTAATGTAGCCACAGGTATATCATCATGTTGCCTTAGATTCAAAGGATTGCCTCCATCAAATGTAACAAATCGTTGATTTCTTGGTGGCGGTGGTCGATTTCCTCCATGGGGAGGCAGTATTCCTCCTCCACCTCCTCCTCTAGGAGGTGGTACGGGCCCTCCACCTCCTCCTCCTTTGAGTAGAGACATTGGAGTAGATGGTATTTGAGCTAGTACTTGGATTGAAACTACTTCAAGTATTTCTTATAACACAGGTTCTTCCTCTTCAAGCTCTAAAAGAAGAAGTTCCTTTTGGAAAACATGAATCTGCACTCTTAGGCTTGCTGGTGGAGAGAACTATGAAATTCTAATGATGAACTTGCAAATAATGGATTCTGGTGAGAAGTAAACTCTAGATGTGTACTTGGCAGTGTTAGATTAAGGATAGACAACTAAGAGGGGGGGTGAATTAGTTGTCCAAAACTTTCTTCCAATTAATCACTTAAATTCTTTTCTTAATTTAGCAGCATAATAATAAATCAATCATGGAAATGTAATGCAACAATTCAAGAGCAGAAACACATTAACACATATGACACCAAGATTTTTGACGTGGAAAACCCAGTTAAGGGAAAAACCATGGGGTGACTAACCCAAGATTGTATTCTCTGTTAGAAGAATAGAAAGAATAAAATGGCACATGCCAATTAGGGCTCACTACCCAAGCACACTGCTCACAAGAGGCCCACTACCCACAGGAGACACACTGTCTACAGAATAATAAATATTACATACTTGAACTAAAGAATATCATCTTTACCATGCTTGAGTCAGTTCCATTTAAGATCAATACTTCTGCTCTGCCTTTCGCTTTCCTCCTCTCTACCACACTCTCATCTCCACAAGATGCTTTTGAAATAACTTTACAACTCCTTATTTATACAAGACATCGACTTAGGAATAACCATCCAAGTCGGCATACATTATAGAGAAAATACATAAAAGCAACATGACTAGTTACAAAAAGACTTCACGCAGATCAACACACTGTCGGCCACACAGATCTGAGACTTCAATATTCCTTTAGGAACATGCCATTCTTCACAGAACATCTCCAAGATCATCTGTAGGATGTGTAACTGATTTGGTCAGCCAGACTTACGAAGAACATCATCATCTAAAATTAAATCTTTAATTACGAGCTCAATCTTCAATGCGGACCACTAACATGAACTGGACACAATCCAAAGACCTCCACAAGCTTTCCTGAATCACCAAGAACATCCACACTACTTCTGCTTACTGAAATCATTCTCTCCTTCATCCATAACCTCAAGAACACAGTCTGTTATCACTGTCATATTGGAATAGATGCTTGCAGATCTCCAAACCATGAACCAATTGAGTTGTAACTTCACATTGACTTCCTAAACACTCCACCAAATCTGCAGAGCAGGATATTTCATTTCTGGATCTCACCGAACCTATCTGTATCACTCTGTCACCTCTAAACATCTACCAAAACTAGTTTTACTTAAGTGGTCATAACTTATTCAGATCTTCATGTGAACCTCTAAGATCTTTGCTGGATTTGAATCGCATCCTCTGATCTTCATCTTAGCTAGGATCTTTGCCTCATTGTCTTCACTGTTCTTCTCTATTCCTGATTAGGACTAATTTTCTCAATATCCTCAGCACACAGCTCATCCAATCCTTATCATCAATGCAATAGGACTATGTTGACATCAATGACAACACCTGTTAGGCCCATACTTGTAACAATCTCCCCCTTTGTCATTGATGGCAACATATGATGTGAAAAACTATTTTAACCATCAAGACAAGAACTTCTCCATACTATCACAACTCCCCCTATCAACAACAACCACTCACAAGTCTTCTTTTCCTTTACTGCTCCCCCTTTGATCAACAACCACTTGTTTTTCACATGTCTTCTCTCCCCCTTTGACATTAATGGAAAAGGGAACATACTTGCTTTACTTCAAAAACATATCAGCTACTCCCCCTAAATAGCAGCTTCGCAAACATCAATCCAAACCACAAGATATGACTATGAGATCCACCAGACTGATGCACAATAGTGCACCTTAATTCAGAACCGGAGGGCTAATAACCCCTAACTTCTCCCTGAGATACTCAAAAGAGTCCTTAGGTAGAGGTTTAGTAAAAATGTCTGCAATCTGACCCTTGGAAGGCACAAACTCCAATCAAACTTCATTCTTGTTCACTTGCTCTCTCAAAAAGTGAAACTTGATGGATATGTGTTTAGTCTTTGAATGCAACACCGGATTCTTTGATATGTTTATTGCACTTGAATTATCACAAAAGATTGTGATAGGTTCCTCATACTCCACTCTGATGTCTCTTAGCATTTGCTTCATCCATAATACTTGAGTGTAACTACCTGCTACTGCAATATATTCTGCTTCTACAGTGGACAGAGATATTTCCTCTTGTTTCTTGCTCAGCCAAGAAACCAATCTCTTCCCCAAAAAGAATGCTCCACCATTGGTACTCTTCTGGTCATCCACATCTCCTGCCCAATCTGCATCAGTATATGCATGAAGAGAGAAATTATGATCTATAGGATACCACAACCCATACTCAACTGTCCCTTTCAGATATCTAAAAATTCTTTTGATTGCCATGACATGAGATTCCCTAGGATCAGCTTGGAATCTAGCAACAAGACCAACAACATTCATAATGTCAGGTCTAGTTTGAGTGAGATACAATAGTCCTCCAATCATTGACCTATACTTTTTCTAATCAATCTTAGGAGAGTCATCATCTTTTCTCAATTTACATCCAGTTTCCATGGGAGTATTCATTGGTTTTGAGTCTTCCATCCCAAATTTCTTCAATAATTCTTTCACATATTTGGTCTAAGAAATGAAGATTCCTTTCTTTGTTTGAGTGATTTGTAGACCTAAGAAGAAATTGATTTCCCCAAACATGGACATCTCAAATTCACTTTTCATTTGATTTGTAAAGGTTTTGCACATACTATCTTTTCCTCCAAAAATGATATTATCAACAAACACTTCAACAATCAAGATATTTTCATGATCAACTTTGAAGTACAAATTACTGTCAGTAGTACCTTTGTTGAAACCAATCTTCAAAAGATGCTTATCCAATCTTTCATACCAGGCTCTTGGGGTTTGCTTGAGTCCATAAAGTGTTTTCTTCAACTTGCAGACCATATCACCATGATCAGACAATTGAAATCCATCCCGTTGCTCAATTTAAACTTCTTCTTCCAAGTCACCATTTAGGAAGGCAGACTTGACATCCATCTGATATACCTTGAAATCCTTGAAGGCAGTAAAAGCAAAAAATAGTTTGACTGCTTCAATTCTTGCCACCGGAGGAAAAGTTTCTTCAAAATCAACTCCTTCTACTTGGGAGTAACCCTTGCAGACCAATCTGGCTTTGTTTCTAACTACTTCACCATCTTCATTTAGTTTATTCTGGAAGACCCATTTGGTTCCAATCACATTCTTGTTCTTAGGTCTAGGAACAAGATCCCAAGTGTGATTTTTCTCAATTTGCATCATCTCTTTCTCCATTGCTTTAGTCTAGTTTTCATCATTGCAAGCTTCATTCACTGTCTTAGGTTCAATTTTTGAAATCAGACAATACTCTTCTGAATCTTGAGCAATCCTTCTTGTTTGTATACCTTTGCTTTTATCACTTATGATCTGATCTTTAGAGTGATTCAGTCTTACATACCTAGGAACTTTGGGAGTTTCTTACACTTCTGATTCTTGAACAGGTTCAATCAAACTTATCTCTTCTTCCTGATTTACCAGATCAGTCTGAATCTAAATTTCAAAGGGAGCTTGGACTTCTTGAACAAAAACATCATTTTGATCATCTTCATCATATTCATAAAACCTTGAGGGTTTTTCAATACATTCATCAAACATCACATTTGTACTTTCTACAATCTTCCTTAATCTCTTGTTATAACACCGGTATGCTTTGCTTTGAGTAGAATAACCTAAGAATATTCCTTCATCACTTCTAGCATCAAATTTTCCTAGATATTCATCTCTTTTAATGTAACATTTTCTACCAAAGACTTTGAAATACCTCACAGTGGGAGTGATGCCAAACCAAAGTTCATAAGGAGTCTTACTGGTATTGCTTCTGATTTGTACTCGATTGAGAGTATAGATTGTAGTGCTTACAACTTCTGTCCAATAGATCTGAGGAACATTTTCTTCCATCATCATGGTTCTAGATGCTTCTTGGATGGTTCGATTCTTTCTCTTCACTACTCCATTCTGCTGTGGAGTCCTAGGAGCAGACAACTATCTTTTTATTCCATGTTTTTCACAGAATTCTATGAACTCACCGGATGTGAATTCTCCACTTCTATCAGACCTCAGACATTTTAATTTTAATCCGGTTTCATTCTCTACCATAGCCTTGAATATTTTGAATTTCTCAAGAGCTTTTGATTTCTCTTTCAGAAAAGTCACCCACATCATCCGGGAATGGTCATCAATATATAACATGAATTATCTATCACCTTGCACACTCCTAATTCTTGCCGGACCACATAGATCAGTATGAACTAAGTCCAATAATCTGGTAGAGGATTGTTCCTTGCTTTTGAATGAGATTCTTCTTTGTTTACCCAACTGACATTCTTTGCACAAACTATTTGTAGGTTTCACCAATCTTGGAAGATCTCTTACAACCTGAGTGTTGCTTATCTTGATGATATTATCAAAATTCACATGACACATTCTCCTATGCCACAACCAACTCTGATCAATTTGAACAAATAAGAAACTTTTACCAGTACCAACCAGGTGGAAGATATTACCTTTAGTTTGAGTACCAGATGCTATCTCAGTTCCAGAACTTTCAAAGATCTTGCATTTTCCATTTTTGAATCAGAGATCATAGCCTTTGTCCACCAACTATCCAACACTGAGAATATTGTGCTTCAGGCCTTCAACATATAGTACATTACTGGTTTTGTTCTTTCCATCAAAAGAAATAGTTCCTCTACCCTTGATTCTGCCAGCAGAATTATCACCAAATTTTACCACTCCTCCTTCATACCTTTCCAAATCTATGAATTTATTTTTGTCACTTGTCATATGGTGAGAGCATCCACTGTCAATGACCCAATCATCCTTTTCTTCAACTTGGGTAGCCAGAGATCTTTCTAAAATTTTATGATTAATAGATTCAGAGGGTATTGGATCTTCTTCCTTGATGGCAATAAACACCTAGTCACTTCCGGATTTGTTTCCTATTTTTGATTCATCATCTGTTACTCCTTCATCATCATCATCTTCATGAACATAGTAACATTTCTTTTGGAACCTTGATCTATTAGGATTTGACCTTGAAAATCTTTCTAGACACCTTGAGGCAAAATGACCAATCTTATTGCAGTTAAACACTTAAAAGGTAATTTCCCTTCATACTTACCAGATCCTCTTGGCAGTCTTTTTGCAATAAGGGCTTCAAGTTGAGCAGCTTCTGCTTCATCTTCTTCCAGGTCTTTTCTTGCTTTCTCATACCATGATAGTTTCTTTGAAGAGTTCTCTCCCGGATCAAACTTTTGTTTTCCTTTAACAAAGGCACTAGCTTTGAATGCAGATTTAGTCTTGGGGGGGGCATCTCCAAACTTAGTCAATTCAAATGTAGCCAATTTACCAACCAATTGATCTCTTGTGATACCTGAAATAGATCTGAATTCTTCAATAGCAGCAACCTTGTACTTGTAAGAATTAGGAAGGGACCTGAGAACTTTGCCAACAATCTCATCTTCATCCAAGACTCCACCAACACATCCAATACCACAAACAAGCTCATTTACTCTTGGCATAAATGTAGTGATATTTTCATCTTCTCTCATCTTTAGATTTTTTAATTTTCCTTTCAGACTTTATAGCTTGGCACATTTAACATACTTGTCTCCTTCATGCAGAAGTTCTAGTTTTTCTCAAATCTCAAAACCAGTTTGTAGGTTAACAACATTTGTCAGCTCTAAATCAGACAGGGCACTTAGAAGAGCTTCTTTAGTCTGCAAATTGTTTTCAACATCTCCGATTTCATCTACGAATTTTGGACGATTCTGTAGAGGAGTATACTTCTTTGAAGCCATGATACAATACTACATTCCCATACATTGCAAGTGACATTTCATGCGACTTTTCTAAAGAGTGAAATTGGTTCCATCAAACCTCAGACTATCCTTCATGTAGGACGACATTCTGGATCTCCTCAAGTGGTTAAGCTCTTTTAGAGGAACTTAGCTCTGATACCAATTGTTAGATTAAGGATAGACAACTGAGAGGGGGGTTGAATCAGTTGTCCAAAACTTTCTTCAAATTAATCACTTAAATTCTTTTCTTAATTCAGCAGCATAATAATAAATCAATCATGGAAATGTAATGCAACAATTCAAGAGCAGAAACACATTAACACATATGACACCAAGATTTTTGACGTGGAAAACCCGGTTAAGGGAAAAACTACGGGGTGACTAACCCAAGATTGTATTCTTTATTAGAAGAATAGAAAGAACAAAATGGCACATGCCAATTAGGGCTCACTGCTTGAGCACACTGCTCACAAGAGGCCCACTACCTACAGGAGACACACTGTCTACAGAATAATAAATATTACATACTTGAACTGAAGAATAGCATCTTCACCATGCTTGAGTCAGTTCCATTTAAGCTCAATACTTCTACTCTGCCTTTCGCTTTCCTCCTCTCTACCACACTTTCATCTCCACAAGATGCTTTTGAAATGACTTTACAACTCCTTATTTATACAAGACATCGACTTAGGAATAACCATCGAAGTCGGCATACATTACAGAGCAAATACATAAAAGCAACATGACTAGTTACAAAAAGACTTCATGCAGATCAACACACTGTTAGCCACACAGATCTGAGACTTCAATATTCCTTTAGGAACACGCCATTCTTCACAGAACATCTCCAAGATTATCCGCAGGATGTGTAACTCATCCGGTCGGCCAGACTTAGGAAGAACATCATCATTCGGAAGTAAATCTTCAATTATGAGCTCAATCTTCAATGCGGACCACCAACATGATCTGGACACAATCCAAAGACCTCCACAAGTTTTCCTGAACACTCCACCAAATCTGCAGAATAGGATATTTCATTTTTGAATCTCACCGGACCCATCTGTATCACTTTGTCACCTCTGAACATCTGCCAGAACCGGTTTTACTTAAGTGGTCATAAATTATTCAAATCTTCATGCAGACCTCTGAGATCTTTGTTGGATCATCTTAAGACACATATATATAAACCGTTTGAATTGCATCCTCTGATCTTCATCTTAGCTGGGATCTTTTCCTCACTGTATTCACTGTTCTTCTCTGTTCCTGATTAGGACTAATTTTCTCAATATCCTCAGCACACAGCTCATCCAATCCTTATCATCAATGCAATAGGAGTATGTTGACATCAATGACAACACCAGTTAGGCCCATACTTGTAATAGGCAGATCTAAAAAAATAGTTAAATCTATTGATTTGATTACTTTATTTATTTTTATTCTCCTCTTTGGTCGAGGTAATTGAATATGCTTCTTCTCAGAATCTTTATTTGACCTTGTTTGATACTTTTTCATAAACTGCAAGATTTGATCTATCAAACCAAAGAATTAGAGTTGCCAGGTACTTAAAAATAAACCTCTAAAAAGCTAAAAATTCTGTTGTTCATAGCAAAACAGTAGAAAAAAGAAGTTCTATTAAACTAAAAATTAGTTCAAAGGTCCCACTGGGCATGCCAAAAAGTATTGTCGATGAGGTTTACACCCTTATGCAAAGCTGTGAAACTCTACAATCCTTTGAAACATGGGGACAAACATAGGCTGTGGGTGACCTATAATGAGTTTGAACCTCCAGATTATGGGCTAGTTCCCATAAAATATTCTATTTGAAACTATGATTTCTATTTTGGAAAAGGGTAAGAAAGAAACTATACGGTAACAAGGCTGTAAAATTTGGTGATGCACGTAATAAGGATGGAAAAATGCAAATCTAGTTCACAATAGATTTTTAGAAATTTAACCCACACAATCCAATCTTGGCATAAATATCACAAAAACATTTCTAAGGAAGGCTGGAAGATAAACTCTTTATGAAGGAAAAGGACTTTTCACAACATGAAAGAACTATTTTCAATAAGACAACCTAAGACCTATGATATCACTATGCTTAACACTTACAAATAAGAATGAGACAATAATTTTAAAGGTTTCGATATTAAAACAGATTAAAATTTCATCAAATCATCCATACAAGTAGCATCAATAGAAAGGCAAAACACTTGATTTCAATGAAAAATAAAGGAAAATATTGCAAGAGAGACAAAAATGGAACCTGTAACCTAATGTAATCTCTATAAAATCTGTATTCAAGTAGTTACAAAACCTCCTTCTCTCTCAAAGTATAAAGAGCAAAAAGGCAAGAACTAGCAAAACTAAGTTTTTCTTTACAATATATGGTTGCTCTCTCCAAGAGGCATAAAAATGGAACTGTAGCTAACTGCCTCTAAAAATAAGTCCTCTAAAGTGATCGACAAGGAAACTAAGAAATCCCTAAAAATAAGGGGCCAAACTGCCACAAATTGAGCAAAAATAGCTCCAAGTTGATCCTCTCCATATGTTTGACCAAGAAGTTGACCAAGATTCCTCAAATTGCTCCCCAAATCATGAAAAAAGTCCCTAAATGGCCTCAGTTAACTCAACTCATCGATTTGCATGATTTTGCATTTGTAAAATTGATGTGAGTGGATAATAAAGTAATTAGAATAATTACTTTACTATTAGTTACAATTTGCATTATTTTATGATTTTACTACTTGTGAAAAATAATAAAGTAATTTGAAAAATATTACTTTATTATTTGAATCTTTCATTGATTTATTTGTAAAATCATGCATGATGAAAAATAAAATAATTTCCTTATCTCTCTAATTACACTTGCCTAATTTGCATGATTTGAGCAAAAATAGGACCTAGAAGAAAATAAAATTCCCTTATATCCCCATGTGTGAAAAATCTCCTAGTTGCATGATACATATGCATTAAGGCAAAAATTGACCTCATTTGCCCATACAAATACCATCATGCCAAAATTGACCTTATTTACAATGACCTCCTGCATGCATTATATTGTTTTTATGCACTTGTAAATAATTCTCTTACCTTCATATGCCCTGCTACCTTACAAAATACCTTATATTCTTCATGCAAATACACCTTTCTCTCTCCAAGAATCTCCAACATGCAAACATTAAAAACTAATTACAACCCTTTGCCACCTTGTAGCCTTATTTTGTCTTTATATGTTTTCTTATCTTTGACTTTGAATGATAAGATTATAGAGCATAAAATCATTTGGTCATATTCGGTCATTCTGCATGATACATGTATCATTAGGAGGAATCTTTGATAAGGTATACTTGACCATGTGTTGTTGAGTATTTTCAACCACATGCTTTGATCGACCACAAGGAACAAAGTTTGTTTGACATTTATCTAAGGCATGAACATTACCTTCTAATGATGTCGATCACCTTTTGACTTTAGAAACAAAGGCAAAAATCACATTTGTCGGCCTCTTCAAATAATGATCACTAGGGATCTTACTTTTCAGGTCGTGGACCCTGATGTGCTTTGGATAATGTAATGATTTTTATTTGCAAGGTCAAAAAAACAAAAAAATGAGAAGAAACTTCGAGCAAAAGCATTGAGTGAACCCTAAAGTTTATCTCATTTTCATTTGGAATTCTTTCTTTGTTGCTCTACAACCTCTCCAATGGCCGACTAGGGTTTCATGGCTCTCTAGTTTTTTTCTCCATCTCCTTGGCTCTTTGTTGTCAAAACACTGGCCTTTTTGTGTAAAAGAAACAACAGGAACTTGGTGAGTATAGTGTGTAAGATTTTGACTGGTATTTGTATTTCTTTCTGTAGCATTTTGCTTTAATGGCTACAGCCATGAAGACTTCTTCACTTTGTGTAATCTTTTGACATTCTCCTTTTGTTTCTCTGTGTCTTTAACCTGCAACTCAGACCAAAAATGATAAAACCCTCACAATGAGGCCGCAGCTGTTCTTCTTCTTTCTCTGCAACTGAAAGGTAAGCTCCATACTTTTCTTTCTATTCCACTTACTAGTGTATGATATTCTTTTACTATGAGAGAAAGGAGACATAAGTCTTAGACTTGATGCAATGGGTATCTAACTTTCTTGCAAAAAATGACCCTTATGTTGAAGTCATGGCTGTGTATGATCTTTTTTTGACTTTCCTTTGACTTATTGTAAAAAACTTGAGGGTTTTTAACTATGAAGCAAGGGCTTAATTTTGATGTGCTCAAGATACTTCTCCATACCATGGCCATACTCCAGTTTGCTTCCTGTAGGTGTTCATTTTGATAGAAGACAAAAAGATGACAAGGGTTAAAAAACTTGAAATGGGTATTTCATTTATATATGTAGGAATCCTTCTTTATCATGGCCATGGCAGAAAATGTATCTCTGTAACTCCAATTTCACTGTGCGAAAGGAAATAAAATAAGGGTTTCATTTTTTTAAACAAAGGTTTTATCTTTTATCACTCAGTAACCCTTATTTCATTACGGCTATCACAGTATATGCATTGTATCACTCTCTTTTTTCTATAAACAAAAATGGCCCTAGGGTTTTTTGAAATTTTGATAAGGGTTTACTCTTTTAGTGCATGCAAAACCTGTATAACTGTTATGGCCATCATCATGTAACTTTACTGTATCTTCTCCCTTTTCTTCACTGCACATGCAAGAATGACATTTTAGGGTCCCTGATATATGAGGAGGGCTTCTTCTTTTATGTGCATTTTCTTTCTCTATATGCAATAATGGCAAGGGTTTCAAAACCTGAAAGAAGGGTCTCAAATTTTAAAACACAGAAAACACTTCTTCTTGTCTGATAATTTGTCTTTCTGGTTCTGTTGCTCCTCTGTGTATTTCTCTTGACATTTCTCCTCTTATCTCATGACTGTCATTGTCAAACGACATTATATCTTTGTGTTAGTCACTTATTTTCCAATCAATTATATGAACACTTGATCTTGTTTACTCCATAGCTCCACCTGTACTAGATAGAAGCATGGCTGTAACAAACATATGATCTTATGAAAAGTTTGAAACTGTATCTTTTTACTTCACTTTCTGTGCATAAAGAACCTCTTGTATACTAATATTATCTGAGTCTATTGATTTACACTTGTGTTCTTTACTTGATGTATTATCTTCCATTTATTCCAATGATGCATACATCATCTGTCTTCCACTGTAACATAACATCATATGATACAAAGCTTTGACATCTTCAGAGACTCTAAGGTATTAAATGATACAAGACTTTGGCACTTTAATGACATTATTCTGTTCTCTTATATTCACCTGTAGCTGAGTACTTTGAACTCCTGTAGCATGTATACCCTTCTTGATATGCACATGGGACTTAGTTAGCCTATGTCCTTGTGTAATGTAATCATTTGATCCTTATTTGCACCTATTTCTTGTACTTGATTATCTGATTTTATCATCTGATCCCTGAACATAAATGCATAACTGTTCACACTAATTTGCAACTGTTCATTATGTATATAACTCTCAGTCATGAATGGCCTATGTATCAACACTATATTTGAGAGTTATGTTTCATTATGAACATCTAAAAATAGGTATCAGCTTGATAATGTCTTGGCAAATTGATACACTGTTTGATCACAAGTCTGTCCTTAATTTCATTTGCATGCTTCTGTCATATCTTAAGTTTGATTTTATGAAACTAAGGCATGAAACATGACAGTAGTAAGGCATTTTAATGATGGTATGAATAAGAAAAGTACCTTTCATAGCTGCATCCTGTTCTCTACAATCTATCAAATTGACTTACGCACTTTGAGTATATATGATCTGATTTAATCAATTGTAATCAAGGTGAACATAGTGACACTTTTTATGCAAGTTGATTTTATGATACATGATATCTCTTTAAATGATGCATCCTGTCTTTTATTCTGATATCCTTTTCAAATGGATAGAAAAAGGAAACATGCTGGGCTCAACCCTTGTGGGAGCCACATTTTCTCCACATGTTTTAATGTCTTCAAATCAGCAACATTACTTTTCCTATACCTACATAGTGAACAAACAAGTTAGCATAAAAACATACCTTATGGAGTTGATTGATCCTTTTCATTATATTATGATTTATGGCACATGTTTGATTGACTCTTTCATATGAAATGTCTGATTGATAAAAGCATATGATAATGTTAAATATATGGAGCTCTTACAGGACTTTCCCCAAATTTCTTACAGGTACACTTGATACAACTGGAGCTGAAGATAAAGATCGACAAGTATAACAAGTACATCATGCAACAAGAGACATCAACCTTGGTCAAGCAATATATTTAGTTTTATCTTGTGTTCTTCCTCATTTCTTTTATCATCAGATCTATAGCTTGCATATGTCTGCATTGCTCAGTTTAGTCACTCCCACAGCTTGTGTGGGACACATTTGAACACTTCTTTTAAAACATGATTAGTTAAGTTATCTTATGCACTTGTTGTATGTATGTTTTCTTTTCAATCGATGCAAAGGATAAAATACTCAAATTGAATGTATGTTCCAAATATGACATGAAATAATAGTTCAAACGAATATCTTTCTTTCTTGCTTTCAATTATGATCAACCGAATAATCAAATTGTCTTAAAACTCTTTGAAAGATAAAATAGTTTAGATCAATTGTCTTCCTTGAATGTTTGATTCCTTGACATCCTAACTCACTTGTCATGATGATTTAATAGTCCTGATTGGACTATTGGGTTATCATGACAATTGATCATTATTTCTGCTTTGTCAGGACATCAAATATTCATTGATACAATAAGTTTAAAGTTTTCTTTTACTCCTCCTGAAACAACTACAATTAGGTCTAACTAAATTTAGTGTGAACAAAATTTAGTAACATTTCTGGTGACCTCTTAGGGGTGTTTGCCTGCTAAACAACTTAGAACCAGTAGCCTTGCAATTCCATTGGGCACATGAGTCTTCTTCTATCTTGAACCTTGAAAAAATTTCTACAACTCAAAACTGATTGAAAAACTACAGCAGCAACAAAACTAAAACTAAAACAAAAATTGACTTGCTTAAAACAAAGCCAGTAACATGTACAAAAGCACTTCTTGGAAAACAAAACAATAACTGAAACTAAATGTGCAAAAGCACTTATTTGCATCATAAGGCTACCTCTCTAATAGCATAACTTGAGGTGAATCCCATTAACTGGGATTGGCAACACCTTTCCATCTAACTTAGCAAGCTATAATGCATTGTGTTGCTTGCATTCTATTATGATGTATGGTCCATCCCACATAGCATCAAACTTTCTAGGTTGACCAAGTCTGCTCTTTAATTCATTCCATTTGAAAACTAGATCTCCTTCTTTAAAGATTCTTGGTACTGCTCCTTTATCAAATGTCCTTTTCATTTGGGCCTGGTGCATTTCTAATGTTTTCAAGGCCCCTTTTCTGATTTCTTCAAGTTCTATCAGCTGTGCAAGCCTAATTTCCATTGGTTGTTCTTCAAGTAACTCTAGTTCTTTTATGTAACTCAAAGTCGGCAGCTCAACTGATATTGGCAACTTGGCCTCTTTTCCACATGTGAGAACATAGGGTTTATTGCGTGTTGCTCTTTTAGGTGTAATTCTATCAGTCCATAAGGCTAATTTTAACTTGTCATGCCAAGACCTCTAATTTTCATCAATTGTTTTCTTTATGATTTTAATTAGATTTTTGTTAGTTGACTCAGCTTGTCCATTACCTTGAGGGTAATAATTTGATGAAGTATTCAGAAATATGTTATTTTTGACAGACCAATTAGATACTCTTAATCCAATAAATGCTAAAGCATTATCTAAGATAATTAAGTCAAGAGTACCAAACCTGGACACTAGATCTTGATAGAAATTTAGGACTAATGTTTCATTAGCTTCCTTCAAGGCAACTGCTTCAGTCCATTTAGTGAAATAATTAGTAGTAGTCAATATCCACTTGTGTCCTTGACTGGAAGGTGGATTTATAGGACCAATAAAGTCTAATTCCCACTTGCCAAATGGCTACTCCACTTCAATTGGATGTAAGGGCATTGCTGCAAGTCTTTGTTTACCTACAAAAATTGAACATTTTAAACATTTATTTACCTATTCATGTGCATCCTTTAACATGTCAGGCCAATAGTAACCAACTCTCATAATCTTTAGAGCTATTGTTCTAGCTACAAAATGACCTCCAGAAGGTCCATCATGAAATTCCTCTAGAATCTTTTGAATCTGATCTGGCTGCACACACCTTAGTAAAACATTATTAAAGTACCTTTTGTATAAGATTCCATCAATTTCAATGTAGGAAATTGCTTGCAATCTATAATATCTTCTTTTAGATCTGTCCAAGACTTGAGGACAATCACCAGTGCGTAGATAATGGATCATATCATGCACCCAATTTGTAGGGGAATCTGGGACAACTACTGCTTCATCATTCTATAGCACTGTCTCAGGTTCTCCTTCAAGTTCCTTGCTATATTTTTCATGATATGCAAGCTATTCACATAGTCCTTTGCCTCAGACCAGCTTGGTAACTTCAATTTGGATGTCATACTCCATAACTTTTATTATCCACCCTGCTCTCTTATCACTCAAAACCTTACTAAGTAAGAATTATTTCGTTGTAGGATGGGCAACCATTAACTGAATTCTATTATTTGAAAGCATATGTTTAAACAAAAGAATATCTTACCTCATAGTCATGCAGAACTTGGCTGCAAAATGCCATAGGCTGTTCCAATCCTTCATCATTTTGCTGACAAAACATAGTTGATATAGTATCGACACTGTCAAATGCATATAAAATAAAGTCTTTATCAAAATTTGGATTTATCAATGTGGGTGCAACAACAAGTGCTTCCTTTATCTCTTTGAAGCTCTGCTTTCCTTCTTTGGTCCAGCTGAAAGGAATATTCTTTTTCAGCATTGTTGTAAGAGGTTGTAAAAGTGCTGCTATGTTAGGGATAAACCTTCTTACAAAGTTAATTCTTCCTAGAAAGCTCTGTAAGCCTTTCTTATGTGCATGAAGAGGTAAAGATAATATTGTAGTGATTCTTTCAGGATCAATTGTTATCCCATCTTTATACACTATGTGTCCTAAAAGTTTACCTTCATGAACAGAAAAAATACTCTTCTTTGGGTTAAGTGATACCCCAAATTCTCTACATCTCTCAAAAATCAACCTCAAATGGTGAAAGTGATCTTTAGCTTTCTTGGAAAAAATAGTCACATCATCTAAGTATACAAGTACAAACTTATTAATCAGACCTTGAAAGGCCATATGCATTACCCTCTGAAATGTTGCACCTGCATTTGATAAGCCAAAAGGCATCTTTCTGTATGCTATTGTGCCCCATTTTGTGGTAAAAGTTGTCTTATACTGATCTTCTTCTTTTACTAGAACTTGGTTATAACCTAAATAACCATCCAATAAAGAGAATCTTTCTGATCCAGAAACAACATGCAATATCTATTCCGTAGGTGGTAAAGGCTATTGATCTTTTAAAGATGCTCTGTTTAAATCACAGAAATCAACACATAATCTAATTTCTCCATTCTTTTTTATGATAGGAACCAAGTCAGAAACCCATGAAGTATGTTTGATAGGAAAAATGATATTACCTTCAATCAGTTTATTCAACTCTATTTTCATTAGCACTTCTAGCTTAGGATTTAGAGGTCTTTGCTTCTGTCTGACAGGTTTTACCTTGGGTTCAAGCTCTATTGTATGCTAAGCCAACTCTAGGTTGGAACCTTTCAGATCTCCATATTCCTAGGCAAACACATGACTAAATTCTTGACAAAGCTGAATAAATGCTTGTTCTTATTCTTTTGTACATATCTTTCCAAGCTTGAGTAACTTATCTTTAAAGATCTTAATAGGTTCATAGTGTTCCCGTTTCACTAACAAGTTGGCCTTATCTTTTCTTACTTGATCATCAGTATTAAAGATTGATTCTAAGGTCACTAAGCCCTTAGGTTGCTTATTTGATCTTAACTGTAGTGTTTGATCATCATATTGCTACAAAAATTTCTACTAATTGCCTGCAGAAATTTCAACCTCTTCCATCAAAAAAATTACAATCTGTTCATCACTATCAAATACATACCAGCTGGTATTATTATCTGGAACTGATGGTCTAATAGCCACTTTAACATATAAAGGAGAATGAATATTCTTCATTTCTGTAGGAATATCATATTCAGCTCCTATGGTAGCTAGTTTGTTAGCCTATTTATTATCAATTCTAGGTACAGATATCAGATTAAATGCATCAAATTCTTCTATCATGTCCCAAACTCTATGTTTATACAATTTTAGCAAATCATTCTTTGTAGCAGCAAGATTTCTGACCTGTTTCACAACTAATTCACTGTCTCCAAAGACTTTTAGGCATTTAATATTTCTTTTCCTGGCCCACTCTAATCCATGAACTAGAGCTTCATACTCAACTGAGTTATTAGAATAGCTAAAAGCAAATCTGAAAGATGAATAATAATTCTCACCTATGGGGGAAACTAAAACAACTCCTCCACCAACACCAATCCTACTTCTAGAACTATCAAAATAAAGCTCCCAAACATCATTTTTAGTTTCTTTTACTTGCTGATTTTCTCCTTTAAGCAAATTTGGAATGATTGCATTTTTCTCCTGAATCATATACACACCAAGGCCTATCTCATCCATCTACTCAAATGGAATTGTTTCATGGTTCTCTATTGCCCAGCGGTCTAAAATAAGATCAGGAATTCCCTCTACAAGTGTACTTGGGTCTTGAACAGGAATTAGATCCTCTTGATCAAAATGGAAAGGTTGGCATTTATTGGACTGGGTGTATAGGCTTCAAGGCGATCTTTGGTTAATGGCTCAGATTTGATTGTAACCTTGGTTCCATATCTAGTTCTAAAGAACAAATGTGTCCAATCAGAAGACAAATATCCCCCTAATCTTGTTGTAAAATCTCTGGATAAACAGATGGAAAAAGTAGGTGGCAAGTCAATGACATATATATCTTGATGTATAACAAGATTTGGATAGGCATGCAAAGTTAGACCCAAGTTTTTAAACATTCTGATTGTACTGACTTCAGTTCCATCCATTTGCACAACTCCTCTAACAATAGGTTTATACTTTAGGCCAAGCTTATCAGCTAGTTGTTTTGGCATAACTGAGCTGCTAGCTCCTGAGTCTATCATGTAATTGTGTACCAAATGATCACCAACAATCAAAGTGACATAAAATAGTGGTGATTTTCCTACTAGTTTTTTTTTATTCTTTTCTTTTTTCTCCCTCAATTGTAAGCATAACTTGAGGTTGATGTGCTTTTTGAACTTCATTTGACAAAGACAACTGTGCTAAAGCATCTTGCAATAAATATTTTTGTCCTGGAATATGTAAAGCATCTAAAATGGACATGCTTATTGTTGCTTTCTTCATATGATCCAAAATATTAAAAACAAGACCACTAACCTTTTGGTGTATTTTGGGAACATCAACTTCTAGTTGGTCCTTACTTTGCTATTTATGAGCTTCACACTATCGTTTTTTAACTGTTGGATGTCCTCTTGACAAAATATGCATATCTTGGGATGTAGAAGCTTGATTCTGCCATTGTTGTCTTGCAGAGACTGTACCTTTACCTTTATCAGCTTGTTGTTGTACATTTCCAGCTTGTACATTTTCAGCTTGCTGTCAGCAGCTCTCTTTTTTGATCTTGTGTTTGCTGCAATATTAGTAAAAGACTACTTTTGACCTGGTAACTGATTCACACCACAAATTTATTAGCCTACCAATTCAACAAAGGTACTTTAGGATTAACATACTGAGTCTGAGTATCCAGCTAGTTATTCACATCACCTGCTGAATTTTTAGTAGAAGCATAGTTATTCTGTACCATTAAAGCTCAACTTACTATCCCATTCAGGCAGGTAGCCTAATTATGAGGCTAATTACATGGGTAACACCATTCATAGTCCTGAACCATGTTATTATGTATAGGCACAATTTCTTTTGATGTACTAACAACATTTGGATTATATTGTTGATTTGGCCTATTATTGTAATTTTTTCTTTGACCCTGGTAATCTACTTGATAATTAGGTCTATTTGCTTGGTATGGGGCTTGGTAAGGCCTATTATTCTAGTTTGCTTGAATTTTTAGACTTACTAAATCATTTCTTATAGTCTGCAATATCTTTACTATACTTTGTTGGTTTTCTTTCAACTCTTAAAACTTAGAATGAATGGGATCTGCATTATTTTTTGCATTTGCTTGATAACCAAAAGCTGGTATACTAGGAATTGATAAAATATGTGGGGCTAAAATTGGCATTAAAGGTTGTATATCTGGAAAAGTTAGCATTGGTGGCCTAGGTGCTATCTTACCAGCCTGTATTAAACTATTCTCTATTCTTATTGCAATATCAAAAGCAACTGGTAAAGTTACCCCGTCCATAGATTGTATCATGACAGCAATATCAGAATTTAATGCTCTCAAATAATACAAAAAAGCAAGTTCTGGTGAAGGTTTTACTGTTTCAGGAATCCTATTCCATGTTTTTTGAAATCTAAAGTTAAAATCTGACATTTGCTCTTATGGGGCTCTCTTAATAGTAGTCATTTGTTTAACTAATGATAAATGATTAGATTTATCCTGAAATTGCCTATTCAAAGCATCACCTAATTCATCCCAAGATCTAATTGAATTGAACCTTAAGCCTCTAAACCATTGAAGAGATTTACCTTTTAGTGATGCTGCTAATAGCCTGATTGCTACATTCTCTTTTGTGATATGGTGGACAAAACATAAAGAAGCCACATCTCTGATATGTTCAATTGGCATAGTCTCGTCTTCTCTAGTGAAACTTGGTAAACTCTTTAATGTAGCCACTGGTATATTGTCATGTTGCCTTGGATTCAAAGGGTTACCTCCATCAGATGTAACAAATGGTTGATTTCTTGGTGGCGGTGGTCGATTTCCTCCACCTCCTCCACCTCCTCCTCCACCAGGAGGCGGTATTCCTCCTCCACTTCCTCCTCTAGGAGGTGGTACGGGCCCTCCACCTCCTCCTCCTCCGAGTAGAGACATTGGAGTAAAAGGTATTTGAGCTGGTACTTGGATTAAAACTACTTCAAGTATTTCTTGTAACACAGGTTCTTCCTCTTCAAGCTCTAAAAGAAGAAGTTCCTCTTTGAAAATAGGAATCTGCTCTCTTGGGCTTGCTGGTGGAGAACTATAAAATTCTGATGATGAACTTGCAAATAATGGATTTTGGTGAGAAGCAAACTCTGGATGTGTACTTGGCAGATCTAAAACAACAGTTAAATCTATTGATTTGATTACTTTATCTATTTTTATTCTCCTCTTTGGTGGAGATAACTAAATATGCTTCTTCTCAGAATTTTTATTTGACCTTGTTTGATACTTTTTCATAAGCTGCAAGATTTGATCTATAAAACCAAAGAAATAAAGTCACTAGGTACCTAAAAATAAACCTCTAAAAGGCTAAAAATTCTACTGTTCATACCAAAACAACAGAAAAATAAGTTCTATTAAACTAAAAATTAGTTCAAAGGTCCCACCGGGCATGCCAAAAACGGTTATCGATGAGGATTGCACTCTTATACAAAGCTGTGAAAATCTACAATCCTTTGAAACATGGGGACAAACTCAGGCTGTGGGTGACCTATAATGAGTTTGAACCTCCAGATTATGGGCTGGTTCCCATAAAATATTCTATTTAAAACTATGATTTCTGTTTTGGAACAGGGTAAGAAAGAAACTATATGGTAACAAGGCTATAAAATTTGGTGATGCACCTAATAAGGATGGAAAAATACAAATCTGGTTCACAATAGATTTTCAGAAATTTCACCCACACAATCCAATCTTGGCATAAATATCACAAAAATATTTCTAAGGAAGGATGGAAGATAAACTCTTTATGAAGGAAAAGGACTTTTCACAACATGAAAGAACTATTTTCAATAACACAACCTAAGACCTATGATACTACTATGCTTAACACTTACAAATAAGAATGAGACAATAATTTTAAAGGTTTCAATATTAAAACAAATTAAAATTTTATCAAATCATCCATACAAGTAGCATCAATGGAAAGGAAAAACACTTGATTCTAATGAAAAATAAAGGAAAATATTGCAAGAGAGACAAAAATGGAACCTGTAATCTCTATAAAATCTGTAATCAATGAGTTACAAAACCTCCTATCTCAAAGTATAAAGAGCAAAAATGCAAGAACTAGAAAAACTAAGTTTTTCTTTAAAATATATAGTTGCTCTCTTCAAGAGGCATAAAAAATGGAACTGCAGCTAACTGCCTCTAAAAATAAGTCCTCTAAAGTGATCGATGAGCAAACCAAGAAATCCCTAAAAATAAGGGCCAAACTACCACAAATTGAGCAAAAATAGCTCCAAGTTGATCCTCTCCATATGTTTAACCAAGAAGTTGACCAAGATTCCTCAAATTTCTCCCCAAATCATGCAAAAAGTCCCTAAATGGCCTCAGTTACCTCATCGATTTGACATGATTTTGCACTTGCAAAATTGATGTGAGTGGATAATAAAGTAATTAGAATAATTATTTTACTATTAGTTACAATTTGCATTATTTTATGATTTTACAACTTGTGAAAAATAATAAAGTAATTTGAAAAATATTACTTTATTATTTGAATCTTACATTGATTTATTTGTAAAATCATGCATGATGAAAAATAAAATAATTTCCTTATCTCTCCAATTACACTTGCCTAATTTGCATGATTTGAGCAAAAATAGGACCTAGAAGAAAATAAAATTCCCTTATATCCCCATGTGCGAAAAATCTCCTAGTTGCATGATACATATGCATTAAGGCAAAAATTGACCTCATTTGCCCATACAAATACCATCATGCCAAAATTGACCTTATTTACGATGACCTCCTGCATGCATTATATTGTTTTTATGCACTTGTAAATAATTCTCTTACCTTCATATGCCCTGCGACCTTACAAAATACCTTATATTCTTCATGCAAATACACCTTTCTCTCTCCAAGAATCTCCAACATGCAAACATTAAAAACTAATTACAAGCCTCTGCCACCTTGTAGCCTTATTTTGTCTTCATATGTTTTCTTATCTTTGACTTTGAATGATAAGATTATAGGCATAAAATCATTTGATCATATTTGGTCATTCTGCATGATACATGTATCATTAGGAGGAATCTTTGATAAGGTATATTCGACCATGTGTTGTTGAGTATTTTCAACCACGTGCTTTGATCGACCACAAGGAACAAAGTTTATTTGACATTTATCTAAGGCATGAACATTACCTTCTAATGATGTCGATCACCTTTTGACTTTAGAAACAAAGCAAAAAATCACATCTATCGGCCTCTTCAAATAATGATCACTAGGGATCTTACTTTTCAAGTCTTGGACCCCGATGTGCTTCAGATAATGTAATGATTTTTATTTGCAAGGTTAAAAAAACAAAAAATGAGAAGAAACTTCAAGCAAAAGCATTGAGTGAACCCTAAAGTTTATCTCATTTTCATTTGGCATTCTTTCTTTGTCACTCTACAACCTCTCCAATGGACGACTAGGGTTTCATGGCTCTCTAGTTTTTTTCTCCATCTCCTTGGCTCTTTGTGGTCAAAACTCTGGCCTTTCTATGTAAAATGAACGGCAGGAACTCAATGAGTATGGTGTGCAAGATTTTGACTGGTATTTGTATTTCTTTCTGTAGCATTTTTCTTTAATGGCTGCATCCATGGAGACTTCTTCACTCTATGTAATCTTTTGACATTCTCTTTTTGTTTCTCTATCTTTAACCTACAACTGAGACCAAAAATAATAAAATCCTCACATTGAGGCTGCAATTGTTCTTCTTCTTTCTCTGTAACTAAAAGGTAAGCTCCATACTTTTCTTTCTATTCCACTTACCAGTGTATGATATTCTTTTATTATGAGAGAGGAGACATAAGTCTTAGACTTGATCCAATGGGTATCTAACTTTCTTGCAAACCCTTATGTTGAAGCCATGGCTCTGTATGATCTTTTCTTGACTTTCCTTTGACTTCTTGTAAAAAACTTGAGGGTGTTTAACTATGAAGCAAGGGCTTCATTTTAATGTGCTCAGGATACTTCTCTATACCACAGCCATACTCTAGTTTGCTTCCTGTAGGTGTTCATTTTGATAGAAGACAAAAAGATGACAAGGGTTAAAAAAATTGAAATGGGTATTTCATTTATATATGCAGGAATCCTTCTTTGTCACAGCCATGGCAGTAAATGTATCTCTGTAACTCCAATTTCACTGTATGAAAGGAAATAAAAAAGGGTTTCATTTTTTTAAACAAGGGTTTTATCTTTTATCACTCAGTAACCCTTATTTCATTATAGCTATGACAGTATATGCATTGTATCACTCTCTTTTTGCTATAAACAAAAATGGCCCTAGGGTTTTTTGAAATTTTGATAAGGGTTTACTCTTTTAGTGCATGCAAAACTTGTATAACTATTACGGCCATCATCATGTAACTTTACTGTATCTTCTCCCTTTTTCTTCACTACACATGCAAGAATGGCATTTTAGGGTTTCTGAGATATGAGGAGGGCTTCTTCTTTTCTTTGCATTTTTTTTCTGTATATGCAATAATGGCAAGGGTTTCAAAACCTAAAACAAGGGTCTCAAATTTTAAAACACAGCAAACACTTCTTCTTGTTTGACAATTTGTCTTTCTAGTTCTTTTGCTCCTCTATGTATTTATCTTGACATTTCTCCTCTTATCTCATGACTGTCATTGTCAAAAGACATTCTATCTTTGTGTTTGTCACTTACTTTTCATTCAATGATATGAACACTTGATCTTGGTTACTCCATAGCTCCACCTGTACTAGATGGAAGCATGGCTGTAACAAACATATGATCTTATGAAAAGTTTGAAACTGTATCTTTTTACTTCACTTTCTGTGCATAAAGAACCTCTTGTATACTAATATTATCTGAGTCTATTGATCTGCACTTGTCTTCTTTACTTGATGTATTATCTTCCATTTATGACTATGATAGTCAATGATGCATATATCATCTGTCTTCCACTGTAACATAACATCATATGATACAAAGCTTTGACATCTTCAAAGACTCTAAGGTATTAAATGATACAAGACTTTGGCACTTTAAAGGCATTATTCTGTTCTCTTATATTCACCTTTACCTGAGTACTTTGAACTCTTGTAGCAAGTATACCCTTCTTGATATGCACATGGGACTTAGTTGGCATATGTCCTTGTCTAATGTAATGATTTGATCCTTATTTGCACCTGTTTCTTGTACTTGATTATCTAATTTTATCATCTGATCCCTGAACATAAATGCATAACTGTTCACACTAATCTGCAGTTGTTCATTATGTATATAACTCTCAATCATGAATGGCCTATGTATCAACATTGTATTTGAGAGTTATGTTTAATTATGAACATCTACAGATAGGGATTAGCTTGATAATGTCTTTGCAAATTGATACTTTGTTTGATCACAAGTCTATCCTTAATTTCATTTGCATGCTTATGTCATATCTTAAGTATGATTTTATGAAACCGAGGCATGAAACATGACAGTAGTAAGGCATTTTAATGATGGTATCAATAAGAAAAGTACCTTTCATAGCTGCATCCTGTTCTCTACAATATGTCAAGTTGACTTAGGCACTTTGAGTATATCTGATCTAATTTAATCAATTGTAATCAAGGTGAACATAGTGACACACTTTTTCTGCAAGTTGATTTTATAATGCATGATATCTCTTTAAATGATGTATCCTATCTTTTATTCTGATATCCTTTTCAAATGGATAGAAAAAGGAAACATGCTGGGCTCAACCCTTGTGGGAGCCACATTTTCTCCACATGTTTTAATGTCTTCAAATCAGCAACATTACTTTTCCTATACATGCACAGTGAACAAACAAGTTAGCATAAAAACATACCTTATGGAGTTGATTGATCCTCTTCATGATATTCTAATTTATGGCACATGTCTGATTGACTCTTTCATATGAAATGCATGGTGTGACAAGTTGATATGTCTGATTGATAAAAGTATATGATAATGTTAAATATCCAGAGCTCTTACAGGACTTTCTCCAAATTTTTTGCAGGTACACTTGATACAACTAGAGCTGAAGATGAGAGCTGAAGATAAAGATCAACAAGTATAACAAGTACATCATGCAACAGAAGACATTAACCTTGCTCAGACAATGATGGATATTTAATTTTATCATGTGTTCTTCCTCATTTCTTTTATCATCAGATCTATAGCTTGCATATGTCTCCATTGCTTAGTTTAGTCACTCCCACGACTTGTGTGGGACACATTTGAACACTTCTTTTAAAACATGATCAGTTAATTTATCTTATGCACTTGATGTATGTATGTTTTCTTTTCAATCAATGCATAGGATAGAATAACTGAAACTAAATGTATGTTCCAAATATGACATGAAATAACAGTTCAAATGAATATCTTTCTTTCTTTCAATTATGATCAACTGAATAATCAAATTGTCTTAAAACTCCTGAAAGATAAAATAGTTTAGATCAACTGTCTTCCTTGAATGTTTGATGCCTTGACATTCTAACTCACTTGTCATGATGATTTAATAGTCCCAATTGGACTATTGGGTTATCATAACAACTGATCATTATTTCTACTTTGTCAAGACATCAAATATTCATTGAATGTAATAAATTTAAAGTTTTCTTTTACTCCTCCTGAAATAACTGCAATTAGGTCTAACTAAATTTAGTGTGAACAATATTTAGTAACAATAGCATCAAATCTTGTATGTTCCATGTTTCATGGTATTTAGATTACCAGAAGGGTGTTTTGGAATTGACAGTTTGAAGACAGTGTTGATTCCAAAGAGGACATTTGCTATATGGAAATGGAATGCCCCACATTCCTCTGTATTTGTAGTTATGGCTATGTGGTTTTGGAACTGTGTTCAGGGTGCTATGAAGGTGATAATTCCCAAGTTTCAGATCATCTGTTCTTCCGTTGTGAAAGTTATGTATGATAGAGTACCAACATGTCTTCTAGAAAAGTAAGGTAGTGTTGAAGGCATGTTGGAATGTTCTGCATTCCTTCAGATGTGAATGTTTTCCTTTGCTATTTTGTGGACATGTTTATGGATTTGTAGTAAATTCCTTCTTGCAGTTTCAAGTTTCTTAGTGATCTGGAAGCTTAGTTTTTCAATGACAAAATGATGCAGTGTGTTTCAGATGACTTATTGTTCTCAGAGTTCATGGTTGAAGATGTGTGACACAAAATTTTTGATGTGCAGAGGTAAAGGAGTGTTTGGAGATGTTGTATGAGTCATCTAGCCTCATCTAAAAGAGTTTCATGAAGATCTTTCTTGTTTCCAGTACCGCACAAGGTTTTCAAGTTGTTGGGTCGTTATGCTTTGAGTTTCATATGTCTTTGCTTAAGGCTGTCCTATTTTAAAATGAGCATAGTAAGTGGATGTAATTCCTTGATCTTTGATGTTGTAAAGGATGTTTTGGACCTGGTTAAGCAAGTATTGATGTCCACAAGGCATGGGTCTTCTACCAGTTATTTTTTTAGTGGCTAATATTCGCAAATTGGCTAATAGTTGAAATTGGGGATACAAAATTTGGCTAATAGTACAAGCTATAAGGTGACTTGAATCACCACATTTTTACAAAATTTTATTTTAGTCCTAGTTAAATTGCCAAAATATATATTTTATTAAAATTTTAAACTCAAAAATTCGCCACAATATTCGATACCTAATTAGATCAGATCCGCCTAAATTTTACAAGTTTTAGTACAAAATGAAATTAATTCGCCAATAATATTATATAATTATTGGTTACTTTAGGGCTATATCACCAATTTTTAATTGGGTTAAAATGTACCCATGGAGCTCCAATGCCCATCGATCCTAAAATTGTATTTGGGTTGTTGATCTAAATTTATAATCTAATAGTTAGGGTTAAATTCCATGGGCTAAAATGTACCCATGGAGCTCCAATGCCCATGGGATTGATCTCCATTAAGATCAACATCCCAAATGCAATTTCGGGCCCCATGGGCAATGGAGCTCCACAGGTACATTTTGGTTAGCAGAGTAGAACCCAAACCATTAGATTATAAATAAAATCAATGGTGGTGAAAATTAATTTAGGGGTAATTTAAAATATTCAATGTTTGATTTAAAATATTAAGGAATTAAGGAATTATAGACACGAGCACTACACCTTAAACTAGTCAATCACTACCACCTTCAGGCCTTTACTTTTTCATAGGAATTTAATTTGGTTTTTAGGAAGGATTCGCCATGGAAATTAATACGTTTTCCTATTTTTTATCAAGATTTGCCAGGATTTTCTACAAATTTCTAGTGATTTAAAAAATTTGCCAATAAAATTAAATATTTTTTTCAAAAAAAGGAAAGATTCACCAATAGAAATAAATAGTTTTTCCAAAAAAATGGAAGATTCGCCAGGATTTTATATCTTTTTTTAGGAGGGGTTTCTTAAAGTTATCACTGGGGCTCTTCTATTGGTGTAGTGTGTAGTCTTGTTTAGGACTCGCACTCTACACATTTAATGTTGTGTGTAGTCTGGTCGACTTGTAAATGTATTTTTCATGTTGTCTCTGGCTGACAAGAAATGTAGTCAATGTAATATCATGTATAATTTGTAAATCAAATTAAGTTAGGTGAAGTGTGATTTCAATGCAATTGATAAGGTTTGCAAGAAAGAAAAGGAGCAGAATGAATGCATTATGATGTGTGACTGAATGAGAAAGAACATAAGTTGTAGATGTTGTCTTGATTCATTTTGAAGACATATTTGTGATAGTGATCAAGTATAGATTGTACTTAACTGATCCAATCATCATAAGAAAGTGTGAAGAGGCAGAATTGTAATCATCAAAGGTATGAGCTTCAATGTCAGTTTTTAGGCAGTAGAAGGACTATCATACTATATTCATCTATGAGTTTGTTCTCAGATCAGGGAGTAGTTGCTTCCTTGGGTGGTAACCCTAAAACAAAGTTTGCATGGAGTTGTAGCTTCCTTGGGAGTGATCCTAAAGCAAAGCTTTTAGGGAGTAGAAGCTTCCTTGGGTTGTAGCCCTAAAAAAAGTCAGCAAGGAGTAGTAGCTTCCTTGGGTTGTAGCCCTAAAATAAATTTGTTATTTTGAGCTTCATATATTGTGAGTTAATCCTCATCGTGGTTTTTCCCTTCTTGGGTTTTCCATATATACCTCGTGTTATGTGTTGATGTGTATTGTGTTAATCTTTCATGTTTATGCTAATGCTATAATGCTTAAGTTTTAATTTGCTTCAGAGAAGTTGAAGTTTGTTTAAATACCGATTCACCCCCCCTCTCTCAATATCCTAGTGTGTCAACATTTGATATTAGAGCCAAGTTACTCAAAAGAATATTAACCACTTGAGGAAGGTCTAGGATGGCTCGAAATGGTTCTCTCAAGGTACCCATGTTTGATGGGATGAATTATTCCTTTTGGAAGCTAAGGATGGAAAACTATCTGACCTCTCTAGGGTATGGCATCTACAATCATTCAAGAAAGGCTATACTACTCCTAGTAGTGAACCTAAGGATGCAGATGAGATTAAGTTGTATGAGAACAATGCCTGGCAAAGAGTGTTATCATGAGTGGACTAGCTGATTCAGAACTTGTGAAGATAATGAGTTGTACATCTACTTAGGATGTCTGGAACAAACTTGAAAGTATTTATGAAGGAGATAGTAAAGTGAAACAAGCTAAGATGTAAATTTTCAAGAGCAAATTTCAAACCTTGAAGATGATAGAAGATGAAGACATCGCTGGTTACATGCTCCGGGTGGATGAGGTAGTCAATGGCATCATAGGTCTTGGTGGAGAAGTGAAAGAAGATGAGGTTGTGAAAAAGGTCTTGAGATCTCTTCCTAAATCTTACAATCATAAGGTGTCTACCATTGAAGAAACTCAAGATTTGAATGCATACATAATAGATCAGTTGCTTGGCTCTCTCACAGGCTTTGAAATGAGAGAATTTGACAAAGGTGCCCCAAAGAAGGAAACAACATTCAAAGCTAGTAAGAAGACATAAAATGAAGTAGTTGATTAAGATGATGACCTTGATGAGGTAGAAGAAAACTTTGTAAGAACCTTGAAAAAAGGAACAGGAAAATACAGAGGTAAGTTAAACCTTTCAAATGTTTTAATTGTGGAAAGATTGGTCATTTTGCTTCTAAATATCCTTTTAAAGGATCAAAGGGTGGTAACAAGAGAGACAAGTTCAAAAGAAACCTGTATTGCATAGAGAGTAGTTGTTCTTTAGAAGATGAGGAATCATGATGATTCAAATGATGAAACACTTTTCATGACCTTGAATGTTGGTGACAAAAAGGATGATGTTGGAAAATGTGAGAAGACTAATGACTTGCAAACAAACCAAAACAATGATAGATCAATGGTTGTATGGACTACTTTTCATGCAAGAGAAGAAGCCAAAGCTTGGGTAATTGATAGTGGTTGTTCTAATCATATGACTGGTGAAAAGAATAAGTTTATCAGCCTTGAGAAGTGGAATGGTGGAGCTATCAAGTTTGGTGGTGATGGGTCAGCACAAATCTATGGAAAGGGTACTATAAATATTGATGGGAAGAATAGAATTGAGGATGTTCTCTATGTCAAAGAACTAAAGCATAATATTCTCAGTGTCAGTCAAATGTACAATAAAGGATACAATTTTACCTTTCATGCCAAAGGTTATGAAATCAGGAAGGCAGGGTCTGGAAAACTAGTTGCAGAAGGCATCAAGTCATATGGTGACATCTATCATCTGAAGGAGGTAAATGGAAGAACATGCTTATTGGCTCCATCTAGTGAGTGGTGGCTATGACACAAGCAAATGGGACACACCAACTTTGAGAATATGGTGAAGATCAACTCTATTCATGTTGTGAGAGATATGCCCAAGATAACCAAGCCTGCAAATACAGTATGAAAAGAATGTCAAATGGGAAAGAAAACAAAGACAAGATTCAAAAGCAAGGAGTACTCTTATTCAATGCCATTGGAGCTGATCCATATAGACCTTTGTGGTCCTACAAGAGTAAAGAGTCAACAAGGTGAAAGGTATTTCATGTTATTTATTGATGATTATTCTAGAATGACTTGGGTTACTTTCTTAAGAGAAAAATCAAATGCCTTTGATAAGTTTAAGGTTTTCAAAGCTATGGTTGAGAATGAAATGGATACTAAGATCAAATTTTTAAGGTCTAATAGAGGAGGTGAGTTCAATTCAAATGATTTTGATAAGTTTTGTGAAGAACATGATATTAGGAGACATCTATCAGCTCTTAGGATCCCTCAGAAAAATGGGGTAGTGGAAAGAAAGAATAGGATTGTGCAAGATATGGCTTGAATGATGCAGATCTACCTGACATGTACTGGAAGGAAACAGACTGTTGTCTATCTGACTAATAGAGTACAGTTAAGGGTCAATAGCACTAAGACCCCTTATGAGCTATGGTATGGAAGACCTCCTACTATTAGATACTTCAAGATCTTTGGCAGAAAATGCTATATCAGAAGAGATGAAGAAGACCTAGGAAAGTTTGATTTAAGAAGTGATGAAGGAATCTTTCTTGGTTACTCAACCATAAGTAAGGCCTATAGATGCTACAACAAGAGATTGGGAAAGAGGATTGAAAGCACAAATGTCAAAGTAGATGAAGACTTGTGTCAGATCTCAAAAAATTTAGAGGACTCTAGATCTGATATCTTTCCATGCATTGAAGATGAAGAAGAAGAAGAGAAAGAAGAAAAGGAACAAGAACTAGAGAAGATACCTAAGACTCTAGGAAAGCATGTTTAGAAGAACCACTCAGTGGATCAAATCATTGGAGATAAGAATGAAGGTGTGCAGACCAGGAGAAGGTTTGCTAGGACACATCAGAAAGTAAACTTGTGTTTGTTATAAAAAATAGAGCCCAAAACATTTACTAATCCTAGAAAAGATGATGGATGGATAAAACCAATGGAAGACAAATTGGATCAGATAGAGAAAAATTAGACATGGGAATTGGGTCCTAGACCAACCAAAAATAATGTCATAGGAACAAAGTGGGTGTTCCAGAATAAGCTGAATGAAGAAGGTGAAGATGTGAGGAACAAAGAAAGATTGGTGTGTAAGAGCTATTCACAAGTTGAAGGAATTTTGAGGAGACATATGCTCCATTAGCCAAAATGGAGGCAATTAGGACATTTATTTCCCTTGCTTCTCATAAGAACTTCAAGGTATATCAGATGGATTTCAAGTCAACAGTTTTGAATGGGGATTTAGAGGAAGAAGTCTAAATTGAGAAAGCAGATGCTTTTTAGATATCAGAAGATCTGGACATGGTGTGCAAACTTAAAAAGTATTTGTATGGTCTCAAAAAAGCACCTAGGGATTGGTATGCTAGGTTGGATATGTACTTACTTTAGCAAGGCTTCAAGAAAGATACTATAGATAGCAATCTTTACATCAAGGAAGAAGGAGATATGACATTGATAGTTGCAATATATGTTGATGACATCATCTTTGGTGGAGATGATGATATGTGTAAGAAGTTTACAGAGGAGATGCAAAAAGAGTTTGAGATGTCTATATATGATTGGTGAGATGTCTTTCTTACTTGGACTTCAAATTGCTCAGCTAGATGGTGCTATCTTTATTTCTCAAGCTAAGTATGTCAAGGAGTTGATGAAAAAGTTTGGTATGGAGGATTCAAAACTAGTGAGTACTCCCATGGTCACTGGATGTCATTTGAGCAAGGATGATGAGTCTCTGGAGGTTTATCAGACTTCCTATAGATCTATGATTGGAGGATTCTTATACTTGATTACTTCTAGACCTGATGTCATGCATGCAGTTTGTGTGGTTTCTAGATATCAAGCTAATCGCAAGAAAACACATGAGAAGGTAGTAAAAAGAATATTTAGATACTTGAAAGGAACTCTGAATTATGGCTTATGGTATCCAAGAGGTAATGACTTTGATTTGAATGCCTACACTGATGTTGATTAGGTTGGTTGTGTTGATGATAGAAGAACTACTAATGGTGGTGCTTTCTTTTTAGGAAGCAGATTGGTTCCATGGCAGAGTAAGAACCAAGATTCAATGTCATTATCAATTACAGAGGCAGAGTATATTGCAACAACATCTTTTTATACACAAGTGTTGTGGATGAAGCAAACCCTAAAGGATATCAAGGTATTGTATGATGAGCCTATTCCAATTTTGTGTGACAATACAAGTGCTATCAATATTTCCAAGAATCCAGTGATGCATTCTAGAACCAAGCATATAACTATCAAGTATCACTTCTTGAGAGAGAAGGTTGCAGATAAGGAAGTAAAGTTGGAATATGTTCCAATAAAGGATTAGATTATAGATATTTTCACAAAGGCTCTTGCAAAGGACACTTTTGAGGATCTCTGATAGAGGTTAGGGGTAATTTCTCCTCCTTCTTACTAGATGCATAGTGGTGCATTTGTCCAAGGGGAGTGGTTCATGTTATATCTTTTTTTCTGGACTGATGGTGGCTATCTCTCAGGGGGAGAAGATAGTAGTTGTTGATGATAGGGGGAGTCTGTTTATTGCAAGAAGAAGTTATGCCCTAAGAGAGAAGAAGTTTCACTTTGTCCTTGATCTCAAGGGGGGAGAATGTGCAGGTATGTGTTTCCATCAATGCCAAAGGGGGAGATTGTTACACATATGGTTCCTAAGGTTGTCATTAATGTCAACACTGTCACAAGGTTGTCATTGATGTCAACACTATCATGTATGTGTGATGGTGTTCATGGTTGGATGTCATGTACTATACAACATAGAAGATATAGTTCATGATTGGATGTCATGTGGTTTCTGAAGTTCATGGTTTGATGTCATGCCTTGATCAATGTAGAGTTGAGTATGAAGTTATATTAATATGAAATTTAGAAGCATTAAGATGATTAGATGTGTTTCTGATGTTGAGAAGATGCTACTAGCATCCTGAAGCATATTGTATGATATCTCCTACTATTCCTAAGAATGCATGTGTTGATACTAAGAAGGTTTGGCCTCTGGAAGTTGGTGAAAGTTTCTGCTACAGGATGATTACCTTTGAAGACTGTCTGGGAGATTGCTCTACATTTTCATTCTTTTGATGTTGTGCCTTTGTGGATTGGAAGATAGACTCATATAGTATCAAATCTTATATGTTCCAAGTTTCATGGTGTTTGGATTACCGAAAGGGTGTTTTGCAGTTGACAATTTGAAGATAGTGTTGGTTCTAAAGAAGACATTTACTATATGGCAATGGAATGTTCCATATTCCTCTGCATTTGTAGTTATGGCTATGTGGTTCTAGAACTATGTTCAAGGTGTCGTGAAGGTGATAATTCCAAAGTTTTAGATCATATGTCCTTCCTCTATGAAAGTTATGCATGATAGAGTACTGACATGTGTTTTGGAAGAGTGTAGTGTCTTTACAATGCATGGTAAACTTGGTGGTAATCACTCAATTCAAAGGAATCTCTTACTGAACAGTCCACTATAACTTCTTGAAAAGACCTCATAAAATTGTCAACCAGGTTTTGTAGACTTGTGATGGCACTTGCATTGTATGTGCTTTCAGGGATCAAACTATCTAACTTATCTACTACATCAAGCTACTTATTAACAAGGGAAAGTAATGTTGCAATGTAAGACTGTATCAATAGATTAATTAAGGAATGAATTCTAATTTGCTAATGGCAATTGTTCCTATCCTCCAAAGTATCACAAGATAATTGAACTAAGAAACTCTAAGAATCTAGTTGATCTTGTATTCATAAATTAACTGCTACAACAATTAAAATATACAAGAAATAAAGTGAAGGTTAGTTATCATGAGTGTCCCTTGCTCAGGTGACTACGTCACTGCTTAAACTCAAATCTAACTCCTTTTAGATAAACATATTCATATTGATTCTAACATACATTGTACAGTCTTTTCAAATCACAAAAAATCTAGCTAAACTATAATATTCATAACACATAATCAAATAACATTTTCTGCATAATCTAGAAAGGATTTAATAGCTAGATTTGTAGTAGAGAAAAAACCATTCAAAACTGAACTTAACTAGCTAACTTCTACCTCAACCACTGAACCATAATATAGGCATGGGGGAGTTATTGAAATAGGTATCTTAACTAAAAACATAAAAGACCACTTTGCATGAACTAGAGTGTAATGAATGCTAACAAAAATGACAGGAAAAGAAGGAAGGAAGTGTCCTAACAAAATTAGAACTCTCTACTGAAATAGGGGAACATGGATCGATTTAATTGGTCCCATTAGTCTTTTAGTTGTAATAGAGTCCTCCAAGCTTCCAATTATCTTTATTGATCACCTATCACGATGTGTGATTCTCTCCATCAAGTGTCCTTGGGCCGTGATTGCTGCACTTAGTCAAGACTGGAATCTCCCTTGCTCTGCGCCTGGAAATGATGTGGCTATGGGATGCACCCTATAGTTGTTGCAGGTGATAGACCTTCCTTTTTTTAGCTGCAAGGTTAGTCCATGAACATGTACAAATACTAACAACCATAATCAACACATTCTCTATAATTCATAAATTCCCACATATAACATACAATTTCATCATATCATAATCAATATCTCCATATACTTATTTAACCAAGTTTATGTCTACATAATGATCATAAAGGATAACATAACATAGAAATATGCTTAAACCAGTGTCTGGGAATGTCTTTCAACTTTACATAAAACTAGAAGAAAATAGGCTAATAATTAGGCTCATCACACCCCCCAACTATCTTTTTGCTTGACCTCAAGCAAATAACTAAGGTTGTAGGTTGTAATATAGGGTGATCTCCATGAAATATGCTACAATACCTACTCCTTGAGTCTGCTCCAAATAAAGGACATTACTGTGTGCCAACCTGTTCATCTTGGAGACTTCTACTTTCTCACACTTTGTACTCCTCCTCCCAGTCCAATGTGGAACTAGATACAGAAGCATAGGGGGCTGAAAAGTAAGTTGTATCCATCTTAGTGCTTGTCCCTTGGCAATGTCCATATATGTTTTGACCCTTTCAAACATGGCCATGAAGTTGTGGATAGAATGGGGTTCCTTCTTTTGTAACTTTGGAGTAAAACTATTCCATCTGTCTTTTACATGCTGGTGAGAATGACGGATGAGCCCTACTGTCAAGTGTTGAATCCTATCATAGTCCTATAGCCTCAAATTCATAATTTTTTTCCCCACACCCTTGTTCTCTAAAAGTTGCTTCCATTCTACAATGATAAACTTAGGGATTTCAGATTCCTTTCTGATTAGAAGGGCAATGGACTTCTCTCTTTTTGTGTAAGCTTGCATAATGTCCCCTCTCAATTTCTCATTTTTGAAGTAAGAGGTCAGTGCTCTTACCTACAAATCCCCTACATAGATTAATGGATTCCATTCAGTATCTCTAGACACAGCATAATTATGTAAATAAAATTCACATAGCTGATCTTTCTCATCAAGTGTGGAAGTAGAAAAAACTTTGAGGAAGGCCATTTTCTCACTCATGTCAACTGGTTTAGTGCTAATCAATCTATTAAACTAGAAACTCATAAATTTTTCTTGAAGAAACAAGGCATAGGTCCTAGTTGGTGGTCTACATTTGACAATCTAAGTAGCCTTATATGTTACTTCCTCCATTCTAATCGCCAGCTTCTGCAATTCTATATCCTTCCTTTCCAGTGCCTTAATGTGGTCTGCAATCATGGTTTCCTTTTCTCTTTTCCATTCTTCTTGCTATTCATAGAATTCATGTGTAACCTTCCATAATTGATATCTTAAGGATACAACTGTATAGCAAGTTGGAGTTTTGACAACAGGGATTCTCTTTTCTTTGGTTACTAATTCCTTATTCCCTACAGCTACTATGGATAGCTCTATGAGGACATCTAGTTTTGATCCCTGACCATAGGTGTTAACCCTTTCTTCCAACTCATGTATCCTTGCCTCCCTATCTTTTTCCTTCTGGTCATAGGCTTTAATCGATTCTTATAGTTGTTTTATCCTATCAATAGCTTCTTGTAGTTCTCTTCTTATATTCCTATCTTCAAGCAACAATTCCTCATCCTTTGAAGATTGTTTATCACCACCTCTTGTACACTCATATTCCTCATTATCAGGGTTGTTTAGGGTTTTCATCCTAGTTTTTTTAGCAATAAAAATGTCCTCTGATTCAAATTTAGAGGTACTGGCCACATACCATTTCCTTTTGATGGGGGTTTGTATATTTTCGGTCACATTATCCTTTGGCTCGTGGACTCTCTACTACCACCACATCCTCCTTCTCTTTCCCAGGCTTCTCAATGGCACTGCCCATAACACCTTTCTCTCTAAGGCGATGTGAATGCCTTACTGGTGTGGATTTCTCTTTTGACCTCTTTTCAGGCTTAGAAGAGGAACCACTCTTCTTTTTCCTATTTCTTGGTGTTTTAGTGCTAGGTGTCTTACTAGAGGATGGGGCCTAATTTGCCTCTTCTTCTAGGGTTTGATTCTCTTCTTCTAGTATAGGTTGATCAGATACTACATTTGGCACAATTGGCACATCCTGTTCTCCTATCTTCTTTATGTTGTGGGTAGGTGAAGCAGTAGATGAAACAGGGTTTTCTCTCAAGGATGCAATAGGTGAATTTTCTGGTGATAGTGGCTCATTAAGGATATCATTGATATTTATGCATTTCAAGAATTGTTTCCAGGGCACATTTGGATATTGCATCCTAAGACTTCTCTTAACTAACAGAGTGACTAGGCAATCATGGGATAATGATGATCTTTTTGATTTCCTTTGATATTCATAGCCCATTCTTTTTAAGAAATTGTAGAGGAAATTAGGTACATTAACTACCCTATTATGACGAAGATGGCTTAACAATTTGAAATGGATAGTGTATAACATAGATTGCCTACCATCATAGGTGAGGTATTTGATAATATGCATGGCGCAAGTAGCCCACAATTATGGAAGTGATAGCCTTTTAGTTCCTTGTGATGTAGATTCCAACTGTTCCCCTTCCTTACTAAATTTACCTCATGCAGCTATTGCATTTGCTTTGATGGGGAACTCTTCACCATTTCTGGGTAAACCTGATACCTCAGCAACTGCTACTTCCGAAGCATCCACTATTAGACCTTTTATAGTGGCTTCATCATGGTAAAGTGGGGCTGCAAATTACCTCATTATACCTTCATCAAATTCTGTGAGTTTCAAGAAATAGTCAATCCATCATGCCTGTGTTAAGATTGGCAAAGTTAATTGATCTTCCAGTACTATATCACTCATTGTAGGTTCTCGTTTGATGATGTCTCCTCCCATATTGCCAATTCTAAATTCAAATTCACCACAACCCCTTTCTACAACCCCTCTATATATCTTCTTACTCTTTAGTTTCAATAACCCACACTTCCAATAACCCCCTGTATATTCCCTTGCTCTATGATACCAGCCTGAACTATCAAACTAGCTTAAATCAACTCAAAACTATGGGAAATTGGGAATTTTAGTACAAGAAGCATAGCAAACAATTTAGCAGAGAAATTAGTAGAGCAATTATAAAAAAATGAAAAAGAGCTTGTATATTGTCTTTTATAACTTACAATGGCGAACAATCATTGTTTTGAACAAAAACATTATCCCGCCCCCCAACTAGATTCTTGAAGTGACCTCAATTCAAGTCTGTGTACGGCAAGGGGAAGGATGAAAGTATATGGATATAAGATTACAAATGATAATTTTAGATTATTAAATGTAAGCATTTAAGGAAATATTGAAATATCTGCGTCAAATAATGGCAAGTTAGTATTTGTACCTTTTGGAATGAGATGAAATGGACTTCATGCGAGTGAGGTGTTGGAAAATATGTCTGCAGCATAAGTTCGATCAGACAAAACTTATTATTATGAAAATTTTTGGAATGACACTCTGGTACGTGTGAACAAGCTGATGTAATTTGCATGTGGTGAGATGACGAATGACGGTTGTATGTCCTCAAAAAGTGGAGTGCATGGCGTGAAATTTGAATTAACTAATGGATAGTTACTGCATGTTTGCCTCCAACAGGTCCCAATGTAATATGATGGCAACTTGGAGTTGTTTCCTTGAACAGGTCCCTACGGCTTATTGACTTGGTCTTCATGAAGATGACAGCATCGGTGCTGTGTGTGCATGTGAGGAAAGGAAAGAAATTATACCTAAGTGACCTCAGGAGGTGAGCTATGTAGCTCACCTGCTGATTCACTATGATAACCAACAGGGTCTTCTTCTATGTTACTGCTAGGTGATGATATAGCAGTATCTGACTCATGGTTAGGAATAGAGCATTTATTTAGAAAATCATCTTGGTTCACTAGCCTGGTATAGAACTTTAATCGATGTCCATTAACCAATAATGAAAATCCGACCTCATCTATTGTCTGCAATTTGACAACTCCATTGGAAAACACTTGGTGAACTTCATAAGGTCCTAGCCATCTAGATTGCAATTTGCCTTTATGATCTCTGTACTTTGAATCATATAACAAAGCCTAGTCACCCACATGAAATTCTTTTCTTTTAATATACTGATCATGCCATTTGCCTCTCTATGTGGTGCATAGCTGCCATTCTGATCTCATCTAATCCATTGAGAATATGGAGTCTTTCTCGTTGTGTTGCTGTCAGATCCATGTCAAGTCTTAGTGCAGTCTTCAGTGTCTTATATTCAAATTCTATGGGTAGAACTGCTATTTTACCATACACTAACTCATAAGGTGTGAAAACAGTTGTTGTTTTCCATGTAGTTTTGTATGCCCATACTACCTTTGGTAGTCTTGTTGCCTAGTCCTTCCTATGAATGTTTGATGTCTTGGTCAGAATATTCTCAATTTCTCTATTTGACTTACACTTGCCCATTGTCTTGAGGGTGATAGGGTGTGGACTTCCTATGCCTAACTTCATATTCTTTGACCAATGTTGAAATGAGTTTAGAAGTGAACTAGGGACATTGGTCAGTGATAATTTCTCTTGGTGCCCCATACCTAGTGAAAATTTCTTCATACAAGAATTTGGCTACATTCCCATCTCTGGAAAATTGGAAGGCTTTGACTTCAACCCACTTTGTCAGATAATCAGTGCAAACTAAAATGTACTTATTATTAGAAGGTGGTGAGATTGGCCCAATGAAATCTAGCCCCCACTTGTCAAATGGTGCTAGTGCTATCTAGGGTTACAAAGGCATCTCATCTGATCTTGTTGGTCTACCCATTCTCTGACATTAGTCACAACTCCTTGTATACCTGATTGCATCCTTATGAAGAGTTGGCCAATAATAGCCCGTGGTTAATATCTTGAATGTTGTCCTCTTGGTTGCAAACTGACCCCCATAGGGCTCATCATGACAAGCTTTTAGGATGTCAAAGACCTCATCTTCTCTTATCCACATCCTCATAATATGGTCTGGATTAGTGTAGAACAAATAACCAACAATCCAAGAATATGGAAAGCTTTTATGCACTAATTGTCTTCTTTCTCTTGGGGAGAAGTGTAGTGGTATCTTCCCTACTACCAAATAGTTAGCAATATCAGCAAACCATGGTGTATGTAAAGTAAGAAAAAAAAAATTCTCATCTGGGAAAGAGTCATCCACAACATCTTCTTCCATTTGTGTAGGTAGTCTAGACAGAAAATCTGCCACCACATTAGCTTTTCCTGGTTTATCCACTATTGTTATATCTAACACCTATAGCAAGAGAAACCATCTAACTAGTCTACCCCAAACCATAGGCTTATTCATTAAATATCTGATTACAGTACGATCTGAGTTCATAAATACCTGGTAACCAATTATATAATGTCTAAACTTCTTGATAGCATAAACAACAGCCAACATCTCTTTTTCTATGAAGTGTAATTGAGCTCTTCTTGTAATTTTTTACTGATGTAATAAATAGCATATTATTTATTACCTTCTTTCTATCCCAATACTGCTCCTATAACAAAATTAGAAGCATTAATGTGTATGTGGAAGGGCATGTCCAATTTGGTCCTCTCAAGATAGGTACTTTTGTCAAAGTTGTCTTAAGTATGTCAAAAGAGTGCTAACATTTGGTGGTCCATTCAAATTCCATGTCCTTTGTGAGCAGAGAAAATAAAGGTGCTGCTAGTTTGTCGAAGTCCTATATAAACCTCCTATAATAGCTTGCATGGCCAAGAAAGATTCTGACATCTTTTGGTTTATGTGGTACAGGAAGTGTAGAAATTATCTCAATTTTATTAAGATCCACCTGAATACCATCACTGGATATAAAGTGTCCTAGAACAATTCCTTGAGTCATCATCATAAAGTATTTTTCATGACTCAATGACAAATTATGCTCTTGACATCTTTTTAGGACCTTCTCTAGATTACTGAGTGCTATCTCAAATGTGTCTCCATGAGTGGTGAAATCATCCATATAGATCTCTATAGAATCATAGCATAATCTGAAAAGATACTTAGTACTGCCCTTTGGAAAGTGATTGGGGCATTGCATAACCCAAAGAGAAGGATAGAATAAGCATATGTACCCCAAGGCCATGTAAATGTGGTCTTATCCTAGTCCTCTGGATGTATTTTTATTTGATTATAGCCACTAAAACCATCTAAGAAGGAGAAGTACTTTTTACCTGCTAGGGAATCAAGTACTTGATCAATGAAGGGTAGTGGAAAATGGTCTTTTTAGTGGATGTGTTAAGTTCCTTGTAATCTATACACACCCTCCACTTGCCTCCTTTCTTAGGGACAATAACTAAAGGTGACACCCATTCACTATCAGAAATAGGGTAAATAAAACCAGCGTCAAGTTTTTGGAGCTTAGTTTTAACTATGTCCCTTAAGGCAGGATTCATTCTTCTTTGTGGTTGTCTTATTGACTTGAAACCATCATTTATGTAGATCCTATGCATGTACAAATTTTAATCTATTCCTTTCATGTCATTATAATCCCATGCAAAAGATGATGCATGTGCCTGCAATATATTGTGCAAGGAAATCTATTGTTCTTTAGTTAGGGCATTGTTAATATTCAACATTTTGCCTGGCATGATTTCTAATGTTTTAGAAGCTGGATGGACAGATGAAAGGTCACATCCACTGATGTTGGGAACACATTCCTGAGGCAGTAGAGAGTGGAAAATTTGGGATAATTCCTCTGAGGAATGTGCAGGTATGATATTCTATAATGGATCTTGTAGACATGATAGACAGTCATGTTACTACAGGTCCCTACCACAATGGTTATGTATAATGTGGTCAATTAAGTCATCCTCATCTTGGGTTGCTAACAAAGGGCAATGTTCTATCATCATGAGAGTTTGTAGGGAATAGTGGTCTTCTTCTTCTTCTAAGGTAGGCCATATGGTTTTCTCCAGATTGTCATGAGGTTGAGCTGGGGGATAAAGGACCAATTTCTTTGTGATAGTCCCAGTTGAGATTATCATGTTCCCAGACATACAGCCGATAAATGCATCTGTTGTTGCTAACCATGGTCTGCCTAATATAAGTGGATAACCTGCAAGATTGACTTTTGGCTACAAATCTATGAAGTCTACAGAGTACTCCCATGAGTCTAATGCTATGACTATGTCTTCAGTGATCCCCTCAGGTTTCATTGTTGACCTATTTGCCAATTGTAAAATAGTTGGTTTAGGCCTTAGGTTTGGTAGTTGAAGTAGTTGCATTGTTTCTTTAGTCATGACAATGATGGCTGCCCCCAAGTCAATCAAGGTTTTTTATGAGAGTTCCATTAATCTTAATATCCACTACTGGACTGCTAGGTTATGTGTATTTAGGGACAGATATGTTCCATAGCATGATATCAACAAGGTTTCCTAGGACATTGACTATCTGAGGATCCTTCTTCTTTCTCCCTAGTTTCTTAAGACAAAGGTCTCTCACGGTCTTAGTGTAGATTGGGATGTCCTTAATAGCTAGGATGAGGGGTATCTTAATACTGACATTCTTAAGTTGACCCAATAAATCTGTCTCAGCTTGGGTTTGATGTTTTGAAATGGCTAGTGAGTCAGGGAAAGGAGGCTCTGGATTTGAGATAGTCTAATTTACCTGATTTGATTCAAGTTTTAGAGGTGAATTGTCTAATGCCTCCTCTATGGGTTGTTCATCCACCACCACAGTGATTTGGGGGGATGAAGGCCTAGCTAATGTTTTCCCTAACCTGAGGTGGACATCACTCACCTCTACCCCATAAGTGGGGTATTGAATAGCCTCGTTAGTGTATGCCTATTGAACATGCTTGTTATTGGGGTTAGGTGCAGGTTGAGTAGGTATTTGTGGTGCTCTTGGTGGCTGAGTTGTAGGACTAGATGAATTTGGCATAATGGCTTGTTGTCGAGGCTAAGGAGGCAGTAAGGGTTGTGAATAATTCATGTTTTTTTTTTGCCATTGCTGTCCTTTTTGCCATTGGTTTTGTTGTATTAGCCATTGATGGTTGTAGTTAGATCCTTGGAAGTTTTGTTGGGGCCATACAATGGGTTGCTGTTGATTCTAGTTTGGCTAAGGGTTTTTCCATTGTTGAGGGTTTTTCCATTGGCTTTGATTAGTTGGTCAAGGCTGAGGGTTCCAACCAAAGAAATTTTGATGACCTACTGGAAATGATGTATTAAAAGTTAAAGGATCTTGTGGCATACATTGTCTTTGCTGCCATGGTTTCCTTTTTGCAACATAGTATAGCTGGTCATCTTCACTTTCAACAGGTTGAAAGTGAGGTTTAACTGACTTATCTTCTGCAATACTGGCCACTCTTCTGCATTTGCAATTAGCTTTTATTTGTCGACAATTTGGAGAGTATTTAGTGAGTATTGAATCAGCCTCCTCCTGCTTCTTCTTCAAGTGTAGAGTATCTAGTTGAGTGGCTAGATGACTGATGATATCTTCTTTCATGTTGGTCAAAAGGTTGCTCAATTCCACCCTTGAAACTAAATTATATACCTTGCCAATGGTAGATGCTCTCTCTCCCCTTGTCCTCTTGGTGAAAGTCCTTGAGTAATTTTTGCAAACCTTGCAGACATCCTCAAAGGGTAATTGAAATATATCTCCTATGCCCATAAGATTGAGAGCATCCATGCAGTCATTGTTAACTCCTATCAAGAATACAAGCTTCAAAGATTCATACAAGAGTCTATTCTGTGGATTTTTCTTGAGACAGAACTGGAATCTCTCTACATAGTCTTCCAATGGCTCATCTTCTTTCTGGGTCATTATGAAGATATCATCTCTTCTTTTGTCAACCCCTCTACAATAGTCTTGGTATTTCTCCACTTGAACTTTATCTTCATTGTATCCTAATCTAGAATAACATCCTTTCCTAATCCCATGAACCATCTTAAAGCAACATCCTTCAACGTGGCAGGGAATAGCTTGAGCCTATGAGGATCAGTGGTGTAGTCATAACTCCTACACAAGACATCAAACTCAAATAGGAATGTGTCTGGATCTTCAGTCACCAAGCCATAGAAGACAGGCAATGCTGAAGGTGGTATATTTTTTATAGCAGCAACCCTTTCCTTATTGGTGATAGGAAATTCAAATGTCACCTGTCCTGGTGGATCATCCACCGCATCAGCCATGGTGAGGAAAGTTCTTTCTGTATTATTAGTAGATGTTGATGAGAGGGAAGATTCTTCTTCAGTAATACCCTCGCTCTGATCACTATAGTCACCAACATTTACTGTAGCTTATTGGGTTGATGGAAGGAACCTTCCCAAAGTGTCTCTCTGCCTCTACATATAATGTATATAACTTTGTATGGATCTTGCACAATGTTAGTAACCTTTTTGGTGGTTGGTGAGGTAGAACCTAAGTACCTTATCCTTTGAAAGCATAATGTAACTAAGAAATCTAAAAACTAATAGGGACTAATCTCTGAAAGTAGCACCATCCCTGGAAACGGTGCCAAAAATGTAGTGTCTTTAAAATGCATGGTAAACTTGGTGGTAATCACTCAATTCAAAGGAATCTCCTACTAAACAGTCCACTATAACTTCTTTAAAAGACCTCATCAAATTGTCAACCAGGGCTTGTAGACTTGTGATGGCACTTGCAATGTATGTGCTTTCAGGGATCAAACTATCAAACTTATCTACTACATCAAGCTATTTATTAACAAGGGAAAGTAATGTTGCAATGTAAGACTGTATCAACAGATTAATTAAGGAATGAATTCTAATTTGCTAATGATAATTGTTCCTATCCTCCAGAGTATCACAAGTTAATCAAACTAAGCAACTCTAAGAATCTAGTTGATCTTGTATTCATAAATTAACTACTACAACAATTAAAATATACAAGAAATAAAGTGAAGGTCAGTTATCCTAAGTGGCCCTTGCTCAAGTGACTGCCTCATTGCTTAAACTCAAATCTAACTCTTTTTAGATAAACACAATCATATTGATTCTAACATACATTGCACAATCTTTTCAAATCACATAAAATCTGGCTGACTGTAATATTCGTAACACACAATCAAATAACATTATCTGCAAAATCTAGAAAGGATTCAGATAGCTAGATCTGTGGTAGAGCAAAAACCATTCAAAACTAAACTTAACTAACTAAATTCTAGCTCAATCACCGAACCATAATATAGGCGTGGGGGAGTTATTGAAATAGGTATCTTAACTGTAAACATAAAACACCACTATACATGAACTACAGTGTAATGAATGCTAACAACAATGACAGGAAAAGAAGGAAGGAAGTGTCCTAACAAAATTAGAACTCTCTATTGAAACAGGGGAACATGGATCAATTGAATCAGTCCCATTAGTCTTCTAGTTGTAACAGAGTCCTCCAAGCTTCCAATTATCTTTATTGATCACCTATCATGATGTGTGATTCTCTCCATCAAGTGTCCTCATGTCGTGGTTGCTGCACTTAGTCAAGACTAGAATCTCCCTTGCTCTGTGCCTGCAAATGTTGTGGCTGTGGGCTACACCCTCTAATTGCTGCAAGTGACAGACCTTCCTTTTTTTAGCTGCAAGGTTAGTCCATGAACATGTACAAAATACTAACAACCATAATCAACACAAACATTCTCAATAATCCATAAATTCCCACATATATCATACAATTTCATCATATCATAATCATATCTCCATATACTTAGTTAACCAAGTTCAAGTCTACATAATGATCATAAAGGATAACATAACATAGAAATATGCTTAAAATAGTGTCTGGGAATGTCTTTCAACTTTGCATAAAACTAGAAGAAAACAGGCTAATAATTAGGCTCATCACAAAGTAAGGTGGTGTTTAAGGCCTATTGGAATGTTTCACATTCCTTTAGATGTGAATGTTTGACTTTTTGGTTTTGTGGACATGTTTATGGATGTGCAGTACATGCCTTCTTGCAATTTCAAGTTTCTTGGTGATCCGCAAGCTTAGTTTTTTAATGACAATATGTTGCAGTGTGTTCTAGATGACTTGTTGTTCTCAGAGTTCATGGTTGAGGATGTATAGCACAAAATATTTGATGTGCGGAGGTAAAGGAGTGTTTGGAGATGTTTTATGAGTCCTATAGACTCATCTGAAAGATTTTCATGAAGATCTTTCTTGTTTCTAGTACCACACAAGGTTTTCAAGTTGTTGTGGTCGTTATGCTTCAAGTTCCATATGTCTTTGCTTAAGGTTGTCCTATTTTAAAATGAGCAGAGTGTGCAGATGTAATTCTTTGATGTTTGATGTTGTGAAGGATGTTTTGGACCTGGCTTAAGGCATGGGTCTTTTGCTAGTGTAGCGTATAGTCTGGTTTAGGACTTGTCCTCTGCACGTTTCATGTTGTGTGTAGTCTGGTTGACCTGTAAATGTATTTTTCATGTTATCTCTGGCTAACAAGAAATGTAATCAATGTAATATCATGTATAAATTGTAAATCAAATTGAGTTAGGTGAAGTGTGATTGTAATGTGATTGACAAGGTTCACAAGCAAGAAAAATAGCATAATGAATGCATTGTGATGTGTGACTGAAGGAGAAAGAGTAGAACTTGTAGATGTTGTCTTGATTCATCTTGAAGACATATTTGTTACAATGATCAAGTATAGAGTATGCCTAACTAATCCAATCATCAGAAGAAAGTGTGAAGAGGTAGAATTGAAATCATCAAAGGTGTGAGCTTCAATGTCAGTTTTCAGGCAGTAGGACTATCATATTGTATTCATCTATGAGTTTGTTCTCAAATCGAGTAGTTGCTTCCTTGGGTGGTAGCTCTAAAACAAATTTTGTAGGGAGTTGTAGCTTCGTTGGAGTGACCCTAAAGCAAATTTTTTAGGGAATAGTAGCTTCCTTGGGTTGTATCCCTAAAACAAAGTTAGTAAGGAGTAGTATCTTCCTTGGATTGTAGCCCTAAAATAAAGTTTTTATTTTGAGCTTCATATATTGTGAGTCAATCCTCACCATGGTCTTTTCCTTCTTGGGTTTTCCATGTATATCTGGTGTTATGTTGATGTGCATTGTGTTAATATTTCATGTTTATGTTAATGTTGTAATGCTTACGTTTTAATCTGCTTTGAAGAAGTTGATGTTTATTTAGATACTGATTCACCCCCCTCTCAATATCCTGGTGTGTTCAACAATCTATATACAGGTTCAGGTAATTTTAACCCTTTAGAGAGCCCCTCGTTGCATTCTTACAAAAATTAGGGTCTATGACTTCATACTATAAAACTCAATGACTCAAAGATTAAGTACTTCTTGTTCTTTATGCCATGTTTTGACTTTATCAAGAAATCACTTAAATTTATCAAAGTACTACTTAGACTCTTTTGTAATTTATATTGTTTTAAACTATGGTTTTCTTGACCATTTACTGTTGAGAATAACACACAATAGACTAAAACAAAGTCTTAACCAACTTAAGAGTTCTAAGATTTCTAAACCATTTTGGGTTGATTCTAGGGTTACGACTTCTCTGACTCCAATACAATAAAATATCAAATACCCTTGTTTTCCAAAGCTAATAAATTATAATAAAATAGCATGAATGTAATAATCCCTAGTCTAGTCTCAACCACTTGGGCATTGAATGAATACACATTTCTCATAGTACGTATAAACATAGAATACAAGGTTTTATCCTTATTCATATAAAATCTTGATAAATACTATCATTAGCATAAGTACTCTTGATTAAGTTCAATCTTTCAATCTAAATAGGTTTTGAGTAAAAATAATAATAATAATAATAATAATGTTTTCAACCTAATGGTCTCCTTTTGCCTACCAACTTTAGATATAGAAAGGATATGAATTCATGCACATCATCCTTGCATATAACGAATATACTTGTCATAATCGAAGAATGCATATATCTTAATATATAGTATCTTTAGGTGTTTCCAATGATATTTATAGCATTTCTATATACTCTAGAATAAGTGAAACATATCATTAAGTCTTTAATAGTACTAGACACAGTGTCATATATATAAATCTTGGAAAATGAAAACCTATCTCTACCTAAACTTCAACAAGCTTACTTCTAGGTTAATACTAGAGTCTTCAACATGTTTAGTCTCAGCTTTTATATATAAATCTTGTCTTGTTATACCAATGAGATAGTAAAAGAAATAGATTTCTATACTAACTACTCAAAAACTCCTTATATCATCTTAGATCAATCGACACATGATACAAGGTCATCTAACATATGGTCTACTATCTAATAGACCTAGACATAAGTCTACCAAAAAGTTTAAACATATATATTCTCTTAGGTCTGATGATACTACATTGGCATGATAGCATTTCTATGTTTAACAAGGTATCAGTGTTCTGAGGATATCAAATAGTAGTATAAGAAGTATTCTACATAGTATTCTATTGTTTACACAATACTGAATTAACAACTATATTAATTATATAACTCTATCACGACTCAGGCTCTAAAGTCTCTTGCACTTTGAGTGCGGTATCAATTCATAAATCATAACCCATAAGAATATTACTCCTATTCAAGACTATCTATGTTTACATAGCCGCAAAGATTCTAATATTTCTAATTGGATATCTCTAAAAATCTATGTAACTATATCCATGCAAGTTTCTACATGTTACATTTATCCCACTAAGAATGAAACAATTGTATTAGAACTAAGATCTCCTGCCTCTACTTTGTTTCTTCTTCAACTTTCAGTGCACTAAGATCTGTATACATTGATCATCGAGCTCTCTGTGTTTGTTTCCCTCTGCAGAGCTTTCTTGAATCACAACATTTCCTTGATCCCATAGATTCTATAGGTAAGAGCAAAGCTCTATGTGCTCAACAAAGCTCACTCTACTCAAATTTACTGTGTATTATCTCTACTCTCTCCTCTATCAAAAGCATGTTAACACTAAGTGATATCATTGCTCCCTTTGATTATCAATCTCCCACAATAATATAGCCTTTACAAGGCTTAACTTCTTCCTTACTATGGAGATTCCTTGCTAAAATAGAGCCTATAATTTCTCTTCATGGTGCAAATAGTTCAGTGGTAGAGTGATTGGTCATTATGACCACTCCCCATTCTAATTAAGAGCTCCACCATACTCTCCAAGCCACCATATAGATAAAGGGGTCGAGTCTCCAAAATTTAACAAGAAGTGGTTGCAATTAAATTTACAATTATACCATCTTAAAAAAAAATTAAACTAAAAATTCATAATAAATAAATATAAATATAATAGTGTAATGTAGATGCATACTAGGTATACATACATTGTTTCAAGCACTTGACAAGATATGAGATGGGTTTAAGGTATTCTCCCCCTCTCTATCTTGCGTAAACACCAAAATGGATGGGTTATCATAATGGAATTTCAATAAGAAATTACTAATAATGAAATTGTTTAACCCTAATAAATATTTTTTCTTGAATATAACTATATTCACATCACACAAGAGTTAACGACTATCAACCATTCTAGTCGACGGTCATACCTTCCTAACTTTGTTTATTGATAAAACCTATGCTTAATGGACCTTGACGACAAATCAACAATTGTTGAGTTGAAAACAAACTTAGACCAAATGGGTTGAACGCAACTTACCAAACTCGATGAAAATTCACTAAACTATGCAAGCACAAGACTTAGATGGAAACAACCTATTCTTATCAATACGTCTATTCACTTCTCTCTGATGATGTTCTCCCTCTCTTTCTTGGAGGGCAGAAACCTATTTTCCTAATTAAAACTTGCAATCACCCAACTGGGATTAGTGTATCATTAGTCAATTCATAAATCTTATGGATAAATAAGCTTGACATCATATAATCACATGTCTAAATTCTTCACATATAAACATAAACTCATGATATCATTGATTTATCCTGACATTTCCACATAATGTCAAATCATTAATTCATGTAAAATTATCTACTAATTACGTGCAAGTAAAAAGTAAAATATAGTCAAAATTTGGGGTGTGACACTTGTAATGCCCGCCTATGTTGATACTTTCCATCTTGTGTTATAGATGATTATTTGTGCATTGATCCTGATACTGGATCCTTATGAGATATGTTGTATTGAGTGTTTCTACTGTATATTGTGTGTTCTCGTGATTTGACATTGTTGCATCAAACTTGTTGATGAGGTTATTGCCATCAGAGTGTTTTGAGAGTGTATGCTTTATGGAGATGTTTCGTATGTCCATCGAGGTGTTTTTGATGAGGTCATATTATGTGATTGATATGCATTGGTGTTTCAACTTCACTATTTTCATTTAAATGATATGTTGGGCGAGTATATCTAGTTTCTTCAGTATTGTGTTGTATTTGTGTAATTTCACTTCGATCATATTGCTTGATGAATGATTTAATTCAAAAGTGCATACTAGATGGTTGATATTTAATCAAGTGTAATTTATGTTATTCACTTTGGCTATTGTCATATATTGGACAGATGTGTGTGACATTTGCATTGAGTTTGTAGGAAATTATAGGATATTTACCAATGGATGGAATGTGAAGAATGTTGAAATGGGATGCTTAGCCATCTCACCTTCATCCTTGTGTTGTTGAAACAAACCTCATCCGCATCGAATTTGATTCTAGATCCTCATGATAAACTAATAAATGTCTTCTTGGGTGTATTTAATTTATCACTTGTGCAATTCTGCATATTCTTGGTATGTGTGAAATGATTTATGGTGTTTTGGAAATCATTATTTGTGCTATTCATTCCTAGAATAGAGGAAGAGCATTTAATTTCAGAAAGGCATTGTATTTCATTTAAATGTGTTTTGGAAATATTATGTTTGGGTGAAATGCATTCTACTCTGGGAAATTAGAATCATTTCCATAAGTTAGGAATATTGCATATTTGTGAAAATGGATTATTTAATTTTTCTATGTTATAGATATATTTATTGCAAAAGGCTTGTATTTTATTGTTTTTGTGGAAAATGGATTTAATTTTTGTTTGAAAAGGAGTACATCTATTTTTGGATTATGGTTTGAGTGAAATTAGCTTTGGGAAGGTTAATTATGTTTTAGCCTAATTTTCTAATTAGATGTTATATATGAAAAGTATTTGTATTATTTGTATTATTATGCATTGTTTGAAATGGAGAGCAAAATGAATATTTTCAAACCCCTTTTTAGAAGAAAATTGATTTGGTTATACTTGGAGATGACTTGGTTGGATAGAATTGATCATAGAGGGAAAAAGATTTATCTTACCATTACCTTCAGTTTGAGTGAGATATTTCTCCATTTGATTGTTTCTAGAATTTTATTTGTTGAATTTAATTTTGTTGGAAAATAATTTTAAAAAAATTAATTTTCCTACCAGTGTGAGGCCTACTATTTCACTTCCTTATTTTTCCTCATGTCGTATTACTGTTGGGGACACATTTTAGACTTTTTGGGACTCTTGATCCCAATATGCAAGATTATTAGACTATGTGCTTGTTATCACTGGGAATTGCACTCATATGCAAGGCTAGTGAAGCACTGCAATTCTGTGTAACATGGGACTAATTTCAGGTTATGGGTGCCCTATGATGAAACTAGACCTCTAGATTGCGGGTTGGTTCCCTTCAAATGTTCTATTGAGATGTATATTTTTACTTATTTGGGAAAAGAGAAGAAAGAAACTAATTGAATATAAAAGATAAAATGGTGATGCACCTAATTTGGGTAAAAATAATGCAATATGATCCACAATGTTTGCTTAGAAAACTGACTTTTACACAATCCAGACTTGGCATAAATACCACAAAATGATTCTAAGGAAGGTTTGAAAACAAGTTTTTATGAAGGAAATAGTTTTTTCACAGCACAAAAAGACTATTTCTGGTTAACACAACCTAAGACCTGTGATGAATATATGCTTTAATGCTGCAAACAAGGAAGTGAGACAATAATTTTAAAGGTTTAATCATAAAAGACAACAAAATTTCATCAAATCACTTCAATATTCGGCACTAAAAGGAAAGGTAATTCAACTGATCTGAAATAAACAAAGGAAAACTTTGCAACTAAAAACGGTAACCTGTAACCTGCCAACCTCTCAATAAAATTGTAAAAAGTGAGCTACAAGAATTCTCCAATCTGTCTAAATCAGAATGAGAATCAAGAACTAGCAAAAACAAACTTTTTTTTACAATATATAGGTTTGCTCTCTCCAAGAGGCATGCAAAACATATGGACTTGCAGATAACTGCCTCTAAAAATACTCATTCCCGAGCAACATCCAAAATCCTCAAAATTAGGGCCTAAAACTGCCACAAATTGAGCAAAAATAGCTTCAATTTGGGCCTCTCCATATGCTTGACCAAAAAGTTGACCAAGGACCCTAAAAATACTCCTAAAAGGTCATGCAAAACCTCCTAGGTGGCCTAGTTAACTCCACTAATCAATTTGCATGATTTTGCATGAGCAAAATTGATTGTCAGTAAATAATGAAGTAATAGAATATTACTTTATTATTGGTTACAATTTGTTCTATTTTTTATTTTACAACTTGTGAAAAATAATAAAGTAATTTATAGAATATTACTTTATTATTTATTTACAATTGATTTATATGTAAAATTGTGCATGATTAGAAGCAAAATATCACTCCTTATCACTCCAATTACATTTGCCTATTTTGTATGATATGAGCCAAAATAGGGCTTTAGAGATTAATACCATCCTTATAACTCCTTGTGAGAAAATACACTCACTTGCATGATAAAATATACATTAAGGCAAAACTTTTTATCCTTATCACTCCATGATCAATAAAAAGAAACATTAGCTCTCTCTGCAAGATAAAAATAATGCATCATGACACTCCATGCATAGAACAATATGCATAAACATCCTTATGACTTCCCTTTGCTGCCTTAGTGCACATATATTACATTTTGTAAACCATCTTATATCTCCATATGCAACTGCCCTAACTGCCATTTTTGTCCTCTTTTGATAATTCTTCAAAGCACAAGGAATATTCCCTTTGACCTCCTTTGGTTGTCTTGCATGACACATGTGTTTGTTTAAGGAAGTCTTGTTTTATCAAAAAGCATATGATGAAAAGGAACCTCCTTGACCATGCAATGCCAACCCAGGGTAATGAATGATATTTGAAAATTTTTATAAGGCATAATGCACATCCTTATAACCACTGACCACCATTTGATCTCAAATAATATGCAAGGTTCCCCACTGTCGGCCACCTCTAACAATGATGCTAGGTAAAAGATGATTGATGTTTTGACCTTGATGGCATTTAGATAAGGTAATTATTTTCTTTTGTGAAGTCAAAACACACCTGGGAGAAAGAACCTTCAAACAAAAAAGAAGAAAACAACCCTAAAGTTGCTCATTCTTCACTTGGCATATTTTTCACTTGCTCTGCAACCTTGCTCCGCCGACCTAGGGTTTGAAGGCTTCAGGCATATATCTGGTTTTTTCACTCCTCTCAATGGCATCCTTGATTGTATCTTGGAACTCTATATCATTTATAAAGAAGGTAACATTGATTGAGTTTTATCTGAAGAATTTATTTGTTCTGTAGTTTTCTTCCTTTATGGCTATGGCCTCCTTTATTCATGGCTCTCTCTATATGATGTGCATTCTTTAATACCCTCCTTGTTTTTTTACATATTCTTCTCATTGCAACTGTAACTTGTTCATGGTCTTCATCTGTTCTTGAAAGTTTCAAGGCCACTATGAGGCTATGAAAAGATCCTCTTTGTCAGCAAAAAGAGGTAAGCATTTGACATTCTTCACCTCTATAGCTTTATTTGTCTTTGGTTTTACTTTGTAGAATGGCAAGTCTATTAGTAGACATGGGTATTGTATTTTATAGCAAAAAAATGCTATATCACTATTGGCCATGACTGTATATATCTTATTTTAGACTTGAATGGACTGTAGATGAAAAAACATCAAGGGTTTGAGTTTTTTCTTTTTTATGAGGGTTTTGACATATTTTCTCCATTCTCAAAGTCTCTACCTGTTATGGCCATGCTCCTTTAGTAAATAGGCATTAAAAATGTGTAACTATTGAGGTTTTGTGAGCTTTGAAGCTAGGGTTTCAACCCTTCTTGCACTTTCATCTCTCCACAATGCCATGGCCATGCATGGTCTTTACTATTATTTCTTTCTTTTTTGACTTGTAAAGAAACAATGGTTGAACCTTCTGTCAAGGGTTTGCTCATTTTACACTTTCATAGTTTCAAACTATTATGGTCGTGACTGTATCATCTTTCTCTGTCAGTGACCATTTGACTATGTTTACAAAAATGTCATTAGGGTTTGATATCTTGACATGGGTATACATTTTTAACGAGCAACTTTTCCTTCTGTATAACACCACCTTGACTGTGGTTTTCTCCATTTGTTGGCAAAACCATTTAAGAGTTTGAGGTATTAGCAAATGAAGCTTCACACAACATCTTCTTCCTTCTCCTTGGGATTGTCATGGCATTAATGATGATACATTTTACCTTGTCTATCTCACTGTAGCTACTGGGCATAAGCAAGTCTTGATATTCTGTATGACAACAAATCTTGTGATATTTTGTATGATAGCTGTTATTATTTACCTCCATTTGCATGAGTATCATACATTGACACTTCTGTGAGATTCTCTTATAGTATAGATAGCTTCTTTAACTTATTTACATATGATAAACTTGTAATCTTACAAACTGAATATGGTGGACCTTTGTCATGTGGTATTATCTTTGACTGTGTGTTGTCTTTTGTTGCATCTAGATTCTACCATGGCATAAAGATCATGTTGTCTTCTCATTAGTTGTTTATATGTTTTCAAAATGTACCTGTAGCTATTTTTACATGTTCTTATCTCTCCTACTTATTGCATCACTTGAATGTCTATTGCATCGTATGTATCATGCATCTTTCTCCTACACCTATAGTTGTCCTTATGCATTTAAATGGTATACATGTAGCATCCTTAACATGTTCATATATTTTCCTTGCTATTATACATTCTTTTAAATACACATGTATCTACCTTTGTGCATAACAATTGTTTATCTTGTGATTTGGTTCTCACAGTAACATGTATATCAAGCATATTTTCTTCTACCTTTGTGCATAGTAATTGACTACTATGACTGCATCATAAAAGTATAATGGAATAAAAGCAATAAGACTGTTTATCTTATGACTTTCATGTTCTTTGTCTATCATCAATGTAGCATTTGATGCAAGTCTTGTTCTTCTTTTCTGTTGTTCCTCCTTCATCACTGATGGACCTCTGCAGGTGGATATGGTAACTTATGATGTATCCTGACATATTCTAACTATATCTTGTTTTGTAAAAGCCACAAATCTTGATCCTGTCCTGACTGTTCATGGTGAAAGTGATTGTATATCACCTTGATCTTGTACTGTATCTCTTCTTAAGGCATGGCACCTTCTTGACTTATTTATCCTTGGACTGTTGCACTGTTTACACTCCACTATGCTCCATGTATTTAACTCTTTGTGTGCTCTATACATGTGACAGTCTCTTGCTTTTGAATATGTACTAACTGTCATGTCAATGATGACATATGTAGATGCTCTGTAGTTTGTCTTTCTTCTAAGATCTTTTGACAATAAGTGATAGTCTTTGTCATTTGATGAGTGCTCTTCAGAGAGCATGTTGTATGCATCTGTCATTTGCTTCTTTGCCTCTAGCATGTGACTGCTACACTTCTCATATATCTTGTGAAACTTTACTTTATGACAGTCAAGTTGGCATTATGTGAATATGATTGTCTTGCCTTCCACTGTTTCATCTGTTGTTCTATGTGGCATTTTACTTGACTGTCTTTATGAGACACTTGCAACTTGAATGTGATATGTCTGTTAACCTTTGAACATTTTCAACAGTATGAGGACAATAAGAGGAATACTTGGTGTAGAATGATGTCTCATCTTTGAAGTTATAATTGTATTCATTATTTCATAGCAAGGCATTGAATGGTATCTCTGCTTTTTATGTATTTCATATGGACCTAAGCTCTTGATAACATATTATAAGGAAGCAACATATGATGTAGCTTGTCCATTACTCTTGATATCTTTCTTGACTAAGTAAGAAAGAAGCATGCTGGGCTCAAGCCTTGTGGGAGCCACATTTTAATCCACATGCTTATTTGTCTTTAAATCAGCAACAAAACTTGTCCTATACCTGCACAGTGAACAAACAAGTTAACATAAAAAGTACTAGATAGTGTTGATTGATCTTCTTTATGTTTTCCTCTTGATTTGTGTCATTATCTGATTTGATTTCTCATTTGATTGCATGATGTGATAAGTAGATGTCTCTGTTTGATAAAAGCATGTGATAACTGTAAACATCTGAAGCACTAAAAGGGCTACATCCCCAAAATTTTGCAGGTTCAACTGATGATGGCTTGGAGTGAAGACTGAAGACTGAAGACTTGAAGGTCGTCTTCAACAGCAATCTCCATCATCAGGCAATGATGGATGTTTCAATTTATTATATGTTCATTTCTTTTTTCTTTTATCAAACAGATACATAGCTTGCATGTCTGCAATTGCTCAGTCTAGTTACTCCCATGGCTTGTGTGGGACACATTTGAACACTTCTTTTAAACATGATCAGTTAGTTTCTCTTATGCATATGATGCATATGTATTTCCTTTTCAATAAATACATGAAATAAAGTAACAGATACTTGAATGTATGTTTGAAACATGACATGAAATAATAGTGTAATATAATATCTTTCTCTCTTTTATTCAAAACTGATTAACTGAATAACCAATTTAACTTATAACTCCTGAAAGATCAAACTGTGTAGAACAACTATATCTCTTTGAATGTTTGATTTCTTAACAATCAATTGTTTTGTCATGATAACTTATCAGTCCTGATTGGACTGATGGGTTATCCTGACAACTGGATTTTCTTTTCTACTCTGTCAAGGCATCAGCCATTCAATGAATGCATAACTTTGAATTTTTCTTTCATTCCTTCTGAACAACTACACTCAGGTCCAACTAATTTTAAGTGTGAACAAAAATTTACTAATAATGATTTTATTTTGGTTAATTATGTTTAGCATGTTGTGATGAGACTAGATCCTGATTTTTATTCATTGATAATGATTTGACATGTGATATGCATTATGATATTATTTGAGATACTAGTTGTGAAATTATGCTATGGTTTATTATGCAATTTTATCTTGAGATGGATTATAAAAAAAATGCAAATTATGAATCTAATTATGATGTTTTATTTGATTATGTGATGGTGTGAGTGTATGTTTCCCTGGCTTCGGCTATGATATACATGTTGGATTACTCTTTTGTTTAAGTGCGCAGGTGTTTTAACCAAGCCATGGAAAATCAGAGATCATCCTACACATTTTGTGAAATCTCATGTTAAGTCAATCTAGTTCCAAGAGGAACCAAGATCAACTGTGTTATGCTTGATGAATTTTCGTAATGTTGTATATGGTGTCTTTTGGGCTAGGTCTACCCTTTTTCAATTGATTGTATATTGGTGTTGTAAAGGTGTAATGTTTAATTGATTTCATTTTTGAGGTTTTATTCTTGTGGCCCCTTTTCATGTGATTTTACTCACTCTAAGGTGCTCAAAATGGGTTAAAAATGACCCTGGGTTGTACCCCTAGGGTCTAGGGACCATTTGAGCTTGTCTAAACCTAGGATAACTCCCATTTGGTCACCTAAACCTCACCCTAAAGTAAAGTGACGAAAATGGAAGTTTGGGAAGGAGTGGAAGGTTGGGTCAAACACTCAACCTTATCTACACCTCTTTCTAAGGCTTGGGGAGTCTTCAAGACCCCTAATTGTGGAGGACTCAACTCCAAGGCTCTCTCACATTGGTGAGGGTACCTTGGGGTTTCGTGGGCTTTCATGGGAGGATAGGATTGGGGCACTTTTGGTACCCACATCCTTCTTTGGCTCCACCTTTCTCTCCCACATGTGTGAGAGAGCACAAGTGGAGGGGGCAAGACTTGGTGGAAAGCGGAGAGTGAGATGTGTCACCCCCACATTCCACGAAGCTTGTAAGTGGTTATGAGGAGGAAGGAGAAGGTGACATGTGTCACCTTCCCATTCCTCAAGGCTCATGAAAAGAGGCTATTTTAATCAATTTTGAAGAGATGGATAGGGTTGTTGATTTCATTTTATTTTTCCAATTTTATTTGAATTTGGGGAGAGTTAGAGAGTTTTTGGAGGCATTTTGGAGGAAGGACTTGGAGGTGGAGTTGGAAGGGCTCTTCTTCAACTATCTTCCTTGTTGGCCTATTTAAGGCAGGATTCAAGGCTTGATGCCTTTCCTTATGTATTTTTACTATACTTGTGTGTTGCATTGTGTTTGTTTTGTTTTTGTTGTTGTGGGGTTCTATGGGTGTATGTAAGAGCTTCTCCATTTGGAGAAAATGCTCAACATGTGTGGGGTGGGGGGGGAGTGAACCTCCTTGAGGTCGCCTCCTAGTTTTGGTATTTTGGCCTTGAGGGCAAGTTTATGAGTTTTGAGCATTTTGAAATGGCTTGAGAGCCAAGGAGAAATATATGTGATTTTTGGTATATATACTTAGGCTTGAGGCCTTGTTAGAATTGAGTTTTGAGATATTTGGAGTGGCACTCTTGAGTTGAGTGATGTCCACTCCCCTACCCCTTCAAACTCATTTCTATGAGTTTTGTTTTGTGTAAACTATGGGTGTTCTTCATATGCTTTTGCCTTTTTGTTTTGTTGTGTTGTGGAGTGAAGGATCCTTGTGTGTGGATGACCTCCAAGCTCGGGGGAGATCCCTTTTCAAATCTATGGTAGGGTGGAGAGCGGTTTGGTGGCTGGAAATTTGTTCCCATTGTTTTAGTTTTGCAGGTTTGTTGAAGCCATTGAAGCTTGTGGGGGTTGTTCTTTTGGAGAGCCTTGTTTGTTTAGTTATTTGGAGTTTTGGCCAAATGGGCCTTGTTGTATTTTTTTTGCTAAGGAAAGGAGCTCTCCATTGGGTTGTAACAAAAAGAGGGAGAGATAGAAAAATAACTCTATGTGTAAGAAATTTCTATGTATAGTTGTTGCCTACTTTTGACTTTGAGGCTCAATGAAAATGTGTAGTGTATTTTAACTTGTTGTAAATTGTGTTATGAAATGAGAGTCATAGTATGCCAAATTTCATCCTTTTGTACACATAAAATAATGAGTATTTACATATGGTTGTTAGAAAAAGATTAAAATTATTGTTGCTATTTTTTTTAACAAAAAAAATTAGTTCCTCTCCCTTGCTTTATTGTTGCTTCAAAAGGAAAATATAGATACATACTCTTTCATGATATTGTTGACAAAAAATAAAATGGTTAAAATTACTCTCTATTTTTTTAATTGATACAGAAAACTTGATTATGGGATTTTCATGAAAATTAGATTTTATATCTGTTTATAAATATGTGTGGATTATATACATATATATAGATTTATATATACAACTGTTATATATATATATATATATATATATATTTTATGACTAACTGGGTTGATGTATTTTGTATGGAAGTGTATATATATATATAATTAAATGTATTTTATCCTTTTCTATTTTTACATATATATCATTATATATATATATAATCAAATATAATAACATTATCAAAAATCATATTCAAGGAGCAGACTGTTGAAAGTTCTGAGCAAAGTAAAGAAATAAATTTAGGTAGGTTTTGACTGTGCTTAGGTTTTAATGGAGGAGGGACTGTAGTGGATGGCGACTAAGTCACTGCCACTGCAGCCTTCCCTATATATATATATAGTTAAATGTATTTTATCCTTTTCTGTTTTTACATATATATATAATCAAATATAATAACATTTTAATATAATCAAAAATCATATTTAAGGAGCAGACTGTTGAAAGTTCTGCACAAAGTAATGAAATAAATTTAGGTAGGTTTTGACTGTGCTTAGGTTTTAATGGAGGAGGGACTGTAGTGGATGGCGATTGAGTCACCGCCACTGCAGCCTTCCCTTTTTTTTTTTATGTGCTTCGAGTGTGGGAAGGGGGTCGAACCCACACCCACACTCAACTATAGTGGGGTGTGGGTAGGGTTCGACCCCCTCCCCACACTCCCATTGCCCTTAAACTTTGGTGCTTCCCTTTCTGTGAAACACAGTCCACCGCCCATATGTCCTTCGGCCCTGCAAATCTAGCCTTCCTCAGCACCGTCTATAATATATATATATATATCCTCTGCATATTTAAATAAAAAAAGGATAACCCAGATCTTTTGGTTATACTCATTTTCAAAAAAAAAACCCAAATTTGTTCGTCCAACCAGAGATTAAAAATTAAAAAATATATATATATATATGAGAATTTCATCACTGTAACTAGAGGGTATACCTCTGTTTATATCCCATGGCTCCATTCATGGCTGCCCATCCATTGTTCCTACAAAAGAAAATAGAAGAGAGAAAAGAATGTGAGAATGAGAGATGAGGAAAGAAAATGAAGAGAAGATTAGGGTTAGGGTACAAATGGAATGAAGACAAATAGGATAAGATTTTTAGGGTTGAGAAGGAATATAGAGAATAATATTAATTAGTTTATTTATCCACATGTGCACGTGACATGTTCCCTCTCTCTCATATTTTTTATTTGACTTGATTTCTTTTGTTGGAGCCCTTTTCATTCTTGAGATTAATTATGCTGAGGAGAATTATATATGTCTAGACTTTATATTTTAGTCTAAAGAATTAACACTTTTGAGTGGGATAATCATTCCAACTTTATTTTTTAAATTTGTCTCGGGAATTAGCTTTATTATGTGGAGACCTTGGTAGGATGCTAATTAAATATTATTCTTTTAACCTAATGGGGACAATGATATAGGGGAGATTATACTCTTAAGCCCTCTAACTTTTTGGGGAATTATAATTGACCTTGTTAGAATAAATTTAATTGTTTGGATTAAATTTCTTAGTTTTGGCCTTAAATAGAGTGGGACTAATTAATTATTGAATTATTTAATTTTCGTTTAATTGGAGGGTAAATTTTATAATGTTTATTTATTGATTTTAATTTAACCTTTGATTTAATTTTTCCTCCTAAATGTTGATGGGAAACCTTTTTAAAATTTATTATTTGAAACGCTAATAAGGCGTTATGCTGCTGGATTTTTCCAGAGATTTGATCGAGTAATTTAAGTGGTTTATTTATGCATTTAGTTAACATTTAATTTTTGCCTGGAGATTTTTTTTATACAATCGTATTTTAATCTATTTATGCTTAGTGTTAGGGTTTGGATTTTGATACATGTCAAAATCCTGCCACTTCACCTAGGAAACTTAGGGTTGATATCGATTTTGATTCTAACCCTAATGGCGACGCTCCTCACGTCGCCTAACCCCTAGTAGGCTTACATCTTGTAGGGGTTGCGAAAGGAGTTTGCATTACCCTGCCAATAAATTGACCTTTTTTACGCCTTAGTGCATATGCCACCGAGCATGCTGATGCATGCGAGGGGTTTTCTAGGGATGCGTAGAAAAGTTTTTTGGTATCTCATGTCATGACCACATGACAAATGTGTTGTGTGTTGTGACCACATGGGAAATGTGGGCATGACATTTGGTATCAGAGCCAGGTTTAAACACTGGGCTTGTTTGGGCACGTTACTTATTCCACAAATTCTTCTTATTCGTGAATACCTTGTTCTTGTTGGATGCCACCCAAAACGAGGCGATCGCATTCATGTGCCACTGCATCCATTGAGGTACATAGCGATTCATCAGCTGAGGGTTAGGGACCACTAGCACCACAGGCACCACCCACACCTGATATTAGACCACAGTTCTTACAGGTATTACAGGCAGTGTTAGATAGGTTACCACCAGCTGCAGTAGAGCTATGTGTCAAGCCCCGAGTTGATTCGTGAGAGGAGCCACATCAGGAGCCACATGCTGAGTTGTGTGTGGAGCCATGTGTAGATCCCTGTGTCGAGCCACGAGTGGCGCCATGTGTAGAGCCTTATGTAGAGATACCTGACACCACAACAGAGGAGGTTGGTTCAGCTTACAGAGCTCGTAGTAGGAGCCCTCCGCATCATGCAAGGTGAGAGGAGGCTATGAGGGTAGATCAGGTTTATCACGGACCTTATGGTTTTGGTGTGGATGAGCCTATCAGAGGACACAGAGACTGTGGGGACACCATCAGAGATTTTCTTAGGATGAATCCACCCATCTTCGCAATGACCATAGAGGGAACCAAGGCTAAGGCTTGGATTATCAGTTTAGACAGGTGCTTTGCGTTGCATCCTTATGAGGGCAACACAACGGCATGTGTGGCAGTTCACCTGTTGAGAGACGCAACAGCGACTTGGTGGCGCACTGAGGAGTGCAAACACCACTTATCTTTGGATACACTTTCATGGGACACTTTCATTAAGCGTTTTAATGCGCATTATCTGTTAGACCATTACAGGTAGCGTCGTATCGACAAGTTCCATGACTTGCAGCAATGAGGTTCTACTGTAGCACAGTATGAGAGGAGGTTCACTGAGCTATCACATTATGCGGAGTATCTCCATTATGAGAAACTTCTAGTTCAAAAAATTATCAGAGTTTTGAATCTGGGGATATCAGGACCAGTGCGCATGGTAGACCCCTAGACCTTGAGTGAGGCTACCAAGAAGGCATATATCGTAGAGGAGATTCAGAGACGAGGTCAAAGTTCATGTCCCCAGTTTTAGGATTGTAGCCAGCAGAAGCAACAGCAGTATTAACAGAGGTCCAGGTCCCAGCAGAGGGCACAGGGAGGACAGAATTATGGTTGGTAGTAGCAGGGCTCATGTAGGGATCAGAGACAGTAGGGACCACCTACAGGACTCGCTAGATCACAGCAGTGATGCAGAGGTTCTCAGGGGTCCACAGGTCAGACTGGACAACAACAGAGTAGTAGGACACAGACTGGACAGGTAAAGGCTCAGGGCCCATGCTATGTATGTGGTGGGGCAGGACATTTATCCAGAGAGTGTCAGTAGGGGGACAGCCTCGTGCAGGAGGATCAGAGCAGATGGTTGGAGATGTGGGTAGGTCCCACCATATGTTTGTAGCGGTTGATAACTGCCAGGTTGACTTCCAGGCCTTAGTGATCGAGATAGCAGGTATGATTAGGGATGTTCCCATTGCTATTTTATTTGACTTTGGCACTACTGATTCATTTATATCTCCATCGTTAGTGGAGCGTTGCAAGCTGGTGGCCTCTAGGCAGGGCGATAGGTGGGAGGTTGAGTTGGCCATTGGGACCAAGATTTCAGTAGATGCTTTGGTTTAGGATTGTGAGATATCTTTAGGGGCCTTCACTATAGTATGTGACCTTAGGGTTATGCCCTTAGGATCCTATGGTGTAGTTTTAGGCATGGATTGGCTTGCAACTCATAGGGCTAAGCTAGATTGTTTCTGAAAGGCAATTAGTTGTTTAGATGATCATGGCACATCAGTTGAGGTAGTGGGCATTCAGAAGCCCATGGCAATTCATATGATATCTGCTCAGTAGCTTAAGCACTGCATGCGGAAGGGATGTTAGTTGTTTGCCATCACTATTAATGATAGATCAGAGGATAACCCAGCTATGTCATTAGATGACCATCCTATCTTGAGGGAGTTTGTTGATGTCTTTCCACCAGAGTTACCAAGTATGCCACCACACAGAGAGGTAGACTTCCACATTGATCTAGTGCCATGTGCCAAGCTAGTGTCTCGTGCACCCTACAGGATGACCACACGAGCTCACAGAGCTCAAGTTGCAGTTAGAGGAGTTGCTTGAGAAGGGGCACATCTGACCTAGCATTTCACTATGGGGCACACTGGTCATCTTCGTGAAGAAGAAGGATGGGTCTCTTCATTTGTGCATGGATTATAGGCAACTTAATAAGGTGATAGTGAAGAACCATTATCCTCTGCCTAGGATTGATGATCTTTTCGACCAGATGCAGGGAGCTAGAGTGTTCTCTAAGATAGACCTGAAGTCCGGTTACCACCAGTTGTGCATCATAGAGGCGGACATCCATAAGACTGCCTTCCGGACTTGTTATGGCCACTATGAGTTCACTGTAGTACCCTTCGTCTTGACGAACACCCCTGCAGTATTCATGAGTCTCATGAACGGGGTGTTCTGTACTTATTTGGATTGGTTCATGATCTACTCACAGACCAAGCAGGAGCATGAGGATCACTTACGTCAGGTTTTGCAGTGCTTGAGAGAGCAACAACTTTATGGCAACTTGACGAAGTGTGCCTTTTTCAGATCTAAGGTGCAGTATTTGGGGCACATCCTATCTGGTGATGGTATCTCCATAGATCCATTGAAGATCAAGGCTATTAGGAATTGGCTAGCACCCACCAGTGTGACAGAGTTCAGGAGTTTCATGGGATTAGCTGGGTATTACCACAGATTCATTGAGCGTTTTTCCAAGATAGCACACCCCATCACTTCCCTTCAATGGAAAGGGAAGAGCCTCTCTTGGACTGAGTAGTGCGAGATGGCCTTTAGGGTCCTCAAGGAGAGTCTTATCAGTGCTCCCATCTTAGCAGTTCCTGATCTAGTAGAGGATTTTGTGGTTTGTACTGGTGCATCACTTGAGGGTTTGGGAGCTATTCTTATGCAAGGTGGTAGAGAGATCGTGTATGAGTCACGAAAGCTCAAGATCCATGAGATGAACTACCCCACTCATGATTTAGAGATCGCAGTAGTGGTTCATACTCTCGTTCGTTGGAGACACTTTCTATTGGGTCATCTCTTTGAGCTTCATTTGGATCATCACAGTTTGTAATACATATTCACACAGCCAAATTTGAACACTCACTAGCGGTGTTGGATGGAGTTTCTTTGTGAATATGATTTTGATGTCCACTACATCAAAGGGAAGGAGAACGTGGTTGCTGATGCATTGAGTTAGAAGCACCACAAGATCCTGACCTTGACCTTGAGTGTGGAGTTGAGAGGGCTAATCATTCAGCATCTGCCTGAGGATGAGTGGTTCCTTGAGGTGTAGCAAGAGATCTAGTCTCAGAGGGCCCTTGTGGGCAAGTTTGTAGGATATTCCCTTAAAGTAGATGGGTTACTTAGACATTGAAAGTGAATCTATGTACCCCGTGTAGGAGACCTACGTGCCATAGTTCTTTCAGAGTCTCACAAAGCACCTTATGTAGCACATCCGGGGGTGAAGAAGATGCATGCCAACTTGTGAGAGTTATACCATTGGGTGAGTATGAGATGAGATATCGCAAAGTATGTTTCTTGATGTCTTGAGTGCCAAAGGGTCAAGCCCACACATCAACATCCAGCAGATCTTTTATACATGTTATCACTTAGATTTGCACCCTTTGCTGCGGTTGTGAAACTTCAGCAATCTGGAGTAACATGGGAATGATCTCGAAGTGTGGGACCTTGCGAAATGAGATCAAACCTCTGGAGAAGGCCGGCTTCCTCTCTCTAAGCCTAGTGCTTAGAGAAATTCATCTAAACCTAATGCTAATGCTTGCTGGGAAAAGGGGAAGAAGGAATGCTAAAATAAACTAAGTGATACACTAGATTTAAATGTGTTTGGCTGCAACTGAATAGACATAGTAATAATCTCATAGCTGGAAAGGCTTACACAAACTCATATTAATTTTAGAGAGGTCCAGAAGAGCAGACACAGTACAAACAAATAATAAGAGAGGCAAAAATATTAGCTTTTCATTATAGAGGCCAAGTAACCATTATAAAGAATAGCCCAGAAGAACAACCAACAACTAATACATTTGCTTTACATGTATATATATCATTTTTACATTCTCAGTCGATTACAAAATTTGCTTTAAGAGCTGGAACAAAAAAATATCTACATGAATGATTGCCCAACTGCATAAGTTATGGCGTCGAATATCAGGCACTGGGCAGCTAGAAGATATTCTTTAGTCTTTAATACGGCTGCTTTGTTGTCGATCCTCAGCAATGCATACATCAAAATATCTGAAGCAGGATGGTGGAAAAATATCTTTTACCATCAATGTGAGCTACTTCATCTTTGTGTAGCAATGAATGCAAGAAATATCTTTATCTGCTTAAAAAATGGTTGCTGAAACGTCTGGTCGCTCAAAATATGCAAAGCCAGATCTAAAAATGGAAAGGTGACAAAAACTCCTGAAAACCCTGCCAAATGAAAGAGGGGACCAAAATATGCAACTTTGTCTTTTACAGCATGTCAAAATTTGCCAGGACGGAGGAGTTACAGGCGGTCAAAGTTTTGGTCAACCACCAATATATATCGCTTTGCATCTGTGTATATATCACTTGCATTTGCATCCAAAAACTTCTCTGCAACTCCTTTATATATGCATGGCACCTTGTATATCAGACTTGAATATGCCCTTTAAATTTTGAAATTGTATATGCATACAATTTCCTTTTGTATATGCGGGCCCCAACATTTGTATGTTAACTTGCATGTATGTCTGCCGCCACGTGGCACTGCTTGATTCGTTGCTGAGCTGGTTCAAGGAGCATCGTTGAAAACTATATCTGCCCTTTGCATATTGCAATATACAAGCACAATTGTACATGCAAGCCGCGGACTTCAAATTTTATGAAATAGCCTGAAAAGATGTTGAAATCTGGCTTGTATACCTCCTTTGTATGTTTGCTTGTATATCGCATGATATACAAGAGCCAAATATACAAGCCATGGACCCCAAAAATGTATCAACTACTTTGACTGTTGGGTCGGATCCGGCTTGTATCACTTTCTTTGTATATTTCCCTGCATGTTCAAATATATAAAACACTTATACATATATAAGGCAGGCCTGAGACCTGAAACGCTGAATTTGAACTTCAATTCAAGTCTATTTTGCATGCAACCCTTGTATCTTTTCTTTGTATATTGGCTTGTATGTGAAAACATACAAGCGAAATATATATTCTACTGTTCATGCTCACTTGTATCTTCGAACATACAATCGGCCTTGTATGTGCGCAGGCGCTACCTCTTGTACATTCAGCGTTATATGTTTCTATATATGTTTCGCTTGTATGTGCAAACATACAACATAATATGCATTTGAAACATGATATACATTGAGGGAATATTCCTGTAATGAATCTCCTGCTTTGTATAATTTTCCTTGTATGTATCTCCTTGCAACTAGATATACAAATTGGGAATATCCTGGGAATTTGCGAAAGATTCCTCCTTGTACATGCACCCTCCTAAGCCCGATATACATTTAGAAATGCATAAAACTCACTTTTTTCATCATTTTCTAAGGCTGATAGAGATTTTGCAAGTCCGCCAATGTACATTTTACCTTGTATATATCCTTTGCATATTCCTTTGTATGTACAAAGGTGAATGTATATGCAAGTGTACATTCAAAAATACATACAAATACAAGCTATAGAAATGAGAAAATCCCAGCGATAGAAAGCACTTGAAAACAAAAGATTTTTGGGGTTTTTTTTTTGGGGGGTTTTTTGCAAGGATTCCTTTAGGCAAGATCTTGGGATTTTTGACAAGGCATGCATGAGTATTTAAATAATTTACACCTTGTACATGCATTTCTAAAAGATTCTCAAGGAAAATACAAGGTGAAATATTTGGTTCTGGGCAGAGGCAAAATAGGTCAACAATTTGGCGACTTCTATGGGATGTTTTCCCGCTAAACATAAGATCTGTGGCCTTATTGCATCCATTGGGCATGGGGTCCAGTCTAAAACCTGTTGGAAAACTAGAAATTACCTCCAAAATACAAAAAGGGGAAAGGGCCTGCATTCTCTTAATGACAATGTAGCCTGTACAGAAGCACTTATGGGAAGGGAATACTAAAACAGAAATGAAACCTACTCTAATCCTAAACTAACCAGTCAGACGTGACCTTAAACAAAGCCATTAACTGGTTCTCGGAAGTAACTACCCTTTCTTAACATTTTACAATGTTTCCCATTCATGTGGGCAGTTAAAAAGAGGTAAGGAGGAAATGTACATATGATAAATTGATAAAACACCCCCCTCAAAGTGGAGATAAAGTCACCTATCCACCTGGACTGATTGCTGATGTTGCTAACTTGTGGTGAATAAATAGGTTGATCCCACTCATTTTGATTCTCAACTTCATGCTTAAAGGTAAGCATGACAAGTGGTGACTCCTCTTGATATGTCTCCAGCTAAGCTAGATGCCTGATTGGGCATCCCCTTGAAATGACATGCAAATCATGTTGGATCTTATGTCACTACTTTGATTCTTTCTCTTCTTGCTCTTCATTTGGTATGACGGTGACCTCCACCTTTCTCTCATGTTGCTCTTGTGTGTGAAACAGCTGACCTGAGACCTCATGGTTTTCTCCTTCATCCCTTAAAGAACCCAAGAAGGCTGATATAATGTCATCATGACTGCATTCTTCCTCTTCTTGCTGGTCTGGAAACTTTAGCTCTTGAGATTTTACTACAAATATGGCTGCCTCGACCTTATGAACAAAATGTTCATGATATTCTAACTTAGGCTCAGAAAATGAGCCATGCACATGCTCAAAAGAGAAGACCTCCCCATCAAGAAGCTGATATCCCTATCCCTTTTTACATGCCAGCAACTCACAATCATGCTCACTGCCTACCTCATCCCTTTCAAAGTGGCTGGGGAATCATCTAACAAGGCAGCATCATCTGCTTTCTGAGCAAATTCAGCAATAGCCTCCACCATAGCGTACTCATCCCAGAAAAGAGCTTCCTCCAAGTTGTCAAGAGCTAGAAACTCACTGCTGTGCTGGGCCTTTATGCATAACAAGTGGTCACTACTTTCATTGTTCTCTTGTTGCTGCCTATTCACAACCAAATGCGCATATTCTTCATCTTCAACATAATCAGGTAGCTCATGAAGTAGGGCAGCATCATCCATCTCTGAAGTGACCTTAACAACGTGTTTCCCTATGCCTCCATCCTTTGACTGCAGCTCTTCTAAATTTTGGTTAATTTGTCTCTGCAGCTGAAGGCTTTCCTCATGCACTCTTTGCATTTCAACCTTGTTTGCTTGATCAGACGCATGAGAAAAGGCTTCGAAAGAATTAAAGTTTAGAGGACTCAATCCCTTATTTGGGTTAACATTACTCACAGGTGTGATAGATTCAAATAATTTTATCTTTGTGAGTGTAGGAACAAACTACTCCTCATTAGTTTTATTGTCTTCCACCTCCTCTTTTGGCTCATCTTTCCAAATATCTTGGTAGACAACTTGCCCACCCATTTTGACTGAAGTAGTATCAGGGAAAAAAGCCTGAATAACTTCTTGAATTTCTTGGAGGGGAGAGGGTTCTGGACAAATTTGTTCCTGGGGAGTGATAATTTGAGTTTGCACAGGAACAAGGACTTATGAAGGGATATAGGCGTTGAAGCCTAGAAACTTGTGGAGTCTAGGTTTCTCTGTAGGTTGAACATGTGTAGAAGAAAGCGACTGGTTGAAATTTGGAATTGTAAACACATGCTCCTTTAACTTAGCAGTCTCATCATAACCATCCATGCTGGGTCCATCTGATAAGGGAATTTGAAAGGGCTGCCTGAAACTTAGAATTTTAAAATTTGGGACTTCTTCAGCAGCAGGCTGAGCAGGTGTTGTCCTTATAGCAAGGTTTTCTTGAAAAACCTCTTCTTGTGCTTCTCACTGTTGGTCACATGTTAACATTTCTATAAATTCATCAGCTCCCTATTCAGATCTAGAGATAGCTTCTTGAGACCATACATGCTTATGATGCTGAGGTCATAAAACCGTTGAGGCCGACTGTACCCTACTGCTCTTTTGGCCTTATCTAAATTTTTGTCAAGCTTTAGAAAACCTTCCATGAGCTCATTGAAAGCATCAACACTCTCAAGGGTAACAGTAGGGTTAGGAGGAAGGTAAGCACCATGAGGATGCTGATATTCTGCAACGGCAGGGCTGTATGGCATAAAATCAAAGGCATTTGGGGCCTGGTATTGTTGATATGGGGGCCAATAGCCTGTATTTGGACTAGGGGTAGGGAAATAGCCATAATTCCCATAAAATTCTGACATCTTATAGCATCTAAATGCTGGATATTCATAAATATGTCAGAATTAGAGCAAAATAGGTCTGCAACCCAGAAAAGACTGGATACATACCAAAAAGGGAGTCCCCAGGTGATTGCAATGCTTCTTGAAGCTGAATAGGCCAGGAAAACCACCAAAATCTTGATCTTTAAAAATTGTTTAGGTACTTGGGTTGTTGAATCCAGCTGATTCATTCAGTAAAGTTGCCATGGTGTTTTTTGTATCGCTTCCAAAGGCTGGTAATACTAGGAGAAACACCAAATCTCTTAGTATCTTGATGAGAAGTTCATCGAACTTGTCCCACCGGGCGTGCCAAAGTTGTTATCACCCAAATTTGCACCCTTTGTTGCAGTTGTGAAACTTCAACAATCTAGAGTAACATGGGAATGATCTCGAAGTGTGGGACCTTGCGAAATGAGATCAAACCTCCGGAGAAGGCCGACTTCCTCTCTCTAAGCCTAGTGCTTAGAGAAATTCATCTAAACCTAGTGCTAATGCTTGTTGGGAAAAGGGGAAGAAGGAATGCTGTAATAAACTAAGTGATGCACTAGATTTAAATGTGTTTCCCTACAACTGAATAGACACAATAATAATCTCATAGTTGGAAAGGCTTACACAAACTCATATTAATTTTAGAGAGGTCCAGAAAAGTAGACACAGTATAAATCAATAATAAGACAGAGGCAAAAATACCATCTTTTCATTATAGAGGCCAAGTAACCATTACAAAGAATAGCCCAGAAGAACAACCAACAACTAATACATCTGTTTTACATGTATATACATCATTTTTACATTCTCATTCGGTTACAAAATTCACTTTAAGAGCTAGAACAAAAAAATATCTACATGAATGACTACCCAGCTGCAGAAGTTATGGCTTCGAATATCTGGCATTGGGCAGCTAGAAGATATTCTTTAGTCTTTAATACGGCTGCTTCATCGTCGATCCTCAGTAATGCATACATCAAAATATCTGAAGCAGGACGGTGGAGAAATATCTTTTACCATCAATGCGAGCTGCTTCATCTTTGTGCAGCAATGAATGCAAGAAATATCTCTATCTGCTCAAAAAATGGTTGCTGAAACATCTGGTCGCTCAAAATATGCAAAGCCAGATCTGAAAATGGAAAGGTGACAAAAACTCTTGAAAACCAAGCCAAATGAAAGAGGGGACCAAAATATGCAACTTTTCTTTTTATAGCATGTCAAAATTCGCCAGGACGGAGGAGATACAGGCAGTCAAAATTTTGGTCAACCGCCTGTATATATCGCTTTGCATCTGTGTATATATATCGCTTGCATTTGCCACCTGAATCGGCATCCAAAAACTTCTCTGCAACTCCTTTGTATATGCATGGCGCCTTGTATATCAGACTTGAATATGCCCTTTAAATTTCAAAATTGTATATGCATACAATTTCCTTTTGTATATGCAGACCCCAACATTTGTATGTTAACTTGCATGTATGTCTGCCGCCACGTGGCACTGCCTGATTCGTTGCTAAGCTAGTTCAAGGAGCATCACTAAAAACTGTATCTACCCTTTGCATATTGCAATATACAAGCACAATTGTACATGCAAGCCACAGACTTCAAATTTTATGAAATAGCCTGAAAAGACGTTGAAATCTGGCTTGTATACCTCCTTTGTATGTTTGCTTGTATATCGCATGATATACAAGAGCCAAATATACAAGCCATGGACCCCAAAAATTTATCAACTGCTTTGACTGCTGGGTCGGATCTGGCTTGTATCACTTTCTTTGTATATTTCCCTGCATGTTCAAATATACAAAACACTTATACATATATAAGGTGGACCCGAGACCTAAAACGCTGAATTTAATCTTCGATTCAAGTCCTCCTTGCATGCAACCCTTGTATCTTTTCTTTGTATATTGGCTTGTATGTGAAAACATATAAGCAAAATATACATTCTACTGTTCATGCTCACTTGTATCTTCGAACATACAATCGGCCTTGTATGTGTGTGGGCGCCACCTCTTGTACATTCGGCCTTGTATGTTTCTCTGTATGTTTCGCTTGTATGTGCAAACATACAACATAATATGCATTTGAAACCTGATATACATTGAGGGAATATTCCTGTAATGTATCTCCTGCTTTGTATAATTTTCCTTGTATGTATCTCCTTGCAACCAAATATACAAACTAAGAATATCCCAGGAATCTGCGAAAGATTCCTCCTTGTACATGCACCCTCCTAAGCCTGATATACATTCAGAAATGCATAAAACTCACTTTTTTCATCATTTTCTAAGGCCAATAGAGATTTTGCATGCCCGCCAATGTACATTTTGCCTTGTATATATCATTTACATATTCCTTTGTATGTACAAAGGTGAATGTATATGCAAATGTACATTCAAAAATACATACAAATACAAGCTATAGAAATGAGAAAATCCCAGTGATAGAAAGCACTTGAAAACAAAAGATTTCTGGGTTTTTTTTAGGGGGGGTTTTCTGCAAGGATTCCTTTAGGCAAGATCTTGGGATTTTTGACAAGGCATGCATGAGTATTTAAAGAATTTACACCTTGTACATGCATTTCTAAAAGATTCTAAAGGAAAATACAAGGTGAAATATTTGGTTCTGGGCAGAGGCAAAATAGGTCAACAATACCCTCACGAGATACCTGAGTGGAAATGGGACACCATTTCTATGGATTTCATTGTTGGTCTTACTATGTCATTTCACCGCCATGATGCCATCATGGTGACGGTTGACAAGTTGACCAAGGTGGCACATTTCTCACCTATAATCACGACGTACAATGCACAATCGGTGGCGAGAGTATTCTTGGATGAGATTGTTAGATTACATGGAGTACCTCGCCGTATCATATCTGACAGAGACTCAGTGTTCACATCAGCCTTTTGGAGGGCATTACAACAGGCATTGGGCACGCAGCTCAAATTCATTTTAGCTTATTACCCCGAGACAAATGGTCAGACGGAGAAGGTGAATCATGTTCTAGAGGATATGCTCTGCATGTACATTATGGATCACCAGACTAGATGGGAGAAGTACTTGTATCTAGTTTAGTTTGCCTACAATAATGGGCATCACAGCTCGTTAGGTAGGCCTCCTTTCCAGGCCTTGTATGATAGACCTTGTAGGACACCGTTGAGTTGGGATCGGATTGAGGATAGGGTTGCGATAGGGCCAGAGTTGGTACAAGATTTGGAGTAGCAGGTGACTTTGATTAGACAAAGACTTCAGGAGGCACAGGATCGACAGAAGAAGTATGCCAATGCTAAGAGATTAGATCAGAGCTTCTCAGTCAAGGATAGAGTATTCTTGAGAGTGTGACCGCACAAGAGTCCAATCCATTATGGAAAGGGATCTAAGCTCACACCACGGTTTGTTGGGCCTTTTGAGATTTTGGAGTGGATAGGACCTGTAGCCTACCATCTAGCCTTGCCACCTAGCCTGTAGTGCATCCACGATATTTTTTATGTATCTGTTTTGTGATGTTACATATCTAATTTATCTCATGTATTGGATTGGAGTGCTCTATAGATAGAGGTGGACATACATCTAGCTTTGGAGACAATTCACATATTGGCTCATTGGACGATGGGCCTTCGAGGTCAAGAGCTGGACCAGGTTAGGGTTCAGTGTGACAGGTACGATGAGGTCACGGTGACATGGGAGGATGCAGCTAGATTGAGGACACTTTATCCTCACTTCTTTGATGACTTCCAGGAGGAAGTTTATTCTTAGGTGGGAGGATATGAGGCCTACTATTTCACCTCATTATTTTTCCTCATGTCGCATTACTGTTGGGGACACATTTTAGACTTTTGGGGATTGTTGATCCCAATATGCAGGATTATTAGACTATGTGCTTTTATTTTGGTTAATTATGTTTAGCATGTTGTGATGAGACTAGATCCTGATTTTTATTCACCGATAATGATTTGACATGTGATATGCATTATGATATTATTTGAGATACTAGTTGTGAAATTATGCTATGGTTTATTATGTGATTTTATCTTGAGATGGATTATAAAAAAAATGTAAATTATGAATCTAATTATGATGTTTTATTTGATTATGCGATGGAGTGAGTGTATGTTTCCCTGGCTTCGGCTATGATATACATGTTGGATTAATCTTTTGTTTAAGTGCGCAGGTGTTTTAACCAAGCCACAGAAAATAGGAGATCATCCCACACATTTTGTGAAATCATGTGTTAAGTCGATCTAGTTCCAAGAGGAACCAATATCAACTGTGTTATGCTTGATAAATTTCCATAATGTTGTATATGGTGTCTTTTGGGCTAGGTCTACCCTTTTTCAATTGATTGTATATTGGTGTTGTAAAGGTGTAATGTTTAATTGATTTCATTTTTGAGTTTTTATTTTTGTGGCCCCTTTTCATGTGATTTTACTCACCCTAAGGTGCTCAAAATGGGTAAAGAATGACCCTGGGTTGTACCCCTAGGGTCTAGGGACCATTTGAGCTTATCTAACCCTAGGATAACTCCCATTTGGTCACTTAAACTTCACCCTAAAGTAAAGTGACGAAGATGGAAGTTTGGGAAGGAGTGGAAGGTTGGGTCAAACACTCAACCTTATCCACACTTCTTTCCAAGGCTTGGGGAGTCTTCAAGACCCCTAATTGTGGAGGACTCAACTCCAAGGCTCTCTCACATTGGTGAGAGTACCTTGGGGTTTTGTGGGCTTTTATGGGAGGATAGGATTAGGGCACTTGTGGTACCCACATCCTTCTTTGGCTCCACCTTTCTCTCCCACATGTGTGAAAGAGCACAAGTAGAGCGGCAAGACTTGGTGGAAATGGGAGAGTGACATGTGTCACCCCCACATTCCATGAAGCTTGCAAGTGATTGTGAGGAGGAAGGAGATGGTGACATGTGTCACCTTCCCATTCCTCAAGGCTCATGAAGAGAGACTATTTTAATCCCTCTTGAAGAGAGGGAGAGGGTTGTTGATTTCATTTTATTTTTCCAATTTTATTTGAATTTGGGGAGAGTTAGAGAGTTTTTGGAGGCATTTTTGGAGGAAGGACTTGGAGGTGGAGTTGGAAGGGCTCTTCTTCAACTATCTTCCTTGTTGGCCTATTTAAGGTAGGATTCAAGGCTTGATGCCTTTCCTTATGTATTTTTACTATACTTGTGTGTTGCATTGTGTTTGTTTTGTTTTTGTTGTTGTGGGGTTCTATGGGTGTATGTGAGAGCTTCTCCATTTGGAGAAAATTCTCAACATGTGTGGGGTGGGGGAGGAGTGAACCTCCTCAAGGTCACCTCCTAGTTTTGGTATTTTGGCCTTGAGGGAAAGTTTATGAGTTTTGAGCATTTTGAAATGGCTTAAGAGACAAGGAGAAATATATGTGATTTTTGGTATATATACTTAGGCTTGAGGCCTTGTTAGAATTGAGTTTTGAGATATTTAGAGTGGCACTCTTGAGTTGAGTTATGTCCACTCCCATACCCCTTCAAAACTCATTTCTATGAGTTTTGTTTTGTGTAAACTATGGGTGTTCTTCATGTGCTTTTGCATTTGTATTTTGTTGTGTTGTGGAGTGAAGGATCCTTGTGTGTGGATGACCTCCAAGCTTGAGGGGGATCCCTTTTCGGATCTATGGTAGGGTGGAGAGCGGTTTGGTGGCTAGAAATTTATTCCCATTGTTTTAGTTTTGTAGGTTTGTTGAAGCCATTGAAGCTTGTTGGGGTTGTTCTTTTGGAGAGCCTTGTTTGTTTAGTTATTTGGAGTTTTGGCCAAATGGGCCTTGTTGTATTTTTTTTACTAAGGAAAGGAGCTCTCCATTGGGTTGTAAGAAAAAGAAGGAGAGATAGAAAAATATCTCTATGTGCAAGAAATTTCTATGTATAGTTGTTGCTTACTTTTGACTTTGAGGCTCAATGAAAATGTGTAGTGTATTTTAACTTGCTGTTGTAAAATGTGTTATGAAATGAGAGTCATAGTATGCCAAATTTCATCCTTTGTAAACATAATATAATGAGTATTTGCATATGGTTGTTAGAAAAAGATTAAAATTATTGTTGTTTTTTTTTACAAAAAAAATTAGTTCCTCTCCCTTGCTTTATTGCTGCTTCAAAAGGAAAATATAGATACATACTCTTTCATGATATTGTTGATAGAAAAATAAAATGGTTAAAATTACTCTCTGTTTTTTAAATTGATACAGAAAAGTTGATTATGTGATTTTCATGAAAATAAGATTTTATATTTGTTTATAAATATGTGTAGATTATATACATATATATAGATTTATATATACAACTGTTGTATATATAAATTTATATATATCTATATATTTTTATGACTAACTGGGTTGCTATATTTTGCATGAAAGTATATATATAATATAACAACATTTTAATATAATCAAAAATCATATTCAAGGAGCGGACTGTTGAAAGTTCTCAGTAAAGTAACGAAATAAATTTAGGTAGGTTTTGACTGTGCATAGGTTTTAATGGAGGAGGGACTGCAATGGATGGAGGCTGAGCCACCACCACTGCATCCTTCCCTTTTTTATGTGCTTGGAGTGTGGGGAGGGGGTCGAACCCCCACCCACACCCCACTATAGTGGGGTGTGGGTGGGGGTTTGACCTCCTCCCCACACTCCCATTGCCCTTAAACTTTGGCGCTTCCCTTTCTATGAAACACAGTCCGCCACCCATATGTCGTTCGGCCCTGCAAATCTAGCCTTCCTCAGCATCGTCTATAATATTATTGTATGCATATATATATATCTTCTCCATATTTTTTTTTTTAAAAGGATAACCCAGATTTTCTGGTTATACTGATTTTCAAAAAAAAAAACCCAAATCTGTTCTTCCAACCAGAGATTATATATATATATATATATATATATATATATATATATATATATATATATATATATATATATATATATATATATATATATATATATATGAGAATTTCATCATTGTAACTAGAGGGTATACCTCTGTTTCTATCCCATGGCTCCATTCATGGCTGCCCATCCATTGTTCCTACAAAATAAAATAGAAGAGAGAAAAGAATGTGAGATTGAGAGATGAGGAAAGAAAATGAAGAGAAGATTAGGGTTAGGGTACAAATGGAATGAAGACAAATAGGATAAGATTTTTAGGGTTGAGAAGGAATATAGAGAATAATATTAATTAGTTTATTTATCCACATGTGCACGTGACATGTTCCCTCTTTCTCATATTTTTTATTTGACTTGGTTTCTTTTGTTGGAGCCCTTTTCATTCTTGAGATTAATTATGTTGAGGGGAATTATTTATGTCTAGACTTTATGTTTTAGTCTCAAGAATTAAGACTTTTGAGTGGGCTAATCATTCTAGCTTTATTTTTTAAATTTGTCTAGGGAATTAGCTTTATTATGTGGAGACCTTGGTAGGATGCTAATTAAATATTATCCTTTTAACCTAGTGGGGACAATGATATAGGGGAGATTATACTCTTAAGCCCTTTAACTTTTTGGGGAATTATAATTGACCTTGTTAGAATAAATTTAATTTTTTGGATTAAATTTCTTAGTTTTGGCCTTTAATAGAGTGGGACTAATTAATTATTGAATTATTTAATTTTTGTTTAATTGGAGGGTAAATTTTATAACGTTTATTTATTGATTTTAATTTAACCTTTGATTTATTTTTTCCTCCTAAATGTTGATGGGAAACCTTTTTAAAATTTATTATTTTGAACGCTAATAAGGCATTATGCTGCCGAATTTTTTCAGAGATTTGATCGAGTAATTTAAGTGGTTTATTTATGCATTTAGTTAACATTTAATTTTTGTCTGGTGATTACATTTTTTATGCAATCGTATTTTAATCCATTTATGCTTAGTCTTAGGGTTTGGATTTCAACACATGTCAAAATCCTGCCACTTCACCTAGGAAAATTAGGGTTGATATCAATTCTGATTCTAACCCTAACGGCAACGCTCCTCACATCGCCTAACCCCCTAGTAGGCTTACATCTTGTAGGGGTTGTGAAAGGAGTTTGCATTACCCTGCCGATAGATTGACCTTTTTTACACCTTAGTGCATATGCCGCCGAGCACGCTGATGAGTGCGAGGGGATTTCTAGGGATGCATAGAAAAGTTTTTTAGTATCTCGTGTCATGACCACATGACACATGTGTTGTGTGTTGTGACCACATGGGAAATGTGGGCATGACAACCAAAGTTATGGAAAAAAATTTAAAATACAAATTTATTTGAAAAGAGTGTTGTTAGGTAGATTAGGCATTAGAGGGTATGCTTAAATTTTTTGATTTTGCATTCCTTGAAAAACATGAAAACTAAGTGAATTTCTCTATTGTACCCTGCCTGAATTTGTAAAAAAAATTGTGATGTGAAAAATGTGATGCTAGGCTAATTTAGAGGAAGAGGGGATTTTTAGATTTTTGAAATTTGTTATTTTACAGAAAAAGTGAATTTTGATTATGAATTGGGGAAGGATACTCCAAGATCAGTCAATGGTAGGACATTTGTAAAAATATTTTATTTTATTTTATTGAAATTTGGAATATTTTAAAGTTGCCTGTAATGTGGAATCATGTGTTATCCCATAGTTTTAATTTTACAAGTGCATTGGGAAACATGTTTTCTAGGAAAACCATTCTTCTTCCTATTTTTTAGGGGCTCCTTGAGAAGTTGACACTAGGTCGTATATGATAGGGGATACCCGTAGAAGGCTTGGGGTGGCTGGATTCTAGGTGAGAGAGTGTGGCTTTAAAGTAGTTCCCTTTACCATGGGGTAAGTGTGTGGGCACTTTGAAATGGTCTTTGCTACTTGGGTTGTGATATGTTCTTTTTGTGGGTAGGTGTGTGTCCCTTTAAAGTAGTCCCCTTTACATGAGGTAAGTGTGTGGGCACTTTAAAGTGGTCCCTACGACTATGGTTGAGATGTATTCTTTGTGGGGTGAGATGGGGCTTTAAAGTAGTCCCCTTTACTTGGGGTAAGTGTGTGGGCACTTTATAATGGTCCCCTTCATCTTTGAAAATCATCCACTGGGTAAGTGCTTACTTGAGACCTTTGTGGTTTGTTTTACTTTCTAGCTGCATTATGGAGAACCAAGGGAAAGCCCGCCCTAGAGTCTTAGCTACCCTCCCCTATTCCTTGTTTGGTTGGATCATGATTATTAGACCTTGTGTTGAGTTAGAACATGTGAAATAGATGTTTATGCAAAATGGGGATGTTATCCTAGATCCATTTTGGTTCCTTTATTTCTAGTGTTTTCTCTCTATCCTTTCTTCATCTCTGGTACTAGGAATGTGCTGTGACCACATGCATGTATGTTGATGATTATTGTCCTCTCATATATGTATGCATGATGGTGTATGTTTTATGCCTTGTTTGGCATGCATTGAATGTGTGAGAATCCCATATGCTAGAATTATTGTGATGGTGTTATTCCATACTTGTATGTATTTGATTGGCAGTTGTGCCACATGTTTCATATATTGGTGTATGCTTGATAGGTGTGAGTGTTTCCATGTATTCCTTGGATGTGTGATAGTGTTGGCTTGGATAATAGTGTTGCCATGATCTTGTTCTCTGTATCTTGGGGGTTGTCTAGAGTGGCATAGACATCTATTATGCTCGATGATGGTAATATGGTAGGGTGGTGGGTAACATTTCTCCATTGGTCCTACAGGAAAATCTCTTGGGAGCTAGAAGAGTTCCTTGTGCATTATTTCATAGTATGTTCATGTTGTAGTTCATGACTATTGGAGCACCTTGGAGGTGTCTTATTATTGATGTATATTTGTTCTTTGTATCATTTCATTATTGGAGTGTGATCCTTCCACATTTGTAAAGTATCCTCCATAATGGTATTGTTTTATATGATTGTTTGGTTGGAAAATGATCCTTGTTCCAGAAGGAATTTATCTTGTTGAAAATGGTTAAATTGGCATGTTGGCGCTATCTTTGATTTATGATGTTATTGCTTTATGATATTTTTATGAGTTGGGTTGTTATGTGCCCACATTATGGTTGAGATATCCAAATTTTTATTTAGCCCATATTAACATTGGTGGTGAATGAGTGTGGCATTCCATATGACATTTCTTATTTTTGGCATGTATGTTGTATATGTTAAAAAATGTATATTTTCTATATTAGAGTTGTAATCATGATTTGAGTTGGTTAGAATGTTGGATTATTCTTAGTGAGTAGATTCTTTGTGATTGGATCCATGTTGGATGTTTCATCCTTGCGAGGTATTGTGATGGATCATCCCTTTGGCTCCCTTTGGCTTGATAGCCATTTGTCAACATTGCTTGTCTTGTGGGCCATTTGTATTTTGGAGAAGCATGTGTCTTGTTTCACTTCTCTCTTATGCTTTTGTGTGGCACTTGGGTGATTTGTCATGCTTGAGTGTGCAATTGTGACATGTGGATGTTACCTTTGCATCGAGAAAAAATTGCTTGTCCTGTGTTTGATGGATAATGTTCTAGTGTAAAATTTGGGACATTATAAGGCTTGTTGATCCCCAATATTTCATTTGGACCACATGATTAGATTATGATTGTGTGGCCCAAAAGAAATTATATAGCTCAACAAGCCTTTTAAAAGGCACATGCTTATAGTGCTACAAAATTCAATAAGAGTTATCTAATTAAAATGGAATATAAATTGAATATTTACTATTTGTTCAGCCTTATTTCTAAAGAGATATTTTTAAAATGTTTAATCTATGTGTGCTCCGATGCCTTTTGGATAGTGGATTTGTGCTTGGTGGGGAGGGGCTCCACCCCTCAACCCCCCTTGTATCGGAATGGGGAGTGTGTCAAGGCCACTATCCCCAAGCCTCATGAGTAGGTACTACTCCCTCAACCCTCACAAGGGGTACTACTCCTTAATCCCATTGGTGGCTTCCACCCCTAGGCCACACTTCAAAATTACAAAAAAAAAGAGTATATGGGGGGATTGTACTGACCAACTATGCAAATTTTTAAAGCAAAGATTCGCCACTGTAATTATTTATTGAATATTTGCTAGGATTTGCCAAGATTTTATAAAAAAATTCTAATAATGTGCATAGATTAACCAGGAAAATTAATATTCTTTTCAAAAAAAGGAAAGATTCACTAAGAAAATTAAAGCACTTAGCTAGGATTCACCAAGATTTTATAACTTTTTTAGGGGTTTTTTCTTAAAGTTATCACTGGTCAATATTGTTGTAAGGTTTGTGAGTATGATTATGCTTATAACATTATGTGCTAAGTCATATTTGAATTTTCTTAACTTTCATAGGTAATCAATAAGATAATTTAATAATCATAAATATATTTTAGGTATTGTTTTATAATTATATAAATTGTTAGGTTAAATTTTGGATTTAATTAGGTCTAGTACAACATCATTGAAGTATTAATATAAAAGCGAGTATGATCTAACTAAGGAGTGCCCAAGGGTATGTCTATTGAAGATTGAAGGAGCATAAAGGTTAAACATGAGGTACAACATAAGAACATGTGCTACTGTTATGGAGTAAAAAGTGGACACATGTCTTTTTACCTCCTTGTTTAGCTCCTAGGTCCCCACGATTACATTATACATTCTAAATATTCATCCCGATGCAAAATCCCCCGGAACCAATGTAAATTGGAAACAAGGGGCCCATATTTTATCTTAACCTAGACAAAAAAGAAGCCTTGATAATTGGCCACCCATGTCCAAGTCTTCTCTAATTGGGTAGGGAAAATTTAATTGCATGTCAGCTTAGGACCTTTAAAAAGGTTTCTCCTTGTCGGCTCTTTTGGTCAATATGATGAATGTTAGTGGGAAAATATATATAAGTGTGTTTTTTAATTCATTATGAACCTAGATGGAGATAGCCAACTTTAAGCATTGGAGTAAAGAGCATTCAAAGCATTCATTGTGATTCTAGAGTAGATTTGTATTGCCATTGTGAGTGTTGTTGCAGGTTTGAAGTTATCATCTATCTCTCCTTATGAGTTGAAGAGCATTCATCCTCCTAAGGGTTTCATCACATAGGTGATATCATTGTTGTTCATCATCATTTGATTTCATCATATTGATTTTGTACTTATCCTCTATCCTGCAAGGGTACGCTCTCTTTATCTATCAATAGTGTTGGGAAGCTTGAATGTTATCCTGAGATTTAACTGAGGCAAGTCCCTAAACACCATAACCCCCAAACCCCTTCTCTTCTTCTTATGTGTAGGTTATAGGTGCAAGATTCAGGATAAGTGAAGATACAAGAAGACTAAGCAAGGATTAGGGTTTCAAGATCTGACAGTAGTTTAGGAATATCCCTCTGTGTGAGACTTGGGTGTTGGCGCCCTAGTCTTTCTGCCTCAATAGACTTCAGATCTGACATCAAGGTAGTCTTTGTAGAATTTCTCAGGTTTACAGCTTCTCAAGATTCTACCTTTCAAGACTTGGGTGCCCTCAAAATAGTCCTCCGACATCTCTACTTCTGAGACATAGGTTTTTTTCATCTTCTTGATCCTCCCTATACAATTGGTTTCTAGAGATTTACTATACATTTTCTGTTATAATCAAATCATCATAGAGATAGGGTTTGTTGCATCATTGACCTAGGGTTTGATAAAAAGGCTTGGTTACATTAGATCTTTCCATAGCACTCCTAAGTACAAGATTTGTAGCTAAGTCCACCTCCATTTGGTAGTGATTTGGCTCGGTCTTGTCCTTGAATGTTATTTTGAAATAGAGTTTTATCTAGTGTGCATGCTAGCTTTCATTGTTCATCTTTTTCATACATAAGGTTTTGGTGAACCTGTAGCTTAGAGAATTTGCATAGTACTAATAGTTTAAATCAAATATTGCATTGATTTATAGCATATTTTTCATTATTCATTTAAAAATCTTGCACCATTTCATATCAATGGTTTGAAAATTCATAGTTTTGCAATTACACATTATGTATTTCAACAAGCATAAATACCTTAATACTCATAATCTTATTGATCATATTCTTGGTTAGTACATTGAGTGATAAAACTTTGCATGAGTTGTATAACCCACTTCCCTAACACCAACACCTTGGTAAGAAGAAGTCGTAGACTAATGGGTTCTAGTGCTTTCAATAGCAATGATATGCAAACATCAGAAAATCCATTACACAACTACTTTATGAAAGGTGAATCAAAATATTTGCAAGATATCACAAACACCAACATGTCAGAAGAACAAACATTTTAGGATGTTGAAGATGTGATGACATAGTTACACATGTGCCTGACGATCAACTCAAGAAACTAGACAAACAACTAGTTGATTTCCACCAAATTGTAGGAGGTGCACATCTATCTCAAGAAGTGATACCTCTTGTTGATGGTATAAGAGGACTATTATAGGAAGGACAAGAAGGTGTTGACATGCTCCATGGAATAGCCCACATAGTGGATCATAACATTATGCCAGCGGCTAGCCACGTGAATGTCATAGAAAATGTGTCACCACCAAAGTTTATAAGCTCACAAGTATCGGCACCGATACCAACTACTGGAATATCCACTTTTACTACCATGGGAACATCTACTAGAAACAATTACAAAGTTGTAGCATTTAATTATCAAAACTTAGCACATCTTGTATCCATACCCATGAATAATTATTCTCACCCACCTATCACCTCCACTTATTATCAACCAGCTCTAAATTTCATGATTGTAGCATCAATTAATATTGTCTCAAATCCACAATCCACATCATCCAATGATGCTCTCCTAAACCAACTTTTGCAAGTATGTCATCCTTGCAGCAAAAAGTGACAAACTTGACTAATGCTTCCTCTCAACCTACTTTACCAACATATCATGATCACAGTCATTTATCTTATACAATCCTAAGAGCTCAAATGCCTGACAAATTTGAGACTCCTCGCTTTGAAAAGTATAGTGGTAAAGGTGATCCTAATACTCATGTGACAACATTCACAACAATGTGTAGTGATTTCTTCTTTGACGAGGCATTGTTAGGAAAAATCTTTCCTTGATCTCTCAAAGATACCACTTTGGAATGGTTTTTCTCTCTACATCCTAATTCAATACATTCCTTCTCACAACTAGTTGATCAATTCTTGCAAAATTTCTAGACAAACATTGGACCTACTATCTCATTGATTGATTTGGTCCATTGTAAACAAGGTCCAAAAGAGAAATTAATAGAATTCATCAGTCAGTATCAAGATCTCTTTACGCAAATACAATATCTGATTACAAATGAGGATGTTAAAAAAGTATTCATTAAAAATTTACAATCGAGCATACACGATAAAATATTGTTGATGAAGTATAGATCTTTTCAACATCTATGAGAAACTCTCTGAGATTACCAACTTTCGTTTAGTCAGTATGAGAATCATACCTCATCGGCTTCTGTTGGTCAATTCACATCTAGAACATCTCAAAATTTATTTAAGAAGCATAAAAAGGATTTCATCAAGATCAATGTGCAATATTTGAATAACTTTCAATCACAAGTGTCTGCCATTACAAAACCTAATCGGACACCATTTCAATTCAAGCAACAAGAAAGACAATTCATTCCATTATTAGATTCTCTTCATTCAATAATGACTCAAGCCATAAACAATTATTTGAAGATTCCTCCTACTCTTCCACTCAACAGTAGTAAGATGCAAGGACCTTCATTTGATACCAATGCTTATTGTCATTATCACCACTCACCAAGACATGACACTGAATGATGTATGTGTCTTAAACATGAAATTCAAGACCTCATCAATTCTAACATAATACAAGTGACTGGTGTGAATGACAATGGAAATAATTTGGTTTCTCCTCTGAATCAAAATCTACAAATCTTCACTAATCCTTTTCCTAAGCATAATAACATGGTGGAACAATAGAATGAAGTAGAGCATGAAGATGAATATCTGGCCTATGATGAAATAATTAGCATAATAGAAGTAGATAAGATGGAAAATGAAGATCTACCTTGACCATGAGCAAAAGTTATCTACGTTGAGGTTCCTCCTCCATTATCCCTTTATGGATCAAGAGATAACCAAAATGCACAAGATACACAAATGGAGCAGCCTACATGTAATCACTTGAAGCAAGAGAAAGTTGTAACAATGAAATGTATCCCATTTCATTGTGAGTGGTTCATTCATCACGCAAATAAGAATAAGAAAGGAAAAGAAAGGAAAAAAGAGCAAGGCGTGAGTCATCTATTGAAAAAGGTAATGATTCACCTCCCCGCAAGCATCAAAATATTTCAAACATAAGCAATCTTGTGAAACAAGCATCCTATGACTACTAAATGGTAATGAAAATAAAATAGGTATGCATCTCTCCTCTATTCCACCATACTTGATGGAACACCTTTCCAAGATGCTTGCAATGTTTGCCTTTGCTTAAATACATATATTTATGTGTATGTATTGTGTTGTGTTTCCCACGTATTGTGTTAAATGTTTCTAGGTCTCCTTGAATGACCCTTGATACTCTTCTAAGGTCAAGGATACAAGGAGATGACCTCTGTTGTGATACTTCTATTTGTTTCTCTATTCTTCTATTCTCCTCTCTCTCTCTCTCTTATTGCAATTGTTGTGTGTGGTGCCTTGGGGGCATAACTTTGTGGAGCATGTCTTGGGGCATATTCCCATGTTGTGACCCTAAGTCACTTTTGTCTCCTCTCTCATTTTTCATGTTTTCATTCTTCCATGGCTCTACTAGTTGGCGGATGGCGATAAAAAATACATACTATGATGCCCCGTCATGAAACCCTAGAGAGTTAGGCAACAGGTGCAAAATTTACAGATTTTTTTTTTTAAGCAAGTAAGTGCATGAACAAAAGATAAAGTTAACATTATACACAACATTACCCAGGTGAACAACTAACTTCTCTAGAGAAACAAAATTGCATCAGATACACATAAATTCACAACAATACAAGTAACATACATTATGATACAACAAAAAGATTTCATAATTCCTTTACAGATAAGAATAGTTACAAAGGATCAATTACCGGATTACAAGAATACAAGATTCCTGATTGATTACATCAGTTTACAATATTCAACAAGATTATACAACTTTGGAAGTAGAATATAGCTCTACGGATACAAGTACACACTGGAACTGGAAACACGTCTGTAGAGATCATGAACACAGAACGACTTAGAGTAACCAATGAATTAAGCTCTTCCACCCAACCATGTGGATCCCTGAGGTCCAACCCTCTGAGCTAGGAGATAACAATGAGGTTCCCCGACACAGGCAAGGACAATAAGAACTAGCCGAAGACAAAATTACCAAAAGTTTCACATGCGGACAACACTGAAAACCACAAATGACATCCAGAGGCAAAAGAACAGGACCAGCTAGAGGGTAGTAAGATTGAGTGTCATCACATGGTTCATGGGTTACCCTGACTGTCTCTCACTAGATGCCGACCCCCATCTATGGTTACCCTAACAGCCTCTCTGTAGGTGCCAGCCCCATAGGTCACACATGCGGTCTACTTTATAATAGTAAGAGAAGTTTAACCCTTTCCCTCCCTTAGTTAATTATTAGGTTTTCACTTGTTTAATCCACTTCCAATGGGTTACCTAGACAACCTCTTTGGGTGCCAGCCCCACATCGGAAGCCACTCCCTTACTTGCACTCAGTTGACCCAACACAAAAGAATACTACACACAAGGACACATGGAACATACCTCTCAATTCTCAAAACAAGCCAACACTACAATAGGAGGTATTCCAATAGCCCAAACCTTAAAATCCAATAATCACACTCTTTCTCTAGAATACAGAGAGTTATAAACAAGTACATAGTAATTTCTTCCACCCAATAGTCTCAAACAAAGCCTCTGGATAAGTAACACAACCAAAATAATTCAAGGAAGAAGACAGTCCAACATTTCTATAATGACTCATTATCCATACCCGCTAATGATACAACCAAATAAATCAAAGTCCCAATCACTCGAAATGGGTCACTACAAAAATCTGACAAGTATTACATGTAGAATCTCAAGGTAAAATCATGGAATCGTTATCCTAACAATACCAAATAAAACAATATGATCCAAATAAATCAAGTTACTTTTGGTCACCTCATTTAATAAAACAAAACACTAGAAGCATTGTTGCCTTAATGCAAGACTTGACACCAAATCCTGTATCCCTATTCATATCCCGAATAAAAAATGACCAAGTAATCTCTTACTAAGGATAGTAATTATAAATCTATCTAGCAACAAACAAAAGAAATTAATGAAATTCCCATGTTACTTACTTCATCCTAGACATATTTAATTCTACTATTAGCAAAAGAGGTATTAATTTCCCCCCCCCCACAACTTAAATTCTACTAGGAGATATGTCATTTACTAACTAGACTACAACCAAATAAAAACTTTTATCCTATCAACTAATATTTTAATGAACTAATAAAGATATCACCTAAAACTAAATATGAAATTCTGACTACTTTCTAAAAAAAATTATTAGAAGGGAGCAGATCTAATAGTATAAACAGATATAAATTACCTATTATAAAACTGTGCCATTTAAAAGAATAGTTCTATTAAACAAAGAAACTTTCTATTCTCCCTTCATGTTGAGCGATACTTCTAAAAACCCAACAGATTTGAGGGAAAACATATGAGTGTTTATGCAGAATTCGCCTTGCCTCAGAGAGGCCGTACAGCTGATGGCGTGGAAGCAGGGGAGTCAAAATTAGATTGAGAATGCACGGTGATAGAAAGATTGCTGATGGAATTTGCAGGCATGCACAGATAAAAACAAAGATTACAGAACTAGATTGACGGTGGAATAATTCCAAATGAACTGCAAGGTGAGCTCGATGACGACATAGGAGGCTAGGAAAAGATCAGAGAATAAGGTTCACTTCGATGGCACAAGGAAAAAGATTAAATCTGCTTTAAGAATTCAGTAATGGACTCAGCTACCGAAGCATCAATAATCATTCAACTGACATGGAGACTCCCAGATGCTACCTGGCACAGAATTAAAGCATTTTCACACAATTTTATAAAATCGATGACGAAACTCCAAACTAGAAGGGCAATTTACCAATGATAGAGGTTTGATTCCATAGATTTTGGGCAACTAAATGATATAAAATAGATCAGTATTTTAGAATTATCAAAATGATTTAAGAAATGGGGCATCCCATCAGGTAAGAATCCCCCTTAGATGGGGTTTTAGAAATAGAGGCAATACCAACGATTCTCTGATCAATTCATTGATTTCGTAGAGTTGATCACTGGGATCTAAGCAATAAAAGTTGCGAGCACCATCAATAAAAAAAAATTGAAAGCTATGATACAAATAAAGATGACCAAAGTGGGTGATTTGAAGAATGTAAATTTGTTGAGTAAAGGCTTCAGTCGCGGCCGTACCACGGCTAAAAAGGGGAAGGCAAAAAGTAACCATAAGATAATTAGATGTTTGGTAGAATAGAATTAAACTGATCATGGCAATAATGCATATTCAGTATAGAAGATGTCGTGGCAAGCTGGGGTGACACAAGAATGTAGTGCTCCTGCAGTAGGACACCACCAGAAAATGAAATTGTGGGATTAATTTCAAAGATGAGGAGTCTTTTCTTTCATCTGAATGCTTATTATTCTTGCCAAATACGAAATGATTTAATCTTTTCAAGAGGAAGAGCATACTTAATCAGCGATGAAGAGGTTCAATGAAGCAAAAATCAAGGAGCACAGTAAACAAGGGTCTTCAATGGTGCATCAAGGATGAAAGGACCAAGCAAGGGGATCTAAACTAATAGCCGATGCTCAAGGAAACAAATGAATTCAGTGGCGGATATGCCCAAAAGATTCATTTCGTTAAAGAATCTGTAAGCCTGATTCGACTTGCAAGGTAAAGAACAGACTCGATCCCGTATTGAAAATAAAGAACAATTTTGAGTATTAAAAAGGTTTGAATTTGCAGGTTATTAATATTATCAAGTCAACCTGCAAGAGCATCCTCCAAGGATTGCTTTAAGATAGAGTTTCAAAATATGAAATTATTTTATAGATGAACAAGTTTACTCAAGCCATCTACAGAGGAGAGAACTCACTAAAATGAGTTGATTTCAGAGTTGAGGGATCGTTCCAGAAGAATTTGATTCACAGATCGTTGAATAAGAGAAAGATATAGGCTCCAGGTCTACAATAACTCACAGAGGTAAAACTAGACAGCAAGGGCTTCCCAATTTCTCAAATAACGACCAGTCCAGAAAATAAGAAAAAACAATATTGACATACCCATATTTTGTCTGCAAGATCTCGAATTCCCTTCCCCTGGTTTTCTCCTCCTACCTCTTCTCCTATTGAAAATTTTCTTCCCCTATCCAATTCACATCCCCAAAATAAAAATAACCAAGATTCATAAATGTCCACTCACACCACTCCCTGCAGAGAATCCCACTAACTCCCCTATTACAGAAACAATTAATTTTCAAATCTTTGACAACTTATTTCTACTAACAAAATTAATGACACAATAACATAAAATCTCCCCATGATAGGCAAAATCAATAATGTATAAAATATTTAAAAATATCATTATTTAAAATCATTAAAACTATTAATTTAATCTTTATCAACACTTAAATAATATTCCCAAATTTCATAATAATGAATAACGACTAGCAAAAACTATCATGTCAAACTTATTATTATTATAATTCATTTCTAGACATCTCATAAAGACTGAAACCATCAACTTCAAGGACAAATATACCCCAGTGACGACCATAAACCAGAGGCAAGGACCAAGGAGTGACATCAAACTCACGACCACAACTGATGATGGAAACTGACCTAGAGAAACCCAATGTTATCTCCAATCCATATTTCCATTGGTGTAAGGGCCCACTCAGACCTGCTAAGTCAGGTGGAGTTGAGGCCCAATACCTACAACCTGCATCAAAATGATAGGTTGTATACAAACACATGCAAATATATCATACACTCGGAGTCAAGGAATCGCAACATAGTAGGGTGCTCGAACGAGCAATACTACACCATCCCTACTCTAGGGAAAAACACAAACATTTCTAACTAAGAATTAGATAACATTCAATCCATAGAGCATGGTAACATATTTCTGCAAACCATCAACAAACCATGTCGAAATACAACATAAGCTACAATATCAATAATGCCATCAAATTGCTCATACACATGTCAATAACCACATCTGTCAATCCCAGTCCATCATGAGCATAATAAGGAAAAATCATAACTCTAACCACTCAAATGTCTCAAAACTATCTAATTGCAATGGAGTAACTAACAACTATCTTAGAACTGCAAAAATGATAATGTAAACTAGTAAATAACACAAGCCAAAAATGAGGGGGCATTACACATACTGATAAGGACTATGCGTCCCTACAACAAGAAAATAAAAATGGATCTAGTCCATATATGAAGATGGGTTAATATGTTACTGACACTTAACTAGTAGAATCACTTTGTGTTGTGATGTGATCATGTATTGTGTTGTGAATATCTTGTAACAAGCCTTTGCAATAATCTAAATCTACTTCTAGGCACTTTGGAATGTTTTGTATCTCACCTTGTAGATACACTCGATTCTAAGATACCTGAAGTATAACCTCACGGCTATACTCAGTTTCGAACCCGCAAGTGTAGCCTTGGTTCATTAAGTGGTATGTTGCCTTATTTCTATATCAATTGATTTGGTTGTTATCTTATCCTAAGATTTTCCTAACCGATGTCTATTAATTGTTAGCATATAATACTAATGTGTTTCTATTTTAATTGTTGGGAACAATCTGTGATTGTGAGCACATGTCACTTTGGGGCATGGGCTTTATGAAAACTCTTGTTCCCTTGCATTTTTTAACTTTACCTTAAACGTGATTACTACCGATAAGTGAGATCAACCACTTTAAGGTGGGGGAGGTGGGGGCATATATTGTGGTAAATGTTTGGATATCTTAGATATTGTCAATAAAGTGTGTTTGTGTATTCTTCCTTTTCATCGTAAGGCATCTCCGCGATGCAGGTGGGGTTGCATACTTTGTTTTGTGTATACTTCCTTTTCACTATAAGACATCTCTGTGATGCATGTGGGGTTGTATACTTTGAGCACATGCTTCCTTTTCATTGTAAGGCATCTTTACGATGTAGGTGGGGTTGTATGTTTTTAAAAGCCCTTCTATGGAAGGCGGGATTGTGTATTCCCTTGAGTGGTTGCACATCCTTTTAAAAGTCCTCTGCGGAAGTGGGGTTAGATCTTGAGTTATTCACCCTTAAGTGTGTCTTTGGTAGTTGTGATAGCATAGCTCAAACGTCATGTGTGTTTGGCGTGTCTTAGATAGTGGAGCATAGTGATGAGCTCCTCCCTATTGCCTGTGTCTACTTTGTTTAAGACATAGTGTGTCGATGACATACTCTATGGTGCTTGTGTATTCCGTGTATTTTTTATGTGTCTTATGTGTTTTTGTGGTGACGCATAGCAATGAGCTCCTCTTATGCTGTCTATTTTGTGTGCTTTTGATGGGGACGCATAGCGATGAGCTCCCCCCATCACCTAGTTAGGGTTATATAATTGTTTAATCATGTCTTCTCTTCATGTATGCCTCATGTATTGCATGACTGCGTTCATGCCTTCTCCATGTATTGTGTGCCTTCTTATTGCCTTCTTCATGTATTACATGTTTCCTTACTGTATTCACCATGTTTTGCATGATTGTTAAGTGTTATCTTATGTTTGCTTAAGCTTGGGGGCTAGAAATGGTCCTTCAAACTTAGGGTGTGTCTTCACTCAAGTGTTTGATGTGTTTGATGTGCTTTGCTCATACTTTAATGCGTGTACTAATCATAAGATCATACAACATTACTGTGAGGGCTAAATGTTATGGAGTAAAAGTGGACACATGTCTTTTTACCTCCTTGTTTAGCTCCTAGGTCCCCATGATTACATATACATTATAAATTTTCATCCTGATGCAAAATCCCCCAAAACCAATGTAAATTGGGAACAAGGGGCCCATATTTTATCTTACCCCAGACAAAAAAGGAGCCTTGAGACTTGGGCATCCATGCCCAAGTCTGCCCTGATTGGTCGGGGCAAATTTAATTTCATGTCAGCTTAGGACCTATAAAAAGGTTTCTCCTTGTCAGCTCTTTTGGTTAATATGACAAATTTTAGCGGGAAAGCATATATAATTGTGTTTTTGAACTCGTTATGAACCTAGATAGAGATAGATAACTTGAAGCATTGGAGTAAAAAGAATTCAAAGCATTCATTGTGATTCTTGATCGAATTTGTATTGTCATTGTGAGTGTTGTTGTAGGTTTGAAGTTATCATCTATCTCTCCTTATGAGTTGAAGAGAATTCATCCTCCTAAGGGTTTCATCACATAGGTGATATCATTGTTGTTCATCATCATTTGATTTCATCATATTGATTTTGTGTTTAGCCTCTTCTCTATAAGGGCATGCTCTCTTTATCTATCAATGGTGTTGGGAAGCTTGAATGTTATCCCAAGATTTGACTGAGGCAAGTCTCTAAACACCATAACCCCCAAACCCCTTCTCTTCTTCTTGTGTGTAGGTTACAAGTGCAATATTTGGAATAAGTCAAGATACAGGAAGACTATGCAATGATCAAGGTTTTGAGATTTGACAACAGTTAAGGAATATCCCTCCATGTGAGACTTGAGCGCTAGTGCCCTAGTCTTTCTGCCTCAATAGACTTCAGATCTGACATAGAGTTAGTCTCTATAGCATTTCTTTAGTTTACAATTTCTAAAGATTCTACCTTTCAAGACTTGGGTGCCCTCGAAATAGTCCTCTAACATCTCTACTTATGGGACACAGGTTTTATCATCTTCCTGATCCTCCCTGTATAATTGGTTTTTGGAGATTTGCTATACATCTTCTGTTATAATCAAATCATCATAGAAATAGGGTTTATTGCATCATTGACCTAGGGTTTGATAAAAAAGGCTTGGTTAAATTAGATCTTTCCATATCACTCCTGAGTACAAGATCTATAGCTAAGTCCACCTCCATATGGTATTGATTTGGCTTAGTCTTGTCTTTGAATATTATTGTGAAATAGAGTTTGATCTAGTGTGCATGCTAGCTTTCATCATTCATCGTTTTCATACATAACAACTACTATGCATAAGAGTTTGATAATGACTACTTCTCTACAGAAGATATGTTGAAAATGAGGGAACCACCTTTTTTTCCAACATATGTACTCTATTTCGACATGATATATATCAAGCAAGCCCATCTAGTGGGAGCCTTAATGATCTAAATTGGACCTTAAACAATCTCCTTATTCTAAAGGGTAATATATATAGGTATAATAAAATACTATATTAGTTCTTTCCATGGAAAGATACTATAGTGCAATAAATACAAACTATTTATTAGTCTAATAGACCAATCACATCATTGTATTTTTTTCCAAAAGTTTAACAATAGCTTGTAATATTTATATTGTTATAAACAACTAAAATAAATAATTATATAATGTCATTGGATTACATTTGCAATGAAAAGAATTTATTGTCTTATTATGCATGTAATTTACATCAAATTTTAATTAATTATTTTCTAATTCATTGTCATATAAACCACAATAATTTTACAGATTCTTTGCACATTTAAAATCTATTGTGAAAAATAACTAATAATTTTTTAGTGAAAGTTTAAATGTATGTACATTGTTTAAATGCATAAGATTGTTTATTGAAAGTTTATCATGTTTTTAAATGCAGATGGTCATTTGGATCTTATCTACCTAAAATTATTGGTCAAGCTCATTCAAATGTATGCATATATGTTTAGGATTCATCATATGTAATCTATTGAAATTAATTTTATTTGTAATTTTAAATTAATTTACATACAAGTACATTGTTCTTTATTTTATAATGAACATGGTTAAACTAATTGCCCATACATATAGGGAAAGTATGAGATTGTAATAAATTTTAGAGGACTGTCAAACCGTAGGCCTCTATAGGTTAAATTGTGAAATTATATTACATAGTTTGATTTGTATTAGAAATAGTTTAGGATGTCTTAGTCCATATTCTAATGAGACTTTAGTGACTATTCTTGCCATGTTGAGACGCATTATTTTATGTGATGTTTCATTAGTTACTATCCAATAAAATGTACCAAAGAATTGATCAAATGAGATTGTTTTTCACACTATGAATCTAGTTCTAGTGTTTGGGGATATCAAGCCACTAGGTGTGTGTTCCCTCACTTCTCACCTTTGATATACCCTAGATTCATAGCTACCCATGTTCATTACCCAAATAATGACCAAATTCCATTATATTTTACACAATAGTTGTAAACTAAGGTTTACTTGGGCCTCAACATTAACTATTTAGATTTATCTCTGTATGTGGGATAGGGGTGTGGAAAGGTATGCAATAGAAAAGCATACCATCACCTAGATTGATAACCTCCTTAGGATAGAGTATTAGTTAGTGAGAGGATACCTACAATGTTTACTCTAGGCCTTAGATTTATTGTTGACCATGTTGTTACTGCTTCCCAAAGGGAAGCAATTGATGGCCTTGTTAAGTTTGTTGTCTAGGACCATACCATCTCTTTAGATTGGGTTGGTCAACACTTGTTGAGGAAGCCATGTAGGTTTTCTACATCACATGGAGCATCACCATGACAACCTAATCCATATCATGTTGTTTCCTTCCCATTTATAGAGGATCTTGATCATATTATCAATGATGGTCAGATATATGAGTCTCAATGATTTATTTTAGAGTACCTGATGAGGGCATATCAGGTGATATCATCACAATTAATCACCCCCCTAATTGATGTTGTTGTATATGTATACTACGTTCTCACAAAGTCAAAGAGTCCAATTCCCTCCTAGTCTGCTAATGTAAACCAATGCAGGTCTCTGGAGGTTAGCGGTCACAAGGTTTAGGACCGTCTATAGATTATTTTGTTGCTCCTTAGAATTTCATTGGTGTCACATTGGAGTAAATTGCTTGGGGAATGATTTTCATAGAGCTAATTTCTTTAGGTGCAATGCCCTCTCACATTCATAGTCCTTTTTAGGCATTGTTGCCACAATTGTTTGATGAGAGATATTCAACAAAAGTTGAGGCAACTATGCATACTACATCTACATATGTGTCCATGTATGCCAATTTGGGTGGAGATTGCATTCCTCCTAGTCCAACTACACAAGTATAATTTAAGTTTAAGTTAAAATATATTGTAAAATTTAAACCATATGCACAAAGTCCTACACAATTATCATTTAAAATTATTTTTGTATAGATGTAGCTTAGTTTAGCACTAGATATTCCTAGTTTGGGTGTAGGGAATGTATGCATGCATGATTTACTTGACAATAGTGACCATGTGAGATAATTTATGTATACATTTTAGATATAGATAAAATATACATACGTAGGTTGTAGTTCATTAATTTATATGTATGTATATGTTCTAATTTGTTTGTGTATATTTTGTAGGGCTCTATTCATCATTTAGAGCATGATTCTCACTTTGAGGATCACTTGAATATGAGTAGACATTTTAACTAATATGCTTATTTTATGATGTATTTACTTATTCATTTGAGAGTACTACACATGATGGTATGTATAATTTGACATTTACTAGTTTTAGATTTGGACTTATGTATATTTGACATTGACATTGACATTGACATTTATTTATATGCTTACTTGGACTTTTAAGTTTATGTGTATTTGACATTGACAAATTAACATTTATATACATGTTTACATTGACATTTACTTATGTATAGTTAACATTGACTTTGACTTATGTTTGTTAAAGAATTATATATGTAAGATTACAAATGAAACAACTATGTGGAAGTATAAATTAGTACTCAACTCATCACTTTGAAAAACCCAATGAATCTATTGTTAATATTAAATTATAGGGTCTAGAATATCCTTATAAAAAAAAAAAAGGGATTAAGATTACCAAAATATCTAATCCTCTATTAATTCACCAATTACTACAAATTCATGTCTAATTTCTATGAGGATAACAACATAATTTGTTTATCTTTATAGAGTGAATTATTTAAATATATAGTGTATAAATCACTAAATGATAAAATAAAAATAAAATGAGAAGTTTTAAGTTATTGTAACAAATAAGAGGAAATATTTTCTACTTATAACATGATAGAATTGTGCATACAAATTTCATGATATAATGTAGGGTCTTTTATCATCTATATTAACTAGAATCATGCTTACAAATATTCTCAATATAGATAGATATAATGAATGAGTTATTAATGTAGGAAACCCCACATGGGCAAGATAATACAATACAAAGTCTAAAATGTGTAAAGGTGGAGGGTCAATGCCCCCATACATAGACTCATGAAATGTAACAATTTATATTCACAGTCAATGTAGATAAGATAGCTCCAAGTATCCAAATAGTCTTGTAAAAGAATATGTGTATGATGGATCATAGAAGGACAAATACCCCTATCTTGACAAAATAATATCATTAAGAAAATATCATGAGAAAATATACAATAAAAAAATACAAATTATTACCAAATTCTCATAAAGATTTCACATAATAAAAAGAAAAATACCCATTATGTATTTGATTATCTTGACAATCAAAGAATAAAAATATTTTAATAATCAATCGAAGTATCAAGTTTTATTTTTCTACAACCAATTATGTAAAGGACATATAACACTATTGAGGATATACATTATAATTAAGTAAAATATTAATTTTTCTAATTAACCATTAATATTGTCTCAAATATGCTAGATTTCTAATTTTCAATCAAGAGGGTGTGCTTGAAATAGTTGTGTAAGATATCCTACAACTTTAGTTAATACCAATAACTATATAAAATCATAAAAATAATGTTCATTTTATTGTAAGGATGTTTTTCATTGTTTTTCATCATTTTATACATGGTTATTGAGAAAATATTATATACATGATTTAATGCTAAGACTGTGTCTTTTATGAGAGTTAATTTAATTCCCCAAATCCATGCAAAGATTTTGCACACTCACCATTCTAAATTATTACCCAAGAAGATCTACCCTTATACACTAACCTATTCACAAAAATAATGAAATCTTCACTTACATTTTGTACATGTTAATTTCTTTGGGTATGTATTACGCATTCTAAAATCTTGTCCATAGAAGTATTTTATCAATCTAAAGTCTAAAAATAAGGAAAGAGGCATAATACCAAATTAAATCATTCTTCTCTATCTGACTAGATGTAAAGGAATAATAAATATATTTGTAATATATTAAAGTCATTCATGAAAGATTGATTCATACTTATATACAACATAACACTTATGTATTAACTACCACTCCATTTGAGGCAACCTTGAGGGTACCTTAATAACTATGAAAATAGTATACTAACAATATTGAAGTTTTGTATAAGAAAATCCTATCTAGGACAAGACATGTATATCCCAAATTTACCTAGGGATTGGGTCTATATATTAAAAATGACACTAAAATGCTTCATTCAACTTCTACATAATATTTTCTTGATAAGTGAATTATGTATATGAAAGATAAATTTCTAAAATTAAAATCAATTTCAAAGAGAGCAGGAATGATCCTTAGAATAGATTCAAATGGATTTAGCTATATGTAGCACCTAATCTCCTTAAGCCCCCTTAATACCCCTTAAGTTTCATTAAATTCCCCTAGTCCACCTAAATACTATTTATTCTCAATCCTTATTCCTTAGGTCTCTTAACTCTTTACTTTATATGAACACATTTTATAAGTCTTAAAGTGAAGGATAAGGATATTGCATTGAAATGTGTCTAGTTACACTTCACCTTAAATTAAATCCTCATATATTTTCATGTTCTTTTCACAACCTAAGAAAATACAACATCACAAAAACATTCACCAAATTTGACTTAAATACTATTTAATTCAAATCATGCATGATATATAGAATCAAATGACATCACATATATCTAGTCTCTAGGGAAAGAAATCAAAACACATCATGTATATAGAATTCATCATACTTCTAATCAAATCACAACATATAAAATTTGGAGGGAATGAAATCAAGGTTCTTCTCCATATTTATCATACCACATCAATTGGTTCAGTCCACTCTTCAATAGCATATAATATTTTCTCATGGTCTTCTCTATTTAGTCTCCACTTACAATTTTCATGTGTGTGTGGAATAGGATGAAGAGACATGCTCGCAGCAATTATTAGGTGGCTATAACGGTACACCATGCTATGAGGTTTGTAATCAACAAAACAAACCCCATTTCGAGGTATTTTGACTTGTTTCCAATATGTTCCTTGTACTATAACTGAGTTGCTGGGAAACAACATTCCATCACTTGTTTTTAGTTTTATTAACTTAATCCTCTCTTATGTACAACATAATAAATAATAACGTATGTCTTCTATGTTTCTAGCTCTGCTATGACTACAAAAACATCTCTTGGCACAATGAAATGTTAAACAAAAAATTAGGTCATTAATTCAAAAATTTAAGAACCAAATTAATTAATTTTATCAACATATTACTTTATAATAAGAGATATATACATTTTTAGTTAATACTAAAATATGGTATAATTAGTTCAAATCAAAGGAATGTGTTTGAAGCTTTCATCTTCATCTTCACTACATGTGTCATTAGTAACCAATGGCATCAAATTTCATTCATTGACATAGCCATGTTTTTTATTAGATCAGCTGGAGAAGAGGGTCCAGAATCCTTTACAAAATAGCTCCCCATGCTACAGACTATTAACAAGCCAGAAACAACACATTAATAGTGCATTAGCAATAGACAAAAAATACCTAATAAAAAATAGTAGAAACAACAAAAGCAACTAGAAACTAGGGATTGTCATCCATCCCGAACTTGGCCAAAAAATCAAACATGTCTTTGTAGTCTCCAAGGCTATCGAGCCCCACCTTCTTGACCTTATCATCCAAGTCCTTGACAGCCTCAAAGATCGACACCGTATGATGCAGGGCCTTAGCAGCAAACTTGGCCATAATCTTCCACTTCTTCTGCATTCCCTCCATCTTCCTCTGGAGATGCCTCAGATCCTCAGCAATCTTAACACATAGGGAGCAATTCCCCTTACAGTCTTGTCCCTCAAAAACCCTAATAGCTTCACCCAAGCCCTTAGAACTGGACTTGTTCATGGAGGCGAAGTGACTCGCTCCTTCGACTTCATGCATAGACTCAGTGGGGGTTTCCTCTCCTCCTTCCTCCATCATTTCCTCAACTCTGATTCATCAGAGCTCTCCACCCCCTAGGGTTTGCAAAAGGTTTTCCAGCAATGTGGGTAGACCGATGGACCCTCAAGTTAGCAGCCTTCACACCTTCCTCACTACCAACAAGTTTATGCCCAGTGTCTAGCTCCACAATTTTCACAGGCTCAACCGCAGTCACAACCTCCTTACCCTTTTTAGCTTTTTTCTTAGTAGTAGCCCCTTCATCCTCTGAATCCAGTCTATCTCTTTTGGTCAACTTTTTCCTTGGCCCCAGGGTGGCACATTGTTGGGGTTTCTTCTTATAGGTAGCAGGGGTTCCGATAGGGATATCATCCGCAGAGCGGGAAACACCCTTAGGGGTTTTGAGGGAAATCTTAGGGGTCCCTACACAGGTCTTCACCTTGCCTTTAGAACCAAGAGACATGCTTGGCTAGGGTTCCTCAAGCAGCTTAACCTTGATTTGCTTCAGGGGGCACAGGGCAAGGTGGAACTGGTAAAGTCTCAGAATGAGGCCCTAATGAATAGGAATAAGTGGGTGGCCAACATTTTTAGCCCTAAGCTCTCTAACCAGCTTGATAGAATTATCTAGGGAAGAAAGTAGGAAAAAAAAAAGAAAATTGATTTCTATTTTATTTCTAAAGTGGTTAAGGAGAGCAAAGTGGTAGTGGTTAAAAACCTTGAATCTCCCTTCCAACGTGAAAAACTTCATAATCATTAAGCAGATATGGCCCAATGGCTCTGGTATCTTTTCTCTCTCAAACCCACCATGCAACTTCACGGCCACCTCCCCCTCTCTAAAGAAGAGAGCCATATGTTCAGGGTCAGGCACCCTACTACGTCTTGAATGCTTCTTCCCTCTAATAGGAAGCCCCGTAGCCTACCCGATCACTTCCTTAGACACCTGGAACCCAATGCCACCAATCTTGACTTCTTTGGTTTCATCATCCCAATTCTCTGCGAACTGGCATGAAAGGTTCTCATCGTGGCCAACCATCCCTTCCAAAAAATAAATCACCTCCCCTTCTTGAATGATATGCCACTCTATAGGGTCCTGTTTGAATTCCTCCACCAAATTGGGTTCAATCTTGACAATCTCTCTGCCCATCGTGACAGTTTGAAACTTGCAGAGGCAACTGAGTTGGGAATTGTTAAGGCAGCTAAAATTGAAACAAGTAGTATTGAATATAGCAAGCATCCTGTTAAAATGGGAAATCCATGGCAAGGAAATAATAATAATAGTGTAATTAATGAGGTGATACGCCACATCCTTGCCACTCAAAACATCTTCTTGGGGAGAGAACTCGGCTGCCACCTCGTGTGATAGTAGATGTCACTAGCCACGACCATTAACCAAATATAATTACCCATCTACAAAACCGTCCAATCCATCCTCCATAAACCTGCCATCAGACCACGTGGCATCCTTTTTATCGAGTTGTGCCTAACCGCTAGATAACCCCTAGTCTCGATGTCTGTATAATTAATGATTTCCAACCTATCCTCCTAGCCATCCACTTATCGACAAGAGGGGAGGTGGCACTCCATCATTCCACGTAAGCCTCAACCCCAAAGCACTTAGGAAATATAGTTTGCTAACTAGACCACAGTCCTTCCAAGGCACTTCTATTCCCGCCTCTACAATTTTGAAGGGTCAAATTCCCACTCATGTAATTTTGAAAATTCAAAAGGTTGGACCTGCCATTTCTACAACCTAGACCACAGCCCTCCCTTGACTGGCCACAAACAAAAGCACCATTCCCGCCACCCTCGAGCCAGCACCAGAGAATGACAACAATCCCAACCCACCTAAACCCTGTAGCTATCACCATCCTTCTGAATGAGAGTATGAATCTCTTCAGGCAGGCTAGACATACTCTTCCAACAATGCCATCCTTTTCTGTCACTGCCCACATTGGCCAAGGCATTAGCGATAGCATTCCCTTCTCTGTATATATGCAAAATCTTGAAATCCTCCAATCCATTGAGGAGAAGTTTGATATCTCCCATGATGTCCACTAAGTTCCACCCAATCTGGATCGAACCGAAGGTGACATTAACCACAAGCTGGGAATCTCCTTCCACATGAAGAATCCTGATATTCAGGGAAATGGCTAGCTTGATCCCCTATAGTAGAGCAAACGCTTCCACCTCATTGTTGCTCTTTATACCAATGCCACCCAAAAAGGCAGCCACAAAGGTTCCCATGTCATTTCTAATAATTCCTCCTCCACTGAAAACCCCCAGGTTCCCCTTAGTAGCTCCATCAAAATTGATTTTGAACCACCCTTGCTGAGGTAAGGCCCATTTGGTCTTGGCCCTAACAATCCTTTTAGAATTGTCAACCCGGCAGGAGTCCAGGCTGATGTTCCATTATTTTAAGAACCTTTATTCTTCTCCCACTGGAGAGCAATCCATAGCTTTAAACTTGCAAGAGTTGATGTTTTCTACAATCAATTTGGAGAAGCATAAGAAAACTTCCATAGGTGTTTTGCATTTCTCCCTGAAAATTCTATTATTGCATTCTTTCCATAGGCTCCAGGCTAAATGGGGAGGGATTTGGGACCAAATCTCCTTGGAACCTGGGAGAGCAAGTCTGAAGGGGGGCCTCCAATCCTGGACCAAAGCTTCTAAATTGATGTTCAAGGACTAGCTCATATTAAGTTTTTCAAAGGTTAAACCCCACACCTCCCAAGAAAAGCTATAGTGAAGAAAGAGATGGTAAGTCATCTCTTCCTCAGAACCACAAAGAATGCATTTACTCAGCATTTGAAACCCTCTCTTTCTCAGATTGTCAATAGTCAGAATTATGTTGTGCATCAGGATCCACTAGAAGAAATTAACTTTTGGTAGAAGTTCGGGCATCCAGACTTTCTCCCATAACTGGTTCTCATTTGGGTCTAACAACAGACCATAGGCACTTTTGACTATAAACAAACCTCTGTTGTCCTTATCCCAGTTCATTCTATCTCTCTTGGGGAAGAGAGAGAGTCTATAACCATCCAGTTCCCTTTGGAGACAAAAGGGCTAGCACCCTATCCTCATCCCCCTCTGGGCCACCAACAAACACGATCATCTAGCTTCTGAGACCCCCATTAGTTCTTATGTAATCAACCACCTTAGCACCAAAGACCCTGCAGGCCCTATCTGTAATTCTACCATACTCCAACTCGATCAGGGGTTTGTCCTTCAGCCATCTATCCTTCCAGAAGTGAACATCCCTACCATCTCCTATTTTCCACCTGGTGCCTTGCCGAAGAAGGCCACAGGTCTTAAGGATCCCATTCCAAATGACCAAGCCTTTAGGGAGACCAGCCTCTGAGAGTAATCTCTTGCCCTTATCCCCATTGAGATACTTAGCCACCATGATGTCCCCCCAGTCAGTATTACCTTGAATAAGGTTCCACCGCACCTTGGACAAGAGGGCACGATTCATAAGATTAATTCTTCTTAGCCCAAGACCTCCTTGATATCTGGGAGTACAAACCTTTTCCCATCCAACTAGAGCAATTCTTTGTTTCTCTTCCACACCAAACTAGAGGAACTTCTTTTGTATATGTTCAATCTTCTCTGCCACAAACTTAGGAATCTTAAAGAGACATAGAGAGTAATTGGGTATCCCTTGGAGGGAGGCTTTGAGGAGTTGGAACTTCCCTGCCTGGCACAGAAGAGCCCCTTTCCATCTGGCCAGTTTCCTTTGCATTCTCTCCAACAACCCTTTCCAAAATTTAGCAGAGACTTTGGTAGTGGTGAGGGGGAGGCCCAAGTATGTGGCTGGGAACCTATCGCTTGAGCAACCTAGGACTCTAGTAGTCTTTTGCTGTAAATCCTCTGGGGTATTCAGAAAATAAATATGACTTTTCTCAAAGTTGATACTCTGACCCGAGACCCACTCATAGGTTTTGAGGAGCTCCTTCCATCTTCTAGCTTCCACAACAGAGGCTTTCCCAAATAGAATAGTGTCATCCATGAACTATTGTATGACCGCAGTCTGAGCGGTAGAGGCAGGTTTGATACCACGGAGAGTCCCCTGCATCAACAAATTACAAGCATTCCCACCCAACACTTCCGCAAGCAATAGAAAAAGATAGGGCAAAAGAGAGTCACCTTGCCTAAGGCCCCTCCTGGAGGGAAAGAATCCTTTGGGAGAACCATTAACTAGTACCGAGAAATGCACTGTGGAAATACATTCTTTAATAATATTTAGAACCCTCTCATTGAAGCCAAATTTTCTTAGGACTTTAAACAAAAAATCTTAGTTCACCCTATCATAAGCTTTGGAGATATCCAATTTGAAGATCATACCTGAGTTGTTTCTTTTGTGGATGGAATGAATAATTTCATGGGTGGTGATAGCTGCATCCAGAATCTGTCTCCCCAATACAAAGCCCTTTTGGTTAGAAGCAATGAATTTATCCAGGAGGGGTTGTAGCAATGTTGTTGGCTCTTGCAATTCTCATAATTTTCCAACATGTAGTGACAATACAATTAAATGTAATCCCTAGTACACAATGTCCATGTCTGGCTCTTTGTGCTCATGACACAATGCAAAAGCCTTGTTTTCTCTACCATCTTACATCCATACACGTCTTTTGCCATCACCTACAAATGTTATATACATGCACAAATTTCAATTATAATTTTGTTGAAAGTGCAATTGTGATCATAATGAAATAAAATTTCTACAATAAATATTAAACAAGTCAAACTTGTTCAAACAATGTACTTGTCTCCTAAAAACTTTTATGTGGATGTGGGTTCCTCCCGAAAGTTTTTCCAATCTCACATGTGAAATTATTCTTACACCATTCAACAATGGTGCGTGTTGGGATAAGTTGTCATTAATTTTGTAATCCCAACCAAATTCATGTGTCTCCAAAGTTCTTGAAAAGTGTTCTCCAACACATAGGAACTTGAGAGACAAAATAATATTTAATTATAGCACTATGGCATGTTGTTGATAACTCCTATGAGGTAGGACCCAATTTGGGTGCCCACTTTGGAAGCAAGGCTTAAATTTGATGGTCAACCTTGCATGTCAAGCAGTTTTTTAATGACAGTTATCTATTAAAGGTGCCCTTAAAATATTATGATATACCTTAGTATAAGTAAAATTATATATAAACCAAATATATATATCATCATAATTCTATAGAAATTTTGACAGTCTATCCAAAATCTCTCCCTTCGTGTGATACAACTTTTTAAAATTTTAATTGTATTTTACAGTAAAAATGTCTAAATACGGCCATATGGCCATAAAATTTAGGCCCTGTTTGGAAGTGGAGTCCATTAAAACTTGTAGTTGACTCTTTGATGTCTATCTTGACTTGGTGATACTTCCTAGGAAGTGGGAGCTAATTTGGACACTCACTTTGGAGGTGTTTCCAATGAAGACTAGGAGTTCTCTTTTTTGTGTGCATGAGTGGATAATGTTGATACAATTTGCATGTACATGATGTAGCAGTTAACAACAGAATTAGAGATGCATGATATTTGCATGAACATGATGTGGCAGTTGACAGTGGAGTTAGAGATGCATGATAGTTGCATGAATATGATGTGGTAATTAACAGTGAAGTTAGAGATGCATGATATTTGCATATTGCTTGCATGAAATCGTAAAAACTTGCATGGACTTGCATGTTGTTGCATGTCACTTGTATGAGTTTGCATGTGTTGCATGAACTTGCATGTTGTTGCATGTTACTTCCATGGACTTGCATGTCACTTATATGAACTTGCATGTTGTTGCATGTCACTTATATGAACTTGCATGTTCTTGCATGTCACTTATATGAACTTGCACATACTTGCATGTGCTTGCATGTTGTTGCATGTCACTTGCATCTTGTTGCATGTCATTTATATGGACTTGCATGTCAATTATATGGACTTGCATATTGTTTCATGTCAGTTATATAGACTTGCATGTTATTGCATGTTATTTATATGGTGTTTCATGTATCTTGCATGAGACTCTAACTTAGGATGAGTTTTGGATAACTCTTGCATGGTGGTATAGGTGGTTACATGACTCTTGCATGTTACATAACAAATTGTTACAGAATAATATTGGGCACATCAATGATGCATGTTGTTTGCATGACATTGGTGTGTGTTGGTACTTCAGTGATACTTTAGTTGACTATGTCTAATTGGGAGTTACTAGGTACTCATTTAGAATCTTTTAGTTCAACATTGTTATTGCCACATAACACTTCAGTTGACTAAGTTTGAGTTTGACTTCTTGGGCACCAATATTGAGACTTTTAGTTGTACCTCATTGTTGTCAAATAACAAGGTTTAGTTGACTAAGTTTGATTGGGACTTCTTGGGCGCCCATGTTTGAGACTTGCGGTTAATAGTTGATTTCTACCATGCAACTTTGGAGTTCACTATATTGGGCACTTGGATTTGCATGAGGTTTCTTCTCATGCTATTGGATACAATTTATTGTATGTTTTAGATCCATGGCTTCTATATAATGATGCCTTGAGCTGGTAGAAATAACATCACAACATTACAAATTACAAATTACAGACAGGTAATGACAGGAAGGACATGAATTTAAAGATTGAAGAAGTAATGAAGTGCAGGTAGAATCCAAAGATGATTTCAGTATTGTTGTAAACTTATTTACAGGAATTAATACAAGCATAATCTCTTTGGGTGTGGAGTTTTTTCTCGCAAGGGTTTCTCCACGTAAATTTTGTGTCTACTTCTATCATGTTTTTCTTCTCTACTACATTGATTAAATTGGAGAAATACTATTTATCTAAATTGAAAGTAATTTTTGTATTTACACATGCTTTTATTTCATATTTGAAAACATTTAAAGCTACATAGCTGCATCTTTACCTTATTCTCTCTCCCTTTTTCCAACATGTGGTATCAGAGCCAATGGTTCTAGTGAGAGAGATGTTTTTTTCTTAAGTGTTGAAGGTATTTTGGTTGCAACTTGGGAAGTTCTATGTGTTAACATTATTTTGCAGATCTGTTAGATTGGAAGCCATGGTAGTTAACTCTCAGATGGATATTATCAAAAGAATTTTAGTTGGGCACTTGAGGCTCAAGGTTATGGATCTTTATGGAGTTGATCTTGTGGTAGTGATTTGGAGCTCCATTTTGACAATATGTGTATATTCTCTTGTTTGGTGGCTTTATTCCTTTACCTTGTGGTCATGTGTAGTGAAATGGTATTTATGTTGGATGGTTGCTTGTGCTACCTTCATCACATGGAAAAAAACTCACTATTTGGACTACAGTATGGAGTGCTTATGCTGGGTTCATGGTTTTAGTCCCCGATTACATGAAAGCACTGGATGATTTATCACTAGTTGTATGTAGGTTGTGGAGTTAGTATTTCTATGATATGGACACTCCTGAACAACCTGGTTTCTCCATTCTCATATTCATGTTATTTTGAATATGTAGGTTTCACAATTTTCCTATTTCAAAAGACTATGGGTTTGTAGATCTGTGATGTTCCATTATTTCAAATGACATATTTGATGGTGTTCATTGGTGTGAATGTTTGGATGTTTAAGTGGTTTCAGATTTACAAGGATATGGTTTTACAGGTTTTACATGTTAACCAAAATCTATGGTTTGTAGATCCGGGGAGAAATTGTGTTTAGAGTCTTTTTGGATGGAAACAATTTCATATTTTCAAGGCTGCTTGTTAGGTTCTTATGATCTATGGTTACTCCTATGTGGATTTGTTTGGAAAATCAGATCTAGAGTTGATTTTGGTGTTTGAGTCTTGGAAATATACATGTTATATCTAGTTACATTTGTTCTACATGTTAGTGATGTGGGGTTGAATCTCTTTTTTCAATTATTAGAGGTTGAAGCACTGATCATGTTTTTTTCTCCTATGAGATGTTGCATGTGTGCAGATCTTGTGAATTAGTTAATGTGGATTCTATTTGGTAGGCTTCTTCTTGGCCACCTTGATTACATTGGTATTCTTTGTAGTGAGACAAAAGGATGGTTTGGAGTACCTAATTTAGTTATTCATTGGAATATATAGCAGTAAATTTATGTTGCATGAGAAGTTTTTTTCACTTTCAGTAGAATTTTGCTAATGATGTTGATCATGATATCATGCATAAATTGGTATCACTTTCAGTGGGAGTTTTGTGCAGTTACATAATGTGTTCTATCTTTTGTGTTTCAAGATATTGGTTCTAAATTGTTGTTGCAGTGTCAATGTTGTGAGCCATGCATAATCTTTGATTAGAAGATGGATGATCTTTTGTAATGGTTGTTGGTGTCATAAGGAGCTCTTGGATTATGCCTTTAGTTTGCAGTGAGGGTTCATTGACGTTTGGTTCTATTGAGAGAGGATGCTAGATCTTCATGATTATTTGAAGAGGTGTTGACATCTTAGTTTTCCATGGAAGACTCTTGGATTCTTTGGTGAGGTGTTGAGTTTTTGACTTATGAATTTTGATATATGATCCTTGGTAGAGGATGTATAGTACTATGTCATGATGCACTCTTGATCATGAGTTAGAGTTTTTGGCATGATACAGGTGCTCTTGGGAGTAGGATATGTTCATTGGAACATATGATCTTTTTTGAGAAGATGTTAGATCATGATGTCATGATATGTTCATGATTCTCGAGTTTGAACTTTGACAATGGTTTGGTTAGTTCTCTTTGGTTTTGAAGTATTAATCATTTTCTTGGAGCTTCATGATTTTGCAGGTTGCATTTGAAGTTAGCATGGATTGATTGGTGAATACTCATGGATACTAGAGAGATTTGGGCAAGGTTGGATATCTCTTGAACTTAGAGATATGTGTTGGAAAGATTTCTCATTATAAGATGTCAACAAAAGGAACGAGGAGCCTACACTTGGAAATGGATGTGAATCCATTAAAGATCTAATGAGAAGGTTGTCTTTATTATAATATTTTATTGCTTGTTGTATACAGACTATAATCTTATATCCCACTCTTAGTCTACTCAGCAGGTGAATGATCTAATAGGTTTTGCCCACCTGATTATTAGATGTATTCTTTATATGTATCTTGTCTTCTCTTATGCATTAGTCTTAAAAAGGATTGTTGAGAAGTAGATGCATGGGTTTATGTATTTCTATTGTTCTCATTATCTTTGGCCTTGGTCTATGGAACTAGTTATGAGGACTTGTTTGGAGAGGTACAGAAATGGTTTGTGGTTTTGGGTTTATTCCCTTTGTTGTGGGAATGTTTGGCTAGTTTGATCTACTTTTAGTGAGAGGTTGACATCTATTGCTCCCATGTTTTCATCATAATTATGAATGTTAGATGTTGCTAACTTTTTAGTTTGGAAATGATGAAAGAGATCTTATTTTTCATAGTTTGGCACATGTTAGTGTTTCTTTGACACTATATGGTAAAGGCGTTAGCCACGTTCTCTATAAGAAGTGCTATAGGAGGACTTGTTAATGCTTTGATCTTGTTTAAGATTTGACATTAACCATGCAGTGGGAGTTCCTAGATATGTATGCTCTTTATTGTCACGATATCGTCTTGGTTGTCTCAGTTTGCAGGTCATTGATGTGAAGATGATTTTGCAACTTTCACTATTGGGATCTACGAGTTGTGTAGTTTAGTGGGTTATATTTACCCATTGGTTGCATTGAGGACTTGGATGTGGACTGTCAATATCCACAGATCCATTCAGTGTTATTGTAGATTTTTTTTGTTGGCCTTGTCTTTGGTCATTTGTACATTGGTATGTTGCATTGAGATGGAAGGATAGATGATTAGAAGGATTGATTTATAGGGACTTGATTACAGTTTTGGGTTGGTATGTTGATGGCATGGAGTTCTACCTATGATGGTTTGTTTAAACTAGTTTTTTGAGGTATGGATATTTTGGATGAGCTAGCAACTTGTTGTGGTTGCTTTTCAATTTTGTATGAGTGTGGCAGACACTCAAAGTCTTATGTTATCATGTGATTTGATGCTTGTGTTCATCTTGAGATTGATGTAGCTGCTTTGTAGGTATCTTGTTGGAGCACATTAGCAGGTTGAAGAATCAATGGTACATTGATGGCTAGGGGTGTTTTTCCCTGTGATTAAATTTTTATTACCTCATAAGAGTAATTGCAATGTATAATACCAAGTGGGAGAATGTTGGGATAAGTTGTCATTAACTTTACAATCCTAACCAAATTCATGTGTCTCCAAAGTTCTTGGAAAGTGTTCTCCAACACATAGGAACTTGAGAGACAAAATAATATTTAATTATAGCACTATGACATGTTGATAACTCCTATGAGGTAGGACGCAATTTGGGAGCCCCCTTTGGGAGTGGAGTCCATAGAGACTTGTAGTTGACTCTTTTATGTCTATCTTGACCTGGTGATACTTCCTAGGAAGTGGGAGATAATTTGGGCACTCACTTTGGAGGTGTTTCCAATGAAGACTAGGAGTTTGCTTTTTTGTGTGCATGGGTGGATAATGTTGATACACTTTGTATGAACATGATGTAGCAGTTAATAACAGAGTTAGAGATGCATGATATTTGCATAAACATGATGTGGAAGTTAACAGTGGAGTTAGAGATGCATGATATTTGCATGAATATAATGTGGTAGTTAACAGTGAAGTTAGAGATGCATGATATTTGCATAATGCTTGCATGAACTCATAAAAACTTGCATGGAATTGCATGTTGTTGCATGTCACTTGTATGAGTTTGCATGTCCTTGTATGTGTTGCATGTTACTTGCATGGACTTGCATGTTGTTGCATGTCACTTATATGAACTTGCATGTTGTTGCATGTCACTTTATATGAACTTGCATGTTGTTGCATGTCACTTGCATGTGCTTGCATGTCACTTATATGAACTTGCATGTTTTTACATGTCACTTATATGAACTTGCATGTACTTGCATGTGCTTGCATGTTGTTGCATGTCAGTTATATCGACTTGCATGTTATATTCCAATTATATGGATTTGTATGTTGTTGCATGTCAGTTATATGGACTTGCATGCTATTGCATGTCATCTATATGGTGTTGCATGTATCTTGCATGACACTCTATCTCAGGATCAATTTTGGATAACTCTTGCATGGTGCTACAGGTGGTTACATGACTCTTGTATGTTACAGAACAAGTTGTTATAGAATAATATTGGGGACATCAATGATGCATGTTGTTTGTATGACATTGGTGTGTGTTAGTACTTCAGTGATACTTCAGTTGACTATGTCTAATTGGGAGTTACTAGGTGCTCATTTAGAAGCTTGCAGTTCAACATTGTTATTGTCACAACACTTCAGTTGACTGAGTTTGAGTTTGACTTCTTAGGCGCCCATATTGAGACTTTCAGTTGTACCTCATTGTTGTCACATAACACTTCAGTTGACTAAGTTTGATTAGGACTTCTTGGGCACCCATGTTTGAGAATTGCAATTAGCAATTGATTTCGACCATGCATATTTGGAGTTCACTATATTGAGCGCTTGGATTTGCATGAGGTTTCTTCTCATGCTATTGGATATAGTTTATTGTATGTTTGAGATCCATGGCTTCTATATAATGATGCCTTGAGTTGGTAGAAATAACATCACAACATTACAGACTGTAGACAGGTAATGACAAGAAGGATAGGTATTTGAAGATTGAAGAAGTAACGAAGTGCTGGCAGAATCCAAAGAAGATTTTAGTATTATTGTAAAATCATTTACAAGAATTAATACAAGCATAATCTCTTTAGGTGTGGAGTTTTTTCCCACAAGGGTTTCTCCACGTAAATTATGTGTCTACTTCTATCATGTTTTTTTCTTCTCTACTGCATTGATTAAATTGGAGAAATACTATTACAGCTAAATTAAAAGTCATTTTCAGATTTACATATACTTTTATTTCAGATTTGAAAAAATTTAAAAGCTACATAGCTGCAACTTTACCTTGTTCTCTCTCCCTTTTTCCAATAGTGTGTGCATCCTTTGTATGGTCTCCCCCACAATTCATTTGATTTTTTCTTAGAGCAGGTTTAGTGCAAGCTCCTAGACCATCATGTTCACCCTTTCCATGACCACTCTTAAAGAAACTTCAAATGTGAGTTATATTGAGAATCCAATCATACCTACAAAGTACAAAAATGGTCTTGATGATTTGAAAATTTACGTATACCCATTTGGCCATACAAAATGTTTCTAAAATTTCACTCTCCTTGTAGTGAGATCTCCAAAAAACTTATAAAAGCAATGTTGCATAAAATGTGCATCATGCTCTTTGAAATTAGTAATATAAAAGTTGAATTATTTCTCAATGCATTGTTGTAGATAGGTACTCTCAACAACATCCAACTCCAATTGTGTATGTCAATAACACACATGCACCATAATAGTCACCTACTCTAAATAATAATACTATGTTCGAATCTCCTTTTGATGGGTAAAAGAGTAATTCCCTACAAAGTCAACTACTAATAACATTGTTCTAGGAGGGAAAGTAACAACTTAAACTATTTTCTTGCCACTTAGGGAAAAATGGCATGTCATATATATGGTGCTATCAAGTTACACAAAGTTTCCATAAATGTTCCAATAGGTAGCTCCTCTTCTACATAATCTAACCTTGTGCCTTCTTTCCCAAATTTAGTTTGATACTTTATGTACTTGTACCTCTTGAAATTCACCATATTCATCATGTTAGCGCCTTCATTTCTCCAAGGAAAATTGGGGAAATTTCTACATGTTTCACAAAGTCTTTTTATGCATTTCATTGGACCATCATCATCATCACCAGATTTATCACATATGATGGATTCTATGAAATTACTTACCCATTTAGGAGGTGATTTTTCAACACCATCACTTTCTTGTCTAATATTTCAAAACACTTGTTAGCAAACATCAAATTAAATATAGTGATGACAACAACAGGTTTTGAAGACTTTATTTGGCTTCATGCACCATGGCCTTAACATTTAAAACATTGTTTTCCCAATCTTAATATAAGGATTGGCATCACAAAAGATAACATACATCTTGTAGTGTCTTTACAATGCTTGGTAAACTTGGTGGTAAGCACTCAATTAAAAGGAATCTCCTATTGAACAATCCACTATAACTTTTTGAAAAGACCTCATCAAATTATCAACCAGGGCTTGTAGACTTGTGATGACACTTGCACTATATGTGCTTTCAGGGATCAGACTGTATGACTTATCTACTAAATCAAGCTACTTATGAACAAAGAAAAGTAATTTTGCTACAACTGCTACTGATACTATATAATGTAAAATTGTAACAACAGATTAAGGAATGAAATTCTTATTTATTAATGACAACTATTCCTATCCTCTGGAGTATCACAAACTAAAACAACTCTAAGAATCTAATGGATCTTGTATTCATAAATTAACTGCTACAACAATTAAAACATACAAGAAATAAAGTGAAGGTCAGTTATCCTGAGTGGCCCTTGCTCAGGTGACTGTCTCACTATTTCAAACTCAAATCTAACTCTTCCAAATAAACACAATCATATCAACTCCAACATATATTTGCACAATCTTTTCAACTCACATACAATCTAGCTCAACTATAATATTTATAACTCATGATCCAATAACATTGTATACATAATCCAGGAAAGATTTAGATAGCTAGATCTGTGGTAGAACAAAAACTATTCAGAGTTGAACTTAAAAACTAACTTCTATCTCAACCACCAAACCATAATATAGGTATGGGGGAGTTATTGAAATAGCTTTCTTAACTGAAAACATAAAACACCACTCTTCATGAACTAGAGTGTAATGAATACTAACAACAATAATAGGAAAAGAAGGAAGGAAGTGTTCTAACAAAACTAGAACTCTTTGTTGAAACAGGGGAACATGGGTCGATTGAATCGGTCCCATTAGTCTTCAAATTGTAACAGAGTCCTCCAAGCTTCCAATCACCTTTATTGATCACCTATCACGATGTGTGATTCTCTCCATTGAGTGTCCTTGGCCATGGTTACTACACTTAATCAATATAGGAATCTTGCCTGCTCTACGCCTGGAAATACTGTGGATGCAGGCTGCACCCTATAGTTGTTGTGGGTGACAAACCTCTCTCCTTTAGCTGCAAGGTTAGTCCATGAACATGTAAAAAATACTTACAACCAAAATCAACACAAACATTCTCAATAATCCATACATTCCCACATATAACATACAATTTCATCATATCATAATCATATCTCCATATACTAATTAACCAAGTTCAAGTCTACATAATGATCATAAAGGATAACATAACATAGGGATATACTTAAAACAATGTCTGGGAATGTCTTTTAACTTGCATAAAACTAGAATAAAATAGGCTAATTAATTAGTCTCATCACAGCCCCCAACTATCCTTTTTCTTGACCTCAAGCAAACCACTAAGGCTGTAGGTTGTAATATAGGGTGATCTCCCTGAGATCTACAACAGTGTCTACTCCTTGAGCCTGCTCCAAATAGAAGCCATTGCTATGTGCCAAACTGTTCATCCTAGAGACCTCTACTTTCTCACTCTTTGCACTCCTCCTCCCGGTCTAATGTGGCACTGGATATAAAAGCACAGCAGGCTGAAAAGTAAGTGGTATCCAGCTCAGTGCTTGTCCCTTAGCAAGGTCCATATATTTCTTGACCCTGTCAAACATGGCCATGAAGTTGTGGACATAATGGGGTTCCTTCTTTTGTAACTCTAGAGTTAATCTATTCCACTAGTCTTGTACATGCTGGTGAGAATGATGGATGAGCCCTACTATCAAGTACTGAATTCTGTCATAGTCTTGTAGCCTCAAATTCATATTTTTTCTCCCCACACCCTTGTGCTCTAATAGTTGCTACCATTCTGCAATAATAAACTCAGGGATTTTTTATTCCTTTCTAATTGGACGGGCAATGGACTTCTCTCTTTCTGTATAAGCTTGCATAATGTCCCCTATCAATTTCTCATTTCTAAAGTAAGAGGTCAGTGCTCTTACCTACAAATCCCCTACATAGATTAATGGATTCCATTCAGTATCTCCTAATACAACATAATTATGCAAATAAAATTCACATAGCTTATCTTGTTCATCAAGTGTGGAAGTAGCAAAAACTTTGAGGAAAGCCATTTTCTCATTCATATCAACTATTTTTCTTGTTGATCAATCTGCTAAACTAGAAACTCAAAAAAATTTCTTGAATAAACAAGGCATAGGTCCTAGCTAGTGGTCTACATTTGACAATCTGAGTAGCCTTATCTGCTACTTCCTCCATTCTTACTTCCAGCTTCCGTAACTCTATATCCTTCCTTTGCAATGCCATGTTATGTTCTTCAATCATGGTTTCCTTTTCTCTTTTCCATTCTTCTTTTTGTTCAGTAAATTCCTGAGTAACCTTCTATAATTGATATCCTAAGGATACAATTGTATAACAAGTTGGAGGTTTGACAACAAGGATCTTCTTTTCTTTGGTTACTAATTCCTTATTCCCTACAGCTACTATGGCTAGTTCTACGAGGGCATCTAATTTTGATCCCTGACCATAGGTGTGAACCCTTTCTTCCAACTCATGTATCCTTGCCTCTCTCTTTTTGTCCTTCTGTTCATAGGCTTTGATCAATTCTTCCATTTGTTTTATTCTATCAATAGCTTCCCATAGTTCTCTTCTTATATTCTTGTCCTCAAGTAACAATTCCTCATCCTTTGAAGAATGTTCATCACCACCTCCAGTAGACTCACATTCCTCATTATCAGGGTTGTTTGGGGTTTTCATCCTAGTTTTCTTAGCAGTAAAGATGTCTTTTGATTTAGCCTCAGAAGTACTTGACACATACCATTTTCTTTTGATGGGAGTTTGTATATTCTCGGTGACATTATCCTCTAGCTCATGATCACTCTCAACTGCTACCACATCCTCCTTCTCTTTTCCAAGTTTCTTGACAACACTCCCCATAACACCCTTCTCTCTAAGGCGATGTGAATGCCTTACTGGTGTGGATTTCCCTTTTGATCTTTTTGCAGGATTAGAAGAGGAAACATTCTTCTTTTTCTTAGTTCTTTGTGTTTTGGTGCTAGGTGCCTTACTAGAGGATGGAACCTGATTGGTCTCTTCTTCCGGGGTTTGATTCTCTTCCTCTAGTATGGGTTGATCAAATACTACATTTGGCATAATTGGCATATCTTTCTCTCCTATCTCCCCTATACTGTGGGTAGATGATGCAGCAGGTAAAACATGGTTTTCTCTCAAGGATGTAGTAGGTAAAACATGATTTTCTCTCAAGGATGCAGTAGGTGAATTCTCTGGTGATGCTGGCTTATTAAGGATATCATTGATATTTCTACATTTCAAGAAACATTTCCAGGGCACATTTGGATATTGCATCCTAAGATTTCTCTTGACTAACAGAGTAACTAGGCAATCATGGGATAATGATGATCTTTTTTATTTCTTTTGATATTCATAGCTCATTCTTTTTAAGAAATTGTATAGGAAATTAGGCACATGAACTACCCTATTATGATGAAGATGGCTTAACAATTTGAAATGGACAGTGTATAGCATAGATTGCCTACCATCACAAGTGAGGTATTTGATAATGTGCATAGTGCAAGTAGCCCACAATTCTGGAAGTGATAGCCTTTTAGTGCCTTGAGATGTAGATTCCAGCTACTCCCCTTCTTCACTAAATTTGTCTCTTGTAGCTATTACATCTGCTTTTATGGGGAAATCTTCACCATTTCTAGATAAACCTGATTCCTCAGCAACTACTACTTCTAAAGAATCCACTATCAGTCCTTTTATAGTGGCTTCATCATGGTAAAGTGAGGCTGCAAAATCTCTAGTTATACCTTCATCAAATTCTGTGAGTTTTAGGAAATAATCAATCCATCCTGCTTGTGTCAAGATTGGCATAGTTAATTGATCTTCCAGTACTATATCATGCACTGTAGGTTCTCACCTGATGATGTCTCCTCCCATATTGCCAATTCTGAATTTAAATTTGCCACAACCCCTTTCTACAACTGCTTTACTCTTTAAGTTCAATAACCCATGCTTCCAATAATCCATTGTATATTCCCTTGCTGTATAATACCAGACTGAACTATCAAACCAGCTTAAATTAACTCAAAACTATGGGAAATTGGGAATTTTAGCATGGAATCATAGCAGATAGTTTAGCAGACAAATTGGCAGAGTAGTCATAAAAATGAAACAAAAATGAAAAAGAGGTTGTATGTTGTGTGTATAACTAACAATGGCAAACAATCATTGTTTGAACAAAAACACTATCCCTCCCCCCAACTAAATTCTTGAAGTGACCTCAATTCAAGTTTGTGTATGGCAAGGAGAAGGATAAAAGTATATGGATACAAGATTACAAATGATAATTTCATAATATTAAATGTGAGCATATAAGGAAATATTGAGATATATGTGTCAAGTAATGGCAAGTTAATATTGTACCTATTGGAATGAGATGAACTAGACTTCACGTGAGCTCAGCATTGGAAAATGTGTATGCAGCTTAAGATCGATAAGACAAAACTTATTATTATGAAGAATGGTGGAATGACACTCTGGTACATGTGAACAAGCTAATGTAAGTTGCATGTAGTGTGATGACAAATGATGGCTACATGCACTTGAAAAGTGGAGTGCATGGCATGAAATTTGAATTGACGAAAGGATAGTTGTTGCATGTGAGTGGATGGGAAGTTGTTGCATGTTCGCCTCCAATAGGTCCCAATATAATATGATGGCAACATGGAGTTGCACTCTTCAACAGGTCCCTATGGTCATTGACTTGGTCTTCATGAAGATATCAGCATTGGTGTTGTGTGTGTATGTGAGGAAAGAAAAGAAATTATACCTGAGTGACCTTAGGAGGTGAGCTATATAGCTCTCCTACTAAGTCACCGTGATTACTGGTAGGGTCTTCTACTATGTTACTGCTAGGTGATGATATAGCAACATTTGGCTCATGGTTAGGAATAGAACATTGATTTAGAAAATCATCCCTATTTGCTAGCCTTGTATAGATCTTTAATCAATGTCCATTAACCAATACTGAAAATCTAACATCATCTACTATCTAAAGTTTGACAGCTCCATTAGAAAACACTTGGTGAATTTCATAAGGTCCTAACCATCTAGATTGCATTTTGCCTTTATGATCTTTGTACTTGGAATCATATAACAGAGCCCAGTCACCTACATGAAATTCTTTCCTTTTAATATGTTGATCATGCCATTTGGCTCTCTGCTTTTGAACAATTTTTGTATGGTGCACAGCTACCATTATGATAGCATCTAAGCCATTGAGAATATGAAGTCTTTCCCTTTGTACTGATGTCATATCCATGTCAAGTTCTAGGGTAGTCCATAGTGTCTTATACTCAAATTCAATTGGTAAAACTATTGTTTTACCATACACTAACTCATAAGGTCTGAAACCAGTTGTTGTTTTCCATGTAGTTCTGTATGTCCACACTGCCTCTGGTAGTCTGGTTGCCTAGTCCTTCCTATGAATGTTCACTGACTTTGTCAGAATATTCTCAATTTTTTTGTTTGTAACTTCCACTTGCCTATTGGCCTGAGGGTGATAGGGTGTGGACTTCCTATGCCTAACTTCATATTATTTGACTAGCGTTGAAATGACTTCAGAAGTGAACTGTGGGCCTTGGTCAGTGACAATTTCTCTTGGTGCTCCATATCTAGTGAAATTTTCTTCATACAAGAATTTGGCTACATTCCCATCTATGGCAAATTGGAAAGCCTTGAATTCAACCCACTTTGTTAGGTAATTAGTGCAAACTAAAATGTATTTATTATTAGAAGCTGGTGAGATTGGCCCAATGAAATCTAGCCCCCACTTGTCAAATGGTGCTAGTGCTATCTGTGGTTGCAAAGGTATCTCATCTGATCTTGTTGGTATGCCCATTCTTTGGCATCGGTCACAACTCCTTGTGTACCTGATTACATCCTTATGAAGAGTTGGCCAATAATAGCTTGTGGTTAGTATCTTGAATGTTGTCCTTTTGGCTGCAAAGTGACCCCCACAGGGCTCATCATGACAAGCTTTTAGGATGTCAAAGACCTCATCTTCTCTTATGCACCTCCTCATAATATGATCTGGACCAGTGTAGAGCAAATAACCAACAATCAAAGAATATGAAAAGCTTTTATGCACTAGTTGTCTTTTTTCTCTTGGAGAGAAGTGTGATGGAATCTGCCCTGCTACCAAATAGTTAGCAATATTAGCAAACCATGGTGTATGTAAAGTAAGAGAAAACAAGTGTTCATCTAGGAAAGAGTCATCCACAACATCTTCTTCCATTTGTGTAGGTAATCTATATAGAAAATCTGCCACCACATTAGCTTTTCCTGGGTTATCCACTATTGTGATATCAAACTCCTATAGCAAAAGCAACCATCTGACTAGTCTACCCCCAACCATAGGCTTATTCATTAAATATATGATTGCAGTATGATCTATGTGGATAAATACCTGGTAGCCAGTGATATAATGTCTATACTTGATAGCATAGACAACAGCCAACATCTCTTTTTCTGTGACAGTGTAATTGAGCTCTGCCCCTTGTAAGTTTTTACTGATGTAATAAATAGCATACTCTTTAGTACCTTCTTTCTATCCCAATACTACCCCTATAGAAAAATTAGAAGCATCAGTGTGTATATGGAAGGGCAATGTCTAATTGGGTCCTCTCAAGATAGGTACTTTTATCAGAGTTGCCTTTAGTGTGTCAAAAGAGCGCTGACATTCTATGGTCCAGTCAAATTCCATGTCCTTTGTGAGAAGAAAAAATAAAGGTGATGCTAGTTTGCTGAAGTCCTATATAAACCTTCTATAATAGCCTACATGGCCAAGAAAGCTCCTGACATCTTTAGGCTTATGTGGTACAAGAAGTGTAGAAATTATCTCAATCTTGTTAGGATCCACCTAAATACCATCACTGGATATGAAGTGTCCTAGAACAACTCCTTGAGTCATCATCATAAAGCATTTTTCATGAATCAATGACAAATTATGCTCTTGGCATCTTTTTAGGACCTTTTCTAGATTACTGGGTGCTGTCTCAAATGTGTCTCCATAAGTGGTGAAATCATCCATATAGATCTCCGTAGAATCATGAGCATAGTCTGAAAAGATAATTAACTTACTACCCTTTGGAAAGTGGTTGGGGCATTGCATAATCCAAAAGGAAGGACATAATAAGCATATGTACCCCAAGGGCAGGTAAATGTGGTTTCATCTTGGTCCTCTGGAGCAATTTTTATCTGATTATATCCATTAAAGCCATCTAAGAAGGAGTACTTTTTACCTACTAGGGAGTCAAGTACTTGGTCAATGAAGGGTAGTGAAAAATAGTCTTTTCTAGTGGTTGTGTTAAGTTCCCTGTAATCTATACACACCCTCCACTTGCCTCCTTTCCTAGGGACAATAACTAAAGGTGGCACTCATTCACTATCAGAAATAGGGTAAATAAAACTAGCATCAAGGAGTTTCTGGAGCTCATTTTTAACTGTCTCTTAAGGCAGGATTCATTCTTCTTTGTGGTTATCTTATGGGCTTGAAGTCATAATTGATGTAGATCCTATGCATGCACAAATCTAGATCTATTCCTTTCATGTCATTATAATCCCATTCAAAAGCTTATGCATGTGTCTGCAATATAGTGTGCAAGGAAGTCTATTGTTCTTCAGTCGAGGCATTATTGATATTCATCATTTTTCCTAGCATGATTTCCAATGTCTTAGAAGCTAGATGGACATATGAAAGGTCACATCCACTGATGTTGGGAACACATCCCTGAGGTAGTAAAGAATGGAAGAGTTGGGATAATTCCTCTAAGGAATGTGCAGGTTTGATATTCTGTAATGGATCTTGCAAACATGACAAACTATCCTGTTGCTGCAGGTCCCTATCACATTGGTTCTGTATAATGTGGTCAATCAATTCATCCTCATTATGGGTTTCTAAAAAAGGGATGCGTTCTATCATCATGAGAGTTTGTAGGGAATAGTGGTCTTCTTCCTCTTCTAAGGTAAGCCATATGATTTGTTCCAGATTATCATGAGGTTGAGTTGGGGGATAAAGCACAAATTTCTTTGTGATAGTCCCATTTGAGATTATCATGTTCCTAGACTTGTAACCTATAAATACATCTGCTGTTGCTAACCATGGTCTGCCTAAGATAAGTGGATATCCTGCAAGATTAACTTTTGGCTACAAAACTATGAAGTCTGCAGTATACTCCCATGAGTCCAATGCTGTGACTATGTCTTCAATAATCCCCTTAGGTTTCATTGTTGACCTATCTGCCAACTATAAAATAGTTGGTGTAGGCCTCAAGTTTGGTAGTTGAAGGAGTTGCATTGTTTCCTTAGTCATGACATTGATAGCTGCTCCTAGGTCAATCAAGTTGTTTGTGATGAGAGTTCCATTAATCTTAACATCCACTACTACACTGCCAAGGTCTATGTATTTAGAGACAGTTATGTTCCCTAGCATGATATCAGCAAGGTTTCCTAAGACATGAACTATCTAAGGATCATTCTTCTTTCTCCTTGGTTTCTTAAGGCAAAGGTCTCTTACAGTCTTGGTGTAGATTGGGATGTCCTTGATAGCTTGGATGAGGGGAATCTTGTTACTAACATTCTTAAGTTGGCTCAGTAAGTCTGTCTCTACTTGGGTTGGATGTTTTGAAATGGCTAGTCGTTCAGGGAAAGGAGGCTCTAGATTGGAAATAGTCTAACTTACCTGATTTGATTTAGGTTCCAAAGGTGAATTGTCTAATGCCTCCTCCATGGGTTGTTCATCCACTACCTCAGTGATTTGGGGAGATGAAGGTCCAGCTGATGTTTTCCCTAACCTGAGGTGGACATCACTCACCTCTACCCCATAAGTGGGGTATTGAATAGCCTCATCAGTGTATGCCTGTTGAATAGGCTTGTTATTAGGGTTAGGTGTAGGTTGGGTAGGTATTTGTGGAGCTCTTGGTGTCTATGTTGTAGGACTAGATGAATTTGGCATAATGGCTTGTTGAGGCCGAGGAGGCAGTAAGGGTTGTGAATAATTCATGTTTTGGTTTTGCCACTACTATCCTTTTTGCCATTGTGGTTGCGATTGGTTTTGTTGTATTAGCCATTTGGGGTTGCAGTTAGAGCCTTGGAAGTTTTATTGGAGCCATACAATGGGTTGCTGCTGATTCTAGTTTGGCTGAGGATTTTGCCATTGCTGAGGGTTTTTCCATTGAGTTTGATTAGTTGTCTAAGGTTGAGGGTTCCAACTAGAGAAATTTTGATGACCTGCTCGAAATGATGTATTAAAAGTTAAAGGATCTTGTGGCATACCTTGTCTTTACTGCCATGGTTTCCTTTGTACAACATAGTATAGCTGGCCATCTTCTCCTTCAATAGGATAAAGTGAGGTTTCTCTGGCTTATCTTCTACAATACTGGCCACTCTCCTGCATTTGCAATTAGCTTTTCTTTGTTGACAATTTGGACAGTATTCATTGAGTATTGAATCAGCCTCCTCCTGCTTCTTCAAGTGTAGAGTATCTAGTTGAGTGGCTAGATGACTAATGATATCTTCTTTCATTTTGGTCAACAAGTTACTCAGTTCCACTCTTGAAACTAAATTGGATGCCTTACCAATGGTGTATGCTCTCTCACCCCTTGTTCTCCTAGAAAAAGTCCTTGAGTAGTTTCTGCAAACTTTGCAGACATCTTCAAAGGGTAATTGAGATATATCCCCTACTCCGATAAGATTAAGGGCATCCATGCAGTCATCATTGACTCCTCTCAAGAAGACAAGCTTCAGAGATTCTTCTGATAATGTATTCTATGGATTTTTCTTGATGCAAAACTAGAACCTCTCCACATAGTCCTCCAATGGCTCATCTTCTTTCTGAGTCATCCTAAAGATATCATCTCTCCTTCAATCAACCCCTCTGCAATAGTCTTGGTATTTCTCCAAGAACTTTGTCTTCATTGTATCCCAGTCTGGAATAGCATCCTTTCCTAATCCCATAAACCATCTAAAAGTGGCATCCTTCAATGTGGAAGGGAATAGCTTGAGCCTATGCAGATCATTAGTGTAGTCATAACTCCTACATAGGACATCAAACTCAAACAAGAATGTGTCTGGATCTTTAGTCACCAAACCATAGAAGACAACCAATGCTAAAGGAGGTATATTCTTCAGAGCAGCAGCCCTCTCCTGGTTGGTGGTAGGAAATTCAAACATCATCTATCTTGGTGGATCATCGACTACATCAGCCATGGTGAGGAAAGTTCTTTCTGAAGATTCATCTTCAATAATACCTTTGCTCTGATAACTAAAGTCACCAATATCTACTGTAGTTTGTTGGGTTGATGGAAGGAACCTTCCCAAAGTGTCTCACTACCTCCGCATACAAAGTATATAACTTTGTATGGATCCTACACAATGTTAGTAACCTTTCTGATGTTTGGTGAAGTAGAACCTAAGTACCCTATCCTTTGAAAAGTAGAATGTGACTAAGAAAATTGAAAACTAACATGGACTAATCTCTGAAAGTAGCACCATCCCTGGTAGCAACACCAAAAATGTAGTGTCTTTACAATGCTTGGTAAACTTGGTGGTAAGCACTCAATTCAAAGGAATCTCCTACTGAATAGTCCACTATAAATTTTTGAAAAGAACTCATCAAATTATTAACCAAGGCCTGTAGACTTGTGATGGAACTTACACTATATGTGCTTTTAGGGATCAGACTGTATGACTTATCTACTAAATCAAGCTACTTATGAACAAAGAAAAGCAATGTTGCTACAACTGCTACGTATACTTTATAATGTAAAACTGTAACAATAGATTAAGGAATGAAATTCTTACTTATTAATGACAACTGTTCCTATCCTCCAAAGTATCACAAACTAAAACAACTCTAAAAATCTAATGGATCTTGTATTCATAAATTAACTGCTACAACAATTAAAACATACAAGAAATAAAGTGAAGGTCAGTTATCCTGAGTGGCCCTTGCTCAGGTGATTGCCTCATTGTTTTAAACTTAAATCTAACTCTTCCAAATAAACACAATCATATCAACTCCAACATATATTTGTACAATCTTTTCAAATCACATACAATCTAGCTCAACTGTAATATTCATAACTCATGATCAAATAACATTGTATACATAATCCAAGAAAGATTCAAATAGCTAGATCTATGGTAGAACAAAAACTATTCAAAGCTGAACTTAAAAACTAACTTCTATCTCAACCACCGAACCATAATATAAGTATGGGGGAGTTATTCAAATAGGTTTCTTAACTAAAAACATAAAACACCACTCTGCATGAACTAGAGTGTAATGAATACTAACAACAATAACAGGAAAAGAAGGAAGTGTTCTAACAAAACTAGAGCTCTCTGCTGAAATAGGGGAACATGGGTTAATTGAATTGGTCCCATTAGTCTTCAAATTGTAACAAAGTCCTCCAAGATTCCAATCACCTTTATTGATCACCTATCACGATGCGTGATTCTCTCCATTGATTGTCCTTGGCCATGGCTACTGCACTTAATCAATACTAGAATCTCCCCTACTCTGCGCCTGGAAATGTTGTGGCTGCAGGCTGCACCCTGTAGTTGTTATGGGTGATAGACCTCTCTCCTTTAGCTGCAAGGTTTGTCCATGAACATGTACAAAATACTAACAACCAAAATCAACACAAACATTCTCAATAATCCATACATTCCCACATATAACATGTACAATTTCATCATATCATAATTATATCTCCATATACTAATTAACCAAGTTCAAGTCTACATAATGATCATAAAGGATAACATAACATAGGGATATACTTAAAAAAACATCTGGGAATGTCTTTTAACTTGCATAAAACTAGAATAAAATAGGCTAATTAATTAGGCTCATCACATCTCATGTTGCATTATGCCCAACCAATATTTTGTATGTTGTTCATAACCATTTAGCTTAATCCTATGTTTGAGAACATCTATACTATTTGATGAAGGATGAGTATGCTTATGCCCAAAGTTTAAGATCAACTTCATAACACCATATTCAATCTTGTTAGACCAAGGATCCCTACACATCAATTCCTAATTACCTTCTACAGTACTACCATTTAAAAACTTGACCCTTTTCACATATCTTGATATCATTTTTCTACTTAAGCAAATGCTATTTAAAAGTGAATAAATTTGACTCTTTCTACATTTCTAGACTAACAATGGAAGTCTACATCACTCTCCTTGAAATGCTTTTATCAACAGAGAAATATTTTTTACCAATGGAACTCAAAACTTTTGCCACATTTCGAACATATTTTTGTAGTTGTATTTTCCTCTTTTACAGTGTGAAATCTACACCCAACAATTGTAATGGCTTCTTCATCTCATCATGACCAAGTATACTTGCTAATAGTTGGGATCTATCAATTGTATCATAATGTTTAAAGTACTTGTCAAATATGTCCTTGGAAGATCTATTCAAGATCTATTCAATGACCTCTTAGTAACTTGACCTTGAGGTTGTTTAGCATAAAATTTTAATTTTTCTAGATATCAATCCCAACTAAATTATCTATTGTTTTCTTAGAAAAAATCCCCTCAACCTCTTTAATTATATTCACATATGCATCTACAAAGGAAAGCAATTGATACCCCTCTCAAATATCAAATGAATAATGAGGTTGGCCATCATTAAGAGTATGAGGCTGGGCATCATCAAGAATATGAGGTTGGACCTCCTCTCTAACATTAATGTGTGGCTGGACCTCCTCACTAACATCAATATGTGGTTGGGCCTCCTCTCTAACATTAATGTGTGGTTGGGTTTCCTCTCTGACATTAGTGTGTGGTTGGGCCTCCTCTTCTCTAGTATTCAAATTAGGTTGGACATCCACTCCAATCTTTGTATGTTGATCCCCTGATTGTATATAAACATGAGATCATAAGATAAGTGTTATAGTTTCTATAAGATTCAATATTATAGTCCAAAAAAATAAGAAGAGTTTAGAAGAAAGATGACTATGAAAATTTGGCATGCATGTTTAGAAGGAAGATAACATAGACCTTTTTGGATGTGAGGCACTGAAGAGGTATTGTATAAAATTGAAAGGTACTGGTATAATGAACCTAGGGTTGATAAAAATATAAGAAGATGAGTGTTGAAAAATGTTTTTGATTACATCAGGTGGCAAAAACAAGGGGCCGAACCCATTACAGAGATAACATAAGAAAAAGCACAGGCTTAGACAACAAAAAGAGCCTGGAAACTAAACCCAGGAAACACCAGCTAACAAACAGTAGAAAGTAAGCAACAGCAAAAAACCAGCAACCAGGCAGTAGAAGGCACACTAGGGCAGAGAGTCCTCCCAGTCATTAGCAAGTAGTTCAAAGATTCTATCTAGCTCCTGAGTTCTATCATTGTCGGTTCCCTGGAGTGTTGAAAAATGTTAACACCTAGTGTTGTGAAAGTTAAATTTAGTAGGAAGTTGTAAAAGGGTTAGGTGGAAGAAGATGCACAAATTAAGAAGTACTAAAGTGTACATGAATGTGTTATGGGCCCTGTGAAAATTTTAATTAGTGTTGCAACAAATTGATGCTCATCTTAAAAGGTTACCTGGGAACTTGAGGATAAGATATAAATACTTTTGAGATTTAAAAGAAAAATTGAATGACAAATTGTGAATGTTTAGGAAAGTGTTGTACCTGGGATAAGTCAAACTTGAAAAAGATAATTCAAGTACTTGGTATTAAAAAATTAGGTGTTTAATCTAAGAAAGATATTTAGTTGTTGGGATGAGGTAAATAGGTGTCTAGTAAAAAATTGAAACGTACTCTAAGTGACTCAATTATTATAATAAGTGGGCTTTATGGAAGTGATAAGAAAAAAGAGCTCATGTTATATAAAATAATTAAGAGGATACACTTGTGAAAGTTATAATTTAGTCTACTAGGCAAGGCCTAGGGTCCCAAGAAGACTTGAGAAAGGGATGAAGTAGCAAAAAGTGCCACATAAGAAAGGGGTAGGGGTAAATGCACAAAGATGAGTCCACTTAAGGTGGAAGTTTCAAACTTAGAAAAAAACCTGAAATCAGGTAAACCAAAACGGGATCCCATTTTTTATGAAACGAGATCCCATTATGCTTTGGGATCCTGAGCCAAAAGCGGGATCCCGTTTTCAAGAAACGGGGTCCCGTTTCATAAAATTTGAATTTCTGACCCAATTTTTCCTGTTTTGAAATGAGATCCCATTTCTAGAATGGGATCCCATTTCATAAAATTTGAATTTCTGACCCAATTTTTCCTATGGGTTTTGGGTCGGAAAAAAGGCTTGGGAACCCAACACTTGGCTTTGGACCTGGTTTGACCTGCAAGTTGAAGGTCCTGTCAATGTCAAAACAAAATAGTGACTTTGGGCATATGTCTGAAGGCCTTTTTTGCAGAATTTTTTGACGAAATTAAAATCCATTATAGATGAGACAGTTTAGATTCCAAATATGTAATTTTTTTTACAATTGGATTATTTTTCTATTTTTCAATTAATTTCTGATGAAACTAGTCCATAAACTTGAATTATCAGGGTTTTTTAATATTTTAATAACTTTTTATCAAAATAATTTTTTGTAAAAAAATTGTATGAAAAACGTACTTCAGACAATTCTTTTCAATTTGAAAAAAAAAATAAAAAATGATAAGTTTAGGTCATCTTATGCGTGACGTACACGACGATTTTTTAAAACACCAAAAATGGCGAATAAAAAATTAACAAAAAAAAAATATTCAATAAAAAATTACAAAAAAAAGGAAAACGTGCTTCAATGAGTTAAAAATCTTTTCGCAAAAGGATTTAGAAAAATATGATTATTTAGGTCAAAATATGGATGACGTACACGTACATGGTATAGTAAAAAAAAAGTGACTTTTAAATAGTGGTTTTTAGAAACGCCTATTAAAAATCAATTTGTATTATCTGGGTATTAAAAAACATTACATATTTGGAAACTAGACTCCGAGTACTACATTTCATATTTACTGACTTTTTCCAAGATTCCACCTTTAAGTGCTTCAAATTTTTAGGTCAAATGTGACAAATTCTAAAAATCAGGGAAAATGCTTCCATGTTTTGGCCAAAAAGTGGACTCAACTTCTTGCACACACCCGTAGATGTTGATCAGAAATGAAAGACTTGGAGAAAAGTCATAGTTTAGAATTTGAACACTAGAGGTTGACCCAAAAGAGGAAAGCAAATAAAAACTCAATCTACTAGAAATAAACATAACTCGAGAACAACCTACACTAATATACACAAAAGAGATTCAATACTCTTCCCTACCCCACCATGTGTGATCTAATAGATAGAAAGGATATTATTTGACAATGAAGGCACACAAAGGACATCATTGAATAATCCTTTTTCCATGTCAATAGATCCTTTCCCACAAACACACATATATGTGTGTTGTTGGCCATCGGGATGTTTGGTGATGAACAAGTCTCAAATGAAGAGAACATACTCTGTGATGAAGCCATATGATGTGAAGCTCCAAAATCAAGGATCCATCTCCTTGACTTAGAATCTACAACTGCAACAAGTGGTTGCCCCTTTTGTTTCTTAGACTTTGGGTGAGAAGAAGATGATGAACCCTTTGACATAGTTGAAGGCAAATTGATGTTATTCTTTGTTAAAATATGCTTCAATTCATCAATTTGTTTTAAATAGCATTGGTGTCCATCATGCCCTAATTTATTGCAATATGCACACATGGGATTCTCCTTTTTAGATGATTCCCCTTTTGAGGAAGAAGATTTAGATTCTTTCTGTGGCTTGTTCTTTTTCTTCTTTTGTTTCTGGTCAGGATTCCCTAATTCTTTATGTGCCTTAGGCCCACTAACCACCAATGCTTGTGATTTAGAAGACTTGATGAGACCCATTTGAATTAGTTTCACTTCCTCTTGGATTAGAAGATTTAAAAATGCATCAAAGTGGGCTCAACATATGTATCTCCCATAAAAATCAAATTGGTGTGAAATCTAGAAACAAATACTGAATACTCAGAACCAAGCTTTGACAACACATTTAGAATCAACTGGAAATCCTCCTTAATTGTCTTGCAATCCTTTAATTATGTTCTTAGTTGCTTAATCTTGGAGATATAGTCTTGGATGTGGTTGAAAATTTTCATATCAAGATTCATCAAATGATTATCAATTTGATAACCCCTAATCTTATTTGTTTTACCACATAAATTTTCAAGAGTATCCCAAGCCCCCTTAGGTGTCTTGCATGATTCAACATGAAATTGTAAATCAAAAGAGACAAATGAACAAATGTACCTAAGAGTTTTCTCATGATTCATCTCCCACATTTCTTTTTTACCAGCATCAATAGGTTTAGGAATAGATTCTATTACATATCATGTGCAACCTTTTCACCTTAGACAATTCCATATTGATTGTTTCAATGATGCATAATTATATGGAGTTAGGAGTTCAATGTTATTTTTCCCAATTGAACAACACACAACAAAGAGATGAAAGCAATCAACCACTACATAATTACCCCCCAATCTCACTAAATCAATGATCCCCCCAACAAAAAATGATTTAGCACTTTATATATCAGTGCGTTTATAATGTTGGAGTTGTTACTAGAGTTTTACAATGCCCAAAATTGGACTCAAATACTGAAAGTATAAAATTATCTCAAAATCAAAACCTCAAACTAGCACTAATATGTAGTTCACTAAAAAATATCCACTTTCAAAAAAAGAATCACCTCGATCTGAGGTTGTATGTGAGTTATAATCGTTTGAAGTTCAAAAATGAGAACTATCCTTCAAATCTGATAAGAAAATTGATTTTCTAGAAAAAAAAGATCACTTGAGAAAAAAATTATCTTACCACTACAAAGAGTATGAGATTCTACCCCAAATAAAAAAAATGTGCTGAAAAAGGCTTCTGTATAGCCAAGAACGAGCCTTCCAAAGATCAAGGGCAAAGGTTAAAAATGCAATGGTGAGGGGGGGGAGTTTCAAAAATCACCTGCTGCCAAATTTGGCAAAATTTTCACCAATTTTAGAGAATCCACCAAATGTAGAACCCTCCAGAAAATTTTAGAAGTTCACCAAAAATAGATGATTGCTAGCTAAATGTAGAGGCATGCCAAATTAGAAAAGCGCCAGATTTAGAAGTACTACCAAAGTTGGAGGGATTGCTTGATATTGCAGTTTTACCGAATGGACTACCACTCTAAGCTAAAGGAGGGTGGATGTTTGGTTTAATGGCCATGAGGGGCTGAATTGTAGGGGTCCTACTGGGGGTTAAACCCACCTTTGCGGGCATTAAGGCCATGGGGGACCGAGCCTCAAAGGCTCCCTGCTAGCTATTATGGCCAATAGGTACGAGGCACCCCACAAGTACTCAAATGTATGGGCTTGTGCAGGAACTACACAAGGCCTATGCAGTGCCTTCAACTTTTTTTGTTTTGATTTTAAAAAAAAACTTTTACAATGGAATAAAAACTACAAATTTTTAATTTCACAGAAAATAAAGTATATTTTCTTTTGATTTTTTTTCAAAAATCGTGTCATACCTTGTGCAGGTGGGGCCAAATGGCTCATCTACAAAACATTTTTTGCCCTAAAATCAACTTTGTCCAAATTGGTCAAGTTTTATATGAAAATAAGGGTTTTTGGAACTTCTAAACACAATGGCGCAATCCATTTTGCCTCAAAGTGCCTCGATTTTGAGTAGCACACCAAATCTTCACAAAAAAACCTATGTTCTTCAACCATTCATAGACCACACCTTTGGTGTTCAATTCAGATGAAATAAATAGCTAATTTGACTTTTCCAGTAGCTCTGAACTCAATGGCAAGTTCAAAATATCTCCAAGAATCACCTAAAGCAACCTATAATACAAAGCCAAGATAGAAGCCCTCCCAAAAATTGAAATTTCTATCAAGCATTTCTAATTCTTCAAGTCATCATATGATGCAAGAGAAGAGCATACTTTACTTTCAATAAATAATTGGAACCTATATTTCCTAAAAAATTGCTAACCTACAACTCACAACTAGCTCTGATACCATGTTAGATTTGGCTATGAAGCCACCCAAGATACAAATGACTAAAGGAAAACAAGACAAAAATATAGAAATAAAATGAATCAACACTCCCTTGCACTGAAATGAGCCTCAATAGCAAAAGGGAGAGGTGAGTGTTGTTTATATAGAAAAATAAGGGCAAATACTTCCACAAGGAGTAATAACTCCCAATTACCCAAAATAGGCAGGAGTTTTACCTATTTGGTAAATTCTAGATTACATGGTTACACCTTCTTAGATAGAGACAAACAAATGGTTATGAGAGGTGGAAAATAAATCCTAAAGAGGGTGTGAGGCTCAAGTACCCAAAGGTGGGTGAGAGCAACACATGTAACTAATGGATTATGCCTTGTGTCCTCATTTTAACCATGTCGAATATAACCTAAGCAAGCTTAATAATATGTGTAGGAAAAATAAATATTCCCTAACATAAGGAAAATAAAAAACCTACACTAACAATATTGAGGACGTGGTGGGAGCCATAGAACTAGTGGGCACATTATCAGACCCTTCTATAGCTACATGTTTAGGTTTCAAGGATGCTTCCAATCAATGAAGTAAAAAGCATTGTCATAGCTACAAGGAATTGGAGAAGTGAATTGTTAGCATTGGGGCATAGAACTATTGAAATAATGGTGGATGAATGTCAAAGATTTATTAATTGGGAAGATTCAATGAAAATAATAGATGAAAGCATTAATCACGGATTGAAGGATCTTAATTCTCATCTTCCCTATCTTGTACAAATAGCTATGGTATATTCTCAAGTGCTAGTCAATGAAGGTATTATTGATGTCAACAAGCATTTATGCATAGAACTTTAGTAGAATCTTTTAGTTTCAAAAAAGGCATTCTTTAGTTGTGTAGCAATAGGTTTTGTACATCATATAATCTTATTAAGTGTAAAATAAAAGAGATTAATGTTTTTCCAACAAGATAGGATGTAATTTATATGATGGGTAGAATAATTTGAGGTTAGTGTAGATGTGAAGGCACAATTTGAAGGAGTGTTAAAAGTAGAGTTGCCCAGTGGGTAAAATTTTGATTCTTCTTTTATTACTAGGTTGATGCAAATGTGGGTCACTTATGAGGAGTTTGAAAAGAAAATGGTTGATTATAAATAGGTGCATGATCTCATTATAGAAAATTTAATTCAAGTAGATGTTAGATGTGTTCACTATGGTGGTCCCAATGTTGAGTTGGTGAAGAACACAATTGATAAATTCCAAGCATACCAGTAGAGGTAATTTTTATCTGGGCCAAATTGGTGTTTAATGTGTAATGTGTCATATTTTTTTGTAAAAAATTGTAATATTTGAAATATGAAGGTGTAGTCAAGTGACTCTTCAAATTTATTATGTGACTCTTTGGGAGAATGAGTTTTCATATTCACAAGTCTTTGGGTGGGCTATCAATATTTTTGAAAAGCTCATTGTTAAGGGTTCCTTTTTTTAATTCCCATTAGAGGTATAGCCTTTGGGGATTTGAAAGGTAGAATGTTTTCTTTTGTTTCATTTTGGTAGAAATTCACAAACTTCATATGAATACAAGAGACAAAGTTGCTCAACATTTTTTGGGTTTTCACATTCTTATTTGTGAATTCTAAATTTATTTTCTTCCTAATATTTCTATGCATTTAATTCACCTAATGTTGATGAAAGAAACATGTGTCTAAACCATGGATAGATTGCTGATTGTCGGTTGTTCTGTGTGGTTGAATAAACACTAATTTGTGCATCAAATTAATTAAATAATAATTTGTACACTATTTTCCTTTGGAGCTCACACCATCTTGGATTGGGATTCTTAAAGGATCTGACAGAGATTGGTTACTAAGTTTTTTTGTCCATTTATAGAATGATGTATGGAAGTGCAAAAGATAAGTTTGGGTTCACCTTTATTTTTCTGACCCTTTCCCTTTTCTATTTCTTTATCCATGGTGTTTGTTTAGGATTGTGATGATGAATTTCAAATTACAAAAGGTAATAATTTTTTTTATGTATGCAAATGATTGTTCATCTTCCTTTACAGTTTTAAAAGAAATTAAAGGCTTGCACCAACTAATAGTGTTTTAATTCACTAAGTGAGTCTCTTTTTCTAATGAATGATTTCTAATATTCACTGTAGCCCCTTGAATGGACCATCCAAGGTGATCTTCAACTAGGAAATTCTAGTAAACCTCTCAATCTATGTATGAAAGACTCTTGAGGCTAGCCACCTTCCAATTAGGGGAACCTTTACCATTCCACCCTATGGATTTCATGACTTACAAGCAATTTGGTGTGTTAAAAACCACATTAACAAGGTCTTCCAAGGTTGTCTCAATTGATAGTACTCTCATAAATTGTAGGACTTCTCTCACCTCCTTAAGGCTAATCTAACACTCACACAATATTAGATCATGAAATAGTAGGTGGATCGTCATCAAACAAAGTGTACCTTTGACATTGGTGATTAGGTTTTTTACATCTCCATCCCTATAAGTAGATTTCATTATTTGACTATAAGCATGGTCATAAGTTGGGTCCCAAATAATATGGTCCTTATTAGATGCTCCAAAGAATTAGTGTGGTGGCATACAAGTTGGTACTCCCACCTTCTTTTAAGATCCACCCAATTTTTCATGTCTCATGTCTCAAAAAAGTGATTGGGACTACTATTTGAACTCTAATATCTAGCTACCTACATTGGATGAGGAGAGATACATATTTTAGAACTTTAGGTTATATTGGACAAATACACATGACACCTTTGCAATCATTGTATTGAGGAGTTCTTAATCCAATAGAAGGGTCTATAACCTGAATATGCCACATAGGAATCTACTACCACTCTCTCTGAGTTTCTTCATCTTTCCCTTTGCAAACTAAAACTGAAGGCAATGTTATGATCCCCATTCTATTATAGTGTAGCTAGCATTAGTTGGGCATATATGCTTTGTAAGTTTTCCATGGGTAATATTAAATAAAGGTGGATGTATATTCTGTGTAAGTCATCCCACTATTTAGTTAGAATAAAGTAATTATCCCCCATGCATGGGGTGGTAGTAGCTGCCTTTTAGCAGGACTCTTTATATTGTAATGACTTCTTAAAAGGAATGTATCTTAGATATTTGTAACTAGAGTGTATTATCTACTGGGAGGTTTCCCCTTGAAGTGGCATTGTGAAGATAATAAAAGCATTTTGTTTCTCTCATTTGTGTATATTTCTATGTGTTTAGTTTTATTTGTCTTATAGGTTCATTACATAATAAATTGAGCAAGCTTAATTAAAATGTAGGAAAAACTCAGATAAAGGAAAATAAAAACCTACATCAACACCCCCTTAAATGTAGCTTAGGTGGGTGAATAAATATAGGTCCCAACAATATGTAACTTGATAAGGTACCCATGTACATAGGAATGCCCCAAAGAGAAGCCCCCCCATCAAGAAAAGAGACAATGCGCCCCCCCCCCCCCCCCCCCCAAGTAGGGAAATAATAAACCCCCAAAGGAGAGAGAGAGAGAGATACAGGACTAAATAACCCCACAAAAGATTGAGAAGGATAAAACCCCATGTGAGGAAAAACTCCCTCCTAGAAGAGATAGAAGAAAAGAGATCATGCATCCCCCCTTAAAGTGTAATCTCTAGCATTGATAGTAGATGCTTAACATTGAATGTTGAAGATGGTCCAAGATTATTGAACAACATTTCTCCCCTTAGGAAGAAACAAACACCAAGGTGTATGCAAGATATCTTCCAATTCCTAAAAGGAATATGAGGGAAGAAAGATCAAAATGTATGTCTCAAAAAACTTCTCAAGTGTTACCATTTCAGTGTTGAAAAGATTCATAATCAAATTAGAAGCCCCAAGCCTAACTAAAGAAAATGACCATCTAGAATGATGTGAAAACTAATAACGAATAGGTACCAAAGAGTGGTGACTATAGTTGTAGAGACATTGTCATCAAAGAGGAAAACTAAGTCCTCAAAGGTGTCATCAAGATCTGAAAGGTAAGAGCCCACAAACAAATGTGAAATGTCTAGTAAGTGGACCTACCAATCAAGTCGATCCTATAGACATGAAGAATCCTATTGGAAAGAATAAATGGAAGCCCTTGAAGAAGTGACTCCAAACTCTGATGAAGCAACAAGTGATAGAGAAATGTCTTGCAAGAGGGAAGTTGTGTCTTCAATGGTGTCATCCAGATCTAAAATCTGACAGTTTAAAAATAAACAATAGATTTCTAGTAGGATTGTGTCCTAGTGAGGTGAATCTAGAAGACATATAATCTTACTACAAAGAATCACTAGAATGTCTTAAAGAAGTGACTCTGAACATGAAACTAAAAATAGGTATAAGAGGAATGTCCTCAAGTGTAAAGAGATTATCAAAATGAGGAGGATTGGTAGCAGTATTAGTGTCATCCACATGAAGTGTTCTCTAAGGAAGCATCACCCTCAAATGGAGAATCAAGATCTCCATACAACTACCAGATGATGGTCCAAGCAGTGAAGGGGCAATTAGTGTGCTCTATGTGACATATTATATCCTTAAAATTATTAATACATAATAGTTGATAGACCATGTGTCCTTGTTGCTAAACCATGCACACTTTATTCAGTCACTTGGCTTAGGAATGAGTCCAAGGAGATAGGGCATTAGATTCTATTCAAGGTAGTGATTCTTTATCCCATTTTTCCAAGACCAATAGTTCTCTAAAGTTAGCCTAACAATATAATAATAGAAACCAACATCCATGATGAAACCCTCTAAAAGTAGAATTTTATCATAGTTTATGATTTACAATAACCCCATAAAGGACCCCACAAACAATTATAATAAGGTTGTACTTTATCAATCTTTTGCTTATAGTAATTGATAATGTTTCTAGGTTCTCAAGTAGAGAATAATGTAGAAAGTACCATTTAGATATAGAGTGAGAAGAAATAGAGAGCACCAGTGCAAGATACATAGAAAAATATGCACTTTCAAAAAATGAGACCCAAAATGAGGTCTATTTGCACAAGATATGCCACTCCAAAAGTCTCAAAACAAGAACTGCATAACAAAACTCAAAACAAGAACTATATAAGAAAAACTTTGAGAAAATGCAATTTATGGAAACCTCCATATGGTCAAGAATGAGCCTTCCAATGTTTACCTTTTTGAATAAAAATTCAAATGGAGAGGGGGTAGGATCTTGGTGGTAGGTGGGTGGCACTCCAATGGTTGGAGGTAAACTAAAAGGTGATGTTGTTGGCAAAGGTCACTCACTGGCTTGGTGTAAGTGGTAGAACATTAGCTAGATGACATTGAGAGGTGCTCTAGTGGTGTAGAGCAGTGTTGAGCTAGTAGAGGTGGGTTCTAGGCTTGGCAGTGGTAGTAAATGAGTGGCCACAAGGTAGTAGCCCACAGGGGCCAACTAGGGTTGGACTTAAGGCCTTTGGGGTTAGTTGGGCTAAGCCCCAATAGGATTTTGGTCCCTAGGGGCTATAATGGTTAAGGGGCTATAGTCCCTGTCCAAAATGGGTAATAGGCACTTTTTTCAAAAGTGATATGAATAAAAAATAATTTAGAAAAATTACCTACACAATACTATTCAAGGAGGTTGTACAAATTCCCTAGGCAAAAAAAAATTGGAACTACTCTAAAATTGATTAATTTTATATGGATCCTAAGGTTTTGATGCCTTCTAGACATAATTCTAGCACTACTGGTTTGGCCCTAAAATGCCTAAAAAATCTATTCATTGATGAGCACATCCAAACCCTCTATTGCATATCAACTTTGTAGTCTCCAATTCGAAGAAAATAAAAGTCAAAACTAGCTTTCTCAATCCTTATGAAACAATAGAATGGTCAAAAGTGTTTCCTAGATTATTGAAAAGATGCTCTCACCTAGAAGCACTAAAACCAATATGAAACCCTAGAGAGTTATTTTTACTATCAAATTGTTTTGATTCTTTAGATCATCTGAAAATGAAAGAGAAGAGCATTGTGGGTTTTAAGGAAAAATGCATGCAAAGTGATTCCCCTCAAATCTCTTAATCTACAAACCAATTGATCTATCCTAGCACCATAGCTTTGATACCATGTTAGATTCTATAAATAATCAAGAAGCTATCCACGACCTTAGAGTGCAAGGATTAGATATAATAAAACTATAAATACATATGATCAAATATCATACTAGCATAAAAGAGTTAGTTTCCAATAATACGAGAGACATACAAAGACTCAAGAGACACAAATATGCAATAAGAAAAATAGCATAAAGGAAAGCTCACAATACATGCTTCAATATTTTTGAGATAAATGATAGGTGAGTGAATATATACAGACTATGTGAGAGGGAAGAGGCAGATACAACTAATAGGATGTATAAGTCTACAACATCTAAAATAGGAAAGAGTATCACCTATGGAATATGTCGACAACTCACTCCACTCACATTATTATCTACTTCTAATAACCTAAGAAAGCTTAATTAAAACTATAGGGAAAACCTAGATAAAAGAAAATAAAAACCTACACCAACAATAACATTTAATATTAGTCTATTAATTAATAATCTACCCAAATGGTTAAAATATGGCATAAGATAAATAATTTAATTAATAAATTAATATAATATTTAATCTTGTTAATTAAATAATCAACCCCCTATAGCCATATATGTCATAAATAAATATAAGGCTAAACCTTATATTAAAATAGAACTTTATTAATATTATTCAAACGACTTATAAATAGGTGTGGAACCCTAATAAAAATCGTGCTCTAACAAAATCTAACATATCTTATATCCCCTAGGTTTGTCCTTTAGGTTTATTCTATCTACATTAGGGTGGTTTAGATCCAAGTTTTAGTGTTCATATTTCACTTTAGGTTTGATTAGGGTTTGGATCCATCCCTTATATTCCAATGGTATTATCTTGATTAGGTTTGGGTATTTCATTTCTTGTTATCTATTTGCTTCCTACCTAGTCACCCTTGCTTCATCTTGGATTTGTCTTTGGTACCTCATTTCTTTGATCCATTGTGTGTTCATTGATATATCTTTTCCTATGGATCTATACGAGCCTTTACTTGCGAGTACCTTCATGCATACATAAAGGCTTTTAAGATATTTTCATGCTTCATTGATTCTTATCCCTTGATCCTTGATGGTATTGCATCATTTTCCATATTGATACTTCATGTTCCATGATTAAGTTTTGTTCACGCATATCTAGCTTCTTCTCTTTCATGAACTTTCTTGGTATTTTTCCATCCATTTTAGATGACTTTACTTCATTTGTATAGTTGATTCATGATGAATATTCCCCTTGTATGATGGATGATAATGATTTAGCCCTACCTTCTAGTGAGAAATTTAGTGATGATGCTTTGTGTGATGAAGTTACATAGGTGAATGTAAGATCATGATGGGCCAAACAATAGAAATGCCATAAAAAACCTATTTCAAATGGAAAAGTTCTAACCTTTGGATTTTCAATTTAGATTTAGATGGAAAAAGTTATAACTTTCTACTAGAAGTTTGGATTCCCTCCAAAAATTCCTTAGGATTACCTTGGATTTAATCAAGTGGAAGTCTCTAACTTGCCAAAAACTTGTAAAATTGCATGCTCCAGAAAGTTTCCTTGACTTAACCCTTAAAGTTGGTAAAATTTTTATTAACCAAGTTTGATAGAATGAAAAGGGTTTGTAGAGAAAACTATTAGGATTGTAAAAATGTAATTTTTTTCCTCTTTACAACTTTAATATTTAATTATTATTTATTTTGTACATATATTATATTTGAGCTCTTGATAGATATATATAGTGAAAAATACTCATAACTTTCAAAATATAAATCATTTTCAAATCCAAAAGTTGATTCACACTCTATCCTTCATCAAATATAGGTTTAAAAAATGAAGTTCATATTTTTTACCAAGTTAGACTAGCTAGAAAATCATTTTTTAATTTTTAAAAAGTCATAGTAAACATTTAATCAATAATTATATATTATTTAAAAAATTCACAAAAATATGCATCACATACACCCATGTATCCTTTATTGAAATACAAAGTTTTATGATTTTTTTGGCTTAAAATTAGCTTGGAAGGAATGACACTTAATTCTTTCCAAATTTTAAGTAGTGCCTCTTTGAAGTGTCTAATTTTCACTAAATTAATTTAATTTTTATTTGAAAAATATAGTATTCTATTAATGAAATTCAATTTTCTACAACTTATATTACTACTCTTTTTCCATAGTTTTTAGATAAGTCATTTGATTTGTTGCATGACGTTATTTAAGTCTATTTTTTAGCATTTTCATTTCCACTTAAGGGTGTTGTTTGGCCTATCATGATTTTACACTCATGCACACATTCATTAGCTATCTTTGACATTGTTGCTTAAGCCTTGTGAAACTATTACTTATACATTCATGATAGCCCTATTTCTATACCCTTAGATTCATATTCCTTTAATGATGTATCATATGAGGAGTCTAGGGATAGTGATTTATGTGATCTATCTTCTTTTATCCATGATGTTGTAATACCTAGCACAAGCATATCATTTAAATACATGTTATGATCACTTTCCCTATTTATTTATGGGTTCTCCTACATGTTCTTCTCTTGCTTCATCTTGTGCTGAGGATCCTCATGATATAGATTCAGTTGTCTCACACAAGGTTTTTAGTCCATTTCTATATATTGGCTCAAGGGTTTTTGATGATATGTTTAGTGAGAAGCATACTGATAGTTCTATGAGATTGATGGATTATGGTTTTATAAGAGCTTGGTTTATGACACAAATCTTTTAATGTGTTATTGATAAGTCATTTAGTTGAAATGAAGATGAAAAGTTACATGTTAGATAATTCTTATATTATATTATGAGTACACATAGATAATTCTAGTACTTTGATACGTGCATTTTGTGATACATTGATTAATAGACAAAAATAATGTTTTGATTCATGCCATGCTTATTATACATCATTCCATGACTTGTCATGTGTTTTTCTAGATTACTTTACTATTGACTCTAGAGCGTGTGTTTCTCATGATTTTCATTCTTCACCTTCTAGCGGTCCTTCCTTCAAGGATCCGATGGATTTTTTTATGCTTGATGATATACCACCTTTTGATGTCCACATGAATTCTTCTTAGATCCTTTTAGCAAGACCATGATATATATTTGAGTACATTTGCATCTCATCTCGCACAAGACTTAGACATACATGAAGAAGAAGATCATGAGGATCTCTTACAATTTTTCTTGGTATATGTAAGGATAATGAGCAACTAGTTGATGATATATCTTCATTCACTATTTCACATGATATGAAGACACATTTATATTTGGGGCATACCAAGCATGATCTTTCACATTAGTTAAACTCCATAGATAAAATGGACAACCTAGATAGTAGTAATGATGATTATAAACAAATATTTAAAAATAAATCTTATACTAATTGTTAGTGCTCCAAATTGGTCCTTACGTTTCTAAATGATACACTTATGAAACCTTTAACCCCAAGGATACAAATTTGGGATAACTGGTCAAGTGAGAGTTATAATTAAAATATAGGCACAAATTGGGCCAACTGACAATAATAGATACAACTCTTCTACACTTTAAGCTTTGTGAAGTTTAGGAGAGTAATTCCTTGAGATCTCATAGGACAGTTAAATAGAAATGTTTTAAAACATGATGTAAGAAAAAATTAAACCCTAATGACACAAATTGAATTTAATTTCTTATTACTAATTTATTTCTATGCTAGCCTTCATAATTCTATAGCCAAAGATCGTTAATCATATTTTATTTTACAACCTATAGATGTACGATTTATAAAGAACTTTAGAATGATTTTTCTAATCATAATAATCCTTTATAATTTAAACAATCAATACAAATATGATAACATAAGTTTTAGATGAAATATACTCATTTGATTTAAATATTTTATCAACTACTACTATAAGATTGGTGCATTCATCCTTTGGAAGCAAAGTCAATATATACCTTTTTCACTTTGACCTTTTGATTGACATGTATATTTTGAGTCTTATTCCTTACACCTTCCATTATCTTATTTTCCTTTTCACTTTGGCCTTTTTATTATGCCATGTATGTTATGAGTCTCCTTCCTTACACCTTCCATTATCTCATGTTTCTTTTTACTTTAGCCTTTTGATTATTCCATGCATGTTGCGAGTCTCCTTCCTTACACCTTTCAATATCTTTGTTCCTTTTCACTTTGGCCTTTTGATTATCTCATGTACATTGTGAGTCTCCTTCCTTACATCTTCCATTATCTCATGTTTCCTTTTTTACTTTGGCCTTTTGATTATTCCATATTTGTTGTGAGCCTCCTCTTCTTATATTTCACTTTATATATTATTTATAATGCCTTACATATCATATTTCCCTACTTGAGGGAATCCTCTTTATGGTAGTGGTTTTGTTCCACATTGATCATGATGATATACTTGCACCATTATCCTATGGTTAATAATCTTATATTGTTCACATCTTATGACATCATGTTTATGCTTACATGCCTATATCTCATGGTTACATGCTTATTTAAAGATTGCATGCCTATCATAGTTACATCTTACACTTACCTTTGTTCTATTGCCATCATTTACAACATTGGGGGCACCTATTCGACTCTTACACATGCTTTTCATGATCTCTCTCATATTTACCTATGATTACATGACCTTATCTATTAACACTCACTCTTTACCCTCATTAGGGAAAACGTTGGAGAACACCTTGCTTCCCTTCAATATGTATGTGTTGTCATAATCACATCCTACTATAATTTTTACATGTTTATCACACAATGATCTCCTACATGCTTATTTAGTTTTACATGATATATATTTTCTCCTCTCCTCCAAATCTTTGCATCCCTTATTTGCAACCAATTGGAGTGGCATATAATGTCACTAATGTTCATTTGATTAGTATGAGCACAATGATTAGCTCATGGTCATAATGATTACTTTTATTCTAGGTAAAGCCACGCTCTTACTTCTGTTCAAGGTGGAAGCATAAAGGTGTGTCCCGCTTGTGGGAAAGGGTTCTTTCAAATGAAGGTCATTCATTTGAAAATACAAGGCCTACCATGTGTAAATAGGGCTCAATTAAAAGGGGGTTTGTATGAAGTCCTTTTTAGTACCATTTTTTAAATGTTGCATGCCAAAATACTCATAGGAAAGGGGATTCAATTAAAGACACCTTTGATTAAAGGTCAAACACAGTTGTCATGACTGAAGATTTTGTAAAATTATAGCACTTAGAGCAAGTTCTCCAAAAAGTATGATTTATAATATATTCTATTTAGTTTTTATATTAATTTTTTATTTTCTAGTAAACATAGGGTTTTTGCCAAACATAAAGGTCTTTGTTTGACACATGTGGAAAAAAAAAATAGAAGAAAAATTCCAAAAAATATGTCAGCACTCCAAATTTATGTCCTTGTTCCAACCAAACAATAATAATTTGGATATATACAAAAAGATATGCTTGGTGGCATAATATTACTCTAAATTATAACTAATTTGAATTAAAAATTAATAATCAATAAAATTTGCACAATAAAAAATGCAAGCACTAGATATTGATATTAATGATCTATATTTAAGAAGTTACGAATTTATTTTATGTCTACATAAGTTATGTTCAATGGCATAATATCACCCATTTAAAATACTATAAAGTATAAAAAACGAGTTATGAACAAATATTTTTAAATGAAATAAATTATTTTAATTTTTTCTTAAACTATATACTTAGAATCTAAATACAAAATCTTAAAAATCACTAGTTCACATTATCTTCAAATTCTTAAATGGTTTATTTGCTACAAGTGATAGAAAGTGAAATTTTAGTTAAAATTATTGATTTGAGTGTCCCACTTAGGTCAAAAGTGGGACATACTATTGTTCCCTTCATTTTGGACTCACTTTGACTCATTTGTCCCTAGTGCAATGACTAGTGTGCAAAACAACATATTTTTGAATGGGAGTTGGCAAATAACCTAATCATAATTTGATTTCATTTTCACATATCCTAAGTATATGGATCCAATATGTTATCTTAGTCGTTCATAACCCTAGATCACTTTTGCGACATGGAAATGAACTTGGTCGATTTTTGTGGGCACATATTTGATCTTTGAACTTTAAGTTTTAAATTCTAAAATTGGGTCCATGTTCCCCCTTCCCAACTAGTCATTATGAGCTCATTGAAGTGTAAAATATTTCAAATTGTATGTTAGGGCATTATATAAAAGGACAAGTTATCCTAATTCATTTGAACACATAAAGAATCAATATACATCCATTTTATCACCAAGTTAAAAGAGCATCTCAGTGCATCATCTACTAGCATCTACATTAAGTGATAGTTAGGGCATTACTGTATCCTTGCTTGCTATTGTCAATCATTGTAACAAACTGAAAACAAAACCAAAAAAAAACTTAAAGCACTTAATCTAGAAGTGATCTCACATTAAAATCTATTTTTGTGATCATTCTTGGTATGTACATGAGAAACAAATTACAGGAATATCATGTCATGTCTTTGATGAAAAATAAATTCCACCAAAGGGTAGCGTCCAATCATGTTAGACTAATTATTCTAGACTTACCATCCCAAGAAAAGGCATTCCATTAGAGGGTCCGGCATCAGACAAGAGTACAGTTAAAAAGGATAAACCTGTCTGAGAATCTTTAGGGGCTTTCCCTTCCATAAGAAGAGCTCTGTAAACCATAAAAGTGTGGTGAATTATAATGGGTAACAGACTCTTGAAACAGTTACAGGATAATCTGCCCCTCCAGAAGAGCCATTTGCTTCTTTCCTCAGATGGGAAGAAAATTGGTCTGGTGTTGGTGGACATTGTCAATGGCTTCTGCACTCCTGGTTCTGGCAATCTGGTATTTGCTTTTCTCCTCTTCAATTTTTTTTTATTTTTTTGGACTTTGGGATAACTAAATGTGATGTGAGTGGCATTGATAAGAATTTGATGGTAGATTGTTGTAATGGGTTTTGTTTAAGGGAGATTTTAAATTTAAGAATAGCCAATTCTTTTATAAATATAGAATAGTTGATCAATTTTTTATTGAAAACATAAAAATATTCATAAACACAAATAAGTTTATGAATTTTTTTCTATCCAAAAACATTCATATTCACTTATATTGTGAAAATATTCTCTCTTACAAGATGAGAAAGTAGCACAGGATTTTTTATCAGTAGACTTATGTTATCTGGAATATAATAACCTGGGTAATGCTTTTCCCTTTTTAAACGTCTGCTGGCTGCTTTTTTTTTTGAAAGATTTGTTCGAACTTCGATATTTAATTGACTCTGAAAAAGAAGCCTGTTGAATATACTCTGGACTTGGTTTGATTTTTGTTTTAGTTTCTGTGGGGTGTATTTTTTCACATCGAACTTTGGAAGTATTCTGCTGACTTTTGCACCAGCCAATTTTGCCTCCATACTTTTTTTGGAAGTATGTTTAGATGAGGTAGTCAAAGTGGATATATATATATAAGTTGTGTTGATGATTAAATTTTAAGATAAAATGGATTGTATTTTTATATTAGATAATTTTGATATATATTGGTTGTTTAAGTATATTATTTTAAAGTATTAGAAAAAAAAAAAAAAAATTATTTTTAAAGGTTTAGAAGTATAATTTCCATTATAATTTTTTTAAATTGAAAACAATCTCATGTATTTAAATAATTAACTTTCAAAGTGTTGAGGTAACTAACTTACAGTATATAAATTGGACATGGTTTTGTAAAAAGAAATTTGACCAACTCACTTTAGTTCAAAAAAAATATTCTTAAACTTTTTTTTCTAACCATACACATTATTTTTGCAAGTAAACAAATTATTATAATTGATCAAAACTAAAAAAAATTAAGACAAGTTTTAAAATTTGAACTATGTATTTATTTAAAATGAAAAGTGAAGTAAACAAAGAAAAAAGAAAAAAGAAAAGAGAAAAAAATTGTTTTATAAATTCTATGTCCATGTTCTCTCATGTTTATTTTGGAGGATGCATGTTTAGAAAACTATGAGTAGGAAAATCTTAAAGATAAAAAAGGAATTTTCAATAGGGAAATCAAGAGGATTTGAAATAATTTTTTAAAGTCTGACATAATTTGTGCACTCCAAACTTCTTGAAATGAACCAAATACATGTTTTGTAATATTCCAAACTCTTTGGAATGAATCTCCACTTTAGACTACTTAGTAAACAAAAAGCTACAAAGGAAAGACCAATGAAATAGTTCATGCAAAAAGGCTACAAAGTAAAGACTAATGAAATAGTTTATACAATTGTTTATTAAGATTTGTGCTTTGCAACAATTAAAAAAAATTATTAAGGGTAAAGGTGGGTTTTTGAAAGGGCTCAAACCCTTGTACAAAGCAAAGATTCATCAATGAAGCCCAACATAGATCACAAAAACGTTAAATAGACCCAAATAAGAGTCCATTAGCACCAAGACTAACAACCAACAATAGAGACACTAGATAAATAACACAAAGACAACAATAAACGCACAATGTTGAGAATAGAGACTGAGAAGTAAAACCAATCAGCCCTTGAAAGAACAAAAATAAACTATTATTCGTGATTCTTGACAAGCTTCTTGAAGTTGTAAAGCTCTAGAGTACCCTATCCTCCTTCAGCTACAACATTTGCTACCTCCTTGAAATATATTTCCTTCCTATTTGATCTCCCTTTTTCCACTTCCACCCCTAAATCAGTAGGTTTCATGGATTTTCTAGATGTTCTCCTACAAGAATGTTCTCTCACTTGCTTCATATTTGGTCGTAGAGGGGATAGCCTTCCCTCCACATAACGAAACAAAGAACAAGGGACAAATCCCTTCTATGCTTACTAGCTCTAGGGCTCAAATTCTCCAATTATTTTTTCTCCTTTCCTAAAGATGGAGGGCATAATTAAGGTTGAACCTTCCTAAAGGGGCTAATATTGCTTTCTTCCAAAAAGTTCCACACTAAACATCTCAAACACCAACCTCTTCCCTATTAACCATACCCAAAAATCCCAAATCTTGAGTCTTCCTACCTTGGGACTCTAAAATGTGATAGGGTTTAATGCTTAACTCAACTTCTCTAGAATTTGTCATTCCAACCTCTTAAACATTGTGCTCCACTTCTCTTTTTTCCATTTTCATATCAAATTGGTCGAAGGCAATCGACCCTTCCTTATCCTATGGTAAACTGAGCTCATTATTCCCTTTCTTTCTCCAAACCTTTTGTATTCTTCTATTGACTATGTAATTTATAGAAAATTTACCAATTTTGTGGCATTTCATACAAATGATAGAGGAGTCCTCATACTCAATATGTTGCATCCAATCATTGTATTTTGAGGATAAGGTAATAGAGGAAGGAAGATCCTTATCCACCTCAGTATTCATGCATAATTTGGCATAAGTCAAACATTTTCTAAATTTGGTGACCTATCAAAAGTTATGATCTGCCCAAAGGATTTAGCTATTCCAATCATTAGTTCCTCTTCCCAATACTCCAATGGAAGACTTGGAAGCCTAGCCCAAACATGGACCTTGTTAAAGTGCTCCTCAAGATCAAAACTTGGTTTCTATTTTCTTAGGAAGAGCCCTAGTTTAACCAAAAACCAAGAACCTCCCAAGAGGGTCCTAACACAATCCTCATGATTCAAAAAAGAGATCAAGAAAAAATGTATAGCCAAATCAAAGATCTCAAATTGACCAAACAATTTCCATTTTCTCTAAGCCAATCTCCTAACAACATCTATGTTAGGTCTAGATCCGAGAAACTTCTTAATAAGAGAATTCACCACCCTTAAAGAGGATCTATTAGCTACAAAGTCAACAACCCTAAAATGGATGCCTTGGTTACCCAAAATAGGATCCAAATAATAAGAGAAAGAGGATTTAGCATAGTCCTTACCTTTGGTCACTTTTACCCAAGACTAGTGGACCCACCACTAATAGTGCCCCTAATAGAACCATTTGAAGGAGGTGCACAAGGAGCCCTAAAACCCTCCATAGCCTCCTTACTCTCTAATCTAGAATTGTAGCACTATTCTTTGATGGCCAACTCATCCTTGAGATTATCTATGGTGCATTTAAGGACCCCGCTAAGATATTCAAGCACGTTACTAGTAACATTTGGCCCATAGGGAAAAAGGAGAAACCCCTATCATAGCCTCTTCCCAGAATGTAACTCTATCAAAGCATTCCTTCCTGCAATAAAAATAGACCCCTCAAAATAGATAGAACATTGTAGGGTGGATAAAGAACTAGTATCAAGTAAGGGGATGAGCACAATAATAGCCTAAGAACCATGACCAGCTCTGCCATAATATCCTCCATCATTTACAAAGCTCCTCTATGTAGCAATATTAGATCGAATTGAATCCAAGCGAAACTTAGACAATATACACTCACTTTGACGAGAAGCAACCTCTAACCACATATCGATGAGTTTTTCTTCCTCTTCTTCATCCAAAGAGCCTCCCTAATCATCTTCTTCCTCCATGTCCTCATCTTCATGAACATCCTTAGTCAAAAATCAAACAAAGTTGTTTCCCACTCATCAAAGAGAAAGTGCAAATTGTATGGGCTCTTTACAACAATGATTTTGTCAATAAATATTTATATATTTGCCCCTCCTAAAGCATGGAAGAAAAAGAATCTCATTAAATTATTTATTTATTTATTTCCATAATACAAAGTTTAAACAACTAGACTCAAATTTAGAAGCAACCATCAAAAGGAATTAATTAGAAATTTTAATATTCCGTGACAAACAACTATCCTCAAGCAGGTCAACTTTTGGATAATAAACCATTGAATCAAAAGACAAATAATAATAGTTTTGGAACATGGTGATGGTCAAACAGGAAAATGCATTTTGAATAGGCAGAAAGTGAGGGTGATGGTGAGGAACATGAGGATGAAGGGAGATCCCTTTGGGATTTGAAGATTGTAACTCTACTTTTCCCCAGAATTATTTAATTAATTACAGCTGATTCAAATATAATAAATACTAGAATTAAATGATTTAATTATGTAAAGTTATTAATTCCAATGTAAATTGCAACATATGATAATTTAATAGGAAATCTAAAGTAAATAATTAACATATTCAATTGAATAACACAATCCATAATCAGATTAACATCAAAACCCACATATATAATAACTCCAATATTTTTATTAATAATAAGTTCAGTACTTATCTGAATCGAAGTCATTAGTTTTCCATAGTCCATAATGTTGGATTGAATGCTTCTGGATTTAACTGTGTTAGATATTTCTCCTCAACGTTTCAGATCACACTCAGTGAACCATCATCAGGAGATAAAGAGCAGGAGAAGAGAACACCAAAACGTTGGTTCTCTTCTCTTGCTCTCTATCTCCTGATGATGGTTCACTGAGTGTGATCCGAAACATTGAGGAAAAATATCTAACATAGTTAAATCCAGAAGCATTAAATCCACTTATCTGAATCACTAAGCACTTGGATCAACCACTCTCACCCTAGGAAGATTTCAATGGTCTTGGCCTTCATTATGTCTATGGTGCACTCTAGGAGGAAACAATTCTTATTCAGAACACATTGTATCAAGCTCAACACAAGTGCCCTAGAGCCATCTTCAACATAACAAATTCTCAACACAAGTGCACACACAAGCCCTGGCCAAGACAATCCTGTTGCAAGTATGGGCCTAACTGGTGTTGTCATTGATGTCAACATACTCATGTTGCATTAATGAGAAGGATTAGATGAGCTATGTGCTGAGGATATTGAGAAAATTAGTCTCAATCAGGAACAGTGAAGAACAGTGATGACAAGAAGGTAAAAGTCCTCAATAGGTTGAGGATCAGAGGATGCGGTTTAAAGGGTTTGTAGATATAAGTCTTGAGATGCTCTAGTAAAGTTTTCAGAGGTCTGCATGAAGATTTGAAGAAGTTATGGTTGCTCAAGTAGAACCGGTTCCGGCAGGTGTTCAGAGGTGACAAAGTGCCACAGATAGGTCCGGTGAGATCCAGAATTTCATTATCCCATTCTGTAGATTTGAGGGAGTGTTGAGGATGTTCCTGTGAAGTATCAACTTGATTGGTTCATGGTTTGAAGGTGTGGAAGAGCCTATTCATTTGTGACAGTGATGACAGACTGTGTTCTTGAAGCTCCGGATGAAGGAGAGAAGAATTCCAGTAGGATGATGAAGTGCAGATGTTCTTGGTGATTCAGGGAAGGTTATGATGATCATTGAATCATGTCCAGTTCATATTGGTGGTCCGCATTGAAGTTAGAGTTTGCATTTGAAGAATAACCACCAGATATTGGTGTTCTTCTTGAGACTGGCCGACTAGATGTATTACATGTCTTGCGGATGTTCTTGTAGGTGTTTGCCAACTTAGATGATTGTTCCTAAGTCGATGCCTTGTATAAATAAGTGATTGTGAAGTCATTTTCAAATGTGGCTTGCGATGATGAGTGTGTGGTAGCGAGGAGAAGTGCGAAAAGCAGAGCAGAAGTATTGGGCTTAAATGGAATTGATTCAAGCATGGTGAAGATGCTATTCTCCAGTTCATGAAGGTGATACTTATTTCTTTGTAGACAGTGTGTCTCTTGTAGGCAGTGAGCCTCTTGTGAGCAGTGTGCTCGGGTAGTGAGCCCTAATTGGCATGTGCCATTTTGTTCTTTCTATTCTTCTAACAGAGAATACATTCTTGGGTTAATCACCTCGTGGTTTTTCCCTTAACTAGGTTTTCCAAGTCAAAATCTTGGTGTCTTACGTGTTGATATGTTTCTGTTTTTGATTTGAATGCATTATGGTTCATGATTAATATTTTGCTAATCACTAAAGAAGATTTAAGTGTTTAATTTGAGAAAGTTTTGCACAACTGATTCACCCCCCCTCTTAGTTGTGTGCCCTAAGTCTAACAATTGGTATCAGAGCTAAGTTCCTCTAAAAGGAGCTTAACCGCTTGAGGAGATCCAGGATGTCGTCATACAAGAAGGATAGTCTGAAGTTTGATGGAACCAACTTTTCTCTTTAGAAAGGTCGCATGAAATGTCACTTGCAGTGTATGGGAATGGCGTACTGGTCCATGGTCACAAAAGTGTATGTACCTCCACAGGGTGGTCCGACAACCCTAAATGAAATCACAGATGCTAAAAATAATCTGCGGACCAAAGAGGCTCTTCTAAGCACATTAACTGACTCAGAGCTCTCAAATGTTATTGACCTACCAACTGCCTATGAGATCTGGATTAAATTGGAACTTTTGCATGAAGGAGACGAGTATGTTAAATGTGTAAGGTTACAGAGTCTAAAAGGGAAATTTGAAAAACTGAAGATGAGAGATGATGAAAATATTACCACTTTTATGCCAAGAGTGAATGAGCTGGTTTGTGGAATTAGAAATTCTGGTGGAGTCTTGGAAGAAAATGAGATTGTTGGTAAAATTCTCAGATCCCTTCCTGCCTCTTACAAAATCAAGGTTGTTGCCATTGATGAATTCAGAGCCCATACAATTGTCACAAGAGACCAATTGGCTGGCAAACTGGCTGCTTTTGAAATGACCGAGTTTGGAGATGATCCCCCCAAAACTGAATCTGCATTCAAAGCCAGTGCCTCTGTGAAAGGTAAACAAGGATTTGATCAGGGAGAGAACTCATCAAGGAAATTGTCATGGTATGAAAAAGAAAGAAAAGACCTAGAAGAAGAAGAAGTAGAAACTGCTCAACTTGAAGCCCTCAGTGCAAAGAGACTGCCAAGACGATCCGGTAAGTATGAAGGAAAATTGTCTTTTAAGTGTTTTAACTGCAATAAGATTGGTCATTTTGCCTCAAGATGTCCGAAAAGATTTTCAAAGCCAAATCCTAACAGATCAAGGTTCCAAAAGAATTGTTACTATGTTCATGAAGAAGATGATAATGAAGGAGTAACAGATGATGAATCAGAGACAGGGAACAAATTCAGAAGTGAATGGGTGTTTATTGCCATCAAGGAAGAAGAACCAATATCCTCTGTATCTATCAATCATAAAGTTGTAGAAAGAGCTCTAGCTACCCAAGTTGAAGAAAAGAATGATTGGGTCATTGACAGTGGTTGCTCTCACCACATGACAGGTGACAAAAATAAGTTCATAGATTTGGAAAGGTATGAAGGAGGAGTGGTGAAGTTTGGTGATAATTCTGCTGGTAGAATCAAAGGAAGAGGAACTATTTCTTTTGATGGAAGAAACAAAACTGGTAATGTACAGTATGTTTAAGGTTTGAAGCACAATCTTCTTAGTGTTGGACAGTTGGTGGACAAAGGTTATGATCTTCGATTCAAGGATGGAAAATGCAAAATCTTTGAAAGATCTAGAACAGAGATTGCATTCAGTGCTCAAACTAAAGGTAATATCTTCCACTTGGTTGGTACTGGTAAAAGCTGCTTATTTGTTCAAGTTGATCAGAGTTGGTTATGGCATAGAAGGATGTGTCATGTGAATTTTGATAATATCATCAAGATAAGCAATACTCAGGTTGTAAGAGATCTTCCAAAATTGGTGAAACCTACTAACAACTTGTGCAAGGAATGTCAGTTGGGTAAGCTAAGCAGAGTCACATTCAAAAGCAAGGAACTATCTTCTACCAGATTATTGGACTTAGTTCACACTAATCTTTGTGGTCCGGCAAGAACCAGAAGTATTCAAGGTGATAGATACTTCATGCTGCTAATAGATGACTATTCCCAGATGATGTGGGTAACCTTTCTAAAGGAGAAATCAGAAGCTCTTGAGAAATTCAAAATATTCAAGGCTATGGTAGAGAATGAAATAGGAATAAAGTTGAAATGTCTGAGGTCTAATAGAGGTGGAGAATTCACATCCGGTGAGTTCATAGAATTCTATGAGAAACATGGAATTAAAAGACAGTTGTCTGCTCCGAGGACTCCACAGCAGAATGGAGTAGTGGATAGAAAGAACTGGACCATCCAGGAAGCATCTAGGACTATGATGATGGAAGCAAATGTTCCTCAGATCTATTGGAGAGAAGTTGTTAGCACTGCAGTCTATACTCTTAATCGAGTTCAAATCAGAAGCAATACCGGTAAGACCCCTTATGAACTCTGGTTTGGCATTACTCCTACTGTAATATATTTCAGAGTCTTTGGTAGCAAATGTTACATCAAAAGAGATGAAGATTTAGGTAAGTTTGATGCCAGAAGTGATGAAGGAATATTCTTGGGTTACTCTACTCAAAGCAAAGCATACCAGTGTTATAACAAGAGACTAAGAAAGATGATAGAAAGTACAAATGTAAAGGTTGATGAGGGAATAGAGAAACCCTCAAGGTTTTATGAATATGATGAAGATGATCAGAATGGTGTTCTAGTTCAAGGAGCTCAATCCTCTTCTGAAAGTCAGATTCAGACTGATTCAGTAAATCAGGAAGAAGAGATAGGTCTGAATGAGCCTGATCAAAAAGTAGAAGTGCAAGAAACTCCCAAAGTTCCAAGGTATGTAAGAATGAACCACTCTAAAGATCAGATCATAGGTGACAAAAGCAAAGGTGTGCAAACTAGAAGGAAAATTGCTCAAAATTCAGATGAATATTGTCTAATTTCAAAGATTGAACCTAAGACAATAAATGAAGCCTGCAATGATGAAAACTAGACCAAAGCAATGGAGGAAGAGTTGATGCAAATTGAGAAAAATCACACTTGGGATCTTGTTCCCAGACCTAGAAACAAGAATGTGATTGGAACCAAATGGGTCTTCTGGAACAAACTAAATGAAGTTGGTGAAGTAATCAGAAATAAAGCCAGATTGGTCTGCAAAGGCTACTCTCAAATAGGAGGAATTGATTTTGAAGAAACCTTTTCTCCGGTGGCAAGAATTGAAGCAGTTAGATTATTTCTTGCATTTGCTGCCTTCAAGGATTTCAAGGTGTATCAGATGGATGTCAAATCTGCCTTCCTGAATGGTGACTTAGAAGAAGAAGTGTACATTGAACAACCAGATGGATTTCAATTATCTGAGCATGGTGATATGGTCTGCAAATTAAAGAAGGCACTGTATGGACTAAAGCAAGCCCCAAGAGCATGGTATGAAAGATTAGACAAACATCTTTTAAATATTGGTTTCAACAAAGGTACTGCTGAGAGTAACTTATATTTCAAAATTGACCATGAAAACATCTTGATTGTTGAAGTATCTGTTGATAATATCATCTTTGGAGGAAGAGACAGTATGTGTAAAACCTTTGCAAATCAATTGAAAAATGAGTTTGAGATGTCAATGCTCGGTGAAATGAATTTCTTCTTGGGTCTGCAAATTACTCAGACAAAGAAAGGAATCTTTATTTCTCAGACCAAATATGTGAAAGAATTGTTGAGAAAATTTGGAATGGAAGATTCAAAGCCAATGAACACTCCCATGGCAACCGGATGTAAGTTGAGCAAAGATGATGACTCCCCTAAGGCAGATCAGATAAAGTACAGATCAATGATTGGAGGATTATTGTATCTCACTCAAACTAGACCAAATATAATGTAGGTTGTTGGTCTTGTTGCAAGATTCCAGGCTGATCCCAGAGAATCTCATGTCATGGCAATCAAAAGAATTTTTAGGTACCTAAAAGGAACAATTGAGTATGGTCTGTGGTATCCTAGAGATCATAATTTTTCTCTTCATGCATATATAGATGCAGATTGGGCAGGAGATGTGGATGACAGGAAGAGTACCAGTGGTGGAGCATTCTTTTTGGGGAAAAGATTGGCTTCTTGGCTAAGCAAGAAACAAGAGGCAATATCCTTGTCTACAACTGAAGCAGAATACATTGCAGTAGCAGGTAGTTGCACTCAAGTTTTGTGGATGAAGCAGATGCTAAGAGATATTAAAATAGAATATGAGGAGCCTATCACAATTTTCTGTAATAATTCAAGTACAATAAATATTTCTAAGAATCCAATGTTGCATTCTAAGACTAAGCATATATCTATCAAGTTTCACTTTCTGAGAGAACAAGTGAACAAGGATGAAGTCAGATTGGAGTATGTGCCCTCCAAGGATCAGATTACAGATATCTTTACTAAACCTCTGCCCAAGGACTCTTTTGAGTATCTCAGGGAGAAGTTAGGGGTTATTGCCCCTCCGGTGATGAACTAGGATGCACTGATGTGCATCAATCCGGTGGATATCATAGTCATATCTTGTGATCCAGATTGATGATAGGGAGTTGCTACTCAGGGGGAGCAGCTAGTATGTTATGAAGTAATGGAGTTGCACGTATGAGCCCTTTGCCATTGATGTCAAAGGGGGAGAGAAGACATGTGAAAAACAAGTGGTTGCTAATCAAAGGGGGAGAAATAAAGGAAGAGAAGACATGTGAATAGTTGTTGCTGTTAGGGGGAGTTGTGACAGTAAGGAGAAGTTCTTGTCTTGATGTTTTTTCACATCATATGTTGCCATCAATGACAAAGGGGGAGATTGTTGCAAGTATGGGCCTAACTGGTGTTGTCATTGATGTCAACATACTCATGTTGCATTAATGAGAAGGATTAGATGAGCTGTGTGTTGAGGATATTGAGAAAATTAGTCTCAATCAGGAACAGTGAAGAACAGTGATGACAAGAAGGTAAAAGTCCTTAATAGGTTGAGGATCAGAGGATGCGGTTTAAAGGGTTTGTAGATATAAGTCTTGAGATGCTCCAGTAAAGTTTTCAAAGGTTTGCATGAAGATCTGAAGAAGTTATGGTTGCTCAAGTAGAACCGGTTCCGGCAGGTGTTCAGAGGTGACAGAGTGCCACAGATAGGTCCGGTGAGATCCAAAATTTCATTATCCCATTCTGCGGATTTGAGGGAGTGTTGAGGATGTTCATGTGAAGTATCAACTAGATTAGTTCATGGTTTGAAGGTCTGGAAGAGCCTATTCATTTGTGACAGTGATGACAAACTGTGTTCTTGAAGCTCCGGATGAAGGAGAGAAGAATTCCAGTAGGATGATGAAGTGCGGATGTTCTTGGTGATTCAGGGAAGGTTATGATAATCGTTGAATCATGTCCAGTTCATATTGGTGGTTTGCATTGAAGTTAGAGTTTGCATTTGAAGAATAACCACCAGATATTGGTGTTCTTCTTGAGACTGGCCGACCAGATGTATTACACGTCTTGCGGATGTTCTTGTAGGTGTTTGCCGACTTAGATGATTGTTCCTAAGTCGATGCCTTGTATAAATAAGGGATTGTGAAGTCATTTTCAAATGTGTCTTGTGGTGATGAGTGTGTGGTAGCGAGGAGAAGTGCGAAAAGCAGAGCAGAAGTATTGGGCTTAAATGGAACTGATTCAAGCATGGTGAATATGCTATTCTCCAGTTCATGAAGGTGATACTTATTTCTTTGTAGACAGTGTGTTCTTGTAGGCAGTGAGCCTCTTGTGAGTAGTGTGCTCGGGTAGTGAGCCCTAATTGGCATGTGCCATTTTGTTCTTTCTATTCTTCTAACAGAGAATACATTCTTGGGTTAATCACCCCGTGGTTTTTCCCTTAACCAGGTTTTCCACGTCAAAATCTTGGTGTCTTATGTGTTGATATGTTTCTATTTTTTATTTGAATGCATTATGGCTCATGATTAATATTCTGCTAATCACTAAAGAAGATTTAAGTGTTTAATTTGAGAAAGTTTTGCACAACTGATTCACCCCCCCTCTCAGTTGTGTGCCCTAAGTCTAACAAATCCCAGGTGTACTTTGTAACTCAAGTTGGACACACTCTATGTACCTCCTTCTCCATTGCCCATAGCCCACCAAAAACCACCTTCTTCTTCCTTGAGTGTTCTCCGTGTCCTTTCCAAGTCTCGTGCATAAATGCATTATATAACCTTTTAAGGGGTGGTTTCTAAACCATCACATCCTTTCACAAAGGTCAAGTTATTAATAATTATTTAATAAACATAATAATTCCTCCCTTTTAAAAGGGGTTTTTATAATTATTCTTTGTTTATCTCCATTTTAACCAAAGGATCATAATATCCTTTATTTTTCCATCTCCCTTTTAATTATAAAGGGATAAATAAACTATATCCTCTTATAATTTTAAAGGGTTAATCATAAAAAAGCTTTCTTTTTCATTTTGGGGAAAAAGTCCCATAACAAAGATGAATGGGGATGAGCATTTGAAGATGAGGAGGATGTGTGTATGCTTGATATTTGGATCTAGACACTTGCCAAAGTGTGAGCTCTATCCATATACCCCCGCATGATCTATTGAGTGAGGTCTTGGTCTTGTCTCTTATGAAGGATTTGTTTCAAATTTGCTCTAGTGCAAGGCTTTCCCAGGGAGGTTTTGTTCAGGGACTGTGTAAGGGCTTCTTGCTCTCTGTGTGTGCTTAAGGAGAGGGCCATTGTTCCTACCTACATGGTGGAATGGGTTTGTCTAAGAAGTTCAGATCTATTATGTATTCTGCAATCAATGGTGTGGATTCAAAGTGTGTTGTAAGCATAGGTGAGATAGATGTTTGTGCTTAGATTTTTGCCAAGGAGTTGCTTGTTAACCTAGTAGTTTCCTTCAAGGATGTTGTGATATCAAGGTTGGATAAGGTGGTTACTTTGTCCCCTATTCTAATGCCTATTTTGGGGGTTGTGGTTGGCTACATCAATGGCTCTCTAGATGCTCAAGTTGTCAAAGGTAACTCTTCTCATGTTGCTTCATTCCATTTGGTCCCAATTGTGGAGGGTAAAGATTGGATGCTCAAAATACCTAATGCCCTTGTGTATAGATGGTCATCTAAGTTGAAGAATGCTCTTATTGGAAGATTTTTAGGATCTAGGCCTAATGTTGATTTTCTTAGAAACTAGGCTAAGAGAAAGAGGAAACTTCATGGTTTGGTTGAAATCTTGGTGCTTTTGAAGGGTTTCTTTTTTATTTCCTTTTCTCTCCATGAAGATTGTATCCAAACTCTCTTAGAGGGGCTATGGTTTTGGGGAAATTCTAGCTTGTTCCTTAAGAGGTGGAATCCAAGATTTGATTCCAACAAACCCATAACATTCAATTCAATAAAATTGTGGGTCTAAGGACATTTCCTTGAAGTCCAATCCTTGTAAAGTAGAATAACAATTCTACAAAAACATGCTCTAGTTTTGTTGAGAAAACTCTCCAAACTTCATAAGTCATTTTTAGGAATAAATTCCCCTTCTTCCACTAATTTGGGAGGGATGTGAGATTTCCTATTAACCTTAGATGGAGAATGGGTTTGACCAAAGCAAAATATAAATTAAATTTTTAAAAAATAAAATACTTACAAGGAGTATTGTTTGAGAGTAACGAGGCTTACCAACCTCCTTAAAGGGCTCACCTAAAGGTTGAGTAAGGTCTAGATAAAACACCACCACTTGATTTGCTTTATCACTGACATTGGGTTGCAAGTCTAATATAGATGTCGAGGCTTTAGCAATTACAACACTATTGTGTGGAGCATTGTTTCCCTTCTTGAAATATTTTTTGGCGGAAACCTAGAAGGTTAGAATGATTATGATGGGGAATGTGAAGAAGCATACTTAAGTGCATTTGATTTTAATAATTTTAGGTCAATGGGTTGGGTGTTAGGACTAGGTGTGCCATTCACCTTACAAGTCCTAAGTCTTGTAGTTATAATTTAATTATGTATATTATAAATAATGTCTAGTCTCCAAATATCATGGTGTGGGGCCATGTTGGACAACCATGTGAGGGAGGGGATTTATTTATTATTTATTTATTCTTTTGGATATTTGGGATATTGTGTAAAAACGAATTTAATAAAGAGGTTACAAAGAATCAATCAAGATTGCAAGTTGTTGTAAGATCTTTCATATTTGGTGCAATGACAAGGCAATCAATGCCCTCATGGACCACCTACGATTGGGATCTTGGTCAATTTGACCATTATGACAAAATCTACAACATCTATAACATGTAAGGGGCGTGTAAGGAGTGTAAGAGAAGTTACATACTATTTTGAGATGCTTGACCATGACCATAGGGGTGTTGAATTTTTGCTAGGGATCATGGTTTTAACTCATGGTCTTGGATGCCACTTGATGGTTTCTTGTTTCTGACTTTCCTATATATTGGACGCATGAGATAGTGGATTGAGTGGTTATTTCTAGGTACTCTTATGCAGTTATCTATTATTAGAGGGATAAGTGGATTATATTAATGCACTTCATCTTTTGAGAATAATACAAGCTTGGGTCTCTTTGGGGTGGAAATTTTCCCGGTAAGGATTTCTCCATGTATATCTAGTATAATGGTTTGCATTTTTATAAGTTTTTTGATTTGTTATATTTATTCTCCATTATTTCATTGATATAATTTTTCTGGCTTAATCACATCATAATTGGATTAAATTCTATATTGTTCATTAATTCCATTCTGTCATTTACCCTATATTTAACATTTGGTATTAGAGTTTTAGTTAGATTGTAGAAAGGAATGTCTTTCTTATAGTGTTGTTAGGTTTTTTGTGATTGTAGTGGGAGTATTATTTTAGTGGTTTTACATATCCAATTGTGGTTAGAGAATCAATTGCAAGCACATCAGATCAGATATTGAAACATTTAATGGTTTTGGATACAAGTTGTGGAAACTAAAAATGGAGTATCTCTTAGAGGAGAGATATCAGGGTAGAGATGTGACACATAAGGATAAGCTTGAGGATATGTCTAATGTATATAGCAAAAAGATAGACAAAAAGGATCAAGGTAAAATACATCTATGTCTCTCCAATTCAGTCCTTCTAAATATCTTCGAGGAGACTAATGCACATAGCCTATGGAAAAGGATTAATGAATTTATCAAATAAAGAATCTAGCAAACAAGATTTATTTAAAATAAAATTATATTCCTTAAAAATGGAGGAGGAGACTCTATACCTATAGTGTTTAGCTATAGGTATTAGTTTGTAATGAATAGGGTCTACGTAGTGCCATTGATGATAGATGGGAAAACAAGACCTAATTTTAAGAGCACTCTCACTGATGGTGGAAACTATAAGGACAAGTCTCCTCTTTAATACATTGAATGTCACTATTGAAATGAAAAGATTTCACTTATATGCTTGGAACATCCGGTAAACATGCAACATATTTCAACAATTAACAAGACAGGCAAACAAACATAAAATTGTATATTTACAGAACTCTATAAACTGAAATACCTATAGAAGTCAAATGAAACCAAAAAAAAAAAAGCATTCCAGAAAAGAGTACAATTAAAGAAAGTCAGAAATCTGGCTGAGAATCTTTATGAGGATACAGAATCTGCCTTTTGTGTGTTTCCTGATCCCTGAGTAGGCTCTGTAAACAACAAAAGAATATTTAATTTAATGGGTATCGAACTTTTGGAGCAGTTGCAGGATAATCTGCCCCTCAAAAAGGACCATTTGATTCTTTCAGAGAAGAAAAAGACTGGTCTGGTGTTGGAGGACATTGTCAATGGCTTCTGCACTTTTGGAGCAGTTCCAGGATAATCTGCCCTTTAAAAGGGCCATTTGATTCTTTCTTCAGAGAAGAAGAAGACTGGTCTGGTGTTGGTGGACACTGTCAATGGCTTCTGCACTCCTGGCTATGGCAATCTGGTATTTGCTTTCTTACTGTAAAAATTCCAATTTTTTGGGCTTCTGTGTTTGAACATTGTTTTAGGATAGCAGTAGCGTGCCGTTGGGATAATTAAATGTGATGTGGGTGGCGTTGGCAAAGGATTCGATGGTTAGATCGCTGGAATGGGTTTTGCTTAGGGGAGATTTGAAGGGGTGGAAACTCTTTTACAAGAATAAAATAGTTGGTCAAATTTTCAGGTCCAAAACAAAAGAAAGATAAGATGAGAAAGAAACATAGGATTTTGTAATCAGTGAATTTATGTTATCTGGAAATGTAATGACTTACATAAATAAGAACCTGAGGAATGCGTTCTTTTAAAAAAATATCTGTTTGGTTCTATTTTGTTTTTTAAATATTTGTTCGAAATTTAGTTGATTGGAAAAAAATCCCATAAGAAATACCTTGGATCTGTGTTTTGAATTTTTTAAGTTTCTGTTGGGTTTAACGCTTCGAATTAGCAGGCAAGCAAGAATGTCATGTTAGCATGCACCACTCTATTTAAACATCATCCATTTTACTGGTCAAATAGTCAATAGCAATTTTACACCTCATCCACAACAAAAAGTGGTAAATATTTATCCTATTTTTATTGGCCAAAATTGACCTTTGACTGTTGAAGTGGATGATGTTTAAAAATATATACATACGGAGAAATGAGAACTAAGAGAACACCATAAGAACAACTACCACAATCACACAATTAGTGTACGACACATGCCAATACTTGTTTATGAAAAATACATATAGATCTAGAGATAGCCACCAATGCCTCAACAACATCATATACAACAACATCATATAAGGTGAGATTCCTCATTGCATGAGGAAGAGACCTGCTACAAAGCAAATATGAATCATTGCCTCAACCACAAGACAGAAAAAAACAAAAAAAAATCCTACCACAAAAGACCAATAGGAATGGGATCAAAGGGAGACCGTAGCAACATAGAATTATACTTGCAAGAACATGTGCAGCCACTGCAAGATTAAAGAAACTACACACATGAGGATCCACTGCAAATGGGATAATAAAAGTTGAACAGTTGAAGTATACTCCTTTGTAGTGAGAATAGACAAGTCAAGAGCACGTGGTACCAACAACAAGTAAGAGCAGGTAATCAGGAGACAGAACAAGACAACAGTGGGCACCACAAGTGAAAGATAGTGCATTTTATAGGTTGCAATGAAGAGAGCACATGAGTGATGACCTATAGAAGATAGCTGGGCAAACAAAAAAGTACTACATCAATAGAAGCACTAAGTTTGAGAATGAAATTTCGGCACGGACCAATAGGGGAGTTAGATTTTTTACTTGGATTTGGGTTCTTAGTTTGGGCCCATGGATTTGGATCCATAGTTTTGTAATCCACTTGTGGTTATTGTTTCTGTTTGCTCTATATTAGAGGCATGGGATAGAGGTGATGTATGTTTATTTGTAGGTACTCTGACATTACCAAAATATTGTTAGACAGGAGAAGATTGTATGAGTTGTATTGATGTAGTTGTTTCTACTTGATTAATATAAACTCATTATCTCTTTGGTGGTAAAATCATTGCTTGTCTTGTACTACTCCTGTTTAATTAAATATTAAAAATGTTAAATTAAAATGCTTACAGCACACTACTTGATTTGAGCAATTATCACAAATTCATCCCGGCACGGGGTGAGTGGTTAATTTAATAAGTTCAATGCACACCATAAGATTTGTGAATTGAGAAAGAGGTTTGAGGGTGAAAAGGTTGAAATAGTTTAGTTCTTGTATTGTTTTAGTTTAGTTTCTTGCATTGAATGTTCCTCAATTGACTTTCCTCACGTCTTGTAATACTCTAGTTTAATTAAAAAGTGAAAATGAATCATTCACTCACTTTGCTAATGAGGACCTAAAGTTTGAAACACATTTAGAGTTTATCATTACAAATATTTTCTTTTGCCAATAATTGAGTCTCCTCTCTTTTATTTGTGCATTTTATTTTTGTGTTAATATCCTTTGTATTGCTACACTTTCAATCGTGCAATAAAAGACAACCAAAAGAAAAGGAAGAAAGGAAAATAATGTATTTTGAGACTAAGGTTGAGAAGTTGGAAGATACACATGTTGAAGAACAAAATAATGGGTTTGAGGATGTAGAGGAAGAAGAGGATTTAGGTGAGAGTTATGAGCAGGTTGAGTATGCAATAAAATAGAGAGAATCCTTTAATCCACCCTTGAGACAATCCATGAGACAACATAACCCAATTGACATGTATAACCCACAAATTTTTTATTATGTATTTGCTTTGTCATGTATTGATGATGAATTGAGATCTTTTAAGAAGGTTCTCTCTTCAAAGGAGCATGATTTAGGGATGGAGGCCATGTGTAGAGGAGATGATGGCCTTGGATAGATGTGACACTTGGGATCTTGTGAGTTTTCCCAAGGGAAGGAAGCTCATTGGTTGCAAGTGGGTGTTCAAGAAGAAGTTCAAAGTACATGATAATTTGGAGAGGTACAAGGCCATAATAATGGCCAAGGGCTACTTTCAAAGAGAGGCAGTAAATTTTGGTGAAAATTTTCGCATGTTGCTAAATTGTATTCCATTAGATTCCTACTTTCTATTGTTGTTGATTGTGACTTTAAAGTAGAGAAAATGAATGTTAAAATTGGTTTCTTACATGCAAATCTTGAAGAAAAAATTTGCATGCAACAACCACATGGTTTTGAGGCAAAAGAGGAAGAAAACTTAGTATACAAGTTAAAACAATCAATTTATGGTTTGAAACAATTACCTTGGATGTCATATCAAAAGCTTGATGTGTTTACATTTAGGTTGGGTTTTGTTAGAAGTGAAGAAGATCACTATGTTTACATTAGATGTATTGATGATCAGATTCTAAGTATTATCTCGTATGTTGATGACATGTTGTTTATTGGTAACAACAAGACGATAATTAGGGAGCTTAAAGCTTCTAAGCTTTCTAGTGTGTTTGATGTGAAGGATATATGGGCAACAAAATTCATTTTGGGAATACAAAGCAATAGGGACCAAGTTCATAGAAAGCTTTGGCTGAGTCAAAGTAAGTATGTTAACACTATTTTGTGATGGTTTTCTATGCATGATTGTAAATGAGTGACTATTCCTTTACTTATAAGAACTAAGATTTCATTGAATATGTGTCTTAAGTTGAATGAGGATTTTAAGGATATGTATATGTGCCTTATACTAGTGTTGTTGGTAGCCTAATATGCAATGGTTTGTACTAGATCATATATTGCTTAAATAGTGGGAGTTCTTAGTAGGTTTATGTCTAACCTTGGTAAAGAGCATTGGACTTGTGTTAAAAGGGTATTTAGATATTTGTAAGGAACTTCTAATTATTGCTCATGCTATCATGGTTCTAATGACGTGGGCAATATATTAGACATATGTAAGGCTTTGTTGATGCAAGTTGGGTAGGTGACTTGGATAGTTAGAAGTCCACTAGTGGCTATGTTTTACTTATTTAGTGGTACTATCAATTAGATGAGTAAGAGGCATCTTGCAATCACTTTGTCCACTACCAAAGTAGAGTATATGACTATTACACATGCTTGTAAAGAGGCAGTTTAGTTAAAGAGACTATATTTGGAAGTTGTTTTTTATTATAGGGTGGTTCATATCCACCGTGACAATCAAAGTGCTATTTGTTTGGCTAGAAATTTTATGTACCATGCTCATATGAAACATATTAATGTTCAATATCAGTTTGTTTGTGAGATAATGGAGAGTGGTAAGGTCATAATTCAAAAAGTTGACACTTTGGATAATTTTACAGATTCACTTATGAAACCATTGAGCATGGATAAATCCTCTTAGTGCAGGGAGGCCATGGGGGTTGTATCCTATACTTGATTCATTTTATGTTTTCCTATTTATGTCATTGCAATATATAATATCAAGTGGGAGAATGTTAGGATAGTGTGATAATTAAATTGTAATTTTAATGTATAATGTCAAGTCTCCAATTTTCTTGGAATGGGTAACATGGATACTCATGAGGATTCGTGGGCTATTATTTTACTATTATTCTTTGGATTATGTGAGATATTGTTGTAATGGCATTGAATAAGGGAGGTTACAAAAAGAGCTCAAAGATTTGGGGTTATGGAGCATCTTTCTCAAGATAGGCTATGACAATACAATTATTGCACTCATGGAGTGCCTAGAAATGAGAAAGTGAGCTTAATGACATCTTATGGCGGAATCTATGACATGTTAGTGTGTAAGAGGAGTTACATTATATTCTTGAAAGATGATCTTCATGATTGGGGGTGTTGGATTTCTAACTTGGATTTAAGTGCCTGATATGGGCCCATGGTTTTATATCCTTAGTTTTGTCGACCACTTGTGGTTTCTTGTTTTCATTTGCGAGCTATATATTGGAGGCATGTGATAGAGGTGATGTATGATTATTGTACGTACTCTCACACTACTAGACTATTGTTAGACTAAAAAAGATTGTATGTGTTGCATTGAAGTACTTGTTTCTACTTGATTGATACAAGCTCAATATCTCTTTGGTGGTGAAGTTTTTTTCTTGAAAGGGTTTCTCCACATATACCTAGTGTCATACATGTTTTCTAATTTCTTATTGTTGTTTTACATGCTTATTCATATTCTATTTTAGATTTATGGGTAATGGCATATACCTTTAATTGAGTTAATTGGATTTGCACACGTTATGCTTATACTATCAATGTTAGTGTTCACCAAATTTTCTCAACAAATAGCACTTGCAGTGTTCAAAAACATGGAGAGCTTTTGCAGAGTACTTGTAGAATGACTAACAATGTCAATGCCTATTTTAAGGTTCACTACAACAAAATAGCCCTTCCCCATTGCAACAAATGTGTTAATCATACCAAATTTTACAATAGTAAAAAAATTAGTATACTTAGTTATTGTAAATGTGACTAGATTATTTCACATTTTACAAGTCTCAAATAAGTATATGACATAACATGAACTAGTTGGCAAAAGTATAAAGCTCCCCATTGATGCACTTTTTCTTACATACAAAATATTGTAGCATAAAAACTAGTACCTTCTTTAGTTGTTCTAACTTTGTAATCTATACTCCTCATGTTTCATCCTTTCGATCATAAAACCAATCCTCAACATGATATAATATTGTAGTTAAACCATCTCTTTCTTGTTTTGTGACAAATTGCTGACATTTTCACCACATCCAATTAGATTCAAATATGAGCTTGGAGGGATTGCTACAAACAACGAATGCAAAGATTTAAATGTAGGTGAAAAGAAATAGTAACTAGGGCTTTAATGTTGAATCTACCTAATCCTCAAGGTGGGTTCCATAAACAGGTTATGCAGTATGAAAAGTGTTTGCTACTATCGCAATGAATTAATAAAATGCCAAGACACATAAAACAAGAGAGTTATGGTGGGAAAATTACTAGTTCAAAGCAAACAATAAAGAAAATGATAAAGAAAATGTGAACAAATATATAAGCTATAATGTTTAGCTATAGGTATTAGTTTGTAATGAATAGGGTCTACGTAGTGCCATTGATGATAGATGGGAAACTAGCCTCCTCTTAAATACATTGAATGCACTCTTGAAATGAAAAGATTTTCACTTCTATGCTTGTAACACCCCGTAAACATGCAACATATTTCAACAATTAACAACAAAGGCAAAACAAACATAGAATTGTTGTATTAACTGACATTTAATACTACTTTATCCATATACTATATACACATCCATAAACAAATGACCGGGTGGAAACTTGGAAGTTTCCGTTGTCTATTTACAGAATAATCCCTCTATAAACTGACAAAACCCATAGAAGTCAAATGAAACAAAACAAAAAAAGCATTCCAGAAAAGAGTACAATTAAAGAAAGTCAAAAATCTGGCTGAGAATCTTTGTGAGGATACAGAATCTGCCTTTTGTGTGTTTCCTGTTCCCTGAGTAGGCTCTGTAAACAACAAAAGAGTAGTCAATTTAATGGGTATGGAACTTTTGGAGCAGTTGCAGGATAATCTGCCCCTCAAAAAGGGCCATTTGCTTCTTTCTTCAGAGAAGAAGAAGACTGGTCTGGTGTTGGTGGACATTGTCAATGACTTCTGCACTCCTGGCTATGGCAATCTGGTAATTGCTTTCTTACTGTTTAAAAATCCAATTTTTTGGGCTTCTGTGTTTGAACATTGTTTTAGGATAGCAGTAGAGTGCCGTTGGGATAATTAAATGTGATGTGGGTGGCGTTGGCAAAGGATTCGATGGTCAGATCGCTGGAATGGGTTTTGCTTAGGGGAGATTTTAAGGGGTGGAAACTTTTTTACAAGAATAAAATGGTTGGTCAAATTTTCTGGTCCAAGACAAAAGAAAGATAAGATGAGAAAGAAACATAGGATTTTGTAATCAGTGAATTTATGTTATCTGGAAATGTAATAACTTACATAAAAAGAACCTAAGGAATGCGCTTTTTTAAAAAAATATCTGTTTGGTTCTATTTTGTTTTGGAAATATTTGTTCGAAATTTAGTTGATTGGAAAAAAATCCCATAAGAAATACCTTGGATCTGTGTCTTGAATTTTTTAAGTTTCTGTTGGGTTTAACGGCTTCGAATTGGCAGGCCCAATTTGGGCTCAGGCTCGATCTTTCCAAAATGGTAGGCAAAAACTCAGGAAAAAATGGACCCAATTTGAATTCATCAAAACTCGATCAAATTCATTAAAGAAAATAAAAAGTTCTCCATGCTGGAAATCCTGTTATTTTTCCTCTTGTAGGTGCTTCAAAGCAAAAATTTAGATGTTAAAGTGGGGCAGAGGGCAGTATGCCAACTTCAAAGTTTTTTTCCGTTTTGATTTTGGGTTTTATTAAGTTGTGAATGTCCCAAGTTGATTTAGCTGGAATTTTTCAAGGCCTGTATATAATCTGTCATACACTAAAGTGTCCCACATCTTTATCTCATGCTTTTCTGAAAGATTTGTCAACCGATTGGTTTTGTGACTTGTTCCTTCAAAGAGTTGAAATGGAAGACTTAAAAATTAAGCTCTTTCCTGAGTTACTCAAATTGGTGAATTAAGCAGCATTTTCACATTACCAATTTGCAAACAAGTGTGACGGTTCCATATAAATTGTTTCTAATTATGCATTGGTATAGTCCATTTGAATTAAAAAAGACTATGATGCTAAGCATTGTATCATATGTTGTCTCAATTCTGATGCAAAATTAATACGTTTTTGGGAAGAACAAAAATTAATATGATCCTCCTCTAGCAGGCTCCTCAAGTCCCCAATCAACAAATAAATTCTATGGTGGAGGAGAGCGCAAGACTGGCCAAGGAATTTAGTGCTCGAAAATGGCCAATGCTGGCATTTCTCGATACACATTATCCAGATAAGCCAGAGCCTCCTTATCCTCCTCATTGCATAGTAGGAACTGGTGAAGAAAACCTTGTTCCAGGTATTGTTTTATTTAGTTAATTTTGTGTATTTCCTTTTCCTTGGGAAAAATAAAGGTTTAACTTTAGGTTCTTAAGGCATCATTGTCTTACTTAAGAGCTGACTATCTTATATATTCAGCTAATTCTTGGAGGACCCCATTAACTTTTCTTTAACATCCTGGGAACATTGGCATGATTTCAGCAACTTAATTTGCATTTTTATTTTTATACTTGACAGCCCTTGAATGGTTGGAGCATGACCCAAATGCAGTCATTAAACGTAAGGATTGCATCAATGGGTTTATTGGTTGCATACAAAGGGATGGCTCCAATGCATTTGTTGATTGGGTGAGAGCTAATGATATTAAAGTGGTAAGTTTGGAAACTCCCTTGTTTAATTCTTAAACTAGGATTATTACAACTCTTAACAGTGTAGAAGGTTCATTTTGTTCTCTAACATTTGTTTTGTCTAATATAAAATTTGAAATAAGCCAACAATGCCAGTTCATGAACAAGAGATCTTGGATGTTTTTTCTATCAGTTGCATAAATGTCGTAATCTCTGAGAGATGGTTCGACTAAAATTTGAATAAGCATAAGTTAAATAGATAATGTTATCCAAAATACTATGAGAACAAGCATAGGATGCTTGGGCTGATGTCCTAATGATAATGGAGGATACTCCAAATTGCTTTTAAATTTTTTTATGAAATAAAAATTTCAAATGAAATTTAGTAATCTGATCTTTCATCCTTTATTTGATTGTTTCTCGTTTGATACATCTTTTAAGATTTTCAACTAGACAGATTTCCTTTTGTCATTATTGTAATGCATGTGGTATTTGACAATGCAGGAATTGGTAGCAGGCATATGTACTGACATATGTGTGCTAGACTTTGTAGTAACTGTTCTATCAGCAAGGAACTGTGGCCTTATCCCTCCTTTGGAAGAAGTTGTAGTATACTCTTAAGGATGTGCAACTTATGATCTTCCTCTACATATTGCCAAAACTATAGATGGTGCATTTCCTCATCCACAGGTGTGCAAACTACCTTCCAATGGCTATATTCATTGTTTTTGGAATATGGATATAGTAAAGAGAAGATCCCTCATAATGCTTGTAATCAAATATGGTATATGTCTTCATTTTTTTTTTTCTCTGTATTTTCTATAATTCATGTGGCCCTAATCCTAACATCAAGAGGTGCAATTGCCAGTTATACATTCAAAGAACATTTAAAAACCTAATGCATGATGAAGGTCACATTGGTAGGGAAAAACAACTCAGAATCCACTTATTGTTTCAGACAGGGCCCCTAAATGTGTATTTGATAAGTCTGCTAGCTAGAATGGCAATGTTTTATTAATTATCGTTTTCAGTACATTTAATTTTATATAAGTAATAATTTGCAAATTTTAGACTAGATGGATGGCCCTATCCATATTGACCCTCTGCATAAGAAGATGCATTTTAGATAAAAAGGTAGCTGTTAGTAATTGCATGAATGGCATTTGAGTCGAACATTTTATCATGTCACAAGGCATTGTCTTCATAAAAGATAAAATGGGTTTAGACATTGTCCCTTAAATAACACGCTCTGTGTCTTTAAAACTTAAGGGAAAGTGAGTAAAAAGTATTTTAAAAATCCATGGAGGCTGGTTAGAAAGGCTCTTAATGAAACAGTAGCAAACATTTTGTGGATGTCTACAGACCTACTTGATAGGGAAACGAGATAATATGATGGTTCATTCTCATTTTAAATTGTCATTTACTATTGATAACTTATCATTTTAGTGCATTTTTGTATACTGTTTTCTCCTTTATGCAGGATGTAACTCACCACATGGGCCTGTATTTTGCCAAGTCCAGGGGAGCTGAAATTGTGGACAAGATCTTGTTCATTTAGAAAATGGATGTTGTAATTTGGTTAACTTAATTTATTTTATATGTTAAATTTGTAGAATTTATTTTGTCTATCTAATTAAGTATTTTAATTTATAATTATTTTATCCATATCTTGTTTTATTGGGAGTGGCCATATATACTATTTTGATGCCTCGCCTCTTTACTTTCACATTTACTATTTTTTTATTTCATCTTTTTCATAAATAGCTAGAATCTTGAACACAATACAAGAAGTAAAAGTAAATACTTTTGCATTTGAGTAAGAAGTAAAAGTAAATATTTTTGCATACTTTTTTTTGAAACTACTTTAGAAAGTTTTTAATTTCATTCACTTTATAAGTAATGTAATAATGTTACATGTCTCTTGATGTATTTGTGGGATTTAGTCTATTTGTATATAAAATTTTAACCTTTATAAGAATCATATGTTTGTGTAGAGATGAAAAGTGCATATTTTGCACTTTTCCTTCTTGTTTAGCACTTGCTCTTAACACCTTGTTTAATAAGCATAACTATGTCTAGTTTATGACCATTTGGTGCACTAACTATTCCAAAACCTACACCCCATTTCACAATAAACTATGTTCAAAGCTAAGCACCCTAGTCTATTTTAGCCCATGTCATTCCCTTACATCAAATGCTATCGTGCATGGTTGCATCCATAGTGTTCAAATTTTGACTTTTCCCATTTTGACTCTTACTTTTCCACTTCACTCTATATATCAATAGTATTCCATGCCCAAATGACCATGCATGGCTAGATTATACTTAATAAAAGAGGAATTAAGGGGATGAACACACAAGAGGTAAAGGTAGAAAAAGCATCAATAGGCATTTATAGGTAGAAGCATAGCAACACATAATCATAGCATAGTAGAAACCAGAGGCCTAAGAAACACTCCATACACATCCACACTAATACTACCCTAGATCACCTAGACATCCTATAGTCCTTCCAAGATCCAACCTCCAACATTTCAAATCTATTCTTGGGACTAGACTAAGGCACAAGGGAAAAGTTAGATGCTTCCACACCCTAGCACAAATCCCTAAGGGTGCCCACAACACCACCTCATTCGAGACAATATTTTTGTTATAGGTATAGGTTGCAAGTTTACAATGTACTAGACCATGGCCGACTAGACAGTCGATGGATGGGATTGCAATTGTACAAACATGATCGTGCCAAAGAAGACAATACCATGCACAATGACGTCCACTTGGCACAAAGCAAGAAGACAAACACAAAGATTTTGATGCAACTTCTTGGTGCAGTCATGGTAGGAGGGTTCACAGAATGAACTGTCCAGACTGTGCAACAAGAGTGAACACAACGGAAACAACTCAAAGATAAGAAACAAACACAGATTCAGTCATTCAGTATAGCATAGAATTCAAATACAGATCGGCCAGCAACATGTAGACTTACAATTGGGCTCACAGGCCTGATTATAGAATATCAGAATATGCACAAGATATAGCTTTGAAGTTCCCTTGTGAAAGAGCTGAAGTTCCCTTGCAAAAGAACTAACTATCAATTATCTCTATGATCATGAACTACTTTCCTAAGGATCTATTACATCAATATATATCAACTCCGGATCATAAGATTCCTCCGCGTTGGCCAAGGAAGATCACAAACTCTAATGAAGAGTTGTAATGTGTGTACACGGATAGGTCGGACCTAATCATGTAGAACACCTCCACAAATGAATGGAATGAAGTACGGATCTCAGAGAAGGTCGGCCATGAACCAAACAACATTGAATGATGTGCAATTAGGCTCCACAAGTCGAGGGATGCTCCGCAAGTTTTCTCCTTTAGTTGATGTGTCTGAGATTGTCAAGATGCTCTGTTTCGAGAAAACAGTCGATCTTTTGATAGCGATAACTTTCCAGTAACTGATCCAAATGCTCTGAATTCTAGATATGATGTAGATGAATGAATCTAGAAGCTAAGTCCAATTTCACAAAGTCTAAAATGTAACTGCGGCAGAATGTAGACCAAAATACAGAAACTGCTACTGACTGAACTGAACTGGAAAATGAAAGAAGCAAACTGAACTACAAACAAACTGAAATGCAAATATTTTTGGTTGATGCAAGATTGCTCTTGAACCAGGGATGCTCCTGCATCAGACATCCGGGGTTATTGAAGAAGTGAGTCCCTCACTTTGATGGGGCTAGAGGGAAACCAAGGTGGTCTACCTCAGCTTGAGAAATCCGTGATGAATCTTCTTTTGGTCTACCTTTCCACTTCACAAGGTATTCTTTGTATTGTCTTCCTCTAGTGCTGCGTCCAACTCTACTGTCCAAAATATCTTCAATCTTCTCTGGTGCTTATTGTGGTAACTGCTTCTTCAAGTCCTCAGCCATGTTGTCACTGAACTCTGCTTCATGATACTGATAAAGGTCTACAATATTGAAAATAGGTGAAATACCCAATGTCTCTGGTAGCTCCACTTCATATGCATTTCCTAAATCAAATTTTCTGAGTATCCTACAAAGTCCAAACTTCTTCATCTTAAACTTGTTATATGTTCCAACTGGAAATCTTTCTTTCCTCAAGTATACCATCACTTCATCTCCAACTTCAAATTCGTTATGTCTTCTCTTCTCATCTGCTTGTTCTTTATATTTGATGTTCATATCCTCCAAATGCTTCTTAACCTAATTATGCACTTTCCTCATGTGATCTACAAATTCTTCTGCTTCTGCACTTCTTTCTTCTGTCATATCCATATCTCTCAATTCGGCAACTCATCTAGGATTCACTCTGGTAACAATCTCAAAAGGTGTGCTTCCGGTACTCCTATTCACTGAATTATTGTATGCAAACTCTACTTGTGAAAGAATCAAGTCCCAACTTCCTGCCTTCTCTCCAACCAAACATCTCAACAAGTTTCCCAAACTCCTATTCACTACCTCTGTCTGTCCATCAGTCTGTGGATGAAATGTTGAACTGAACTTCAAATCTGTCTTCATCTTCTTTCAAAGTGTCTTCCAAAAATATCTAAGAAATCTAGTGTCTCTGTCTGAAATTATACTCTTAGGTAATTCGTGCAATCTTACAATCTCCTTGAAAAATAGGTCAGCTACATGCACTACATCAATTATCTTCTTACAAGGTATGAAATGTGTCATCTTTGAAAATTTGTCCACCACTACAAATATTGAATCATGTCCTCTCTATGTCTTAGGCAATCCCATCACAAAATCCATACTTATGTCATCCCAAGGTCTCTCTGGTACTGTCAAAGGTTTATACAATCTAGTATTCTGACTACTCCCTTTTGCAACTTGACAAACCCTACAACTCTACACAAATTTCCTAACATCCTTATGTATCTGAGGCCAAAAGTAGTTTTCACTCACCAAAGCCATTGTCTTGTCAATGCCAAAATGTCCTACCAATCCTCCACTATCTTTCTCCTTGATCAAATTATCTCTCATTGGATTTCTAGGTATGCATAGCTGATTTCCTCTGAACAACATATCTTCTTGAATGAAATAGTCCAACCACTTACTCCTATCTGTCACAACAGGTTCCTTACATACTTTCCAAGGTTCTACAAAATTAGTGTCTCCCTCATACAGATGCTCCAATTCATCAAAACCTATTACTTCAACTCTCATCTCTGTCAACAAGTTTCTTCTACTCAATGCGTCAGCAACTTTGTTTGATTTTCCACTCCTATGCTTCAATACAAATGTATAACTCTGCATGAACTCTACCCATCTCATATGTCTCTTATTCAACTTACCTTGACTATTCAAATACTACAAAGCTTGATGATTTGTATACAACACAAACTCTTTAGGCAGCAAATAATGTCTCCACTTCTTCAAGGCTTGAATTATGGCATAGTTTTCTTGGTCATAAACTGAATATCTTCTCCTTGCATCATTCAACTTCTCACTAAAATATGCTACAAGTCTACCTTTTTGACTTAACACTACTCCAATTGCATTCCCACTTGCATCACAATCTACTTGAAATACCTTATTGAAATCCGGTAATGATAAAACGGGTTGCTCTATCACTTTCTACTTCAACAGTTCAAAACTTCTATCTGCTCCTGATGTCCACTTAAAATATTTTCTGTCACCCCTCATTATCTCTGTCATAGGGTTACAAACTGAACTAAATTTTCTAATGAACTTCCGATAGAAACTAGCCAATCCATGAAATGATCTAACTTCTCCAATGCTCTCCGGTGTAGGCCATTCAACTATTGCTCTTACTTTCTCAAGGTCCATCTTCAATCCTTCCGCAGAAACCACAAATCCCAAATATACAAACTATTCCTTCATGAAACTACACTTCTTGATGTTTATCAGCAATTTCTCCTCTCTCAATCTCTGCAAAACTTGTCTAAGGTGTTGGTTTGTCTTACTGAAAATCAGAATATCATCCAAGTATACAATCACAAACTTACCCAAGAATTTCTTCAAGACCTCATTCATCAATCTCATGAAAGTACTCGGTGCATTTGTCAATCCAAAAGGCATCACTAACCACTCATATAGTCCTTCATTTGTCTTAAAAGAAGTCTTCTATTCATCTCCTTCTCTGATTATGATCTAATGGTATCCACTCTTCAAAACTATCTTTGTGAAATATCTTGCTCCACTCAAACAATCCATTATATCATCCATCCTAGGTAAAGGGAATCTATACTTAACTGTGATCTTGTTTATTGCTCTAGAGTCTGTACACATTCTCCATTCTCCATCTTTCTTCAGTGCTAACACTGTAGGTACTGAACAAGGGCTCAAACTTTCTCTGATCAAACCTTTCTTCAACAACTTTTGTATCTGTCTATTCAATTCTTCATTCTCTTTCGGTGTCATTCTATGTGCTACTTTATTAGGCAAACTAGCTCCCGATATAAGATCCATGTGATGACTGATACTCCTTATAGGTGGCAATCCTGCAGGTACATTATCTGATATGATGTCTTCATACTCTGTCAGCAACTCTTTTATCTCCTTTGGTTGTGATTCCTTAGTCTCCTTCTTCAATGTTTCAGGCTTCTTAGGAATCAAAGCAAAACACATATTCTCATGTCTCAAACCATCCAGAAGTTTTCTTCCATCTACCAAATAGATTCTAGCATTCCCACATACTTCACTCTTAGGATCATCTTCCAAAGGAATCAAAGTAATTCTCTTCCCATTTGATGTTATAGTGTATGTATTCTTTCTCCCATCATGTATAGCCTTCCTATCATACTGTCAAGGTCTACCCAATAAGATATGACATACATCCATAGGCATAATATCACACAAGACTTCATCCTGATAAGATCCAATATAAAATTTCACCAAACATTGTTCACTCACTAGTACCTTATGATCATCCTGAATCCATGCTATCTAATAGGGCTTAGGGTGTTTCAATCTTTCCAACTTCAGCTTAGTCACCATCTCCTCTGAAACTAGGTTGTCTGAACTACCACTATCAATAACAACTTTACAACATTTACCTCCTGATTTGCATCTAGTTTTGAACAAACCTTTCCTTTGCGGTGGTTCTTCATTTGTCTCTGCTTGAAATAGTGCTCTCCTCATCACAAGTGATTCTCCTTTCTCTGGTTTACCAACTGAATTCGGTGATCCAACAGGTTCTTCCACATAGGCTGATTTTCCACTGTTCTCTGTGCTCTTGCTTGTACTACCTTGATTACATTCAAATGCTCTATGTCTTTCACCTCCACACTTGAAACAAGTGCCTCTAAATATTCTCTTATCAAATCCTCTTCCTTCTCTTATGTATCCTTCATTCTGGTATGCACTAGGGTTTCCTCTCCGGTAAAAAATTTTGTCATCCTTCTGGTATGCATTATTATCTCTGTCCTCCTTAAATGTGTTGTCAAACTTGTTCTACTCCGAATGTGATCTGTCTCTAGAAAATGTTCTTCCTCTGAAATTTACCTCCTCCACCTCTCTGTCTCTGATCATGTCTCTTATTTAGCTTTTCTTCAACTTTTAGGGCAAACTGATATGCCTCTTCCAAAGATGGCATCCTCACCAAACTTAGTTCTTCTTGAATGTTCAATCTCAGTCCATTGATGTATTTAGCCACTTTCTCTTTGCTTGCTTCGCTATGTCCTATCCTTATAATCATCTTATGAAATTCTTCAGTATACTCCACATATTTCTCCTTTTGTCTCGGGTTCTACAATCTTTTCAACATCTCCAACTCATAGTCAGCAGGTATAAACTGATTCTTCAATTTTGTCACCATCCTATCCCATTTTGTAATCTTTTCTTTTCCTTTTCTGTTTCTATCCAACTAAACTTCTTTCCACCATATAGCAACATGTCCTTTCAACTTTGTCTTTGCAAATTTCACCTTCTCGGGATCTTCAACTTCTTCATACTCAAAGTATTCTTCCATGTCATTTATCTAGTCAATCAACTCTTCAGGATTCAAATTACCAATGTTCAGTACATCAACTCTAGGTCTCTTTCCAATCTTTGAAATAGCTCGCAACATCTTCACTTGATCTAATTCTTCTTCTTCATCACCTCCTAGGGTTTCGCCAATTTGTTTAACAGACTGAAATTCCTATTCTTCATCACTTTCAACATTAGGTCTTGGTGTCAATCCTCTTCGCCTATCTTCTTCAATAGTATCCAAATGAATTCTCATTGTTTTCATCATTTCCATCATCTCATCCATTCTACCAGCCATTGTTCCAACAACGACAACTCTCCTCGGTGGCATTCTTCCTAGGATCAAGTGCAAACTACCTCAAGTTCGGTGACTGGGCTACAAGGTGACAACTGCCTCACAATCGGCGATCGGTTGCAACACAAGTAACCTGCCTCAATTCGGTGATCTGTCCACAGCAATATCTTACAGAATTCCTTCGCTCAATTTGCTCCCAAAGATTTGAACTTTCGCTCTGATACCACTTGGTGCAGTCACAGTAGGAGGGTTCACAGAATGAACTGTCCAAACCATGAAGCAAGAGTAAACACAATGGAAACAACTCAAAGATAAGAAACAAACACAGATTCAGTCATTCAGTATAGCATAGAATTCAAATACAGATCGACCGGCAACATGCAGGCTTACAATTGGGCTCACAGGCCTAATTACAGAATATCAGAATATGCACAAGATATAGCTTTGAAGTTCCCTTGTGAAAGAGCTAACTATCAACTATCTCTATGATCATGAACTACTTTCCTAAGGATCTATTGCATCAATATATATCATCTCTAGATTATAAGATTCATCCACGTCGGCCAAGGAAGATCACAAACTCCAATGAAGAGTTGTAACGTGTGTACACGGATAGGTCAGACCTAATCATGTAGAACACCTCCGCAAATGAATGGAATGAAATTCGGATCTTGGGGAAGTTCATCCACAAACCAAACAACATTGAATGATGTGCAATTAGGCTTCACAAGTCAAGGGATGCTCTGCAGTCTTCTCCTTTAGCTGATGTGTCTGAGACTGTCAGGATGCTCTGTTCTGAAAAAATAGTCGATCATCTGATAGAGATAACTTTCCGATAACTGATCCAAATGCTCTAAATTCTAGACATGATGTAGATGAATGAATCTAGATGCTAAGTCCAGCTCTGTAAGGTCTAAAATGCAACTGCGGCAGAATGCGAACCAAAATACAGAAACTGCTACTAACTGAACTGCCTGAACTAAACTGGAAAATGAAAGAAGCAATCTAAACTGCAAACAAACTGAAATGCAAATGTTTTTGGTTGATGCATGATTGCTTTTGAACCAGAGATGGTCCTGCATCACTTCTAGATTCCTTATTCTACCTAGACTAGTCTAGAATAGAGAACTAAACAACATCAAACATCGCAACAAGACTAAACTATTCAAATATCTTATTTTGTGCATTTGCTTTCTATAATCAATCTCATCCCCTTCTCATTTTCTTTAGGTTAGAATATTAATAGGTTTAAATGCTTTATCATGTTTTAAGTTAGATTCTAGAAAGAATGCATCTGTCTCAATTAAAAGTAGATTAGCTAGTTAAATCTTTAATTAATCTATTTATATATTTTATAGTTTTTTATAAATAATTTACTTACGATGTAATATGGGAGGTGTTAATTACCTACAAGACTAAGAAGGGGTTCTATTGAGATTGATTGTACACACCACAAATTCTCCTACTTATAAGTTAGTGGTATACTTGGCTAAGATGGCCAAGCCTTTAGTGGGGAAGACATCATCATCCAATTAAGATTCAACCCATTTTGTTGAATTTGGAAAGAACAAAAAAGGTAGAGAAAGATGAAATTATGGTGAGCTTTGATGTGGTGTCTCTTTTCACCAAGGTGCTATCTCTCTTCATATAGGGATTTGTAGAGAGTTCTCCACTCCTTCCCACTAAAACCAAAGTGGCATAAGAGATATGTGGATGATATTAACTTGAATTAGAAACACGGTTTTTCCAAACTCACATGGACAACACTTTAAATGACATTAAATTTATTGAGTTGGAGGTTGACGGTAGTTTGGTTTTTAAATGTTCTCCTCACAAGAAAGGATGGTGCTTCTCTTGCTCATTATGTTTGTTAAAAAGGAAATAATAGATATGTAATTGCATGTGAAACTACATCATCACTTGATACAAAATCCATGAGTACTTTAATCCTTCACTTTTAGAGCTTTTAATATTTTTGGTTACAAGCATTTAGAAAGAGAGCCCAAGTATTTCTTATGGTTTTAAAAGTAATGGCTATGAGGGTTGGGGAGTTAGCCACGTATGGTGTTCCATAATAAACTTTTTGAAGAAATCCAAGTATAGTCCTCCTTGTTGGTGTTGACTCCACATCTTCGTTGGCTTCATTTTTAATTTCACATAACTTGTGGTTTGCAATCTTCCACTTTCTGTCTAGTCATTTGAGTCTTCTCTCTTGATGGATCTGGAGGACGGGCCCTCTTCTTCATCCATTTGTATTTTATTAACTATTTGATTCTTCCCAATCTCACAACCACCTATTTCTCATTCTTCCCTCTCTAACACCCTTCATTTCATTTAAAATTTACACTCTCCCCTCCTTTTAACCTCTCATCCCTCTACCTCCACTCACCACCTTTTAATCTTCCTTTATGTATATTAAAGTTACCACTCTATTTTATGATCTTAAATTCTATTTAAATGTGACTAGAATATATTATTTCTATATTTTAATATTATCTTTAACATTATAATAATAATTCAAAGTTTTAATTAAAAAACTAACTATACAATTCACACCAAAAACTTTATTTATTAATTATAAAGAATAAAACTCTTTACATCCAACATCCTAGAACAATATATTAAAAAAACATATAAATATCCAAAATCTAAAATGTTAATGATTAGGGAACCATTGTTTTCACGAGATTTTTTTGGAAATATTGCAAAACCAATCATAAACTTTTCCTCTATATTTTGTGGGAGTATCTTTAGATGATGTGTATATTTTATAAAATTCTTTAACCTATCTCTTAGGATGAGTATTGTTATTTTTTATTTTTTATTTTTTATTTAAAATTATGTGTAATGGTTGACATGTGTTGATAGATGACCAGACCTATTAGATTTTTTTATTTACAAGTAATTGAAAGCTCCCTAAATTTAAGGATTACTATTTTAAAAATTGTTTAAAAGATTTCAATTTTTTATATAATTCATTAATAAAATGGAAAAAATATTATGTTTTTAAAAATTATGTTCTTCCAAATTTATAAACTCTAAAAAATATATATCAATAGTTTTTATAAATACTTTTTATTTTTATTATATTAGATTTATGTGTTATACTTTAAGAAGAGTTTTTAAATCTATATTTATTTTTAAAATATATTTATATAATAAATATTAGTATAGCTATATTTTAAAAATATATCTTAAGTACGTTGAGAAGGATCTTCTCCCTATGTATGGTAAATTGATTAAAAAAATTAAAGATATTTGTGGAATATATATAAAAAATACGTTACACTTTTTATTGGAGGAATTGATTAAAAGGCGCCTGTCCCCTATTTTATATATATATAATTATGTTGATATCAATCATTATTCACAATTTTACATTATTTTTAAAAATTATTTGATATTTATTTTTAATTATATAATTTTTTTATATTATTTTATTTTTTTATAATTTTTTATTTATATTTATTGTTAACCTAATAAAATATTCTAACCCTATTTTAATTGTAACCCTAGCCCTAATTTAAATTTTTAGACAAATTATATTCCTAACCACAATTCTAATTTCAAATCTAATGCTTACCCTAATACTAACCTTAACTCTATCCCTAATTCTTATATCCTAACCCTAAATACTAACTTTCAAATCTAAATCTTACCCTAATACTAACCCTAAGTCTATCCTTAATTCTTATCCTCCCTAATACTAACCTTAACTGTAACACAAATTATAATCATAATCATAACCCTAGTTGTAACCTTAACCATAATTCTAATTATGCCGAGAGGTGTTATATAGTCACATCGAGGTGGAGATGAGAGCACTCATTTTTTTTCTGCCTAAATTTTTTTAAAAAAATTAAAATACCAAAAAGGAAATAAAAAATAAAACTTAACAAAATCAAAGAAAAAACAAAAAAAAGAAATTAAAAAGTGTTTAAGGAGAAAAAGATGGAACCAAAAAAAAAAACTAAAAAAGAAATTGGAAACTGTTGGAAGGAGAAAAAAGGGAGAAAATGATGAAAACTATGGAACCAAAAAAGAAATTGCAAACCAAAAAAGGTGAGAAAATCAAAGTAACTATGAAAAAGGATATCCCTCGGCGTATTTTAGATATATTTTTTTTAAATATAAATATACTAGTTTTTTAAATATAAATATACTAGTACATCACAGCGAGGTGGGGATGAGAGCACTCATTTTTTTGCCTAAATTTATAAGAAAAAAAATTAAAATACCAAGGAAATAAAAAATAAAACTTAATAAAATCAAAGAAAGCAAACTAAAAAAAAATTAAAAATGGTTGAATGAGAAAAAGCTAAATCACAAAAACTATGGAACCAAAAAAAATTAGAAAAAAATAAAAATAAAAAAATAAAAAAGAAATTAGAAAAAATAAAAAATAAAATAAAAACTAAAAAATAAATTGGAAAAAATAAAAAATAAAAACCAAAAAAGAAATTGGAAACTGTTGGAAGGAGAAAAAGTTGGAGAAAATCACGAAAACTATGGAACCAAAAAAGAAATTGGAAAAATTAAAAAATAATTTAAACCAAAAAAGAAATTGCAAGAGAAAATCAAAGAAACTATGGAAAAAAGCTATACAACAGTGTATTTTAGATATATATTTTTAAATATAAATATACTAGTATTTATTTTAATCCTAATTATGCCAAGAGGTGTTATAGAGTCACATCGGGGTGGGGATGAGAGCACTCATTTTTTCTGCCTAAATTTATAAGAAAAAAAAATACCAAAAAGGAAATAAAAAATAAAACTTTAGAAAATCAAAGAAAAAAAAACTAAAAAAGAAATTAAAAATCGTTGAAGGAGAAAAAGTTAAATCACAAAAACTACGGAACCAAAAAAGAAATTGAAAAAAATAAAAAACTAAAAACTAAAAAAAAAATTGGAAAAAATAAAAAATAAAAAACAAAAAAGAAATTGGAAACAGTTGGAAGGAGAAAAAGTTGGAGAAAATCACTAAAACTATGGAACCACAAAAGAAATTGAAAAAATAAAAAAATAAAAACCAAAAAGAAATTGAAGAGAAAATTAAAGAAACTATGGAAAAAAGATATACCTTGACGTATTTTAGATGTATATTTTTAAATATAAATATACTAGTTACGTCGAGAGGCGTTATACAGCCACATCGGGGTGGGGATGAGAGCACTCATTTTTTCTGCCTAAATTTATAAGAAAAAAAATTAAAATACCAAAAAGGAAACAAAAAAAACTTAAGAAAATCAAAGAAAAAACTAAAAAAGAAATTAAAAACGGTTGAAGGAGAAAAAGCTAAATCACAAAAACTATGGAACCAAAAAAGAAATTGGAAAATTTTTAAAATAAAAACCAAAAAAGAAATTGTAAGAGAAAATCAAAGAAACTATGGAAAAAAGATATACGTCGGCATATTTTAGATATATTTTTTTAAATATAAATATGCTAGTTTTAACCCAAACTATAACTCTAATTACGCCGAGAGGCTTATACAGTCACATCAGGGTGGGGATGAGAGCACTCATTTTTTCTGCCTAAATTTATAAGAAAATAAAATAAAATACCAAAAAGGAAAAAAATCAAAGTTCAGAAAATCAAAGAAAAAAATCAAAAAATAAAAATAAAAATTGTTGAAGGAGAAAAAGCTAAATCACAAAAACTATGGAGCCAAAAAAATGGGAAAATTTTTAAAAAAAAAAGCTAAAAAGAAATTGGAAATATGAAAAGTCAAAAAACAAAAACCCAAAAAGAAATTGGAAATGAAAAAAAGTGAGAAAATCCAAGAAACTATGGAAAAAAGATATCCCTCGGCATACTTTTAGATATATTTTTTTAAATATAAATATACTAGTTATAACCATTACCCTAATTGTAACCTTCATGCTAACCATAAACATTATTCTAACACTAACCATAATTCTAAATGTAACCCTACTCCTAGTTCAAACCCTAACCCTAATTCTAACCCTACCCTAACCCTATTTCTAACCCTAACCCTATTATTGCTTCTAACGCTAACCCTAACACTAACCCTAACCCTAACCCTAATTCTTTATTTTGGATTAGATTTGAATTTGAGAAAGTAATTTAGATGGCCTCCACAAGTATGAAAATTAATCTTTTTTTCTTTAAAATAAAATTTAAATATTATTATTCATAGTTATAAGTATTTTCAATTTTAAAAGAACAATAATAAATAATAATATATATTTAATATTATATTATTACATTATGTATTCTATTAAATAATAATATTATTAATATAATATTAATTATTATAAACCCTAACTATTTTAAATATAATTATTATAAACCCTAATTATTTTAAAAATAATGTAAAAATAATTAGGATTATAATAATTATAATGATAAGAAGTTATTAATACTGAATACCCCATTCTCTTTATTAATTTAACTCTTATTTTATATTTTTACACTGAAGGTGTTCCCTTTGACAAACAAATACCTGACATGGCAGATCGATGACGGGGGATTCAATAGAGCTGTGCAAGACGATTGAAGCCTATTGAACCGTTCGATTTCACCGATCGGGATTTTTTCACGTTTTATTATTTTTGGGATATTTTACGTTCTCCTGCGGTCTCCTTTTCTTGGTCATGCCACTGCACAACGATAAATGTCAAAATGTCACAGTTTTTTATTTTAAAACTTTGGAGAATTGTCCTACTGTATGATATTTTTAAAGTATGATCTTTCCTTTTTAATTTATTATGAAAAATATAACATGGACTAATAAAATTTTATATTATAATATAACATGAACTAATAAAATTTTATATTATAAAGTTTTTAAAATGTTTCCTATGTAATTTTATTAATTTGAATTAACAATACTTTTTTTTCACATATGTTTTCTAAATTTTTTAATATATCTTTTTTAACTATATTTTTATTTTTATTAATTTAATTGAAAAAAAAATCAGTTCATTTTAGAAGATGATATGAATTTTAAAAGATTAAGGAATTGATCATCTAAGGTTTTAATATATTATATATGATTATAAATTAAGAGCAAACTACAATGAGTAGAGAGTTGTATTTGTCTAAGGGAGAACAAATTAGTCCCAAGGAATTTGGGCATTTTTGGAACTTCCAAGTCATGAAGGAAGTTGTTCTATAATGTTATTTATACAATATAATTATTTATAAAACATAATTTTTGAACTTAGGTTGTAATTAAGCTACAAAATAATTATTTAAATGTTTAGTGTTGGGTCTAGATTCATATGAACTAAGTGTGTGTCTATGTGTCCGCACACATAAGAGGTATATAGTTCTTCTTACTTGTATTGAAGATATTTTAAATGCATGCATAAGGGGTATATAAATATCCTTAATGAAGGCATTTTTGGCGAGTCACAAAGCATACTTTTAAGAAATACATAAATAGTTGATAGATTTATTTAAAAATAGATTTGACTGGAGGACTTATTAAAGTGAGATTCCATTAAAAAAAATGTAATTCTAGGTGTGGATGGTCATAAGTTCAATTCCTTGTAGTATAGATATTTTGAGTGAGAGTGGAACAACATCACCTTCTTTGATCTTTCTTATGCTTTTATTACACCAATAAGAATTCCCCTCTAGAAAGAAATGAGTATCATTTTTATGCACAACACTTTTTAAATCCTGCAACATAGCATAGATATATCATACAACTTTGTTCATTCCTATTTATTGTCAACTTGATCACTAGAGTACACATAGGGACTGTCATATGATCCTATAAATTGGTTTGATGGACCAATGAAAATTAATCTAAAACACCACGTGTCTAGCATTAACTCCTCTAAACCTTTGAAATAAAATTATAGGCCAATGAGCACCTGCAAACATGAAATGAACTTGCCACGAAGTTGAAACAACTAGTGAGCCAAGGTATTTATGGGTGCTTAGGACTGTTAGATAGCATGTAAGACATCACTAGACATGAAAAGCCTAATAAACTTCATTAATGTAAACTCTAGATCTACAAACATCCAATACTTTCAAACTTGGAAGACTTATTAAATTGAATCTATAATGTTTTTTGCCTTTGATATTCACTTTGTTATTTTTTGTGGACCTAAGCCACTCTATATACTTGGGTTGAGCAAATGTTTAAAGTTTGAAATATCAAATTTAAAGTCTATGGTGCTTATGTTTGGTGGACCCAAGAGTTTCATTAATCAAATTCTAGAGGGGGCTTGTGTTTGAGGTTCACTTTGCTCCATGCTTGTGTTCTTGGTAGACCCAAAAAACCTTATGCAATAGAGCTCAATTAGTGGTCTTGAGTCCATGGTATATATACTATCAAGTCCATGATTATAAGGTGGTGCTCAAGTGAATTAGGGTTTTACATGTCATTTGGTAGGGACATTGAATATGGTATGAGGGAATCAAGAGTAGATACATGGAAAGCTCTATCAAGTTTTATTGGTCTTTCAACCAATTTGTGAGTTTCCTAGATGCAAGGAAGCAAATACAATCTGATTGGTTGAAAGACTTTACGTCTGTTATGGTTTATGAATTCATGGTTTATGGTTTATGTTTTAAAATATTCACACCTGTACAAAGAAAACTTTATTGTGAGCCATCAAAATGTCAAATAGATCTTTGTCTCACTAACTTGATATTTAAGTGGCAAGATATGTTTAAGGAAATGACATTAAAAAAATATCTTACAACTTGATCCAACACTATAAATCTTCATTCCTACATAATCATTTATATCAAACTCTTTCACTTGTAAATTTGTGAATCATTTTTTCTTTCATATTCTTGTGTTGTTGAGGTTTTTTAGGCTTAACATTTGCAATAATGGTAGAATCAACATATCATGGGCTATAGGGAATGTTTGGGAAGAAGAAAGTCTAGAAAACATCAACAACAAGAACACAATGTCGCTCAACACAGGCATATTTAGGGATTTCTCTTAATTTTTTATGATAATAAAAAATATATTTTATGTTTTTATTCTGCAAATATAGAAGATCATTCTCATATGATCTCAATTTGTGATCTTTTTTGGATGAAGATTTTATGGCTTGTCATCACTACAAAATTCCCCTTAAAAAGGCTTGGGAATTAACAATACATAAATCATAGGGTCTAACACTTGAAAGGGTAACAATCAACGTCACCAACATTGATTGTCAAGGGCTAACATTCACATAGATATCAAGAGTGTAAAACCTTGCAAGCCTTCAAATATGCCAAGGCTTCACATTCCAAATATATGCACACATGCAACATAGCCTATTTTACAATATGAAAGCAAGAAGAGGACCGATTATCAACACTTTCACATGTAATTGGTTTACTAGCACAAATTCACCTATTTATTAATTCACCTATGGAGATTTCTCCTTTTATTCAACACCAAAATTTATTTCCACCATCTATACATGTTTATTTTACTCCATTTCATTTCCACTGCAAAACAACAAAGCACATCATCACATGGTTTCAATGTTCAAATGATGAGTTGGAATCAACAACTCAAAATGGACCAAAAAATTTGCATATATTTTGTGTACTCTCTTTTATTTCAACCTATTTGTTAATTCACCTATGGAGCTTTCTCCTTTTATTAACGACAAACTTTTATTTCCACCTTGTATGAATGTTTATTTTAGTCCATTTTATTTCCAATACAAAACAACAACATATATCATTAGCTGATTTCAATGTTCAAATAATGGATGGTAATCAACAACTAAAATAGACTAAGAAAAAAACCTCTTTAATACCCTTACAAATATACCCCCTTGTTTATTGCTCTTGGCAACTCAATTTTTGAAACTACATATAATTTACATTTACTTGTATGCAAAATAATATTTGCCTTTTTCCTATAAAAAACCTTCCCATATCAATTCTCAGTGTACCCATTGCACACTAAAGATAGATAGAGAGAGGGGAGGAAGAAAGAAGGGGATATAGAGACAAAGAGATAGAGAGTGAGAGAGAGAGGAGATATGGAAGAAGAAAGAAGGGAATGTAGGGATAGGGAAAGAGAGATACAGAGAGATGGAGAGGTAGATAAACATATATAAAGAGAGATGGTAACAAAGAAGAAAGAAGTGAGATCAAGAGAGTGAGAGAGAAGAGAGATAGAGGAATAAAGAAGGGGAGATAAAGATAGAGGGATAGAGAGAGAGGGGGGGAGTTAGAGACCAAGAGAGATGAAGATAAATCGATAGAGAGAGAGGGAAACAGAGAGAGAGAGAGAGGGAAAATAGAGAATGAGAGAAAAATACATATATATGATGATACACACACACACACATTTATATATAGAGAGAGAGGGAGGAATAATGATAGAGAGGAATGGATAAAGAGAGATAAAGTAAGAGAGAGAGAGAGAGAGAGAGAGAGAGAGAGTAATATTGTATCCTAGAAGAATAATAGGAGTAGAATATTGTCATTGTATAGGTTGATTGGATGAAATTGTTTGGAGTGGAAGGAGACAAATAGATATAGAGAGAGGGAGATTTCTATATCTCTTATCCTCTTTACAGTTTGTATTTTTTATCTGGAAGTCCAAATCGAACCAATCCTTTAACATGGTGTGGTAAACAAAAATTTATATCTTTATTTTCTACACACAAATCTTTGGAAGACATACTTTCTTTGAGCTTTACCTTTTGAAGCTAGAGAAAGAGAAAGAAGTGACAAGTGACAAAGAGAGGGAAAATAGAGAATGAGAAACATATATATATAGAGAGAGAGAGAGGGGCACTCAATTTTATGGATCAATATCCTTTATTTGTTCTCTAGAACTGGGGTTGTAGAATTTTCTTTGCATCATTTGGGTATACCACTCAATTATGTTGTATCTACAAAAATTTGTAAAGAAAACAAGGTTATCTTCAAAAGTTGAGTGGAAAAAACATAGCAAAAGAATAAATTGATTGAGGTACAAGATGTGCAGAATTTGACAAAAGAAAGACTTGATAAAATCATTAATTCAATTAGAGATTTTGATCTAATAAAAGTTGGAAGGCCCTACAATAATTTGACAAGAAACAACAGGAACACAAGGGATGGGCTAGAGGGGAAATGTTCCTCTCTTTTCTATGAATTTCAACAGACTGTGAATTATGTAAGAGATGCAATGCATTCTAGTGTAACTCGACAAAATAATGTAACCTTCATTTTCTATTGATTTGGACTTCAATAGATTATAAATTCCTTATTTTTCGTAGCCAAGTTCCTACCCAAATTGAAGAGGTTACCAAAAACAAGTATTGAAAATTATGGACATTATTATTATTTTGATTCTATGTAGCAAATTTCTTTGCACAATCAACATGGGACTAATTGCAAGTATGGATGCTGCCAATTGTAGACTTGTATAATATTCTAGTAGCAAATTTTTTATTTTGTACTTGTCTACACTTAAATAGATTAGTAATCTATTATTTTTCAGTCATGTTCCCCCAAATTGAAGAGGTTAGAAAAATAAGTATTGAAAATTATGGACATTTTAATTATATGGAGCAAATTTGTTTGCACAATTACCAGGGGACTAATTATAGACTTGGATCTTTCCAATTACAATCCTAGGGTTATTAGTTTGATTAGTCAGGCTGACCATGGTTTCCTTTCACAAGGATTGAATGAAAGCTTAGAGGATGTGCATAAAATCAAATTTCATAAAAGAAAGCACCAAGATTTAGAAAAGGATCACTATGAAACCCATCACAAGAAACCATTTCAAAAGATAAATCTCAAAGAAAGTATGTCTTCCAAAGGTTTGTTTGTAGAAATTATAAAGATATCAATTTTCGTTTACCACACCATATTAAAGGATTGGTTGGATTTGGATTTCTAGATCACCTTGTGGTTCAGCAATGGAAGTTTAAAAAGTTTGACCAAGGCCCACCATAATTTAACTCTGATTATGTGTATAGTATGCCGAAGGGTGTATGAGCAAATCATATCCTTATTTATTTATGATTTTGAAGTATAATTTGTGGATTCAAAGTACTTTTCAATATCAAGTAGAAAACATGGCTACATGCATAACCTTCTTATGAATAGTCATTTTCATATTTAACCTTTACCACCCATTCAACAGTTGAAGAGACATTTCCTAAAACACAAAATCATTGGCCATAATAGGATTACAAAACAAACTTAACTACATAAACATAGTGGCAAAAAGTGTTCTGTTGTGTGATAGACTTGGGGCTATAGTCAAGCATTCTGAGGGAAAACCCTACACTAAGGATCAAACTATGGTCTATGGTACTTTTACAATATAAAAGGTGGAGCTTGGTATGGGTTGGTCCACATCATCTAGCTCCACTATAGCCTCATGAAATGGTACTAACCATTCTAACAATATATAAAATGGTACTATTCACACAAGAATAATGGTTTCACTATAAACTAACAATTTCAACTACAATTTACATGAGAGACAAAGAGACAGAGAGGGAGACAAAGAGATAGATAAAGAGAAACCATTTTTCTTTAAAAGGAATTGCAATTAGATCATTTGCACTATTGTCAATTGTCAAACTAGATTATGGAACATGTGAAGATATTAACTAATGCACATTTTCAACCATCTTTTAAAACTTTGACTACAAAAAATGTTGTTCTTAAAATCCTTTATTTTCCTACAACAAATTTCACATTCTCTATAAATGGATTGATTCTTCTTACTATTGTTATAAATAAGGTACTATTTAACATAAATGTATGTAATTGATATAATCATTTCTTAAGGATATTTTTATATGAACTCTATTTTTAGGTAATACATGCTTAACTCATCCCTATGGCCTCCAACATTAGTTACTAATTATCACTTTTCTTTAACATTATGATCTCTGATATTCAATGTTTGAAAACATCTAAATCATTTGTTAATTTTTTTTTGTACATCTCACAATGCACCCACATTCCTTGTGAAAGAAAATATGCCGCCAATTTTTTGATGGATCTTTAATGTTTGTTGGGCATTTTTAAAGGAACTTTTGTTTGCCTTTCCCTCCATGCAATATTGGCCTACCCATTGCACACTTTCATTTTATTTTTTCTCGCATAAATTTAAATTCTAACTTCCATACAAAACAAATGACACTCTTTTCCTATTTTTTTCAATATTAAAAACTTCTCAATGTTCATTGTACAATTGCATAGAAACCACTATACATAGGCTTCCTTACAGTCTACTTAGGAGATTTAATATACTTTGCATGTGCAATTTACAATTTTCTACAACCATTTTCGGCGTACCCATTGCACACTAAGGTGCGATTGCTAGTATTATTGTTGTTATCTTAGCTAATATATGTAAAGTTAGATGTTGTTTTATCATGGTTTGATTAATTTACTTTAGATATTTATGTAAGGTGCTTTCATTTCCTTCTAATTAGTAATGATTATAATTCAAAAGAATTCAGGACACACAAACATCTTTTAAATATTTTCTAATAAGATGGATGAATGGTGAGAAAAATTGTAATAAATATATATATTTTTTAAATCACATACACATTGTTTGTTATATTGCTTATTATAACTTTCCTCCTTACCATTATAATTATAAGGTTTGTGTTTTATTTAATATTATTAATTTATTTTTATCATCTAATTAAATCTAAATTAAAGTTACTTATTGAACATAATTTGGTTTTTTTTTAAGGTTTTTTTTGTTAGTCATTTAAGATTTGTAAATGTATGATATATTTATTAAAAAAATTATTAACTATTTAACCATTAAAATGTACCATATTTAATTAGAGTGATCAAGAATCATTAATCTTGATTCTTAAGATTGATAAACAAGATGTACATAGTTAATCTTTAACTGCAACTGCCTTTCTCTTTATCTAGTTTGTCGTACTTGAAGACTTAACTATCTAGATTGCATGATTTGAAAACTTTAACTATCTGTTATTTACATTCTTGCAAAACCAAAGCCACCTTGCTCCATCTCCCTGACAACTTTCTTGAAGATCTCCATCTACAACACAAATGAGTTTATTATTTTCCTCCAAATTAAATTACTTCAATGGGTCAAATGCAAACAAATCACAAATTAATATGCCCTAAGTTATATATGAATAAGTTTATTTTTCAATGGTATTATAAATTCTAATGGGAGGAGAGGATACTTTCAAAGCTTGATAAATGTAATTGTAATCTTAACTCTAATCCTAAATGTAATTGTAATCCTAAATGTAATGTCAACCCTATATCTAATTTTAACCCTAACTTTGATTATAATCCTAATCATAATTCTAACCCTAAACCCTAAGCAATTCAAACTATTAAAAAGTAAATTACATTGGATGTTGAAAATAAGCATCATGGTTTTGGCACATGCCATAGCAGATGTGCTTCAAAATGCACAGAACATCAAAACATTTTTGATATATAGAGAAATCTTCATTTATCACATTTATTTTCCACATTTTATTACTTTGATAATTGATGTCAATGTCCTTATTTATCAATTATTTAATTCAGTTTTTAATTTATACTTGTGCAAATATTTCTTATGTAATTAACTTAAATTAATAGTAAGAAAATTTTATTTTCCTTTTAAAATAATTAATTATTAAATTTAAAATACAATTTATTAAAAATTATTTATGTAAATTTCATTCTAATATTTTTAAATATTTAATTTATTCATACAAATAACCTAATTATATTAAAAAATAAATTGTAACTACAAATAAAAATGCTATTTCATTGTTACTTATACAAACATCTTATTTACACAAGATAAATAAATTATAACTGTAAATGAAATTACATCACTAATTTGGTTCTTAAATCATAAAAAAAAAAATCCACTGCTAGGCCAGATGACCAAATCAATTGCTGTAAGATTTGTAAGACATACCATGTAGCATTTTCATTTTGTAAGCTTTATGACAATTATTGTTGTTTGCAAATCTTTCCTGATATTTTTTAATTTTTGAAGCAAGTAATAAAGATGGCCAATGAATTGACTCAGCTTTAGCATTGCATTAGTCTGAGAATGAAATATCAATCAAGTAGTTCAGAAGAAAGATAATGCATGTCTTTATATTTCCAGCTAAGCGACCCACGAGAATGATTTTTATAAACAAATAGTAAACATTAAAAATAGAGGCATCTTCATCCCCTAATGAATACAAAGTTCTTGTAGCAATCAATGATTGGCAGACACATACAACTGCAGCTAGTTAAAGATAGACATACACAGCTGTAGAACAACAATAGAGCAGCATTAACTTTCTGTCAATGATTCCACAATGCAGTCCAAATAGGCATTGCCATCCAACAAACAATCCATAAACAACTATCCACTATACACAACCAAGAACAGTGACTATCTAGAATTACAAAGGGCATCCAGTCATACAAAAGAAATAGAACAGAAAGCAGCCGCCGGCAGAGAGAAAGGTTATCATAAAATATTAGTTCATCGGCAATGGGAGATAAATGAAAGTAGATTATATTCTTTGGCAAGCCAAGATATCTTCAAGTTCAAGTCTTCGTGCTTTCCTTCCAAGGTATGAGGCTGAGTTTGAAGGCAGTGTGTTTGATGTTCAAGTTCTTTGTTCACCTTCAGCTTGTTCCTTAAGAACTATAGACAAATTAGTCATCTGTAGTAGCGAATTAGCACTAATAATTTGAACTTCAACTTCGAGAGGGAATTTAGATTGACAGAAAATGGTATACAATGAAACTTCCGAATGGATTTCAAAATAACATGGTGGTAGGTATCAGAGATAACATTGTGGGACACAAATAAGCCTAAAATTGTGGCTTTCCAGTACCACTTATGGGGAAAAGGGCAGGTTGCAAAGACATTAGACAATGCCAAAACTTGTGGGCATGTGGGCAAAACCAGAAGGCATGCTTAATAGATTCGGGTGAATTGCAAAATAGGCAAGTTGGTTGTGGGTAGATAAATTTCAAATGGGCAGCAATAGACAATCAGATGGGTGCTCAATCTTGTGTATAGATTGACCAACATCAAATGGGGGTGTATATACATACATATTTGTGTGTATACTAAAAAAATGGGTACACACAAATTCTAATCACTCACCTGTGCTCTATAAGTAGTACCATCAGACTCCACAACCCAGCCAGCTTCATATGCTAAAGCTCTCAAAACTATGTGTTTTAAATGAATCTTTATGGCCAGACATTCCTGACAAACTTGTACACCTCTATTCTTCTTGAGCCATCTCCTTTGTTTTTTCTGCATTTAAGGTGAACATACATTACTGTTTAAGGAAAGACAAGACAAAATATGTAATGAAATGTAAGCGTTACATACCTGCATTGTATTGGCATTGTATTGGCAATGGTGACCATGCCCATAAGCTTTCTCAACTCGTCATTGTTCCTCACTAACAACTAAATATCACCAGGGATGATTCTTATCTTCTTATTATCCCTTCAAGCATTTTTAGCCAAGTCAAGCAACTGTAGAAAATCATACAGAGCCATTAAACCCTAATATCCTTAAAAGAGATAAAAAATAGGTTGATCGAAGAAAAAAATAAAACCCATATGCCATTTTAGCTCATATTAAAAAGTAAAATATTCTACAAACAATCTTTGGATAAATTGCCATGCCTCAGCCTCAAGATACTCCAAAATGGCTACAAGATAAATAGGCACACTGCACCCACCCACTCTACATATTTTTCCCATATTATCATCCGTCGACTTCTTTGTTTCTTATTGTTGTGTCATGGCTTTACTTGAGAGGATTACATAGGATCTCTACCATTGTATTTGCCCCAAATTAACATAGTCCCCCAGTGGATTTGGCATGTCCTGCCCCAGAGGAGTGTGGTCCTCCTATTTGTCCTACTTTCCCGTGGGTAAATCATGCCAGATTTTGTCAAATTCTCGAAGACGCCAATGCTTAAGCTCACTAATATGCTCTGCATTCTTTCTCAGATTGTAATGCAACTCAAATAACTACCCACGAGATCATGCCAAACCCTAACTACCCACGTATTACCTTTTTCCAAAATATTAAATAGTTCAAATAATTTTAAATAGTTTATTTCATGACAGTTTACCTTGACAGCCCCCTAAACGTCAATTTAAATTGGCAAAATAAAACTTTCAATCGTGTTGTGGTTGTATAACGCCTCTAGATGTTGCCTCTCAATGTAATAAAATTAATTAATCATTTATCATATAAGTATTTTTAAAATAATTTTTTTAATATTTTATTTTTATTTAATGTGATTAAATGCAAGTTTGATTGATTATGGTGAGTTATAACAATAAAAATTTAGACAAGTTTTATTTGTGAATTGTTGGTTAAGGTCTTTGTGATAATAATAAAGTAGGTCAAAAAGTATGTACTAGATATGTGTGAAATGGAGCCTTGATTTGCAATAATACTTCTTGTTATAAATTGGCCAAATGCTATATTTACTACAAGTCCAAGGAAAAGGACATTGCCTTGAGATAATGTAGTTGTGATAAATAAAACCTTGACCCATGATAATACAATTGCAATAAAGTATGTCAAAAAGTGCATTTGTGTACATCAAAGGTATATGACCCTATCTCATAATAATGTGGTTATAATATCACATATCAAAAAGATATTATTCTATATGCTTGAAGAATAGAATCTTGCTTTGCCATAATGTGGCCATGATAAAGTTAGTTGGAATGTGCTACATGCCCATGCAATGGTACCATACTCCATGATAACATGGTTGTAATTAATTGCTACAAAAAGCATGTGTGCAACACTCTTGGGGAACGAAGCCTACCACATGATCATGTGGTTGTGATAAAGCAAGATGAAAAATGCTTGAGCTACACTCTCTTAGAGTACGTGGTCGTACCATGCAATAATGTAGTCCAAATAAGGTGTCAAAACTTACATATGGTACATGCTCAAGAAGGGGCAATAATGTAATCATGATAAAGTCAGTTACATGTACTACGTGTTGGGGAATGGGATTTAAATCCACAATTATGATGGTCACAAAAGTACATTTTCTATCTATCTAAAGAGCAAGGCACTATTTAAGTACCAAAGCACACATGGAGACCATTAATAAAGATAATCACTAGAACACTTCTACTACACACTTGGAAACTAAAGCCCATTAATTTATATATAACCTTGACAGAAATAATATACACCTTGGGTTCCAAATGTGGCTCCAAACATATGCAAGACATACATGAGGGTTATTGATGCTCAAGGATTCATATTTACCTTCAACAAGGTAGGTTCTAGAGCTAGACCAACCCATTCCCATAGAATTATCCTTGTATGTGTTGCAAGAGGAAATGCATTGCCTTCCATAGAGAATGGAGAAAAAATTCCCCTCAAGTTGTGGATGACTAGTGTCCAACCAATTACTATAGGTCCTCCATGCTTTAGAAGGGACAACCCATGGTCCATAGATCCCCAAAAGTCTCTTGCTACTTTCTAGCCACCATCTTCAAATTCCTCCTTAAGGAAGCTAAGTTTAGGAAACTCCACTTCTAATGGTGGGTGCTAATCCGAAACATCTTCTTTGAAGAGGGTAGTTTGACCATTCTTGGCTATCTAGAAAAGTTATTTTTTATAATGGCACTACCTCTCTCCACAAGGTCCTCTTAAGTAATTTTTTATGATTTTCACCTCTAAAAACATATTGGTAAGATAATTTTGCTTTGTAACTTGTTTGGCTCGTTGCACCAATTCCAATAAAGCCTAGATACCATAGCTTCATTATTCCATATTGCCTCTCTCATCTCCAAAAATCTGTTACTCTTGGCAAGACAAACTTGGTCTCAAATCACTTGATTTTATTTATAATTTTCCAAGTTACCAACCCATTAAAATCTCATGATAATGTTATCCAAATTTTATAACATTGACTTACCTGGGTAGGAGTAGAGGTGAAAGCATAAATAGTGTAGCTTTAACTAGTGTATTTCTACTATCCAAGATCAGCTAATGTTGATTTCAATGTTGAATTATAGCCCCTGGGTATGTGCATAGAAACGGGGGACCAAAAGGGGGTCAAAAGTGGCCACTTTTTTTTTTCTTTTTTTCTAAAATTAGTAAAAACTTATCTTAGATGAGAAATTTAAGATAGCCACACTCAAAATTTGAAAATGTGACAAGAACAAGATTTGTAGTGCTTAGAATCTAGTTTCTAAACTACTATTTTTTTTTAAATGGTGGAGATTAAGAGGTTCAAATAGGGGGAGCACACAAAGTGCTCTTGTTTTTGTCAGAAAATATAACATGGCGTCTAGTGTGATCCCCCTAAAATGTTGATTTTTTTTAGTATTTCATAAATTGCTTCAATGAAAAATTAGCCAACATCATGTAGTTTATGTCTGATTTTTTTTGCTATTTTTTTAATGAATATATATTTTTTATGAATTTTCAAAATGGACACATCCTGAAAAATCAAAATTTGAGCATGCTCTCCCTTAATTTTTTGAAAACTAATCAAAGACGATTCTTTTGAATGTGTATACAATAGAGTCTAGAATGTAAAAATATAATTTTTTTCAAATTTGGATGAACGAATTAAAAATTATACCAAAAATACTATACATAAGTTTTTGGCAAAAAAAGAAGACACTAGCAAAAGAAATTGAAGATGAAATTTTAATGTTTTCAGATTTTAGAAAAAATTAAATGGTTAGAAAACTAATAAAAATCTTGAAGTCATCCTGGCATTTTTTAGATTAACATAAAAAAAATATAAACTTGATAGAGTGCATACTCGAGATTTAGTTGTTTTTCTATGTTTTCTTGAAAACATGTCTTTGGGCATCTAAAATGTACGTCCAACCCTTTGGGTTGGATGTGTAAGGAAAATCCAACCCTTAGGGTTGGAAGTTCCCAATGCAATTAGAAACATGCTTATGTTTCTAATTACCTAAAAAATGAGCAATGGTTTGCAAAAAGGCAAAACCCATGATTTTGGATCTACATGTTTTATTTATTCCTATGCACTATGCTTTCTATGAAATAGAATCAAACTTTTGATGTTTTTAAGGAACTACAATCATTAGTGGATAAAATTATCTCACTTTTTATTCTTGTATCGACATAGAAGATTTTAATTACATGTTTTTAAATCAAATTTGATATTATAAATAATTATTTTCATGTTTTGAGGAATTGGAATAATTGTTTGATAGAACTAACTATTTTTTTTATCTTACATTAATAAAAAACATTCCAATTGCATGTTTTGTATTTGAATTTAATACATTGTCAATCGTTGTTTTTATTATTTTGACTAATTATGTTAGATTAATATAGAATTCAACATCATGCCAAAGAAATAATCAAAAACTCAAACACTAGAGTAGCATGAAGTTGAGAATGCAAAGAAAAGAGAACAAATGAGACAATTTTGTAAAAATAAAAAATTAAACTCCATAGATGAAGATATACCATATTTGACAATTGAATTAGATTATGAAGCATCTAAAAAAGAGAAATATTTGGAGAAACAAAGATAATGAAAGCAAAAACTTTGTGCAAGTAAGAAATTGAATCCGAGAGTTGAAGATAGTCATCTTTGTCATCTCAATTTGATATTATAGAAAATCCTCAATCACCAATTGAAAATGATGATGCAATTTCAAATGTAAATATAGATGTGACACCAATTGATCAATTGTTTAATGAGTAAAATTTATTTGATGAATCAAAATTTTCATTACGAACACCTCCTAGAATTTTACATAAAAAACGTAAGTTTTTAATTGAAATTGATGAAAACATTCTAAAACCAATAATTAATAAGACTTACGAACATACTTGTAGAAGAAATGTTAATAAAATATGAAAAATATTTTTTGAAAACTTAATTGAAATGGGAAGATGTCAATTGTTTGTTCAAATAATGAAAAATCTTAAGTTTAGACCCATCATGAAGATTCTTGGTCTAAGAACATCAAATAATAATATTAAAAAATCTATTGTAAAAAATCTAATCAATGCATATCAAAGTGTGGGTTTGACCTCACAGACCAAAGATAGTAATGCTACATGACATGTAATTAGATCAACTATAGTAAGTAATCAAACAAAGAAATCTCACTTAATAAGAAAAATAAGTCAAGCACTAAAAATAAGTAGAAAAACACTAACAAAAGCTATTGGGAGACATGAAAGAGTTGAGGACCCAAATAGCAATGAACTATAGGTATTTTTTGGTAGACTCCCACAGAAAGATAAAGTCATAGTTGAAGCCTCAAAATCCTTAATTAAAGAATTTTAAAAAAATAACACAAGACTATACATAATCAAAGATATGTTGTAAAAATGAGATTTGGTTGTCAAAACTGTGAGCCACGTCCACAGCATTTTTGGATGTGACTCAAACACATTTTTTTTTCAAATTTGTAGAGTTATCCTTAAATTAAAATTAGTCAAAGGTATTTTGAAATGGAAAAACTTCTTGATGTAAAAATAAATCACATGTACAACTTGTTGTAGAGTCCACATCAAATTTTCTATGCATTATGTTATTTTTTGACATATATGTGAATCTTTGCATACTAATGATATTTTACAAGAGTGTATGATAGAAGCTCCATTTAAATCAACAAGAGATTTTGATTCAGGAGCATTCTGGCTCATAGGAAATCTTGTACCAATCAAAAAATATTTTCTTTTCATTTTTTAGTTTTCTACATTTTTGGTGCAGGTCTGAGCTTCAAGAACATCTTGTGAAGTGTTGTATGAATAAAAATCTCCATTTGTCAAGACATAGCTTCTATTTTAGACATCAGAGGAAACAAGAGTGTTTAATGTAAATTTTAAAATTATTATTTTGCACCATTTCAAGGTTTTAGCGGTTGAAGGGGTCCATTGGCATGGTAGAAGGGGATTGTGAAGGAAAATTAATTAAAATTAATTAGTTTATTCAACTTGGATGCCTTGGGAAGTGTGTAAAGGACATGTGATTGTGGGTATTCCCTAATTTGAAATTTAATATTGCATTTATTCAATTTGGGTGCTTGGAATGGAGGAAAAAGCTAGTGATTTTTTGAAAGCAACTAGTGACTCTTCAGTTGCTAAGTTGGGTGTTTAGAAGGGATGAGTGAAGAAATTTTGGTTAATTAATTTTATTTATTTTTCAAAAGTATCTATAGTAGCAAGGCATTGGATATGGTGTGGCGAGCTTGGGCACCATATTTGGAAGCATCTATGATGAATTTTCAACATATATAGAGGAATTTCAAAGGACAATTTGAGAAAATAGAAAGAGCAGATTTGGGTACTACATTTTGGTGCCTTATAAGGGTTTTAACCTCTATAAAATACATCCTTGAATAATGTTTAGAAGCAGTAATTAACATCAACAAGGTTGAAGAAAGAAATTTGTAGGTTGCTTAAGATAATGGCATGAAGAGATGCATAAAATCAACTTGCTGAAAGAGAGGAAGAAAATAAGAAGAGAAAAAGAGATTTGCAGGTGTTCAAGGTAGCCAAGAGAGCTATAATATGAAGATAAAAATTAGATTGTAAAAGAGGAGTGAAGCCAAGAAAGTGTGAATGCATGAGGGTTTGAAGATTTGAAGGCATAAAGTGCCTAGAAACCCTTGAAAATCCATCACAAACCCCAAAGTAGTAAATGGAGGTGCATAATACTTATAACTCCTCAGGACTTGCCTACAAACTCCTCTTACTTCAGACAACAAATGTCCAATCTTCTTATCAAAATCTAACTGGAGATCAGGATCCATCAGCAAGATGTACCTGGTGTCAAATCACGATCCTTTATGCTGCAAACTCCTACTTCACCGGCTCCAACCACATAGCTTAAAATTTTAGGATCCATGCGAGAGAAGTCATGCAACAGTTGTTCTGCTACCAATGCCTACATACTCAATTAGGCTACCTGCAACAAGCAAATCTTCAAATTTGAATGAGGACCGTCGATGCAGCTTGTCACAACCAAACGAATGGTTCAAGACAGTCCAGGAGATTCAAATTATCCATTGCAACGTTAAAAAGTCCTTAACCAATTAGATTTCTCCATGTAGGATTAATATTCATCATCAATGGTCAAAGTTCACCACATGTCACCTCATCACAACAATGCTTTCCCAGAAGGGACCCACATCACTGCCCCTGCGCTCATGTGCTGAGCCTTAGAACTTATTCAGTTGGGACCCACCTTCCACATGTCATGCTATCACATTAGCGCAAATAATATCCTTGGAATCTTCCTGTGACATGCCCTTGTGATCCAATAAGGAGCGAGCACGTCAAGGGGTACTCGATTAGGAAAACCTTAGATCCATCTGATTTGAGATTGATGGCCAGTGCGTCAGCGCAGCTCTGACAGATCTGGAGCCTATGACATAGCAACAACCATTGATCTTTCTTTAACGAACAAAGACTCGAACTCAAGAAACATTAGGCTAATAGGACAAGCCAGTCATTAGGCTCAAGGTGTTGGTAGAACATGACACTTAAGGGCTCTAAGTTGTGACTTAAGAGATTGGGGACCAGGACTAGCAAGTCAATATAAATATATAACAATAAAGTGCAGGCTTAGGGTTTTAGGGCTTAAGACTTAGGCTTTTGATTCTAAGGCATGAAAGTTAGTCTGTAAAGCATTCTAAAAACCTCAAAATATAAGGAAAACTAGGGATTTTTTGACCATGTATCCAAAAACTTCAACACAAACCATCAGTGGCTCTAGTTGGGGACACACATTTTAGAGGAATGTGGTGAGTAAATAGAAAAATTTGGGGCGCGAATCAAACCAAACAAATGGAACAGAAGGAGAAACACTTCATTATGGGTTAACAACAACCATAACTACACAACACAACACAGGGAAAAGAAAACCCTAACTAATGAGCATGGAAGAAGACATGAGCATAAGCTCATGAGAAAAAGTGCTTCAAGAATTGTCCATGCACATGCAATTCTTGATATTCTCTAGATTAACTCCTCAAGAAACATGAATTCTCTCCATGGCTACTCAATATGGTATAAAGACCAAGCCACATGGAATCAAACTTTCCATGTTTCCCTTTATCTTGTGCTCTTGCATTCCAGACCAATACCACATCACCACATTCAAATTTACTGCCCTTAGCCTTCTTATCAAACAGATATTTCAGTTGTTATTTCTTGATATTCATCATTTGTGCTTTTCTCCTTGTCTCATCTAATTCCACCAGCTAGTTTATTCTACATGTCATGGCATCTTCAAGCTCTTCAAAATTTTCTTGAATAAACCTGTACATAGGCAATAGATTGTTGACAGGCATATTTGCATGCATGCCATACACAAGCTCATATGGTGATCTCCCTATAGAATTCTTTATAGTTACCTTATCCACCCACAAAGCTAATTTCAGTTTTGATTCCCAAGCCTTGTTCTTTCTTAACATCCTCTTAACAATCTTCATCAGGCTTTTGTTAATTGATTCTGCCTGACCATTTCCTTGTGGGTGCTGTGGTGAAGAATGGGATAAATTGATCCCATATTCAATATAGAGGTCCATTAGCTCAATTGACCTAAAGCACATGGCATTGTCTGTAATCAACTTGTTTGGAACCCCAAATCTTGAGATAATATGGTCCATGAGGAAATCTATAACAATCTTACTAGTAGCCTTCTTAGTAGGTATTGCTTCTATCCATTTAGTGAAATAATCAGTTTCTACTAGAATCCATTTGAAACCCCCACTAGATTTTTCAAAAATCTCCCCAATGAAGTCTATTCCCCATTCTTGGAATGGGGCCTCCACAACTTGGGGCCTTAATGGTAAAGCTCCAGACCACTTTAATTTACCAGAGAACTTCTGGCATGCTTCACACTTCCTTACCAAGTTGTAAGTATCTGAAAACAAGGTGGGCCACCAATATCCTACTCTGAGAATTTTGTGAGCAGTGTTTTTGGCCATTAAATGACCTCCACAGTTTCCTCTATGCATGTCATTTAGACCCTGTCTTGTTGTAGACTCATCCAAGCATTTTAACAAAATTCCATCTCCATTTTTCCAATATAGATCTCGCTCTATAATGACAAATTTCAATGCTTGCAACTTTAATGTCCTTTTTTTATTATCACATAGATTCTCTGGGCATTTTCAATGATTCAAGTAAAGTATAATATCTTTGTACCAACTTGATTCTTCCAAGTTGCACTTTTATGTCACACCTATATCAATTGTACAATTCACTTGAGCTGCTTCCAAATTGGACTCTACCATAAGTCTTGCTAATCCCTGACCTCTAAATAATTTAGTTATTTGAATCTCCACACTGAATTCTTGGATATTATTAATCCATTGACATCTTGTACTAGTAACCTCTTGTTGCACAAGAATGTCCTTTACTGTTGCATGTGGAACATATGTTGTAACCTTAGCTCCCACTAGATAAAGCCTAAAAATTTTTACAACCTTAACCAATGCATATGCACGCTTTTCCATGGGGTCATACTTCAATTCAATAACTTGAAGTGATTTACTAAAGAATGAGATAGGTTGATCAAAACCATCACTATTTTTTGTAGCAATACTATTGCTATAGTGTGAAAAGAAGCAAAAGAAAATAACTGGAATGACTTAGCAAAGTCAGGAGAAGCTAACACAGGGGCTTGTTTGATTGCTTCCTTGATTGTAGACATGATATTTCCACAACCCATGATGATAGATTGTAGTTCTTCTGGGAAAAACTATGTTGCTTCCTTGATATCATGAAAAGATGTTACTACTTCACATTCCTAAGTCAAACTCTGCCCCTTCTTCAACATCTTGGAGATGGATTTAGTCTTTTCTGTAAAATTCAGGACAAATCTTCAGAGGAAGTTTATTTGTCCAAAGAACGATTGAATTCCCTTGACTATCTTAGGCTAAGGAATCCTTTCAATGGCCACTACTCTCTCAGGATCAATTCTAATTCCATCCTTAGAGACTATGTGCCCCAATAGTTTTCCCTCAACTACCCCAAATACACATTTCTTGGGATTTAAAGATATACCATACTCCATACTTCTCATAAAGATTTGCTCTAAATGGTTATAGTGATCTTCCTCTTTTTTAGAGAAAGTAGTTAAGTCATCCTGATACACAACCATGATAACATTTATCAAGTCAGAGAAATCAACATCCATGGCTCTTTGAAAGGTGGCCCCAACATTTATCAATCCAAAAGGCATCCTGACATAAACATAAGTACCCCATGGAGTTGTAAAGGTTGTGTTATATTGTTCTGACTCCTTTATCTTGACTTGATTATATCCAGAAAAACCATCCATCATGGACAAAAGTTCACATCCAATCACTCTATGTAGCATGGCTTCCATATTTGGTGAGGGGTAGTTATCCTTTAATGATGATATGTTCAAGTTTCTAAAGTCCATACAAAGCCTAATATCACCATTCTTTTTTCTAATAGGACCCAGATTTGACACCCAAGTTGAACGCCTAATTGGTTTAATAATACCCCCTCACTTAGTTTGGCTAATTCTTGTTGTATCTTGGGGGCTAAGGTGGGATTTATGGGCCTCCATTTTTGTCCAAAATGCTTTGCATTAGGTTTTAATGGGATCTCATGTTGAAACAAGTCTTCCCTATATGCCTTAAGGTCATCATAAGACCAAGAAAAAACTCTTTTGTACTTCCTAAGAAAAGAGATAAGCATAGACCTAATCATAGGATTTAGTACCTATGTAAACATTCATGGGTCGAGCTTCAATTCTCAAATTTATCTCCTCCAAATCATCTCGATGTACTGGTGTAGGCTTAGTGACTTGGCTATCTGATCCATCAAATACTCGCTCCAGAGCTACCGATCCTTTTGGATTTTATTTATCTTTAGCTAGATGACTTCATTACCAAAAATAGTATCCTTCCCATCAACTTTTTCAACAAAACTTTGAAAGTCAATTTCCTGTCCCTGATACTCATCCATATAATTCATAAATTTGTATAGGACTTGGTCATCATTGAAAACCTGCCAGTGACAAATATTGTCAGGAATTGAAGGCCTAGTTAATACACCAACTTTTGAGATCCTTGCTAATGTCAAGTCCTCTAACTTGATAGCTATATTGGCTAGAAAATCTGCCATCACATTTCCATTTCTTTCTATCCAATCAATTGAAAAGGCATCAAAGGCCTCAATTGTGTGCCAAACAACATTTTTGTATTGTTTAAGCCTTAAATTTTTTGAAGCATATATGGCTCTGATCTGAGAGATCACAAGTTTTGAATCTCCTAAAACCTTCAATTTTTTGATTCCATATTTGATGGTTAACTTCAATCCCAAGAGAAGTGCCTAACATTCAATGACATTATTGGTACATTCAAAACTAAGTTTGAATGATGATCTGTATATCTTTTCAGAGGGAGAAATGAGCACAATACCATCCCTAGAGCCTTCTTTAGAATAGGCTCCATCAAATTGCATTGACCACAATCCATCATTTTTAGAAGCATTTTTGATCTCTTTAATCACAGTCTTCTACTCTGTATGATCAGTCTTATTTGATTTTACTATGAAATTGTCCATATCAATGTCCAAAAAGTATACCTAATCATTTTGATCTTCAAAACCTTCTAAAGTTGAGGATGCTCTCTGCTCCCTATCTAGTCTAACCTCTTTTCCATCCATAGGGATCATAGCATAAGATGGATCCATCTGAATACTCCCTCCAATAGTAGAAACCCAGTTTTTGGATAGCAACATTCCATATCTAGGAGGGATGTCCACCACTGTAATGTTCATCTTATATTCTCTCTAAGGGTAGGCTGCCAATTTGAAACCAATATTTTTTATGACCCCAATAATAGGGACCTCTCTTGAATCCATCGTGAAACACTTCCCATATGCCTTTGTTACTGTCAAGCCTAATTCTTTCATAATTTCCAAAGGCATAATGTGAGTCGAGGCCCCAAAGTCTAGCATACAATTCTTCAGGAGCTTATCCTTTATGAGTAGACTGACATAAGATGGATCAACCTGAGAAGGCTATTTCTGCATAGTTGTCCCCAGGTATACCTCTAGTGTTTTAGGACCCCATCTTTTGTTAGTCTCTGCTGTTGTATCTCCCTCGTCCTGAACTTCTATCTAGATTGGCATTGCATCATCAGTGATAGCCAAAGCTCTCTTTATGTTTCAGTATCCTCATCATTTCTAACAAGGGAATGGTCACCCTAATCTGACTAAGGATATGTGCCATATCTAGAGGGATATTCTTCGGCAGAGGAGTGTCATGGACAGTGCCCTGATGTGTGGCATGAAACTGAGGGATGCCTTTCTTTTCTATTCTTAAACAAACCTCTTCACTTCCCCTTTTGCTAACACGGTTGTCCCCTTTTGTTTCTTTGTCCTTATGATGTGGATTATTTCTCACCAACACTTCTTTAGGCTTACCTTGAATACCTACACCCTTCCTAGGATTGGAGACATTTTGATTCTCTTTAATAAAGATACTACTAGCTCTTCCTGCAGTGTTGCCCTCTACTTGAGTCTTTTTACTTCTCAAATTGTAGTTGCTCTTAACCTTATCAATCTAGGCAATATTCAATGCTTTAATCTCCTCATCAGTATGTCTTCTAAATCTAACTTTAGGAGTTACTAACTCTAACTGGAAAACATGATGATCATCCTTATCATCATCACTAAAAATATGTTGCTCAAGAAAATCTTCAAGATGCCTTCCCTCTTCAAAATCTTCATCCAGCACATCTTCCTCATCAGATGTGTCATCATCTTCACATATAAAATTATGAGCCAAAACCATGTTTATATTTTGATCTTCTTGGTCATGTGCATCATTGTATTTGTCACAAGGATCCCCTGAATCATTAATTGATCTGGCAATGGCACATGAGGAAGGGGAATGGGGAGCTTGACATATCAGGCACCACAGGTTATCTTTGACGACATACACCCCTTTTCTCAAAGGATCAGAAATACCTCTATTCTAATTTCCCTATTATTTGGAGGGACTAGCCTCCCATTGTGCCAATTAGTGTTGTAGGGTTGATCTAAAAGTTTTGGCATTCTTTCCTGTCTTGCAAAAATAGGTTTATCATGAGGAGACCCTTTATCATTTCTTGCCGTGGAAATTTTCATTTCCTTGACTACCTTCCATAACTTTTCACACTCATCAGTGATAGGAACTTTATTATTTTGCCCTTTGTCCTAAGGTAAAATTTTCTGATCACTTCTCTTGTGAAACTTTCCAGAAGCTTTTTTGTTGCTTTCAATACTTGAAGCGACTCTATATGTGTCTCTAAGTGTTTGAGGATTTTTGTCTCTTAACATAAACCCCATTTTGTTGTCATAGGCATTACTGTATAAAATCAAGCACATAGATTAATTAGGTCTTAAATGAGGAGGTATTTTTGCCAGCATCTTAGCAAATCTGTTGTTAAACTCTGACACTGATTCATTCACCCCCTTACTAATGCTAGTGAATTTATTTATAGTAAACCTTGCATCAGAGTTGTCTCCATAATGTTCTCTAAAAATATTTTGGAAATACCTCCATGAATTAATGTTATTTTCAGGTAAACTCTTATACCACTCTCTAGCAGTTTCATCCAAAGATTGTACAAATAACTTCATAAGTACATCCTCATCTTCTACTTCGAAATCATGCATCAGATTTTCAAAATATCTTAAATGTTCCTCTCCTAAGACAACATTATTTCCTAGGAACTTCACTAATTTAGACCGGATTTCATTAGGAATAGGATTTGGAAAATCTAGGATCCCTACAAAATTCAACTGCATGTATCTAGCTAGGTTTAGAGATGGTCTAACAAAATTTTGATGGTTATTGCGTGGATTATTTTGATAGCCCTAATTTAAACCTTGATTTGCTTTACGGATATTTTGGACTTCATCATTTGCATTTTCATTCCCCACAGGGATATTTACATGGCCGATGTTATAAGCCATGTCAATCCTTCTTAATTCATTTACCTCCTTTTATGCTTCTAATCTAGCTATTTTAGCCCTAAGGAAATCTATTTCTATGACTGCACCTTGACTTTTAGGGGTATCAAATCTTCTTGGCATCTCTTCCCCTTCTTCCTCTCCATGTTCACTTCCAAGATTCACTTTGGAGATTTTATCATGTTGACCATAATATATTTCATCAAACCAGATGTTAGGGGTAACCATATCATGTAGTTCTACAATTAGTCTTTTGGATGGTTTTACATTTATTGCAACATTTGTAATTGAAGGGGAACTCCTAGGTTTCAGAGCATAATAATATCTTTTCAAAGAAGCTTCCCTCTCTCTTTATTTCTCAACCTTTTCTTGCCTTAGTATAGACCACCTTTCCTCTTCTTTTGACATATTAATTCTATTTGCCGAAACATCACTTTCATATCCTACTAATTTTTCTTTAGCAATAGGTTGTTCAACTTCAATATGAGGGTTAGACGGCTCACCTTTTTCCTTTACTTACTAGGTAGTTTTCTCCTTGTCTTTAGTTTCTGTTATTAGCTTTCTATGCAATGATCTTCTTCCGTCTATTGTTAAAGAGTGAATAAAATAATCAGGTCCTTTTCCGTTTGATTATCAAAAACAAAGTTGTCACCCACCTTGGGGATTTGATGGAAGATCCCAGACACACTCTCACACCCAAACAGGTAACAAAGAATTTTTCTAAAGATAGAAAGTATGAACAATTGGTGGACAATTTATTCAAAATTTGAATTGACCCTATTCAATGGATGACCACTAGAGCAGTCCCTAGTAGAGTCGCCAATCTGTTGGATCTCCAAACTATACCCACTAATTTCTAAAAGGGTGGAAGCCTTTATGCTCAAAATTAAGTGTAGCTTGGCCAACGAATGGGAGATTTATATTTCACTTTTCTCCCTTGCTCTTCAGGCTCTATAGGACCTAGGTGGGTTTCCCTAAAAGACACTGAGCAAAATTGAACAACACAATTGAAATGCAGTGTCTAGAAGATAAATGCTCCATACACATTGACAAGGATTTGTATACTTAGTACTGGGATTGCCTATTCCTTGTAGTCCTTCAGTCATCTAGTATGAGCATATAAATAATTATAAATAAGTTACAACTTTGGATTCATCATTTAAGAATTGGGATCCTAGAACTGGAAATGGAAAGGAGTGACCGGTGCCTAATATGGGTAACAAAGTCACAATGTCAAGCAAATATCGCAGTATTTTAAATGCATTCCTGATGGTCATTTATAGTATCATCACTTTATGATAATAAGACCTCCTAAAGCCTACAATGCAACCATTCTTAGTAACCCCCTTGAAATCATAACATTCTTGTATCTTTCAGGAAAGCATTTACACTATTGAATGCACAAGACAATTGAGAGGGGAGGTGAATCAGTTGTATAAAAAATTTCAAACCCTCACAAACATATTCACATCCACATCAGTTCACTTAAACCCTTAATCTGTTATGATGATTAAACATGAGAAGCAAATAACAAAAACTTAAACACATCAACACCATACACAAGAGAACTCCAGATTTTACATGGAAAACCCTAAAAAGGAAAAACCACGGTGATGATTAGCTCACAATATAATGTAGTAACAATACTGAATTACAAAGGCTCATTGCCAAAGGGCTCACTGCCCAAAAGAGAGAATGCTCACTGCAAGTGGACTCACTGTCCAAGTGGACTCACTGCCTACTTAGAAAGAAAGAAAGAAGAGAAGAGTGGCTCATTGCCAGGCTTTGAACTGATATAATTGCATCTAGCCTATGCATGGAGTTTAGTTCCAATGAAGCTCAATATCCATCACAACACAAACGACGTCTTTGTAGCATCACTAAAAATAGTAGACACCTTCTTCTCACTACATCCAGTAGCCTAACACATGAAAGATCTCGCTGCTCTGATCAATTTGCATCACACACATTATCTCCCTTGCACACCCACAACATCCACAACTCCTTGACACTTATTTATACAATCACCAATCATGAAAATATTCTTCAAGGTCGGCAACACAACTTAACCCATATAATTCAAATTAGGTTTGGACCTAAACATTCCCATGGAGGAAGGGAATGAATGCAGACCACATCATGTCTTAGCATGGACCTAAATCCACTCTAACACACTTCAACATGTTTTCACAATCATAAAAACATAATCAAAATTAGTGCAAACAACCAAGTCGGCCAAACTTCTATTAACACCATGAACTTTTAAGCACACACTTCCTTAAAGATTAACACACCTTGCGAACCTTGCACAAAGCTTTAACACAATCTAGAAAGATCCACAAACATCTTGAAGTCACCTAGAAACAAACAAATTCAACCACAACAACTTTCACTTGAAGGAAGTTCACAGTCTGCTTACAAACAACACTGTCAAACTCTGCTACATAAGAAATTGCTTTCTGGAGCACCAAATCACAAACCTTCTAGATAGAAGATAGATAAGAACCTCATAAGCATATGTCCAAAACTGTAACACTTGAAACCATTCTACGGAGAAATGCGGAGTAAAATACTTTCTCCTAGACACACTGCAAACACTGTCTTCAAACTGGTGAACATAACTTTCACTATACAACGATCTAGAGTACCAAATTCTAGATTTAGCATCTTCAAACACTTCTCAACAACATATCCAAACTGCACACTCAGATATCCAACACAAAATAAATGTGAATCAAAAGCTCGAACATCATTCAGTAAGCCAGAAGACTTCTTCAACACATTGTTTCCAAAATTAATCCAATTTTCTCAAAAGCATTTGGAAACCTAGCAAGAGGAACATATTCTTAACACCTTCAGTACTTCTTCAAGGAAATCACATCATCATTAACTCAGCTACTTAATCAAATAACAACAGTAACAGTAGAGGACACAGTTGACACTAATGACAACACAAACATGTTGACATCAATGACAACACCAATTAGCACATACTTGCAACAATCTCCCCCTTTGTCATTGATGGTAACATATGATGTGAAAAACCATCATGACACAACTCTGCACTAATCTCACTCTCCCCCTTTCTTTTACACATCTTGCTCTCTTGCTTTCTTTCTCTCCCTTTGTTTTTCACATGAACTCTCCCCCCCTATGACATCAATGGCAAAGGATGACACATCTTTTTCAAGCTTTCTCCTGATTATGATACTACACATACTTGCACTATTTTCAACTGCTTTGAATACTCCCTCTTAGGAGTACACACCAAGCTGTATCATTTATTACTCCACCTAACTTCAATAGTCATCAACACCATTACCTACCCCCCCGAGAGGTAGCCTCCATCATTAATCCAAAGAAGAATGAATCTTGAAGCACACTGGACTGATGCATCTCCTTATGCATCTAGTTCAAAGAAGGAGGGGCAATAACCTCCAACTTCTCCCAGAGATACTCAAATGTATCCTTAGGAAGAGCCTTAGTGAATATGTTAGCAACCTGATCCTTTGTAGGCACATACTCAAGCTTGACTTCATTCTCTACAACCTTCTCTCTCAGAAAGTGATACCTTATTGAAATATGCTTTGTCCTTGAATGCATCATTGGATTCTTTGAAATTTTAATGGCACTTGTATTATCACAAAAGATAGGAATTGGCTCATCATACACAACTTTGATATCCTTCAATGTTTGTCTCATCCATAACACCTATGTGCAACATGATGCTGTAGCAATATACTCTACCTCTGCAATAGATAAATACACTGAATATTGCTTCTTGCTTAGCCAAGACACAACTCTATCTCCAAGAAAGAATGCACCACCACTTGTACTTTTCTTGTCATCTACACATCCGGCCCAATCTGCATTTGTGTAGGCACTTAGGGTGAAGTCATTGTTCTTAGGATACCACAAACCATGATCTGGAGTGCCCTTCAAATATCTGAATATCCTCTTCACCGCCATGACATGTGACTCTCTAGGATCTTTTTGAAATCAACAAGACAAACTACATGCATGACATTCGGTCTGGTAGCAGTTAGGTATAGCAGTCCTCCAATCATTGATCTATATTTGCTCTGATTAGGCTTAGGGGATTCATCATTCTTACTCATCTTGCAACCAGTTGTCATGGGGGTACAAACTAGTTTAGAATCTTCCATTCCAAACTTCTTCAACAATTCCTTGACATACTTTGATTGTGAAATAAAAATGCCTTTATCTATCTGATTAATTTGCAACCCAAGGAAGAAGTTCATCTCTCCACACATTGACATCTCAAATTCTTTTTGCATCTTATATGCAAAGTCCTTACACATACCTTCATTTCCACCAAAGATTATGTCATCCACATATACCTCAACAATCGAGATTTGATCTTTGCTTACCTTGATGTACAAATTACTGTCTGTGGCCCCTTTACTGAATCCCTACTACAACAAATACTTGTCTAACCTTGCATACCAAGCTCTGGGAGCTTGCTTCAGTCCATACAATGCCTTCTTCAATCTACATACCATATCTAGTTTGTCTGACAACTAAAATCCATCTAATTGCTCTATGTCTACTTCCTCTTCCAACTCACCATTCAGAAAAGTAGACTTCACATCCATTCGATACACTTTGAAATCCTTATGTGTTGCATAATCCAAAAACAATCTAATAGCCTCCATTCTTGCCACCGGAGCATAAGTTTCCTCATAGTCTATTCCTTCCACTTGTGAGTACCCTTTACACACAAGTCTTGCTTTGTTCCTTACCACTTTTCCATTCTCATTCAATTTGTTCCTGACTACCCACTTAGTTCCAATCACATTCTTATTCTCTGGTCTTGGGACAAGTTTCCAAGTCTGATTCTTCTCAATTTGTATTAGTTCTTCTTCCATAGCCTTGATCCAATACTCATCTTTGCATGCCTCCACCACTGTTTTAGGTTCAACTTTAGAAATTAAACATAGATTTACCTATTCTTCAACAACTCTGCGTCTTGTCAATACACCTTTTCTCTTATCACCAATGATCTGGTCTTCAGAGTGATGCTTCTACACATTCTTGGGAGTTTTAGGGATTCTTTTCAGAGCTTCTTGTTCTTCAACCTGTACTTCTTTTTCTTTAGTTTCTTCTTCTTCTCTGCTTGAAGACTCATCTTATTTATATCCATTCACCTCTGAGTTCATCTGTAGATCCTCAAACACCTCCAAACAACATGAAAACTACTTTGTACTAGAAATAACTGTGTTTTGTCAAGCCAAACTTCTGTTACTCATTACTTTCAAGCCAATTATCAAAATTAGAAAAAATTATGGATGTAGATAAATCCAATGATTAATAACCATATGCTAGAACTGCAGAGTAATATCTTCAATAGCGGACCAATGCAGACCAAATTACCGGAACACTGTAGCTTGATTTTACTAGACAGATACTTAGTCAAAATTCATAACATGTCTTCTTACTGATCAAATTTTCATGCACAATAGACTTCTTGTGGAGGATAAGATTCTCTTTCAAAATTAGCGACCAAGCTAGTCTGCACAACTCTACCTTTATCCTTTGTAATCACAGTCTATGTCCTGACTTAAACCTTTGTTGCTAATCCTTAACCTTATCTCTTCATGCTGAGACATCAGCACCATTCCTTTGGTAAGGGAGAAAAGATTTTCAATAAGGCTCCCCTTGAGCCAAATCTCTAATCTTAGTTCTCGGAGGGAACATCTGCACCGGATACTAGTATAGGCTCATCCTTAACCTTTGTTACATCCTTCTTAATCCAAATCTTACTCATCTCCTTATTTGTCTCTATTGGATCAACCTTTTGTATTGGTTCATTCTTTTCTACTAGATTATCCTTCTTCATGCTTCTGCTTTTGCAGAACTTAGAGGTATGTCCAGATCTATTGCAATTGTAGCACACAACATTTCTCTGACCAGTATTCCTTCCATTCATTCTGGATCTACATTGGTTAGCTTTATGCCCAAATTTCCTGCATGTATAATAGTAGCAATTGAAAGATTGAACTATTCTATCCTTGCCATAGCCATTTCTCATTTGACTTCTGCACTCATTAGCTCTATGTCCCATCTTATTGCATGCAAAACACCTAGTAGAGTTCTGACTTACTTTACTTTTGCATACAACAGCTCTATGACCAACCTTATTGCATGTAAAGCATTGACCAGAGAAGGATGAAACATTTTGATTCCTTCTACTTCTACATTCTATTGCTTTGTGTCCATACTTACTGCATAAATGACAAAAACCATTGAAAGATGGATACCTTTGAGCATTTGGTTGTCTGATCAAAGGTCTTCTAGCTTTATTCTTTTGATTCCAGATCTGCTTGCCATTGTTCCTCTAATTTGAAGTATGATCTGATTTTGAACTTTCACCTTTTTCAAATCCTAAACCCTCTTTATCATTGGAGCTTTTCTGACTTGTAATCATCGCATCAAGCCTTGTAGAACTTATCTTGATTTTTTCTTCATAATTCTTTGCCTTCTCAAGATCTGATTTCAAATTCACAACTCCTTGTTCAAGCCTTATACATTCTTCAGATTTGCCTTTCACCATTAGGTTCAAATATTCCTCAATCTTTGCCTTTTCTTCAACTTGCAATTTCAGACCATTCATAGATTCATTTGCTAACCTCAATTGTTCACTGACTTCCTTATGTCTTTCTTTGAACTTCTTGACTTGCTCTCTTAATTTTCTGATACATTCATTTGCTTCTTTAACATTCTCCTTCATATCTTTGATCTCTTCTTCAGTCCTCTCTAGGTCTTCAAGAGCAACCTTGAGTTCTTCACTACTAACAGACATGCATTCATCTTCTGAAGATCCATCAAACAAGGGAACATCCTTCTTGTGTGCCATCCCAGATCTACCTCATGCTGTTAAGCTTTCTTTAAAGGAACCTATCTCTGATACCAATTGTTGAATGCACAAGACAACTAAGAGGGGGGGTGAATCAGTTGTATCAAAAATTTCAAACCCTCACAAGCATATTCACATCCACATCAGTTCACTTAAACCCTTAATCTATTATGATGATTAAACATGAGAAGCAAATAACAAAAACTTAAACACATTAACACCATACACAAGAGAACACCAAATTTTACATGGAAAACCCTAAAAGGGAAAAACCACGGTGATGATTAGCTCACAATATAATGTAGTAACAATACCGAATTACAAAGGCTCACTGCCAGAGGGCTCACTGCCCAAAAGAGAGAATGCTCACTGCAGGTGGACTCACTGTCCAAGTGGACTCATTGCCCACTGAGAAAGAAAGAAAGAAGAGAAGAGTGGCTCACTGCTAGGCTTTGAACTGATATAATTGCATCTAACCTATGAATGGAGTTCAGTTCCAATGAAGCTTAATATCCATCACAACACAAACAACATCTTCGCAACATCACTGAAAATAGTAGACACCTTCTGCTCACTGCATCAAGTAGCCTAACACATGAAAGCTTTCACTGCCCTGATCAATTTCACATCACACACATTGTTTCCCTTACGCACCCACAACATCCATGACTCCTTGACACTTATTTATACAATCACCAATCATGAAAACATTCTCCAATGTTAGCAACACAAATTAACCCATATAATTCAAATTAGGTCTGGACCTAAACATTCTCGCGGAAGAAGGGAACAAATGTAGACCACATCATGTCTTAGCACGGACCTAAATCCACTCTAGCATGCTTCAACATGCTTTCACAATCACCAAAGCATAATTGGAATTAGTGCAAACAACCAAGTCGGCCAAACTTGTGTTAACACCATGAACTTTTAAGCACATGCTTCCTCAAAGATAAACACACCTTGTGAACCTTGCACAAATCTTTAACACAATCTAGAAAGATCCACAAACATCTTGAAGTCACTTGGAACCCAAAAAATTCAACGACAACAACTTTCACCTGAAGGAAGTTCATAGTCTGCTTACAAACAACACTGTCAAACTCTACTACATAAGAAATTGCTTTCCGGAGCACCAAATCACAAACCTTCTAGATAGAAGATAGATAAGAACCTTATAAGCATATGTCTAGAACCGCAACACCTAAAACCATTCTGCGGAGACATGCAGACAAAAATAATTTCTCCTAGACACACTGCAAACACTATCAAACATTGTCTTCAAACTAGTGAACATAACTTTCACTGCACAACAATCCAGAGTACCAAATTATGGAATTAGCATCTTCAAACACTTCTCAACAACATATCCAAACCGTACACTCAGATCTCCAACATAGAAGAAGTGCGGAGAAAAAGCTCAAACAACATTCAGTAAGCCAGAAGACTTCTTCAACACACTGTTTACAAAATTAATCAAATTTTCTCAAAAGCACTTGGAAACCCAACAAGAGGAACATATTCTTAACACCTTTGGTACTTCTTCAAGGCAATCACATCATCATTAACTCAGCTACTTAATTAAATAACAACAGTAACACTAGAGGACACAATTGACACCGATGACAACACAAACATGTTGACATCAATGACAACACTGATTAGCACATACTTGCAACATACACTATTCCTTGAATAGAGAGCAAACCATGAGAAAAACTCATTACAACAAATGTGTAAGAAAAAATCCATAATCCTTGATTACTTCATTAAAATAACATTACAATTCAAAGCTAGAGACAGTTACATGACAATATGATTTTCACCTAAGCACAAAACATGAAACTACAACACTGTCATAAAAAGCTTATAAACAAAGGCATGATACCTCGCCATAGACTAGACCAATTTTCCCCTTTCCTAATTTCCCATTTTGATTTTTCTCAGCTTGATAGAACTGTTGAGCACCACCCTTTTATAACACAAGGGGGCTCTTACATTGCAAAAAAGGCTGATAACAACATTTTCTTATGCGAACCAGACTCAAGCTCCCCAGACAATTCAAGATAACTATCCCTTTTGTCTTCATTTAGACCCAGAGCATAGGCCGTTGGGTTGTCCACATGACTCCCCATCTTTCAATTTCAATCTGCCAAGTATCAGAGCTCCTAGGACCATTGAGGTAACCATCAACAATTAGACCAGAAAATAATCCTAACTACCCTGAGAGGAAACTACAGAAGGCATCACCATCATCTGGATGTTTCCTTCTCTGACTTTGTTAATAGAATCAAAATCCTTCATTACCAATTAGGCCACTTGGGTGTGATATTCTTCCACTATTACAATTGTGCCTTTAATGAATGCCATTTAGCCTAGAGAAGGGGCGAGAGCATAATGACACCTCTATGCCTGAGTGTCTGATCCAAAGATGCAGCCAAGGTCGTTGGATTTACAACAATTCCATCTGCTTCATCTACACAGCTGCATTCAACTGGAGCCTTCAAACAACCTAAGCCCTCCCTTACCAAAATGACACTACACGTTAGTGAATACGAGGGAGCAGTAAGGGTGTTGATGCCAAAGACTCCTATTCTTACCAGATCCTCCCATTTCCTAGTTAGCAGTTACCCTATCCTTAATTTGGAATGAACAAACTTGCAACCAGGAAAATAGGGGTATGTTTTTTCAAGAAATGGAAGATACAGAAAGTAAGACCAGAAAGGAAATAATCAAAACATGGTAAAGGCTGATACAAATCAATCACAGAAACACTTCCATTTATAGAAAAAATGGAAGAGAGCTCTTCACCCAAGTACTTTCTACTTGCCAACAACTCTCATAACTCTCTTTTAGGCGTTTGCATGCTTCGCACACTTAACTCCCTATTTGGAAATCTCTGGAAATCCATCACAACCCCCAAAGTAGTAAATGGAGGTGCATAATACTTATAACTCCTTAGGACTTGCCTACAAACTCCTCTTACTTCAAACAACAAATGTCTAATCTTCTTATCAAAATTTGACTGGAGATCAAGATTCGTCGGCGAGATGTACCTGGTGTCAAATCATGATCCTTTATGCTATAAAACTCCTACTTCACCGACTCCAACCACATAGCTTAAAATTTCAGGATCCATGCGAGAGAAGTCGTGCAATAGTTGTTCTGCTACTAGTGCCTACATACTCAATTAGGCTGCTTGCAACAAGCAAATCTTCAAATTTGAATGAGGACCGTCAATGCGGCTTGTCATGGCCAAATGAATGGTTCAAGACAAACCAGGAGATTCAAATTATCCACTGTAGTGTTAAAAAGTCTTTGACCAATTAGATTTTGCCATGTAGGATCAATATTCATCGTCAATAGTCAAAACTCGCCACGTGTCATCTCATCGCAGTAGCGCTTGCCCAGAAGGGACCCACATCACCGCCCTTGTGCTCATGCACTGAGCCTTAGAACTTACTAAGTTGGGACCCGCCTTCCACGTGTCATGCTATCGCATCAGCGCAAATAATATCCTTGGAATCTTCCTGATGATGCACCCTTGCAATCCAATAAGGAGCGAGCACGTCAAGGGGTACTCGACCGGGAAAACCTTAGATCTATTTGAGTTGAGATTGACATCCAGCGCATCAACGCGACTCTGACAGATCTGGAGCCCGCGACACAGCGACAGTCGTTGATCTTTCTTTAACGAACAAAGTCTCGAACTCAGGAAACATTAGGCTGACAGGATGAGTCGATCATTAGGCTCAAGGGACCAGTAGAACATGACACTTAAGGGCTTTAAGTTGTGACTTAAGAGATTGGGGACTGAGACTAGCAAGTCAACGCAAAAATATAACAATAAAGCACAGGCTTAGGGTTTTAGGGCTCAAGACTTAGGCTTTTGATTCTAAGGCATGAAAGTTACTCTGTAAAGCATTTTAAAAACCTCAAAATATAAGGAAAACTAGGGATTTTTCAACCATGTATCCAAAAACTTCAAACACAAACCATCAAGATGGAAAAAAACAAGGCCTAGTTTTAAGAGCATCATCAATGATGGTGGAAGCTACAAGGACACCCCTGGTGTTAAATACATTGAATACACTATTGAAGTGAAAGGATTTCACTTATTACAATATATAGCATCAAATCTAATGCATTATATTCTTGTAACGTTGGCAAACATGTGACATGTTTCTACAATTGACAACACATGTGAGCAAACACAAGATTGTTGTTTTAATTAATACTTTTATATTAAAAGATTATACATAATACAAGATAATGAGTCCACTATGCTAATTTAAGGTGTTGAGGTGACCCCTGAGGCCTAAATTTGATGGCCACATGGTATTTAGGCATTTTTGCTATAAAATACAATCAAAATTTTAGGAAGATTATATCATATAAAACTAGAGATTTTAGACAAATTGTCGAAATTTTATAAAGCATTATTATGATATATATTTAGTTGATGTATAATTTTATTTATAACAAAATATATCTTAATATTTTAAAGACAATTTCAAATAAATAACTTTAAAAAAAATTGAAATTTTTTGCTTTGACTAGTAAGGTCGACTGCCAAATTTAGGCCCACATACACATATATGCTTATCCACACTATGCCCATACCACTCTACCTAAATATCATCCACTTCAATGGTCAAACAATCAATAGCAATTTTACAGCACATTCACAACAAAAAATGGTAAATATTTATCTTATTTATATTAACCGAAGTGGATGATATTTAAGAATAGCCCACACATACATCCATATACCATATACACATCCATAAACAAATAACCAGTTGGAACCCTGGAAGTTTCCATTGTATATATTTTATCCCTATATAAACTGACAATTTAGAAGTCAAAAAATTATAAGGAAAGAAACAGAAAAGAGTACAATTAAAGAAAGCTAGAAATCCGGCTGAGAATCTTTGTGAGGATACAAAATCTGCCTTTTGTGTGTTTCCTGTTCCCTGAGTGGGCTCTGTAAACAACGAAAGGACAGGTAATTTAATGGCTATCGAACTTTTGGAACAGTTGCAGGATAATCTGCCCCTCAAAACGGGTCATTTGCTTCTTTCCTCAGAGAAGAAGAAAACTGGTCTGGTGCTAGTGGACATTGTCAATGGCTTCTGCACTCCTGGCTATGGCAATCTGGTATTTTTTGCTTTCTTACAGTTCAAATTTTGATTTTTTAAGCTTCTGTGTTTGAGCATGGTTTTAGGATAGCAGTAGCGTGCCTTTGGGATGATTAAATGTGATGTGGGTGGTGTTGGCAAAAGATTCGATGGCCAGATCGCTGGAATGGGTATTGCTTAGGGAAGATTTTAAGGGGTGGAAACTCTTTTACAAGCATAAAATGGTTGGTCAAATTTTATGGTTCAAAACAAAAGTCATATAAGATGAGAAGAAACATAGGATTTTTTATCAGTGAATTTATGTTATCTGGAAATGTAATAACTTACATACATCCTATCTACAAAAAAGAATTTGGGGAATGCGCTTTAAAAAAAAATCTGGTGGGTGCTTTTTTTTTCCAAAGATTTGTTCGAATTTTAATTGATTGGAAAAAAAAACCCATAAAATATACCCTGGATCCGTGTCTTGATTTTTTAGTTTTTGTTGTGTTTAACGGGTTCATTGATTTATGAACATTATCGCTGGCATAATATTGAGATCACAACTGAGCTTCGACTTGGCAGGGCCATTTTGGGCTCAGGCTCGGTCTCTCCAAAAATATAGGCAAAAACTCAGTTAAAAAATGGGTAATTTGAATTCGTCAAAACTCATCAAAATCACTAAAGAAAATAAAGAGTCCTCCATGCTGCAAATCCTATTTTTTCTCTGGTGGGTGCTTCAAAGCAGAAATTTAGATGTTAAAGTGGAGCAGAGGGCAATTTGCCAGCTTCAAAGTTTTTTCCTCTATGATTTTGGGTGTTAATGTCTTATGATTAAGTGGCGAGTCTCCCAAGTTGATTTATCTTGAACTTTTCAAGGTCTGAAAATAATCTGTAATGCACCAAAGTGTCGCACTTCTTTGTCTCATGCTTTTTGGAAAGATTTGTCAACTGATTAGTTTTGTCCCTTCAGAGAGTTGACAGGGAAGGACTTAAAAATTAAGGTCTTTCCTGAGTTATTCAAATTGGGTGAATTAAGCAGCATTTTCAAATTACCAATTTGCAAACAATTGTAATGGTTCCATATAAATTGTTTCTAATTATGCATTGATATAATCCACTTGGATTAGAAAAAACTATGCATTATATGTTGTCTCAGTTCTGATGCAAAATTAATACATTTTTGAGAAGAACAAAAATTAATATGATCCTCCTCTGGCAGGCTCCTCCAGTCCCCAATCAACAGATAAATGTTATGGTGGAGGAGAGCACAAGGCTAGCCAGGGAGTTTAGTGCTCGAAAATGGCCAATACTGGCATTTCTTGACACACATTATCCAGATAAGCCAGAGCCTCCTTATCCTCCTCATTGCATCGTAGGAACTGGTGAAGAAAACCTTGTTCCAGGTATTGCTTTATTTAGTTAATTTTGGTATAGTCTTTTCCTCTGGAAAAGTAAGGATTTATTACTAATTGATTTGTTTTCTGCTACTCTTAGACATCTTCGTTGGTTAGGAATCCTTGGTTTCTGTTGGCTGCTTTGATTTATTTGCATAATCTAAATACATTTTTGGATGAGTTCAAAATAAAGTGATGTGACAACATTTGATGTATTTTTTCAGCATCTTGGATATGGTCACAAATGGATCTTTTTATGTTGTTTAGACTATTATGGCATCATAGTCTTAGCTAAGAACCATCTGTCTTATTTATTCAGCTAATCGTTGGAGACCTACTGGATCTTGTCTTTAGCATCCTGGGATCATTGGTATGATTTCAACAATTTAATTTGCATTTTTATTTTTAATACTTGACAGCCCTTGAATGGTTGGAGGATGACCCAAAGGTAGTCATTAAACGTAAGGATTGCATCAACGGGTTTATTGGTTGCATACAAAAGGATGGCTCCAATGCATTTGTTGATTGGGTGAGAGCCAATGATATTCAAGTGGTAAGTTTTAAAATGCTCTTGTTTAATTTTTGGACTGAACTTCTACTCTGGGATTATTGCAATTCTTAATGGTGTGGAAGGTTCATTTTGTTTTCTAACCTTAGTTTTGCCTAATATAAAATTGAAAATAAGCCAACAATTCTAGTTCATGAACAAGAGATCTCAGGAGTTTTTTCTATCCGTTTCATAAACCTTGTAATCTCTGAGAGATGCTAGACTGAAATTTGAATAAGCATCTAGGTTAATTAGATAATGTCATCCAAAACACTGCAAGAGCAAGCTTGGTATGCTTTGACTGATGTCCTAATGATTATGTAGGATAGTCCAAATTGTTTTTTTTTAATGAAATGCAAATTTCAAAAGAAATTCAGGAATCTGACCTCTTCTTCCTTTCTTTGATTGTTTCTCGTTTGATACAGATTTTAAGCTTTTCCATTATACAAATTTTCTTTTGTCATTACTGTAATGCAAATGGTATTTGACAATGCAGGTATTGGTAGCAGGCATATGTACTGACATATGCGTGCTAGACTTTGTAGTAACTGTTCTATCAGCAAGGAACCGTGGTCTTATCCCCCCTTTGGAAGAAGTTGTAGTATACTCTCAAGGATGTGCAACTTATGATCTTCCTCTCCATATTGCCAAAAATATAGCTGGTGCATTTCCTCATCCACAGGTATGCAAACTATTTTCTAAAGACCATATTCATTGTTTTTGGAATATGAATATAGTAAGGAGAAGGTTCCTAATGATGTTTGGAATCAAATATGTTATATGTGTTTATTCTTTTCTTCTCTGTATTTTCCATAATTCTTGTGGCCCTAACCATGGCATCAAGAGTTGCAATTTCCAGTTATACATTCATGGAATTGCTGAAGGTCACGTTATTAGGGAAAAACAGATTAGAATCTATGCTAATTGTTTTAGACAGGACCATAAACATGTATTTGATAAGTCTGCTTGCTAGAATGGTAATGTTTTGTCAATTCCAGTTCTCAGCTCATTTAAAAGTTCTATAAAAATATTAAATTGCAAATTTTGGACAGACTAGCTAGAGTGCCCTATCCATAATGAAGATGCATTTCAAATGAAAAGATAGCTGTTAGTAATTGCATATTTGGCATTTAAGACAAGCATTATATCATGTCACAAGGCATTGTCTTCATACAAGATAAATGGGTTTAGACATTGCCCCATAAAAAACACGCGCTTAGTATCTTTTAAACTTAAGGTAAAGTGAGTAAAAACCATTAAAAAAATTCCGCAGATGCTGGCATGATAGGCTCTTAATCAAACAGTTGCAAACATTTTGTGAAAGTCCACAGACCTACTCGATGGGGAAATGAGATAATATGATGGTTTCATTCTCATTTAAAATTGTTATTTGGTATTGATAACTTTTAGTGGATTTTTTTACACTGTTTTCTCAAATGTTCTGCAGGAAGTAACTCACCACATGGGCCTATACTTCGCCAAGTCTAGAGGAGCTGAAATTGTGGAAAAAATATCATTCATTTAGAAAATGCATGTAGTAATTTGGTTATTTTTGTATGCATCTTGATTAGATTGGAAACAATTCAAGTTCAATTGTTTCGTTAAAAAAACAGCATGTGTATAGCTCTTGCTGTATAGTGGTGTGACGGCATCTTTTATTTCTGGGCCCTGGCATTGACTTTTGAGGGTGTGATTCCATTCCACCTATCTTTTATGTGAATTGTGTATCATATTTTTATATTTTTAATATAGAAGTGCACTCTACATCATAAAAAAATTTATATATAATTTGTTAATTCCATCTTGTTAAATATTTTAATTTGTAGTTATTTTGTGCATATCTTATTTTATTAGGAGTGGGGACATATAGAATCTTAATGCCTCACCTCTTTACTTTCACATTGACTATATTTTTACTTCACCCTTTTCATATGAAGCTTGAACACAATGCAAGAAGTAAAAGCAAATTGTTTTGCATGCTTAAAATTACTTTAGAAAGTTTTTAAGCTCATTCGCTCTACAAGTAATGTAATACTGTTACATGTCTCTTGATGTATTTTCGGGATTTGATTTGTTTATATTTAAAAATTTAATCTTTATAAGAATCATATGTTGGTAGAGAGAGGGGGGGTTAGATGCTTCCACACCCTAGCACAAATCCCTATTAGTAGAAGGGATTGTGGTCGTACAAATTGACTGTGCATGCAATGACATATAGCTAGCCCAGAGCTAGAATAGAGAGTAGAACAACATCAAACACCACAACAAGACTAAGTCATTCTAACTACTTCTTTCATGCATTTACTTTCTATAATCAGCTTTATCCTCTTCTCATTCTCTTTAGTTTACAATATCTATATGTTTAAATGCTTTATAACATTGTAAGTTAGATTCTGGAAAGAACAACTATTTCTTAATTAAAAATAGATGAATTAGTTAATTTTTAATTAATCTATTTTTAATTTAATAGTTTGTATGAATAATTTACTCAAGGTCTAGTATGGGAGATGTTAATTAAGTGCAAGACCAAGAAAGGGTTCTATTGAGAGTAATTGTACACACCACAAATTCTCCTACTTATTGAGCTATACTTGGCTAAGATGGCTAAACCTTTAGTGAGGAAGACACCATCATCCAATTAAGATTCAACCCCTTTTGTTGAATTTCTAAATAATAAAAAAAGGTAGAAGATGTTGAAATTATGGTAAGCTTTGATGTGGACTGTTTTCACGAAGGTGCTATCCCTCTTCACATAGGGATTTATAGAGAGGGCTCTCCTAACTCCTTTCTTCTAAAATTGAAGTTACATAAGAGATATATGGATGATATGAACTTGAGGAATTAGCAACATGGTTTTTCTAAACTTAGACTAACAACATTTTGAGTGACAATAAATTCATTGAAGAGTTGGAGGTTGATGATAGCTTGGTCTTTAGATGTTCTCCTCACAAGAGAGGATGATGATTCTCTTGTTCATTAAAGTTGTATTTGCAAGTGAAATTATATCATCAGTTGATACAAAATCTACAAAGGATGATGATTCTCTTGTTCATTAAAATTGTATTTGCAAGTGAAATTGTATCATTAGTTGATACAAAATATACCAGTACTTTAAAACTTTTTAATATTTTTAATTATAAACATTAAAAAAACTGAAATATTTCTATATAATTTTTAAAAGAAATGACTCCAAGAATAAACAAATAAACCTAACTGGAAAGCATTAAGTTATATATATGTATAAGCTTGAAATTTGTTTTAAATGTAGAGATGCTAGGTTGAATCCATCATTTTTATAATTATAATTGTAAATTCATTATTTTTTCACAGAATTCTGAAGACGGAATATTATGCAAGAATCATGTTTTCATACGAAACCTTTTGGAAGTAGTGGCGTTTGGCCTTTTGCAAGAGGCAATGAAAAACTTGTCCAATGTATCTTTAGATGGGAATATGGTGGGCAAGGATCCATAAAAACTAGACTTTTGTGAAGGTGGAAAGGGATTGATTTTTATATTTCTTATAAAATTCTTCCGCCTTACGCCAGAGATCATGAATGGTTCAATATTTGATGATGTTGATATTTCTTATAAAATTCTTCAGTCTTACGCCAGAGATCATGAATTGCTGAAATTTACGGGTTCAATATTGATGATGTTGATTTTGATTTTTGATATATTTTAATCAATGGACTTTAGGAGTATTTAATTTTCTTACAAATTCTATGTTTAATGGCATCTCCCGCATGATGGCAGTCCGGAAGGTCAGTTTTTGGGACGGTAGTATGTATATCTACATCTACATATGTTTTCCGGATTGATTTGTCTAACCAAAAGATAACAAGGTAGTGAGTTAATTGGGAAAAACTTGAGAAATTAAAAAACTTAGGATTTATTTGGAAAATGTAATGAATTTTTTTAGTATTTTTTAAGTTTTCAAATTTCTGGAGTTTTTTCTGATTAATTCAGAAAATTTTAATTAAATCGTAATTCTGATTAGTCCCAATTAAATTGAGTTATTCCCATTTTTGCTGCCTTGAGAATCATGCTGAGTTGACAAATAAATCTGCAATCCAACTCAAATCATATTGCTGACAGGTCTGAGTTGCAATTACTCGAAATTTATTCCTGATTTTTGCTACATTGTACACATACACACATACACCCTTGGACTAAATTCTTGCCTTCTAGATTTCAAACACTTAGACTAAATTCTTGTCCTCTAGTTTAGTATAGCATCCATATTCCACTCAAACATTGATGAAGACAACTTTATGTCAAAAGATCAATAATTTAGTCCAAGTATATATATGTATGACAAACTACATAAGGGCATGTTTGGACCAACTAGATGGATGCTTCTCGGGGGGCTTGCTTATGTTCATGATGGGGCTTATTGCTATTGATAGCATTGAACTAAACTATAGTCAGAGGTGGTGGGGGGAGAGTAGGTAATGATCTTATTTTTTCCCATCTGAACAAAGATGCCATCCATCCAGAAAGGGATATAAAACAAAAATGAAAGACGAATTATATTATAGCTAGCATAGGGACCAAATCTCTGCTCATCGTCATTTGCAACAGTTGTCGGAGAAAATACCAACATTTACAAAACCCTCATCAACAAGTAGAGAAGTAATTATAGGTGCAAACAATATGGAAGAGATAACGTCCAACCTAGTGCAAAACTTTGGTCGCTTAGACAATTGTATGCTATAGTCAACGACAAATGCAGAAAGACAAAAAAATAGAGAACAAATGATTCAAGCTAGCTATTTTACAATCTTCATAAAGAATAGGTTCATTTGTCTGGGAACGGGGGACGTACTGAGAAAAAAAACATAACAAATTCATCATTGATCGCTGATGGAGTTTTTGCAACTCTCAACACTACAAATGAAATTATGATTGATGAGAGTTTGTGGTACATCCCCAACCACTTTTTGGTCCAAATTGTTGCATTCCACAACTTTGCACGTAGAGAAAATTTTCTACTAAAATACTTTGAAGCAATGTAAAGTTTTAGGCATAGAATAGATGCATTGTCGAGCTTAAGAACATGCACTATATGTAAAGAGACATATAGTGGCATGTGCATTCACACGTTTGGTGCATATACGATTTGCAATAGATGCCATGTAGAGAAAGAGGTTCATTGCTTCTCTACATCAAACAACTTAGACTCAGGCGACCAACCAGAAGTGCTAAAAGCCCTTACACAAGTGGAGAAGATGCTTATAGCCCGAGTGACACCAATTCTACAAGTTACCCATGCTTGGGGAGGCCAATACAGATATAGTAGTCACACCATAATCTTTCTTCAAGATATTACAATGATCGCAAAAGCTTTTCCATGGAGATTATAGGACCTCAAAGTCTTGATAGCTAGATGAACCAACAGTGAAGGAAAGCACTATGACTGTTACGTAAGTAGAACACATGTTATGGATGCTCGAAAATTTAATATAAAAAATGGCCCATACTATAGAGATGTCCATATAGATGTCGACTCACAAAACCTATTGCTTGAAACCAGTACAGATGTTTTGTGTACACCTAAAAATGACTAACGCATTATCATCCTGTCATATGCATCATTGTCTCATCAATTTCTTTTAATTCAGTATTAATTAAATGATTCCTAATTGTTTAACTAATTTCATCTTGTCATTAATTTATTCCCCCTTCCACCAATAATTAAATAATTTCAAATTATTTAATTAAATCAAATCTTTCCCTCCAACTTTATTATTCTATTTTCACATTAATTAAATAAACCTATTATTTAATTAATTTACCATTAATTTTTCTATCCCACAAACAATTAAATAATTTCAATTATTTAATTGGCTAATTATTCCTCCAAAATTAAATAAATTATTCTAATTTATTTAAGTTGACTTTTTCTTATCTCCTATAATAAAAAAAAAAAAAAAATTTATTTATTTCCTATTTTCATCTATCATGTACAACAAATTAAATAAATTTATTTATTTAATTTCTAATTTACCTCCTCATCTTTTAAAAATATCTTTTTCTTCTAAATATCCTCCATGCACATAAATTAAATAATTTATTATTTAATTTTATCCATTACATGTCAAAAAAAATCATGCATTGAGTTTAATTGGATTTTAAATCTTTATCTTATCAAACAACTCATTTAATAGAAAATTAATTTCATTTTATGAAAATCAAATCACTATTTTTATCTTGAAAAGCAATCAACTCTTTAAATCAAGCTTTTTGCATGTACACACGCCATGTGCACATTCATCATGTCTTCTCAAATTATCTCAACCATTGATTCAATATAATTTTCTCCACTGTTGATAGAAGTCTTATGAAAGCTATAAATACGCCCATCCTCTCATTCACAAACCCTCCATGATCTTTGAGCTTTGAGAGTTCATTACAACGCTTTGAAGCATTCATTGAGCACTTTGCATCCATTGAGCCTATCATCCATCCACGCTTTTGCAACTATGGTTATGCTTAAGTAATAGAGCAATCCACATCAATTCCAAGGAATAAATATCAAGTGGTAATATCTTTGTTATATATGCATTATGGATTTAGTTTATGCACTTGATCATTCTTTGAGTTATGGTTGATTTTGGATTTGAATCTTCGATTATGATTGTTTCTTTGCTTTCCAATTTCATCATATACATTTTGGCACGCCCGATGGGACCCACTTCCCTGATTTTTAACGAATTTGGCTTGAGAATTTATGATTTTCAAGCTATAGGTACAGACGCTTCTGATTGACGAAACAATGCTTTTGAAGTATACAATGATGCTTTTGTAGAACAGAATGATGCATCTAATAAAAACCCAGGTGCTTCTGATATACAAAACAACGCATCTGATTAAAATCTTGGCACTTCTGATTTTTTACTGTTGCTCTGATTTTTTGACTTTCTGCAGGGTTATTTAACACTTGTTTTATTATCCTTTGTTTGCAAGATGATTTATTTGCAAGCATTATTATTACGTTTATCTCGCAAGCTGTTGTATTTGCAAACATTCTAACCCCTGTATGAGTTTTCTGACTTGATCAATTAGCTGTGTTGTGGATTCTATTTTTTTGATTTACAAGTCTGATAGTTCAACACTTTTGATCAACTTCCTGGTTCATCCGATAGACAACGATTCACTTTTGATTGAGAGAAAGCCGCATCTGATTCTCTATTGTTTACTATTTTGTAGGTCCGAACAGAGTTGCACTTTTGATAAACAGAGTTGCGCATCTGATTGATAGAGGGTGCTTTTGACAAGTATACCATATGCTTTTGATTTATCTTGATACCACATATGATAAGTTACTGTGTGCATTTGATTAAGATTAGCTTGCATCTGATAAAATTCTTAGCACTTTTGATAGACTTCATTTCACTTTTGATAAATTTTGGTTTGCTTTTGATTAAGTCTGTTGTGCTTTTGATTACTGAACTTCTGCTTCTGATTCTGGAAATTCTAATTTTTTGATCTAACAATTTGGTTTTGGAATCTAACTTAATTGGTGCAACTTGTCTCTACCGCTAATCAAAGAAGCAAAATTAAACTACTAATATATCTAGTGCAGGACATATTATTGAAGATTTGATTTCTCACTAATTTAGTTGCACATTTCAATTTCATAAGGGAATGAACTTTGTTTTCCATCTCTTGAATTACTTAGTGCGTATGCTCTCTCCTCGCACCAATAGGTGATCTTGGAGATCAAAAGCACTATTTAGTTCTTTTACTTACTTTATTTACTTTCATTCCCAGCGATCCAAGATCAATATGTATGCTCTCCTTTCGCATTGAAAGGCGATCTTGAGAATCAAAAGTACTTGGTATCCTCTCTAGAAGGCTTGTTAAGGGATTTCATCACCCTTAAGGATGACCTTAACCACATGTTCTGGCAGCGTATATAAAGGGGAGAGAGCAAAATTTGTACCTCAATGGTGAACACAATGTGTCCAAATTGATCCCCGAGACCCTCGGTCAGCCGAGACTTGGTTTGGTGACGTTTCAGGTACTATGCTTGGAATATTGTTCACATAATTGTGCCCCATCGTACCTAGTGTATATCGGGGACTCCCTAGTAGCCTTATTAATCCTAGCTAAGACCTTCGGTCATCCTATCTTGTGGTGCATCACTATAGTAGGGGGAGAAGTGCTCACACTATTACCTCCATTGTTTAAGATAGAATAAACTTTGGGCAAGACATTAGTCTCCAAGGTAAGGGGTGTAATGTGGTACATGACCTTGCATTCCCTATCTATCCATAACACAGTAAATGGTATCAAGGGGATTGACGTCACCATTATCTAATTAGTGGGGACCGAAGTCACACCTGAGGAGTCCACAAGATTTGACACTCCTTAATTGAATAATTTTAGGATTGTATAAGAGTGTTTGGTGTGTCTTCATGTGAATTACTCGTATACACCATTTGTTATCCGTAGAGGTTAACAACCTTTCACACCCAATTCCATTAAGAGTCAACAACCATTGTGTCTTCTTGTTTGCATCTCTTTCCAAATATTTTACCAAAACTATCTATCCAAACAATTAGTCATAGAATTTCTCTTTTGAGCAACAGAAACCCGCTATTGATCCATATAAAATTGCTTTTGAGCTATTATCCTGCGCATTTGATACACAAAGTTGTGCATTTGACCTATAGAGTTGTGCATCTGATTGATAGAATTATGCTTTTGACCTATACTGTTGCACATCTGATTTCCTACTTGTTGAGACCTGCTTATCCAGAATTGCACTTTTGAGATCCAGATTTGCTCTTTTGACCAAAAACCCTGCGCTATTGATTTATTTTGTTGCGCATCTGATATACAGAGTTGCGCTTCTGATAGCCAATGCACATGGTAAACAAGGTGATTCGTTCCATTCCAATAATTATGTTAACACCTTTCCATGAAAGATGGACTATCAAATGTAGAGTGACAAATAAGGTGGCAATTCGGCAATTCAGTAATGCCAGAGGACAAGGAAAAGTATTTAGTTTTGATGTTGTTGACAGTGATGGTGGAGATATTCACATAATTTGTTTTAATGAACTTGTTGACAAATTCTCTATAGAAATAAAAGTTGGGTCTATTTACACTATAGCAAATGGGAAATTAAAGTTGGTAGATAAAAGATTCAATAATTTGTCAAGTGATTTTGAGATAACACTAAATTACACCACCAATATAGAACTTTTATCTAGTGATGATTTATCCATTCGATTTGAAAAAAAATCTTTCACTTTAATAAGTGAAATTGAGAATATGCTAGTAAATTCATTGATTGATGTCATTGGTGTTGTCCTTGAAGTTGGCCCTTACAATACAATATTTACTAAGAATGGAGGAGAATTTTAAAAAGGAGTTTATATCAAAGATATGATAGAGTGTAGCATTGAACTAACCATGTGGGAAACAATTTGCATGAAAGAAGGTGTTGAATTGGAACAACTACAAAATGGTGGCAACATGTCTATCATTTCTATTAAAGGTGCTCGAGTGTCAGAATTTCATGGTAGATGCATAGGAACAATCACAAAAAGTAAAGTATTTATAAATCCTATCATTGAAGATGCACAAAATTGGAACATTGGTATAATGATATTAGAAAAAATAATCCATGTCGTTATTTAACAACTGTATCTCATGCTCGTGGGCCTATTTTTACACAAATGGCTATTGTTGAAATACAAAATGGAGTCAAAACCATTAAAAAATTGCAATGCATTCTACTTAGGGAAACATTGATCTCTATTGATGAGATGAAAAACTGAAAGGAAGCTAGGTGTGCGGAAATCACTTCCTCCACTAATCTAATGAGGAGAGATGAGTGCAAATTCATTTTAATCTTTATAGTTACAACAATGTTAACCCAACAATAGAGATATTGCGATAATACATATACACATAGAAAGTAGACAGAAGAGAGAGAGAGAGACAAAATATACGTGGGGAAAACCCTTACGGGTAAAAAACCCCACACTCCAAAACACAGCTCAAATGTATTCCAGTAAACAATCAAGGTTACAATACAGTTTCAGATCCAATGCTCTTGCAGGAGTCTTCAACACTCATATCTGGAGACAATCTGGTAGCATAATAGTACCTATCAATCACATAATACATCTCTCCAAAGCACCTATTTATATAGAAGATACAAGGCAAAAATGGCTCTATCTTGAGATGGCGTCCAACATGGCCTCATGGCCCAAAACCCATGCCTATGGACACTTGTCCAAAACTGTAGGATGTTCATGACACTTGTCATATCACCCCATCCCAAAGAGGTCACTTATTCCCAAGTTGGGCAATGACAGATACTCTTACGACACTTATGACTGTCATAGAATCCGTCATAGCTGTCATATCTTACAGCTGTAAGAGAATCTGTCAAACACAGGCTATAAATAGCATATTCTCTTACAACATGTCATAACCCTCCTTGGGGCACCCAAAGATGCCTTCTTCTAAGATGCCTTGTGACACATGTCTTCACCTATCATAGAATCTTCCATTTACGACTCTTACGTGTCATAGATTTGTCATAGGAATCTGTCATGACCATTTCGGTCAATATTCCCTTACACACTATCCAAGATGTCGATACATGGCAAAATATTCCTACCACTAAGTGGGGCGCCTATCTCCTCATGTGAGGACAAATTTACATGTGGTCACCTTCCACATAGGATGACACATCACCGTGCGAACTCCCACAAGATGACAATAAGGATTTGCATCCTAATTACAACAATAGACAATAAATAAATAAATACAATAAAATAATACAAGGAATTACCAAGGTTGAGACACCTTAATTCTCAACATTCTCCCACTTGCCGAACAGCTTGTAAGAGCCAATAGAAATAACATGATTTAACTGCTATAGGCCGAGAGGCCGATAGACTCCGAACACCATCTGAACTTCTCTGTGCTCACTGGTTTTGTCAATGCATCCACAACATTCTTCAAAGTGTCTACATTCTCCAAATTCACCTTCTCATCCTCTACCATGTCTCGCACAAAGTGAAACTGCACATCAGTATGCTTTGTTCTGGCATGGAAAGTTGGATTCTTTGCTAGGCAAATCGCACTCTAACTATCACAACAAATCATAATCTGTTCTGTATCAACACCAATATTTGAACACAATCTCTTAAGCCAAATGGCTTCCTTGCAAGCATGAGTTGCTACCATATACTCAGTTTCTGTCATGGACAAAGCAACCACAGGTTGTCACTTACTCATCCATCTAATTGCACCACCAAACATAGTGAACACATAAGCACTAGTGGATCTCCTGCTGTCTATGTCACCCGCCCAATCAGAATCCATGAATCCACGAATAAAAATAGAATGCGGAGGTCCTGTAACATTACCATGATAGCATATGGAATACTCGGAAGTACCCCTCAAATATCTAAACACTCTCTTAACTGCAATACAATGTCCCCGTCTAGGATTAGCCATAAATCGGCTAAGGACTCCCACTACTTGGGCAATGTCTGGTCTTGTGTAGACCATAGCATACATCAAACTGCCAATAGCACTAGCGTAAGGTACTCTGCTCATGTCCTCGATCTCACTAGGAGATTTTGGATAATCATTAACAAACAACTTTGTCCCCAAAGAAATAGGAACACACAATAGTCTACAATCTGCCATGATGAACCTATCCAATACGGTCTTCACATACTTACTCTAGCTTAACCAAAGTTTTCTGTTAGCCCTGTCTCTTCTAATTTCCATTCCTAGAATGTACTTGGCTGCCCCTAGATTTTTCATCTCAAACTGTGCTGACAACTAAGACTTCAAATCAGAAATCATATTCTTACCATTCCCAATTAACAACATATCATCAACATACAATGTAATAATGAGAATGCAATCATTGTCAAACTTATAATACACATAATGATCTAATTTTGATCTAAGAAATCTAACCGACAACACAAAGGCATCGAACTTCAAGTACCACATCCTAGGAGACTGCTACAAACCATACAAAGACTTTTTCAACTTGCAAACCAAATTTTCTTTACCTTTCTCTATGTAATTCTCTGGCTGTGACATGTAAATCTCTTCCTACAAATCACCATGAAGGAATGTTGTCTTCACATCCATCTGCTCCACGTCTTAGTCATAAGCTGCTGCAAGAGATAACAGGAACCGAATAGATGTCATCTTTGCAATGGGAGAGAAAATTTCACCATAATCAATTCCCTCCACTTGTGAATACCCCTTCGCAACCAGTCTAGCCTTGTACTTTTCAACACTACCATCTGCACCGAATTTCTTCTTGAACACCCATTTGCATCCAACAAGTTTCCGTCCTTCAGGCAAAGGCACCAAGTCCCATGTTTTATTCTTTTCCAAAGAAGCCATCTCATCTTCCATGGCCTCCTTCCAGGAACTTGCATCTTTCATGCCCATAGCCTCTATCACAGTTCTAGGCTCATCAGTGTTAGTAAGCAAGGCAAAAGCACAACTAGAATCAAGTAATGAATAACCAAATCTATCAGGTTGCTTCCTTGTTCGTGTAGACCTGGTCAATGGCTGAGGTTGAGGTTCTACTTCTTCTAAACTTTCAGTGCTACTAGAGCTCTCCTCATCATCAGGTCTCACAGGGTCTGTCGGTTTAGTCTTCTCAGGGGTAGAAGGAAACTAAACCACATCTTCTTTCTTTTCTATTTGTTCTAGCTGTAGAACAACGGAAGAAGGTGTTAGCTCTCTGAAGATAACACTTCTGCTATACAACACTTTTTCAGCCACAAGATCCCAAAGCTTGTATCCTTTCACACTGACACAATAGCCAATGAAAATACACTTAACAACCTTGTTCTCCAATTTAGTCTGTTTCTCCCTAGGCACATGTGCATATGCCTCACAACCAAAAACATGAAGATGTCTAACTGAAGGCTTCTTACCAGACCACACCTCCATAGGTGTCTTACCAATAAGAGATGATGTAGGAGATCTATTTACTAGGTAGTAAGTAGTGGCTACAGCTTCAGCCCAAAACTTTTGTTCAAGGCTTGCTCCATTAAGCATACTCCTAGCCCTCTCCATCAGTGCCATGTTCATCCTCTCTGCAACTCCATTTTACTGCAAGGTGTATGGAGTTGTCTTATGTCTTTCAATCCATTTCTCTTTACAGAACTTATTGAACTTTGCCGAACAAAACTCACCACCGTTGTCAGTTCTCAAACACTTAATCTTTTTACTAGTCTGATTCTCAACAAAAGCTTTAAACTCTTTGAACTGACTAAAGACTTCAGTCTTGCTTCTGAGAAAATAAATCCATGTCCTTCTACTGTAATCATCTATGAAATATACAAAGTATACAGATTTGGAGATCAAAGGAAAACTAACATGACCAAACACATCAGAATGAATAAGATCCAATACACCAGAAGACTTGTGAGAACTAGAGTAAAACTGAACATGATTTTGCTTTCCATATACACAATGTTCGCAAAAGTCAAACTTGAGATTACAATCATTTATCCCCTCAATGAGGTTTTTATTTTTCAGGATTCTAAGACCTTTCTCACTAATGTGGCCATATCTCAAATGCCATAACATAGTATTTTCAGCAGGAAGCTTAACTTCCAAAGCATGAGCACCCTTGGGTACACAAGAAGCACTACCATCAGAATTTGTTACAATAGATTTCTTCACTGTTTGTTCAGATGGTAGGGATGAAGTGACTGCAGCTCTTTTCTTTGATTCAGAAGAACTATTGCACTATGAAGTGCATGCCTCCAGCTGAAATAGAGTACCTCTTCGGGTACCCTTCGCAAGCACCATAGATCCTCTAGTCATCTTACATCCATCCTTCGAAAAGACAACCTACACACCTGCATCATTCAACATACTTATAGAAAGCAGGTTCCGTGCCAAGCCTGGGATGTGTATAACCCCAGTGATCCCCTTCACTCGTCCACCATGGAATCAGATTGAGACTCTTCCACAACCAACAATCTTCAAATGAGAATCGTCACCCAGGTACACTCTTCCACCATCAAACTCTTCATACTTCATGAACCAGTTTCGATGTGAGGTCATGTGGAATGATGCACCAGAATCAATCAACCACACATCATCAGATGCATGGGTGGCCAGGGCTGCGATGAAGGCATCACCATCATCTTGTGACTTGTCAGAATCTGAATTTGGGACATTGTTCTTCTTCTTTTTCTTTTCTTCCTTGCATTCCTTTCAGAAATGCCCAGTTTTTCCATAGTTCCAACAGAGAGCCTTGGGCTTTCCATGATATTTGGATCTCCCATAGGATTTGGATCTACCCTTCTCATCTTTCTTGTCCTTCTTTTTCCCTTTCTCCTTGGATCTTCTACAAACCGCAAGAGCCTCTTTGGTTGCCTTAGAAAACTTTCTCCGCATCTCTTTAGATAACAGCAAAGATACCACTTCATCCATTGTGAAAGTGGATGTGGTGCTTCCAATAGCCATAACAAGATGATCCCACAAGTCCGGCAAAGAACAAAGAAAGGTCATACAATGATCCTCCTCCATCTTCACACCAATGGATGTCAATTATGCAATTAACATGTTGAAGGCATTCAGGTGATCTACAACAGATCCTCCATCCTCCATCCTCAGAGAATACAACTTCTTTCTCAGAAAAAGTTTGTTCACCAGGGATTTGGCCTGATAAACATCTCCCAACTTCTTCCAAAGATCTTTTGTGGTCTTCTCCTCATGGACATTTAATAGGACATAATCAGCTAGACTGAGTCTTATGAGACCCTTAGCCTTCTGATCTTTGAGATCCCAATCATCTTGTGCCATTGCAGCTAGTTTTACACCAGATATAGTTTCCCATAGGTCACAATCAACAAGCATGTCTTCCATCTTGAGTTTCCATAACTCAAAATTAGTGCCATTGAATTTCTCCACCTCTAATTTTTCGGATGTGCCTGCCATCTCTTTCCTGCAACAAGATTACATAATGCTCTACACAAAACTCCCACTCAACCTAAGATTAGCTCAAAAAACCCCTACCCAACAACTAGGACCAAAGGTGATCAAGCTTTGGTACCAACTGAAAGGAAGCTAGGTGTGCAAAAATTGGTTCCTACACTAATCTAATGAGGAGATATGAGTACAAATTCATTTTAATCTTTACAGTTACAACAATGTTAACCCAACAATAGAGATATTGCATCAATACACATACACATAGAAAGTAGACAGAAGAGAGAGAGACAAGATATACGTGGGGAAAGCCCTTACGAGTAAAAAACCCCACCCCAAAACATAGCTCAAATGTATTCCAGTAAACAAGCAAGGTTACAATACAGTTTCAAAGCCAATGCTTTTGCAGGAGTCTTCAAAACTCGTATCTGGAGACAATCTGGCAGCATAACAGGACCTGTCAATCACATAATACATCTCCTCTCCAAAGCACCTGTTTATATAGAAGATACAAGGCAAAAATGGCTCTATATTGAGATGGGCGTCCAACATGGCCTCATGGCCTAAAACCCATGCCTATGGACACTTGTCCAACACTATAAGATGTTCATGACACTTTTCATATCACACCATCCCAAAGAGGTCGCCTATTCCCAAGTTGGGCAATGACAGATACTCTTACGACACTTACGACTGTCATAGAATCCGTCATAGTTGTCATATCTTACAACTATAAGATAATCTATCATACACAGGCTATAAATAGCATATTCTCTTACAACATGTCATAACCCTCCTTAGGGTGCCCAAAGATGCCTTCTTCCAAGATGCCTTGTGACACATGTCTTCGCCTACCATAGAATCTTCCATTTACGACTCTTACGCGTCATAGATTTGTCATAGGAATCTGTCATGACCATTTTAGTCAATATTCCCTTACACACTATCCAAGATGCCGACACATGGCAAAATATTCCTACCACTAAGTGGGATACCTATCTCCTCATGTAAGGATAAATTTACATGTGGTCACCTTCCACGTAGGATGACACATCACCGTGCCAACTCCCACAAGATGACAATAAGGATTTGCATCCTAATTACAACAACATGCAATAAATAAATAAATACAATGAAATAATACAAGGAATTACCAAGGTTGAGACACCTTAATTCCCAACAAAAACTTTAATTATCCAGCATGCTCGTTAATGAATGGTAATTCACAATGCTGACAAAAAGTGACATAAATTACAAGTGGTGGATGAAAATGTTCCAAGTGTGCAAAAGCTTTTCCTCAATGTGATTATAGATACATATTTAGGGTTTTCCTTGAAAACTATGCAGGTTCTATATGGGTGACATTTTTTTATGAAGCGAGTATTGCAATGTTGGGTGTTAAAAGCAAAGATTTGTGCATTGACATTCAACATCATAAAATGGATCCATGGAAAGTCACACAAAAGTTATTGTTTAGGTCTTTTATATTCTCCATGCATGCAAAATTAGATACTTTCCATTCAGAGCCTGTGGATAAATGTGTACTAGCTAAGGTATAAAACATTGACTTTGCTATTGAATGCAAGAATATTTTGAGTTATTTTAGCCATTTACTTGGCCAATAAATGTACGATTTCATGGAATTTGAATAAAAGTGGTATCATCATTATCAATTTCTATTTGTTACAAATACATTGTACATATATGCTATTTAGTTAAATATTTTGTATTTAATGGTAGTAAATATCATGCGAAAATTAATTTAAAATACTTTCTTAAAATTAGCTTACATGTCTCATTGTTATATATAACATTTTAAGTTTAAAGAATTGTATATATTTAATCAATTTACTGTATATATCTAATAATTGAAATTCTACAATTTTAAAACACATTTCACATTATCTCAATTATCAATATATTTATGTTGTTGATATAAGACAATGCTCACCCATTAATAGCTTATAATACTTATATGTTATGTTCTTACACACGTAAAACCTTAATCTTATCTTCAATTTTGATGATGTGTCTCAGAATGGTAGGCCCCCTATATCAATTGAATAACATGGTAGAGGAATAGTAGAAAAAAGTTATTGATTTCATGAGGGCCACAAGTATTCCCTTGCAAATGGAGTTTGATGAGTTGCATTAAGAAAATATTGTATCTACTAATCCTGATGTGGTTATTTAGAATAGTGAAAATTCTACATGTCAATATAGAAATGCAATTAACAGATCTTGGTATGCTTCTAGGAGTGAAGATACTCATGGTGTCTTGAGGGACACAAATGTGTCATTACCTACGGAGTTAGATAGATTGAACCAAAATAATATTGCACATGCTGATGTAGATGTAGATGTTGAGAACATTATAGTTTTTACATGCCAGTATAGAAATACACGTCATAGAGCTTTGTATGCTTCTAGATGTGAAGATATAAATAAGAAAAGAAGGGAAAATTATCATATGAGAAAGAGAGAAGCAAAAAATATAATAGGCATCCAAGAGCATGAAATATCTATGACATTGGGTTGTAGCAGAGTGAATGATAATTTAACCTATCTAATGAAGATACATCCTCAATATTAAAGGATAGGGTAAATGATGGAATTATGGTTGTTGGTGATAATATATATTCTATGCATTCTCTTCCATCAAGTATAGATACTAATAGTTTCTTGAGGGACACAAACGTGTCATTGCCAACAGAGTTAGATAGAATGAACCAGAATAATAATGCACATGTTGATGTTGATGTAGATGTTGAGAATAGTGTAATTTCTGCATGCCAACGTAGAAATGAACATTGTCGATATTTGTATGCTTCTAGACATGAAGATATAAATAGGCAAAGAAGGGAAAATTATCATATGAGAGAGAGAGAGAGAGAATATAAAAGATGTCCAAGAGCATGATATATCAGTGACATTGGGTTGTAGCAAAGTGAATGATGACAAACTATATAATGAAGACAATATTGATAATGTGCATTCTCCTTGTACTACTTGTATTCCTCCCTCACTAAATGATATTAATATTGATATTGATCTCCTAGACATCCATACAGTGATTTCATCTGAAATTATGCATGATCGTCATCTTCCATGACATAATGATAATGAGGACATGGTTCATGGCACTTACATTCATCCCACTCAACAACAACACTTGCAATGTAATGTTGCAAATAGTTCACTTCAAGGCAAATCTTTGAATTCAACTTCCACTCCCATGGAAATCCCACATGCACCACCACAATCAGTGACAACAAGGAACAAAAGTAAATTAGTTTGTCATGAACAATATGTGTGGTCTCAAGTGACCACATCCAAATGAAGAAGGTCCTTCCAATTGGCAATCCAACCTTTTTGGTTACCACTCTTGTGATAAAGATAGTGTTTTAAATGAGAATAGTAGATGTGATGGTCTTGATTTTGGGGAAGATATTGATATATAGATGGATGAATTTAAAACTAACTTTACATTTATGTACACCCCTAATGATGATGGAGCTTCATCTACACCGCATGTTGCTTGCAGTCCCCGAGTTAAACTGAGTGACAGATTGCATGAAATACAAAAAAACCTTTCGCAATAGGATAGATCAGCTACCTATTATTCAAATGTGTTCAATTTGTAAAGAGAAATATCGTGGAATAAAAATTAGTCAATCCAATGAAGGGCCTTCTTGTGCTAGGTGCCGATGTGAGTGAGATGGACATTGACTATCTAAATGGAATAACATGGATCCTGGAGAGCAACCTTATGGTCTACAAGTGCTTACTCAAGTTGAGTAAATGCTTATTGCTAGAGTGAATCCAATCATACAAGTTACCCATTGTCGTGGTGGCCAGTACGAATACAGAGGGCACACAATTAATTTCCCATAAGATATAACTATAGTTGCAAGGTGCCTACCATGATGGATATGTGATCTTGACATTTTGATTTAGAGAAGGCATTCTACCCAATCTAGGTATTATGATTGTTATGTTAAAAGATCACATGTATTAGCTACACTTCAATATAAAATAAGATATGATAAATACTACAAAGATGTAGAACTTGATGAAAACTCAATCATGGCACTACCCAAAGAAGATATGGATTTCTCTGAAAGCCTGCGATTTGTGCAATCCAATATTAATGATGCAAACATATCAAATGCATGGGATGATAGTTTAGCACAAGAAGATGAACCTCAACATCAACCTTTATCTCACTAGTAGAATTTTGGCAAATAAATGACTAAGTGACTAAAACTTTGTCACAACAACTAAAAATGACTAAATTCTACTAATTTTTTGCAACTCAATGATAAATGAGTAAATAAATGACTAATTTGGTCATTGACTAAAAACTTTTTTAGTCACAGAAATAAAATGACTAAATAGTTAGTCACCCAAATACAAATTAGTCAAAATTTTAAAAAGAACTTTTCGGGAAATTATTGGCGGGATGTATTTCCACAATTCACTATTCATGTTCATTCTAACATTTTTCGCTATCTGCATCGCCATCATACCCTATTTTGTATCTTCCTTCTGTTTGCACTCAAATCTCCAACTCCTTACTGAATATCACCATCACCATCACACTCTTCACTTGCAGGCACTCTAACATGCTCTTCACGCACTCAACTTGGAATATCTCTAACCCTTCAGAGATGCTTGTTGTGGACTCGCCGAAAAATAAAAGGTCGGGAATGTAGAGATGAAATTACTTTCCCAGAGCTACTTGCATGGGCAATAAAGAGGAGAAGACCTGGAGATTTCTGAAAAGGCAGGCAAGGAATTCAAAATTTGTTGCAACAAATTTGAAGTCGGCGAGGCCCTCTGTAGTGAAGTCAGATTTGGGGACACCCTCTGCAGTGAATTCAAAGGTAATTTGAAAGCTTCATTACATTTATAAACACAAAATCTATAGATTTGTGATTGGCAACTTACAATAGTTACAATCTACTGCTCTCAATAATGTTCTTTTACAATCTTGCCACTATTTTGCTTCATGTAATGTGTTCTAGCTAAATATAATAAAATTTGGGTGTTAGTGCCAAAATAGAATTTCCTCAAACAATTTTGATACATTTTCACTGCAAGCACAATCTATCCTTGTGCAAAGTAAACATGTGCTAGATTTACCCACACATCAGGCATCTAAACAAAGATGTTTCCTGTTGCAACTTCTTGTACCTGTGTAAAAATTTCCTTTGCAATATCAAATTGACCCCTTTCAGCTAGCACAATGGCTGCCCCATTTGCAGCATAAACATTTCCTGGTCTTTGTGCCAACACTTTACAATACAATTCTCTAGCCTTCTCAAGATGTTGTGCCTCCACCTTTAGATCCCTCCTCTCATTGCGAAAAGCTGTAAAATAATTCCAATTTCCAAGTGAAATGTCAAGATAAGAATTTTTTGCATCTAATTCACTTTCTGCAGCTTTAATTGTTTCTTTTGCTTTAAGCCAGTCATCTATTTTCAGTTCCATTTTGCCAAGCATAGATAAAGCATTTGATGAGTTTTTATCCACCTTAAGTGCAAGACGTAGATATGCATCCACATAATTAGGAAACTTGAACAATATTAGCCTGTATAAAAGATTTTATTTTTCAGTATCATGTAGTTATTCAAACAGCCTAGCAAGATTAAATAGTGTTGTGACTTTATCCCATGGTAGCTCAAGTGAAACACCACCTTCTTCTAGTCGATGGAAGAATTCCATATCCTTAAAGAGCACATGAAAAACTACAGAATTGGCACTAGGGCTTTTATTTATGAATTCAACCCAAGTGTCATTTCCTAATGCCTCCTTAAAAGTTTGTTGAGCCAACTCTAGTTCATCACGCTCAAAATGAAGAACCCCAATGTTGTTTAACATTTGAATGGGTACTTCTTCTCTACTCTTCTTCAGAAGAGACTTTGTTGTCTTAAGAGAATCTAAGGCTGCACTGGGGTCTGATGATATTAATAACTCACCCATCTTGATAAATGCATGGGCATCACGTGGATCTATGCAAATTGCCTTTCCTAAAATTTCCAAAGCCTTCTCTGCCTGCCCTTGCTGAGCATATATATGGCCTACAACTTTTAAGCTCTAACAGTTCTCAAAGTGGACCTCCAGAACCTTTTCAAAATTTGAGAGAGAACTCTTAAAATCTCCTAGCTTTAATTGAACCTGTCTACAAAATCTTGTGGCCTCTGGCTTTCCTTGACTGATGCCATGTAGTAGCGGCCAGTGGTGTCATAATCACCTTTACTATGATAAGATTGTGCAAGATTATAATATGAATGAGATTTCATGAGAGAGTGGTTAGTTGAAACAAGAGCTATCTCAGTCAACTGTTCCACAAGAAAATGTTGCCCTGTGAAGAAAAAAAGGTTTTCTAAATGATTCAATGCCATTGCACAGTACAAGTATAATTCAAAGGCTCTACACATCTTTTCCATTCCTTCATGAACACTACCTTTTTCACTAACTGTCAGAATCCTACAAGTAAAAAATGCACAAAACTAACCATAAAGATTTATGTAGAGGCAGAGTATGATGCAGAGGAAGGACTCACACACAATAACCTTGACACATCCCAAACAAAGTTTCAATACACTTGATGCAAATTTGCACCCTTGTTCATTCTTGACAATTTGCTCCTAAGCCTAAAACATGGAAACAACACCCTAGTGACACTCAATCATTGAAGACAACATGGAATATGGGCAACTTGGTTTATTCAGACCTATTACAACATCTTCTAGGGGTTTCCAAGTGATTAACACAATGATTTATGTAATTTAGGTCTTGCTGCCATAGGTACATTCAAGGTGATGACTCCAAACAAAGGTAAGAACACTTGTCATATGAATTCCCAGGGTTGTGCATGCCCTAACAACATGCCAATATGATTCTTCACTCCTCCATTGACATACAATGCATAGATTATTCAAAGCAACAAAGAACCTAGGGTTTTAGGATTGTCTCACAACAAATCTGCACACACAATCAATCATATCTTCTTCACACGTGTCAGTTGTGAGTTGTCCTCTTGCAGGGATGTGGATAGGTGTGGGACAGAGCTTTCCAACAATTTTCAGGATTTTTGGATGGTGGAAACTCTGCCCATGATCAAATTTTGCTCCCTGGAAACCCTAAGAAGGGTTTAGACCTGCACTCACCAAAAATGCAATATCTTGCACAAAACTTAATGAAATTCTACCAAACCAAATGCATTCAAAAGCTAGATTTTTGTTGCTATGTGTAGAACATTACAGATGGATCAATGTCAAAGGTTGACTATGGATCAATACCATGCATTTGATGAGAGAGTAGCCAATGAGAGGGACATGGACAAATATCCATGTCCATGTAAAGACTGTCATAGTGGAAAGGTGAGAAAAAGAAACCCGATTCTTCAACATATGATAAGATATGGGCATAGTGGTATAAGCCCTTGGGATTACAATTATTATGAAGATATGATAGAATTGTAGAGTGTGAGAGATGAAGAGGCAACAAACATAGATGAAGTGACACCAAACATAGGTGAAGAGGCAGCAATGTTAGACGAAGGGTTTGAAGTTGATAGAATGTTGAATGAGGGTCTAGACGATGATTGGACCAAGTCAATGGAGGATGCTTTAAAGCCTGTGTATGCTAATTGCAAGTTAAGTCATTTGACAACAATCCTTCAAATTCTTAACTTACAAGTGGTGCATGGTTGGACAAATGAGAGTGTAGATCAATTATTGACATTATTAAGTTTATTTTTACCACTTGACTCCACATTGCCAACAAAATGAAGTCCATGTAAAAAGCAAATCACTAAGCTGGGATTAGGGTATGAAAATATCCACACATGTGTCAATGGTTGTGTATTATCTTGCAATAATCTTGCAAGTGAGAGTGAATGTCCAAAATGTCATGAAGTGAGGTATAGACAAGGGTTGAAATCAGTTGTGGTTCCTAGAAAGGTTCTTTGCCACTTTCCAATAATCCCACGATTACTCCGAATGAATAGGTGTAGAGACATTACTGAACTTATGCAATGACATGCCCAAAATAAGAGCACTGATGGAAAACAACATGTGCCTAATTCTAAGACGTGGATGGAATTTGATAACATATGGCCTGATTTTTCTTAAGATCCTTGTAATATAAGGTTGGGTTTGGCTCTAGATGGGGTGAACCCATTCTCAGATCAAAGTACTAAATGGTCAACTTGACCAATGTTTTTAATAAATTATAACTTGCCTCCATGGTTAGCAACTAAACCATTTTTCTTAATTCTATCATTGATTATACCAGGAAAGAAAAGTGTGACTTCAGATACAATCGATGCTTATCTAGAGCCATTATATGATAAGCTAATGGAATTATGGAAAGGAATTGAAGCAATTCAATCGTTAAGGGACAGTCATTCAATCAAATTCACTTTAAGAGCTTCCTTATTGTTTATGAGTCATGATCTTCCTGCATATGGCACATTGTCTGGTCTTAGTGATCATGTATACCATGGATGTCCTGCTTGCAACTTTAAGGATTTTGTGAGGCACTCAAGAAGTTTGCGTAAGTGTATATTTATTGTGGACATCGTGCTTACCTTAAAATGGATCATCAATATCATCGACAAAAAACACATTTCAATGGTCAAGAAGAGAATCGTGAAGCACCATTGCTAATAACAAGTGATTACATTGTTGAGAATGGACAAAAAAGAATGTCATTTATTGAAAATGATGGGATTGCTGGTAGTAGATATGATCCATGTAGTGAAAGCGGTGTATATGGTTGTGCATATTCTATAAGTTGCCATACTTTAAGGATATAGCCATTAGGCATACTGTTGACTTTATGCATACTGAGAAAAATATAGCCTATGCTATTATAGAAACTCTTTTTGGTGCTTTTGATACTATTTCATCACGTGAAGACTTTCAACAACTAAAGATTCGTCGAAATCTTTGGGTTGAAAAATGTGCTGATGAAAAATATAGAAAACCTAGTGCTCCTTATGTCTGGACAAAGGAACAACGTGTACAATTCTTACAGTTGTTGTCTCGGACTTGCTTTCCCACTGGATATGTAAGTAGTAGTATTAGAAGCCAAACTGACATTAATGGCTTAAGAGGCCTCAAGACCCATGACTATCATGTCATAATCGAGAATATTTTACCTATTGTGGTAAATATATCAAGTTTGACAAAGGTACCAAGATTGGTAGTTATAAGGTTGGGCCTAATATTAAAGAGAATGAGTTTACATGTATTAGATCCTTCGAACTTTGATAGTTTGAGGGAGGAGGTTGTTGAAGTCCTTTGTCTATTGGAACGAGAATTTCCACCAACAATCTTTAACATTTCTATGCATCTTTTGATACATCTAGAATATGAACTAGAGCATTGTGGCCCAATAAGAATGAGATGGATGGATCCTATAGAATGATATATGAAGGTTTTGAAAAAAATTGTTCGTACTAGGGCAAAACTAGAAGGCAGCATGTCTGAGGGATATTCAATGCAAGAGACCATGGGATTTTGTATAGAATATATGAAAGATTTTAAAAATGCCAATCGACGTGTATGGGATGATGAAAAAGATGAAAGAGTTGTAGTTGAAGTATTAGAATGGATGTCGCTTCAAGCTATCACATCAAGAAAGAAGTGTGATACATGCCTATATTCTTCAAAACACAACTTCGTTCGATAAGTGGCATAGGTAAAAAAAAAATTACACAATAATTTATTTACTCAATTGCATTTGCACATTTATATTATTAATATTACTATTTGTACATTAATATTCTATGTAGAAAATATGAAGAAGAGAATCAAATTTGGATGCAACATCGACCTCAAAAGCACAGATATCATGATTTGATTGGAGGTGATTCTTTTCCAAAATTTGAAGAATGGATTGCTAATGCAATCAGTGATGCAAAAGAAGAAGATCAAGATGTAACAATGGAGGAAAGTGAGCTTTCACAATCTCCACATGTATGGGTTATGTGTTTTAGTAGAATGTGGGCCTATGGTAGTCATTTAAGAGTGGAAGAAAAAGACAAAGGAAAGGCAAATTGTGATTGTGTTGTTAGTGCTGAATTTCTTCATGAAATTAAGAAGAAATTTTATGTTGGATTCATCCAAGAAATTATTCAAGTGGATTTTGGTGAAAATAGTCCTATATTATTAAAATGTAAGTGGATCCGACCATCCACAATACAATTTGATGAGTATGGATTTGTATGCACAAATACAGGGCAATTTTTATCAGAGATGGATGAGTTGTATGTTTCCCCTCTTCAAATTAACCAATCATTTCTAATTGATGATGTAAGAAGCACAAGATGGTCATATGTCATTCAAATAGAGTCTTGTTCCAAATGAAAATTCATGGAAGTTGTCAATATAATGATTAATGGGCAATATGTTAATTTACAAGAAACATTCAAAGAAACTAGCATGGGGTCATCTTGATTCTTGACTTGGTCTAACAAAAACATTTTCTTCAACTCAAGCCTGGGAATGATCAGCATTTTGCTCCTTAATACCATTTGTCTAGCCTCATCAAGGCTGACACTTATTTCATCTATTTTCATATTCTTGAAAGTTTGTGAAACAATTTGGTCATGTTGAGATTCATCAACACCCATTTTTATTTATTTCCACTTGTTCTTGAAATTCTTTCATCTTCATCTTAAGCCAAAAATCTTTGAATTCAGGAGAATTAATGAAATCATCATCCTCCATAAATCTCATAGAAGCCACAATTCTTTCATCTTCTTCTAATTCAGGCTCCCCTTGTGCCTGTTCGGCCATTTTGGCCTCTGGTTTGTGTGCTTTTGTTTCTTGGCCAACAAGTGGCTGATCTATTTCTCCTTCATCTCCCATATTTCTCAGGATACTAGTCACTTCATCAGTGTCGCCCCCTCCTTCGCTCAATTCATATGGAACCAGTGGAAAAACATCCTCAATCCTTTGCCTTTTGGTAGGTGGTGAATCAGGGACATGACCTGGATCCTGTAGTGACATTGCATCTAGTGTAGGCTCTTGAATCACAACTCTTGGTGGTCTTTTGACACTGAGCTTGGTAGCCTTTGAAGGCTGCTTCTCAGACTTGCTATATATTCTTTCAAAATTGTTAATTATCAGATCTATTCTTCTCAAAGGGTCCCTCTCTTCAACAAAGAATCCAACAAAATTAGGATATTTTTTTCTCCTATCATCCTCAATCCTTTTCAAAATCTCCCATTTTCTTACCCTATTATACACTTCTTGAAAGGTGACAAGATTTATGATCACATCCTCATCAAAATTGATTTGATGGGATATTCCCATTCTTGTGAGGATGGTTTGTGTGACAAAGTTCATGTGACCCTCTGGATCACAAACCCTCTCTACACCTAGTTTCAAAGAATATTTACTCTTCAAATAGGCTTGCAAATCCTCTAAAGTATTAGGACCAATGGACCAATCACCAAACACTGTGGAATCAAGAAGAAATGTGCCTTTCTTCTGTTTCTTCATTACATCCTTCTCCATCCACATCATTTGCCACATGAATTCAAGGATTGCAATTCTATCTAGCACAAATTAGGGCAACACATGGGGTGGCTGAGTACACCCATATACCCTGATTATAGTATGAACTAGCAAGAAAAAGCAATCAACATAGTTATGACTATGACCCTGTTCTGGCCTATGGGCAAGAGGCCTCAACATTTCCCTAGTCTCTTTTGTCAATCTGGGAGAAAATCTACAAGAGAATTCATTATTCTAATTGAGAAATCATCACGAAACACAGCATAGTCACAATTCTTGCAATGGCTATCCCATTTGTAACACCAGCACTGTGTTGGCAATCTTTGTTTGTTTTCATCAATCATGCTCAAATCCATTCTACTGGGCCACTTCCTTTTATTTTGATACAAAATCAAATGACATAACAAAGAGTAGCATTTGAAATCTATGGGCTTTTTGTTTTCTCTTATTTTCAAAAATCCATCATGTAGTTTCTTTTCAATGAATGTTGCAAAATCATATTCAACTTTAGCTTCTAGATTTTGAATTCTCATGGACATCATCATTAGGCCGACAAGCATTCTACATTAGGCATCAATACCCAACACATGACACAAAGAAAAATATCTTCTTTTGAAATAGACAACAAAATCTTCAACAGAGAAAGGTTCAGTTGCAGTGGATGGGATTTCAATTCTTCTATTATTTGCCCCTTTCCTCATGTGCATGGGCACCTCATCCCTTCTATGTGTTTTTCTCAAACTATTGTACTCCTACTCACTCTTTTGTAGATCTACTTCTGTGAGGGCTTCCTTTCTCAACATGAAGTAGTCTATGATTGCATTCCTATCCACAACCACTAATGGTGACCCATTTGGTAGTCTAACTATTTTGGTGGCTGAGTGATAGTGTTGTGCCATTGTTCTAATCAAATCTACATCAACAAATACATTTGGCACCACAACCTTTTCCAAATCCAAATTCCATGGGTTTCCAACTAGTCCCTATCCATCTTTCTTTCCACAAAAATACAAAAAAAGGTTCCATCCAGAGATAGAGATTGCAGCATCCTAACATCTTTTTGCAACATCCTTGAGCAATTTCTTAGACCCCTTGTCAACTGAATTTGGTAGGATGTCCAACAATAATTGTTGAAGTGATCATTTCTTCGGAGCAGGGGGGTCAGTTCTCTTACTCACAGACTCAGATTTTTTAGGTACCATATTTTAGTGCCTCTACAAACTAGGGTTTTGATATTTTACTTTCTTTACCAAACTAGTTGAAAATAGAGCACAAACCAAACACCGAATTTTATACAAAGAGTGATAGGGTAGACTTACTCGGTCAAAAAATGCCTAAGGAGAGCACACAAAGCTTGAATTCACCTTCTGCAATCAACACTAAATTTGCTGAAATGAAGAAATACAAAGAAATCCCAAGTTTTATCGTGCCATGAAGCTGGTCATTTCGCCATTAACCCGGTTCGTGCCACGAAATCAACAAATCTCAACATTCAATTCTTTTCAAACATAAACCGTTGATTTGATCCAATCCAATGGTTGGATGAGTATTTCAAGACTTGCAGTCCTTTCCTTGAAAACTGGAATCCCGCAGGCATCAATGATAACCATTACGGGGCAGCACTGAAGTCATTTCGACATTTAATTCCTTACTGCATCACTGCAAGACCAAGATAGGGAAATCGTGGGACCGCGGGATGGCAGGATACATGTTATCCCTTATGTCTTTTACCGCGCCACCGCCAAACTTTGGCCTGACAATCGCGGGGCCGCGGGAGCCTTTGGTCTCCCATTCATTGTTTACCGCATTACCACCAGTCAAAGTTATTAGTATTGCAGGGCCGCGATATGTAGTATTACAGGTTACTTGAATTCCTTATACCGCAACATTGCAGGCTCGACTTGAAACTGTCGCAGGGGCATGGTGAACACTTAATCCTGACTCCTTCCTACCGCATTGCCACCAGTCATCTCCTTACCTGCCGCGGGGGCATGGTAACATATTATGTGCTGCTTGAGTTTATACTGCAACACTGCAACTAAATTTTTTACATGTTGCAGGTAAGCAATAACTGTGTATTCACATCCTCTAATTCCCGTACACCCACCAAGGCTATTTTTATGTACTGTGGGGCTGCGGTAAGAGACAAAAACACATCAATGGTCAAAAATATAAATTTCTTTCACATAGACCTGATATGAGATGCTCATAAATGACTCCTGGAACAATTCTAAAAGGAATACGAATCCTTAATTAAGGATTTATGGAAGGAAAATGTATGAAACAGAGTGGGACTATGTGAAATTTTGAATGGTTCTAACACACCTCATGATGAACTAAACTATGTTTTTCCTTCATCCTGCTTGTGTTATGTTTTTATGAGTTCTTTTCTTATGAATATATCCCTAAGGAAAATTTGTCTGATACATGTAATTGTAAACATCTTCTTGGTTTTTGACTGCAAATTCTTTTTAATCTATAAAGTGAATTCTATTTTAAGTTTTCATTTGCATTTATCAGCAGATTGGAAAGTCAACAGTTATTAACTTATGAACTCAATAAAGTTTTACTGATTCAAGTTGTTGATTTATACATTATTGTTAATTTGGACTTCAGGAAATGAAGAGAAGGGCTGTAAGGCGTAAATTAGATGATAGTGATCATAATGTTGAAACTTCTGTGTAGCCTGATATAGCACATGGTGATGTGTAGCCTAATATAGCACATGGTGATCATGTGCAGCCTGATATAGCACATGGTGATGTGCAACATTGTGATGATCTCTTAGAACAAAGTCTAAGAGAGATTATTGAAAAACATCAAAGCATTAAAGGAACAACAGGTCTGTAGATGATTTATTCAAGATTAAAGGATGTGTTTGAAGTGAAATTTGCAGAGACCGGTACTCATGATCTACCTACTGATGCCACACCTGATGTGGCCAAGGAGCATGAAGTTCTGGTTAATGAAAGTCATGGAGAGAGGCCGCTTGCATCTGTTTGTTGAAAACAAGGCAGATAACTAAGAGGGGGGGTGAATCAGTTATCTCAAAATTTCCTTAATTTTCTTTTCTTTCGTTATCTCAATATTCAGTGTTATATCAAAACATGAAAGCATATGTAATCATAAGAACAGAAATAAAATCAACACACATAACACAAGGATTTTTACGTGGAAACCCTGTTAAGGGAAAATCCATGGGGTGACTAACCCAAGATTGTATTCTCTGTTAAAAGAATAAAGGAGTACAAAATGACACTTGCCAATTAGGGCTCACTGCCCGAGCACACTACTCACAAGAGGCACACTACCTACAAGAGACTCACTATCTATAGAACTTACAGAAGATAATCAAGTGTTTGAACTGATGAGAAGCATCTACAAATGCAAGAGTTCACTTCCGGTTAGGCACAATATACTGATCTGACGCACTTCATTCTTCATCTGTTCAATGTTGTTATTTAGTCACATACTGAACTTGAATTGATGTTCTCACACTTATCCCTACTTTTCTTCACACCTTATTACTTCACATCTTCACTACACACACACTTACATGCTGGAATCCATCTGGTATATATATCTGCATCAAGGATTTTCATCAACTTTCTAGTCGGCAACAGGAACACTCAAGATATTTGCAAGTTATTGATTTGTTGGTTGAATCCATGCTTTATTTGTGATGCGTATCAAAAGCTTAAGCATAGAAGTCATTAATCATGTCAGCCAACAATGTATAATCCCACAAATTGCTTGATCAACACCTTTTACTCATTTGGATTGAAGTCTGATACTCTGTCAGTCAGTTCTTCCTCTGTCTGCTCTGCCTGACTGGAACCCAACACTCAGATGCTCATATCTTTTTCATGCTTTATCACCGAAGGCTAAATCTTTGGAGTACAATAGTAATGATACCCCTCTTGACTTGTCCAAGTCCGCAACTTACTGAGTTACACCATCTGAGAGATCCGGACCTGATTGTCAGACCTTGTTACATACTTTGTTCTTGTTCACCGGACCAAAATAATCTTCAATTTGACTTCCGGTATAGGCATATGTACTGCGGATGTGTGGGATAGACTTTGTTTCCATCAATGACAACACTTATGAAGCCACACAGTGTCTCTTGCCAACAATCTCCCCCTTTGGCATTGATGGCAACACTTAGTGAAAAATGGCTAAGTGTCGCAGAAACTCCCCCTTGGTTGATGCTCTGTCTTTTGCACTGTTTTACCGAAGCTCCCCCTTAGCTGGACTCTGCATTTTTCACTACTCTTCACTCCCCCTTTGACATCAATGGCAAAGGATGGGATCTGCAAACCAAAATTGTGCAAATAGTTACTACATAAGGCAGCATATGTACATACAAATCATAAGATAAATTTACATATACTTGAGTATGTCTGCAAAAGTAGTCTTCAACTATACAAACTCTGTGGCCCAGCTCCTCTTCATCCTATCCAAAATGGAGATGTGACCACTCAACAAAAATGCATATGCTTCTACCCTTCTTAAATCTGTTGGATAACTGGTCAGGGTTGTGGTCTGAGCATTTGTCAAGGCCTCATGCATTACCTCTAGCTTAGGGATAATTATCCCTCTAAGTTCACCCATTCTGTTCATTATGTTCTTCTTTTCTTTATCCGGCTTCTTTATTTCATTTATGATAACAATAGCCTGGCATTCTTGATTCATTAGAGAGGAAGAAAGAGGGTCAAAATTCTGAACTAGGCTTGACAGTTTTTCTTCTTGTTCTTTTACTTTCTCCTCAATATCTTTTGTCACTTTAGGCCAAGTCAGACAAAATTTGAATAGGTCCCCACCATATTTGAGTGCATTTTCAAGGCTCTTTATTCCAATAGCTAGAGTCCTCCTATCATTTGCAATAAGTCCTTGCACCTCAGTGAATCTTTTTCCCTGAAACTCCTTCCATACCTTTGCTTCTGTTGATTTCTCTAGAGATTCAAAATGAGTGTTAACAGAGTTTACTAAGTTTTTCAAGTTACTGGATGGTGAGGTTGAAGGATCCTTTTGATAGGATGGCATGATCTTCTCTAGCATCCCGGATGCAATCTCCAACAGTTCACAGTCCTCCATGTGAGATTTCAAAAGTTTTTCTTTTGCTTTGGCTTGAGCAAAAGATGTTATTTTCATTATCTGAACTGGGGAGAGAGAGTCAAAATTCAGTGGTCCTTGAAATAGCTCAGGTTCATCTAGCTCCATCATTTCTCTGTCTAAGAAGTTCTTCACTGTCTCTGCAGTGTCTCTTGCTGGAGATTCAGACTTCTTTCCTTTTGAAATATCAGAACAGTCATCATTAGTCTTTTCTACTTGTTCTTCTTTTCCCTTATCCTCTTTTCCTTGACTCTTCTTCTCCTCTCTTCTACCTTCCCCTTCAGCTTCAGAGTCTAGAATGTTTGTCATAGCTACAATGGGATCCGGAGGAGAGATGTCACCTGTGTTTGCTACTTCATGAACTTCCTCTTCTGGAACTGAGGAGTCTAAGTTCTCAGAGATTTCTTCATTTATTTTCTTTAATCCTTCGACATCCTTGTCAGAAGGTTTTTCATTGACATCATTTGATCCTTCAACATCCATGGTAGAAGGTTCTTCATTTATTTCCTCTACTATAGGAAGATTGAATCTGTTCAAGGCATTCCGGAGGATATCTTTTGTTTCTCTTGCTACTTGGTTAGTTTCTCCAAGCATGAGTTTGTTCATTCTTGCCTTGCTTCGGAACTCATCCTTACAATCCTTAAAGATCATGCTCATTTGTTTTGAAGTGATGGAAGGATGAAGGTAAATTGCTATTTGCTCCTAAATCTCTAAGTCTTTTGCCTTTGAATTCTCTTTTCTTAGCTCAAGTACCTTTTCTAGGCTCTTAGGAATTAATGATATAATTTCAATGAAAGCTTTATTGTAAATGTTCAAGTACCTGACAGTAGCTTCTTCCAAAATTGTCTTGTCAACATCACTATATTCATCATAGAACTCTATCACCGGTTGTAGGTTCCCATCCACAGTAACTGCCTTGATGATGTCATGAATGGAAAGAGTGGGCTTTTCAACAAATTCCTCTGCCTTCTCTTCCTCATTTCTGTTAGCAGAGAACTTCCCAGATGTTCTCTTCTTCTTCATTTTCCTAATTTCTTCATCTGATTCTATTTATTCATCATCTTTATGGCTTGTATATGTCCTTGTGGCTTTGGTCTTCATCATCTTTTCTCCTTTTCTGGATGTCTTGACTTCCGGTTTGGTAGACTTTAAGCTTTTGGAAGCGACAGGAGCAAAGCTTTTGGAGGATCTAGTCTGAGAGGAGGTTTTTACAGGAGCACTTTCTTTCTTTGCTTCTTGTATTTCTTTCTCTGCCCTCTCTATTTTCTCTTTGTTAGCATCTACAGCCTTCTTTGATAAGCCAAATCTTTTGGCAATTTCTTCAACTTCCTTTCTTACTTTCCTCTTCATCTCTGGCTGTCTTAACTCAACATGTATTTTTATACTTAGCTCTTCAAAGGTGTCAAACCTTTCTACTTTAGTGTCCTTAGGCTGGCTCAGCAGGTGTTGAATATGTAGCTCCAAGATTTTTTCATCGACCTCATATCCCATAGGCATTATCCATACAGTTCTTGGCTCAACTGCCTCCATTAGGCATTGATCAGTGTCAACGATAAAGCAAACTGTGTCCTTGTATTTCTCAACTATGGACTGTGGTATTCTCTCTCTAGCTTGCATCATGCTCTGAAAGTTCTTGAAGTAACCCCAGAGAGCATAGTTTTGGTCTTGTGCATCACCAAGTCCATACATGTAATCTCTGATCTGAATTGCAACAGGTTTATCATTTTGCCAGACCCAACCATTTGATCCAGGTAGCTCATTCATATAATAGAAGAACAGACACAGTATTAGACTACCATATTTAAAGGAATTTTTCTTATCCTTTTTGATCTTCTGCAAGTTCTCTAATAGTTGATTTAGAAGAAGCTCACACAGATCATAATCTGCATCTTCCCTCAACATCTGATATGCAGCATAGATTGTTGTACCAGATACAGAATTCTCCCTGCTTGAATGGTAGATTTTGTAGCTAATTATCATTGAAGAAAACTTGACATCTGAATCTATGATGTCATCTATAGTCATTTCTCTTTTGTCAAATTTTGATCTGGTGGCTTCAGTTACTGTTTGGTTCTTCACAGATTTGAGTGCGGGTAACCCACCTGATGAATGCAATTCAGTCATTGCCCTGATGGCATCTTTAGTTATCTTGAATGGACTCATTAGCCACATAAAATTATCATGCATCCTACTTAGAACATACCGGACCCAATCATCTTCTGCAAAACACAGAAAATGTATGCAATGTCCGAAGTGTTTGTCCCAGAGGGCCTTTTCACGCTTTGGGGTTTGAAGCAAAAATTGAAACGATTCTCTGGTTGAATTCGATCTTTAGTTGAACTGGAGTGAATTGTAGGATCTTCTTCCCATAGCTCTTCTTTTCTTCTTCGTGAGTGCAAGTGTGTAAATAATGAGTGAAAGAACCCTTTTATCCTTGCGCAAACCCTAATTTCCGTTTGTGATAAATGCACAACTTAAGTTATTCGGTTGCCCTGTTTTGAGAGAGATTTTCTTGAATCACTACGTGGAACTTAGAATCATTGTTTGTGAGGATTGAAAACATATCTTCTTTTCTTCAATCATGCCATGGGTCCGCATATCAAATCAATTTTGAATCATACCAAATCTATCTGTGAAATTCTGCTTTACCGGATAGCTGTCAGAACCGGATTAACTTGAGCAGTTATAAATCTTGCAAAACTCCATGCGGACCTTTCACATTTTGACTGAAGGTTATTTGGAGGTTTTTCTGAGAACCCTTTAATCCGCAACTTCAGATGTTAACCCAATGTGCCGAATTTAGGCACTAGCTGACTAGCTAGGGGAAATTTTTTTTCTCTGTGACTCCACCTGAGCCAGAGCTCACCTTTTTAGTTTATGGAAGGAATATCAGCACCAAATTCTAGTGTGGATCCATCCCCAATATTCATTGTACTCCTTTTTACCCAAATCTTTCTCATCTCCTTTTGAACTTCATTCGCATTTACTTTACTTTTGCCTTTATCTTGTTTCTGATCATGTTTCACCAAACCTTTTCTATCCTAATTTCTACTTCTGCAGAATTTGGCAATATGACCGGATCTATTGCAATTGTAACACACAACATTTCTTTGCTTATTTGAATGATATCCTCTTGATCTGCACTCATTAGCCATATGTCCAATCCTATTGCATGCAAAGCATTTACCATTGAAAGAATTGTTCATTTGCATATTTTTGCATTCATGAGATTTGTGACCATACCTTTTGCAATTAAAATATTGTCCAGAGAAGGATGGATTATTCTGATTCATTCTCCTCCTACACTAAGTTGCTTTATGACCAAAATTGTTGCAATTGAAGCAGTATCCATTGAAGGATGGATATCTTTGAGCGTTTGGTTGCCTTACCAGAGGTCTTCTAGGCCTGTTTCTTTGATTTCCTGATCCATAGTTCTTCTGATTGGATCCAAAGCTTTCACCTTTCTCATATCCCAAGCCACACTCATCATCTACCCTCTTTTAGCTTTCAAGAAGAACTTCAAGTTGGGCTGAGCTTATCTTGAATTTTTCTTTGTATTCATTTATAGTTTGAAGATCTTGTTTAAGAGTGTCTATCTGATTCTCAAGTTGTTCTTCATTGTCTCTGGCTTCTTCAAGATCAGATTCAAGATGCCTGATTATTCTGTCCATTTTGTGGTAGTCCTTTGTTTTCTCCTTGAGGGATTGTTTTAGATTATCTTCAATCTTTCATTTTTCTTCAATTTCTTGGGTGAATCTCATAACCCCTGATTCCATTTCATACCTTACCATAATGACTTCTTTTGACAGCTTCTCACATAGCTTATTTTTCTCATTCAAATCTTCATTAGTATCGTTGACTTCACTCTGATTGGCTAATTTTTGAAGTAGTTCCTTTCTCTTTTTCACAGAGATACTAAGTTTTTGTTTTAGCTTATTTATGAAATCATCAGCTTGTTTGAGTCTTTCTCTCAAATTATTGACTTCAGAGTGGGATTGTTCAAGATCATCTAGGGCAGACTGAAGTTGTTCCTTCATACCATATGCCTCCATTGAGATTCCCAAATTTTCCTCAAGTTGTTAGGTTTTGTTCAGAGGAACCGTGCTCTGATACCAATTGTTGAAAACAAGGCAGATAACTGAGAGGGGGGTGAATCAGTTATCTCAAAATTTCTTTAATTTTCTTTTCTTTCGTTATCTCAATATTCAGTGTTGTATCAAAACATGAAAGCATATGTAATCATAAGAACATAAATAAAATCAACACACATAACACAAGGATTTTTACGTGAAAACCTTGTTAAGGGAAAAACCACGAGGTGACTAACCCAAGATTGTATTCTCTGTTAAAAGAATAAAGGAGTACAAAATGGCACTTGCCAATTAGGGCTCATTGCCCGAGCACACTGCTCACAAGAGGCACACTGCCTACAAGAGACTCACTGTCTACAGAAGTTACAGAAGATAATCAAGTGTTTGAATTGATGAGAAGCATCTACAAATGCAAGAGTTCACTTCCGGTTAGGCACAATATACTGATCTAACGCACTTCATTCTTCCTCTGTTCAATATTGTTATTCAGTCACATACTGGACTTGAATTGCTATTCTCACACTTATCCCTGCTTTTCTTCGCACCTTATTACTTCACATCTTCACTACACACACACTTACATGCTGGAATCCATCTGGTATATATATATATCTGCATCAAGGATTTTCATCAACTTTCTAGTCGGCAATAGGAACACTCAAGATATTTGCAAGTTATTGATCTGTCGGCTTAATCCATGCTTGATTTGTGATGCGTATCAAAAGCTTAAGCATAGAAGTCATTAATCATGTCGGCCAACAATGTATAATTTCACAAATTGCTTGATCAACACCTTTTACTCATCCGGATTAAAGTCTAATACTCTGTCAGTCAGTTCTTCCTCTATCTGCTCTGCCTGACTGAAACCCAACACTTAGATGCTCATATCTTTTTCATGCTTTATCACCGGAGACTAAATCTCTGGAGTACAATAGTAATGATACCCCTCTTGACTTGTCCAAGTCTGCAACTTACTAAGTTACACCATCTGAGAGATCCAGACCTAATTGTCGGACCTTGTTACATACTCTGTTCTTGTTCACTGGACCAAAATAATCTTCAATCTAACTTTCGGTATAGGCATACTATGTACTGCGGATGTGTGGGATAGACTTTGTTGCCATCAATGACAACACTTATGAAGCCACACAGTGTCTCTTGCCAACACTGTTGTGCCTTAGAGTGCACCCGTTGCATCTAGAACTTTTGATGGAACTAGTGGATCAACCAGAAATACTGGTAGTGGTTTATTAGAAGATGTGGATGCTTTTGTCAAAAGAAAAAGATTGAGTCAATATTTGTACAAATCTACAGAGAGGAATGCAAAACTAAGAAAATTAGAAGGCAAGAAGTCATTCTTGCTTGAGGTATCGAGAGATGGTGAGCCCATTGGGCCAAATGCTACAAAGTGGGCCTTTGAGTTGGGTGTAAGATGTAGGGCCCATTTAGATATTTACAAATCAAGTTTTTCAGAGAAAGATCCACAATCTGTGGAAAATGTTATACAAAAAATGGAAAATACTTTTGAGACTACTGGTGGACAAATCTCTAGAAAAAATTACAAGCAAAAGATGAGAATTTTGATGAACAATTTTAGATACAATTGTAGAAAAGCAATCATGGAGGGAAAAGAGAGGTTAGACTCCACTCTATGTCCCAATTAGTGGGAGGCATTGAAAGAAACTATGCATTCCAAAAAATATTTGGCAAAGAGTAACGAAGGCAAGAGAGCAAGAGATAATGTGAGGGTTGGATATACATTTGGCCGAGGCGGGTTGCAGGCCAAAATGGACAAATTTGGAGTGAGTGTATGGCTTTTTGGTTTAATTTACATTGTGTTATTTATTTTAATTTTTTATTGAACTGACTATATGTTGAAATTGACATTGTATTTTAGGTGGAAAACAGTAATAGAGAAGCAGGTGCAGAAGATATTGTCAATTATATGGCAGCACTAGATCCTAGTAAATCTAAGAGTAGGATGAAGTGGAAATCTAGTTCATCAACAGAGATTTCAAAGCCATCTGTTACATGCCCAGTAGGATCAGCCTCTCCAGATCATGTCAACTCAAATGAAGGGTACCAACATGTACTGAATTGCATATATGGTCTCAATCAGCAAGTTTTGCAGTTGGTTGCCTCCGTTAACCCTATAGTTTCTGCATGGAATAAGCATAAATCCATAGATTCAGATGAGCTAAGAGGCTCTATTGATCTCATTTCTTCTTGTTTGGCAATTCTGTATACAAATGCCTCTTAATATGTAGATTATTAAAATTTGAGCATAGGAGAATCCAACCCAGTTTCTTTATTGTTGGAGTGATCCAGAAAATGTTAATTTGGACAAATTTATAGATTGCATTCTTTACTTGACTATTAAATGCTTTGTATATTTTTTGTATGATGGTTAAACCACATGCAGAGTAATTTTTTCAAAGCAGCAGGAAAGCAAAAATGCCTTCATGATGTCAACAGAGCTACCGATATTGATAGTGCTGATTATGATGAACTGGAAAAGAATGTGCATCACAGTCATCATAGTTATGCTGAAATTGAGGTAATACAATAGTTGTTAGATATCTGTCCCAATGTCTTGCCATTCTTCATGCTTAAAATGTTCTTTTGGACAAAAAATTATAGCTTTTGCATTCTTTAAGTTGTAAGTTAATCTGTCCCAATGTTTTGTCATTAATTCTTCATGCTTAGAATGTTCTTTTGGACAAAAATTTATAGCTTTGCATTCTTTACTTGACTTATATTAATTTTTGCATGATGATTAAACCACATGCAGAGCAATTATATGAAAGCAAAATGAAAAGAAAAAGGCCTTGTCAATAGAGCTCTCTACAAAATTGTACAACTTCATGTCAATGTTGATAGTGATAATTATGATGATGAACTCGACGAGCATGCACATGATATTCATAGTAGTAGTCGCGCTGAACTCAAGGTGAGTGCTATGAAACCACATGCAAGTAAGTATTAATCAAGTAAGTAATGGTTGTTTATCATTACCTATTTGATAGAAGTTGGTTAGAATAGTAGTGAAGTGTAATTAGCTAGTATACACAGATTATGGAAATAAGGGAGAACATATAACTTACATATGGAATCTTAGAGCTTAGTTGTAATAGAGTGCATACATAGATTTTAACTATGCATTAGTGCATTGTGTTCGGGGATGTCATGGTCCTTAGTTGAGGGGACTTCATTGCCAATCCATGTCTCTTTCTAGAGTACTCGTATAGTCTAGCACTATTGTAGTCTTTCCCTCCATTTGTTTGTACCTCGCAATGGGTTAGTTTTTTTTTTTTCAAAGTAAAACGTTGCTTCTTTGTTATTCAACATAATCAAAAAAAGCACATACAAAAACTGATTTGTTCCAAGACATAAGACATTACATACAGTTGTTAAAAACAATATAATGTGTGTTTTATATCTCAATATAATGTGTATTTTTTTTATTTTTGTAGACATTTAATATTGATAAACTCTGATGCAGAGTGCCAGTAGAACGGATGAAGATTTGCCTATATCTTCCCTATCGGCAAGAGATCCTCCAGTGTTTCGCCGAAGTCAAGGATGTCTTCACTATCGGAAAGACATGAACTATCGGCCGCTCCTTATTCTTTTATCCCGATGGCCAAGTTCTCACCGATACTGTCAGGTACATCGGCCAGACCGATACTTAAACCTCCGATAATAACTCTCACACCGATATGTCTTCTACTATCGGCATGACCTTCGCTCATCGGTGGGACTTCCAAGTCTTCTCCCGACGGTGCTTCCTCACGCTGATACTCTTTATCGGCGACACTCCGAGGATGTCTCACCGATCGGTGAAACCTTGTACCGTCGGCTAAGTGTATTTTCCTTAGCCCGATTTCGTTTCTCTCACCGACGCGAATAGCAATGGTATGTGTCTCCGACACTATACCAATCTTCGGTAAGACGGAGAGTATTTCACATCGATGTCAGTTTCATCGGTTAGACATAGTCTATCGGAGGTCCTTCATAAAACTATTCCGACACTTGATCTCACGCCGATAGACTCCCAACTGTTCTGTGACGCCGAACTCAGATTCCCTTCGACAGAACAATGGAATTTGGCCGATTCATATATCAACCCCTCGATCACTTGTAGCAATCTGATCCCACAACAAAACCATCCAATTTCGCTCCTATTTCCTGACTAGCCACATGACGATGTCTAGTCGAACTTGACTGAGTTCGCTGGCTTCCTGGGTAAGAATTCAACAACAACAAACGTGAAAAGTCTTTCCCCCATCACACTGATACTATACAGGGCTTCAGTGGACAGAGGAAAGGGCCTCCATGTATGAATCAAAACCCTACTCCTAGGTTACGAACCAACCACTGTGGAACCGTGGGTTTTACACCGTCTGCACACTACAGAGTCACTATGGATTGACAAATAGCATCCGGTTAGGGTTCCATATACAAACTCAGGATAAAGATATCAAATCACTAAGAACAACCAAGAAAATCAACACAGATCACACCCAGAACTCTCTTTATTCAGTTATCAAAAAGAACCTGTTGTAATACACACTTCTCTCCCTGCTCCGTGTGACATACAACCTGCCTCTAAAGAAGATGTAGAGACAGCAGTTATCCCCTCCAACCGTGCAAACTGACTTTCAAATCAGTTAGCCATTGGTTTACCCTTCATACAAGCAAAACTACATGTGTGTCTTGCATAATTACATTCATGGGACCAAATTGATCCTTATTACAAAATGAAATGGCTTAAGAGCCTTATGAGAAAACAAAAGAAAAGATGACCCTGCACTACAGAGAATGTGCTCCTGCACCATACTCCCCTTGCAGGAAAAACTCAAGTCCCTTGAGTTGCTAACTGCTGAAGTGTCTTCCCATGCTTGAGAATATCTGCTTCACTCATCCAGGTTGCCTCTGAATCAAGAAGATCCTGCCACTTGACCAAGTAGTCTTTGTATACCCCTTTTCTTGTCTTCTTGACAATTTTGGAATCCAAAATGCATTCCAATTGCAAAGGCTTACTTGGAGGTAAATCTCTGATCCAGTCCTCATCTTCAATCACAGCAGCTGAGCCATCTTCAGCATGTAATGGAGGTCTAAAAGGGAACAGATCTGCAACATTGAAAATGGGAGAGATACCAAGGCCAGATGGTAATTCTATCTCATATACATTTGGACCAAATTTATGCACTACCTTACAAGGTCCTATCTTCTTCATCAACAATTTGGTTGGTTGCCCCTTAGGTAATCTTTCCTTTCTGACGTAGGCCATCACCAAATCTCCTACCTTGAAGTGTACCTCCCTTCGCTTCAGATCTGCCCTATCCTTGTACTTGGAGACAGTTTTCTCCAACTAAAGCTTGACCTGATCATGCACTATTTTCATGGTAGCAGCAAAGTCTTCTCCTAGAGCACTCCTTTTATCCCATCCTTGAAGGTCTTTGAGTTCAAGTGGTCCTCTTGGGTGGAAACCATAAACTATTTCAAAAGGGCTTTTCCCAGTACTTCTGTTTCTTGAATCATTATAAGCATATTCAGCTTGACTGATCACTAAATCCCATGCCAACCCATGCTGTTTGGTAAGGCATCTCAAAAGGTTTCCCAAGGACCTATTAACAACCTCAGTCTGACCATCAGTCTGGGGATGGTAGGCTGATGAAAAAGACAACTGAGTGCCCAATTTTCTCCATAGGGTCCTCCAAAAATGACCAACAAATTTGGAGTCTCTATCAGTAACAATTGATAGGGGTAAACCATGAATTCTGACCACCTCTCTGAAAAAGAGACCAGCAATATGAGATGCATCATTTGTGCATTTGCATGGCACAAAATGAGCCATCTTACTGAATCTATCCACAATGACAAAAACACTGTCTACACCCCTTGCTGTCCTAGGAAGACCAAGCACAAAGTCCATACTAATGCTTTCCCAAGGTCTGGTGGGAATGGGCAATGGTTGGTACAAACCAGCATTAGAAGACATACCTTTGGCCGTTTGACATATGGTACAACTTGCAACATATCTCCTTACATCTGTCTGTACCTTGGGCCAATAATAGAACCTGGTGACTTGTTCCAAAGTCTTGTCCAACCCAAAATGTCCTCCTAAGGCTCCATTGTGCTTCTCCTTGATGATATTGTCCCTCATTGAACATTTAGGAACACACAACAAACTACCTTTAAATAGGAGCCCTTCTTGCAGCACAAAATCAGAATACTCACCATGAAAAGTGTTAGCCAAACTTGCACACACTTCATAGGCAGCCTTGAAATCTGCATCATCCTTGTACAACTCCTTCAGACACTCTAGACCCATATGTTCCATTTGTACTTGCTGTATAATCAGTACCCTTCTACTCAAAGCATTTGCCACTTTGTTGGCAACACCTTTCTTATGCTTAATAGTGAAGGTATAGGCCTGCAATTGTTCCATCCACTTGACGTGCCTATGATTCAACTTTTCTTGACTGTTTAGGAAACTAAGAGCATGGTTGTCGGTAAAAACAATGAACTCTTTTGGAAGTAAATAATGTCTCCATTTTTTCAGAGCTTGCACCATTGCATACAACTCTAGGTCATAGGTAGAATACCTCTATTTGGCCTCATTCAACTTCTCTGAAAAGAATGCTACTAGATGTCCTTCCTGACTAAGAATAGCACCTATAGCCTGTTGGCTTGCATCACATTCCACAACAAAAACTTTGTCAAAATCAGGGAGTACCAACGTAGGTAACTCGGCCACTTTCTGTTTCAACAGTTCAAAACTATCATCTGCTTGTTTTGTCCATTGAAATTTACAATTCACTCCTCCCTTGATGGTATTGAGAATAGGAGCACTTATGTGACTGAACCCTTTAATGAACTTCCTATAAAAAGTTGCCAAACCATGAAAACTTCTTACATCTCCTACTGTCTTAGGAGTAGGCCAATTGAGAATAGCCTCAACTTTTGTAGGATCCATTTTCAAACAGCCATTGGAAATCACAAATCCAAGATACACTAGTTCAGTTTTCATAAAATCACATTTATCCAAGTTGATCATCAACTTACTCTCATGCAATTTCTTTAACACCTGTCCAAGATGCTTCACATGCTCTTCTTTGGTCCTGCTGAAAATCAATATGTCATCAAGATAAACAATAACAAATTTTCCAATAAATTCTACAAGTACCTCATTCATCAACCGCATGAATGTGCTTGGAGCATTACTGAGTCCAAATGGCATAACAAGCCACTCATAGAGACCTTCATTTGTTTTGAAAGCAGTCTTCCATTCATCTCCCTGCCTTATTCTGATCTGGTGATAACCAGATTTCAAATCAATCTTGGAATAGTAACATGAACCACCAAGATAGTCCAATAGATCCTCAATTCTTGGCATAGGAAATCTATACCTTATGGTGATCTTATTGATAGCCCTTGAATCAGTGCATAATCTCCATTTGCCATCTTTCTTAGGAGCAAGTACACTAGGGACTGCACATGGACTAAGACTCTTCCTAATCAAACCTTTCTCCAAAAGTTCTTGAATCTGTCTACCTACTTCTTCATTCTGCTGTGGTGTCAACTTATAGGCAGCTTTATTGGGTAATGTGGCTCCAGGAATCAAGTCAATCTGATGACTTATGTCCCTCATAGGTGGTAAGGAGTTAGGAGTATCCTCTACCACAAGATCTTGGTACTTATCCAGTAATTGTTGCACTTCCAATGGAATCTCCTTCTGCTGTTTGCTTTGCTGATTGGATACAGGCTTCATCATCAGTGCATACCCTTGGGTATCCTTCTCCTTCATGAGTTGTAGGAACTCTTTGCCACTCACTAACATGACACTGTTGTCATTGCTCTTCTCTCCAACCTGCTTTGGTAAGGGATCCATCTGAAACTTCTTACCATTCTTGGTGATCATATATGTATTCTTTTCACCATCATGCTGTGCCTTCACATCATACTGCCAAGGTCGTCCAAGAAGAAGGTGACAAGCATCCATAGGAATAATTTCACATAGCACCTTATCCCTATAATCACCTAGTTCAAACTCTACCCAAGTTTGTTCTTCCACCAAATAGTTCTGATTCTTATTCAACCAAGATATTTTGTGAGGATTAAGATGGGGTAATCTTTTCAGTTTACACTTTTCTACCATTTCAGTAGACACTACATTTTCAGTAGAACCTGAATCAACAATGATTTTATAGAGCTTACCATATGCTATTCCTTGGGTTCTGAAGAGATTCTTCCTTTGTGGGGGCTCCTGCTTCAATGGCATCTTCACGAGGGTCCTCTTAATCATCATGTTCTCTCCTTCAAGTACTGGTGCAGCACTACCAATTGGTGAGTTTACACTCTGACAATCATCCTCCTGCAATAGTTGGTTCCTTCTCCCACCATCATGAGAGCTAGATGCCTTCTCAGGGCACTTACTTGCAGTGTGGCCTACTTGATTGCAGTTGTAACATCTTCCAGTGAAGACTCCACGTCCTCTGCCTGCACCACCACCTCTTCCTCTGCCATTAGGTCTTCTCCAACCTCCGAAACCACCACCTTTTTGTTCTGTATCAGAACGTGATTCTTGTTGACTTGAACTTTCACCTTTGTTTGGCTGTCCTCTGCCAAAATTACCTCTTCCTCTATTGTTCCTGCCACCTCTTCCTCTGTTATTTTGATCACCTCTCCTTTTCAGTTTATCCTCTGCCCTAGAGGCTAACTGAAAACATTCATCCACAGTCTTGGGAACCACCATACTAAACTCATCCTGTATATTATACCTCAGTCCATCCAGGTATCTGGCCACCATCTCTTTTTCTTCTTCTCTGTGATTGGCTCTCTTGCTCAATCTGTGGAATTCTTCAATGTATGTAGCCACGTCCATATCTTTCTGCCTAAGATGATTAAACTTTCTGATAGTCTGCAGATCATAATCACATGGTAGAAATTTGGCTCTCAGCATGGCCACCATTCTGCTCCACTTGGTGATTGGACTCTTTCCAATCTTCTCCCTTTCACATTGAGTGTAGTTCCACCAAACCAATGCAGAACCTCTCAGTCTGGTCTTTGCAAACTTTACTTTCTTACTGTCACTATACTCTTTGAAGTCAAAGTAATTACTTATGGCTTCAATCCAGTCCACAAGAGTATCTCCATCCAGTTTCCCATTGAACGTGGGAACATCCATTTTTGGATCACCACTATCTCCATGACCCTTGAGTGCGTTCAGAAATGCCTTTTGATCAGCAGTCATACCTTCTCCTCGAGGATTCTCTCCAATTTCTCCTTCTTCGTCCTCTTCTAACTCAGAAGTGCTTCCATCCTTCTCTTTGGATCTTTCTTCCTTCAGTCTCTCTTCGAGCATTTCTTCCACCATCTTCTGGATGGCTGCTTTACTCATCGTCTTGGGAGGCATTGTGCTAGCCTCTGTTTCTATCTCCAATTCTTTGTTTGACATACACGGCTGTGATTCAGAATATTGGCTCTGATACCAATTTGATGCAGAGTGCCAGCAGAAACGGATGAAGATTTGCCTATATCTTCCCTATCGGCAAGAGATCCTCTAGTGTTTCGCCGAAGTCAAGGATGTCTTCACTATCGGAAAGACATGAACTATCGGCCGCTCCTTATTCTTTTATCCCGATGGCCAAGTTCTCACTGATACTGTCGGGTACATCGGCCAGACCGATACTTAAACCTCCGATAATAACTCTCACACTGATATGTCTTCTACTATCGGCATGACCTTCGCTCATCAGTGGGACTTCCAAGTCTTCTCCCGATGGTGCTTCCTCATGCCGATACTCTTTATCGGTGACACTCCGAGGATGTCTCACCGATCGGTGAAACCTTGTACTGTCAGCTAAGTGTATTTTCCTTAGCCCGATTTCATTTCTCTCGCCGACGCGAATAGCAATGGTATGTGTCTCCGACACTATACCAATCTTCGGTAAGACGGAGAGTATTTCACACCGATGTCAGTTTCATCGGTTAGACATAGTCTATCGGAGGTCCTTCATAAAACTATTCCGACACTTGATCTCACGCCGATAGACTCCCAACTGTTTTGTGACGCCGAACTCGGATTCCCTTCGACAGAACAATGGAATTTGGCCGATTCGTATATCAACCCATCGATCACTTGTAGCAATCTGATCCCACAACAAAACCATCCAATTTCACTCTGATTTCCCGAGTAGCCACATGACGATGTCTATTCGAACTTGACTAAGTTCGCTGGCTTCCTGGGTAAGAATTCAACAACAACAAACGTGAAAAGTCTTTCCCCCATCACACTGATACTATACAGGGCTTCAGTGGACAGAGGAAAGGGCCTCCATGTATGAATCAAAACCCTACTCCTAAGTTACGAACCAGCCACTGTGGAACCGTGGGTTTTACACCGTCTTCACACTACAGAGTCACTATGGATTGACAAATAGCATCCGGTTAGGGTTCCATATACAAACTCAGGATAAAGATATCAAATCACTAAGAACAACCAAGAAAATCAACATAGATCACACCCAGAACTCTCTTTATTCAGTTATCAAAAAGAACCTGTTGTAATACACACTTCTCTCCCTGCTCCGTGTGACATACAACCTGCCTCTAAAGAAGATGTAGAGACAGCAGTTATCCCCTCCAACCGTGCAAACTGACTTTCAAATCAGTTAGCCGTTGGTTTACCCTTCATACAAGCAAAACTACATGTGTGTCTTGCATAATTACATTCATGGGACCAAATTGACCCTTATTACAAAATGAAATGGCTTAAGAGCCTTATGAGAAAACAAAAGAAAAGATGACCCTGCACTACAGAGAATGTGCTCCTGCACCAAACTCCAAGAAGGGTATAAAGTTCTAGTGTTGGATCCTAGTGATGGTGCTACATCTGTGGGCATTGGGTGGATTCACTCACTATCTATTGTACATGGAGTCAAATTGAAGGAACTGGAGATGCAAATGTAAATATTTTAAAGGTCACAAGTAACATACCCCTTTCTTATGAAGACAAAATAAATGGAGCTATCCGTTTGAAAGAGAAAGAAGGGACCTTCACACGGTGGCCACTAAAATATTTGAAAAAAATGATATAGTTTATGTTTATCATGTACTAGCTGTTAGACAACTTGGCCCACTACCTTATGCAATAGTTTGAATGTGTTGTTCAGGGATCTTAGTGTTTTTTGTTTGTTTTGGAGCTGTATAAGCAAAAAAAGCCATTGTAACTTAGTTTTCTCAGTCACAGCACTGAGAAACACAATTTGTAACACATTTTTCAAAGCAAAGACACATATTTAAGTCTTATGGGTTTTTTGGACTTGATTTTATGTTGCTTTTCCTCCCTAAACATTCAGCATCACTGCCTTATATGCCTTTATGAAAACATTCTAAGGTTATTGTTGGTTGCATTGAAGGAGAGAGCTTTGTATATGGGACACGATCAACACTCAGTCATGAAGACTCAAGGAGCATAAATGATAGTGAGCAAGAGATAAAGTACACAATTCATGCCATAGACAAATTGAGATGAGTCTTAAGCTGCTGTGATCAAGGGTGGTGTGTTAGTTTTTGAGAAAGGAAGGGCAGTTGGTAATGCACAAAGATCAATGAGGAAGATTACGGTCATAAGGTGATGATGTTAGCATTTCATCAAGACTTTGGAAGCAACTAGTAGACAAATTTATAAAAGTCTTAAATAGAAAAAAAGACAACCACTAATAATGCTATTATTACAAGGCATATATTCTACATGGCAGTATAGTTGCAGGAATATGACAGTTTCATAAACCTATGACAGTCTACAAATGAAAGTCTAAATTATGTATACTTATGGGTGACTATTCTATAATAGAGAGATAATGAGTGCATAGAGGTAGGATGTTCATGGTGAGTGGCAATGGTCAATGGTTCCCAAGGATACAGGCATAGTAAACATGGTTTCAGTAGCATGAGCAAAGGAACAAAGGACTGTAGTGTTAGCATTAATTAAAAGGCAAGTATATGAAAGTTGCAGGGCAATCATCTAGAAAGCAAGTATGCACAGTTCAGTCACCACAATGAGTAGTGAAGACCAAGGACACTAAATATATATGACTGCCTACCAAGTGTCCAATGTAATAGAGGCAGAGTAAGTGAATGGTTTAGACTCAAAAAGAGGCTTTTGAAAATGCATTAATGAAGGAAGAATATGATTCCATGCCCTAAGAGGATCTGATATCTTCAAACTCAATACAAACATGTCCCATAAGCAGTGTTGATGATAGTACAAGACATAAGAATACAGTGATGTTTCATTAAGGAAGCCTGATCTAATCCATGTTTCACATTATGAATATCCTATCATAGACCTGACTACATATGACATTGTATTTCCTTTGGTTGCAGTCAAGAAGGACAAGTGCTTGACTGATGGGGCAGATTAGATGACTTGTGGCAATAGTTAGGCTAGTTGAGAATTAGTTACTGACAGTTCACTTTTTGGCAAAGCATTGTAAACTTGGAGAAGCTAATTCTTTCTTGTCATTTTTGTGCATTGTAAATCGATCAGATTTTTAGTCTTGTGACTGAAAATAAACATTGTAATACTCTGTTTCTAAGCATTTTTCAAGCAAGATAGATATTTCAGACTTGTGCAAGCTGTAAAAACACCTTTCTTTTAATAAAGTTCAGTGATTTTGCCTTCTCAATGGATGTCTTCATATTGAATGCAATTAATTGATGATTATGATGTGTATTTCTGTGTTTTATGTTTAAATCCTCAAATATTAGTCAATTAAAATGACTAAATATACTACTGATTGACGTCAATTAATAATTAAATTGACTAAATATAGTACCAATTGACAAAAATCATTAACAGTGAATAAATATGACTAAATATACTACCAATTGATATAAATTAGTGAACAGTGAATAAATATGACTAAATATATGACCAGTTTTAAATTAGTGAATAAAAATGACTAAATATACTACCAAATTGATGAAAATGATGATTAAAATTAATGACTAATGATGGTTTCAAATATTGGCTTCTTTTATGTTATTTTTATATGCTTTCAGACTTTATGCCTATAATATTCCAAATACTTTTCCAAGACATTACCATCATAATATGTTGTTTTTTATATAATCTTCAAACCTTGAACCTATTATGTCCAATGTGAAACATAGTGATAATATTTGTCAATTGAATGAGTTAGACATAAGTATGTATGCATATAGATGAGATTTTATAGTTTGATTATGAAGGTTATTTTCATGCATATGTTCTATGGATTAACCCCTGTGCAGCAGCGAGTGTCTGGCATCAAGGAGAGAAGAATTCACAGCACATTGCAAAACAGGGCATTAAAGGAAGTTACAATCAAGCGCCAACTAAAGCTGAACGTGATCATTATGGAAGAATAAATACAGAAGAAGAAGACTTGTTCTAGGATTCTAATCATAGCTCATGTGTTTCATATATGAGCCATTGTATAAGAATTTATGTTTGACTAGGACTTTGCTTCCTCTGTTTAGTTAGATTAATAAATTGATCTCAAGCCTATACCCTGATATCTAGGGATGAATTGATGATCAAAGTTAGTTGGTAGTTACATAACACTCTCCCATTTTTGTATAATTTAGGAGGGATGAGTTCGATGTCAAGTTAGTTCTTTCCAAGTTACTTCATTTTATATTTGCCTAGCTGTTACTCTATTTTTCTATGTTTGAAGATACAAACATGTTTTATTGAATACAATCTGAGAAGATCATGTTTATGATATGAATTGAATACAACTGTGTTATAAGAATGTGTTAGAATCTGAAGTAGATTTGATTTCCAGTTAAGTGAGATAGTCCCCTAAGTTGGCCACTCAAGGTACTAGTCTTCACTTCATCTATTTCCTTATTTATTTATGCATTTCTAGTTAAAGATGTTTCTTTGATATTTCATAAATTGTATTGTGAGTTTAGTAAAATATTCTAATTACTATTTCCAGTAGTTGTGATTCATGAATAAGTGCATGCTTTGTTTACTGTAAGTCCTCCGGAGGTTAGTGTTAAGTTCTCTTATCATTCTGAATATTTTGAGTTAATTTTGTAATTACCTATTGAATACAGCTATCTACAGCTTATGCTGCAGGTACCCATAGCCACTGGGTTCTGTAGTTGTTTTTACTATTTTTGTATTTCTGAGAATTCCAACCAAGTAGAATACTATAGGTAGGTTTGGATAAGATAGTTTAGGATAGATATGAGTCTTGAAGGCACATATAGTGCAAGTGCCATCATAAGCTTACACTCCTTGGTTGATAATTTAATGTAGGAATGCAATGATAGAGTGGACTGTTCATATAGGTTTACCCCTAAATTATGCTAAGTCTACAATGCATTAGTTTTCCTCTACATTTTTGGAACCGTTGCCATGGATGGTGCTACCTTCATAGGCTCATTTGTCTGTATATGCTTTCATAGTTTAAATTTTGATTCCAACATTAGGATTAATAAATTCATTTTCTAGGAAACACCAGAAAATATACTAATATTGTGCAGGACCGCTGGAATATAATGCCAAATTCACTGAATGTGGAGGCAGAGAGATCACCGAGGTAGATTCCTCCCTTCAAATTTTTAGGATAGTGAAGAAATAGTTGACTTTATCAATTATACAATAGAAAATGCTGAAGAAGAATTCCCTCTTACATCTTCATCAACACCTTCTACATCTTCATTAGCTTCCTCCACAACTACAGAAGGGACCTTTAGAACCATGGAAGATGTTGCAGTGGAGGACCCTCCAGGACAAGCAACATTTGAATTCCCTATCCCAGACCAAGCATGGGTTGCTACTCTGAAAAATATACCACCTTTTGCATTGCCTGTTTTCTACGGCTTGGTGACTGAAGATCCTGAAACTTTCCTGTTCGAGTTTGATGTCTTGTGTAAGAGTTATGACTACACCACTGATCCTTACAGCCTCAAGTTATTCCATGCCATATTAAAAGATGTTACTTTAAGATGGTTTATAGGGTTGGGGAAAGATGTCATTCCAGACTGGGATACCATGAAGACAAAGTTCCTGGCAAAATATAAAGACTACTGCAAAGGACATGATAGGAGGAGAGATGACATCTTTAGGATGTCATAGAAAGGGGATGAGCTTCTAGAAGATTATTTTGAAAGATTTCAGTTTGCCTTGAAGAAAAACCCTCAGAATAGATTGTCTGAAGAATCACTGAAGCTGGTCTTTTTGAGGGGGGTTAATGATGACTGCATGGATGCCCTTAATCTCATTGGAATAGGGGATATATCTCAACATCCCTTTGAAGATGTTTGCAGAGCTTGCAGAAATTATTCTAGAACCTTTACCAGAAGACCAAGGGGAGAAACAACAACCATCACAGGCAAGGCAACAAATGGGGTTTCAAGAATGGAGATTAGTAATTTGTTGACCAACATGAAAGAAGATATCATTAGCCATATGGCTACACAGCTGGACACTCTTCACATCAAGAAAAAATAGGAAGAGGCAGATACAATGCTTACTGAATACTACCCCAATTGTAGGCAGAGGAAAGCTAATTGTAAATGCAAGAGGGTGGCCAGTATCTAGTAAGAAAAGATTGGACGGCCAGAATTACAGCCATTTGAAGGGCAGGATGGGCAACTGTTCTTCATAGCTCAAAGGAGACCTTGGCATCAAAGACAAGGTATGCCCTCTGATCCACTTAATTGTAATTCACCCTTCCCTGTTGCAAACCATAATTTCTTTGCTTTGAATACTCAATAGTGGCCTGGCAATCCAAATACATGGCAAAACCCACAATGGCTTACTCCACAAATAGGTTGGAATCAACAACAACCAAACCCATGGCCTCAACAAAATTTCCAAGGCCCCAACTATAACCCCCAGTGGCCTACATAGCAGCAACAATGGCAGCCTCAATGGAACAAGTGCCAACAATGGTAGCAAAATGCACATCTTAGCAACCTATGATTCCATCTCAACCACAGCAGCCAGCCATAATGCCACCATCAACACCTCAAAATCCACCTCCTAGACCTACCCAAATCCCTACCCAACCTGCACCTAACCCTAATAATAAGCCTATTCAACAGGCTTATACTAACGAGGTGATGCAATATCCCACCTATGGGGTGGAAGTGAGTAATGTTCATCTCAGATCAGGGAATCAACTTGCAGGTCCTTCATCTCCCCAAATTATAGAACTTGAAGATGAAGAACCCACATAAGAGGCCTTAGATAAACCACCTTTTTTTAACCTGAATCAACTCAAGAACCTCAGACCATTTCACATCCTAAGCCTCCTTTCCCTGAATGCTTGGCTATCCAGAAATAACCAGCACAGTCTAAAAATGACCTCATAGGCGAGTTGCAAGACATAAGCATAAGGATCCCCTTAATCTAAGCCATCAAAGATATTCCCATCTACGCTAAGACTATATGTAATCTCTGCATCAAGAAACTAGGAAGAAAGAGAATAGACCCAAAGACAGTTCATGTTTTGGGCAACCTAGCTAGCATAATGTTGGGGAACATAACTGTCCCCAAATACATAGATCTAGGTAGTCCAGTGGTGGATGTCAAAATCAATGGGACTCTGATTAAGAATACTCTGATAGATTTAGGTGTTGCGATTAATGTGATGACCAAGGAGACAATGTAGACACTCCAATTGAACAACCTTAGGCCTACTCAGATAGTCTTGCAATTAGCTGATAGGTCTACAGTCAAACCTGAAGGAGTCATTGAGGATTTAGTCATTGCATTAGATTCTTGGGAATACCCTGCTGATTTTATAGTCCTGCAGCCAAAGGTTAATCTTGTTGGTTATCCTCTTATACTAGGCAGACCATGGCTTGCCATTGTTGATGCATTTATAGGTTGCAAGTCTAGTAACATGATCATATCCAATGGAACTGTAACCAAGAAATTGGTTTTATATCCACCAGCCCAACCATACCATGAGCTTGAGCAGACCATTTGGCCTACCATAGAAGATGAGGACAACTATTCCATGCAAACCTTGATGACTATAGAATGCAGCCCCTTATTGGATATTCAAGATGAAGATAAGATAATTGCTCACATTATAAAAAATGATTGTGGGAGGCACCCATAGCAACAGGACTTTCTATCATGCTTACAAGACCCTTTGAGCAGCATAATACCCAGCAGTTCCTCAGAGGAAGTATCCCAAATATTTCATGCTCTATTACCCCAACAATGCTTACCAGTACTACCTAGCCTTGATTTGTCTTATGTACAAGAACTGTCCAAACAATTAGAAATCAAGCCAGGAAAGATGTTGACTATTAACAATGCATTGACTGATGAACAAAAACAATCCCTACATGAAGTATTGCAGACACACTCAACAGCATTCACCTAGGATTACAGTGACATGAAAGGCATTGATCCTGCATTATGCATGCACAAAATATACATTGATGATGGCTATAGACCTATCAGGTAGCAGCAGAGGCGCATGAACCCCGCCCTCAGAGAGATTGTGAAAACTGAGCTTCAAAAGCTTTTGGATGCAGGCTTTATATACCCTATTTCAGATAGTGAATGGGTGTCACCATTGGTCATAGTGCCCAAGAAAGGTGGCAAATGGAGGGTTTGTGTGGATTATAGAGAACTAAATACTGCTACCAAAAAAGATCACTTTCCGTTGCCATTTATTGACCAAGCTCTTAACTCTTTGGCAGGCAAGAAATATTTTTCCTTTCTTGATAGTTTTAGTGGCTATAACCAAATCAAGATTGCACCAGAGGATCAGGATAAGACAATGTTTACTTGCCCTTGGGGGACCTATGCATATTTTGTCTTACCCTTTAGTCTGTGCAATGCTCCAACCACATTTCAAAGAGCAGTCCTTAGTATTTTCTCTAATTTTGCCCATGATAGCATGGAGATTTATATGGATGACTTCACCACATATGGTGAAACATATGATGAAGCTTTACACAACTTGGAGAAAGTTTTGAAGAGATGCACAGAGCACAACCTATCTCTCAGTAATGAAAAGTGTTTTTTGATGATGACACAAGGAATAGTTTTGGGACATTTTATCTCAAGTGCAGGCATACAAGTTGACCCAAAGAAGATTGAAATTATCTCTACCCTACCTATTCCACAGAAACAAAATGATGTAAGGAGCTTCCTGGGACATGCAGGTTATTATAGGAGGTTCATTCAGGATTTTAACAAAATTACTGCACCTTTGTTTACTCTGTTGACAAGGGACAGTCAATTTGAATGGACACCAGATTGTCAGACTTCTTTTGAAAAGCTGAAAGCACCCTTGACACAGGGTCCAATTCTTAGAGGTCCAAATTAGATACTACATTTTCACATCCACACAGATGCATCAGACTTTGCCATTGGAGCAGTTCTAGGCTAGCAAGAAGGAACTAAGGAGTATGCAATATACTATGTAAGTAAAAATCTACAAGGAGATGAGTTAAACTACACTGTGACAGAAAAAGAGATGTTAGCAGTTGTTTATGCCATCAACAAATTCAGACACTACATTACTGGTTATAAAGTGTTCATACACATAGATCATGCAGCAATTAGATATTTGATGAATAAGCCAATAGTGGGTGGTAGGCTTGTCAGATGGTTGTTGTTACTACAAGAATTTGACATAACAATTGTTGACAAGCCAGGTACGGCTAATGTAGTTGTTAATTTTCTATCTAGACTGCCCACACAATCAACAGAAGGAGTAGTTGATGACTCTTTTCCTGACGAGCATCTCTTTTCTCTCAACATACACACTCCTTGGTATGCAGATATAGCTAATTATTTGGTTTCAGGGCAGATTCTAGGTTACTTTTCTCCAAGATAGAAAAGGCAGCTAGTTCACAAATGTTTTCCTTATTCTTGGATTCCTGGATTCTTATTCTATACTGGACCAGATAATATTATGAGAAGATGTATCAGAGAGGATGAGGTGTTTGATATATTGAAGGCCTATCATGATGAACCTTGTGGGGGACATTTTGCAGCCAAAAGGACAGCCTTCAAAATATTGACAATAGGATATTACTGGCCAACACTTCATCAAGATGCTGTCAAGTATACTAGAAGCTGTGATAGATGTCAGAGAATGGGAAGACCTACAAGAAGTGATGAGATGCCTTTGCAACCACAAATCTCATTGGCTCCTTTTGATAAGTAGGGGCTGGATTTTGTTGGTCCTATTTCTCCTACATCAAACAACAAGGAGTATATCCTGGTATGTACTAATTACTTAACTAAATGGGTAGAAGTTAAAGCCTTACAGTTTGCCAGAGATAGCAATGTGGAAAAATTCTCGTATGAGGATATCTTCACTAGATATGGTGTGCCAAGGGAGATAGTGACTAATCAAGGACCACAATTTACATCTGATTTAATCACTAAACTAGTGGAAGAATATCAGATTAGACACAAGAAGTCCACTCCCTACCATCCTCAGGCTAATGGTCAGGTAGAAGTCACAAACAGAGAAATTGAGAACATCTTGACAAAGACAGTACAGCTTCACAGAAGAGATTGGGTTTCTAGGTTGCCAGAAGTTGTTTGGGCATATAGAACTACCTGGAAGACAACTATAGGGTTTACACCTTATGAGTTGGTCTATGGCAAGACAGCAGTCCTACCTATAGAATTTGAATACAAAACCCTGAGGACATTAGTGGAATTAGGGATGGATTTGACTGTAGCTTGTTGTGATGCTCACAACACGCCCCATTTTACTCCTTAGCAAAATGAGGACCCCTGCTGTGGCTTTGCTTTTTCTTTTTGTGTGTGGGTCTGTTTGGTGGTAAAAGGGAAAAAGAGAGTGAAAGTTACAAACCTTGTTGAAAATAAAGCAAAAATAACATTGAGTACCAGAGCAGAATATGGGTGGATTCCTTGTCAAAAATGAGTGAGGGTTGCTTTTTGAACTATGTTAAAATTCACAATATTTTGCAAGATTTGTATGTTTTTTGGTAAATGTACAATGGGAGGGTTTGTATGTTGCATATACAAAGTCCTTTGTATATCGAGTCGTTTGTATGTTGCATATACAAATTTGTTTGTATATCGGGTTGCATATACAAGGTCATTCATCTACAAAGTCCTTTGTATATCGGGTCGTTGTATGGTCGCATAAGGAAGTCATCGGGTTTATATGCATTGTTTACTTGTATGCATTTGGCTAACGTTTTACTTTTACATACAAGGTGGACCTGACTGAGCTCAGAGTTTAATTGAATATTTCGGTCAAGTCCGTTGCATGTATTTTATGTTTGTATGTTTAGCGAAGGCGAAACATACAATGGGATATACAAAGGGTTATACATGTCGTGGAACCGAAATGTTTATAAAGTAAAGATTAATTGTTGTATGTTTCCGCCTTGTATACATGTTTCGGGTTATACATGGTGGTATACATACAAGGCGGAACTCGAGAGAGTTTTAAATCTGATATAATGGATGCATCACTACTTAATGTATATCAAAAGATGCATTGCATTTTATGTAATACACGGAACCAAAATAATTGTGAATTAAGGTTAAGTCAATGTATGTTTCGATACTTACATTGCGGTATACATACATTGTGAACATACAGTGCAGAATTCAGAAAAGTTTAAAATCCAATGTAATCGATGTATCATTACTTAATGTATATCAAAAGATGCATTGCATTTTATACATATCGCGGAGCCGAAAATGAATAAACTGTGGTCTATAAAAGTTGAAGTCCGGAAGGACATACAAGGGAGTTTGTATGTATTGGGCTTGTATCTAAGGGTTTGATACAAGCAGAATATGCATCGTGGATACGAGTAAAAGGTAAAGTGGACCCCACCATTTGCATTTTGGACTTGCATAATAACAATGTATGACTTCGATATACAAGCCAATATGCAAAGCGAAAGATACAAGCCGGATGTCAAAAGAAAGTCAAAAACTGAAAAGCTTTTGTATGTGCGGGATGCTTGTATGTTTACGATAAACAAAGCCTGATATACAAAAGAAATTAAAAGCACCGCGAGAGGTAAAAGGTAAGGGGAAGTTTGTATATGTTTTTGTATATGCGCTCATACACAAGATATACAAAGCGCGATATACAAAGCGATAGATACGAGGATGTACGGAAAAGCAAAAAGAAAGGGAATTTGAGTTTGTTTTCTTGCATAAAGTGCTTGTATGTTTAAACATACATAGAAGACATACAAAGGGAACATACAGGAAAACATACAAGGGAAAAGGGTATGTATGTAGGAATAAACTGGCGGTAAAAAGTTTGAAAGCGCATGAACACTGCAACTGAGGACTGAACTTGTGGCCCATTAATTACTGTAATTAATGCCCATCGAACATTCTGACGAGGTATGAATTGGCGACAGCGACATGAATTTTAAATCTATTTTTTATGTTTGTTTCGCAGGTTTGTAGATATATGGAAGGTGGAGTTGTAATGGTGATGACATCACGAAGGGTGGATCGGATCACAAAAGATCGCAAAAGAAGCGAGAGGAGTAAAGGCTTTCAATGAGAAGAAAAATGCAGGTGGAGAGAAACATTATTAAAAGAGCAACAAAAGATATTTTGGTGGTTGTTAGGGTTTCCAAAGGGCATCCTTACGCTCAGTATGGGTGTGCTACTCAGAGATTTTCAGTGGGATTTGTTTTCCATCGATTGATGCTGCACTTGAAGGGTGGACCGTTGATTGACTAGGGTTTTGTGGCCGTATTGGGGATAATCAGATCTATAAATTGAGCCCCTTTACTTTGTAATACTTACACAGGGATTCACATAGGGATTTGTAGAACAGAGCTGGAAGTTGTAATAGAAGAGTAGTTTAGTTTAGAGGAGGTCGCCTATGTCTGCAATAAGGAATGTATGGAACATCTAGCTTCCTTACTGTATCTGTAAAGCGTTGTAAGTTTTTTGTAAGTTGATTAATGAAGCTGAGAGTCATTCATACATTGTAAATCATATATGACTGTGTGTTTTGAATACAAATGAATCTGGAATTCTGCATCTATATTCAGAGTGTCTTCTGGCTCTTCTTTGCATTTGAAATAATATCTCTTAAAGCTTGCAATCTTGAATGTATGATCGTGAAAGTACTCAGGGATTACATTTAAAGGTTTAGTCTGTGGATTTAATCAAGTTTGTTGTACTGTTTACAACGTGCCGAACAGAACATTTAGATCCTGTAGTAGAATGAAGTTTAATTTAGATTTCTCTAACTTTTCCCAAACATCTGAAATACTTAGCTTAAACACAGAAATTTGAAGGAGATTGTCTAACATTTGAAAGAAATAGGAACAACTGAGTTAATATTTGGCAATCTTCATAATATTTGAAAAGAAAAGCTTGTTTTAATATAAATCATATAAAGCTTTGTGATACAGTAACAAGTTTATGCAAAGGAATGAAGAAAATGTTGAATACTTGTGATATTTGCATAATTTGAGTCCAGTGAGTCATTAAACACCTTAAATCAAGTAAGGCCCCTTGCATATTACGGCTTCACATTAACCTACTAAATTATCCACAAGGTCAAGACCTGACCATACAGAAACTTGGGATTAAGTAATCTTAATTGATTTCTTCATATCTTTCAAGATAGTTAGGTTCATTTGTGTGAATTTTAACTTTTGTTATGAATGTGTAAAAACAATCATCAACATAGCTCAACAAGACATACTACAACATTTGAATTCCCTGGATGAAATCTAGTTAGAAGCCATCCATCACAGAAACAAAGAGCCAAATGGCATTACAAGTACATCAAGACTAAAGAATTCACCACTGGTGATTGGACACTACTCTATGATTCAAGATACAAGGACTTCAAGGGCAAGCTTCGGTCTCGTTGCTTGGGACCCTATGAGATTAAACAAGTCTTTCCTAATGGTGCAGTCCAATTACATACCATTCATGAGGTTCGGTTTTCATTGCTAGTAAATGGACACAGACTGAAAATGTATAAGAAGCCACTTCAGAAGGATGACTTTCTTATTTCTCTAGCTACTCAGTATGGTACTCCTGGCACTCCTGATGAAGGTTCTGTAACACTAGTTGATACACTGTTAGATGATGGTCCACCAATCATGTCTAGTGATGCAGAGGTTGAGTTGCAGTACTCAACCCCTGTCGTTGAGACCTAATTTTTCATGCTTTATACATCACATGCACACACAACACATTATCCATGATGACCACAATCAACTTCAGAGGGACCTATTTTTTTTCACTCTCAGAGGAACCTATTTTTAACATACAATAGGGACCTGTTGCAGTTGGGACCTGGTATAATATTTCTATACACATTCGCTCGGGACCTGTACTGCGGGTGCTTGTAGCAACAAGTGTCTATAGAAATTTTCAACACTTTGGCAACATTACATTCTTCTTCCCACACGTTTTACTCTTTCTACACGTACTTTATCCATTTTCAATAAACCAACGGTCACAACATGCTTGTTCAAATCACATTCACAAGTTGTTAACTCAACTGTTGCGATCTGTCACATCGCATCAAATCCAATGTACCCGCCACCCTCCCATCTACTCTAAGTATATCACTCTGCTCGTGCCTAATAAATGCCAAGTACATGATATCTAGTGCCAAGGTTCACCGCTTGATGCAAGCACATAAGGTAACCTTTAATAATTAACTTAAAATTTCTATTTATATTCATTATTACTTGTGTTTATTTCATGCACACGGCAATATTTTGAAAGGAAGCAAGGTATGCGGAAATGCTTCCTACACTGATCTACTGAGCAAAGACTTATGCAAATTTTTACTTTTACAGTTATAGATTAAGATGCACATTAACAAAAAGCTAATAACAACTTCCAAATGCAAACACAAAACTCACAACACAAGATATACGTGGGGAAAACCCTTTCAGGTAAAAAACCCCACACTCCAAAGCCGCCTAATATATTATTCAGGAATCAAGAAGATTACAATATACTTGCAGAGCAAGCTTTTATAGGAGTATATCCAACCAGAGATCCAGGAGATAACTCAACATCTATAAGATTCTTACACATAACCTCCATCTCAAGTTCCTGATATATAGGAGATACAATACAGTACACCGCCAACGGTAACTACAAAACCATGAGCTAAAACCACCCATAAAGTGGCACCCAAATTATCTCCAATCAATGGTTGCCTTGTGATGTGCCAAACCACACACCAACACGTGTAACTCTCCCATTTACATCTCTTTTATGTGTCCAACACATTTTTACATTTCCCAAAAATAGAAGGTCCAACTTCCAGAGGCGATAACTTTTGATCTGGGTGTCCGATTGACGAACTGTTTAATGCATCGAAAAGCTCATGAAGAGATCTATCACCCTATAACCTGTTACGCTGATTATGACAATTTTTGAAACATTTAGAGAAGTTTCAATTCTGGTAATTAAGTTCAAAGACTTTTTCCAGCAGTTTCAAAAAATAGAAACTTTACTATCTTGCGATCCAGATATGATCTTGAGACAAAACTCACCCAAGATGTTCACTTAGTTGTTCTGTACCTTCAGGGAAAAATTTTAGGTCAATCTGAGCTCAATCGAAGAACTTACTAAAAATAGTAAGTCTTGCTATTTTTAGCTCGTTTGGAAACTTTTGGAAACTTTGAAAGTTCCAGACCATTATCCAAGATAAAGGGTACTCAAAAAGACCAAAACTAGGAAGAATAGTAATCTTTCAAAGTTGCAAGTTTGAGACACTTTCTTAACATTCTCCCACTTGTTGAACACCTTGCAAGAGCAAAGGGAGTATCAACACCATGATTTAATTGCTAGGGGTCGTGAGGCCCATAAACTCTAAACACCATCTGAACTTGTCTGTGCTCATAGGTTTTGTCAAGGAATCTGCAACATTCATCAAAGTTTCAACTTTTTCCAAGTTTACCTTCCAATCCTCTACCATGTCACAAACAAAACGGTACTGGACATCAATATACTTAGTCCTTGTGTGGAAAGTAGGATTCTTTGCCAAACATATGGCACTCTGACTATCACAACAAATAGTAATCTTTCCTGCATCAAACCCAACATCAGAACACAATCTCTTAAGCCAAATGGCTTCTTTACAAGCATGAGTTGCTGCCATGTACTCATCTTTAGTAGTGGACAAAGCGACCATAGGTTGTTGCTTACTCATCCAACTAATAGCACCACCAAACATAGTGAACACATAAGCACTGGTGGATCTCCTGTTGTCAATGTCACCTGCCAAATCTGAATCCACAAATCCACGAATACAAAGTGAATGCCAAGGTCCTATAGGATAACCATGATAACATAAGGAATACTCGGAAGTACCCCACAAATATCTGAACACTTGCTTAACTGCATCCCAATGTACTCGGCCAGGATTAGCCATAAATCGACTAAGGACTCCCACTATTTGGGCAATGTTTGGTCTTGTGCAGACCATCACATACATCAAACTGCCAACCGCACTAGAATAAGGAACTCTACTCATATCCTCTATCTTAGAAGGAGACTTTGGACAATTTTCAATAGATAACTTTGTCCCCATTATAACAAGAACAATCAAAGGTCTGCAATCCATCATGTTGAATCTCTCCAACATAGTGTTAACATACTTACTCTGGCCTAACCAAAGTTTTATGTTTACTCTGTCTCTTCTGATTTCCATTCCCAGAATGTACCAAGATGCCCCTAGATTTTTCATCTCAAACTATGCTGAGAACTGAGACTTCAAATCAAAAATCAAACTTTTACCATTCCCAATGAGTAACATATCATCGACATACAATGCAATAATGAGAATGCGATCATTGTCAAACATGTAGTAAACACAATGATCTGATTTCGATCTCTGAAATCTAATACTCAACACAAAGGCATAAAACTTCTAGTACCACATCCTAAGAGACTATTTCAAACCATACAAAGAGGTTTTCAACTTGCAAACTAGATTTCTCTACCTTTCACCACGTAGTGCTCTGGTTGTGACATATAGATTTCCTCCTCCAAGTCACCATGAAGGAATGTTGTCTTCACATCCATCTGTTCCACTTCTAGATCATACGCTGCTGCAAGAGATAATAGAAATCGAATAGATGTCAGCTTTGCAATGGGAGAGAAAATCTCACCATAGTCAATTCCCTCCACTTGAGAATACCCCTTCGCAACCAATCTAGCGTTATATTTCTCAACACTTCCATCTACACTAAATTTTTTTTTGAACACCCATTTGCATCCAATAGGTTTTCATCCTTCAAGAAAAGGCACCAAGTCCCAAGTATTATTCTTTTCCAAAGAACCCATCTCCTCTTCCATGGCCTCCTTCTAGGAACCTACATCTTTCATACCCATAGCCTCTTTCACAGTTCTAGGCTCGTCAGTGTTAGAAATCAAAGCAAAAATACAACTGAAATCATGCAATGAATAACCAAACCTATCAGGTTGTTGCCTTATCCGCGTGGACCTCCTCAAAGGTTGAGGTTGAGGTTCTTCATCTTGTTCTGAACTTTTAGAGCTACTAGAGCTCTCCTCATTATTAGGTCCAATAGATGTTTTTGGTTCAACTTTCTCAGGGATGGAAGAAAGTTGAACCACATCATCTTTCTTCTCTTCTTTCTCTAGCTGCAAGACAACAGAAGAAGGATTGAGCTCTCTAAAGATCACGCTTCTGCTATACAAAACTCTCTCAGCTACTGGATCCCAAAGCTTGTACCCTTTCACACTGATGCCATAACCGATGAAGATACACTTTACAACCTTGTTCTTCAACTTAGACCTCTTCTCCTTAGGCACATGTGCATATGCCTCACAAAAAAATACTTGAATATGTCTTAATGAAGGCTTTTTACCAGACCATACCTCCATAGGTGTCTTATCAACGAGCGTTGATGTAGGAGACCTGTTAACCAGGTAACAAGCGGTAGCAACAGCTTCAGCCCAGAACTTTTGTTCAAGACCAGCTCCACTTAGCATACTCCTTGCCCTCTCCATCAACATTCTATTCACCCTCTCTGCAACTCCATTCTACTGAGGGGTATATGGAGTTGTCTTGTGCCTCTCAATCCCCTGTTCTTTACAGAACTTGTCGAAATCTGCTGAACAGAACTCACCACCGTTGTCAATCCTCAAACACTTAATCTTTCTATCCTTTTGATTATCTACAAGAGCTTTGAACTCTTTGAATATATTAAAGACTTCAGATTTACTTCTAAGGAAATACACCCATGTCCTACTGTAATCGTCAATGAATGAAACAAAGTAAATAGATTTTGAAATCGAAGGAACATTAATAGGACCAAACACATCAGAATGAATCAAGTCCAACACCTCAGAAGATTTGTGAGAACTGGAATAAAACTGAAGACGGTTTTGTTTTCCATAAATGCAATGTTCACAGAAATCAAACTCAAGGTTACAATCATTCATACCCTCAACAAGATTTTTATTCTTCAGGGTCCTCAAACCCTTTTCACCAATCTGACCAAGCCTTTGGTGTCATAACATTGTCTTCTCAGCTAGAATTTTCATCTCCATAGAATGAGCACCCTTAGGTACCTAGAAAGCACGACCATTGGAAGTAGATGCAACAGTCTTCTTCGCTGCCAGTTCCAATGGTGAGGATGAAGACTCTGAAGCTCTCTTCTTTGAAACAAAGTCACTATTGCACTGAACTGCGCATACATCAAGCTGAAACAGAGTGCCAATCCAAACACCCTTAGCTAACACCATAGATCCTCTAGTCATCTTGCATCCTCCATTCAAGAAAACAACCTGCACACCCACATCATTCAATTTACTTATAGAAAGAAGGTTTTGTGTCAAACCAGGGCTATGCAGAACACCATTGATTCCCTTTACTCATCCATTAGGGAATCGAATCAAGACTCTTCCACGGCCAACAATATCCAGGTGAAAATCATCACCCAAGTACACCTTTCCACCATCGTATTCTTCATACTTCAAAAACCAGCCCTGATGCGAGGTCATGTGAAAAGATGCACCAAAGTCAATAAGCCATACATCCTCAGATGCATGCATTGCCAAGGCAGCGACAAATGCTTCTCCTTCATCCTGAGAGGACTTGTCAGAATTTGAATCATAATTCTTCCTCTTTTTCTTTTTCTCCTCCTTGCGCTCCTTGCGGAAGTGACCAGGTTTTCCACAGTTCCAACACAGAGCCTTGCACTTTTTGGGAGACTTAGATCTCCCACGGGATTTGGATCTTCCTTTTGCTTCCTTCTTCTTATCCTTTTTCTTTCCCTTCTCTTTAGATCTACCACGAACCACAAGCGCCTCCTTAGCCGATTCGGAAGACTTTCTCTGCATCTCTTCAGACAACAGCGAAGAAACCACTTCATCCATCTTGAAGGTGGTAGTGGTACTCCCAATGGCCATAATAAGGTGGTCCCATGAATCTGGTAAGGAACACAATAATGTCATACATAGATCCTCCTCCTCCATCTTCACACCAACAGAAGTCAACTGGGCAACAAGCATATTGAATGTATTCAGGTGATCAACAACAGATCCTCCATCTTCCATCCTCAAAGAATACAATTTCTTTCATAGGAATAACTTGTTCACCAGGGATTTAGCCTGATAAACGTCTCCAAGCTTTTTCCAAATTTCCTTTGCAATCTTCTCTTCATGGATATTCGGAGCACTAAATTAGCCAAACAGAGTCTTATCAAACCCTTAGTTTTTTGATCTTTGAGATTCCAGTCTTCTTGAGACATTGTCGTTGGTTTTGTACCAGATACGACTTCCCATAAATCCTAATCTACGAGCATGTCCTCCATTTTGAGTTTCCACAACTCAAAATTACTACCATTAAACTTCTCTATCTCAAACCTCCCAGATGTGCTCGCCATCTCTTACCTGCAACAAAGATTTCAAAATCCTCTGCACAAGCTCCCACTCAAACGAAAATCAACTCAAAAAACCCTCTACCCAACAACTAGATCCAAAGGTGATCAGGCTCTGATACCAACTGAAGGGAAGCAAGGTATACGGAAACGCTTCCTACACTGATCTACTGAAGAAAGACTTAAACAAAATTTTACTTTTACAGTTACAGATTAAGATGCACATTAACAGAAAGATAATAACAACTTCCAAATTTAAACACAAAACTCACAACACAAGATATATGTGGAGAAAACCCTTTTAGGTTAAAAACCCACACTCAAAAGTCGCCCAATATATTATTCAGGAATCAAGAAGATTACAATATACTTGCAGAGCAAGCTTTTACAAGAGTATATCCAACCAGAGATCCAGGAGGTAACTCAACATCTATAAGATTCTTACACATAACCTCCATCTCAAGTTCCTGATATATAGAAGATACAATACAGTACACCGCCAATGGTAATTACAAAACCATGAGCTAAAACCACCCTTAAAGTGGCGCCCAAAGTATCTCCAATCAAAGATGCCTTGTGATGAGCCAAACCACACACCAACACATGTAACTCTCCCCTTTACAGCTCTTTTATGTGTCCAACACGTTTTTACATTTCCCAAAAATAGAAGGTCCAACTTCCGGAGGCCATAACTTTTGATCCGGGTGTCTGATTGACGAACCGTTTAATGCATCAAAAATCTCGTGAAGAGATCTATCACCCTATAACCTGCTACGCTAGTTATGATAATTTTTGAGATGTTTAGAGAAGTTTTGATTCTGGTAAATGAGTTCAAAAACTTTTTCTAGCAGTTTCAAAAAACAAAAACTTTAATATCTCGCGATCCAGCTATGATCTTGAGAAGAAACTCACCCGAGATGTTCACTTAGCTATTCCGCACCTTCTGGGAAAAATTTTAGGTCAATCCGAGCTCATTTGAAGAACTTACTAAAAATAGTAAGTCTTGCTATTTTTAGCTCGTTTGGAAACTTTTGGAAACTTTGAAAGTTCTAGACCATTATCCAAGATAAAAGGGTACTCAAAAAGACCAAAACTGGGAAGAATAGTAATCTTTTGAAGTTGCAAGATTGAGACACTTTTCTTAACCTATATCACCCTTTTCGTGTAATCATTACTCTTTCATCCTTGCAAATTCATTCGTGAAGTGTGGTCACTTCAACTTTCAATTGGGGGGAGGGGTATATGGTTAGTCATTTTTATTTTTTCCACCAAGTTTTTTTTTGAAGTTGTCAAGGTTTTCATGTGTCATTTTCCACCATAGTCAACCTGCCCTAAATTGTGAGCTTGTAGTTTCCTTGTGAGTGAGCTAAAATTTTCAAATTTTTCATAACAAAGAGCTCTGAAAGCTACAGTTGGGGGGGAAGAATTGAACAACAGTCTTCTAAAGATGGTAAAATTGAAATTAGGTAGAATTAAGAATTGATAAGAGTGTAGAATACATGTGCAATGGGGGGTGATGTCATTATAAGAGAGCCATTGGTGCATAAGGAGACATTGGAGGATGTATTGGTTCTACCACTCTTTACCAGAGTGGGGTGGTTAGACTATTTTCTAAAATTAAAAGAGTATGATAATGAAATGGAAAGGGATTTTGTAGCAACGTTGCAGTATGACGAAGCCACAATTAGGGGATTGGTCATGGATGCCTCTGAAACAGCCATTGCCTAGGTCACCAGTTTACCATGTACAGGGTCTGAGTATCCAGCTCGTGCTGATGCAGCTACGGTGAGGGAAGAATTTTGCGAGCGTGGTGAGAATCTGGGCTCGACCACACAAGGTATAAAGAGATTATCCCTTCCATTCTTTTGGGGGAAGTGTACTTCATATATTATCAAATATATTACCTGTGATGGTTGACATAATTTGTTGTATACTGCACACTTTAAGTTGTTGAATCACCTGTATCATGACAAACTAGTTAATGTTCCCAATTATCTTTATAATATGTTGAAAAGAATGGCATTTGAGTATCAGAAAAGGCAAACAAAGACTACATTGTCTCATCATTGTTTGATAGCTCTGTTGGTTAAAAGGAGTTTGAGAATTCAGTACCCACAAGTTAATTGGGATGGTTTTAAAGAATGCAAGGATATTTTAGAATTATTGGAAGTAGATGAACCCCAACAAGAACTTGATGTTGAACCAGATGTAGAACCTGAAATTGAACATGAACAGGAAGAGCCACATAAGGAAATTCTTCTAAGACGAAGAAGAGTAAGAAGAATGTGAAGAAGCATAAGGGTGTTGAGAAAGAGAAGGGTGCAGGGGAGAGAAAGGAGAGGAAGAAGAGGAAAAAGATAAAAACTGAAGAGAAGACATAAACTGTCACACCTAGGCGTTCAGGAACGATGAAGAGGCAGGATGTGGAAAAAGGAGTTGATGAGGAACAAGGGGGAGCAGAAAAGGAATAAGCACAATAGCAACAAGATCCAACATTGTTGGACACAGCTTCAGAAAAGGAAGGAAATGCCCCTGAGAATGCTCCTACTGATGTCAGTATACTTGTTAAACGAAGAAGGTATGTTTCTTCATCCTTTGGTTCTAAATCAGAAGACATTTTCATTGCAAAGAAGATGGGAAAATTAGTTCCCGGTAGCCCTGCTCAAGAAATTTTTGATGTTACTAAAAATAAGGATGAAAATTTTGATTATGGAAAAGAAAAAGAGTTGTTGGAAGATAGAAATATAAGGCAAGAACTTCAAGAAGCCCTAGATAGGATAAAACAATTAGAAGAACAAGTGAAACAATATGAAGAAAAGGATAGGGGAAAAAAGATAAGAATATAAGAGTTGGAGGAGAAAATTCACACTTATGGTCATGAAACCAATATGGATCTATTGGAACAGGTGGTTGAGAGTAAAATGGAAAATGAGGGAAGAGAAGCACTAATTTTGTAGCCTCCTGTAATAAGACCTTCAACATGCCTCACTGTTCTATCTTTGGGTTTTGAATTGGTGAAGTTCAATAGTAAATTCAAGCAAGAAAAGGAAAACTGGGAGAAAGAGAAATAGATTCTTAATGCATCATTAAAAAGTAAAAATGCTGAATTGAAAAGGGTGGAAGGGAAGCTGACAAAGGTAATTGACAGAGCAATTCAAATCATTGAATGTAGACCCCCACCGAGAGTTTATGTACTATTTCTTAAAGAATTTTTTTTGAGTTTTTAGTTCAATAGATTCATTAATGATCAATCTATTTCTATTTATTCAAGGCATCATTTTTTCCAGTTATTTCAAGAAGTTAGTTTAGAGGAACAAGATCAGTTGTGTGAATATTGTTTACACAATTACTTGATGGAAGAAGATACAAAGTGGAATCCCTTGATTTATGTTGGTGATCTTGAAGTTAGAGCACTGTTATCTTACTTCAGGAATGAGCAGCTTAGAGGAGAACTGATGGATAGGTATGAGGAGCAAGAAAAGAAAGTGCCACTACAGGTTAGGAAAGAATCCTTAAATCCCAATGTGATCATGACCCAATGGTTAACACTCCTCTCTCATAAGGGTCCGGGTAAAGTAATTATGGATTTGAGACTCAGGGATTATAGAAGGATATAGAGGGATTATAGAAGGAGGCATGTGCAAAACAGATGGGATAGTCTGACTCCAAAATTGCAGAAGAAAGAGCCTCACTCTGTCCACAATTTCATGAATATGTTTGAGAGATTGCGCAGGTACATCTAGATCTCAGAGCAAAGAGGAGTGGCATGGCTACCCCTTACTTATCACCCTCCTATTCTCCTTTATCCAGTTCCATACTAGGCAGGAGGAAGAAGTGACGAGTGTAGGAGTGCAGAGTCAATCAGGATGGACAGACTTGCATGCTATAATGGTTTCTATCTCAAGCAGGGACAGGGTGTCAGAGAAGATGTGGACCTTAGGAAAATTACTTTGCATTATATTATTTTCCCTTAGGTGTTTCTTTGAGTGTTTTTGCTTGAAGTCAAGCAAAAGTCTAGTTGGGGGGAATGATGGGTTCAAATATTGACTTCTTTTATGTTATTTTTATATGCTTTCAGACTTTATGCCTATGATATTCCAGATATTTTTCCAAGACATAACCATCATAATATGTTGTTTTTATATATTCTGCAAACCTTGAACCTATTCTATCCAATGTGAAACATGGTGATAATATTTGTCAATTGAATGAGTTAGACATAAGTATGTATGCATATAGATGAGATTTTATAGTTTGATTATGAAGGTTATTTGCATGCATATGTTCTATGGATTAACCCCTGTGTAGCAGCGAGTGTGTGGCATCAAGGAGAGAAGAATTCACAGCACATTGCAAAACAGGGCATTAAAGGAAGTTACAGTCAAGTGCCAACTAACGCTGAACATGATCATTATGGAAGAATAAATATAGAAGAAGAAGACTTGTTCTAGGATTCTAATCGCAGCTCGTGTGTTTCATATATGAGCCGTTCTATAGGAATTTCTGTTTGGATAGGACCCTGCTTCCTCTATTTAGTTAGATTAATAAATTGATCTCAAGCCTATACCTTGATATATATGGATGAATTGATGATCAAAGTTAGTTGGTAGATACATGACACTCTCCCATTTTTGTATAAGTTACGAGGGATGAGTTCGATGTCAAGTTAGTTCTTTCCAAGTTACTTCATTTTATATTTGCCCAACTATTACTCTATTTTTCTATGTTTGAAGATCCAGACATGTTTTATTGAATACAATCTAATAAGATCATGTTTATGATATGAATTGAATACAACTGTGTTATAAGAATGTGTGAGAATCTAAAGTAGATTTGATTTCCAGTTAAGTGAGATAGTCCCCTGAGCTAGCCACTCAAGGTACTGGTCTTCACTTCATCTATTTCCTTATTTATTTATGCATTTCTAGTTAAAGTTATTTCTTTGATATTTCATAAATTGTATTGTGAGTTCAGTAAAATATTCTGATTACTATTTCCAGTAGTTGTGATTCATGAATAAGTGCATGCTTTGTTTACTGTAAGTCCTCTGGAGGTTAATGTTAAGTTTTCTTATTATTCTGGATATTTTGAGTTAATTCTGTAATTACCTATTGAATACAGTTATCTACAGCTTATGCTCAAGGTATCTGTAGCTACTGGGTTCTGTAGTTGTTTTTACTATTTTTGTATTTATGAGAATTCCAGCCAAGTAGAATACTCTAGGTAGGTTTGGATAAGATAGTTTAGGATAGATATGAGTCTTAAAGGCACATACAATGCAAGTGCCATCATAAGCTTACGCTCCTTGGTTGATAATTTAATGTAGGGATGCAATGATAGTGGACTGTTCAGATAGGTTTACCCCTAAATTATGCTAAGTCTACAACGCATTAGTTTTCCTCTACAACTAAATACACTACCAATGGACAGAAATCAATGAATAAAAATGACTAAATAAGTGACCAGTTAACAACAATCAATGACTAAATTAATGACTAAATATATCAATGAAAAATAAATGACTAAATAAGTGACCAGATTACAACAGTCAATGACTAAATATACTACCAAAGCAATCAATCAAAACAACTGATAAATGACTAAAAATGGTTGAGTCATCAATTTGGTCATGTTATAAATGACTGGCAATAAACTACTAATGGTCACGTGACCATGTTTGGTCATTTATAAGCAGTTTTTAGTAGTTTTTTGAATCATATATTGCTATTTCTCTACTAGTGTCTTTTGTAGCTAGATTTGGTTCAACACAATGAGAAATGGAAGAAGTGAGGAGATTTGTTGAGAATAATGGTAAAAATTTAATTGACATGATTGAGTGGCCCCATATTGGTCTCTCACCAATTAATGAATACACCACAGAAGGGTTGTTTGGCATGACATTTCCTACTCTATTTGCTACTGGTGAAGCAGAATGTTTACAACCACGCATGAAAATTATTATACATGAATATACATTGCATCTGATGAGGTATTATGATAATAGGTTTGCAAGACATCCCAAATTTTAATATTTATTGTTAAATAAGATGTTGCGACAACGGAGTCAAGCAACAACTACAATATTTGTAAAAAAAATGTAGAGGATGGTGTACTTATGATAGTTATAGATTTGCAACAACGTTTAAGAGATTTCCCTGATGATTGCCTACCTTAGCAAGTGATGTGTTATAGATGTCAACTAAGAGGAACTAGGGCTTTAGTGGCAAACATGCAAAAATGAATTGATTGATATGATAACACAATTGGGTTACCCTACCTTTTTCATAACTTTGAGTGTAGCTGATACAAAATGGCTTGATCTCCATTAACTAATGCCAACACAAGCCCCATCAGATTCAAGGGATGCATACAAGTGGAGAAATAAATACATAATTGAAAATCCCCATATTGTTGCTATGTACATGGAGCATCGCTTCAAAATATTTCAGCAAGAGATCCTCTTCAAACATTTTTGAGTAAAAGACTTATGGGCAAGGTATTCAATTTATAGTATAATTGTGAATAAAATTTATATGTTGTTATAAAAATACATAGTATTTAACTCTAATGATATTGTGTTATGTTTTTATAGAAAGGAGTGGCAACATCGATGTTCAGTGCATGAGCATATGGTTGTATGGATAGAAGGTGCACCTAATGTAGATACATTGGATTGGAATAATCCAAATGAGCTTCAAAAGGCAAATGATTTCTTTGACAAATTCATAAGTGCATGGAATCCTATTGTAGAGAATGAAAGAAATGTATTTATGCCATGATCTATAGAAGAAGATTCTAGTTTTATGGACACAACTAAAATTTTGGCTACATATCAACTTGTAGATTACACAAATTTATTAAATCATGTTGAATGCCATACCAAATGTAACTTGGATACATGTCTACGAAAGAAGGGTTAGATCAATGTTTGCCACTACAATGCTCCTTGGCAATTGCAGAGTGAATCCAAATTATTCATTGATGATGATGGACATAAAAAATATTTACCAACACGAAATGATGATAGAGTGAATGTTCATAACCCAGATATGCTTTCCATATGGAGGGGAAACATAGACTATAAACCAATATTGTCTCATCATGCAATTCCAAAATATATTGCAAAATATGTGTCTAAAGTAGAAAAGAGTTCAAAGAGTTATTATGACATGCTAACCAGGATGTCCAACAAAAATAGCCCAAATGACCCTGCATTATGTGCATATAGAAGGTTCCTAACTAAGACAGTTGTTGAACATGATATAGTTGCACAAAAAACATGTCTTATGTTACTAAAACTACCTCTTGTTGAGTTTACTAGGTCCTTCATTTCTTTGAATGTTGGATGAAAGGTGTTCCATCGTGTACATTTCAACCATGATGATGATCCATCTGAAACAAACTTCATCCATGCATATAAGGAGTACCCTATACAATTAGATCATTTATGTATGATAGAAGTTGCAAGATCTTGGTCATATTCCCCACGTCGTGTATATATATATACATATATGTATATATATATATATATATGTATATACATATATGTATATATAGATACATATATATATATATACATACATATATATACATACCGTCATGTACATTTCAACCATGATGATGATCCATCTGAAACAAACTTCATCCATGCATATAAGGAGTGCACTGTACAATTAGATCATTTATGTATGATAGAAGTTGCAAGATCTTGGTCATATTCCCCACATCGTGTGTATATATATATGTGTGTGTGTGTGTGTGTGTGTGTGTGTGTGTGTATACATATATGTATATATATATACATATATGTATATATATATGTGTGTGTGTATACATAGATATACATATATGTATATATATACATATATGTATATCTATGTATATACATATATGTATATATATATCAGCATGTTATGTCATCAAGCAAAGAGCATTCAAGGCATTCCTTGTGTTGTAGAGTAGAATTGTGTTGTGTTTGTATGTGTTTGTTGCAAATTTGGCTCCATCAACTAATTTCCTCATGATTTGAAGGCACTTCATCTCCGTGAGGGTTTTCACCTCCAAGGTGATATCTGCTTTGTGTTTCAATCAATCTATCTTATCATTTGATTTTGCCTCTGTCCACCAAGGACACACACTCTATCTAACAATGGTGTTGGAAGGCTTGAATGCCATTTCTGGGGCTTGACTAAGGCAAGATCCTAAACACCACAACCCCCAACCCCTCTCTTGTGATTGTAGGTGCAAGATCTTGTGGAGAGGAGTTGTAGGAGATCAGCAGAAGATTTAAAGATTTGGGATTTGAAGAAAAGAGCAGAGAATATTCCTTTTTGGACTAGGGCACCCACCCCAGTGTCCTCCTAATTGTCGTTGCTAGAAACTCTGAAGCAGGTTGCTATCTACATCACCTCACAATTCCAGATCTACAGAAAAAGTGGTCTGTTGGATTTGGGCGCCCGCCCCAGTGTCCCCGAAGTTTCCGCTTTCTGAAATCTAAATCCTGGTATGTCTCTAATTTGCATTTAGTGCCTTCTTGTGTGATCATTTGTCATCTTTTGTCCGTCTGTATATGATTTCATATAATTAGGGTTTAAGGCCTAATCGGATTAGGGTTTAACAAATTTATCAACACATTCCAACTTTCCTTATCATCTCAAAGTGACACCAAACTTATAGTTGAGTCCTCTTGTAGGAGAAGTGACTTAACTCAGTCTATGTCCTTGAATGATATATGTGAAAGGAAGGTTTGATTGAATCTATCTAAAACACTACCTCACTCATCATTCCCACTTTTCATATATAACACAACATAATCCAATATAAATTTTGACAGTTTGTTCAAAATCTCTCCTTTCATATGATACGGTCTTTTTAAAATTTTGATTGTATTTTACAACAAAAATGCCTAAATACATCTATACAACTGTCAAATTTAAGTCCTGCCAGCAATTCTTAGAGTTTGGCCAAAATATCTTTCAATCCCAAAAACTGACTTGCCTGAATATGAGTTATTTTGTTGGAGTGAGTTTTTATTAAATATAAACCATTTTGTAACATTAGAGTTGATATTGGAGATGAAAAAAAGTGATTATTCAACATTGGGAGACCATTAAAAATACATAGCATGCATGGCATGTACACTGCACACCTGTTTCTTTGGAGACTACCAATGCTAATGATGTAGAGATTGAAGATAATGCTCCTAATGACAATGTAGAAATGGAGGAGTGGCATGTTTTGTCTAGCTTGGCTCCACGACAAGATTTTCAGTTATCTGATATTGATCTTCTTGGTAAGCACAACTTTGACATAGAGTATGATTGGAACCAATATCAATTGCCATATGTTTTAAAAGAAACAACCGTAGAATTCATAGAGTCAAGATGACTATGAAATCCAATCCAAAGAGAATTTGATTATCAATTTAATCCTTCAATTAATTTAAGTGAAAAGAAACGAATTGCATTTGATGCAATCATGAGACATTTTGAATTGCTTGATAATGATGAACCTCTTAAGATGATCATCCAAGGAACTGCGAGAACAGGGAAATCTTACCTAATTAATTGTATTAGGCATGCAATGGATCATAAGTTAATCAATGGAAAAAGCCCCTTGCTACTACTTGCACCAACAAGAGTTGTTGCTTTCAACATACGTGCCACTAAAATTCATGCATACTTAAAAATTCTAATTTTTAAATGTCAAGCCTTTGAGTGGTCAATCATTAGCTACTCTATAAGAAGATGTCAAGCATATCCGATATATTCTCATTGATGAAATGGGATTTATATGCCCAAAATTATTTGTTGATATCAAAATGTACTTGAAACAATTATTTCCATCACATGGAACAAAAGATTTTGGTGGAAGGTCAATTATCCTTATTGGTGATCTTACCCAGTTACCTCTTATGTGAGACATACCACTATATGCAGATGTCACTTATTGTATTACTAGATCCTTACTAAATTTTATTGGTGTAAATGTTTTGTTTCTTAATCTATTTTGAAAAATTGTACTTTCTATGTTTACAGGCAACACTTATGGCAAAGCATTGTGGACTACATTCCAAACAATTGTACTTTGAACACAATTTTTCATCAACAAGGGCATGAACCAGAACAAGTTAGATTTAGAGAAATATTAACAAACATTAGGAATGCAATTGCAAGATATGATGATTGGAAAATCCTTATGGGTCAAACAAATGACTCAATAAGTCTTGAGGAGCCTCTAATATTTGATGCATCTATGCATTTATATGCCACAAATAGCATGATCCTGCTCCACAATAAGAACATGCTAAAATCACTCAACATGCTAGTTGCACGTAGTGTGTCTATATATACCCGATGTATAGAATCACATGACCCTGATGATGATCACTTGGATAGGGTGGTTCTACTATGTGTTGGACAATACGTGATGTTGGTATTCAATTTGTGGGTAAATGCTGGATTAGTGAATGGAACACTTGGTACTATAAAAAATATAGTTAATCATCAAGGTAATCAACCACTAGAGTTACCATTATGGGTGATTGTGGAATTTGATAATTATGTGGGTGTGCCTTGGGATGTTAACAACCTAATGTTTGTCCCCCTTTCACTTGTTACAAGAGGCAATCGTACACAAATCCCCTCAAAATGGCATGGGCTTTAACAATACATAAGTCACAAGGGTTAACATTGGAAAGATCAACAATAAATATTGGTGATGTATAGAGGGTTGGTTTAACATTCATTGCTATCTCTCGAGTTAAATCTCTCAAAACTTTGAGAATATCACCACCATTCTCATTTGAATGATACATTAAGATAGGAAATGCAAATTATGTTAAGAATAGGAAAAATGAAGAGCATCAATTGCAATCGTTGTCTCTAAGTTGATCATTACGAGGACATCCAATACATATTCAATTTATTTGTTGTTCATTTACATAAATGAATATTGTGTTGTTGACAATAATGTTATGGTCTTTGTTCTTGCAATAATAATTTCTCTTTCAATTGTGTCCATGTAATAATAATTGTATAAAATAAAATATTTGATACAATCTTTTTTCATATAGTTTACTATTTAATATGATATCCTAATGTGATTTATTAAAAGTTACATTGAAAACATTAATAGATTTTCATGTTATTATACATTTTTCTATTGTTATTTCAATGTCTTCATTACTTCTTAAAATTCCTATGGTATTAAATATTTTATATAAGTTATAGACATAGCATAATGACAATCATAAAGGGGGAACAAGAGCTTTAACAAGATGAAAAGATCTTGCAATTACTAAATATATGATTTTTTAATGATTTAATTTTGTAATGGTACATTCATGATTTAGTTCATGTGATTATTCATTTAATACCATTTCATTTCTTATAGTGTTTATAGCCTTGTCCACCAACTACTACATTTAATGACTTTCTAAAAACTAGTAAAAGCACCAAAGGTTCTATCAAATGATAGGCACAAATATTTATAGGCCTATCCTTAAATAGTATATATTTATAATTTTTTTCTAGAAAATCATTATATGTAATAGTTGGTGGACAAGGCTATAAATACTATAAGAAAATCATTTTTGCAAATAAAAATAATGAAATGTTATTAAGTGAATAACCGCATGATCTAAATCATGAATGTGCCATTATAAAACTAAATCATAAAAAAACCATATATTTAATAATTGCAAGATCTTTTCATCCTGTTGAAAACTCTTGTTCCCCCTTTATGATTGCCTCATTATGCTATGTTTACAACTTATATAAAATATTTAATACCATAAGAATTTTAAAGAGTAATGAAGACAATAGAAAAATGTATAATAACAACATAAACATATATCAATGTTTTGAATGTAACTTTTAATAATACGCATTGAGATATGATATTAAATAGTAAGCTATATGAAATAAGATCACATTAAATATTTTATTATATATATATATTTAACCCAGGGGTATCCCCGTGACCGAGCCCAGCGGCCCGTATCTTGGGTACCTGAGGCGAGACTAATCCCCTGGGGATGCACCCACTCACCCGCAGAACCAGTGCATCTTAAGAAGCAGGCCCTCGGAGTCGAACCCAAGACCTCGGGGAGCAAACTCGAGACTTAAGCCTCCTCCGCTGACCATAGTTATTACGACATGGACACAATTGAAGGAAAAAAATTTATTGCAAGTACAAAGGTCATAACATTATTCTAAACAACATAATATCCATTTATGTAAATGAACAACAAATAATTTGAATATTTATTACATGTTCTCTCAATGATCAACTTAGAGACAATGATTGCAATCGATGCTCTTCATCTTTCCTATTCTTAACATAATTTGCATTTTCTATCTTAATGTACCATTCAAATGTTAATGGTGGTGATATTCTCAAAGTTTTAAGAGATTTAACTCGAGATGTTAAACCATCCCTCTCTACATCACCAATATTTATTGTTGATCTTCCCAATGTTAACCCTTGTGACTTATGTATTGTTAAAGCCCATGCCATTTTGAGATTATTTACGATTATTTAAATCTTAACTAAACTAAATTTTTTATAACTAAATAAATAAAATAAAATGATAACTAAAACAAAAAATTTTGACTTTTATATATATTTATTTTTTAATTAAAATTTTTAAATTAATTTTAACAATAAATTAAATTGAATATAAAGATCCAATTTATAAACAAATTTACAATTATAATCAATAAGTAAATTGTAGATTAGAAACATTTACCTTTGATTTGTTCCTCAATTTCAAAAGAATCTGTAAAAAATTTCAAACCAAAATTAAAATTAAATAATTTCAAAGATTTAAAAATAACAAAGAACTTGTAAACTAAATTACAATTTTAATTTAATAGAATTAAATAAAAACTAATTTCAAATTAAATAAGATTAAAGAACAAAAAAATTATAATGTTAATATAAATAAACACTATTTTCATATATAAAATCTCCTATATTTAATGCCAAGAGGCATTCTACAATGGCAACACGGGGTGGAGTGTAATGGTGTGAGTGGAAAAAAACACTTACCTTTTACTTTAAAATTAATGGTCATTTACATGTCAAATTATTAATATTTAATAATAAATATTATAAATCCAAAAATCATCATTCTTCTCATTTTCAAAAGTGTAAAAAAAAATTATGGGTTAAAAAAAAATATTTTGATTTTTTTAGAATTTTTTTAATTTGTGAATTATAGTTGAGAAATTGATGGACATAGGGTTGAGTGAAGAAAAAATGTGCAAGATATCAATTTAGTGTAAAATGAAGTAAAATAAAATAATTAAAAGTAAATAAAATAATTTCAAATTAATAGCTCTTTAATATTTTTTTTTTTGATGGGTAAAAGGCCAGAGCCAGTAATATATTAAATCGGTAAAGTTTCAAAAGTACAACTCTGTTCAGTGCGGGCACCGGTAGGAAAGAACAGAGTGAAGAAAACCTCCGGTCTAGCCCGGGACTTATGCAATCCAGTACATAATGTTTATTTACATATCTTATACAGGGCAATGTCTTATGAGGATAATTCCTTCCTTACAATATTAACAAGATACAATTACAATCCTTGCCCTTTTCATGGGCCATTCTTCTATTATATCCTTGTTGTTTGTCTTTATGGTTATTCGACCCATGGGACATCTTCTGGGGCATCTGTCATTGATTCAACTATCTTTTATCCATGTGGGAGAGCTTCTTCTAAATTTGCTCATTTCAGTATACCTGTCTTACCTGAAAACACAAGGACACCCTTCCAGGTCTTTTTCGCATGTTAGCCAAACAATAAAGGAAGTAAATAATTAATCATTTTCCTGCATAAACCTGTTAGAGTTCTTCATAAATCTGCCTAAAAGGATTGAAAAAATATTAGAATGCTTACACTTTCCATGCTTATCAGAAGTGTCAACACATACTTATCTCGATGATGGTATCAAATCGGGCTGAGAGGGGGAGATCCCCGGATTGTTAACTGATCAAATATATATACAAACACCTATCTATACTTGTATAAACATATATATGTGTGTGTGTGTGTGTGTGTGTGTGTGTGTGTGTGTGTGTGTGTGTGTGTGTGTGTGTGTGTGTGTGTGACCAAACAAAATCAATTAAAAAATATCATTCCATGTAAGTTTCTACTAAAATTGAATAATAATTCATTCCCTTCTTAGAGAATGTTATTACCTGTCAAATCATATCATATCATACTAGTTTTTGAGCTCAAGTGAGCTGATATGCGAGCGGAGTAGGCCAAAGATATACTCGAGACCTTATTATTACATTTCAAGTTTCCTGTCTTCTCACAGGTCAATTGTAAATCAAGCTTCAAGCATAACATCATTATTTCTAACCCTCTTTACCAAGACAATCTGCTTCAAGCTTAACAACATTATAATTCATTAATGGAGATCTACTCATACCTCTATCTCCGTGCAAGATTAGAATGATAGAATGCATATTGAGATACATCGAAATCTCTAAAACATTGTATCTCTATATATACATCTATCTATATATATATTATATATATATATATATATATATATATATAAGAGAGTAGATAGGTGGCTCCTTTGAAGCATGTAAATAGGCGAGGAATTTGAGCTTAATAAGACATGATTGATACTACGAGTTCCATTTAATGCTATTCACTGGATGAAGCTATTCGAGATAGTTCTAATTTTATAACACTCCAGTATCCTCTTCCATCATTCCCAATGCCATCTCAATTTTTAGTTATCTTTACAACGGAAGCCATCAGTTGCAGAGGGATGGATACTCCTATGAGGTTGGTTAGTTCCAAACGCCAAATGGCCTTTCTTGGACCTATTACTTTGCTTCGTTTACAGTGTATGCTACGCCGGTCTGATGAACTAATGGTTGGAGCCATTAGAATGATTGTTGGAAGAAAGTTTATGGGGGAGGCTGAAAGGTATCGAATTGATACCGACATCACATCTAGGGTGCTAGCAATGTTGCTAGAGATGGAGATTGACAAAGGAACAACAGAGCAGATGATGAGGGGCTTGTTCAATCCTAAACACTTGGGAGGTTTAGAGGTAACCCTGGAGGTAGCAAGTATAGGTGTTGGAATACCACGACCAAGGGATATGGCCTATTTAGATGATCTCGATGCTATTCTGAAGCTCTATCCTTTCATTTTAGATCTTAAAGGACCAGATCTCATGATGGTCAAAGAGAAGGCGTTGATAGCAGTAGGATTCATCCAAAGAGTCCTCGGCCTGGTGGTGGAAGATGGGTTTGAATGGGTAGCAGCTTTTAACCTTCAATTGCTCGAGTATGATCAAGAGTAAGTCACAGAAAAGCCTGAATTTTGTTATCTTTATGAAAGTAATCATACAGTAGGCTTATTATAAGCTTCATAGTAGCTACCTTTTGAATATAGAATCAGAAAGTGGTCCCTGTGTGGACAAGAAAATTATGAATAGACCCTGCGAGGTCCCAACATCTAACTTTGTTGTAGCAATCTGTGACAGACTTTTATTATAAATATAACCAGTTACTTAAATCCTTGATTCTGGTAGAATGTAATGGTTTGGAATGAATATGACAATAGATAAAGGTAAAGATCTTAATGGCATTAGTAGAGGATTATATATAAAAGAAAGTGTATGCAGAACTGTTCATATATTGAGAGATAAGAAAGTCAGCACTTCTCTAATGTTTCAGATAGGATTTAATAAAGCTTCATTAGAACTAAATTTTGTAGAAAGGCAAATGCCATCAGCAGCTTTGTTAGCCAAGGAGTCAGCTTTACTATTACCTTCTCTGAAGATGTGATTAAAAGTGTACCTTCTAAAAGAAGTGGTGACATCGAGGGCATTAGCCAATAGGGAATTTAGTTTCCAGTTAGGCATGCTCCCCTTTTGTAAGGCGTTAATAATAATCACAGAGTCTCCTTCGACCTCTAGTTTTTCAATTTTCAATTCTTTGTAAATTCTCAGACCTTCAATCAGGGCAGTTAATTCGGCTGTGTTATTTGTTGTTTCTCCTAGAGGTTTGGCTAAAGTTGCAATTTCTCTCATTTCTGAATCATGGATTACACAACCTATACCTGCGACTCCCAGGTTACCCCTAGACGCCCCATCAAAATTTAGCTTGAACCAGCCTTTTTTAGGAGACTTCCATTCTTGTCTCTTATTGGTGGTATTGTGGTTACCTAGTCCCACATAGGAGGGCAATTTTAATCCTTCCCATTTACCACGCATATTTTCATCCCAGTGGATCATTGTGATTTCTTTTTTGGAGTTATTTAGCACCCTACTATTGACAATTTCTATAATAACTACTTCAATCTTAATGATTAGCTGCTCAAAAGTCAATTCTCTATCTTTAAAGATTCTTCTATTTCTTTCTTTCCAAAGCTCCCATAACATGATAGAAGGGGTAATTGTCCATAACATATGATAAATGCTATGTTTGTGAGTATCAGGCCAGCATTGGAATAAGTTCAGAATGTTATTAGGTAGGGCAGTAATCCAACCCATCTTATTGCTTAGCAAGTTCCAACATTTATTAGATAATTGACAGTTGAGTAGGATATGGTCTGCTGTTTCTTGATCCTTTTCACAAAGGGGGCATCTGCTAGGCCCCTCATATCCCATCTTGGTAAACCTATTTGCAGTTAGAATTTTCTTCTGAAGGGCCATCCATGCAAACATCCCAGCTTTTGGGAGACAATTCTTATCCCAGCAGAGTCTTAGCGGTATCTCTGATTTTGGTCTGAGCTGTTGTTTGATTAGAATCTTATAACCATCCTTTGTTTTATAGTTTCTTGATTTAGCCCCGTCCCAGACTAATCTATCTATGTCTCCTTTGAGGGATACCTTCCTTTTGTTAAGGATGCCAAGTAGTTTCTTTTTTTCATTATTTGGGACGTTCCTATTTTCCAGGGATTTCCATTTCCATCCCTGATTCTCACCATGATTGGGGAATTCTATGTAATCTTTTACACGTCTCCCCCATTGGGATTCTAGGATTCTTTTGGCATTTTCTAAGTTATCCAAGCTACTTATCGTCTCAAACCCCCCCCATGAGTCATCCCAAAAAAGAGCTTGATTGCCGTCACCTAGACTCCAAGTTAGTTTGTCCATTATGAGCTTTCTGCAATCCATCATAAAATTCCAAAGGCGGGAACCTTTAGGGGGATTAGCCATTCTGAATAGGAAGGCCGGTTCCTTACCTCTAAGATATTTGTTTTTGAGGATTTTTACCCACTTTAGATTGGGCTGCTGGTACATTCTCCATACAAGTTTGGCTCCTAAAGCCTTACTCTGTTCCTTGATGTTTTTCAAACCCAAGCCACCCTCCTCTTTTGGTCTACAAATCTTGTCCTAAGCTACAAGTGCCATTTTCTTTTTATCCTCCGTACCTTGCCATAAAAAAGTTCTTAGGATTTTGTTGATTTCTTCACATTTTTCTATTAGAAGATTCATACAGAATAATTGATATATTGGGATAGCTGAGAGAACCGATTTTAACATTGTTACTTTACCTGCTGAGGATAGCCATTTGCCTTTCCATGATTTCGCTTTATTCCTGATCTTAGAAGTGATATGGTCCCAGAGATCTCTAGTCTTATTGCTTTTACCCAAAGGTATGCCTAAATATTTACATGGCATTACCCCTCTTTTAAAGGACAATATTCTGCAAATCTCCCTTTCTGTCTCAGGATCTGCGTTGAAAAAATAAATTGTTGATTTATCAGCATTAACCTCCTGTCTAGAGGCCCTACAGTAGGAGTCCAGGATCTCTTTGAATGCCTTAGCTTCTTCGATGCACCCCATACCATAGAGCATAGTATCATCTACAAACTGTTGATGAGTTGTAGGATCTACACCAGAAGTAATTTTGATTCCCTGAATCTTTCCTTCTTCCCTAGCCTTGGTGATCATCCTCCCTAGAACTTCTGCCATTATAATAAAAAGAAAAGGGGAGATAGGATCCCCTTGTCTCAATCCTCTTGATATGCTAAAAAAACCTTCCGGGGTCCCACTGATTAAGACTGAGAACTTAGGGTTAGAAATACATGCATAAATGAGGTTTATCCATTGTTTAGTAAATCCAAAAGCCTCTAAGGTTTTGCAAAGGAAACACCAATCCACCTTGTCGTAGGCTTTACTGATATCTAATTTAATTAACATACTAGGTTTTTTATTGTGCTGTATGGTGTGAATGGCTTCTTGGGCTGTAATAACTCCATCAAATATGGATCTACACGAAACAAACCCTGTTTGTTCATCACTTATGATGTCTGGTAGGACTGTTTGAATTTTATTAGCCAGTGTTTTAGTGAGTATTTTATAAATAGTGTTACAGAGAGAAATACGCTGTAGATCCCCCATGCTTTCTGACTTCTCTTTTTTTGGGATGAGTGTGAGAAAGGTATTATTTACCTCTTTTAGAAGGCTACCCGAATATCTCTTTAATATTAATATTTAATAATAAAATATAAAATAGAATCTCAAATAAATAATTGTCATAGCCCAAAAATAGGTCCCTAGTAAAGTGCACTACATTAAGTACTCTAGTGCCACTCTACTTAAATATCATCCACTTCAATGGTTAAACAGTCAATAGTAATTTTACACCTTATTCACAACAAAAAGTGGTAAATATTTCTCTGTAAATATTTGTCTTATTTTGATTGGCCAAAATTAACTGTTGAAGTGGGTGATATTTAAGAATAGTCCTATCGGCACCTTTGACTGTTGAAGTGGGTGATATTTAAGAATAGTCCTATCGGCACCTTTGACTGTTGAAGTGGATGATATTTAAGAATAGCCCCTGCCAGCAGTGATGAAGAAGAGGCCATGAGAGAAACAACCACCAAATTTAGGTGCTCATACACATAATGCATACATCCAGACACGTCTTTGTCTATCTACTATAGACACAAATGACTGGTTGGAAGCTTTGAAGATCACCTGGGCCCCCATATAGTGACTATGTAGAAATCAGGTGGAAAAAAAAAAAGCATTCGAGAAAAGAGTACAATTAAAGAAAGCCAGAGAATCTGCCTCTTGTCTGCATGCAACAAAAGGATAGGCAATTTAATGGGTATCGAACTTTTGGAACAGTTGCAGGAGAATCTGCCCCTCAAGAACGGTCATTTACTTCCTTCCTCAGAGAAGAAGAAGAAGACTGGTCTGGTGTTGGTAGACTGATAATGTAGAAGTCGGGGGAAAAAAGCATTCCAGAAAAGAGTACAATTAAAGAAAGCCAGAATTTTGCTGAAAATCTTTTGGGACGCGGAATCTGCCTTTTGCCTGCAAACAACAAAAGAATAGGCAATTTAATGGGTATCGATCTTTTGGAACAGGTAGAGGAGAATCTGCCCCTCAAGAAGGGCCATTTGCTTCTTTCCTCAGAGAAGAAGAAGACTGGTCTGGTGTTGGTAGACATTGTCAATGGCTTCTGCACTGCTGGCTATGGCAATCTGGTATTTGCTTTCTTACTGTTCAAAATTTGATTTTTTGGGCTTGTATGTTTGAACATGGTTTAGGATAGCAGTAGCGTGCCTTTGGGATAATTAAATGTGATGTGGGTGGTGTTGGCAAAGGATTCGGTGGCCAGATTGGGCTTTGCTTAGGGAAAATTTTAAGCGGTGGAAACTCTTTTACAAGTATAAAATGGTTGGTCAAATTTCCTGGCTCAAAACAAAATAAATATAAGATGAGAAAGAAACATAGGATTTTTTATCAGTGAATTTATGTTATCTGGAAATGTAATAACTTACATACATCCTATCTACAAATAAGAACTTGGGGAATGCGCTTTAAAACAATATATCTGTTGGGTGCTATTTTTTTTATAGATTTGTTCGAAATTTAACTGATTGGAAAAAAAACCCCATAGAAAAAACCCTGGATCTGTGTCTTGATTTTTTCAGCTTCTGTAGGGTTTAACGGCTTTATTCATTTATGAACATTATTGGTGGAATAATATTGAGATCAGAACCGAGCTTGGACTTGGCAGGTCCATTTTGGGCTCAGGCTCGGTCTCTCCAAAAAGATAGGCAAAAACTCAGGAAAAAATGGGCAATTTGAATTCGTCAAAACTCGATCAAGAAAAAAAGAGTCCTCCATGCTGCAAATCCTATTTTTTCTCTGGTGGTGCTTCAAAGCAGAAATATAGATGTTAAAGTGAGGGGCAGAGGGCAGTTTGCCAGCTTCAAAGCTTTTTTCCGCTATGATTTTGGGTGTTAATGTCTTATCATTAAGTGGTGAGTTTACCAAGTTGATTTATCTGGAACTTTTCAAGGTCTGAATATAATCTGTCATACACTAAAGTGTCCCACGTCTTTGTCTCATGTTTTTTTGAAAGATTTGTCAACTGATTAGTTTTGTCCCTTCAGAGAGTTGACAGGGAAGGACTTAAAATTTAAGGTCTTTCCTGAGTTATTCAAATTGGTGAATTAAGCAGCATTTTCAAATTTCCAATTTGCAAACAATTGTAATGGTTTCATATAAATTATTTCTAATTATGCATTGATATAAACCACTTGGATTAGGAAAAACTATGACGCTAAGCATTGCATTACATGTTGTCTCAAATCTGATGAAAATTAATACATTTTTGGGAAGAACAAAGTTAATATTATCCTCCTCTGGCAGGCTCCTCAAGTCCCCAATCAACAGATAAATGTTATGGTGGAGGAGAGCACAAGGCTAGCCAGGGAGTTTAGTGCTCGAAAATGGCCAATGCTGGCATTTCTTGACACACATTATCCAGATAAGCCAGAGCCTCCTTATCCTTCTCATTGCATAGTAGGAACTGGTGAAGAAAACCTTGTTCCAGGTATTGCTTTATTTAGTTAATTTTGTGTATAGTCTTTTCCTCTGGAAAAATAAGGCTTTATTACTAATTGATTTGTTTTCTGCTACTCTTCAACATTTTCATTGGTTAGGAATCTTTGGTTTCTGTTGGCTGCTTTGATTTATTTGCATAAAATACATTTTTGGAGGAGGTCTGTGAAAATAAAGTGATATGACAATATTTGATGTATTATTTCAGCATCTTGGATGATCACTTTGGTCACAAATGGATCTTTTTATGTTTATATTATCATGGCATGAAAGTCTTAGCTAAGAACCATTTATCTTATTTATTCAGCTAATCGTTGGAGACCTAATGGATCTTGTCTTTAGCATCCTGGGATTATTGGTATGATTTCAGCAAATTTAATTTGCATTTTTACTTTTAATACTTGACAGCTCTTGAATGGTTGGAGGATGACCCAAATGTAGTTATCAAACGTAAGGATTGCATCAATGGGTTTATTGGTTGCATACAAAAGGATGGCTCCAATGCATTTGTTGATTGGGTGAGAGACAATGATATTCAAGTGGTAAGTTTTGAAATGGTCTTGTTTAATTTTTGCACTGAACTTCTTCTCTGGGATTAGTACAATTCGTAATGGTGTGGAAGGTTCATTTTGGTTTTTAACATTGGCTTGCCTAATATAGAATTTTAAATAAGCTAACAATTTTAGTTCATGAACAAGAGATCTCGGGTGTTTTTTTCTGTCAATTTCATAAACTTTGTAATCTTTGAGAGATGCTAGACTGAAATTTGAATAAGCATAGGTTAATTAGATAATGTCATCCAAAACACTGCAAGAGCAAGCTTGGTATGCTTTGACTGATGTCCCAATGCTAATGGAGGATAGTCCAAATTGTTTTTTAAAGTGAAATGCAAATTTCAAAAGAAATTCAAGAATCTGACCACTTCTTCCTTTCTTTGATTGTTTCTCGTTTGATACAGATTTTAAGCTTTTCCATTATGCAAATTTTCCTTTGTCAATATTGTAATGCAGGTGGTATTTGACAATGCAGGTATTGGTAGTAGGCATATGTACTGACATATGCGTGCTAGATTTTGTAGTAACTGTTCTATCAGCCAGGAACCGTGGTCTTGTCCCCCCTTTGGAAGAAGTTGTAGTATACTCTCAAGGATGTGCAACTTATGATCTTCCTCTCCAAATTGCCAAAAATATAGCTGGTGCATTGCCTCATCCACAGGTATGGAAACTACTTTCTAAGGACCATATTCATTATGTTTGGAATATGAATATAGTGAGGAGAAGATTCCTAATAATGTTTGGAATCAAATATGTTATGTGTTCATTTTTTTCTTCTCTGTATTTTCCACCCTAACCGTGGCATCAAGAGGTGCAATTGCCAGTTATACATTCATGGAATTGCTGAAGGTCACATAAGTAGGGAAAAAAGGCTTAGAATCTACACTAATTGTTTTAGACAGGACCCATAAACTTGTATTTGATAAGTCTGCGTGCTAGAATGGTAATGTTTTGTCAATTCCAATTCTCAGTTCATTTAAAAGTTCTATAAAAATATTAAATTGCAAATTTTAGACAGACTAGCTGGAATGCATTGCATGTATGGCATTTAAGAAAAACATTTTATCATGTCACAAGGCATTGTCTTAATTCAGTATAAATGGGTTTAGACAATGCGGCTTTAAAAAGCATGCTCTCAGTATCTTTTAAACTTAAGGGGAAGTAAGTAAAAAGAATTAAAAAAATCTACAGACGCTGGCATGATAGACTCTTAATCAAACAATTGCAAACATTTTTTTCCAAGTCCACAGACCTACTTGATGGGGAAATGAGATAATATGATGGTTTCATTCTCATTTAAAATGTTATTTGCGATTGATAACTTATCATTTTAGTGGATTTTTTTATACTATTTTCTCATTTATGCAGGAAGTAACTCACTACATGGGCTTATACTTTGCCAAGTCTAGGGGAGCTGAAATTGTGGAAAAGGTCTCATTCATTTAGAAAATGTATGTAGTAATTTGGTTTGTTTAATGCATTTTGAACAGATGGAACCAATTTAAGTTGAATTGTTTTGTTAAAAATATAAGCAAGGGTTTTAAAGAAGTAGTGAAAAAGCAAGCACAGTTATAGCTCTTGCTACATAGCAGTGTGACTGTTTCTATTTTGGGGTTTTGGCATTGACCTTTTGGGTGTGATTTCATTCCACCTGTCTTTTATGTGAATTTGTATCATATTTTTTATATTTTTAGCATGAATATGTTTAAATGTTTTATCATGTTGTAAGTCAGACTTTAGAAAGAACACATCTTTCTTAATTAAAAATAGATAAGTTAGTTAATCTTTAATTAATCTTTTCTTTTTCTTTTTTTGGGTAAGCACTGCTAAGAGGGCAGCTCCTAAAAATGAAAGATGCAATCCTTCATCACCAGGGGTGCAATACAAAAGCAGCACAAAGTTGTGCTGACCTATCCTACTCACCTAACAAGAAAATTTATCATTTGCATTACAACAGACCCACCTTCAGCCCAAAATTGGTTGCACCAAAAAACCTAATTCCAGACTTACTCCCCACACTTTGCTGATCTCAATATCATTGGGTGATTGAGTCTAGAAGAGGGCGATTTCTTCCTCTTTACCTTCATCCAATCCTGATCGGTCTTATGAGAGATATTCTGTTCATTGCTACTTTCCTTCCTAGTGATTGGACTCTCTGTTGACCTTGGAAACAAAAATTCTGAATTCTCCAATAATGTTGAGCCCAATATTTCACCTGGTAAAAGAGAAGCCTCGGTAGCAATTGGCGAGTCTGACCTCCCCAAAGAGAGTGGAGAAGCTTCCATTGAAGCGTCGATTGGCATCTTATTTGTCACGATCTCAGGGGAATGCAATTGTTCAGCCATAGGAGGGGGAGCTTGGGAATTAATCTATTTTTAATTTAATAGTTTGTATGAATAATTTACTCAAGGTCAAGTATGGTAGATGTAAATACCTACAAGATCAAGAAGGGGTTCTTTTGAGATTGATTGTGCACCCACAAATTTGCCTACTTATGAGCGGTATACTTGGCTAAGATGGTTAAACCTTTAGTGAGGAAGACACCATCATCCAATTAAGATTTAACCCATTTTGTTGAATTTGTAAAGAATAGAAAAGGTAGAGGATGATGAAATTATGGCGAGCTTTGATGTGGTCTCTTTTCACCCAGGTGTTATCCCTCTTCATGTAGAAATTTGTAGAGAGGGCTCTCCACTCATTCCCACTAAAACCAAAGTTACATAAGAGATGTGGATAATTTGAACTTGAATTGCAACATGGTTTTTACGAACTCACATTAACAACATTTTGAACAACATTAAATTTACTGGAGAGTTGGAGGTTGATGGTAATTTGGTCTTTAGATGTTCTCACAAGAGAGGATGGCAATTCCCCTTTTTGTCAAAGTTGTTAAAAGGGAAATAAAAGAGATGTAATTGCAAGTGAAATTATATCATCACTTACTACAAAATCTACAAATGCTTTAATCCCTCACTTCTAGAACTTTTTAATATTTTTGGTTATAAGCATTAAAAAAACCTCAAAACATTTCTTATGATTTTTAAAAGGAATGGCTACAAAAGTAAACAAATAAGCACAGCATATACTAAGAGGAAAGCATTAAATTTTCCATTATTGAAAATAAATAAATAGGTTATCTTGTATAGCTTGAAATTTGTTCTAAATCCGTCATTTTTATAATCATAATTGCAAATTCATTATTTTTTCACAAAATTCAAGAGACATAATACTAGGAAAGCATCACGTTTTCACACGAGACCTTTTGGAAGTACTCGCATTTGATCTTTTGCAAGAGGCAGTGAAAAACTTCTCCATACATATTTTGTGGGAGTATCTTTAGATGGGAATATGGTGGGCCAGGATTCATAAAACTAGACTTTTGTGAAGGTGGAAAAGGATTGATTTTTATATTTCTTATAAAATTCCTTAGCGTGTCTCTTAGGGCTTGAGTTTTTTTTTAATTTTTATTTGTATGAGATAGTCATCATGGAATCATATGCATGATGAGGATTGTAAACAATGATCATGTAATCATGAATATATAGGAAGCCTTAGGATCATGAAAAAGATAAGCACGATGAGCAAAAATAAAGTATTAGGTATAATATAGAAGGTGATATAATGATAAGGGGTGTACAAAAAATATGGTATAAACAAGAGTTTAAAGTGTAAGGATATACAATTTAAATGGATGATTAAATAAGGGGATCACAATATTCATGGTATAAACAAAAGTTCAGAATAAAAATGATACAACAAGGAATAAGTGACATGAACAACACAATACATGTTCACAGTCACATGTGTCAATATGCACCATTAAAGGTGTGTTTGTGTCATTCACATGCTAGCTTGAAACATGAGAAAATAAACCCAAGAAAGGAAAGCAACTATACATAATGTAGTAAATAGTAATAAGGGTAAGTGAGGATATCTAACTAATGCAGTCACCCCCCACCATGCAATTCAATATGATTATTCTTAACTTGTATTATCTTTTTATCTATAAGATCTTGAATTTAATGATTGAGTTTGATGCATATATCTATAGAATGTCCATGTGTACAATGATAAATACAATGATATACCCAATGTGGTTTAAGCTTAGACATATCCATTGGCTTAACTAGAGGTAACTTAAAAAGATTGTGTTCCAAAAGTTGTTCCAATATCACGTGTAGACTCCTCTGATGTATTGATTTCTTTAAATCGTAAGCAACAACAATAGATAAAAGGAATCTAATAGAAGTCAATTTAGTAGCTAGAGAGAAAATTTCATTAAAATCAACACCCTCTCTCTGGGAGTAGCTTTTGGCCACCAATATGGCCTTGTACCTTTCTAGATTACCATCTCCACCAATTTTCTTTTTATATACCCACTTACAACCAATGGGCTTTCTTCCTTTGGGAAAATTAACAAGATCCCAAGTGTCACAAGTGTCCAAGGACATCATTTCCTCATGCATAGCTTGTAACCAAGACTCACTATCTTCTGAAGATAGAGCCTCCCTGAAAGATATAGGTTCATCATCAATACTCAATAAAGCAAATACATAATGAAAATCAGGAGGGCTATACATGTTAACTGGATTTTGTTGTCTTGTGGATCTTCTCAAATTAGGAGTAAGATACTCTGTTTGTTCTTCTGTTCTTCTGTATGTTCATCCTACACATCATTATCTGAACTCTCTTCTTCTTCTCCATTCTCAAATTCATCTAGTTGTTCTTCAACATGTGCATCTTCTTACTTTTATGTATGTGTTTCAAAGTGCATTGTTTTATTATTTTCTTTTTCCTTTGGTTGTACTTCACCTGCATAATCTCTAAACTCCCTGAAAATCACATCTCTAGATAAAATCATTTTTCAGGTTAGAGGGTTCCAAAGTTTGTAACCTTTTACATTTTCACCATAACCTTAATGAGGCGCACCCATAAGAAGATAAAGTTGTCCCATTTAGTTTTGAAGAGGCGCTTCTATCTATACTAGTCACCTTCCTTGGAATAGACACCTATGTTGAGAGGATCACCTCTCTTGAGTAAAGAGGCATGAATAGGGTATTAATAGAAGATAAAGTGGGAGTCAAACATGTAATTTTTCAAATGTGACATTATACAAATTTAAGCAACCCTTGAGGAGAAATATTTTTAGGAAAATATTTGTGTGGAAATGTTACATCATACATAAGCAGATTTGTGAGAGAAAGGATATGTGTTGCAGTATCTAAAATCAGATTTTATCAAAGCAATATAATAGAACTGTATTCAACAGACCTCAAGGCACAAATATATGTGAAAGCATTGCACAAATTGAAATCAAATTTGTGAAGATCTTGGTTTGAAATCAAATTTATGAAGAGCATGGTTTGGAATCAAATTTGTGAAGAGCATTGTTAGAAATTAGATTTGTGAAGGGTATTGTTTGAAATCAAATTTGAAAAGGAAAGCATTGCATTCAGACACATGAAAGAAGAACATTACATGATTGTGATCAGACTCATGGAAGAAAGGATATACATCATTTATCTGATTTGTGATCAGACTTGTGAAGGAAAGAATTACATCATTTAGAGTCAGATTTGTAATCAGATTTGTGAAGGAAGGATAGTGCGTGAGTTTGGATCAGATTTATGAAGGAAAGACATACATCATTCAAAATCAAAAGTTGTGATTAGATTTGTTAGGAAGGGAGAACAATATTATCCATTGAAGAATTTGAAGGTTGGTGCCTATCAAAATAAGAGATTCCAGTGCATCTTACTGAGTTGGTGCTCAGTTGTGGGGATTGGTTTCTCTAGTGGGTTGGTGCCTACAAATTCTATTAGCAAGGATTGGTGTCTCTAGTGGGTTGGTGCTCACAAAATCCACAAGTGGGGATTGGTGTCTCCAGTAGGTTGGTGCCTACAGAAGAAGAATTGGAAGAGAAGTAGGTTGGTGCCTACAAAGAAGATGAATATATAAGAAATATTTTGTCGTGGTTTTTTTCCCACAAGGGTTTCCACGTAAATCATGTGTTCTTTCTATGTTCTTAATTGCTAGATCTTGCATGTGTGTTATTATTGTGATTATTAAGTTAGAAAAAGTAAAACATTGTATTATACTGATTCACCCCCCCTCTCAGCATAATCGTGTGCTCATCAATTGGTATCAGAGTGGGTTCCTTCAGATATAGTTTAACCGCTAGAAGGAACATCTAAAGAGCACATATGGCCAGTCAAGAAGGATATGGATTCTCATCAAATAGGGCACCATTGGTCGATGGAACAAACTATGCTTTTTGGAGCATAAGGATGCGCACCTACTTAAATGCTCTAGGGTTTGATAATTGGCAATCTATTGAGAATGGTTATATTGTTCCATCAACCCCAACAACGGATCAAAACGGAAAAAGGAAAGCGATAATAATGCAAAAGCCATGAATGCTATTTTGTGTGGATTATCCGAATCAAAGTTTGTGAAAGTAATGCAATGCAAATCAGCCAAGGAGATCTGGGATAAGTTGAAGAAAATTTATGGAGATGATAAAGTAAAGAAGGCAAAGCTTCAAACCCATAGGGGACAATTTGAAATCCTTAAGATGAAAGAAGAAGAAAACATAGCCTCCTATTTGTTTCACGTCAATGAGATCGTGAACACAATAAAGAGTCTTGGTGAAACAATTGAAGAAGTCGTGATTGTGCAAAAGGTATTAAGGTCTCTACCTCTAAGATTTGATGCCAAGGTTTTGGCAATTGAAGAAATGAGAGATTTAGACAAACTGACAAAGGATGATTTGCATGGGATCCTTACTACCTATGAATTGAGGACCAAAGAGAAACCATCTAAAAAAGAGGCAGCCTTTAAAGCTTCAAAGAAGATAAGGAATAAAAAAATATGAATCAAGTGATAGCTCCGGCAATGGATAAGATGCAAAGGAAGCCCATTTTGAAAGAAAGCTCAAGAAAGGATATGGCAAACACAAAGGTAAGTATAAATGTTTTAATTGTGGTAAATTAGGTCATTTTTCTTCTGAGTGTGCAGGTCAAAAGTGAAAGTAGCGATTATGAAGAGGATTACAACATGAATAAAGGAAGAAGATAGCAACAATATAAGAAGGGTTAAAAACAAGGTCAATATGAGAAGAAGAACTTCCAGAAGTACAAGAAAAGCCTTTATTCTAAAGAAGATAATAGCTCATCGTACGAAAGCAACGAAAGCATTTCTTACAATGATAGAGAAGAAAAACACTTTTCATGGCGATAGAAGCAAAGAGTGTTGTCCTTGAAAGTGAAGACCCAAGAAGAGAAAGATTCAGAAGAAGAATATGATGAAGATGATGAAGAAGTGGATCTCGAGGTGGAACTCCATTTTTCTTACCATGAGATCGAGAAGCTTAAGAAAAGAAATTTGAAACTACAATCACAGCTTCAAGAAGACAGTGAATCTAAGGCCAAATTGTTACAAAGCCTTGAAGAATCAGAGAAGATAATCATCAATATGAGAAGTCAAATTGAAGAGGCAAAGAAAATAGAGGAAGAGGTACGAATCCAATTGAAGAAAAGGGAAGAAAATTGTGAGAAGATGGAATCCAAAATTGTTTCCCTAAGAAAGGAATTGGAGAAAGCAAATGCTCAATTAAACAGAGACTTGAAGAATGAGAAGAGTAGGTCAAAATATTGGATAACATTATCAATTCCCAAAGGCCAACATTCAATAAAATTGGTCTTGGCTTTGAAGAAAATCAGAAGACTACCAAAGAAGGCTCAAGTTCTAAGGCTACGGAGTTACCACAGAAAACAAATAAGGAAAAGCCCAAAGGATGTGCAAATGTACTTAAGAGATTCATCAATGGTGATAGTTCCAAGAAGAGAGAAAGTAATATCACTCAGAAAATCAATATTCCTCACAAAGGAAATAATGAAAATTTTGAAAGACTGTTCCCTCCAAGGCAAGCACAAATGAATGGGTTTCAACATTCATTTTATGGTTATTGCTATTCTTGTAATCACTTCAGTCATAAGGCAAGAGATTGTAGAACACAAGCAAAAAATTTTGGTTGAGAGAAGAATAGAAGTACTTATGGTTTCTCTAGAAGGAGCTATAATTCCTTTGCTCCTTTGTTGGATTACAATGTTGTGTGCCATAAGTGCAACAATTATGGTCACATAGCATGCTTATGTAGAAGTGGTTTTGTAGAATCACCTAGGAAAAACAAGAAAATGGAAGCCATGGATAATCAAAAAGAAGAAAATACAAAAGTATGGAGAAGGAAATAAGAGCAAGAGAAGGATTGTACAAAATGCACTTCATGCACAAGTGGTATCACTAAGTTCATAAGGAGAAGTACGAGTTTAGGAGGAGCTAATCATTGAATATCTTTTAGCTTTGGGGAGAAGACAATTCAAGATAGATCAACTGATGCATATTCTATATGAGCATTCGGTTGTCATTGATCAAAGGGGGAGAGTTATAAGAAAAGAGAATGATATGATAGTAGCATACTACATATTATAAAGTTACCATATAATGAAGTGAAGGAGAATTAATGTTAAGATGATAAAAAGCCTAGAAGACTTGAGACAGTGAGAGAAGGAAGAAATCATGATAAAGATGTTTGTAAGACAAAACTTGATGAGAGAAATTTCTAAAATCCTGATAGAAGAATGAGAACGATCCAAAGAAGTCTTTGTCTGAAGAGTATGCTCGTATATTTGCATTTGACAATTTTGCTAGAACATGTGTTGTCAAAAGCAAAAATTAATAGTGGAAAGATAGGATAGTTGTGTTGATGCTGATGCTTATGTTCGACTTCACATTGAAGAAGTTCCTATTGATGTAATAATGCCATAGAAGACATGGATGAAAGTATAATGAACATCCCTTTACCATAATGAAAAAGGGAAGAGTTATAGAAAGAATGAGAGTTTCAGAAAGGGAGAGTTATAGAAAGGAAGAATGATGCCATTGATATAAAGAGGAAGTATTTCAAAAAGGTGGAGCTTTACAGATAGGGGGAGCATCATAGAAAAGAGGAAGAATCACATCATGAAGGAAAGAAGTATGTTATATCCCTTTGCCATTGATGTCAAAGGGGGAAAGATAGAGAAAAGAGGAGAATTATGTTGCCATCAATGACAAAGGGGGAGATTGTTGAATTAGTTGTCATTGATGTCAAAGTCATGTTAAGAAAGAATTAGTTGTCCAAGATTGATTGCAAGATGTATGGATGGGATTGTTGCAAATGTTGTCACTGCTGTCAAGATAATTGTCATTGTTGTCAAAGGAAATGTCAAAGAAGAACTAATCGATGTCAAAGGAGAATAAGATATCAAATCAGATATTTCTATGTGAAGGCCAAAGGCCACTAATAAGTATCTAAGTTGGAACCCCAATACAAGTTGTCACAAGTCTAAAATAAATATTTTATTCATTAGTGATCGTTGCTCAAGCATGATCGCTAACTCATGTCTAGTGTTCAAGATAAAGGAGTTGTTAAATATAAATAAAAGCAATTGTTTATTTATTTTATAGAGCCGACCATCTTTATAAGGCCACCCAACTTTGGGATTTAAAATAAATTAAATTATGGGGCCGACCCTTTAATGAGGCGCACCCATAAGAAGACAAAGTCATCCCATTTAGTTTTGAAGAGGCGCTTCTCTCTATACTAGTCGCCTTCCTTGGAATAGACACCTCTATTGAGAGGATCACCTCTCTTGAGTAAAGAGGCATGAAGAGGGTATTAATAGAAGATAAAGTGGGAGTCAAGCATGTAAGTTTTCAAATGTGACATCATACAAATTTAAATAGTCCTTGAGAAGAAATATTTGAAGGAAAATATTTTTGGAAATGTTACATCATACATAAGCAGATTTGTGAGAGAAAGGATATGTGTTGCATCATCTAAAATTAGAATTTATCAAAGTAATACAATAGAACTGTATTCGACAGATCTCAAGGCAGAAATATATGTGAAAGCATTGCATGAATTGAAATCAGATTTGTGAAGAGCTTGGTTTGAAAACAAATTTATGAAGAGCATAGTTTGAAATCAGATTTGTGAAGAGCATTATTAGAAATCAGATTTGTGAAAAGCATTATTAGAAACCAGATTTGTGAAGGGTATTGTTTGAAATCAGATTTGAGAAGGAAAGCATTGCATTCAAACTCGTGAAAGAACATTACATGATTGTGATCAAACCTGTGGAAGAAAGGATATACATCATTTATCATATTTGTGATCAGACTTGTGAAGGAAAGAATTACATCATTTAGAGTCAAATTTGTAATTAGATTTGTGAAGGAAAGGCATACATGATTCAAAATCAGAAGTTGTGATCAGATTTATGAGGAAGGGAGAACAATATTAGCCATTGAAGAATTTGGAGTTTGGTGCCTATCAAAATAAGAGATTGGTGTCTCTTACTGAGTTAGTGCTTAGTTGTGGGTATTGGTGTCTCCAATGGGTTGGTGTCGACAAATTCTATAAGCAAGGATTGGTGTCTCCAGTGGGTCGGTGTTCACAAAATCCACAAGTGGGGATTGGCATCTCCAGTAGGTTGGTGCCTACAAAAGAGGAATTGTAAAAGTAGGTTGGTGCCTACAAAGAAGATCAATATATAAGCAATATTTTGCCATTGTTTTCTCCTGCAAGGGTTTCCATGTAAATCATGTGTTCTTCCTATGTTCTTAATTGCTAGATCTTGCATGTGTTATTATTGTGGTTGTTAAGTTAGAAAAAGTAAAAGATTGTATTATACTGATTCACCCCCCCTCCCTCTTAGTATAATCGTGTGCTCATCAAGAAATGAATGAAGAAACAGAGATATATGAGCAGAAGATATTGTTGGCTATAGGGCATGATATCCCTTCCACTTCAGTTGGTCCTTCCAGCCATCATACAGCCACACAGACAGATGGTCATTCAATTGATTATCTGTTATGAAGAAGCAATAAGGAAATAAGAATGATGAAGAGGAAGTGGGATGAAGAGAAGAAAGAAATGGAGAAACAATTTGAAGGAAAGATGAAGGATAAAGAAAAAGAAATTGATGAATTGGGACATAGAATAGAGAAAATGACAGAACTCACTGGTCAAATAATACAATGCAGAACCCCTGCCAGAGTATATACATTATTTTTATGAAAAAAATTTCTAATTTTTTAGTTTATGCAACTTGTAATTAATCTTCCATTGCTAGTAGACACTACACAGATTTTTCTAGATCTTCAAGACATCTTCCACAGAGTTGCAGGACCAACTTTGTGAGTTTTATCAGCATGATTTAGTTGTTCCTTATGAATTCTACTAGAACCCCATTCTCTATACAGGGGATATACAAATCATAGCACTTACTTCTTTTATTAGAAATGAGTATGACAGAGGAGTTCAGATGAAAAGTTATCAGGAAAAAGAAAAATCTATGGCTTTGATGAACAGGGTAGAGGTAAAGGACCCTAGTGAAATTGATGATGAATAGTTTGTTTTGTAGAATAATCCAAGTGCGGCCATGGAGCTCCTTAGGAATCAAAGGACCATCTATGCAACTTACGAGGAAGTACTAAGAGAAAAAGGAAATGATGCATTTGAGAGTTGCAAAGCTAGGTGGCAGGAACTAACAGTAGATTTGAGGCAAAAGGAGCCACATTCTTCATATAATTTCCATGCAACAGTCAGTAGGGGCCACACGCACATCAATTTGGCCAGGGCACATGGTCTAGCATGGTTGTCACTTACCTTTCATCCACCTCTTCTATGGTATCCTATTCCCCACTAGATTGACAAGAGAACATACAAAGCAGAGGATGAAAACAGTAGGTGGGAGTGCATAGAAAGTCAAAGAGTATTCTTCTTGAAGGAAAAAGGATAGGTTGACTTGTATGACTTTAAGAGAACTGCACTCATGCTCAACTCTAGACCTTAGTGTTTAAATTTCTTAGTTCCTTGATTGCTTGAGGACAAGAAAACCCTTAAGTTGGGGGTGTGATGAGCCCCATAATTGCCTCTTGTATCTCCTCTTTTCATGTTTTCAGATACCTTTTGTTGATACTTTTATCATATTATGGCTATGACCTGATATTATACTTTAATTAAAGCACTGTATTAATTACATAATGTTTAATGGATGTTGTGTAGTTAAAATGGTTATTTTCATATGTAATGTGGGTGAATAAGTATGTTTGCAATAATCTTTATGGTTAAATATTTTTATGGGACTAACTCTTCATGCAACATCCAAGATCACTATCATGAAGTCATGCCACAGAGTTCCTGCAGCCACACCATAGACATTCTACAGCCAAAGTGTAGAGGTTTCTACAATCACACCTCTAGGAGTTCATGCAACCAAAGGCTAATTCATGCAACAAAACACACAATTATTGAACAATTGACCTACAACAACCTACTTTCTTTGGAAGACCAAGATAAGATGAAAGGGGACATCATGATAGAATAATAACTCTTCAAGTGAATGAAAGGAAGCTAGGTGTGCGGAAAACGCTTCCTACACTAATCTAATGAGGAGAGGGCCATGCAAATCCAACTTTATCCTAACTATTACAGCAATGTTAAACCATTAACATGAGATATTGCAGCAAAACACAAGAACCAGAAAGAAGACAGAAGAGAGAGAGACAAGATATACGTGGGGAAAACCCTTACGAGTGAAAAACCCCACACTCCAAAACACAGCTCAAATGTATTACAGTAAACAATAACAAATTACAATATAGTTTCAGAGCTAATTATTTCAGGAGTCTTCGAATGTCAAATCTGGAGATATTCTGGTAGCATAACAGTACTTGTACCAAAGTTGTCTATCTCCCATCCAAGCACCTGTTTATATAGAGTTTACAAGGCAAATATGGAACCTTCTAGAGATGGGCATCCATCTTGGACTCATGCCCCAAAACCCATGCCTAAGGACACTTGTCCAACATCCCATCCCGAAGTGGGCGCCTGGTCCCAAGATAGGTTATGATAGATGCTCTTACACACCTTACAGCTGTCATAGAATCTGTCATACACTGACTAAAAATATCATATTCCTCTTACATGTCATAACCTCCCTTGACCGCCCAAAGATGTCTTTCTCTCGTGCAAAGATACTCATCGACACTTGTCATTAATTAAAAATCATTTGAGGTTTCGGGGGCGTTGCCCCCGAGCCCCCACGAGGGCGCTGCCCCTAGACCCCGTAAGGGGCTATGCCCCTTGACCCTGTCTTGGGGGCACTGCCCCCAAACCCCCGTTAATTATTCAAGGGGGAAACCGCGACTGCCAAAGTCACCAAAATTTACCCTGCTGCATATACATAAGGTGCTAACTATGCCAACTCAACATGAGATAAATAAATACAACATTAGGAATTTGCAAAGGTTGAGACACTTTAATTCCCAACAGTGAAGACGTGTGAAGTTGAGATAATTGTTTCCATGTTTTTGGGGGCATGGTTCCATTTCAAGTGTTTTAGTTAGATTCTCTTTCTTGTTAATCAAAGCATTTGTTTCCTAGTTTAGTTATAACTCTGCAAGAATAAGGAATGTTCTCCTTCTATGAAGGAGAGTGGATCAATTATTATGGTTATTCAATTAATGTTTGAACTATAGTTGGCGTCTATATATGCTTTTGTCCAGATATCTAGCACACAGATTTTCTCAAAAATTTTGTATTGAGTTTTGATTCTAGTCAATAAGAGAATATATCATTTCATTTGCATATCATTATGTTCTTGTTTCATCTGAAGATTAGAAAGTAAATGTGTTGATTTAATACTTAATTAGTAAAGGAAGGAAGTAGACCCAAGCAAGGCTCCACTTGCGGTTAGGTTGCTCCATGTTAGCTTCGGTCTTATGTGAGTAGATTTGGAGATCTCATATTAGATTGTGATTTGGTTTTCACATTCAGTTTATAGTTGTTATGCTCTTGTATTTCAACAGTAACAGAATTTACTTTCTGTACTTGTGATTTTTTTTCAGCATCACTTAGATTTTTTTTCAACATTGCTTTAAGTTTTGTTTATTGATTTGAGTTTTGTTTGTTTGTCTGTCTAAACTATACACAACTAAGCACCCAGTATTTCTTAGATGTACATATAGTATGATATCATTTCAAGAAACGTGTCCTTGGGTTGGTAATTAAATGTAACATCTCTTCTGTTGCTGGACTGCTTGATTTAGGGACGGTGATATCGTTAGGTTATATGCATGCCTTAGTTGCATTAGGTTTAGTGGGAAATGAAATTGCTTTTCACTCTAGATGGGTGAAGGGTTTCACAAGTCACTAATTATGTTTACCATTTCATCACTAGAGCTAGGAGATCTATGACTAAGACCTGTGACCCAACTTGGTATATCATATCACCAGATGGTGGGGTGCTCTATGTTTACTATATGGTTAGATTACTTATACGACATTTGCTACAAATGTACATTTTATCGATGGGATATGCATGCCTTAATGTGGTATGGGTCTTTAAGGCAAATGCCTTGGTTGTGATCTTTGAACTTGTGTTCTTGTATTTGAACTTTAAGGCAAATGCCTTGGTTGTGATCTTTGAACTTGTGTTCTTGTATTTGAACTTTGAGGTAGAGGCCTTGGTTGGGATTTTATGTTGTATTCTTAAATGTATGATGTGCTTGTATTCTATGTTTATTTTATGTACTTTTTTTATGTGTTTGTTTTGTGTGTAACATGTATTTGAGTTGTGAATGTTTAAATTATATGTTGTTGTATGCTATTTTGTGTGTGTGTGTGTGTTTGAGTATTTGAATTATTGCTTTTGATAAAGTCAGTTGGAAAAGAGGGTCCAGAACCCTTTACAAACCAACCCAAAAGGCAGGGCAAAAGACATAAAAATAGGCCCCAAACATGCCAACAATAGCGCTCTAACAACACAACAACAGCAACATGTTGAAAGATAAGACCAGCTACACAACCCCAGAATAAGGGCCAACAAAACGTACTGCCTTGGCCCTAGGGCGTTAAGCAGCCACAGATTTGGGCAGCCCTTTCAAATTCCTACATTGAACCATTGTCCAAGAAAACTCTGAGTCAAAATCCTCGAAGCAAGGCGAGAGGAGGGAGTCCTCAATTGACGCCGCAACCACAAAACCCTCAAGCGAAGAGGGTAGAGCCAGAGAAACAACAGGAGCGGATAGAGAAGCAATTAGATCACAGTCCAAAGGAGCCACAGCAGGAGACGAAGAAGGGGCAACAACCTCCAACCCACCATCAAGCACAACCTGAACATGAGCAGAAGTCCCCACAGGGGGTCCCGAAGCCACAGGAGTATGCGAAGGAGAAGAATCAACTAGGGACTCCTCAACCGACCCAACCTCCGCATCAGAAATAGTGAAATGTTCTAAATGAGCATCCCGCCAACACGATGACGCCTTACGACATGAGTGATGGCAATTCGAAGCTAGGTTTCCAACCCTGAAGAGCGACGACAATGGAAGGGTAAACCCTCATAGTCTAGTAGCTGGGATCAAGGACAATTCCCTGCCATCAAGACAACCTCTCCATGCAGAGGCTTAGATGTATCAATATCCACAAGAATGCAAGTATAGGTACAAAGTCCCATCAGAATCGTAGATTTGTCCACCATAAGGAATCGACCAATAAAGTTGCCAACCGCCTCATAGCAAGATACTTCCCAGAAATGAAGGGGCAGATTGGGTAGCCTGACCCAAACAAGCCTGATATTAAGCGGTTCAAAAATAAGACTGAATACAAGAGTCCAGGGTTTGAGCAGAAGGGAATGCTCACCCCATAACCACACTCTACCATCAAGCACAGTATCCCTAGCCTCTGCAAAATCAAAAGCAGCAATGAAAAACCCCTTGCATAGGGAAAAATGTTAATATTACCTTAAATAAGAGGACTCCATGATTCAAAAATCCACTTGTTCAGGTCTGGGAGGGATGGCCAAAGACCATTAAATTTGCCAATCAAGGCAAGCCTAATGTAATGTTCTTAATTGTCAAAGACTTCCTCTCCACATACCACCACATGGGAGGTATGGGAGCAAGGAAGAGGGTGAGAATGGGACTTATCATTCACAATAGGATGGCCCTTTGCCCCCATACATGTGTGTTTGAGTATTTGAATTATTGTTTTATGTGTGTTTGGATACTTATATTGTGCTAAGGTTAAGATGCATGTAGTTCTAACTTAGGCATGTACTTTTAGTAAGACATAACATTGCATGAAGAGAGCTTTCGTAGTATGGGATGCGAATAGCAATTCATGTGGATGTTGTATATGGTCTTAAATGTGTAGTTGTAAGTCAAACCTTGTTGGTTTTTAAAGGCTCGTGGTTACTATTGAGAGTCATATTTGACTTGTTCATGTCTTTGCATTTATATTTGTATTAGATGTTAGAAAGGATGTGTTGATGTGCATTGAGAAATCTATTTTCATGTATTTAAAATGGAGTGATGGCAATTCGAAGCCAGGTGTCCAATCATGAAGAGTGACCACAATGGAAGGGCAAACCCTCATAGTCCAGTAGCTAGGATCGAGGACAATTCCCCACCATCAAGACAACCTCTCCATGCAGAGGCTTGGATTTATCAATATCCACAAGAATGCGAGTATAGGTACAAAGTCCCATCAGAATCGTAGATTTGTCCACCCTAAGGAATCGACCAATAGAGTTGCCAACCGCCTCATAGCAAGATACTTCCCAGAAATGAAGGGGCGGATTGGTCAGCCTGACCCAAACAGGCTTGATATTAAGCAGTTCAAAAATAAAATTGAACACAGGAGCCCAAGGTTTATGCAGAAGGGAATGCTCACCCCATAACCACACTCTACCATTAAGCACAGTATCCCTAGCCTCTGCAAAATCAAAAGCAGCAATGAAAAACCCCTTGCACAGGGAAAAATCTTAATATTACCTTGAATAAGAGGACTCCATGATTTAGAAATCCACTTGTTCAGGTCCAGGAGGGATGGCCAAAGACCATTAAATCTGCCAATCAAGGCAAGCCTGATGTAATGTGCTTCATTGTCAGAGACTTCCTCTCCACATACCACCACAGGGGAGGTATGGGAGCAAGGAAGAGGGCAAGAATGGGACTTATCATTCCCAGTAGGACGGCCCTTCGCCCCCATACATGTGTGTTTGAGTATTTGAATTATTGTTTTATGTGTGTTTGGATACTTATATTGTGCTAAGGTTAAGATGCATGTAGTTCTAACTTAGGCATGTACTTTTAGTAAGACATAACATTGCATGAAGAGAGCTTTCATAGTATGGGATGCCAATAGCAACTCATGTGGGTGTTGTATATGGTCTTAAATGTGTAGTTGTAAGTCAAACCTTGTTGGTTTGAAAAGGCTCGTGGTTACTATTGAGAGTCATTTTTGACTTGTTCATGTCTTTGCATTTATATTTGTATTAGATGGTAGAAAGGATGTGTTGATGTGCATTGAGAAATCTATTTTCATGTATTTAAAATGGTTAGATCTATGGTTTCATGTGTATGCTTAAGTGTTAATTAATAAATGAACTAAATAAGATAATCACCAGTATTATATTATATCACACTTTTGGATTGTGGATGTTGCTTCTCCACCTTGAATAATGGATGGGGAGGAAAGTGACATCTTCATGGTGCGTTCAATTCCTTCCCTAATCAACAACAAAAGCATGAGAACTTGGAGGATTAGCTTGTAGAGTTAAGGTTGGAGTTATTCAGATATTATTTATGATGCACATTGTATATGGCCACTTGTATTTGTGGTAGTTGCTTCATAGCTTATTGTATTTATTGTTATTGATGAGGGTTGTAGTATTTGACCCCTTGTATATCTTGATTATGTAATGATATTATTTTCATTGATGATTTCTAGATATATACTTGAAGACTTTCATATTATTTGAGATGTACTTAATGTTATCCTTATTATATCTAATGAGTGGAAGTTATATATTGTGTTGATCTTATTAGATATCACTTGCAAGTTTTGCACTTTGTTACATAATATTGTATCATGGAAGTTAATGGAAGTTGATCTTGTACCCTTTTGTTAGCATTGGGTTGTTTGTTTTGGTTAACATATAAGAAATTTTGAAGTTGCACTTTGGAAGTTGTTACACAATACAAACACCCTTAGCAAGCACTATAGTTCCTTTAAACATCTTACACCCTCCATTTGAGAAAACAACTTGCGCACCTGCATCATTCAATTTACTTATAGGAAATAGGTTTCATTCCAAACCAAGGATATGTAGCATACCATTGATCCCCTTCACTCGTCCATCGAAAAAACACATCAAGACTCTTTCGTGGCCAACAATCTTGAGATGAGAATCATCTCCAAGGTACACCTTCCCACCAACATATTCTTCAGATTTTGTGAACCAACCCTAATGTGCAGTCATGTGAAAAGATGCACCAAAGTCAATAAGCCACACCTTCTGATGCATGTGTAGCCAAGGCCGCAACAAAGGCATCACTATCATCCTAGTAGGATCTCTCAAACTCATCATCAAAATCATTTTTTTTCTTTTTCTTCTTCTCCTCCTTACAATCCTTTCAAAAATGTCCAAGCTTGTTGCAATTCCAACATTTCACCTTGAACTTATGAGACTTGGATCTCCACGGGATTTGGATCTTGACTTATCTTGCTTATCATCCTTCTTCTTGCCTTTTTCTTTAGATCTTCCATGAACTGCTAGGACCTCCTTAGCTAACTCAAAAGTCTTCCTTTGCATCTCTTCAAAAAGCAATGATGCAACCACCTCATCCATCTTAAACCTTGGCAGTAGTGCTCACAATGGCCATTACAAGATGGTCCCATGAATCTGGAAAAGAACATAGCAAAGTCATACAATGATCCTCCTCTATTTTTACTCCCATAGAGTTCAATCAGGCAACTAGCATATTGAAGGCATTCAAATGATAAACTATGAATCCACCATCCTCCATTCTAAGAGAGTACAACTTTCTCACGAATAACTTATTCACCAGGGATTTAGCCTAATAAATTTCTTCAAGTTTTTTCCAAAGACTTGCTATGGAGGTCTCTTCATGAACATTTATCAAACTGAATCCACCAAACGGAGTCTTACAAAACCCTTTGCATTTCTATCCATCAAGTCCCAATCTTATTATTTCATACCCAATGGTTTGGTACCAAATATTGTAATCCATAGATCTCTATTTACGAGCATATCTTCCATTTTAAGTTTCCACAACTCAAAAACATCTCTTTGTAAATGATATAACACTTTAAGAAGGTAATTAGAGAATTTAACTATAGTAATGTTTCTAATTGCACAAATTTTGTATAAACTTGTTGGACTCATACTTACTTCATGACTTACTATACTACCAATGAATTGTCTAGTATGGCTTCCCATATTAACAATGAATTATGTTCTTAAACTTTTAGTTAGTTGTTTAGCATATAAATGGACAAGAATCCTGACAGTCAAAGATCACAGGGGTAGTGGAAAAACCTTTGATTTGTTGTTTAACAAAAGGATTTGTGGAAACACAAAACAAATATGCTGCTATACCTTGTTGCATGTATGCTAAATTTGTAACTAGTAACTTTTTTAATACTAACATTGTTTTCCTGCTAAAGATGAAGTTCCTAATCATTTGAAACAGATGTGCATATTTGTAGCAAAAAGCCACACAATTTAACCCAAGTAAGTCGAAGAGAGTGAAACCCTCTTTCCAATTAAAGTCAAACCCATAACACTAATTTGATTAATAAATGAGAGCTAGAATCAAATTAAAATGTCAGAACTAAGACTTTTTGAGAAGGTGGCAGAAGAAACTGACAGGAACAAATAATAGTCAACATCCGTAGTTCCTACTATTTTCTTTTTGTAGTGCCTGCCATTGTCTCACTGGTACGTACCTATTCATCTTATAGTTCTAGATTAAATGATGAAATGTGATTATTATATGATGCAATTGTGTGATGGATATGTACTTAGATCATTCATCCGCATTGGCCATTATATGTTGCTTTGGCTATGATGTATATTGTCAGATCTGATGCTTTACCTGAAGTGTACAGGATATACATACAAGAGTTCGACCAATGGATGGATGTGGAGGAGGAGACATGGAACTACTAGGTCATTCACCTTACCTAGCCTAGTGGTTGAGTTTTGGCCCTATGTCTTGTGGTATGTCAGCCTCTTAACCCATCTTGCTCGTTTGCAAACGAAAGATTAGTTCCAGTGGTTGCCCATTCATCTTAACCGTAATTCTTGTCAAGTTGGGTCTCGGTGTTGAGAATAAACCTCTCTAGTGCTTGTGTTCCTTGTGTGAGTTTTAGCAGACTATAATGCTCTCTCACCTTTTTGTTTTCCCTTGAGTTGGTTGTGGTGTGCTTGCTAATGACCATCTTGCTTTAGATGCAAAGTCGATATAGTTTATCCATTTTCGTAGGAGCATCCTTGGTATTTTAATGTATGATTCTCAGATTGTTTACGGACTTAAAAGTTTAGTCTTTGAATTTACTTGCTTGGGTGTTACGAAAAACCTTCATGCTTTTAGTTGCGAAGTCGTTTTAGTGTATCTATTTCATAGGAAGGTCTTTTGCTATTTATTGTGTGGATGACTTGAAAAGCATTTAGAGTTAAAAGTTAAATTTTGGTTTACGTCATAATTATGCTAGTTTAATCTAGTGTTAATTTAATTAAGTTATGTAATGCTTGTTTTCTTTAGTTTCAGAGATGCCCAAGGTTAACCTATTGGGCTCAAAATTTATGTTAGTCCACCTTGCTTATCAAGCAATTGTTGTTTGGAAAATAGTTATTCAAGGGTGCCTTTAAAATACTATGGCATATCTTAATGTGAGTAGATTATTTGAAAACCAGATATATATAAATATATACTCATAATCATAATTCTATTTAAATTATGACGGGCTGATTTAAATCTCTCCTTTCCTATGATACAATTTTTTTTATTTCAATTGTATTTTACAGCTTATGCTTGGATTATTTTTTTGGGAACTCTTTTTTTTTTGGGAGCTTGGGTGGGAAAAGAAAAAGAAACCCTACGGCAATGCAATAGGAGGAAAGGGGGAATGGAATAGGAGGAAAGGGGGAATGGAATAGGATATTAGGGTTTTAAAACTATTTTATTCACTGATGGAAATATGCCTTTTGATTGGGGGGTATTCTTGCTATTTTGGGGGGGGGACTTGCCTTCTATTCTGGAGAGAAGACATTCAGATTTGGAGGAGGAGAGGCACGAGGTTTGTGGGAAGATTGTGGGGCAAGTTACAGAGGGAAAATAATGAAGAAATACAAGGTTTTTTTTAAGCTTGGGACGGTGGCAAGTTAAAAATCAAATAAGAAGAAAATGAAATCACACAGGTATGTTTACAATCTCTGAAATTTGCTGTGAGGATGACTATGCTTTTCATTAATTAGAAGAAACTGTCGATTTAATTAGAAGCACCTTGTTGTATAAAATGATTTTACTATGTTTAAGCGATATTGTATTTTGATAGATGATTTTGATGTTGAAAGCTTTCTTGTGAGTGCATTCGTTCGTAAGCTTGACTTTAAATTGTATCTATGGTCTGAATCATGAAATCTATTTCATTGATCTCATTCACCCTATTCTACAAACATCTATTATATAATTTAGATATCATTTTCATATTTGTAACAGTATGCTTCTCTTGTGCCTTCAGGTGGGTTAAAGATTATATTATAAATCTTTTTATTTAATTATTTGGGTCTCCCCAATGAAGGTTCCCTATGTGCAAACCTGCAGTTTATTCGCTACAGAGGAAATGATTATATGTTATCTGTGCTTTCATGATTTGTTACTTAGTGCCCTTTGTCCCCTCAATACAATGTCAAATCTTCTAAGTAATCCTGTCTCCATTTCACCTCTGTTGCATTTCAGCTAAGAATTTGTTTCAAACTTTCCTGTGCACCAAAAAAATTGTAATATGTATTATTTGTCATTTTATAGTTTTATGCCTTCCCTTGTGCCTGCGTGAAGTTTCACTTCTCAATTGGATTTTAAATTTTTTTTAGCACTCTACCTTGAGCCATTTTAGCACTGAAATTCTATCAGTTTTAATCTTAGTTTAGAGTAAAATCTCACAGACTCTATTGTGCATTTCTAGCACCTCATTGCTGAGTTAACTTTGTCTTTAAAATTTAGTTGCTCATCTCACTTTTTATTATCTCTCAAATGCCTTTAAAAAAAAATCATATAGATTTCTGAATTTTTCCTATGATCAAAATGTTACGCTTGGACCTCTAAATCCCTTAAAAGAAGTTTTTTAATGATAAAATCTGGTTCCTATTCCTCTTATCAAACATGATTTTTGTATTTTTAGCTTGCAAATTAAAAAAAATAAACTCTATCTTTGTTTTTATTTCTAGAGTAGAATAATCTTGAATAAGTGTTTTGAAATGAGTCTTCAATAAATTTATTATATTTTATTTAATATTAATAACTCATGAGTGTAGAATTCATATTGATTTTATTAATTGCTTTCTGGGTTTTATTCCCCTGTTTCTTAGCTTTCTAAAACATTTTGAAATTTCAAATTTCGTTAAGAAACAATAAAGTTATGGCAGTTTTCCTACTGTCTAGTTATTTTATGGTAAGACAGTTTATTTATTTATTTATCTCATTTTATTTTATTCTTATTAAAAAAAAATCAAATCAATTTGTTGGATTAAATTGTGATTAGATATGGGAAAAACTAATTTACATGATTTGAATGCATTATATTTATTACCGTTAGTATAGTTAAATGAATAAACGATGCCTATATTAGTAATAAAGGTATTGTATAGATTTTATTCCCCTGTTTCTTAGCTTTCTAAAACATTTTGAAGTTTCAAATTTCGTTAAGAAACAATAAAGTTATGACAATTTTACTACTGTCTAGTTATTTTATGGTAAGACAGTTTATTTATTTATTTATCTCATTTTATTTTATTCTTATTAAAAAAAAAATCAAATCAATTTGTTCGATTAAATTGTGATTAGATATGGGAAAAACTAATTTACATGATTTGAATGCATTATATTTATTACCGTTAGTATAATTAAATGAATAAATGATGCCTATATTAGTAATAAAGGTATTGTATAGATTTTAATTTTGGCAGAAGCTAATAAGAAAATTTCACTATTGAATTGGATGGATTCATCAATTTTATTAGATATTATAGGGTCAATAGAAGTTATATTGTATTTTAAGGAATTTAATTATTGTATATGTGTGTTGACTTTCAAATATAAAATTAACCTTTATTTACATATAAATGCAATAAGTTCTATTTTTTTTATTAAATTGTAAAGGCATAATCCTCTCTATTAAGCTATTATGTAGCAGATGTTTTAAATCATATTTGATTATATTAATGAAAGTATTCTTCTTCTTTTTTCCTCACTATTTTTACGAGAATACTAGTATTTTATTGTAGTGGAATGGATTGGTTCTTACACTGAGTCAAGTTATATTTTCCTCCTTGGGTTTAGTTATTGTCTCCACTTTAACAAAATAGAATATGGATTAATGTAACGCGTTCCCTTATAAATTGTTGTAATTAAGTCAACCTAGTGGTTGCAAGTCCAGTTTCCCTGAACTACGAAGCCTCTGCGCTGCGTGTACGTAGGCAAGGCCATCTGTTGTGACCAAAATGAACCTCGCCCCATTGTAAATGGGGACCCCCTTTTTTTCGAGCTTTGATGCTTTGCATGAAGTTTTGATGATGTCTTTAGTTTGTTGCATGATAGGGTCAGTGGTTTGTTTTGAGTTCTCAGTCCAGTTTCTAATTCAAATGTCATGTGCTTTCTGAGATCAATCCTGATGTATGTTTGAGACCCTGAAAAAGACTAAGTCCTGAAATCCTGAAATCTTGAAAAATTGACTAAGTCTGAAATCTGGTGGATCCTCCAAATTCTATAATCTGCATGTTAAGTCTGGTGGATTCGAGACCTATCTCAAAAATCATGAAAGGTATATTGAAAAATATTTAAAGTATAAGAAATTATACTTAAATATATTTTTCAATATACCTTACCCTGAAGGACACTGAAAAAATGGCTAAGTACTCCAGAGGATCCAAAATCCTTGACCAGTGCGCCAAGACATGAGGATGGCACAAAATCATGATGAAATGCGCCACATTCAACGGAAGCACAGAATCCTCAACCAATGCGACGGAACCAAAGCGTCATTTTAGAAGGCAAGGTGAAGTGAGTTTTTTAAGAAGTGTTGGAGGAAAGTTCAAAATGTGGATCTCTTGCGCCCAAACCAATGCGCCCAAGCATGAAGTGACTTTTGATCATAACAAACGAGCAATAAAACCTTCAACCACTCCGCCAAAATCAACCAGAGCTCAAAAACTCCAACCAATGCGCCAACTTAAGGAGGATAGGTTGCAAGTTTCTTAACATTCATTCAACCGGAGTTTAAGTCTTGAACCAATGCTCCCTTCACAAGAGAGAAATTGTAAGTGTTATGAAACTTCTAAAGAAGAAAATCCAAAACATGGAACTGCTGCACCTCATCAAAAGGTGAAGATGGTGATTTGAAGATGATTTTCAACTGGAGCTCAAAAACTCTAACCAATGCGCCATCACCTAGGGAGTGAGCTTTTAGTTTCAAAGTATGATTATCCAGAGCTCAAAATTGTAAACCAATGCGCCCAGAGATGAAGTAATTGGTCTCACATTCTAAGTAGTCATGATAACCAGAGATCAAATTGTTTAACTAATGCACCATTGCTAGAGGGAGTTTGGTTTAGTTTTTGGGTGATCATTCGACTAGGATCCAAATGTCTAACCGGAGCACCCAAGGATGAAGCAAGGTATGTTAACTTTGAAACCAAAGAGTCTTAATTAAGGTGTCACCTATGTGAGGAGATTAAGTCAAGTCTTGTGAAATAAAAGAAGATTCTAAAGACCTCAACCACAGCGCCAATGATGATGAAGAAGTTAAGTTTGTAAGTGATGGAATAAGGATCTAAAAACCTCAACCACAGTACCCTTATTGTGAAAAAATCCAATGGGAGATCAAATTGTTTAACCAAAGCGCCCTTATGATAGAAAATTCAATTGGAGTCCAAAATCATGAAGCAAAGCGCCATTTTAAGAAGAGGCAAGTTTCAAGTTTTAAATCATTTATTAACCGGGAACCAAAATGCCTAACCAAAGCACCACTTGGGTAACTTCCAAATCAGGATCAGGAATCTTCAACCAATCCATCCAAGTCAAAAGAAGATTAAAATTGCTATCTGATGCGCCATTATGAAGGACGATAAGTTCAGGATTATAAGTGATTTCTAAACAAAGATCAGAAATATCAACCATTGTGCCTCTAGTCTAATATGCCATCTATGAAAGGGTAATGCTAGGATGTTGAGTACATTCAAACAAAACACTCAATCCCTCAACCAATGCGCCAAGCATTAGAACATCATTTTTTTTTTTTGAAATCTTGCCTCAATTACATAGAAATCTGTGCCACAGTCAGCAAGAGAAGGTGAATTAAATTGTTTTTTTAAGCATTTAATGAGGTCGGTCTAGGCAAGTTGGTCAGTTTTTAATGCAAATCATATATATATCTACTTTGTTTTCATTTTATCACTCATCAAGGAGCAAATTCACCTCAAGGAGCAGAAGTAAAAGTAATTTTAGCAAAGTACAAGTCTGATTTTAGCCAAGTTGAGTCTAATTTTGATCAAGTGTTGAAGGTATTCATCCAAATGAGTCCATTTTGTAAGTATGATCTGTAGATAGTGTTCTGATTTTTCTTCCATTTTCAGCAGACTTATTGAATTTAAGCAAGAAAATTGTTTTAATGTTAATGGATTTTGCATAGAGGATAAAAATCATCATGATAAAAGATATGATCTTCTTGTGAAACTCCATTTTAGAATCTTTGAAAAAATTAGAATTGTAATATAGAAGGCTGAAGTAAGTTGTTGATCATTTGTATTTGAGGTTACTTATTCGTGTCTAGTTTGTAGGATCATGGCAATGACATCGAAAGAAATGCAAGCGAGAATTTGCATGGATGCTAATGGCAAAGTCCCCGAATCAAAACTTGTTTCAAGATGGGTGAATATTGGAGATACAAACATGGGCAACAACAATCTAGAAGATATCAAGACCGTGCTTTAGGAACCCGCTGGGAGTAGTCTTGCTAGAGCCATCGTAAGGAGTGGAGCCATTGAAGCTGCTTGCTTTCCGCCAGTTCTACCTTGTCAGGAAATGATCATAGAGTGTGTTAAGAAGTATGACAAGGATACTAGGCAAATTGTGGCCAAAGATGGAGCAGTGCTAGCTTACTTACAAAAGGAAGCAATTGAACACACATTCAACATTCCAACCAAAGATACGATGATTGGCATCTCCATACACCAGGGTCAACAAGAATATGATGCTGATTCAAAGAAGAGATTACAAGAGATGAAGAGGGAATGGATGATGAATCCGTCAATGAAGATCAATACAAATAACCCTCCACAATTTCAAAAATTAGACTTTCATCCAAAAATTGGATACTTGATCATGTTCCTCAACAAAGTAACAGGTATGCCACAATCAACAACCTTTCAGTCATGGATGTATTCCTTCATCAAGCTGATTCTCAAAGGAAAGATGATTGATTGGGTCAGAATCATCAGTCAGAGCATACATGAGCAACTCATCAACTTTTCAAGTACTAAGTCATTCCATATGAGTTCTTATGTAGTATATCTTCTAGCAAGGAATGAAGTTTATCCAAGTTTGACTAGGAAAGGAGAAGTTGGAATTAGACTGAATAAGTACTTGTCGCATTAATGTTATCCTCAGTTACATCTCAAGAACATCAATCACTATATGAGGTTCAATGATGCATTTGCTATGTTCATATTGAAGAGATTGAGAGGAGAGTTCCACAAAAGATTATCAAATGCAGTAAGGGAATTCATCGGAACATATGGACATTGGTATACACAGCATGAAAGGTATACATATATAAGGATCCAAGGTTTCACAACTTATCCATACAGGGTACCGAGATATCCAACCAATAGGATGGTGATGTTGGGAGTTTCAAGACAACTCCTAGAACTCGTCAGGCTACAAAAGTTAAGAAGAAAAGGAGGAATCCCGTTTCCACTAGTTCTGGGATAAAACCTTGAGTGTCCATCATTGGCAGCGGCTGAATATTCTGAAATGAAGCTTCAGGCATATAATTTACAAACTCATGGCACCAAAAGGCTTAATTTTGATCCTTTCAAAGTTTGTTGGAAGTATAACAAAGAATACAAGCATGTCATGCAGTTAGAAGATCACTGGGCAAATGTAAAAGATGAAGATGATCTTCGAACACTCAAGTGTTGAAGACTTACATGGGATCTAGTAAGAGCATCCAAGGTATTCCGAATCCCAGATTAGTTCATAGAAGTGATACTATGTTGATAGATGAATTGGAAAAGATAAAGGATTTGCCCTATACAATTGATTGGTCAAAGAGGGATGTATCTGAAGAAGAACTAATGGAGCCAGTCCTAGCTATGACACAAGCATGTATAACTCAGTTGCTACAAGAAATGAATGAGGAAGGGCAGGTTCTTACATATGATAAAATGGATGAAGAAGAGTCAGGACAGCATAGTGCACATAGTGGCCTCCAGTACAGTGGAAGTGATCAAGGTGACAATCAGGCTAGGAAAAGGAAAAGACCAAATTAGGATCAAGGAGAATCAAGTCAAAGACCTAAGAAGAAGAATGGTCAATCTACTTCATCTAGTTTACAAGAAGGGACTTCAAATGCTCATATTCCAATACAAGAAGTTGAAGTAGTAAAAGAGATTGTGGTGGTTCCATCCGAAGAGATTCATTCAAGCCCGACTGTTGAAATAGAGGAGGATGATGTTGTTGATCAAGAAATGGAAGGACAAGCAGAATCTGATGAAGATACAGCGCGTGTACAATATAATCAAGTACAAAGACAACAGGACCTTTCTTCATTTCCATCTTGGTTGAGGAAGAGAATTGAAGAGAATACAATCATAGAAACATATCAGCCTGTTTCAGTAGAGGAATTGCTTATGAGTGCACAGAAAAGTAATCAAAAGAAGAAAGCAGTTGTCTTTTCAAAAATAACTCAAGATCCTTTTGGGAATAGAGAAGTACATGTAGTTGTTCCTAGAGTTGAGAAAGCTCTGGAAGAAATGGCGCCTAAAGACTATAATGTGACTACTATTGATATGGGTCCAATCACAGGAGAACAAGTAGAGGAGGAACTTCAAGAATCAGTTAACAGTGTAAGAATCATGCTAAGGCAGGAAAGAGAAACTAAGCAAAAGGTGGAGCAAAACTTCAATACACTAAAGCAATACATTCAACAAGTCATGCAACCTATCTGACAGAAGGAAGCCACTCTAGTACCTCCATCTATTCTTTCACAAGAAACAATATCACAAGTTGAAGATATGAGAGCTTCATCTCATTTAATGAAGGGCTGGATAGAGAAGACAGAGGAGAAAGCATACATTTATCTTGAAGAAATTGTGCAAGTTTATGATAAAGTCATTAGCCTCAAGGATAGAGTTCAATCTCTACTAAAGACATGTGCTGAGTTCAAGCCTATCAAGGAGCATTACATGCCACATCTCAAGAATTTGATGGAAGCTCTGATTGAAGATCTAGTTCGAGATAAGGTGTGTAATGTCCCCTTCTCGACATAGGGTTAGTCCATCATGGAGTTCCCGTGGGCTAACAGTTTGGTTAGGAAACTGTGGTTAGTTGGCTCTGAAGATCCTTGTCAGTGGGTGAGTTGGTTCGCATTCAGAGGATCCAGTGGGCACCCTCGTGGTTGGTTCAGTGGGCTCTTGGTCGTTACTATTTTTAGTAAGTTTGGGTACTGTGTCGGTTCGATTTTTTAGAGTTGGATTAGGTGCGTTTTGTCGAGACCTTTCCGGCGAGCTAAAGATCAGCGAATTCTGACACCGTCTTCATACTTATTTTAAAGTCTGAAGATCTATTAATTTATATTAACATGGACTTTATTATATTTTACCAAAAAAAGTGAAATTAATGAAATGGAGACATAAAGTGAAAGTAAATTGTTATTCTCCATCCCTAGGAGACATAAAGTGAAATTAATTGTTATTTTCCCTCTTAATTGCCCAACGCCTATCTTGGAGGAAGATAAAAAGGTCAATTGGAGCTCATTTGGTTTTATGCTATGTTTTGATATTTGCTTGTGAGAGCTCTGCTAGGGTTTCTGGAGTTTGAGAATTTGTATTAGGCTATTGGAGACGGAAACCTCCATTAGTGACGGTATCCCACAGGTGTGAAAGACCACCCAACGATGCCATTGATGGTGGATGTATTCGGCATTCACATATGTGCTGAAATGGAGACATTTGAGGTTGTTTCTTGTGCTGAGTGAAAGATCTTTTCTATTGTTGTTATAAGTTGATAATGGATGGTATAGAAGGCAGAAATCAGAGTGTTTGAAGTAGTTCCTTGTTGTTGTACCTTTCCATTGCGGGCCGTACTATCCAAGCTTGGCCGTACTGCATAAAGAGGAGTTTGGAGTATTGTAGGGAAGCTTTTCTCTTTGTTTCTACTACTCATTCAGGGTCTTTGGGAGGTGTTTAGTGCTTCAGTTGTTGCTCTTATATTTTGTATGAGTCATTTGTGACATTCTATGGAGATTTGATGCATTTCCAGCCATACCCACTTGCTGGTCCATTTCCGGCGGTCGTACCAAGTTGCATATTTTCATATGGGTATGTGATAGTAATTGTTTCTTGGCTATTTTACTATCTGAGCTGTCTTTAGTTTCTTCAGATTCATTGTATATTTTCTGGGTTTAGGTTCTATGCTATATATTGTGTGCTCCGGCACTACATCTGCAAGGAAACATAAAACCCCCTTCTGCATCTTCTGTCTAATAAAAATCACACAATTAAGATTTAAAAAAAATACAAACAGGTACGGCACATTACAAGGTGATTGATCAAGATGCTTCGCATGACTTCACCACCTGGTATTTCTCCTTTCACAATAAGGGGCAGCTGGTTGAGAAGATTGAAGTGGATATGTCTACAATAAGAAGTGTTCTTCTAAGGACACAAAATCATGTGCATACTTCATTGACCACAATATGCAATCCATATGGGGAGATCACTATTGAAAACATGAAGCAACAGGTCAAGGCATTCTACTTTCAAAAGGATGGGATTGATGAGGGACAGATGGATAACATATTCACACTTGCATTCCATCTTGGAGCAAACAAGTCATGGATAGCTGACTGGGAGAAGACACTTGGCGTCTATGAGTCAGATGTGACAACTGCAGAAGGATCCATTAATGCTACAACAAGTGTACCAATGGGAGATGTTGCTCAAATTGTGTCTAGATTCATTGCACTTCGTAGTACTTCCATGTGAAAGGATATGATGTGGCATCCTTATCTTCTTGGGAAACATGCCTTTGTTCTCTCTTTGTATGCTAAAAATAGAAGTTTGTTGTAACCACCTGCTTAGGTGGCATCATCTGATCCATTGGCTTTGCCAATCGATCATAACCACTCATGTATTCTTGAAGCCTATATAAATGCTCTTTTGCTCTCATTTGTGAGGTTGAAGACTCTAAAAAATTGTTGCAAGAGCTCTCTGAAATAATATAAGACTCATTGTTTGGTGATTCTCTATATGTTTCTAAGTGTTGCATGGTTTCTGATCTCTTCAAGTGAATGTTAATTTAGATTAAGTTTTCTTTTAAGTGTTATGTTAGTTGGCGGAAGGTTTTATTATTGTTTCGTGGTGAAATCTTTATGTTCACACCATTTGTAGTTTGTGGCTTGCAAATTGTAGTGTATGGTTGGTCTGAACGGAGTGAACTTAACTTTGATCTTTATGTTTGTTGAATCTTCATGGGCATAAGTGATTTGAACATCTTGTATAACCTTAGAAGATAGCATCAACTTTGTGTAGTTGTTGAACTTGGCAAAGCAAAGTTAGTTGATTTCACCTAAGCAGTAATCATCTCTTACATCTAGGATTAGATTAGTTTCACTGAACCCTTTATCTTTTGTCTTTTCTTTTTCCATCTTGTTAGAATTTAGGATCAAGTACTTCATTGCCATATCATACATCATAAGTTGTAGTACTTAGATACTCTAAGTGTTTGCCTCTTTCATTGAAACGAGTTGGTTGAACAATTGTGTAAGTCCCTTTGTGTTCATCAGCAAAATCACATCAAGTCATTGAGCTATCCATCACAAATCATAAGAAAAGGAACCTTGGAGTCGTCTTGTTTGATCACTTTGTTTATCATTCGAGAGGCTTTATTCAAGAGAGAGTTGGATACTCCGTGTTTTACCCTATTGTTGACTTGTTAAAAAACAATCATCAACATTTTTGGAGCTAGGAGGGCCTTACACAGCAATTTGTTTCATTTCTGGATTGGTGAAAAGGGAAGAACACCCTGGAGAGAATCAGTTCTTTTTCGCCAAAACGGCATCGGCGAATTCTAAGGTCTACACTAGGAGCATCCAAGGAGTTCACCGAGTTGGAATTCCCTCCTAAGTCAAGAAAAGGGAAGAAGGCAACTTCATCAGGTCAAGGATCTCCAAGTGGAGGTGATATTTCAAACTTGTTCCAGACTCCACCTCCACAAAATCAAAAGCAGGGAGTTGCTCAACCTAGTAATATACAAGCAACCACCCCAGTGAGTCCACTTCAGCTAGGAGCTACTCAAATAGGTCCAGGACAGCAACCTAATGTTCCAATGGTAGCATTGGCAACAGCTTGGCCCTTGGAAAATGTTTCACCTCTTAGGACTTTCACAAACTACCATGAGATGCCCAAAAATCCTGAACACTTCTGTTCAAAATTTCATATTAATGATGTAAACAGGACAGCAGAAGAACACATCAAGATCTTCGAAGAAACCTTGGTAAATCGAAGGATCGTACATGAAGATGTAGCATGCAGATTATTTCCGTATTCACTCGAAGGAGATGCTACCTTTTGGTATGTCAACTTGCCTGTCGCATCCATCACCAATTGGGAACATATGAAAGATGCTTTCTTGGAAAAATTCAAAATTCCCATCACTCCAGCAGAACTTTATAAGCAATTCATTGAAGTAAGAAGGTAGGAACATGAGCCTATCGCTACTTTCAATCACAAGTTCCATAAGGCATATTCAAGATTTAGCAAAGAAATGGCAATGGAAATTTATTATGCAGCTCTGGATCGCCTCACTTCCATGTTTGTGAAAAGAGCGACGACACCACCCACTACTTTGATAGGAGCATATACTGAAGCTATCACGGTGAACACTGATTTAGGCATGAATACTCATGGGCCACTTAATCACATAGGGCATGTGGCAATGCCTAATCAAATTCAAGGAATCAATCAAGGATTGGCTCATCACATGCCAGTGATGAACCCTGTACCTGTTCCTACTCCTGCTAATCAGCTTGTGTTGCATCTTAGGGTTCCAATTTCACAAGTTGCACCTACAAAGCCAGTATATTTGCAAGGATCGTCATCTTCTACAAAGACTCGGGAAGAGAAATATTAAATCAAGGAACTGATCAATCAAGTGAAGAAATTATCTACAGAAGTTACACATTTGAGGAACCAGAACAATTATCTGCAAAGGAGCTATCAGGGAAATCAGAGTGGGTATCAAGGGAACAACCCAAGATACAATTCAGGATACAATCAAGGTTTTAGAGGAAATAATCAAGGCTTTCAAAGGCAAAATAGAACCTGGAACACAGCACCCAACAACGGAAGTGTGCCTTCACCACTCGATAATCCGCCAGCTTCCGACCCAAAGCCAGCAGAAAAAGTTTTCTTGGCAGAAGCGGCGTTATCCACTTGGTGCAGATTACATAATACTAATCAACACTCAGAGTTGCAATGTCCTTAATTCAAGATAGCAGCTGACATATTCCAGAAGGAAATGCATGGTTCGTAAGCATCAAAAAATCCTCTTGTTACTAGGTATGAAATCATGCCAACGACAAGGTATGATCAAGCTTTAATTATTGAAGATTTCACTTTCCCGCCCATGATGGAATATGATATGTCAGAATACAATGGAAGGTTCCCGCCAGCCTCTGCAAATGGGCCTGTTGAAGATGCATATAATACTCCCCCATTCTATAACGATTTCCAAGCTCAAGCGGTAGATGAAGTACAAGCTTTTCAACAGTCTTCTGGAAGTGCACCTCAGAGGGTTTATCAGCGAAATTACCGAGCACAAGATCCTGTTACTACATTGACTCCTCCGAACAATTTGCAAACTCCACCTAATCCAAATGTAAACAATAATCCAAGTTACCCGAGGGATTTGTCGTAATATAGACAAAGGAATCCAGCCCAGAAAATTGCCCCAGCACAAGATGCTTAGCAACAGAATGCTGCTCCAAGAATTGATCTGTTTAGGAAGGAAGTTCCCAAAGATGATTTGAAAAGATTAAGTCAATGTGTTGTGGAGGAACTCAAGAAGGTCAGGCTTAGCTTACCATTGACAGAGTTGATGAGAGTGCCTGAGATAAGGGAAGCCTTCTTAGGAAGTGTTAATGATACTACTGCAAAAGGTGGGAATCAAAATGTGCAAGCCACAACAGGATCATTGAATCCATCTACTTCCAATGTACCTCGACCAAATGTGGTCCAGAATATGAATGCAGTTCAAGCAATGCCTCCTCATCCACCAGGTCAAACGAATGCAGTTTACGTTGCACAAGATTCATCTAGCATGGCTAATGATAAACAAGTTGAGGTAGGAAAAGAATCTGTGGAGAACAATAATACATCAAAAAATCAAGATTCATGTGATAATACTGAGGTAATAAATGATGCAAGGTATAGTGCTCCAAAAAGGAAGTCAGTAGTTTTCTATCAAGGGAAAGATGAACAGCCCCCCTTTTTTTGTTAGTCAGAATGTTTGGAAAACTTTTGCATAATTGTTTAATGGATTCAGGAGCTTCAAGTAATGTTATGCCACTAGGTGTTTGCAAGAAACTCGATCTGATCCCAAAATAGACTTCCAAGAAGGTTACTTAGTTAGATAAGACAGAAGTCCCAGTTGTGGGAGAACTACATAACATTCACATGCCATTGGCAGCCGATCCTAGGATTCAACATTATATTGATATTTCAGTGGTTGACATACCCGAAGGATATGGGATGTTATTAAGCAGAGATTGGTTAAAGAAATTGAATGGATACATTTCAACCGACTTCTCGCACATGTGGCTATCATGGAAGGGACTGCCAAATCATATCAGAATAGATAGCACTCCATGGCTAAAGTTAATGATCACTGAGTATGGCAAAGATAATGAAATCCTCTTTGTAGAGGTAGATCTAGGTGTTTATAAGCCTAAGGTTGAAGAAGTTTTGATGTTGCACAACCCAACAGAAGGACTTATAGAAAGTGATCATGACACAACATCAGATGAGGAAGGTGAAGGCATGTTTGAGAACTTTCAAAATTTTGTTATGAAGCATGTGAAGCAAGGCGTGGAACTAGGAATTCATGCAAGTGTTCAAGATTTATTACTACCTAATTGGTGCAGGATTCATAACGCCTTCCATTCCAAATTTTCCTATGCAATGTGTGGAGTAGCTCTAGAACAAGTTCGGAAAAGGATTCCAGAGGTGATGGGCTTGGAGATTCTAAAAACATTGAAGCTAAAAGAACTTGTCTTGAATGCAATCTTTATGGAAGAAGCAAGCACATTAGCATCAACAGAGGAAGGTCCTCCTATTGAGTCTAGTGAAGAAAATAAGGATAATAAGTTGTCGAGTTTGAATCAAGAAACTAAGCAAGTATGGACTTTAAGGTTTGATGGATCTAAATCCAAACAAAGATCGGGAGCAGGATTTGAATTAATCAGTCCAATTGGGGAAGCATTCCTGTTGGCATTAAGACTATAGTTTCCTTGCACGAACAATGTCGCAAAATATGAAGCTTTAGTGCATGGATTGCTCCTTGCCATCAAAAAGAAGGCCAAGATTTTACATGTATTCAGGGATTCAGAGATAGTCATCAGGCAAGTCAGAAAGAAGTATGTATGTCATGATAAGAGATTGAAGAAGTATAGGAATCGAGTATGGGATCTTATTGAAGACTTCGATGCATTCAACATTAAGTCAATCTACAAGTCAAAGAATCAAGTGGCCAATGCATTAGCCCAAGCTGCAAGCTCTCTCGAGCCTTTAACCGTGGAAGGATTAAAGAAGTTTATAGTTGAACTGACGTTAGTCCCTTCAGTGCCAGATAACATTACAAATTTTCAAGTCTTTGACAATGATAAGCACATACTAGACTTCTTGACGAATTCATGAATTTTCACTGCCCAAGTCATTAATGAAAGTGAAGCAGAAGCTGAGTTCGATCCAGATGGGATCATGAATCTAAAAAACAATACTATCCCAAAAGGAATGATAAAGCTAGAAAGGATTTTTGACTCAGACAAGTACTCTTCAATATCACAATGAAGACGGAAACAAATGTGATGCAATTAATCTAGGAATAGAACAAGATACAAAGAATGTCTTCATAGGAAAAGTTTGTACACCCGAAGAAAGAGAAAGTATCATTAATAGCATGAGGGAGTACCAGGATGTCATTGCTTGGGGATATGAGGATTTGAAAACACATGATACTTCTATTATCACACATACTATTCCTCTCAAGCCAAGGAGTAGGCCATTTCAGCAAAGACAAAGACCAGTGAACACTTTGTTAGAACCTCTCATTTATCAGGAAGTGAAGAAGCTCTTACAGGCCAGAATAATCTTTCCAATAAGACACTTGACGTGGGTCGCCAACTTAGTCCCAGTCAAAAAGAAAAACGGTGAAATAAGATTGTGTGTGGACTTCAGAAACCTCAATTGAGCATCAGAAAAGGACAACTATCCTTTGCCTTCACTTGATGAAGTACTCCAGATAGTAAATGGATCACAGATGATGTCCTTTTTGGATGGATATTCTAGATACAATCAAGTGATGGTTGAAGAAGAAGACTGACTGAAGACTATTTTTACCACCAAATGGGGAATGTATGCGTACAGAAGAATGCCTTTTGGTTTGATCAATGCCAGAGCGACTTTTCAAAGAGCCATGGACATTGCTTCCAGAGACATAATTGGAAAGTGTATCATCATCTATATGGACGACCTCACAGTGTTTTCAAAAATAAGAGAAGATCATTTAAGGAAAGTTTTTGAGGCTTGTAGAACATATGGTATCTCCCTAAATCCGAAAAAATGCATTTTCAGGGTGACTGAGGGAAAGCTTCTGGGTCATGTTATATTAGAACATGGAATCTCTATTGATCCTGACTGAGTAGAAGCTATCAAAAGGGTCAACATGCCTGCAAGTAAGAAGGAGCTAAAGCCTTTCTTTGGCAAAATCAATTTTGTAAGGAAATTTATCACCGGGTTCGCAGAGATAGTCAAGCCCCTGAATGACATGCTAAAAAAGGATGCAAAGATAGAATGGACTCTGTAAGCTAAAAGAGCATTTGAAGAAATAAAGCAAGCAATCGCTAGTGCTCCTGTACTTATCAGTCCTGATTATTTGAAACCCTTTTATTTATATTTTTTCACATTAGATCATACTTGTGCAGGAATTTTAACTCAAAGAACAGAAGGTAAGGATGAGCATCCCATTGCGTTCATGAGTGCTCCTTTCAAGGATGCAGAGTTAAGGTATCCTAGCGTTGAGAAACAAGCATATGCTTTGGTGAAGGCAATAAAGAAATTTAGACCCTATATCTTGTGGAGCAGGGTGTATGCAATAGTCCCAGATGCTACTGTTAAGACATTGTTAATGTAGAATGAATTGGGCAAGAGAAGAGGCAAGTGGGTCGCCACTATACAAGAATATGATATTGAAATTCACCCAATGAAGCTAGTCTGAGGACAAGCGCTTACATAGACTATAGCAGTTGAAGGTCCAGGATTGGTGCAACAGGCATAGATACTTGAGGTAGTGTCCCTAGATGAGTGGTATGATGATATTGTCTATTACTTGTTGTCTCATAAATGCCCAAATTACATGAATTCAACATAGAGAAAAGCACTGAGGTACAGAAGCAAACGTTTCATGTTGTAGGGGTCAATTATGTTCCGACAAAATCATGAGGGAATTTATTTGAGATGTGTCGGCAGAAGCGAAGCTAAACGGATTATGGAACAATTTCATGATAAGTTCAGAACTTGTCATGGTGGAGAATTGGCAATAGCAAATCAGATATTAAGAGCAGGTTATTATTGGCCAATGTTGTTTCAAGATGCTCACCAGCATATCAAGACTTGTCACACCTACCAAGTAGCGGCTTCAAGGGAAAGGAATCCAACAATGCCTTTACAGCCCGTCATTGAATTCAGGCCTTTCGCCAAGTGGGGACTCAACTTTATTGGTATGATCAACCCACCTTCTACACAGCACAAGTACATCCTAACCGCGACTGATTACTGTACCAGATGGTCAGAAGCCCATGCTTTGAAGTTTTGCACTTCTAAGGTAGTAATTAAATTTTTGGAAGATAACATAATTACCAGGTTTGGTTGTCCTAACGCTCTTGTTTGCGACAATGGTCTCACTTTTTCATCATTGAAGTTTTCAAATTGGGCCTTTGAGTACGGAATAACTTTGAAGTTTTCATCAAATTATTATCCACAGGGTAATGGTTTAGCTGAATCCACAAACAAAAACTTGTTAAATGCAATCAAGAAGTTGTTGAACAAGAACCCGAGAGATTGGCACACCCAACTGAAGTTTGCTCTTTGGGAAGATAGAACCCATGTCAAGTCTTCTCTAGGTATTTCTCCATACCACTTAGTTTACGGCCAAGACCCCATCTTCTTGATACAACTGAGAATTCAAACCTTGCAGTTCATGCAAGAGTATTTAGAAGAAGATGAGAGTGCAAACGAGGCTATAACAATTGTTGCATTTGGAGGAAAAGCATGATATAGCCCTGGATAAATTCATGAAACACCAAGGGGTAGTAAAGCATTGGTTTGATCGCCAAGCGAAGGTGAAGTCATTCAGGATTTCTGATTTGGTCTTATATTGGGATAAAGCACATGAAAGACGAGGAGACCATGATAAATTTGACTATCTTTGGAAATGTCCATATCAAATTGCTGAGATCTTGGGAGAGAATGCTTTTAACCTGAAAACATTGACTGGAGAAGATCTTCCATTGCCCGTCAATGGGCAATTTCTGAAACATTACTTCCATCCATGAGTTCATTTGGGATTTGTTTGTATATAGTTAGAATAGGATTTCCTTTCTGTTATTTGGTTTTCTTAGTTTAGGTTTGCTTGTCTTGATGTCATTTGACTCAAGTTGTTTTCTATTTTTTTTAGTAGTTTAGTTGTTTTAGTTTGGTTTGATTTAAGTTAGTCATATTTGGGATTCCTAATTTGTGAAGGAGCGATGTGTCTTACGCACACATTTGGTATGATTTCGCCAAGTTATGTTAGTTCATTTCTTAAATATTTATTCATGAAATTCTTAGAGTTGAGCGATCATTGTTTTCAGTTTATTGACAAGTTGAATTTTGGACTTGACTTGGAAACTAATCATCTATTGTGTCTTGACACTATTATCTTCTGATCATAACATTTTAAAATGTTAAATCTAAGTTTTATGAAATCTTATGTGTTCCGTTGAGAAATTTGGGTCATGATTGATGGATTTCCCGTGGATTCCATCACTATCAGATAGCATGGTTGCTTGCTCTTGGGAGAGGAATCAATTTTTCGGTATTGACTGAAATATTTTGAGGTTTTATATCTTACACATCTTAATGATCCTGAAGTTACTAGGAAAGTCTTTGTGAGTCTGCATCAAGTGAACATCTCAAGGTAATTCATGTTTCCGCCTCACTCCATGATAAGCATTTTGCATATTTCCATTCATTCTGTTTCGCTTATTACCCCACTTGAAAGCAATAAAACCTCCATCCACATTGCATCCTTCATCCAATAATGAATTCGAGTCTGATGTCTGAATCATTTATATGGTCCTGTTGTTCGTTGCATACTCCAGAAGGATAAGTTGAAGTCCTTATGAATCAAGCATTTGGAGTATTTCCATGTTAATACCTTTTCCAAATGACCCTAGCCACTGCATACAAGGCGAGGTCAAGATGTTGGCGTTTCTATTTGCTTCGTCTAAAATCCATCATTTTTCATTATCCACCCATTATATATTTTCACTTCGCCTTCGTTAAGTATCAAAGCATGTAGCTATCCACGCCTTTCATCATCTATTTTTCCCCAAACCTCATTACCATATCCTTTACTGTTCACTCATTTCCTATTCATGGTTAACTAATGTGAGTGTCCTCTAATCAAGAAGCTTGCAAATTCCTCCACCCATTCCCTATTGTTTTACAAAATAAATCCCTGGATGTTGTTACTCCTGAAGCAAAGAAAATCTTAGGATCTCTATGCCTTATGGTACAAATGCCAAAATTCTAAGCAAGGCATGTTCCAAAACTATTTCATTCTATACTTCTAAATAAAGAAATGCTTAAAGAATGTAGCTCTGGGTACTTAAAAGCCAAATCCAAATAGGTTGTCGCATCCAATCCATCCATTCATGCCATTCTGTTTTCTATTCCATCCATTACTTCATCCCACGAACCAAAATTAAAAGGAAATCCTAAGTTCGTGAAGGACATGAAGGTATCATTACTAATTATCATCCATTCCCGTTCCGTGTCATATATCCCTTTCCCACTTGCAAGCTTCGAGGTTTAGGTCGATATGAACAGACATTGATCATGATTCCATTCCATTTCATTCAGTTGTTCACCACCCGTTTCCATTTCCTGCCATTCAGCATATTCCATCATTCATTTGGTTTATGACTGAATACACTTTCATCCATCCATTTTATATAATCCACATCATGATCCACTATTTCAACACTTTGTCCTTTCCTGCCAACATCGGTGTGTATACTGACTTGACATGGTTTTGTATGAACTACTGTGTTATCCACAGGATCAGACTCTGGAGTTCTGTCTATTCGTTACCTTGGTGAAAACCTGGCAAACAGGCGTCGTGTGTAATGGTGATTACAAAAAAAAGGAAAATAGTAAAAAGAAAAAAAAAATCGTCCACAGGTGAAAACCACCTTTGGTGGCGCCTTGGATAAGTACCATGATGAAAACTTGGCAAATAGGTGTTATGGTAGAGACATAATGTCTCATTGCATTCCTCTCCATTTCATGTCATTCCATTTCTCATCATTCTCATATAACCTTGTCCTGTCATTGCTCCATTCAAGGTCATTGCATATTCCATTTCATTCATTTGTATATATATATATCCATCTATCCATTTTCATGAATTTACCAAGCTTGAGACAGGTGAGCTTAGATGATCTTAGCTGCTAAGGGATGGGAATGAACACAAGTGCTTGCACTTTAAACCCCAAATATGGATAGTCGCTCTGGCAATTGGCTTTGATTCTTTGATCAGGTAGTTGTGTGTATTTGATCTGGTGTGTGGGTGTACATGGAAATGTTGAAACTTGATCTTTGTTTATCTTCAGAACACTTGAGACTGTTTTAATTAAAATCTATTTTTATCATACATCAAAAGATGTAGTGGCTTGATCCAATTTATGATTCCTTTCCCTTTTGAGTCCGTCTTTGACTGGTTAATAACTGGAAGAAAATGATTTCACAATTTCTAGGATTAGATTGACTTCTTATTTTTGAAATGTTCAGGAACATTCCTCCAGTGGAGTCGCCAGATGTTGTGACCAAAAGACACCTCGCCCCATTGCAAATGGGGACCCCCTTTTTTTTGAGCTCTGATGCTTTGCATGAAGTTTTGATGATGTCTTTAGTTTGTTGCATGAGAGGGTCAGTGGTTTGTTTTGAGTTCTCAGTCTAGTTTCTAATTCAAGTGTCATGTGCTTTCTGAGATCAATCCTGATGTATGTTTGAGACCCTGAAAAAGACTAAGTCCTGAAATCCTGAAATCTTGAGAAATTGACTAAGTCTGAAATCTGGTGGATCCTCCAAATTCTATAATCTGCATGTTAAGTCCGATGGATTCGAGACCTATCTCAAACATCCTGAAAGGTTTATTGAAAAATATTTTAAGTATAAGAAATTATACTTAAATATATTTTTCAATATACCTTACCCTGAAGGACACTGAAAAAATGGCTAAGTACTCCAGAGGATCCAAAATCCTTGACCAGTGCGCCAAGACATGAGGATGATGCAAAATCTTGATGAAATGCGCCACATTCAACGGGAGCACAGAATCCTCAACCAATGCGACGAAACCAAAGTGCCATTTTAGAAGGCAAGGTGAAGTGAGTTTTTGAAGAAGTGTTGGAGGAAAGTTTAAAATGTGGATCTCTTGCGCCCAAACCAATGCGCCCAAGCATGAAGTGACTTTTGATCATAACAAATGAGCAATAAAACCTTCAACCACTCTACCAAAATCAACCAGAGCTCAAAAACTCCAACCAATACACCAACTTAAGGAGGATAGGTTGCAAGTTTCTTAACATTCATTCAACCGGAGTTTAGAGTCTTGAACCAATGCGCCCTTCACAAGAGATAAATTGTAAGTGTTACGAAACTTCTAAAGAAGAAAATCCAAAACATGGAACTACTGCGCCTCATCAAAAGGTGAAGATGATGATTTGAAGATGATTTTCAACCGGAGCTCAAAAACTCTAACCAATGCGCCATCACCTAGGGAGTGAGCTTTTAGTTTCAAAGTATGATTTATCCAGAGCTCAAAATTGTAAACCAATGCGCCTAGAGATGAAGTAATTGGTCTCACATTCTAAGTAGTCATGATAACCAGAGATCAAATTGTTTAACTAATGCGCCATTGCTAGAGGGAGTTTGGTTCAGTTTTTGGGTGATCATTCGACTAGGATCCAAAATGTCTAACCGGAGCGCCCAAGAATGAAGCAAGGTATGTTAACTTTGAAACCAAAGAGCCTCAATTAAGGTGTCACCTATGTAAGGAGATTAAGTCAAGTCTTGTGAAATAAAAGAAGATTCTAAAGACCTCAACCACAGCGCCAATGATGATAAAGAAGTTAAGTTTGTAAGTGATGGAATAAGGATCTAAAAACCTCAACCACAGTGCCCTTATTGTGAAAAAATCCAATGAGAGATCAAATTGTTTAACCAAAGCGCCCTTATGATGGAAAATTCAATCGGAGTCCAAAATCATGAAGCAAAGCGCCATTTTAAGAAGAGGCAAGTTTCAAGTTTTAAATCATTTATTAACCGGGAACCAAAATGCCTAACCAAAGCGCCACTTGGGTAACTTCCAAATCAGGATCAGGAATCTTCAACCAGTCCGCCCAAGTCAAAAGAACATTAAAATTGCTATTTGATGCGCCATTATGAAGGAGGATAAGTTAAGGATTATAAGTGATTTCTAAACAAAGATCAGAAATATCATCCATTGCGCCTCTAGTCTAATGTGCCATCTATGAAAGGGTAATGCTAGGATGTTGAGTACATTCAAACAAAACACTCAATCCCTCAACCAATGCGCCAAGCATTAGAACATCATTTAATTTTTTTTTTGAAATCTTGCCTCAATTACATAGAAATCTGTCCCACAGTCAGCAAGAGAAGGTGAATTAAATTGTTTTTTAAGCATTTAATGAGGTCGGCCTAGGCAAGTTGGTCAGTTTTTAATGCATATCATATATATCTGCTTTGTTCTTCATTTTATCACTCATCAAGGAGCAGATTCACCTCAAGGAGCAGAAGTAAAAGTAATTTTAGCAAAGTACAAGTCTGATTTTAGCCAAGTTGAGTCTGATTTTGATCAAGTGTTGAAGGTATTCATCCAAATCAGTCCATTTTGTAAGTATGATATGTAGATAGTGTTCTGATTTTTCTTCCATTTTCAGCAGACTTATTGATTTTAAGCAAGAAAATTGTTTTAATGTTAATGGATTTTGCATAGAGGATAAAAATCATCATGATAAAAGACATGATCTTGTGAAACTCCATTTTAGAATCATTGAAAAAATCAGAATTGTAATATAGAAGGCTGAAGTAAGTTGTTGATCATTTGTATTTGAGGTTACTTATTCATGTCTAGTTTGTAGGATCATGGCAATGACATTGAAAGAAAGGCAAGCGAGGATTCGCATGGATGCTAAAGGCAAAGTCCCGGAATCAAAACTTGTTTCAAGATGGGCGAATATTGGAGATACGAACATGGGCAACAGCAATCTAGAAGATATCAAGTTCGTGCTTCAGGAACCCGCTGAAAGTAGTCTTGCTAGAGCCATCGTAAGGAGTGGAGCCATTGAAGTTGCTTGCTTTCTGCCAGTTCTACCTTGTCAGGAAATGATCATAGAGTGTGTTAAGAAGTATGACAAGGATACTAGGCAAATTGTGGCCAAAGATGGAGCAGTGCTAGCTTACTTGTAAAAGGAAGTAATTGAACACACATTCAACATTCCAACCAAAGATACGATGATTGGCATCTCCATACACCAGGGTCAACAAGAATAGGATGTTGATTCAAAGAAGAGATTACAAGAGATGAAGAGGGAATGGTGATGAATCCGTCAATGAAGATCAATACAAATAACCCTCCACAATTTCATAAATCAGACTTTCATCCAAAAATTGGATACTTGATCATGTTCCTCAACAGAGTAACAGGTATGCCACAATCAGCAACCTTTCAGTCATGGATGTATTCCTTCATCAAGTTGACTCTCAAAGGAAAGATGATTGATTGGGCTGGACTCATCAGTTAGAGCATACATGGGCAGCTCATCAACTTTTCAAGTACTAAGTCATTCCATATGAGTTCTTATGTAGTATATCTTCTAGCAAGGAATGAAGTTTATCCGAGTTTGACTAGAAAAGGAGAAGTTGGAATTGGACCGAATAAGTACTTGTCGCATCAATGTTATCCTCAGTTACATCTCAAGAACATCAATCACTTATGAGGTTCAATGATGCATTTGCTATGTTCATATTGAAGAGATTGAGAGGAGAGTTCCACAAAAGATTATCAAATGCAGCAAGGGAATTCATCGGAACATATGGACATTGGTATACATAGCATGAAAGATATACATATATAAGGATCCAAGGTTTCACATCTTATCCATACAAGTTACCGAGATATCCAACCAATAGGATGGTGATATTGGAAGTTTCAAGACAACTCCTAGAACTCGTCAGGCTACAAAAGTTAAGAAGGAAAGGAGGAATCCGGTTTCCACTAGTTCTCGGACCAAACCTTGAGTGTCCATCATTGGCAGTGGTTGAATATTCTGAAATGGAGCTTCAAACATATCATTTACAAACTCATGGCACCAAAAGGCTTAATTTTGATCCTTTCAAAGTTTGCTGGAAGTATAACAAAGAATACAAGCATGTCATGCAGTTAGAAGATCACTGGGCAAATGTAAAAGATGAAGATGATCTTCGAACACTCAAGTGTTGAAGACTTACATGGGATCTAGTAAGAGCATCCAAGGTATTCCGAATCCCAGATCAATTCATAGAAGATGATACTATGTTGATAGATGAATTGGAAAAGATAAAGGATTTGCCCTATACAATTGATTGGTCAAAGAGGGATGTATCTGAAGAAGAACTAATAGAGCCAGTCCTAGCTATGACACAAGCATGTATAACTCAGTTGCTACAAGAAATGAATGAGGAAGGGCAGGTTCTTACATATGATAAAATGGATGAAGAAGAGTCAGGACAGCATAGTGCACATAGTGGACTCCAGCATAGTGGAAGTGATCAAAGCGACAATCAGGCTAGGAAAAGGAAAAGACCAAATTAGGATCAAGGAGAATCAAGTCAAAGACCTAAGAAGAAGAATGGTCAATCTACTTCATCTAGTTTACAAGAAGGGACTTCAAATGCTCATATTCCAATACAAGAAGTTGAAGTAGTAAAAGAGACTGTGGTGGTTCCATCCGAAGAGATTCATTCAAGCCCAACTATTGAAATAGAGGAAGATGATGTTGTTGATCAAGAAATGGAAGGACAAGCAGAATTTGATGAAGATGCGGCGCGTGTACAATACAATCAAGTACAAAGACAACATGACCTTTCTTCATTTTCATCTTAGTTGAGGAAGAGAATTGAAGAGAATACAATCATAGAAACATATCAGCCTGCTCCGGTAGAGGAATTGCTTATGAGTGCACAGAAAAGTAATCAAAAGAAGAAAGCAGTTGTCTTTTCAAAAATCACTCAAGATCCTTCTGGGAGTAGAGAAGTACATATAGCTATTCCTAGAGTTGAGAAAGCTCTGGAAGACATGGCGCCTGAAGACTATAATGTGACTACTATTGATATGGGTCCAATCACAGGAGAACAAGTAGAGAAGGAACTTCAGGAATCAGTTAACAGTGTAAGAATCATGCTAAGGCAGGAAAGAGAAGCTAAGCAAAATGTGGAGCAAGACTTCAATACACTAAAGCAATACATTCAACAAGTCATGCAACCTATCCGACAGAAGGAAGCCACTCCAATACCTCCATCTATTCTTTCACAAGAAACAGTATCACAAGTTGAAAATATGAGAGCTTCATCTCATTTAATGAAGGGCTGGATAGAGAAGACAGAGGAGAAAGCATACATTTATCTTGAAGAAATTGTGCAAGTTTATGATAGAGTCATTAGCCTCAAGGATAGAGTTCAATCTCTACTAAAGACATGTGCTGAGTTCAAGCCTATCAAGGAGCATTACATGCCACATCTCAAGAATTTGATGGAAGCTCTGATTGAAGATCTAGTTCGAGATAAGGTGATTGATCAAGATGCTTCACATGACTTCACCACCTGGTATTTCTCCTTTCACAATAAGGGGCAGCTGGTTGAGAAGATTGAAGTGGATATGTCTACAATAAGAAGTGTTCTTCTAAGGACACAAAATCATGTGCATACTTCATTGACCACAATATGCAATCCATATGGGGAGATCACTATTGAAAACATGAAGCAACAAGTCAAGGCAATCTACTTTCAAAAGGATGGGATTGATGAGGGACAACTGGATAACATATTCACACTTGCATTCCATCTTGGAGCAAACAAGTCATGGATAGCTGACTGGGAGAAGACACTTGGCGTCTATGAGTCAGATGTGACAACTGCAGAAGGATCCATTAATGTTGCGACAAGTATACCAATCAGAGATGTTGCTCAAATTGTGTCCAGATTCATTGCACTTCGTAGTACTTCCATGTGAAAGGATATGATGTGGCATCCTTATCTTCTTGGGAAACGTGCCTTTGTTCCCTCTTTGTATGCTAAAAATAGAAGTTTGTTGTAACCGCCTGCTTAGGTGGCATCATCTAATCCATTGGCTTTGTCAATCGATCGTAACCACTCATGTATTCTTGAAGCCTATATAAACGCTCTTTTGCTCTCATTTGTGAGGTTGAAGACTCTGAAAAATTGTTGCAAGAGCTCTCTGAAATAATATAAGACTTGTTGTTTGGTAATTTTCTATATGTTTCTAAGTGTTGCATGGTTTCTGATCACTTCAAGCGACTGTTAAGTTAGATTAAGTTTTCTTTTAAGTGTTATGTTAGTTGGTAGAAGGTTTTATTATGTTTCGTGGTGAAATCTTTATGTTCACACCATTTGTAGTTTGTGACTTGCAAATTGCAGTATATGTTTGGTCTGAACGAAGTGAACCTAACTTTGATCTTTATATTTGTTGAATCTTCATGGGCATAAGTGATTTGAATATCTTGTATAACCTTAGAAGATAGCATCAACTTTGTGTAGTTGTTAAACTTGGCAAAGCAGAGTTGGTTGATTTCATCTGAGCAGAAATCATCTCTTACATCTAAGATTAGATTAGTTTCACTGAACCCTTTATCTTTTGTCTTTTCTTTTTCCATCCATTTAAAATTTAGGATCAAGTACTTAATTGCCATATCATACGTCATAAGTTGTAGTACTTAGATACTCAAGTGTTTGCCTCTTTCATTGAAACAATGAGTTTTTTGAACAATTGTGTAAGTCCCTTTGTGTTCATCAGCAAAATCACATCAAGTCATTGAGCTATCCATCACAAATCATAAGAAAAGGAACCTTGGAATCGTCTCGTTTGATCACTTTGTTTAGCATTCGAGAGACTTTATTCAAAAGAGAGTTGGATACTCCGTGTTTCACTCTATTGTTGACTTGTCGAAAAACAATCATCAACACCATCACTGATGAGCCCCCAAGGCATTAAGTCTAGCCCTTAGGGCATGTAGTTGTCTCATTTTGTACATGGATTCCTATGATGATGTTTTAATGATTATGTGAGACTAACGCTTATACATAGTTGTGCAGATTCATGTCGGATACCTGTATCGGCTACTATTGCTAGACAATGTTATATGGATGTCGTAAGGAAAATTAGAAGCGTAAGGTGATAATCCGTTGATCATTTCATATGTAATGACCTTATATTGAGTACTTATGTTTCTAATCCGGAGATTTTAGCATAGTTGAAATATATACGTTGTAGCTAACTTATGGGTGATGTTATAGGAGTGAGTTGTATTCTCTACTTCTTCAAGAAAGAACATATGTAATAGAGATTTATGTACCATGTAAAATAACTATTGAATTGTGTTATTTGTAGTAAGAATTGTTTGGGCCTTGTAATTACATTTACGTAGGATTACACTATAATGCTATTAGATGTAAAGATTTGTTCATCGCACTTACGGTGAAGTATGTCTTCTAAAAAAAAGACTACTTTAATTTTATTGATATTTTATTGAGATAAATGTTTGACAGTTTAAACCTAAGATTCTTAGATCATGCTCAGGTGAAACTGTCGGGGCATGACACTTTTCTAAAACGTTTGCAGCAATAGAGTGCCTTGATATCGAACTATAAGGCATTATATTGCACAACCATATATTGAAATTGTTACATCAATTTCTTGATTCTTAGATAGTATTCAAAATGGGGCGGCATTCGAAACACCTAGGCTAAAACTTTCTAAAAAAGCAGGCAAAACAGGCTAGAAGTAATGATAACAGTCAAAATCCATAATCCCTAATATATTCTAAAAGTTCTGCAGCAATGCCATGCCTTGGTATCAAAGTATACTGCATGTATAATTAATTTTGTTGAAATCAATTTATTCAAAATGGGGCAATATCTATAATCCATTAGTTTAGCCCTCGACTATCCTACTAATAATATATCTCAAATGCTTTACAATCTGCACCATCCCTCTTGAAGCTCCCATTTGTTATGAAAAACATGATTTAGGCACTGAAGTAAAACTAGCAAGACTGCTCAACTGATAAATAATGGGAATTTTGAAGTGGAGTTCTAAGTGCAAAACCCCAGTAGACATGATAAAGCATTGAAATTGGATCGAATGCTACAACCAACTCATGGGGTTTGGCATACGCCAACAGTGCAAACCCCAAGTGAAAAAAGGAATTAACCAAAAAAATAAATCTAGCAAGGCTCCGCATATATTTAACATACTAAAGAATTTCAATCATGTATTGATATCAGAATCCAGCAACTTTGCCTATAGAACCCTTTCTTCTACATGCCCATTCAGTTACTCCTCACCGTGTCATCTTACTAGGATAATGACACATTATTGGCCACTAATGACTGCCCTAGTAACGTTTGTTTGCAATCTTACCACAAGTTAAAGATACAGAAATGTCTGAAAATTCATTCAAGCTGCACTAAGAGAATATCAGATGCATTCTTCTACCCTTGAAAGAAATCTCACCGGCTCATAAAATAGATTTCGGTCATACAAAAAAAATCATGGTCTCACCTAGATGCCATCCAACATTTTCTAGATAGGTGGTGTACAATAAATTTTGCAGCCTTTTGAAGCAAAATAACTATTTGGCATAATGTTCAGTTACACTGCAGTTTTTTAAAAAAAAAGTTGTCTAAAATCATTCACAATCAGCCCACCGAAGTATATCACGAATTGGCCAGCCTGCTGTTCAATGTAGTCAAATGAACAGAAACAAGCTGACATGTCCCAAAGGTTGCAAGGAAGCAAAAATAGAGAACTCAACCAAAAAAGGCATATTGGCAGAGTTAAAAGTAGCAAACTTAGAGAAGATTACGATGATTTGTTTAACCAAAGAAAACTTATAAGAACATTCATGGAGCACTTTAGCCGAAGGTAACTTTGTAAATCAAGCACAGTTGATTACTGGCTGTATACTCAAATAATTCTAAAATGTCAATGTGTTTGTTGTTCTTTGGTAAATCTGTGTCAAACACCATACAGCTCATCAGGTATCCATTTCCAAAAAAATTATGCTGAGCTGTGTAAAAGGATCAGACCCAAGTCCAGTCAGAAGCACACAAGCAAGGCTTTCGACATCCTATGAATCACAGCCATATATTATATCGGGCTAATCATGTATAGCATAATTGACACAAAATACAAACGAGCACAAATTTCCATATTATTCTTGTAAAGCAAAATGATATTAAAGTCAATTTGTTCTAAATATGTAACAATATATAAATATTTAACGCAGATCAGCACTCAAACATGACATGTTTCAGATTCACCAAAACTAAGACATGCCTCATCGTAAGTGAGGTTGTTACCGCCCAAGGCCCAGTATGTAAACTAATGCAGATCTTATTCTACAATTAGAGTGAAAAATATGAAGGTGCATGTAGGATCATAATTTTGATAGAAAATACACTCCACGTGACTGTCACTTATACATGAGGATGGTCCATGAACCCTGAGTGAAGAGTAAAAAGAACTCTATTTACTATAACAAGTGTAAAATATATGATTAAATATATATAGCCATAATTTTGATAAAGAGCACATTCCAAATGTTGCAATAAGAGAATGATAGAAGACATTCAGAGGCCTAGTTCAATTCGATATTGATGTTATTGATCATGCATAATGCCATTTCCACTTTGGCAGAACTTTGACATTCTGAACACGACAGTGTGGTGCAGCATGTTAAAAAGATATTTCTTCATAACAAATCCATAATAAAAATTGTTAGTCTCATAACAGTGTTTTTAATTGTGCAGTTTCTTATATTTGTGTTGTGATAATAAGAAAATATCCAGGGCCTAGCATAGTAGAAAACATGCTAGAACCAGTTCCAAATTTGACATCACATGGCATTCCAAGCTGTATGCTACTGTATGTTAGACAAATATTTTGACATAATAAATACATCACATAATTTATGAGAATTAATAGCAACGATGTAATCCTTCCTAGTTAGGATACATGGGAATGACATCATGGCATAGCATCATTGCATAAAATCCTTCATACCATATACGAAAAGTTCATAGCAACTGGTAGATGGTGCATATTCCAAAGGATAGAATATAACGCCAATTCTAACAGACAACATGACATTCTACACTGAAAAACTCACTGATCATAACAAATCCATGATAAAATTTATGAAATTCAATATTGATATTATACATGAGAAAGCCATTGTGTCATGGGATTATGGAAGACAGCTAATATGATTTAATAAAAAACCAATTTCTACATGACAAAACTTGGCACTCTTTCCAGATTAAGAGGTACACCATAGTAGTATAAATAATTGATCATTAAAAGGAAAACAATAAAAATGGGACACACTCAAGCTGTTTTTTAAATAAGGGAAAAACTAGAACCTCTAATCTGAATATGTCATAATAATAGTTACCAGTTACCACAGGTCACACTCATACATACCCAGATATTAAAGAAATTCATTCTGGTAGCAAATTCAGTAAGAAACTTACTAAACCAAACAGCCTTGTTGTGAAGTATTACTCAGTTGCAGTGACAGATTGCCAAAAGCAAGAGACAATAACACTCATACAGAGGATGATACTACCTCACAATATTAAAAGGTTATAATTCTACAGTAATGCGATCGATTGAGCATATTTCTCCTTTCATGCTATACACGAGAAATAAGTTGAGGGATGCCATAGCAGAAGACATGATACAACTCCAACTCCAATTTGATTTACTTGGCATTTTAAAATAAAAGGTACAGCTAAAAACCAGAGGCCCTAAGTCTAAATCAGATCTGAAAAGGAAATGGAAAACCCCAGCAGGAACACAGTGGCCCTAATTTCATTGAAATTGGGATGTTGAGCTCAACAAGTTCCATAGAAATCTTCTTGATTGTACATATTTATTCACCAATATTATAAATGACAAAGAAGTCATTGCATGACATAGCCAAAGACATGCCTGAAGCCAGAAAAAATAGAAACAATTCAAAGTTAACAAAACTTACATTCCAACCCCTATAGTGTGCCATAAAGCATCAATGTCTTCAACAATATGGCACATTTTTGTAGCAACGTTGTTAAATTTGCATATTCCTCCCATGAGATTATACACAAGAAGGTATCATGGGATGACATCATCATAAAAAAAGCGAGAATCCCACAGCATTATTGTTGATTGTACATTCTCTTTACTTGATACTTAAAAGAAAAGTATGGCATGACATAACAAAAGATGTACCAGACAATAAAAACAATACAACAAACACGCCTGAAGAGGAAAGCAATATAACATAATGCCAAATTTCAAATGACAAAATTTGGCATTCCAGACTCAGTGATGCATTCCTTTCCACAACAATTTCATCATAACAGATCCATCACCAAATTGTGGGAATTGCATAACAATTCTGTTGGTCAAGCACATTCCTTCATTCCATACATGAGAAAGAAATTGTGGCAAGAATAACAGTCGGCAGACACAATCTAATACAACATCAATTTCAATTTGACAAAACTTGTCATTACAGGGTAAATGTTACAGTGTATTCAACAAAATTTTCATCGTAACAGAAACACAACAAACAGTGTAAAAACTCTTACTAATTGAAGAGTTAAAAACTAGGGTCCTCACAGCATTTAAAATTTAATCCATAAGAAAAACTTGATATGAAACAATATTCCCAAAATATCTAATACCTATCTGATAGAATACAATGTCCTAGTCTTCCAAACAAAATACTGGTGTGCCCTACACACAACACTGCCATGATTACAACTATGGCATTCTAAACTATTCCTTATGTCTAGAGCTGCAGAAGGCCAAATGAAAAAAAATTTGATTCACTGCAATTTATATGACAAAACTTCTGAAAAATATTGTTTACAGGAATACCAGAATGAGAGGCATAAAGAATTTAGCCTGTGCGATCAGGATATGGCCTAAAACGTGTGTCTGGGCCTCTCTGACTCTGCTTTCCTGATGCACCATAAGTCCCTCCGTAACCTGTATGCTCATTTGTTGTCCCATCACCGCTACCACTGCTATACCCACCAAAGCCACCAACTCCACTCATAGGGTCATTGCCACCAGACTTCCACGCAGTATTCGAGTACCCTGGCGTACCATGTGAAGAATCCCCATAGCTACTGCCACCTGTTCCCATGTAAGGCCCACTTGCAGGGGCAGCAGCACCCCCACCACGCCCATAGCCACCAGGAGCACCACCAGAACTGTAGCCTCCTTCTCCATATGGATAAGCAGGCGCACCTCCGTAACTGCCTGCTCCACTGGGACTCTGTGCACCACCAGAGCGGCCATAACCTGCAGCTGGATTTGCTCCATACCCTGCAGAATTAGGGCCAAATCCAGCACCTCCCCATGGGCTTCGAGGAGCTCCCACAGGTCCATTGCCATAACCACCAACAGCTGGGCCACCACCATAACCTCCACTTGGAGATGGCACAGCGGGGACAACATTTCCATAGCCGTAACCTCCACCAGGGCTCCCATAGCCACCACCACCATACCCTCCATTCATATAACCACCAGCCACAAAATTCCCTTGCTGTGGTGCCGGAGCAGCATAACCAGTAGGACCATACCCTGCATATCCCCTTCCAGCCCCTGACGGAGCACTGCCATACCTGTTATTGTCCATACGACCATAATTGCTGCTGCCATGATTTGAACCATAGCCCCCAAACCCTCGGCCCCGACTGCCTGTGTTGCCCTCTTTTGGAACTGCCCGCTTAACCTCAACGAGTTTATCATGCAATTCATGGAAACTCTTCTGCACCACAGCCTCCACAGCATCCTCTGAATCAAAAGTAATAAATCCAAAACCCCGTGGCCTCTGCGTGCCATTGTCATACATAACAACAACATCTGTTATATTGCCAAACTGCTCAAAATACTTTCTGAACTCATCTTCTGTTAGGGTTGCTGGCAAGCCCCCAACAAAAATCTTCTTGGTCCTTTGTGCAAAACCTTGGGTAGGTCCAGTGTTCAAACTCCGGGGGGCTCCAAAAGCCTGGTTCTGTTGTGGCTGCTGCTCACTTCTGGGAACTGCCTTCTTTGCCTCTACCTAAACATCCCAGAGGCGAGAATCATTTAATAGAAGCATTCACAAAAACCAAGCATTACCTCCAATTTCCAGAGTGAATACATTTGAAATAAATCTTCTTGATAAAAAACTGCATTGCTACTCACTGTTATCAAATTAACAATGTTTCTGGGATCCAACTTCATTAGATGTAAAATATGTCGGACTGTAAGACATTTTAGGCTTCCTTAGATGATAGTTTTATGAAGAAAAGTTCTTGATTAAAACTGTGGGCAAAGAGCAAATAAACTCGACCTAGTTTTAAATAGAAATGTCTTGGAATAAAAATTGTGAGCAAGGACTGAAAGAAACAACATGGTTTCAAGTAGAAAAGGTTTGTGGGCAAAAACTACAGGCAAGGAATAAAAGAATCAACATTGTTGTAAGTACAAAAGGATTTTGGACAAAAAGTGGGAACAGGGAAAAAAAAATGAGAAAAGTTTCAACTAGAAAAGGCTTTTGGGTAAGTGCACTGTGCAACAATAAAAATTTGGGTTTACATTTGATTACTTATTGTCATCACTGATGATGAATTTGACTGCAAATATAGAGCTATTTATATATATTTGATTGGACGAAAACTCTGAACAATTTCACACATTATAGTAGTGCTTTGGTGGATTGACAGGGTTCAGATTTTACCAAGGATCAGTCAGGCCAATACCTGTGGGTACAAAACTTGAATAATAAAATGGCTAGATATCCCATCTATCTGGCTACTGTAGATGGCTGGTGAAGGAATGTAAAAGATGTTCCAAATAGTTTGGGTAGCTAACGGGAGCATAAAATATATGGATAGTTACTCTCAATCTGTCAATCAAGATCCTCAGCTTCCTCCCCCTCTAATAAAACTAAATGGAAAGAAATCTCATAGGTGGCTTCCCCTCATACACCAAAGTTTGGCATTTTAGTCTAGGATTTAGGCGGATTGGCAAGCTTTGATGTGATTGATCAGGTCAAATCCTGTGCATGAAAAACTTGAAAATATATAAGGTAAACGATAAGAAATTCCTTCCTTAGGCTTCATCTCATGTACCAGTTTTGGATCACTCAAAGCTTCCGCAATCCATAACAATTATGGCTGACAAAAAAACAGGTGTCGAACACTTCAGATGAGATTTTTCCAAACAGTTTGGAATGAATCGCCACCATTCATAAAATTCAGGGTGACTCAACACCATTCGCACATATTTTTTTCACTCTAGCTAGTAGTCATTAGAAACAAACTTTAAAAAATCCATATTTCTTAAAAAAGGGTTTCAGAAATTGACGTTTTAAGCCACACATTGTGATAATATGTTACAATGAGTCGCCTGAAAGTCAATTTACTGTTGTCTTTACAGAATTTGTTTCCCAAGGTTCGTTTCTAAGAACGTTTACCTTTAAATGCATATTGGGTGGGGTCAAATGGTTGAGACGGAACGTTCCATTGAGAAAGACCCAGATTCAAATCCCCACGGGCTGAAAGTTCGCTCCATATAAGTCACAAGGGTTCAAAAGAAAAAAATTGACCTCATCTATGACTTTCATTTTTTTTTCCAATTTAAATTGAAAATTACCAAGAGTTCAACACACCCGTACAGTCTGACAAATTATTCAACCTTATCATGCTGGGCCGGACACATCGGAATTTTAAAAACATCAACACAATTTTTCTCGCTTACATATTTAAAAGATTGATTTTTTTCTGTACTTTTGAAGATTGATATTTACCGCTCTGCCTGCGATGATGTGCTTGTCTTGGAGCACTGTGTCGACAATATTGGGGTCTGCAAAGACCACAAAGCCAAAACCCCTGGCGCTCCCTGTGTTTCGGTCGCGCATTATGACTGCATCTGCAACTTCACCATACCGTTTGAAGTGTTCTCTTAGGGTTTCTTCTGTCGTCTCCCACGATATCCCGCCAATGAACAGTTTTCCCTGGTCCGAGTCCATTCCCGGGGTTCGAACCCCAAACCTCCCTTCGAAAATTAAGGGAAAAAAATGTATATAGCTAGGGCTTTTCAAAAACCCCGACACAACTGTGATTCGAACCTGCGACCACAAGAGGCTTTCAAATATTTGATTAACGAAAACGGGAGCAAGGGGTGAAGAGAAAAGGTAAAAGGAAAATCAAAAAGGGGGTTTGAGATACTTATCGACTAAGGAATTCCAACTGATGGTCGGGATGATGCAGTTTGTTGGCCATCGAACGGCTGAAATTAGGAGTTGGGATTGGGACTGATCTGCGCCGTTGCTTAGTGGCCTTTTTAGTTGTGTTTTATTGTTATTTTGTTAAGAGTTCATTTATGCTTAATATTAGCATACCAATCTTTTATAAATCTTAAAAGACTTATAAGGATATCCTTCCCAAGGTGTCTATTAAAAGACTTATAAAGATATCCTTCCCAAGGTGTCTATTAAAAGACTTATAAAGTCTATTTTATTTATTTGTCACAAGTATATTAGTTCCTACATTAGGTAAGATTATTTATGCATCCATGTGATGCAATTTATTTTATCCATTTGACCAATCAACATTGAGTATTAAATTCATTTGGCAAAATCCCTAAAGTTGAAACTTAATTTTTTTATTTAATGATTTAATAAATGCAATTTATCTGTTGTGCTATTGGTCAATTGGGTGAATAGTAATGTGAAAAATAGAATTTTTTATTTTTTAATTATATTAAAAGTCAATTGACCAATGAGCATTGAGTATTGCAAAATCACTATAGTTGAAGCACTGTGAGTACCAAGTTGACACTGTGTGAGTACCATGCTATACGTACTGAAGTTGACACTGGTTCTTTTTTCTGTTAGTTTTGTTTTTCATCAGTTCATATTTTCCAGCGTACAAACAACCTGTACTAAATGATTGATGCGCTCCCAGAATACTCTGCAGGCTGCGGGTATGATGTGATACACAAACTATCAACCTGTGCTAAAATGGGAGCATACGACCACACAATTTTCAGCAGCTCTCAATTCAGCAAGAACTAATAAAACCATAAGTTATTAAGTTTATATCTTCAAGAAGGAGATACGACCACCTATGAGATACTCTGAGGTCGTCTTCACTTCACCCTACTATGTTGTTCACTTGCACTCTGTTCCCATGCTATCACTTCTCTTTTTTTCTTGTCACTCCTAAAACAGTCCGTAGGATCTGTATTACCAGATGTGTTCTTGCTTTTTCTCTGGCTATCAATAGGCATTTTTACTCTTCTTCTTCTTCGAATTCTTGAGTCCTTTTCTTCTTTTTTTTCAAACCTGTCGTCCTCCAGAGTGAAACCCCGAGAGAAAACTACCTCACAACTGTTTTGTTTCATGATTTACCTCCCGTGCGTGAGAAAACCATTCACCATATTTTAATATTTTTATTGTCTTTTCCTCCACCATGGAACCGCACTAAAGTGTGTTGAGCTTCGTAAGAATGCGGGAAGAGACCCCAAATTCATCGCAAGCCCGCATTCAAACTCGATACCCCCTGCAGTGAAGGGGTAATCGCTTGAATTGTCTAATCTAAGTGCATCAGTCTATTGCAAGAGAAGCAATCTGAATACTCACTCCTAAAACAGTCCGTAGGATCTGTATTACCATATGTGTTCTTGCTTTTTCTCCGGCTATCAATATGCATTTTTACTCTTCTTTTTGAATTCTTAAGAGTCATTTTCTTCTTTTTTTTCAAACCTGTCGTCCTCCAGAATGAAAACCTAAGAGAAAACTACCTCACAACTATTTTGTTTCATGATTTACCTCCCGTGTGGGAGAAAACCATTCACCATATTTTAATATTTTTGTTGTCTTTTCCTCCACCGTGGAACCATACTAAAGTGTGTTGAGCTTCACGGAATGCAGGAAGAGACCCCAAATTCACCGCAAGCCTGCATTCGAACTCAATACCCCCTATGGTGAAGCGGTAATCACTTGAATTGTCTAATCTGAGTGCATCATTCTATATTGCAAGAGAAGCAATCTGAATACTAATGGATTGGCATATAGAGGCAACCCCAACCTAGTGATACTTAGCACATCATATTATCAGCAAATTATAAGTGATCATGCCTAAGGGGGATTTGTGTATCACATCATACCCGCAACCTGCAGAGTAGTCTAGGAGCGCATCAATCATTTAGGAGCACACAGAGGCCAAAAAGACAAGCAATAAACTAGTCCAGTGATTCTCTCCTAATCATCATCATTCAAAACCACTTGTATGCCCTAGACGCTAAAGTTGTGAGTTAAACTCATTGTTAGTAACAAATGTTGGGGCCACATGCCATTCATTTTGAAGTTAGCAAATTGAAAAAACCACATTCAATTAATGTTGAATGTAACTGCCTATAATTTGCAAGCATTGATCTATTTTTTGGTTATTCTATCACTGGTGTCATCAGTTTGTTTATTCTATATGCCCTCATTTTACTGTGTAACTGTAATAAATAATAATATTCTAGGAGAGTAGATTAACAGAATAAAACACAATAACTGCCCAGGATATTACAAATTAGCAACATTACAGAACAAACTCCATCTTTCATGTCTTAGACTCTTATGTTTGTTTCACTTTCTATCTCTACACATTTTATTTGACATGAAATATAAAAACAACACTTTTTCCCTTTGTTTGCCAATTTTTTGCCTGATTTAATCCAAGGTAATTGAATTCCATTTATATTTTTAATTTGCAGAGTCAATACTAAAAAAATGTAATGCTACTATGGTTGCAACTTGCAACTATAATGAATTTCCCCTTATTCAAATAGTGAATTAGTAGGCTCTTGTCATGGCTCATCCACTATAGAGAATTCAAGCCAAATACATTCATATGGCTTATTTGTTCCTTTCAATACTCCTAGTGTGCAACCTTTGCTTGAAAGGACAACTTGGTCTCTATAGAAGAACCATAAAGTATGTCATTCCACTACAAATTTTTGGTAGCATGCCATTCCATGTAATGAGAAGCTCATATTGGGAGTCATTGACCAATGCATTAAGTATTGTCATCAAATGTTTCAAGGAACCTAATCTTTGTGATTTAAGTGGGCCCTTGCTAGAGGAAGTTGTGAAAAAAGCAATTGTCATAATAGATCATCATAAACGAATTCGACACAAAAGGCTTGTAATATTTTGTAACAAATGGCAAGAATCACACATTCATAAGATTTCTAATGGCTTTAGGTGGCTAATTGATCTCCTTTAAGTCGACTAATGTCTCTCACAAAGGGAAAAAGCATAAACTTTTTGCAATATGTTGGAGTAGGTGATCAAGAAGTGGGTGTTGATAATGACATAATGTCATCCAAGTTGTGACTAACAATTGAGCAACCAATGCAACAACAAAGAGAAATTTTCAAGAAATGCACTTGACCATTTTTTGGAGCCCTTGCGACATGCATTGCATTGATCTCCTACTTGAGTATATAGGAAGAACTGGATTGGTGAAAATCATGGCTGTAGAAGTTAGAATAAATGGCAAGAATCACACATTCATAAGACTTCTAATGGCTTTAGGTGGCTAATTGATCTTCTTTAAGTCCACTAATGTCTCTCACAAAGGGAAAAAAGCATAACTTTTTGCAATATGTTGGAGTAGGTGATCAAGAAGTGGGTGTTGATAATGACATAATGTCATCCAAATTGTGACTAACAATTGAGCAACCAACGCAACAACAAAGAGAAATTTTCAAGAAGTGCACTTGACCATTTTTTGGAGCCCTTGCGACATGCATTGCATTGATATCCTACTTGAATATATAGGAAGAACTTGATTGGTGAAAACCATGGCTGTAGAAGTTAGAATATCACCAAATACATCTGCAATCACCCCGTGCATCTTAGTTGTATAGATTGACGGTGCGTATGTGCAAGATATACGCACGGATACTGGAAGTAAATAATTCATTGAAATCCAGTTCACCGTTAAGACATTATAATTGCAAATTAGATAATTTTACTATTAAATTTTTAGTATATAAATAAATATATATACTAATATACATGGTTTATAATATAACAATATAATAATTAATTATATCGCAAATAATAATATAATATTAATATAAATTATTTCTAAGATTGATTTTAATTTGTTGTTTTGTAACTAATTATAAATTAATATTATAACTATATTATTATGTTTAATCACATATTATTTTAATATTATTTAATATTTAGTTAACTATAGTATATACATATAATATTAATATGTAATATTAACCTAATACTTTGTTTAAATTCTTTTCTCATAATATACTAAAACAATCTATTGGCACCACTGTGTAAATGTCATATGGATATGCATGTCCATGGTTTTGCAGAAGCATAATCTGGAGGACATCATTTTTTGCATTGGCTTGTTCAGGTATTACAAGGATCAACAAATTAAAATCAATCTTTACATTAATCAATTACAATGTCATTCATTTTATTCAACATTACAATGGCAGGAACCTGATGCAATGCGTCTCTTGTTTCAAAATAGGCACTTGAGAAGGATATCTCTCTGCGCATTTTTAACATAGATTTTTTTAAGATAGTGTATGATGCAGAAATATGAAAATATAGAATATAAACAATACACAATGAAAGCTCCTATTTCACATCCATATCACCTCGGATGGATCAAAGGATTAAAAACATCTGACGAAAATAACAAAACAATGTTACCACAATAGTCTTTGTTGCACCATGATGAATGGTGGATGTGCTCCAATGATGCTTGATAATGATATTTGATATGAATAATGTTGATTACTCACACTAGCAACATAACATTACTTGAAAACTCATGTGATTCTCATTCCAGCTAAATGTTTTTTAGTTCTCCATCTAGGTGCTCTAGAAGAAAATGACTTGATTGATAGTGATATTTATATGATCTTGGATGTGGGAAGGATAGGACCTACTTTCATGAGGTCGGCTAAGACTAATAGGTAAAAGTGTATAAGGATTAAGATAAGTGAAAAATAATTAATTAAATAATAAAATTATTTAATTAATTATAGGACAAAGTGGGAGAAATAAATAAATTAAATAAATAAATTTTGTTTAATTAGTGTGGCTAAAGGGAAGTATGGATTAAATTAATTAATTAAATATATAATTTATTTAATTAATTTAGGAAATAGATAAAAAAGAGTAAAATTAATTAAGTAAATAAAGATATTTTATTTAATTAATTGGCTAATGAAAGAGGAATGAAAGGGGTCTAGGATGAAAGATGTCAGAAAATGTTGCAAGATGGTGTGTAGGTGATGTCACAAGGACAATGTTGATTTTAGGTGTCTACATTTTGCCCCTCTTTGAGATGATGTTGCGACCAAAAGAAGTAACGTCATTTCAAAGAAGATAAGGATATGGATGAAATGGATGTGATGATAGGATTAGAATGCCCCCTTGAGAGGATAGGCGGATTAGAAGAATACAGGTAGGCTCTCAAAATGGATGAGACTAATTGGATGGGGGAAAAAGGACAAAATAAAAAGATGGTGAAAGAAAAGTTATGTTGCATTAGGTGAGTAATCATGATTTTTAATATAGCACTAGACTTTATGCACCAAAGTATAAAGACCAGGGTGATGATATGTCTCATGCATAAAAAGATGCCCTAGCACATCACAAGATGTTTGACAACCTTAGTAGGTATTGTTTTGATGGGACAACCGATAAGGTCACAAGCAACCCTATGTCGTATAGCACCATGATATGGAAAACCATGATATTGTTGTGGTAGGTAGCTTATAAGGACCAATGTAGATGCAAGATAAAATGATACATTTATAGATGCAAGATAAAATGATATATTTAGAGATGCAAGATAAAATGATAATGCAGATGCAAGATAAAATGATAATGAGGATGCAAGATAAAATGATTATGCAAATGCAAGATAAAATGATAATGTACATAGGCAAACATATGTCGTTGGACACCATGATATGGAATACCATGATGTCATTGTGACAATATGTTGCAAGGATTGATACAAATGCAAGTAAAATGATAACACACACAAGCAACCATGCACAAATGATAAATTAATTTAGGAAATGATAAAATAGACTAAAATTAATTAAATAAGTAAAGATAATTTATTTAATTAATTGGCTAATGAAAAAGGAATGAAAAGGGCCTAGGATGAAAGATATCACAAGATGGTGTCTAGGTGGTGTCATAAGGACAAGGTCAATTTTAGGTGTCTATAAATAGGTATGCTAGTAGCATTTGTAGTTGTAACATGCTAACAACATTGTTATAATGATTTAATCATTCATGTTTCAGTAATAGTAGGGCAATAACTTTAGAGAAGATAAAAGGAGACAAAGAATGTTTAAAGAATCGTGATAAAGTATTATTCAGATGATAGAAGTTGAGAAATATTGTATCAGGTCATATTGTTTGAAACAAATTTGAAAGAAGTACATCACATCATTTATCTTCTAATAATTTGAGTCTCTATTCTTCAACTTTTTGGTTGCCAAGTTGTTTCCCTTTTTCATCTTTTCATAGCGGTCATATGTAAATGGTGGCATTATTCTCAAAGCTTGCAATGACTTTACATGTGATATAACTACAAATGTTAATCATGTTCTTTCTTTTTGTCCTATGTCAATAGTGGCTTTTGAAAGAGTTAAACCTTTTGATTTGTGTATTGTCAATGCCCAAGCTAGTCATAAGGGTATTTGGATTGTGCAACCCCTTTGTATTCGTGTAATTAGATTTGTATGTGAGGTTTCATCTTCAAATGGTATCCCTGAGTAACTGTCAAACTCAACCATAACATATGTTGGTGGTTCTGGCAGTGCACTTCCATGTTTGTATATTATATTTCAAACATAGCCTAAAGTTCCATTTACAAGTCTTGCTTCTATCTAGAGATTAGAGGTTAACATGACCCTTGCATCCTTAGCAATTAATAACTTCACATCAATTTCATTAGTTTGACCTCCTTTCGTTGCATTGACATTGCCTACTCTTGTTGCAATACTATGTGCAACAGGGCTTTTCAATGAATATATATTTTTTCCTATTATGATTATTCACACTATCATTTGTTGCAAACAAATGAATACTATTGTCAAATTCTTCATTGGTTGTTGAGTCTATGCCTACATTTTTTCTTGTCAAAACAGGAATTTCCATTCATCAATAGTTGGATTTGCATCTTTTAGATTTGTGAAAATTTGTGAAACCTTTGCTAGTCATTATTGTCTCCTTCTTGTCTAAATACCCTATACAAAGTAACAACTATATTGAATTATTTGCATAGTAGATTAGCACGTCTATTACTATCATATGATGATTCATCATTAACAAGAAGCAAGTGTCCCAAATATCCAACCAAAATAATAGAGATATCTACAAAACATTTGAAAATCATGTTTTTTTATGAGTGAGTAGTATAAATGCAAAAACTTTATAGGAATGAAGTATATGTATTAAAATAATAAGAATCTTCACTTAACTAAAAATGATAGATCATATACCTCCAAAACTCATGTTTGCATTTTTTGAAAATGCTTGATGAAGTTGAGAGTCTATGTTCGTTTTCCAATGAATCTCATTTCATCAATCAATATGTATTGATGTGTTGAATCTCTTCTAGAAACTTGTAAGTTTTGCTCCTTCTAATGGAAAAAAAATTGAGATTGCAATTTGGAATTGTGAATGGATTGTTGAGGCTCCAATATTGAATGTTGCAAATCTAATTGGTGCAAGTAATAGAAGTGGACAATTCCATGGGAATGTTGCATCTTAAAGAGTTTGTTGAATGACACCAATTAGATATGATTTTCATGTTCCTGAAGTTCCTTGAATAATCATTCATAATGGCAGTGTATTTTGGCTTTAATGATAATATGTCATAATTATATCAAGTGTTTTTTTTGTTTAACACCCAAGGTTGCATAATTCATATTGTGTGGTATATCATCATCTATGAGAAACCCATTATCATTCATGGTGCTTATGAATTTTATTATTTTATGTGTGTTATCTTTACCTTGATATTCATTAGACCATGGTGTTTGTCTATCAAATCTCTTCTTCCCAACATATCTATTTCATTCACTTCCATAATTTGGCCGCATTGTATCCTAGGTATTATTTCCCACTAGTGCTTTGTTGTGTTTTGTTGAACAAGTTGATTATCTTCAATTTCAGAATTAGTACTATTTTCAACATTTTCTAGAGTAGTTGTTCATTTCACATGCCAAACATTATAATTGAATGACTCCCTGCTTAATATTATTACATCATTATGAAGTCTAATATCTCTTTCTATATCATTATACAATAATAATTCAGACCAACAAAAGTTAACCCATTTATCTTATTCACATGCAAGGATGGATACAAACCTTGGGAATACTCTTACAATAGTTACACTACCCTTTGCCTCCCATTTGTTATCTCTTTTTTTCCTTGGATTATATGTCCATGATTTAGCTACATCAATAAGTGAAATACTTTCCATGGAAAAAAGCATGTTCTTATTGTTAGTGTAGGTTTTTTATTTTTCTTATGGATATTTCTTTTTCCTACACATTATTAAGCTTGCTTAGGTTTATTAGATGTGGTTAATATGAGGACACGTGGTGAAATACATTAGCTACGCGTGTCACTCTCTCCTACACATGGGTAGTTGAGTTACACACCTTCTTTTGGCCTTTTGTGCCACCTCTCATAACCACTATTATGTCTTTACCTAAGTAGGTTATGGGGTAGTTGGGTTTCTCACCCTCTTTTGGCTTTATGTACCACCTCCTTTCTATCTTCACTTGAGGAGGTTATGCCACATGTTTTGGCATTTACCAAGTAGGTAAAACTTCCAACTATTTTGGGTAGTTGGAGTAATTACACCTCTTGGATGTACTTGATCATTATTTGCTATATATACAACACATTCCTCTCACCTTAACTAGTTTGAATACCAGTTCAATGACTAGTCCGTGAGAGTAATGTGAGTATTCTCAAAATTCTCTTGTAGTTGTCTCTTTGATTCTCTTTTTCAGGATTCTCTCTCCATTCCGCTATTTTGATCTTCGATCATTTGTCAACTGGAGTGTATGTGATCTACGACTGACATCAGATCCTAGCTCGGTTCTTGCTTCTCACAAAATCTAACATGGTATCAGAGCCTAATTTTTTGGTTTAGTTCATTTTTATAATCTTGATATTTGAGAGATTTGAGACTATTAGATTGCTAATATTTTTCTTATAAACCCAGTATTCTCTTCTCTTGCATCCTCAAATGATCTAGAGAATCAGAACAATTTAGAAGAAAAATAAACATCTATAATATTCTGGTTTGCATATTTGTGTTCCTGTGAGATCTGGGTGATTACATCTCTTTTTATAATCTTGGGGGTATTTTTAGCCATTCCATAGCATCCAAAAGGCTTGGAAAAGTCAAGATTGGCTTTTGTTTCACCAAAATTAGAGATCGGAGGACCTAGTTACTATAGATGTTTTCAGAGGACTTCTTGGAGGTAGCTGATAAATTAGAGCATTTTTGGCCCAAACAGATCTTGCCATCGCACTCAGAAGGCTCAAAAACCTTAAGATCGACTATCAAATCATCAAAATCAGAGTCTGCAATTTTTTGAGCCAAAATTTTTCACCCCCGGGTCGTACGACGTCCGTACTATTTGGCTCTTCAGAAATTTTTTTGACTCTCTTAAATTTGATGGTCAAACGAGCGTCATTGAACACAATGTTAAATTTGACATTCATTTGACTGTCAAAAACACTATCTTAAATTTGGCGTTCAGATGGTCGTCACATGGCATTATCTTAAATTTGAGGGCCAAATGACCGTCAACAGAGCGACCCCTCTCCATTTGCTTTTTTGATTTGGTAGTCCAACTTCAAATGATTGTAACTTGAGCATACAAACTCCTTTTTTGATGCATTTTTTATTTGGGGTAGAATTTCACGCTCTACATTGTGGTGAATTTGGTTTTCTAATTTGATGCTCCATATTTTCAAAAATTGAAGATTCTCTCATAATTTGTTGTGTAGTTCTCATTTTGAGACCTTCCGGGAGCCATAACTTGTGCAAACGGACTCCGTTTGTGGTGTCATTTTTCCAAGGTTCATATTTTTCTATTTACTCCACATTGATACTCTCAATTTGATCTCATATTGTACTTGGGTTGTAGTTTCAGTGTTTTGGCCTTTTTGGGCCCTGTAAGAGTGTGACAATCTAATTTTTGCATTGTAAATCACACTAATTATAAAGTGCCCATATTGTAATTTTCTGGGGGATCATTTCAAAAACTAGTAAAAAGGGGGGTGTCTCATGTGTCTCTTTCTTGCACTTTTCTTTTTGCATTTCAGTTTACTTCTCTACACAAATAGATGCTTCAATAGTTCCTGTTTTAACACCATATAAATATTTTGAATGGAAATCAAAGATGATAATCTATCTCAAAAGGCATGGCTATCACAGGGTTACAATGGGACTTGAAACAGAACCCGCACAAGATGCAAAAAAGATAAAATAGTTTAACAAATGTGATGAAGCCTTTGGTGCTCTGTGTATGTCAGTTTCTTTTGATTTATTTTTTCATATTGAAATTGTTAAAACACCCAATGATGTGTGGACCACATTGGAAAACCTCTTTGGTAAGCAAGATGAATTAAGGGGTCATCATTTGGAGAACGAACTCATAGGATTAAGTCTTAGCAATTTTGACACCATAGAAGACTTTTTCACAAAGTTGAAAGCCAGTAGATTGCAGTTAAAACAGTGTGGAATAGAAAAAGAAGACAAACAATTGATCTTAAGCATTCTTTCTAAGCTTGGTCCAAACTATTATGTGTTTGTTTCTACTTTTATGCCACAAAAAGTGCCCTAGGTTTGAACTATAAAATGCCTTCTCTAGATAAGTTTGCTGCAGAACTCACTAAGGAGATAGATAAACTAGTTCACATGGGTACAATTAAACCCTTTAAGTCACATGCCTTGGCTACAAATCAAGGCACAAAAGAATAGAAAGGTCTGGAAAACAAGATAAGAAACAAAAGCACCAAGGCGAGAAGAATAAAGATCAAAAACTTGTTGGTTCAAATGCAGCTAATCAGACCTCTTTCATCAAAAGGTGAACAACCTAAGGAGAAGTTCAAGTGTTCTTACTATAAGAGGCATGGACATGATGAGAACAAGTGTTTAAAGAAACAAATTGATCACCTATCACATCTTCTTGAGAAGAACAATATCAAGGTGCCTGATTCTATCAAGCAGAGTTCATCAAAAGGGTCTTCAAAGGACACAAAAAAGAATAAGGGGAAAGGAAATGGAAAGGCCCTAATTATAGTTGCTTCACAACCTGATACATGGATCATTGACTTGGGTGCTTCTCATCACATGGCTTCCTCATAGGATGGTTTTTCCTCCTTAGAGCCATGGTCTATGCCTACCATACTTGTGGGTGATGACACTCCTGTTGAAGTGCATGGGAGAGGGTCCATTGACGTGGGTGAAGGAACATTTCAGGATGTTCTCTATGTTCCATATTTATCAACTAATCTCTTATATGTTTATTAGATCACTCACACAGGCTCTAGCGAGCGGGTTGAGTTCACACCAAATGAAGTGGTAATCAGTGAGTTGCACGATGGGTCAATAGTTTCTATGAGAAAAGAAAATCATCATTCTAGACTGTATCAGTTTTCTCACTTTGTTCCCGACTCTCCTTCGACAATATTACTCTCATTCAGATGAGGTGAGTTCTTTGTGGCATCAGCGGTTTGGCCACTTGAATTACCGCTACTTGGAGCAACTCAGTCAACAGGACATGGTTTCAGGGTTGTCTTCAATTCAATTTTTTTATGGAGTTTGCCAAGGGTGCATTCTTGGTAAGCATCCAGAGGAGAAGTGTGACAAAGGCAAAGCATGGAGGGCCACACATCTTCTAGAGTTAGTATGTAGTGACTTGGCAGGACCATTTCCACATTATTCTTTCAACAGGGCTAGATATGTTCTGACATTCATTGATGATCTTTCTAGATATACTTGGGTATATTTTCTCAAGTAGAAGTCTGAGGTCTTTGAGTCTTTTCTGTACTTCAAAGATTTTGCAGAGAAACAATCCAAGAAAGCCATCAAGATTTTGCGTACAGATAATGGGGGGAATATGTCAACCACAGGTTTAAGTAGTTTTGTGCCTCTAAGGGCATTGATCTTCAGTACACAGTTCCCTACAGTCCATAGTAGAATAGTGTCATAGAATGCAAGAATAGATCCTTGAAAGAGATGGCCAATTGTATGATTCACTCTAGGTTTATGGCACCTCAGTACTGGGCAGAGGCCATCAACTGTGCATTTTACATCCAAAACCATGTTCCTCACAAAGCTATGAAGGGGGTAACTCCTTTCCAAGCTTGGACCAGTCAGAAGCCCACAATTAAGCACTTTCGAATGTTTTGTTCTATTGCATGGGCCCATATTCTAGCAGAGAAATGCAAGGCTATGGATCCGCAGAGCAAGCCTTGCATATTTGTTGGATACCCAGACAGTGTCAAGGGCTACAAGCTTCTCCATCCCACTACACATGAGTTGTTCATTGAGGGAGTGTTCATTTTAAGGAGGACTCTTCCAATTCTTCTCATACCACTTCTTCATCCACCATCACATTGGAGACATTGTAGCATGATTATAGTTCTTCATAGGATCTTAATCCTCATGATCATGATGAGGAGTCTTCTTCCTCCACTTTAGATGGTGATAGTGATGATCAGGATCCACCCTCTCCTCCTAGTCTTCATTCAGAGGTTGATGATTCCAGATTCTCCTACCATGGGACCTCTTTGGGCTCATTAGAAATTGCAGTCAACAAGTGATTGGGTTGGTGATCCTTTAGATACAAGAAGACCAAGGTCACAATTTTAGCAGGCTCCACATCTCTTCGTTGCTTCAACTTCTGATCCACAGACCTTTCGAGAAGATTTTGGTGTCCCTGAGTGGGATGCTACTATGTAAGAAGAGTTCAGTTCCTTGGAAAGGAATCATACATGGGATTTAGTCCCTCTTCCTAAGGGAAGAAAACTTATTTGATGCAAGTGGATCTATCTGACAAAATTTGTAGCAGATGGGTCAATTGACAAGCATAAGGCTCGCTTGGTCACTAAAGGATTCTCCTAGGTGCCTGGGATTGACTAGTTTGAGACTTTTGTGCTAATAGCCAAAATAAATTCTATCTGACTTGTACTTACTATAGTTGCAGCCCATCATTGGGAAGTTCATCAGATGGATGTGGAGTGCTTTTCTTCATGGTGACCTTCAGGAGGAAATCTACATGGAGCAACCACAAGGGTTTGTTCAGGATCATTCACTTGTTTTCTAACTTTAGAAGTCTCTCTATGTGATGAGGAGCGCACAGGGGAAAACGCAGACCAAAGCCCTAATTTCTCATAGTCGACAAACTAACAGTTGATCTACTATTTCAACTCCATAGACCAAGTCTCTCATCCTTCTCCAATGCCCGATAGCACTTGCCCTTGGTGAGACTCGTAATCTTTGGTTGATTCACCAAAAACACTATCACGCAGTTTACTTCCTTCCTAACCCTAGCACATGGAGATGCTAGGCTGCCCTTACTGTGCGAAACCCTCGATATGGAACATCTGCACTATCGAATAGGAAAACAAAATAGGAAACAAATGGATATGGTACATTGAAGCCATTTGACTGATTTTGACAGAAATCTCACCAGTGGAATGCTTCACAGTGACATACGGCAATAATGGAAAATGCAAAAATGAAAGGAAATCTATAGTTGCACGATTTATAGTTATAAGAAATGAAAATCAAATGGACAGAACATAATTTCTTTATTTCTCCTGAGCATAATATAATCACCTTCGATCACACTACTTCGATCTGATTACATTCGATGATCATTTGGCCATTCCTCTGGGCATTTATCAACTTACCCTGAGTAGTACCGACTGACTCCAAGCGGCTGGGAGATCAATCCAAGCGGCTGGGAAACACTACTGCCTATTTTTGGCATTATTGCTATTTTTAGCATTATGCGATTACAATTGATAAATGTTTCCTAAGTCACTTGGGACTTACAACATGAACCTAGATACAAATTGAAATGGAAATGCATTGGTCAATAGACCTTATTACAAAAGAAAACATGATTTTCTAGGTGCTCCTGCACCATACTCCCCGGGTGAAAATTGTCTCAAGTCCTCTTAGAGACTAACTGTTGCAAATCACCACCCCGCTTTTTGATATCTTCTTCCAGCATCCATGTGGCTTCTAAATCTGGAAGTCCTTGCCATTTGACTAAGTGCTCAAAATATGTCTGATTTCTGGTCTTCTTAGCTATCCTTCTATCCAAGATACACTCCATCTTCGGTGGTTCCTTAGGTGGTAAATGTTGCACCCACTCTGCATTGTCTTGGACATAATCTGTTGTCCCTTCGCCTGTATCAGGACTCCTATATAATGTCAGATCAGCAACATTGAAGATAGGTGAAATAGCAATATCATTAGGGAGTTCAATTTTGTAAGCATTAGAACCATATTTCTCTAGAATCTGACAAGGTCCAATTTTTCTCATCATCTTGTTGTGTTTTCCTGTGGGTAGTCTGTTCTTGTTGAGATGAACCATGACCATATCTCCAATTTGGTACTGTACATCCCTTCTTCTTTGATCCACTCAAGCCTTGATCTTCTGACTGTTCTGGTGTAGAGTATCTCTGACTTGTGGATGGATCTCTTTCATAGCTTCTGCAAATGCATCAGCATGTCCACTCCTTTTGTCCAACCCTTGAACATCTCGTAATTCAAAAATTCCTCTAGGATGACTACCATAAACAACTTCAAAAGGACTTAAACCTATGCTTCTATTTATAGAATCATTATAGGCATACTCATCTTGTGGGAGTACCACATCCCAACTATTGCCATGTTCTCTTTGTTAGATTTAGAGCAGACAACTGAGAGGGGGGGTGAATCAGTTGTACAAAACTTTCTTCCAATTAAACACTTAACTTCACTTTGTAATTCAGCAGCATAATAATTAATCAATCATGGAAACATAATGCAATGAATCAAGAGCAGAAACACATTAACACATGAGACACCAAGATTTTGACATGGAAAACCCAGTTAAGGGAAAAACCACGGGGTGATTAACCCAAGATTGTATTCTTTGTTAGAAGAATAGAAAGAACAAATGACACATGCCAATTAGAGCTCACTGCCCGAGCACACTGCTCACAAGAGGCCCACTATCTACAAGAGACACACTATCTACAAAGAAATAAGTATCACATACTTGAACTGGAGAATAGCATCTTCACCATGCTTGAATTAGTTCCATTTAAGCCCAATACTTTTGCTTTGCCTTTTGCTCTCCTCCTTGCTACCACACACTCATCTCCATAAGGACACCATTGAAATGACTTAGCAATCCCTTATTTATACAAGACATCAACTTAGGAATGATCATCTAAGTCGATAAACATTAACAAGAATATCTGCAAGATGTGTAACTCATCTGGTCAGCCAATCTCAAGAAGAACACCATCATCCGGAAGTTATTCCTTAATTGCGAGCTCCAACTTCAATGCCGACCACCAACACAAACTGGACACGATCCAAAGACCTCCACAAGCTTGCCTGAATCACCAAGAACATCCAAACTTCATCTGCTTACTGAATTCCTTCTCCCCTTCATCAGGAACCTCAAGAACATAGTCTGTCATTACTGTCATAAAGGAATAGATGCTTGCAGACCTTCAAACCACAAACCAATCGAATTGATACTTCACAAAGACTTCCTCAACACTCCCTCAAATCCGCAAAACAGGATACTGCATTTCTGGATCTCACTGGACCTATCAGTATCACTCTGTCACCACTGAACATCTGCCAAAACCAGTTTTACTTGAGCGGACACAACTTCTTCTGATCTTCATGCGGACCTCTGAAATCTTTACTGGACCACCTTAAGACACATATCTACAAACCCTTTAAACTGCATCCTCTGATCCTCATCCTATCTTAGACTTTTACCTTACTGTCATCACTGTTCTTAACTGTTCCTGATTGAGACTAATTTTCTCAATATCCTCAGCACACAGCTCATCCAATCCTTATCATTAATGCAACAAGATTATGTTGACATCAATGACAACACCGGTTAGGCCAATACTTGCAACAATCTCCCCCTTTGTCATTAATGGCAACATATGATGTGAAAAATTGTTTTAACCATCAAGACAAGAACTTCTCCTCACTGTCACAACTCCCCCCATCAGCAACAACCATTCACATGTCTTCTCTCCCTTTACTGCACCCCTTTGATCAGCAACCACTTGTTTTTCACGTCTTCTCTCCCCCTTTGACATCAATGGCAAAGGGCACATACTTGCAATTCCACCACTTCAGAATCATGTCTGCTGCTCCCCCTAAGTAGCAACTACCCATCATCAATCTGGACCACAAGATGTGACTGCGATATCCACCGGACTGATGCACATCAGTGCACCTTAGTTCATCACCGAAGGGGCAATAACCCCTAACTTCTCCCTGAGATACTCAAAAGAGTCCTTAGGTAGAGGTTTAGTAAAGATGTCTGCAATCTGATCCTTGGAAGGCACAAACTCCAATCTGACTTCATTCTTGTTCACTTGCTCTCTCAAAAAGTGAAACTTGATGGATATGTGTTTAGTCTTTGAATGCAATACCAGATTCTTAGATATATTTATTGCACTTGAATTATCACAAAAGATTGTGATAGGTTCCTCATACTCCACTTTGATATCTCTTAGCATCTGCTTCATCCACAAAACTTGAGTGCAACTACCTGCTGCTGTAATATATTCTACTTCAGTTGTAGATAGAGATATTGCCTCTTATTTCTTGCTTAGCCAAGAAACCAATCTCTTCCCCAAAAAGAATGCTCCACCACTAGTACTCTTCCGGTCATCCACATCTCCTGCCCAATTTGCATATGTATATGCATGAAGAGAGAAATCATGATCTCTAGGATACCACAGACCATACTCAACTGTCCCTTTTAGATATCTAAAAATCCTCTTGATTGCCATGACATGAGATTCTCTAGGATCAGCCTAGAATCTAGCAACAAGACCAACAGCCTGCATAATGTCTGGTCTAGTTTGAGTGAGATACAACAGTCCTCCAATCATTGACCTATACTTTATCTGATCAGCCTTAGGAGAGTCATCATCTTTACTCAATTTACATCTGGTTGCCATGGGAGTATTCATTGGTTTTGAGTCTTCCATCCCAAATTTCTTCAACAATTCTTTCACATATTTGGTCTGAGAAATGAAGATTCCTTTCTTTGTTTGAGTGATTTGTAGACCCAAGAAAAAATTTATTTCACCAAGCATGGACATCTCAAACTCACTTTTTATTTGATTTGCAAAAGTTTTACACATACTATTTCTTCCTCCAAAAATGATATCATCAACAAACACTTCAACAATTAAGATGTTTTCATGATCAATTTTGAAATATAAATTACTGTCAACAGTACCTTTGTTGAAACCAATCTTCAAAAGATGCTTATCCAATCTTTCATACCAGGCTCTTGGGGCTTGCTTCAGTCCATACAGTGCTTTCTTCAACTTGCAGACCATATCACCATGATCAGAAAATTGAAATTCATCTGGTTACTCTATGTACACTTCTTCTTCCAAGTCACCATTCAGGAAGGCAGACTTGACATCCATCTGATATACCTTGAAATCCTTGAAGGCAGCAAAGACAAAAAATAATCTGACTGCTTCAATTCTTGCCATCAGAGCAAAAGTTTCTTCAAAATCAACTCCTTCTATTTGAGAGTAACCCTTGCAGACCAATCTGGCTTTATTTCTGATTACTTCACCAACTTCATTCAATTTGTTCCAGAAGACCCATTTTGTTCCAATCACATTCTTGTTTCTAGGTCTAGGAACAAGATCCCAAGTGTGATTTTTCTCAATTTGCATCAGCTCTTCCTCCATTGCTTTAGTCCAATTTTCATCATTGCAAGCTTCATTCACTGTCTTAGGTTTGATCTTTGAAATCAAACAATACTCTTCTGAATCTTGAGCAATTCTCCTTCTTGTTTGTACTCCTTTGCTTTTATCACCTATGATCTGATCTTTAGAGTGGTTCAGTCTTACATACCTGGGAACTTTGGGAAATTCTTGCACTTCTGATTCTTGATCAGGCTCATTGAAACTCATCTCTTCTTCCTGATTTACTAGATTAGTTTGGATCTGACTTATAGAGGAGGCTTGGGCTCCTTGAATCGGAACACCATTCTGATCATCTTCATCATATTCATAAAATCTTGAGGGTTTCTCAATTCCCTCATCAACCTTCACATTTGTACTTTCTATCATCTTTCTCAGTCTCTTGTTATAACACTGGTATGCTTTGCTTTGAGTAGAGTAACCCAAGAATATTCCTTCATCACTTCTAGCATCAAACTTCCCTAGATCTTCATCTCTTTTAATGTAACATTTGCTACCAAAAACTCTGAAATACCTCACAGTAGGAGTGATGCCAAACCAAAGTTCATAAGGAGTCTTACCGGTATTGCTTCTGATTTGAACTCAACTGAGAGTATAGACTGCAGTGCTGACAGCTTCTCTCCAACAGATCTGAGGAACATTTGCTTCCATCATCATGGTCCTAGATGCTTCCTGGATGGTCCAGTTCTTTCTCTCAACTACTCCATTCTACTGTGAAGTCCTAGGAGCAGACAACTGTTTCTTTATTCCATGTCTCTCACATAAATCTATGAACTCACCGGATGTGAATTCTCCACCTCTATTAGACCTCAGACACTTCAATTTTAATCTGGTTTCATTCTCTACCATAGCCTTGAATATTTTGAATTTCTCAAGAGCTTCTGATTTCTCTTTCAAAAAAGTTACCCACATCATCCAGGAATAGTCATCAATTAGTAACATGAAGTATCTATCACCTTGCACACTCCTGATTCTTGCTGGACCACAAAGATCAGTATGAACTAAGTCCAATAATCTGGTAGAAGATAGTTCCTTACTTTTGAATGTGATTCTGCTCAGCTTACCCAACTAACATTCTTTGCACAAGCTATTAGTAGGTTTCACCAATTTTGGAAGATCTCTTACAACCTGAGTACTACTTATCTTGATGATATTATCAAAATTCACATGACACATCCTCCTATGCCATAATGAACTCTGATCAACATGAGCAAATAAGCAACTTTTACCAATACCAACCAAGTGGAAGATATTACCTTTAGTTTGAGTACCGGATGCAATCTCTGTTCCAGAACTTTGAAAGATCTTGCATTTTCCATTCTTGAATCAAAAATCATAGCCTTTGTCCACCAACTATCCAACACTGAGAAGATTGTGCTTCAATCCTTCAACATATAGTACATTACCGGTTTTGTTCCTTCCATCAAAAGAAATAGTTCCTTTTCCTCTGATTCTACCAGCAGAATATCACCAAACTTTACCACTCCTTCATACCTTTCCAAATCTATGAACTCATTTTTGTCACCTGTCATATGGTGAGAGCATCCACTGTCAATGACCCAATCATCCTTTTCTTCAACTTGGGCAGCCAAAGCCCTTTCTACAACTTCATGATTGATAGATTCAGAGGACAATGGTTCTTCTTCCTTGATGGCAATAAACACCCAATCACTTCCAGATTTATTTCCTATCTCTGATTCATCATTTGTTACTCCTTCATTATCATCTTCCTCATGTACATAGTAGCAGTTCTTTTGGAACCTTGATCTGTTAGGATTTGGCCTTGAAAATTTTTCCAGACACTTTGAGGCAAAATGACCAATCTTATTGCAGTTGAAACACTTAAAAGGCAATTTTCCTTCATACTTACCGGATCCTCTTGGCAGTCTTTTTGCAATAAGGGCTTCAAGTTGAGCAATTTCAGCTTCTTCTTCTTCCAGGTCTTTTCTTTCTTTTTCATACCATGACAGTTTCTTTGATGAGTTCTCTCCTGGATCAAACCTTTGTTTACCTTTTACAGAGGCACTGGCTTTGAAAGCAGATTCAGTCTTGGGGGGGTCATCTCCAAACTCGGTCATTTCAAATGCAGCCAATTTGCCAGCTAATTGATCTCTTGTGACATTTGTATGGGCTCTGAATTCTTCAATGGCAGCAACCTTGACTTTATAAGAAGCAGGAAGGGATTTGAGAATTTTGCCAACAATCTCATTTTCATCCAAGACTCCACCAACATTTCTAATTCCACAAACAAGCTCATTTACTCTTGGCATAAAAGTGGTGATATTTTCATCTTCTCTCATCTTTAGATTTTTGAATTTTCCTTTCAGACTTTGTAACCTTGCGCATTTAACATACTTGTCTCCTTCATGCAGAAGTTCCAGTTTTTCCCAAATCTCAAAAGTAGTTGCTAGGTCAATAACATTTGAAAGCTCTGAATCAGATAATGCGCTTAGAAGAGCTTCTATAGTCCGCAGATTATTTTCAGCATCTGTGATTTCATTTGGGGTTTTCGGACCACCTTGTGGAGGTGTATACTTTGTTGTAACCATGGTCCAGTACGCCATTCCCATACATTACAAGTGACATTTCATGCGACCTTTCCAAAGATTAAAATTGGTTCCATCAAACTTCGGACTATCCTTCTTGTAAGACGTCATTCTAGATCTCCTCAAGTGGTTAAGCTCTTTTTAGAGGAACTTGGCTCTGATACCAATTGTTAGATTTAGAGCAGACAACTGAGAGGGGGGGTGAATCAGTTGTACAAAACTTTCTTTCAATTAAACACTTAACTTCACTTTGTAATTCAGCAGCATAATAATAAATCAATCATGGAAACATAATGCAATGAATCAAGAGCAGAAACACATTAACACATGAGACACCAAGATTTTGACGTGGAAAACCCGGTTAAGGGAAAAACCACGGGGTGATTAACCCAAGATTGTATTCTTTGTTAGAAGAATAGAAAGAACAAATGGCACATGCCAATTAGGGCTCACTGCTTGAGCACACTGTTCACAAGAGGCCCACTGCCTACAAGAGACACACTGTCTACAAAGAAATAAGTGTCACATACTTGAACTGGAGAATAGCATCTTCACCATGCTTGAATCAGTTCCATTTAAGCCCAATACTTCTAGTCTACCTTTTGCTCTCCTCCTTGCTACCACACACTCATCTCCACAAGGACACCATTGAAATGACTTTGCAATCCCTTATTTATACAAGACATCAACTTAGGAATGATCATCTAAGTCGGCAAACATCAACAAGAACATCCGCAGGATATGTAACTCATCCGGTCAGCCAATCTCAAGAAGAACACCATCATCCAGAAGTTATTCCTGAACTGTGAGCTCTAACTTTAATGCGAACTACCAACACAAACTGGACATGATCCAAAGACCTCCACAAGCTTGCCTGAATCACCAAGAACATCCAAACTTCATCTGCTTACTGAATTCCTTCTCCCCTTCATCCAGAACCTCAAGAACACAGTTTGTCATTACTGTCATAAAGGAATAGATGCTTGCGGACCTTCAAACCACGAACCAATCGAGTTGATACTTCACAAAGACTTCCTCAACACTCCCTCAAATCTACAGAACAAGATACTGCATTTCTGGATCTCACCGGACCTATCAGTATCACTCTGTCACCATTGAACATCTACCGGAACCGATTTTACTTGAGCGGCCACAACTTCTTCCAATCTTCATGTGGACCTCTAAAATCTCTACTGGACCACCTTAAGACACATATCTACAAACCCTTTAAACCGCATCCTCTGATCCTCATCCTATCTTGGACTTTTACCTTACTGTCATCATTGTTCTTCACTGTTCCTGATTGAGACTAATTTTCTTAATATCCTCAGCACATAGCTCATCCAATCCTTATCATTAATGTAATAGGAGTATGTTGACATCAATGACAACATCGGTTAGGCCCATACTTGCAACACTCTTGTCAAACATCTCAGCAGATTGCCTAATGACCTATTCACAACCTCAGTTTGACCATCAGTCTGAGGATGATAGGCTGAACTAAAAGACAAATTTGTACCCAATCTTTTCCACAAGGTTCTCCAGAAATGTCCCACAAATTTGTTGTCTCTATTAGATACAATACTCAAAGGTAATCCATGAATCCTGATGATTTCTTTAAAGAACAAACATGTAATGTAACTAGCATCATTGGTGGTCTTACAAGGAATAAAGTGTGCCATTTTGCTGAATCTATCTACCACAACAAACACACTGTCATAACCTATCCTTGTCTTGGGCAATCCCATCACAAAATCCATGCTCAAGCTTTTCCAAGGTCTGTTTGGTATGGGCAAAGGTTGGTACAGTCCTGTATTGGTTGAGACTCCCTTTGCTCGCTGGCAAATCATACAACTCTCAACAAATCTTTTGATATCAGATTGCATCCTTGGCCAAAAGTAAAATCTTCTGACAAGATCTAAGGTCTTATTAATCCCAAAATGTTCTCCTAAACCACCACTATGTTTTTCTTTCACAATATTATCCCTCATGGAACACTTAGGAATACATAGTTGACTACCTTTAAACAAAAGTCCATCCTGCAATATATAATCTAAAAAGTCACTGTGGAAAGCATTGGCAAACTCACTGCATACCTTGTAAATCTCCTTGAAATCTTGGTCCTCTTCATACAATCCTTTGAGTGACTCAACACCCATACTTTGTAGCTGCACTTCTTGCACTGTCAACACCCTTCTGCTTAGAGCATCAACAACCTTATTGGTTATTCCTTTCTTATGTTTGATGATGAAGGTATATGCTTGAAGACTTTCCACCCATTTCATGTGTCTATGGCTGAGCTTTTCCTGTCCATTCAAAAAATTGAGAGCATGATTGTCAGTGTATACAATAAATTCCTTAGGAAGCAAATAGTGCCTCCATTTTTTCAGAGCTTGTACCATAGCATACAACTCTAAATCATAAGAGGAGTATTTCCTCTTGGCTTCATTTAACTTTTCACTGAAGAAGGCTACTGGTTTGCCTTCTTGGCTCAACATTGCTCCTATGGCCAACCCACTTGCATCACATTCAATGGTAAAAATCTTATTGAAATTAGGTAACACTAAAACAGGGAATTTAGCAACTTTCTGTTTCAGACTCTCAAAGCTCCTATCTGCTTCTATCGTCCACACAAACTTCATCCTACCTCCACCCTTGATGGTCTCCAACATAGGTGCACAGTTGTCACTGTAGTTCTTAATGAATTTCCTATAAAATGTGGCCAAACCATGGAAACTTATGACCTCTCCTGCTGTCCTGGGTGTAGGCCAATTCAAAATAGCTTCTACCTTAGAAGGATCCATTTTCAAATCACCCTTAGAGATGACAAAACCTAGGTACACCAATTCTTGTTTCATGAAGTCACACTTTTCCAAGTTTATCAGTAACTTCTGATCTTGCAGCCTCTTCAAGACTATTTCCAAATGTTTCAAGTGCTCTTCCTTGCTCTTACTGAATACCAAAATATCATCAAGGCAGACTACCACAAATTTACCTATGAATTCCTGTAACACCTCATTCATCAGCCTCATAAAAGTGCTAGGGGCATTTGAAAGACCAAACAGCATCACAAGCCACTCATACAACCCTTCATTGGTTTTGAAAGTTGTCTTCCACTCATCCCCTTCTCTTATCCTCATTTGATGGTATCCACTCTTCAAGTCTATCTTAGAGAAATAGGTAGCTCCTCCCAAACAATCCATTAGATCTTCTATTGTAGGAATAGGAAACCTATACCTGATGGTTATCCTATTTATTGCCTGAGAATCAGTACACAGTCTCCATTTCTCATCTTTCTTTGGGGCTAAAATAGTAGGTACTGCACATGGGCTAAGGCTCTTCCTTATCAGCCCTTTGTTGAGGAGTTCTTGAATCTGGTTTGCTATCTCTTCATTCTGCTGTGGGGTCATTTTATATGCTACCTTATTAGGAAGTACTACTCCTGGTATGAGATCTATCTGATGGCTAATGTCTGTGATTGGTGGTAGGGAATCAGGTATATCCTTTGCAATTACTCCTTTGTAACTCTCAAGCAAATCTCTGACCTCCTTAGGTCCTACTTCTCTCACACTTTTCTTCTTTTCCCCCTTAGGCTTCACAATCAAAGCAAAACCTACTCCATCACCTTCCTTCAATGTATCCATAAATTCCTTTTCTCCTACCAACATTACACTAGACCCCACATGCTGTGGGTCCTCTTTTACCAATGACTATATCCTATAAGTCGCACCATCCTTTTGGAATGAGTAAGCATTCTTTTCTCCATCATGATGAGCCTTTCTGTCAAACTGCCATGGTCTGCCCAACAAAAGATGGAAAGCATCCATTAGAAGGATGTCACATAAAATCTTGTCTCTATACCCCTTAATACTGAATTCTCCCCATGCCTATTCATTGATGAGTACGTGCTGCCCCTTGTTCAATCAACTGACTTTATATGGACTGCTATGGGGTATCTTTTCTAACTTCAACTTATTCACTGCTTCCAAAGATATAATGTTATTAGTAGAACCAGAGTCAATAATGACCTTACAAACCTTACCTTGGATCTTGCAGTTGATTCTAAACAAAGCCCTTCTTTGAGATGGTTCAACCCACACTGGTTCCTTGAGCAGTGTCCTCTTGATCATCAGATTCTCTCTCGTTTCTGATTCTAGATTCACTTCAGGAGATGTCACACTCCTTGCATCTTCTTGAATCAAGGTGGTTCTCTTCTCACTACCATGAGAAGTTGAGGTCTTCTCTAGACACTTGTATGTCGGGTGCCCTATCTAATTACAGTTACAACATCTCATATTGGAGAATTTGGATCCTCTACCTGATCCACTTGTCGCACCTCTTCCATTAGGCCTTCTTCCTCGGTAGCCTCCTCTACTACTTGAGTCTCCAAACTGCTCTTCTTGGCTAGACTCACCACTAGGCTTCTGGTTAGGACTTCTTCCTCCAAAATTGCCTTTGCCTCTAAAATTCCTTCCACCTCTACCTCTATTGTTCTACTCACTCTTTCTCTTTATCTTCTCTTCGGCCCTTAAGGCCATTTGGAAACACTTGTTCACTGTTTCTGGTGCTAAAATGCTGATCTCATTTTGGATGTTCATCCTTAAGCCATTCAAGTACCTGGCCACCTTCTCTGACTCTTCTTCTTGTCTCTTTGATCTGAGACTGAGTTTATGAAACTCTTGTGTGTATGCATTCACATCACGGTCTGTTTGTCTGAGGTTCTGTAATTTATTATACATCTGCACATCATAGTCCAGGGGTAAGAACTATGCCTTGAGTTTGGTCTTCATCCTTTCCCAGGAGGTTATCATATTCTTCCCCTCTTTGACTCTCTCCCCTTACTCATAATTCCACCATGCAAGAGCAGATCCCTGCAATCTTGCCTTTGCCAACTTAACCCTCTTATCATCAGGGATTTCTTTATATTCAAAATGATTGTTCAATGCCTCAATCCAGTCAATCACCTCTTCAGCTTCCATACTTCCACTATACATAGGTAACCCATCTATGGTGTCCCTATTGACTGACTTCAATGCATTTAAAAATGCCCTCTGGTCTGCTGGTATCTCCTCTGTCTTTTTACTGGTTTCCCCAATTTCTCTATCGCCTTCATCGCTGTCACTTTTGTCTTCCCTATCTTTGCCTTTGGACTGCTTGAACTCTCCCAACTTGGATGCAAGCATCTCCTCGATCATCTTCTTAGCAGCGCCCTGTGACATACTTTTGGGAGGCATCCTCTCCGCCTCTGTCTCGCTTTCTTTGTCTAACATAAACATTCACAGACAACACCCAAACGCCAACACTCCTGCAAGTCCTCAATTCGACTTGCCACCCAAATCTTTAACTGGCTCTGATACCAATATGATGAGGAGCGCACAGGGGAAAACGCAGACCAAAGCCCTAATTTCTCACAGTCAACAAACTAACAGCTGAGCCACTATTTCAACTCCATCAACCAAGTCTCTCATCCTTCTCCAATGCCCGATGGCACTTGCCCTTGGTGAGACTTGTAATCTTTGGTTGATTCGCCAAAAACACCATCACACAGTTTACTTCCTTCCTAACCCTAGCACATGGAGATGCTAGGCCGCCCTTACTGCGCGAAACCCTCGATCCGAAACATTTGAACTATCGAATAGGAAAACAAAATAGGAAACATATGGATATGGTACATTGAAGCCATTCCACTGATTTTGACAGAAATCTCACCAGTGGAATGCTTCACGGTGACATATGGCAACAATGGAAAATGCAAAAATGAAAGGAAATCTACAGTTGCATGATTTACAATTATAATAAATGAAAATCAAATGGATAGAACAGAATTTCTTTATTTCTCCTGAGTACAATACAATCACCTTCGATCACACTACTTTGATCTGATTACATTTGATGATCATTTGGCCATTCCTCTGGGCATTTATCAACTCGCCCTGAGTAGTACCGACTGACTCCAAGCGGCTGGGAAACACTACTGCCTATTTTTGGCATTATTGCTATTTTTAGCATTATGTGATTACAATTGACAAATGTCCCCTAAGTCACTTGGGACTTACAACATGAACCTAGATACAAACTAAAATGAAAATGCATTGGTTAATAAACCTTATTACAAAAGAAAACATGATTTTCTAGGTGCTCCTGCACCACTATGGCCTCAAATAGGCTCCTTGAGCCTAGTATGCCAAGATGGACTCATTCCTTTTATCAGTTAGGTTCACTCAATGCCATTTTGATCCAAATGTCTACATTCTACAGTAAGATGATACTCTGGCATTCCTAGTTCTCTATGTTGATGACTTGTTGATCACATGGAGTCATTCATCCACCATCAAAGTAGTGAAAATTGCTCTACATGATCGATTTCTGATGTCAAACTTGGGTCTACTACACTACTTCTTAGGAATTGAGATCACTTAGTCATCTTCAGGTATCTTCATGGCACGACCCAAGTATGGACTTAACATGGTCTCTAGATTTCACATGGTTGACTGTAAGTCTACATCGACTCCATTTCTGTCAAGGGTCAAACTTAGGCTAAGTGTTCTTCACCCTTGGTTGATGGAACTTTATACCGACAACTTGTTGGGAGTCTCATCTATCTGACTCACATGAGGCCTAACATTTCATATGACATGGGCATGGTCTCTCAGTTCATGCAGGAGCCACATGAGTTGCATTGGAAAGTAACTAAGCGGATTCTCTAGTATGTTTAGGGTACTCACAACTATGGGACTCACTATGCAGTTGGCATGGATTTTGACTTGGTGGGATACACAGATTCAGATTGGGTAGTCACTTCTTAGGATCACAAGTCTACTTAAGGGTATTGCTTCTCACTTGGTTCTAGTCCAGTTTGTTGGTCAAGCAAGAAGCAATCTGCAATTGATCTTTCATCTACAGAGGCTGAGTATCGAGGGGCAGTTAATGCCACTACTAAGGCCATCTGGCTTCAAAATATTCTCACTGAGTTTGGTATTTCATTTAGAAAGCCCATAGTCATTTTTTGTGATAATCAGAGTGCAATACAAATCTCAAAGAATCCAGTCCATCACCAGCTAACAAAACACATTGAGGTATATATGCACTACATCCGAGAGCTGATTCATGCAAACATCATTGATCTCAAGTACATTCAGACATCAGAGTAGATCACAGACATATTCACCAAACCCTTCACTGAGAGCAAGTTCCTTCATATGTGAGCTTTTCTAGGGGTGCAGCCAGTGTCTACTTCAGGAGGGGCTTCTTAGTCATTCACTTTCACTCTCTCTACTCTGGGGGATGTTTTCTCTCTCTATTTTTTTAGGGGGGAGGCTATTCCTTTGTGGGGGGGCTTCTTATCTTTTGAGGGGGACTTCTTTATACATGGGTACCTCACTAGGCTTCACTTGTCGGGACCCATATCTTTTCACCCACCTAAGCTACACTAAAGGGGGGATGTTAGTGTAGGTTTTTTATTTTCCTTAGGGATATTTCTTTTTCCTACACATTATTAAGCTTTCTTAGGTTTATTAGATGTGGTTAATATGAGGACACGTGGTGAAATACATTATCTATATGTGTCACTCTCTCCTACACATGGATAATTGAGTTACACACCTTCTTTTGGCTTTTTGTTCCACCTCTCATAACCACTATTATGTCTTTACTTGAGTAGGTTATGGGGTTGTTGGGTTTCTCACCCTCTTTTGGCTTTATGTACCACCTCCTTTCTATATTCATGTGAGGAGGTTATGCCACATGTTTTGGTATTTACCAAGTAGGTAAAACTTTCGCATATTTTGGGTAGTTGGAGTTATTACACCCCTTGGATGTATTTGCCCATTATTTGCTATATATATAATACACTCCTCTCACCTTAACTAGTTTGAATACTAGTTTGATATCTAGTCCGTGAGAGTAATGTGAGTATTCTCAAAATTCTCTTGCAATTGTCTCTTTGATTCTTTCTTTTAGGATTCTCTCTCCATTATGCTATTTTGATCTTCGATCATTTGTCGACTGGAGTGTATGTGATCTACGACCGATATTAGATCTTGGCTCAGTTCTCACTTCTCATAGAATCTAACACTTATATCCATCAATGAAAGATTTTGTATGTTCTTCATTGTCATATTCATCATTTTTAGCTATAGGTTTAAATACCTCACGTGAAACATTAAGATTGATAATTTTTCTACTACTCTCTACTAATGCAAGTTCCAACATGTGACATGTTCCTAGATCTGCATTAGGGTTAGTTACCCATGCATGAATTAATTTCATTTCGCTTGGGGCATTTGGTGGTTTAGAGGTCATTGATGTTGTGTGATCAATGATATTTCCTTCATCCATCTCCATCAATGAACCTACAAATACAATTTCATTTACATCAGGATTAAACTCCATATGGAAAAAGTTTAGTTGGTTGAAGATATTTTTATCAGAGTTTGACAAAAAATTATTTAGAGTATTTTCATCAATCTAAACATCTGAATAGAAATTTTCATGTTTAATTTCATATTTCAATGCCTTATATACTCACTCTTTGTTGACTATAAAGTTGTAATTTGTACCACATTGATCCCTTCTCTAAACAATAATGATTGGCAAATCTTTTATTCGATGTGGCAAAATCTTAGAAATATCTTTTACATCTTTTGGAAAACTTATTGTGTGTCCCTTGTATTTATATTGACTCATGTTGTATGTGTTACTTGTAGGATCTGGTTGACACGTGCTATCAACATTTCCTTTACCTATGTGAAGTTTGCAAGTTCCAATGGATATGGCCTAGGGTCCATATTATTTGATGCTAAAAATGATTACTATCTTTCCCCTGTTGACACTTAGTGCATACAAGTCCTTTAGGTGTTTGAAAAACTTTAATGCCAAGGTTACATTCTTGACAAATGTAGCACATACTTGGTTAAACCAAATTATCTAGACCATTTTGAATAGTAGTGGACAATGGAACCTGAGAATGTTGCATCTTAAAGAGTTTGTCGATGACACCATTTAAATATGATTTTCCTATTCCTGAAGTTCCTTGAATAATCATGCATAATGGTAGTGAATTTTGGCTTTAATGATAATGTGTCGTAATTATATCAAGTGTTTTTTGTTTAACACCCAAGGTTGCATAATTCATATTGTGTGGTATCTCATCATCTATGAGAAATCCATTATCATTCATGGTGCTTATGAATTTTATTACTTTATTTGTGTAATTTTTACCTTGATATTCATTAGACCATGGTGTTTGTCTATCAATATCTCTTCTTCCCAACATATCTATTTCATTCACTTCCATAATTTGGCCACATTGTACCCTATATATTATTTCTCACTCGTGCTTTGTTGTGTTTTGTTGAACAAGTTGATTATCTTCAATTTCATAATTAGCACTATATTCAACATTTTCTAGAGTAGTTGTCCATTCCACATGCCAAGGATTATAATTGAATGATTGTTAGTTTGATATTATTACATCATTATGAAGTCTAATATCTCTTTCTATATCATAAAATGACTTATACAATAATAATTTAGACCAACAAAGGTTAGCCCATTTATCTTATTCATATTCAAGGATGGATACAAAACTTGGGAATACACTTACAATAGTTTCACTAAATCAGAATAGAAATTTTCATGTTCATTTTTTTTAATTTCAATGCCTTATATACTCACTCTCTCTTGACTATAAAGTTGTAATTTGTATCACATTGATCCCTTCTCTAAATAATAATGATTGGTAAATCTTTTATTCGATGTGGCAAAATCTCAGAAATATCTTTTACATCTTATGGAAAACTTATTGTGTGTCCCTTATATTTCTATTGTCTCATGCTGCATGTGTCTCTTGTAGGATTAGGTTGACACATGTTATCAACATTCCTCTACTTGTGTCAAGTTTGCAAGTTCAAATGGATATGGCCTAGGGTCCATATTATTTGATGCTAAAAATTGATTATTATCTTTCTCCTGTTGACATCTAGTGCATACAAGTCCTTCAGGTATTTGAGAAACTTTGATGCCAAGGTAACATTATTGACAAATGTAGCATATACTTGGTGAAACCAAATTATCTAGACCATTTTGAATAGAAGTGGACAATTCTTTGGGAATGTTGCATCTTAAATAGTTTGTCAAATGGTAGTAATTAGATATAATTTTCTTGTTCCTAAAGTTCCTTGAATAATAATGCATAATTGCAGTGTATTTTGGCTTTAATGATAATGTGTCATAATTATATCAAGTGTTTTTTGTTTAACACCCAAGGTTGGATAATTCATATTGTGTGGTATATCATCATCTATGAGAAACCCATTATCATTCATGGTGCTTATGAATTTTATTACTTTATTTATGTAATCTTTACCTTGATATTCATTAGACCATGGTGTTTGTCTATCAATATCTCTTCTTCCCAACATATCTATTTCATTCACTTCCATAATTTGGCCACATTGTACCCTAGGTATTATTTCTCACTCATGCTCTATTATGTTTTGTTGAACAATTTGATTATCTTCAATTTTAGAATACCATTTTCAACATTTTCTAGAGTAGTTGTTTTTTCCACATGCCAAGGATTATAATTGAATGACTCCCAAATTGATATTATTACATCATTATGAAGTATAATATCTCTTTATATATCACAAAATGACTTATATAGTAATAATTTAGACCAACAAAAGTTAGCCCATTTATCTTATTCACATACAAGGATGGATATAAACCTTGGGAATACTCTTACAATAGTTGCACTACCCCTTGCCTCCCATTTCTTATCTTTTTTTTTTTGCTTGGATTACATGTCCATAATTTAGTTGCATCAATAAGTGTAATACTTTCCATGGAAAAAGCATGTTCGTATATCCATCAATGAAAGATTTTATATGTTTTTCATTGACATATTCATCATTTCTAGCTACAAGCTTAAATACCTTGCGTGAAACATTAAGATTAACAAATTTTCTACTGCTCTCTACTAATGGAAGTTCCAAAAACATGTGAGATGTTCCTAGATTTGCATTAGGGTTAGTTACCCATGCATAGATTAATTTCATTTCCCTTGGGGAATTTGGTGGTTTAGAGGTCATTGATGTTATGTGATCAATGATATTTCCTTCATCCATCTCCATCAATAGACCTACAAATACAATTTCATTTACATCAGGATTAAACTCCATATGGATAGAGTTGAGTTGGTTGAAGATATTTTCATTAGAGTTTGACAAAAAATTATTTAGAGTATTTTCATCAATCTGAACATCCGAATAGAAATTTTCATGTTCAATTTTGTATTTCAATGTCTTATATACTCACTCTCTGTTGACTATAAAGTTGTAATTTGTACCACATTGATCCCTTCTCTAAACAATAATGATTGGAAAATATTTTATTCGATGTGGCAAAATCTTAGAAATATCTTTTACATCTTGTGGAAAATTTATTGTGTGCCCAGGTTATATTTATATTGACTCGTGTTTTATGTGTCAATTATAGGATTGGGTTGGCACATGCTATCAACATTTCCTCTACCTATGTCAAGTTTGCAAGTTCCAATGGATATGGTCTAGGGTGCATATTATTTGAAGCTAAAAATTGATTATTATCTTTCTCCCATTGACATCTAGTGCATACATGTCCTTCAAGTGTTTGAGAAAATTTAATGCCAATGTAACATTCTTGACAAATGTAACACATGGTGAAACCAAATTATCTAGACCATTTTGAAAAAGTATTTGGAAAGCATTGAAATCTCTGTGAAGGAGTACATTGGGATTACAAACATTTGTACATTGTCTCCAACAACTACATTAATTGAATTTTTTAGGTGTATTCTCAGATGTTTCAAGTACATAATCTATTTAAATTGAATTTACTTTATTAGAATTAATATGAACATCAACATTTGATCAATGATAATACCTTTGAACAACTTGACAATTTTGTTGCTATCACTCTTGTCTTTCAAAGTTAATGATTTGATGTAAACACACTTGTCTTTGTATTCTACTTCTTTTAGTTTTGTGTTCCATTGATCATGGGGAAGTTCTAGTTTTTGGGCATCCTCTTTGCATTTCGAGCTTCTCCCTTCAAGCTATGGTAGGCTATTATAGATAGAATTGAGAAAAAGCTTCAATATTAGATAACCAAGCCCCTCTCTTTGGATGGTAAGTTTAAAAAATGCTCTAAAATCTTGGTTGCCACTCATGTTTACTATTCTTCATGTTGGGTCCCATCTAAGTCCTCTTATTTAAAAATCAAAAATCTCCTCAGAGACTTTCTCTAGGCTTTCAGTGATGGGTATCAAGTATTTCATCATGTTGCCTAGGAGTTTTGTTGCCTTCCTCATGAAGCTGAGGGCTTGACTTGCTTTCCATCTGCAAATAGGGCATTGTTGTATGTTCTAATTGAGTTATTAGAGCCCTTAAAGGAAATGGGGCCTAGAAAATTCTCATTAGGCATTGTATTGGTTGTGATGTCCCTTCAAGATAACTCACTTGGAAAGGCCTAGATTTGGGCACCCTTCTCACTATGCGGGAGCTAGTCACAATTCAAGGCATTTTTGTCATTAAAAGTATTTGGAAATCTTGGTAAGCCATGTCAAATCATGGGTCCATTGGGTAGGGAATGATTTTTGCAATGACTTGTTTATTAATCACTAGTCTGTTTGGTGGTCTCCTATTCTCAATTCTCAAGACCTTCCCCTAGCTAAAATGCCATGGATTCATGCCTTGAAATTCTTCAAATGAGGAGTTCATGTTTTGCCAAATTTTATTAATAGAGCCACAAAGAATTTTCTTTCTTGGCTTGAATTCAAGTTTCCTAATCATGATTAGGAGACTTTCTAGATTGTTATCGATGTTATTCCTTCCCAGATGCTTCACAAGACAGGGGTTTGATACCTTGAGCCTTGGTGGAAGGATTAGAAATGGTACCCAAACACCCCTTTTTAGAATCACAAGCCTCACAAGGGTTGTTTATGGTTGTCTCCACATCTTCCTATGGTGGATTTGTTAGGATCAGGGTGCCATCAACCTTGTAAATCCTATGTATTTAATTACTCCTAATATTGTCTGTAAATCATTCATAAGGGATGAATTATTCACCAAGTAGCAATCTTGTTTCAGCTGCATGCTTGATCCCAGTACTTGACAGATGATGGTTATATGGGGGTGTAGGGGGTACCCCCTTACAGGGGATCTGGGGACCACACTCCCCAGTGGGGGTTTGGGGCGACACTCTTGGAAGCCACATTTTATATATAAATTTCCATTGTAAATCTGGACTGGTCATCATTAGGTCATAGATTTGATGGTAGAGGTTATATTGGCTTTTCTTACCCTAGAAAGTAGCCCCTTTATGAGTATATTGTATTTCAGTTGTGTTGTAGTAGAGAGTTGAGACTGAAAAATAGGTGCTACTAGATTGAAGACCCAGAGGATGTTGTTAGTGATGTATTGTAAACTCTATTGAAGTTAATATAGACTGGTGCATCTCTTCTTGTGTGGATTTTTTTTTCTGAAAGGGTTTCTCCTCATAAACACTATGTTATGTATTTGATCTTTTGCTCCATTATTTCTTTGTGTTGATTTCATACTATCTCCATTTTAGTTCTACACGGTTAAATACCTATATTATAGTTGTAATCATATTTTCATTAATAGTTGTTTATCTTCATTTCTAACAGGATTAGCTAAACCTTGGCTAGAAACTTCAATTCTCTCTTGGAACCTAACACTGTAGGTTCCAATGCATTTGATCAACTATTTTGGAGCCCAAGTTGGCTCATTTTTCCTGGTGTACTCTATACCAAGGCCTTTTGTTGGGTGTTCATCTGGCTCCTTTGGGTATCCCTAGCCCTCACTATCCATTTTATGGACAAATTGAGAATCTCAAGCATCTCTTATAGTTTTGTCCCAGACTCAATAAGCTTGGAATTGGATTCATGATTTCTTAAAGACCCTTTTGGCCTACTCTTTTTTCTTGGCAAATAGTTTTACTTGGAGATTGGCCTTGTCTCTTGCTCAAATATACCCAGATTTGGTATGCTTTTAGGGTGAAAATTCTGTTAGTATTTGGAAAGATGGAAATACATCTAACTTCTCTAATATCACTATAGATGTTCATTTTTATTTGTAAAATAAAGCCATGATTTTCTCTAATGTGCTTATGTAGATCCAGGTGCATGCTAGCAAAGTTACACTCAAGGCTGCTCATCTTCAGGAGTTGCTAGATCACTAGGGGAATGCCCCCTACATTATTGCTAGGGTTCCACCTAATCCTTCCTCTCCTCTAACAAGACATTGGCATGGTCATAGCCAATTTGCTAGAAGAGATAGAAGCTCCCACTCTCATGGCCCTAGTCTCGAGACTCCTAAGATAATGTTGCACATGGTGGGTGGTGTCGAACTCCATTATTAACCAATACATTGATGTAGAAAGGGCATGCACACTACTCAACAGACCAACATATCCTATATCAAGCAACCTACTGGATATATAATGTGTTACACTTGCATTGTCAAACCAGGGAATCATACTCTTCTTGGATGATGCTTATACTATGTGTACAATTAAGGATTTATGAGTTTTAATCTAGAAGTTGTGTAAAGGAATAAACTAGCTGAAGGAAACACAATTCTAATTACAAGAATTGACAATACTCTAAGTAAGCATGACTGGTAGGAAATAACTAATGCTTATTCAAACAGATGTAACCAAATGGTCTTATGTGACTCCATATAAAAGAAGAGCTAATAGGGGGTTCGGTGATCACCTTGACTTAACAACACATATTATCAAAGTCTAACTAATTCATACAACACAACTCATTACAACATGCATTAATTATATATATATAAACATACAATATAAACTGACATATGAATAGATTGGAGAGACATAGTACCTCAAGTGGCCCTTGCTTGAGTGATTGTGATTCCATGAAATGTAACTAAATCTTTACTGTATCTTTGAAACCATTAACTGAACTCAAAACATGTGTTCTTTTATTGAATGCTAAAGAGAAAAGTACAATAAGGAAATCTGATAATACAATCTCTATCTAACTTATTGTATACAAAAAATATAATCCATATATAAACAAGATCAACCTTGCCTATTTGAACAAAACTACTGAACAATAAATACTATAACTGTCCATTATCCAACAACGTAGGAAGAGGACTTTATTACAAAGAAAACTAGGAATAGGAAACTAAACTGCCATGAAGGTAGCATATAACTCTCTATAGTCTTTATGAAGAATAATCAAAACTAGAAATAAAACATGGAGCATGATCTAAGATTCCTTTGTTATTCATGACTGCATCATCTGTCGAAGGATAATTGTCAAAGAGTGGAGATTTATGGATGACTCATCCCAATCAATTTGGGGTCTTCTTCATTTGGTTGTAGGTGCTTGTATTGTCTATTGTGGCTATCAACACCTCCTTTGTTGTGGGTTGCCCATTGGTCTTCATGAAATGTAACCACATTCTTGCTACATGAGAGGTTAGTACATCACATGATATTTATACATCGTGCAATTACTAAAATTAACATGAAGTACCATCATATTTCATGAACAATCGATCATTCACACATAATCAATAATCAACATATTATATACCCATCTTCATGCTTTCAATGTCTCAAGGATGATTATAGACATAATTAGTATATATCAAAGTCTAGGAATATCTTAGGAAATATGTACTTAAAGTAAGAGAAACAAGACAAAACATGGCCTCATCACACCCCCAACTAAACATGTTGATGGTCCTCCAGCAACCAAGGTCTCTGATTGTACTAAAGAGCTATCTCCCTGTAATCTATAGGTTCTACTCTATCATATTTGCGATAGAAGCCCTTCTATTCTGCCAAGCTATTCTACCTAGCCCATTTTTCTGCTTGATCTGTCCTCTGCCCCATCCAATGTGGAATGGGATAAAGAAGCAAGGGAGGATGAAATACTAATGGTAGACAGGTTATCCCATGTTCATTTTTTTTAATCTTATGTATCTCTGTGCCCTGTTGATTGCTGTTGAGAGGTTAAATATTGAATGAGGCTCTTTCATTTGCAGTGTTGGTGTCAACTCTTTCGACCTATCCTATGAGAAACCCAAAACTTCCTTACCAATTCCTTCAGCCAATTCCCTAAATTTCTTGTAATCCATGGCTCTACACTCCAGGAGTTTAGTTTCTACCTCTAGGTCCACCCATTCCTCCACTATCTTTTGGGGAGTTGGGGATTCTGCCCTAAGTTTGAGAGGAAGTGACTTCTCTCTCTCATTATATTGTTGTTGTAACACTCATCTCCTATGCTCATTTTGAATGAATGAGTCTAGGTCCTTCAATTGTACACCCCCAATAACAACTAGGGGATTCCAATGAGTGTCATATGGAATGGCAATTTCATGCATGTAGAATTCACACAGTTGGTTTTGCATTTTAGGGGTAGCTCTATGGTAAGCTGTTAGAAATAAGGTAGGTGTAAAAAGGGAGATAGGGGCATCACTATAAAGTTGTCTAAACTGAAAGCTCATATACTGCTCCTATAGATAGAGGACACAAACCCTTGCAGGTGGCTGACACCTCATCAATTTGATGGTCATGTCTGCCATTCTATCTATTTTGAATTTCAATCTTTTTATTTCTGTGTTTTTCACCTTTATCGCCTTGCTATGTTTCTCCTCTATTTCACCTTGTTCTTTTACTAATTCATCTATCTTATTCCATAGTTGTAGGATAACTATAAATAAGGTGGGTGGAGTAGGTTCTTCGAACTGCTCTTCTGATTGCATAGGCTCTAGATTCCTTCTATTGATTTTTGTGATGGCCAATTGGGCCAAATGTTCTAGTCCTGATCCTTGTCTCTGGAAAACATTTAGTTGATCCTCCAGCTTCTTAACCTGTTTATTTAACCCTGTCTCTTTTTGTTGATAATCCCTCAACCGCTTCTCCAATTTTGTAATTTTTTGTAGGGTTAGTTGTAATTCATCCTTCTCTCCCTCTGTTGTGCCTTTATAATCCCACAACAATTCTTCTTCCTATGGTTCATCTTGAGAGGCTAGGAAATCTAGATTTTTAGTTTTAGGGGGAGGTTGATGCTTTTTCTTGGCTATATATAAATCTTCCTCCTTAGGCTCTGTATCAGAGTCCAGAATGAGTGTGTAGCCTATATTTTTTTGTTCCCTATCAACAACAGATGCTCCCTTTCAGAGTCTATACCAATGTGTATGTTTAGGGGAAAAAGTGGGATAATGATAGTTTATCTAACCAAATCAAATCCTTCTTTCACCCTCTGAACATTAAGGAAGTAGGAACTGAGCTTACTCACTATGAAGGATCAAGCTACAGATTTCCTAGGTCCTTATTATGCTACCTGTGACTGAATGGATTCTTTGATTAGGTTTCTACAAGCTTATGGCATTCACAAAGCATGAAACCCTAATTATCAATTATACTGTAACATACTAGTTTTTGACACAGGTATTGACAAACAAATTATAGAAACACAAAGTAGAGGTCACAAAGAGTTAGTACCCAAAAATTAAGGGGCTATTAGACACGAGTGCCTGCTCTTTTGTCTTGAAAGTTTCTGATGATTGAAATCTATTGTATTAGGTATCAGAGGGTCTTCAAAGGTTTCAGATCTAGAATTAAATGCTCAGTTAGACTAGGGCGCCCACTCTTTTGTCCTAAATATTTCACGATGCTGAAATTTAAAGTTCTGCGATGACTATATTTGCAATGTCCATCTTTCTACTGCTCCTTTTCACCAAATCTTTTCGAATATGATCTACATATACAAAATGAGGAGAAAGATGGTTGTGGCTATATAGGAGCTTGCCTCAATCAAACCCCGTCTTTGGTATTTCTACCTCAACAATAGCCAATGATAAAGATCTACGAATGTGTGTGCTCATAGATCATATGTGTATGCAAAAAATGTAAAACCCTAGATGACTCAAGCATCAAGGAAAGATCAACACATTGCTTCACTCAAGGAAACAATGTAATAACATCACCTCAAGGAGATGGTTGCAATGAAGACTTGTAGAACAAGAAGGCAAGGTAACCATTATCCACAGAGGATTCCCAAGCTCAAGTTGGAGGCTTCAACCCTTCTCCTAATCGTACAAAGGGCATGACAAAGCCCTAGGAAGAGCAAGATAGACTCAAGATCTTGATGCCTAATCTCCATCGAATATCTCCATGATAGCAAATATCAATATCTTTAAAGAGCTTCAAAAAGATGTTGATCTTCAATAGCAAAAATGGTAGAGTTTTGGCATAGTAAGCTTGCATGTAGATTGTGTGTGATAAAATGATTTTCAATTCTCTTTAAATAACTAACCTTAGAAATTCAAATATTTGAAATACTATGTCAACATCACGTGAAAATCAAAATTTGAAATCAGAATCCTGAGGTGTATGGTGGGAGCTGACACCTCGCCAAAATTCAAAACTTAGAAAAATAGGGCAGGACAGGGGTGCAAGCACCCATGTCTAGGCCCTAATTTTTCCCTTAGGTCTACATTTAGGAGGTCAAGGATGTCCAAAATCCAAAGTTTGTTCTCAGGTTTAGTCATCAGTTACTTCAGAATATGACATTTCTTCAGTTAGATATAGGTCAATCAGGGTTTAGGTAGGCTAGAAATAAAAAGGGCAGGAGGTCACCAAAGGAGAGGATCTAACATATGCGAAATTGTGCCATTGCATGCAGAAGGACAATTTTTGAGACAACAGTGTAGATCAACCACATTCTTCTTTTCATGTTGGGTTTCCTCCCTTGAAAGCTCTTTCTCCTTTAAGCGGTCTGAGCGCCTACATGATTGAGTAGGGACTCTTTGTTTCTTCTTGGATCTGAGTGAAGAAGAGGATGATTTTCATTTCTTGGTGGGATTTGAAACAAAAGGGGATTCATAGGCAGTTTTAGGTGCTCTGGGCAGTGAGCTAGAAGCTACAGGCTGCAGTTTTTGTTTTGACTTTTTCTTTGTGCAGCTAGAAGTCTGTGATGATGCATGTTCTAGCAAGGGGGTTGAAACTAGTGAAACTGTAGGCATGGAAGAACTAGTAGGTTCTCCTATAGGATTATCAGGGTTTGGAGCTGGATGCTCCTCAGTAGTTGCATGACAATGGGTAGGTGAAGCTTCTAGGTGAGAAGAGGTTGTAGGTGCTCCCTCTTCTTCCCCTTTTTGTAAATTTTCTACCTGTGCCTCTTCTTCTTTCTCCATTTCAACCCTCAAAGATCCCTCATTAACATGATTAATTTCAAGAAAATATTCCCAAGAAATTTTAGGGTACTGAATAGATAAAAGTTCCTCTTTACTAATAACACCAGTAAACCATGATGAGATAATAAAGACTGACAATTTTTCCTTCTATATTTAGCAGGCATCCTTTTTAACAAATTGAACAAAAAAATTGAAACATTCACTACGCTTCCATGACGAAATGGCTCAAAAGTTTGAAATGCAAAGTATAAAGCAAAGATTGCCTCCCATCACAGGTAAGATATTTAATAATATAGGTAGCAACAGAGGCCCATAACCAGGGTAAAGAGAGTTGTTTGGTACCTTGATATGTAGATTCCATCCTTTCACTTGGTTGTATGAACTTGGCCCTTGTATAAATAGTGTCAACTCTTATAGGGAATTCTTCTCCAACTGCCCATAGCCCTATAACTTCAGCTATAGTAGCTACAGTCACGTCAACACATAAGCCTTTCATTGTAGCTTCCTCATTCTAGAATGTTCCCCCGAACTATTGGGTAATATCTTCATTATACTCTATTATCTTAAGAAAATATTCCAACCACCCCACCTGCTGAAAAATAGGCATGCAATCCCCATCAACTAATAATGTCAAGTGGATAGTAGGCTCTCTCTTGATCAGATCACCACCCATCATGATATCTCATGAAGACTCTCAATCCTCTATTCTCTGTCCAATTCTACTCGCCAAACCCTTATTACCAGTTGCTTCTACCAATTGCTAGTATGTTGGCTTGTATGTTATGCGACAGATGGTCATAATTATGTAGGGACTTAAGAAAATTGAATGTACATAAAATAATTCAGTATCCCCCAACTATAGGTTCATTTATCCTCAAATGAGAAGATAGGCTAGTGGTACGGAAGAACGGGTTGAAAGGATGTCGAAGTGATACAATATGTAAAAATAATGATATGTGAATTGTGAAAATCATAAAATAAGAAACAATAAATGTTAATTAAAGCAATAGCTAGATAAATACCTTTGAGGTGATGTCGAAATTGGAATTGATGCATAGAAAAATGATGGCATGGCTACTGGAGTTGATATGCTCGATGAACGAGCTAGAGCGAACCATAATAGTGTGATGGTGAAGAGTTGTACGAATGGAATGTGCAGTGGTTGTGTGACATGTAGCAGGGATGTATAGGCCAACAGAAGATGGACGCATGTAGATGCCATGAGAAAAATGTGTTGCAGGCAGTAGTGGCTACATGCACACAATCAAAATATGAAATGAATAGGTCCCATGTGCCTTGGCTACGGGTGTAGAAAATACAAGTCCCATGTGAATGATGATTGGTGACTGCGGGTGCAGCAAATACAGGTCCCATGAAACAATAGAGAGCCTTGGGCTATAGGTCCCTTCAATGAAGTGGCTAGCAGCCAAAGGAAAACTCAAGTGCATAATGGTAGCCGAATTCATGGAGCCTGAACTCTGATTAAATGATTTGGTGTGGAGGATCTCCTTGTTTGATTGCTTGGTGATGTGTTTTTTTTATGTTTTTATATTTTTTAAATATTTTTTTAATGATATTATGATTTTATTTATGTACAAAGTGTGCAGAAATCAAACCTGCTATGTAACTTCAGTCAAGTTGGTAGATTGATATGTTGCTAGAACATTGTGAACAATTGTTACTTGGCTACAGGCCTCACCTATGGCAGGAGGTTGTGGAACTTCGTCATCCATATTTTCCCTTAATTGTTGGAGGAATGCATCTTTACTTGAAGGCTTCTTATATAATTTCTATCTATGTCCATTAACCATCAGTGATAATCTATCTGGGTCAATCGTGGTTAATTGGACTGCACCATTTGGGAAAACTTCCTTGATCTCATAAGTGCCTAACCACCTAGTCTACAATTTTCCCTTATGATATTTATACCTGGAGTCATAGAGGAGTGCCCAATCACCTACCTAAAAGTCCTTGATTTTGATTTACTGATCATGCCATTTGATTCTCTGATTTTGTACTAATTTAGTGCATGATGAACTACTTGATGAACTGCTTCCATCCTTAATTCCTCCAAGGCATTAAGTTGGTGCAACCTTTCCTTTTGAGTTGATGACAGGTCCATCCCAAGTTGGACAATGGTTCTCAATGTTTTGTATTCAAACTCAATAGGAAGGACAACTTTCTTTCCATAAACTAGCTCATAAGGTGTGTACCCTGTAGTTGTCTTCCATGTAGTTCTATATGCCCAAACTACTTTAGAGAATCTTGATACCCAATCTTTCTTGTGTAATGCAACTGTCTTTGTCAATATAGCCTCAAGATCTCTATTGGTGACCTTAACTTGGCCGATTGACTATGGATGATAAGGAATGGACTTTTTATGTTTGATTTCATACTCCTAATTAAGGTTAGCAATCAGTGCGGATATAAACTGTGGTCCCTGATCTGTGACTATTTCCGTTGGGACACCATACCTTGTAAATATTTCCTCATACAGGAATGTAGCAACCTTACTATCTCTGGCTACTGTCAAAGCTTTCACCTCTACCCATTTTGTGAGATAATTAGTGCAAACAAGTATATATTCTTTGTTATTAGATGGTGGATCAATGGGTCCAATAAAATCAATGCTCCATTTGTCAAATGGTGTGACCACCAGTTGTGGTTTTAGAGGAATTTCATCACTTCTTGTAGGTTTGCCCATCCTTTGACAGTGGTCACATCTTCTTGTATAGAGAGCTGTATCTTTGTACAAGGTTGGCCAATAATATCCAGTATTCAAGATCTTGACTATTGTCCTCTTAGCTACAAAGTTTCCACCACAAGGTTCATCATGACATGCCTTGAGAATATCATATACTTCATCCTCTCTAATACACCTTCTCATGATATGATCAGGTCCTATATAGAAGAGGTACTCGGCTACCCAAGAATAGGGAAAGTTGCACTCCACTAGGTGGTGCCTCTCCCTTGGTGAGAGGTGTGGAGGTGTTTTCCCTATGACTAGATAATTTGCTATATCTACATACCAAGGAGTTTGTACAGTCAATGCAAATAAGTGCTCATCTAGAAGAGAATCATCAATGACTGGATCTTCATTACAAGTGTGGATCCTGGAGAGGAAATCAACAACAACATTGGCCTTCCCAGGCTTGTCCACAATGGTGATATCAAATTCTTGGAGTAGCAGTAACCATCTAACCAATTTACCACTTACCACCAGTTTGTTCATCATGTATCTTATTGCTACATGGTTAGTTTGAATGAAAAGTGATACAATATGTAAAAATAATGATGTGTGAATTGTGAAAGTCATAAAATAAGAAACAATAAATATTAATTAAAGCAATAGCTAGATAAATACCTTTGAGGTGATGTCGAAATTGGAATTGTTGCATGGAAAAATGATGGCATGGCTACTGGAGTTGATGTGCTCGATGAATGAGCTAGAGAAAATCATAATAATGTGATGGTGAAGAGTTGTGCGAATGAAATGTGCAATGGCTATGTGACATGTAGCAGGGAGGTATAGGCCAGCAGAAGATGGCGGCATGTAGATGCCATGAGAAAAAGGTGTTACAGGCAGTAGTGGCTGCATGCACGCAATCAGAACATGAAATGAATAGGTCCCATGTGCCTTGGCTACGGGTGTAGAAAATACAAGTCCCATGTGAATGATGATTGGTGACTGTGGGTACAACAAATACAGGTCCCATGAAACAATAGAGAGCCTTTGGCTACATGTCCCTTCAATGAAGTGTCTGGCGGCCAAAGGAAAACTCAAGTGTATAATGGTAGCTGAATTAATGGAGCCTGAACTCTGATTGAATGATTTGGTGTGGAGGATCTCCTTGTTTGATTCCTTGGTGATGTGTTTTTTTTTATGTTTTTATATTTTAAAAATATTTTTTTATGATATTATGATTTTATTTATGTACAAACTATGTAGAAATCAAACCTGCTATGTAACTTTAGTCAAGTTGGTAGATTGATCTGTTGTTGGAACATTGTGATCAACTGTTACTTGGATGCAAGCCTCACATGTGGCAGGAGGCTGTGGAACTTTGTCATCCATATTTTCCCTTAATTGTTGGAGGAATGCATCTTTACTCGAAGGCTTCTTATATAAATTCAATCTATGTCCATTAACCATCAGTGAGAATCTAACTGGGTCAATCATGGTTAATTAGACTGCACCATTTGGGAAAACTTCCTTGATCTCATAAGTGCCTAACCACCTAGTCTGCATTTTTCCCTTATGATATTTATACCTAGAATCATAGAGGAGTGCCCAATCACCTGCTTAAAAGTCCTTGATTTTGATATACTGATCATGCCATTTGATTCTCTGATTTTGTACTAATTCAGTGTGATGAACTGCTTCCATCCTTAATTCCTCCAAGGCATTAAGTTGGTGCAACCTTTCCTTTTGAGTTGATGACAGGTCCATCCCAAGTTGGACAATGGTTCTCAATGTTTTGTATTCAAACTCAATAGGAAGGACAACTTTCTTTCCAGAAACTAGCTCATAAGGTGTGTACCCTGTAATTGTCCTCCATGTAGTTCTAAATGCCCAAACTACTTTAGAGAGTCTTGCTACCCAATATTTCTTGTGTAATACAACTATCTTTGTCAATATAGCCTCAAGATATCTGTTAGTGACCTCAACTTGGCCATTTGACTATGGATGATAGGGAGTGAACTTTTTATGTCTGATTTCATACTCCTGAATAAGGCTAGCAATTAGTGTGGATATAAACTGTGGTACCTGATCTGTGACTATTTCTGTTGGGACACCATACCTTGTAAATATTTCCTCATATAGGATTGTAGCAACCTTACTGTCTCTGGCTACTATCAAAGCTTTCACCTCTACCCATTTTGTGAGATAATCAATGCAAGCAAGTATATATTTTTTGTTATTAGATGGTGGATCAATGTGTCCAATAAAATAAATGCTCCATTTGTCAGATGGTGACCACCAGTTGTGGTTTTAGAGAAATTTCATCACTTCTTGTAGGTTTTCTCATCCTTTGACAATGGTCACATCTTCTTGTATAGAGAGTTGTATCTTTGTGCAAGGTTGGCCAATAATATCCAGTATTCAAGATCTTGATTGTTGTCCTCTTAGCTGCAAAGTTTCCACCATAGGGTTCATCATGACATGCCTTGAGAATATCATATACTTCATCCTCTCTAATACACCTTCTCATGATATGATCAGGTCCTATATAGAAGAGGTACTTGGCTACCCAAGAATAGGGAAAGCTATGCTCCACTAGGTGGTGCCTCTCCCTTGGTGAGAGGTGTGGAGGTGTTTTCCCTATGACTAGATAATTTGATATATCTGCATACCAAGGAGTTTGTACAGTCAATGCAAATAAGTGCTCATCTGGAAAAGAATCATCAATGATTGAATCTTCATTACAAGTACGGAGCCTGGAGAGGAAGTCAACAACAACATTGGCCTTCCCAGGCTTGTCCACAATGGTGACATCAAATTCTTGGAGTAGCAGTAACCATCTAACCAATTTTCCACTTACCACCAATTAGTTCATCATGTATCTTATTGTTGCATGGTTAGTGTGAATGCAAATAGGACACCCAGTGATATAATGCCTGAACTTATTGATTGCACAAATAACAACTAACATTTCTTTCTCAGTGATAGTATAGTTAAGTTCAACACCTTATAGATTCTTGCTGATGTAGTAAATTGCATATTCCACATTCCCTTCTTTCTGTCCTAACACAGCCCCCACAAAAAGTTAGAAGCATCTATATGTATATGGAAAGGTACTGCCCAATTAGGTCCTCTGAGTACAAGTGTCTTTGTTAATGACTCTTTGAGATTGTCAAAGGATGACTAACAGTCAGTTGTCCAATTAAATTATGCATCTTTAGAGAGTAAGACAAACAAAGGGGCAACAATCTTACTGACGTCCTTTTTAAATCTTCTATAATACCCTACATGACCTAGAAAGCTTCTGACATCTTTCTGTTTTTGACTAACATGCAATGTTGAAATGATTTCAATTTTGTGTGGATCCAGTTGAATGCCTGCTTTGGACACAAAGTGACCAAGAAGTACTCCTTGCATAATCATGCAACATTTTTCATGATTAAGGGACAAGTTATGATCTTGACATTTCTGTAGTACTTTTTCAAGGTTTTTCAGGGCCTCCTCATAAGACTCCATAAGTGGTGAAATCACCCATATATACTTCCATAGAGTCATGGGCAAGGTTAGCAAAGATGCTTGAAATAACCCTCTAAAATGTGGCAAGTGCATTACAGAGTCCAAATGGAAGGATATAATAGGCATATGTCCCCCAGGAGCATGTGAATGTGGTCTTATCCTCGTCCCCAGGGGTTATCTTGATCTGGTTATATCCACTGAATCCATCAAGGAAAGAAAAATACATTTTCCTAGCCAAGGAGTCTAGGACCTAGTCAATGAAAGGAAGAGGGAAATGATAATTCCTAGTGGTAGTATTTATTTCTCTATAGTCTACACAAACTCACCACATACCTCCTTTCTTTGGTACTATTAGTAGTGGAGATACCCATTGGCTATCTGATATTGGATATATGAATCCTGGATCCAACAATTTTTGCAAGTCATTCTTCACTATGTCTCTTACTATAGGGTTCATCCTTCTTTGAGGTTGCCTAACTAGCCTGTACCCCTCATTAATTTATATCCTATGCATGTAGAGATTAGGGTCAATGCCCTTCATATCATGATAGTTCCAGACAAATGTTGTTTTGTGGGTTTGCATCATTTTTATCAGTTCAATCTTCTAGACAAATGTCAATTTATTGTTGATGTTAAGTGTCCTGCCTGGTGGAATGTCAATAGGTGTTGCCATGGCCATTACAAAGGCAATATCCAATCCTGATAAGTTGAGGCTAAAACTATGAGGCAACAAATGATGAAATATACTACTGGTGGAAGCATAGGCTAGAGTGTTGATTATAGGCAAAATATTGTGCAGTGGGTAGGATAGACATTAGACATGGGTCTTGCTACATGTCTGTTCCATAATTATTTGTATGACATTGGAAAGCACTTCATCTTCATCCTGGATAGCCAATAGTCAGCCTTGTTCAATTGTCATTAATGTTTGAAGAGAATATTTGTCAGTATCCCTTAGGTCCAACCAGATAGTTTGCTCCATATCAACAAAAGATTGTGCAGGTGGATAAAGGACCAATTTTTTTGTTATATTCCCATTGGAAATTATCATATTCCCTGACCAACATCCTATGAAGGCATCTGTTGTTGCCAACCAAGGTCTCCCTAGGATGAGTGGATATCCTCCTAGGCTAGCCTTGGGCTGCAAGACCATAAAGTTTGCAGGGTATTCCCATGAATCTAATGTAGTTACAAGATCTTCAATAACCCCTTCTGGTTTGATAGTGGATCTATCTTCCAACTAGAGTACTATGGGAGTAGGTCTAAGGTTATCTAACTAAAGGTTATTCATTGTTTCCTTTGTCATTACAGTGATGGATGCACCTAGGTCAATCAAGGTGTTTTTGATAAGGGTTCCATTGATGTTTACATCAACCACAGGGCTTCCAGGATCTGCATACTTTGGTACAACCAAGTTACCTAACATGATATCAGCAAGTTGTCCTATAACATGTACTATCTGATGATCTTTTATTTTCCTTCCTAGTTTCTTAAGGCATAATTCCCTTATAACCTTGGCATATATGGGTACATCCTTGATGGCTTGGATGAGGGAAATTTTAACACAATTTTTTTTTATTTGCCTCATAAAATCAAAATTAGGCTCAAATGGAGTTGGTAGAAGGTGCATTTTTAATCTCTCTGGAAATGGAGGGCTCTTGGTGATGGTTTATTCCTATGGAGAGATTTGCTCAAAAGGTTTCTGTTGGTTATTTAGATGGTTGTTAGTGACGGAGGGTTGCTCCTCGTCAGGAAGTTCTATGATGAGTGGAGATGGAGGTATAGCAAGCATTTTTCCTGTGCGTAGATGCACGTCACTAACTTCAACTGTATAGGTTGGGTATTGGATGGCCTCATTAGCATATGCATGTTGAATAGGCTTCTTGTTAGGGTTAGGTGTAGGTTGGGCTGGCAATTGAGTGTTTCTAGGTAGGATAGGAGTAGGTGAAGCTACATTTGGTGTGAGGGCAGGTTGCTGAGTCAGGGCTTGCTGTGGCTATGGGTAGTTCATATTTAGATTTTTCTAAGCTTGGTTCCCACACCACTATTATGGCCAAGGGTTTTGATTAGCTTGCCATTGTGGATTATAATTTGATGGTTGGAATGGCTGTTGTGGCCATACCCCCTGTTGTTGGGTCGAACTGGGTGGCATGGTTGCCCATTGCTATTTTAGTAGGTTGTACCAAGGTGTATTGTTCCAATTATGGATATTTGAAGCAGATGATGCAAATGACATGGGATTGGTTAAGGGGTCCTGAGGCATACCTTGTCTTTGTTGCCATGGTTTCCATTATGTAATCTAAAACACTTGAACTTCTTCATCTTCGATAGCTCAGAAATCTTCTCTCTCTTTCTTTCCCTCTGAAATACTAGCAATACCCTTACATCAACAATTGGCCTTCTTCTATCGACAATGTGGATAGTATTCACTCAACACTACCTCTTATGCCTCTTGTTTCTTCTTTATGTGCAGAGTGTCCAGTTGTGTTGCCAAATGGCTTATGATATCCTCTTTCATGTTTGATAGTAGATTGCTGAGCTCTACTTTGGAGACTCCAGTGGATGATTTACTTGAAGTCAGGGTTCTCAAACCTCTATTTTTCTTCAAGGTAGAGCGTGAATAGTTTATGTAGATTTGACAAGTTTCATTGAATCTGAGTTGAGATATATCCCCTGCTCTAATTAAATTTAGTGCATCCATGCATTCTTTGCTCACACCTCTTAGGAAGACCAACTTGAGTGACTCTGGAGAGAGCTTGTTATGTCTTGACTTCTTGAGGCAAAACTAAAATCTCTCAACATAATCTTCCAAGGGTTCATCTTCCTTTTGTGACATCCTAAAGATGTCATCCCCTTTCATATCTCTGCAATAACAATAATCCTGATATTTTTGTAGAAACTTCTCCTTCATGGTAGCCCAAGTAGTTTTTGAATTTTCGTCTAGTCTCATAAACTATCGTAATGCAACATCCTTAAGGGTGAATGGGAAGAGATTGAGTCTGTATGCATCTATAGTGTAATCATAACTCCTATAGAGTACATCAAACTTAATGAGAAAGGTATCTGGGTCTTTAGTGATTATCCCATGAAAGTTTGGTAGGGCTGAAGGAGGGATGGTTTTCAAGTGTCAACTCTCTCCTCATTTGTAATAGGAAAGGTGAAGGTAACTAGTTTAGCTGGGTTTTCTACCGCTTCTTCTGCCATCGTGCCTTCATTCCAACTTGCAATATCCTCAAAATCCTCAGTGTTCTCCAGACCAAGGGATAATTCAAAGTGTTCTTCTTCTATTAAACTGGTTGGAAGAAACCTCCCTCTATGGTCTCTTGGGTGCCGCATACAATGATGTATAAGCTAATGGATCTATTCCTGCACTATCTTAGTGGATAGTTTGGAGATAGATTGAATATCTAAGTGATGCTAAATGCTAAAAAATACTATATCCTAGTAAAATAAGTACAAGCATAACTCAAAATGAGCTCAGAAACTCTAAACCTTAGCACCATCCCCGGTAATGGCACCAAAAATGTTGAACTCCATTATTAACCAATACATTGATGCAGAAAGAGCATGCACACTGCTCAAGGGACCAACAGATCCTATATCAAGCAACCTACTGGTTATATAATGTGTTACATTTACATTGTCAAACTAAGGAATCATACTCTTCTTGGATGATGCTTGTACTATGTGTACAGTTAAGGATTTCTAATTTTTAATCTAGAAGTTGTGTAAAGGAATAAACTAGCTGAAGGAAACACAATTCTAATTTCAAGAATTGACAATACTCTAAGTAAGCAGGACTAGTAGGAAATAACTAATGCTTATTCAAGCAACTGTAATAAAATGGTCTTATGTGACTCCAGATAAAAGAGTAGCTAATAGGGGGTTTAGTGATCACCTTGACTTAACAACACAGATTATCAAAGTCTAACTAATTCATACAACACAACTCATTACAACATGCATTAATCATATATATATAAACATATAATATAAACTAACATATGAATTGATTGGAGAGACACAGTACCTCAAGTGGCCCTTGCTTGAGTGATTGTGATTCCACAAAATCTAACTAAATCTTTACTTTATCTTTGAAACCATTAACTAAACTCAAAACATGTGTTTTTTTATTGAATGCTGAAGAGAAAAGTACAATAAGGAAATTTGATAATACAATCTCTGTCTAACTTCTTGTATACAGAAAATCTAATCCATATATAGATAGGACCAACCTTGCCTATTTGAACAAAACTATTGAACAATAAATACTATAACTGTCCATTATCCAACAACGTAGGAAGAGGACTTTATTACAAAGCAAACTAGGAATAGGAAACTAAACTACCATGAAGGTAGTATAGATGGTACAATCCTACTATAACTTTCTCTAGTCTTTATGAAGAACAATCAAGACTAGAAATAGAACATGGAGAATGATCTAAGATTCCTTCGTTATTCATGACTGCATCATCTGTCGAAGGATAATTGTCAAAGAGTGGAGAGTTATGGATGATTCATCCCAATTAATTTAGGGTCTTCTTCATTTGGCTGCATGTGCCTGTATTGTTTATTGTGGATATCAACACCTCCTTTACTATGGGTTGCCTAATGGTCTTCATGAAATGTAACCACGTTCTTGCTGCATGAGGGGTTAGTACATCACATGATATTTATACATCACAATTACTAAAATTAACATAAAGTACCATCATCTTTCATGAACAATCAACCATTCACACATAATCAATAATCAACATATTATATACCCATCTTCATGCTTTCAATGTCTCAGGGATGATTATAGACATAAATAGTATATATAAAAGTCTAGGAATGTCTTAGGAATATGTACTTAAAGTAAGAGAAACATGACAAAACATGGCCTCATCAATTGGTCTTAGCGTTCCAGGCCACCCTCTACCTCTTCTCATGGGCATGATGGTTCTGGATGGCCTAACTCAGGAAAGTTTTCTCACTTGTAGCTTGCCATCTCTCTGGTTCATGCTCAGTATCCCTCAGAGGATACTCCTGAAGAAGAAGACACTCTCATTGGTTGGTCTCCTATTAATGATATTGTCCCTAGAGATGTGCGGGGAATCCTAATGATTAGGATCCGGTATCTACTAGTGTTGCTTTAGCATCTTAGTGTTGTTTGGGCTCAACCCTATTTTATGTTGTCTTTATTTTGGACTATGTCCAATCAAACTATGTGGGTGTGTCATTATAACACCCTAACCTTTTTTGTGAATATTGTACTATTATTTCTTTAATATAAAGTTACATAGGAAGTATTCATCAAAGAAATACATATCAAATATTTTTATATGAAATGATATTTTATAGGATATGATTATTTTTTAGGGACATGATCACATAATCATGTGTTAAATTTATAATTGTCTTGTGATAGCTGATTGAGATTGATATGAAGTTATAACATATTTTCTTAACTTAGTTTTTTCATTTTTAAGTTCCATCAAGTATTAAAAATATCAAATATTTTTATATGAAATGATATTTATAGGATATGATAATTTTGTAGGTATGGCACCACCAAGGACAAATTTTGAAAATGAGGAGCAACAAAGAGCATATCAAAGGGAATATTAGAGATGATGAAGAGAACAAATGATAGATGCAGAAAGAGAGGAAGAAATATTTTTTCAAAATGATATTAATAGACAATGAAATGCTAGACATAGGGTTGAATTGTCAACTGAAGAACAAAGACTAAAATTATTAGAAGATAAATTATGTGATGTATTTATTTCAAATATGTTTCAAGAATATGAAATGATGTAGTTTCTTAGTTTCTATCATATGTATAGTACTTTACTATGATTTTTAAAACATTATTTATGTCTCCTTTATCTTCTCTGAAGTTATTGGTCTATTATTACTCAAACATAAATGAATAAATCATTATAAGAATTACTTATTCTCATCTCCTTTGCATGTAGTTGATTTTGTAGTTACAATTCTTCAACTAACAATTCAACCCTATATATCTAGTATTCATTGTTTATTATTATTGTTTTGACGAATTCTTTCTCCCTCTCTTTTTGTATCTATCATTTATTCTCTTTGTTGTCTCTAGTATTCCCTTTGATATGCTCTTTGTTGCTTCTCATTTTCAAAATTCATCCTTAGTGTTGCCATACCTACAAAATTATCATATCCTATAAAATATCATCTGGTATAAAAGTACTTGATATTTTAAATACTTTATGGAACTTAAAAATGAAAAACCCAAGTTAAGAAAATATGTTATAGTTTCATATCAATCTTAATCACCTATCACATGACAGTTATAAATTCAACACTTGATTGTGTGATCATGTCCATTTTTGATGTAGATTTAATTTTTACCATCTTAGAAGTAAAGCAAATCATACTATAGAGTTCAAAGATAGTGATTTAGTTAAGGTGTTTTTAAAGTAAAATGTCATTTATACACATAAAATCTAAATAAAATTATTAACCCATTTCTACATCCTTTAAGATAATTATTTTCTCTTAGTAATTATTTTTTAGAACAATCTATGAGATAACAACACCTATTGTTATAATTTAATTAAGCATAACATTATTTTTTACGTTCATCTTAATTAAACCATGAGTTTTTTTTCATTGTTTTCTTTCTTTATTAGAGAATCCTAATGTTATAGAGTACCAACTAATCTCTCCATACATCTTAAATAGAAAGTAATTTTTTTTAGAAAAAAATAAAAATACAAATTTGTTGATTAATATTTCGAAATTCCTACCACTCATAAAAAATCTATTCAATTTAATATTTAATGAAAAGAGGAAGGAAAACACCCAATAAGGGGTAGTGATTAGAGGATTAGAGAAGTACGAATGAGAGGAAAGGGTGGTGAAAGATCATAATTGAAAGGGGTTGCCTCTTGGTGTTGCCAGTTGGATGACAGTTGCTCACGTGTGTTGGCATTCATGGAAGATTAAATATATTTGTGTGAGGGACGAGTTGGAGTGTGTGTTGTGGTTTTTTCTTGGATGCGTGTCATTTGTTGAGATACAAGGTGCTTTGATATTAGTTGATCATGGACTCCGCTGCAAGTAAGAGATGTCTGGGCGGGCTCATGATCAATAGAGAGGGAGGTAAAAGGAAGAATTTGATGCCTTCTTCCAAGCGAAGGAAATGTAGGGTGATAGGGGAGGAAGCTGTTGTGGAATTCATTGATTTTGTGGATAAAGAAATTGAAAGTCCTGGTCTGTGGTGTTGGATGCTGAGGGTTTGGGAGGTGGCAAAGGATTTGAATGGAAAACTAGAAACAAGTCTTTGTTCGGCTATGTTTAGGTTTCTACTTGACCCTAGATACACCAGGGGGCAATGGAATTCATTTGATGTAGCTTAGAGCTTGGCTTGTGCATCTATGATGTCTATGGTGGCTTGCTCTTACTTGATGCATGATGATGTGGGGGACATGGTTCAATAGGTGGATGCATTCCATGACTGTGTTGTGGCTCATTTACATGGGATAAAAAAGTGATAGATTTTTCTGCAACTAGCAGTAGAGGAAATGGTGAAGAAGTTGATAATTGAGCCCCCAGAGGCTGTAATCCCAATTTTTTTCAGAATGCTATGACACAGAGGATGACATCAAGGTGGAGAAAGAAACCACAAAGAAGGATAATTTGGTAGGCCATGATTGTAATGTTGATTGTGGTGGGTCATTGGGGCCTATGTAATTTGCCCTGACCCCAAGTTTAAGATACAAATTATATGTTTCTTTTGATTCTATGAACAATAGTTTGCGTAGGGTTAGTAGTATGGAGGCGTAGCCATTTTTTATGTTATGATAGTAGTAGTTGATATGTTATTCTCTTTTGAAACCTCACCAATAGTCAATAATATATGCTCAATTTTTTTTTGCTAAATATATGCACCCTTGGGAGATGCTCTCTTTATATCAAGCTTAACCAGAAAATTAACATAGTCTGAAAAAGTTTTACATCCATCCCATGTAGAAGGATTTTACCAACACATAACCATCCTTAGCTTACTGTATAATCTATCCTATTTACAAACTTTCCACCTATTCCATAGTGATATTTCTATCTATAAACTAAAATAGTCTATATTCTAAACAAAAAGACTTAAAATCATTAAAATCTTTTCATATTCCTTATTGAATCCTCCACTCCCCAACAACATCTTTGGCCTTTGGTTGGACCCTCTACACCCTGCAAGCCCACAACTTGTTTCAGAAAACTCACCGCGTTCTCCACTTTTTGCCACCTATGCATTTCTCCACCTTTCCTTTCCAACTGTATAAATGACACCCACTTAACAATCACTCCATCCTGTTTCACTTTAATGAAATCCTCTAGCCGCGGTATCCCATTGCTGTATCTGGCTATGTCTAGCACCTCCTCCAATCCTCTGAGAAGGTTTTCTTTAATGAAATCTCTCACCATTAATTCAATGTCACCTTTGGATTCTCCTGCATCCAACATTGTTGCAATAAAAATTGATGACACGTTTGTGTTAACCCTGTATTTGTGCTTTGTCACCAAAAACTCATCACTTAGAACCCATTGAAAAGCAAGCATCAAAATACCATTCTTGGTTTTAAAGACCGACTAAAGTCTCTTCTCTATAACTAAGCCAAGGAAAATCATTTGTCGCTGAGGGCAGGAAATGCAAACAGGCGTGTCCATGACTCTGTGGAATTAGTAAATGCAACCAAATGCTAGCATAAGCTGAATAAAACTACTTGCCAAGTCACTTGCTTCTCGTAGCCTGCCAAACAGTATTGGTAATAAATATAGCATCATGACAATGCCTCAAGCATACCATCTCAGGTGGAAACCAACTCCTCCCCTTCCAAATAATGACTACTCTATATTATTGATCTCGACCACCTCTACCACTAAGACCTCATTTTTATTGACTATCAAGTTGGCTAGGCTATCTACCTCTCCATTCGCTTCTCTATAAATGTGGTTAATGGTATAATCTTCTAAATTTTTCATTAGCTCTAATATTTGATCTAGTATAGCCTTATATTTCCAACAATGTATTGATTTAACCCTAACTGCATTAATAACTAGAAGTGAATCACCTTCAATAGCTAATTTTTGAATACCAAGATTCTTACATAAATCAAAGAACAATGTCAGCTAGATTGTATTGATTCCTTGGTTGAATGTGGATTACTTCTCAATAGTGAACAACCATAGTTGTCAAGGATGCCATGATGATTGATGATATGCACAAAGTACTCAATGGATTCAATATGCATGAGATAATAATATGGATGCTATATGATTGTGTGGGATTCAATGGAATGAGGTGAGAGAGTGTATATATAGCTCCCAACTAAGATTGATCAACGGTGGAGATTAGGTGGCTATGTGAACGGTTGAGATTAAACAAGGGACTTGGATGAAGGTGTACAAGACATGGACAAATTTGGGTGTCTACATTTTTTCCCTCTTTGAGATGATGTTCGAGATGACTTGTAGACCAATCAAAAGAGCTTTGAATTCTACCTTGTTATTAGTTGAATTGAAGAGTCTTTTAGAAACTTTTCTAAAAACTTTTACCTCCCAATTTATAACGGTGCCCCCTGCCCCTGATGGACCGGTTTGCCTTTCAAGGCCTCATCAAAATTTAGTTTAAACCATCCCTTTTCATTAGGAGGATTCCATTTCGCCTCCTTCCTTGCTAAGAGGGTTTTAACTCCCTCACCCCCATTAACAGGGCGAATTTTTATTGCCTTCCAATTCTTCCTCATATGAATGTCCCAAGTAGAAAAAAATTTTCATTTTAGAGAAGATTCATTTCTACTACTAACAACCTCTACAATAGCAATTTCCAATTTGTTTTCAAAAGAAGCCAATACCATCTCTTTATCCTGAAAAATTCTTCTATTACATTCTTTCCATATTTAACAAATTACTAAGGAGGGACTAATAATCCACAAACTATGAAAAGAATCATGCCTCTTTATCCTCGGTCATGCTTTGAATAGAGAAGAGATATCTTTGGGTAAGTTTCCCACCCAACCTAGTTTGGCACAAAGCCAAACCCAACACTTTTGTGCAAACTGACATTCCAAAAAAGGTGATCTACTATTTCTTCAAAGGTCATGCATAAATAACATCTTGAGGGACCTTCATACCCCAAATTTTTAAACTTCTCTATAGTCAAAATTTTCTTTTGTAATGTTTCCCAAGTGAAAACCCCTACCTTAGGAAGACATAGTTTATTCCAACAAAGATCTATAGGAATATCTGAAACCCCTAAACTACCAACTTCCACCTTATATCCATCCTTTACTGAATTATCCCTTGTCCCTGAACAATTCCATATGATGTAATCTTCCCCTTTTGACAACCCAATTTTCCTATCTACTAATATTCTTTCCAAGTCACTAACTTCATTCTCAAATACCTCATCCAATTCCACCTTTTTCCAATTCCAAACTGTGATCCCATCTTGCTCTAAGGTAACCGAATAATCTACCAAAAACCTACCCCATTTGGCTTTTAAAATTTGTTAGATGTTATTGAAATTTCCCATCTTATCTATGATGGGGAATCCTCCCTAGGAATCTTCCCAAAAGAGGACCTTCCTACCATTTCTAACATCCCAAGTAGTATGTTTTGTTATGATAGACCTGCAATCTATTAGAATGTTCCAAAGACTTGACCCTTTCATTGGATTCTAGATTGTTAGGATCCTCTCCCTCTCTTCTAAATCCAAATATTTATTCTGAAATATATTTACCCATTTCAATTTTGATTTAAAATAGATATTCCAGATGAGTTTCCACCCTAAAGCTTTGTTTTGAGCTATTTGATCCCTCAGACCTACTCTACCTTCTAATTTCAATTTACAAATGGAATCCCATGCTATTAAAGGGATTTTTTTCTTTTGACACTCCCTACGAGAAAAAACTTTCTCATTATCTGACTCAACTTGTGGTTCACTTCAATTGGAAGTTTTAGGAGTGACATAAAATGATGGGAATGGCCGAGATAACTGCTTTTAACATCACAATTATTCTTGACCAAGACAACCACCTGCTCTTCGATGAAGACATCTTGGCTGGATATTTTTCTAACAATGGGTCCTAGAGTTTTGATTTGTAACATCCTTGAAAAAGAGGGAAGCCTATATACTTACTTGGGAGCATTCCTTTATTGAAGTCCATAATCTTAAGGATTTCCTTCTATTTTTTGGCTCTGTGAAGAAGTAGACTTCTGATTTATTATCATTGACCTCTTGTCCCAATGCCTGAGCATATACTTCCAAAATATTTTTAATGACCACCACTTCCCTCCTCTTTGCCTCTCCAAAAAGCATCGTGTCATCAACAAATTGTTGATGAGTAACCAAAGAAATATTTTTGGAGACTGAAATTACAACCCAATTTCCTAATATTACTTCTTGACTAATTGCTCTACCCAATGCTTTTTCCATTAAAATGAACAAGAAAGGTGAGAGGGGATCTCCTTGCCTTAAACCCCTTGAAGCTTTAAAGAATCCATGAGTGCTACGATTTACAATCACTGAAATTTGGAGCTAGATGAATAACAAATTAATCCAGCTGAGATCAAAACCAAATCCTTTGAGCATTTTCATAAGCACCAATCCACTCTGTAATGCACCTTTTTGATATCTAGTTTGATTAACATTCTACTTTTTTTATTCATGCTAACAATATGCATTACTACTTGGGCTACAATAGCATCATCCAAAATCGATCTGCCTGGCACAAAACCACTTTGTTCTTCAACAATAATTTATGGAAGAGTTATTTTCAGCCTATTTGCAACTGCCTTAGAGAAGATTTTGTATATTGTGTTTCATAACGATATAGGTCTATAATCTTCAAAGGACAAGGCTAGTTCTTTCTTTGGAATAAGAACTATAAAAGTATTGTTTAGTTCTTTGATCAATTTCACTTTCTTTCTTAACTCTTCTATTGCTTCCACTATATCTTTACCAATTATTTGCCAGTACGTTTGGAAGAAACTCATAGGAAATCCATCGAGACTTGGGGATTTATTTGGATGGAGTTGTATGATTGCCACTTTAATTTCTTCTGTTAAAAATTCCTTCATCAACATTCTATTCTAGTCTTATTTCACCAATTTAGGGATGTTTTTGAGCAATTGATCTTGAAAAGGAACATCTGATCCCTCCCAATTATTCAACAAATTCTTAAAGAAATTAATTGCCTCATCCTTGATACACTCTTCTTTATCTATGATAGAACCATCTTTTTTTTTATTTTTGATATTTTATTCTTAATTCTTCTGACTTTGACTGAGTTGTGAAAGAATTTTGAGTTTTTATCTCCTTCTGTAAGCCAAACTTCCCTCGACTTCTATCTCTAGAAGATCTCTTCCCTTGAAAGGATATCTGAATATTCACTAAGCAACTCTTTCTCTTTATTGAAACTATTTTCATCCATACCTCTAGCAAAAATTTCCTCATTCGATTCTTCCATTTCTTTCTAACCTCTTTTTTTCTTCAAAGATATCCTTGAAAGTTTCTTTGTTCCATTTATTTATATTTTCTTTAACATGTCTAAGTTTACAAAATAAAGAAAACATCTTTGACCCTTTTATCTCCTTCTCTTTCCACCGTTCTCCTATTTTGACAAGAAAGGTTAGATATCTAAAACACATATTTTCAAACTTGAAAGGGCTCCTAACTGGTTTTAGATCTTCCAAAATTTCTAATTGAATTGGGAAATGGTCTGAACTTGAATAGGGTATCAAATTGCTCTCACAATTATATTGAAAATTTCCTAAATCTCCTTTCCATATTAATCTATCTAACTTCTCTGCGATATTACTAAAACCCAAATACCTATTGGTCCAAGTAAATTTTCCATTCTTCATCAGAATGTCATGCAAACTATTTCTTCTCACAAAGTCTAAAAAATCTAATTGGGACTAAGACTTATTTTTTACCCCCCCAATTTGTCTTCATCAGCCAATATTGGCATTGAAATCACCCCTAATACTAAGGGGAGATCTGTAAAAGATTCTATTAAGGTATCTAATTTTATCCACACTCTCTTCTTAAGTAATGCTATATTTGGTCCATAAACATTTATCAATATGAATTGACAACTCAAACTAAGAAGAGAAACTTTGCTTACCAGCCAATGTTTTGAGCTACTAAGAAAGTGTAAAGCAACATTCTCCGGGTGCTAGAAATTTGCAATCCCACCTGAAGCTCCATCTAAAATTACAAAATCACCATTCCATATTTTCAATTTTCTTTTCTAATCTATGCTTCTCTATTATCCATCATTGTTTCTTGAATCATGAATATATCTTCTCTTGATATATCCATCTGACGCTTTACCAAGTGCTTTTAGTTAGGGGTGTTAAGACCCATAACATTCCAAGATTATATCCTCATGACTCATTGGAAAGGGGAACTCCCTTCCCAGATCTTAGCATCATATTTATTTTCATCTAACCCTCAGCATCTCCTTCGTTTAACAACTATTCTTTGTTAGACTTTCTCCCCTTTCTTTTAGAACCTCCAATATCTAGTTTATCCTTCTTGCTCTCTGTTTGACATAAACCTAATTGATCCATATTTAGATATTATTTCTCCTATGATAGTTATGTTTCTTTTTCTTCTAAAGCCTTAATAAAAGCAAGATCCTCCACACTCTCTGTGTTCACCAGTGAATATGTTTTTGTTTCTATTTCTTCAATCTTCCTATTTGTTTCTTGGTCTTTTTTTTCTATACTTGAAGGCTTTATTAAGTTCTCTTCTGCAAGACCAAACAATTTCAAAGCTAATTCAATAGTACTTTTTTTATCATTGTCATCCTTCTCTTCTTGTCTGGAGTCTTCATTATCTTTTTCTTTTGTTTCTTCCCTTGGATCTTTTATCTGTTCTTCCTGGCTAGGCTCTTTTATTTCTCCTTCTTCCTCCTCATCTAGATCAACCCTATTTGAAACCTCAGCTTCTTGCTCTAATTCCTCTCTATCAATTTTCTTAGATCTTTCATCTGCAAAAGGTAAAGAAGGCCCTTCAATCTCTATCTTCTAGTACCATTCACTATTTTCTGAATTTATTTCAATTCTATTTGGAATGACTACAACCAAATTTATATTAACACTGATCCTTGCATAGATGCCAAAAAATCCTTTAGTAGTAGATTCATCCACTTTAATAAAATCCCCTAAACAATTACCAACCTCCTTTAGAATATCTTCCTCCCAATATTCTGCGGGAAGATTGTATAATCTAACCCACATTGGTGTAATTTGAATATTATGATTCAATGGATTAAAATTAGGTTCCAATTCTTTTATATATATGCCCACCCCATCCATGATCCAAGGACCTCCCTGTATATTGCAATATTTTTTCTCCTTAGAATCACAAATTACTAAAAAGAAGCCTTTGGGCAAATTTCTAACAGTCACTGATTCCCCCCATTTTGATTTACACCATTTTCTTATTCTTGCCCAAATTGGCCACAAATTGGCCCATTAAATATTATAAAGGCTTTTTCTTTTAGAATTTCAATAGAAGAATCTAAAGATTTAGAATGAGACAATTTCAAAGTTTTTTGAGATTTTTTCTCCCCTAATGGTATTCTATTAACTCCCAAAACAAAGTCATGGATTTTATCCTCTTTATTCTTTTCTATTTAGAATTTGAACAAAAGAATCTAAAGATTTAGAATGAGACAGTTTCAAAGTTTTCTGAGATTTTTTCTCCCCTAACGGTATTCTATTAACTCCCAAAACAAAGTCAGAGATTTTATCCTCTTTATTATTTTATATCTCAAATTCTGCAGAAGATTTTTGAAAAAAGAAAACTTCCTTACCCTTTTCCTCTCTGAGTTGTCCTCTTTGTCTATTAATCTCCCATGCTATTTGTCTTTTTGGTTCCCAAATATGGCCTTCTCCCTTCTTTGACCCATAGAAAGTGTGATTTCTATTAGGGACTCCAATCCCTTTCAAAATATTTTCCTTGTCTTTCATAATCTTCTATGTATCTACTTGAAGTTCTCACATCTCCATTTCGGCTACCTCCTACTCCTTCCCTGAAAGGTCAACGGTCTCTACTCATCGATGCCATCTTTTTTATTATTTTTTATAAACATAATATATGCTCAAATTTTGGACACAATGTTTGGTCTTCTTTTTTATGGTTCCTAGACCTAAACCAGGTTATATCAACCAAAAATAAAGAGGAAGGAAACAAATCACAATAAAGAACTCTAATAATTTTTAAAAGCTCATATCAATGTAAGTTTTATGGTTATCATGGCTTCTAATCTTATAAGTTTTTGCCTTATATGTTTTATTCAATTCATTTATTGACTTACTACTAATAAATATGTCCTTCCAAATCTAATTTTCTTTTCCTTTAAAATCAAGTAGTTAAACACAACATGCAATACTAGTAAATACACCTGTTAGAAAATCTAGTGTGATATATTTTCAATGTAAGAAATTTAAAATAATTCACTAATTATGAATAAAAATTCAAGCCAATACTTTGTTAAATATGACTTTGATCATTAAAAAGAAAAAATTAAACACAAAATTATTAGGAATGGTCATTCAACAATATTTTGGTGATAATAAGTTACATGAAATTCATCTGTAGGCCAAACCCACATTACTTGGAGGGCTCAACAAAACATCAAATGTTGCTACTATACAATAAAACTAAAAGTAAAAATTAATCTACAAACATTTAAAAAATGTTTACCTTTCCTAATTATTTGTTGTTTCCAATTCAGTTTTTTAGAATTTATTTTTCCCATCTTGTGCGCTCATTTTTTATTTTCTTTGATTTGGTTTCTTTTGTTTTTTGATTTTGTGTAATTTTTGATATTAATAACCTACAAACTAGGGTGCAGGTCCCTATAACAAAAACCTAAAGGGTAGAAAAACATACCACAGGCCACCAACAACACTAAAATAATAGATTAACAAAAGCAGTACATAATAGAATAAGCATATACCAAAGCTAGGAAACTAAACAAAACGGAAGCCTAATTAAGCAATTCTTTCTAGTCATCATTCAAAAAATTCATCAGCTCCTCCTTGCTCACTTTTGTCGCCTCCTTGTCAGCATGTTGTTCCATCTAAAGAATAGTGAAAGTGGTGGCCACCCTGTGAATGACCTTCAAGCAAACTCTAGACAACACCTTAAATTTGGTCTCCATAGACCCGAGCCGGGACTTGACCTCCCCAAGATCCTACATAATCTGGTTGTTAAAGTTACCTCCTTTGGCACTTTCCACCTCCTTTTTAGGAGTCTCAAGAATCTCCACCTCATCTTGCTCGGTGTCATAAAATGAATTGTTCATGGAGTCAAAATGGCTGGCTCCCTCCTGAGTTTGAATAGGGGTAGTTTTATGTTCTATTTGCATTGTTTTTATTTTTATGTCAACTCTACTTTAGTTTTGTTAGTTATATAATTCATTAAATTTAGTTCTATTAGTTTTACAATAAAATGTCGACCATGTATTTAGAAAAAGATTTAAACAAACCATCAAATGTTTCTATGATACATTAAAAACTAAAATTAAAAAATAATCTGCAAACATTTAAAAAATGCTTACCTTTTCTAATTATTTGTTGCTTCCAATTTGGCTTTTTCGAATTTACTTTTCCCATCTTCTCGGTTTTTTTATTTATTTGATTTGTTTTTTTTGTGTATTTATATGTTCTATTTGCATTATTTTTATTATTATTTTGGTTATACTTTAGTATTGTTAGTTATATAATTCATTAAATTTAGCCATGTATTTTTTAGAAAATAAGATTTAAACACACTCACAACATGAGGCATTTTTATGCATTGTATAACTTAGCGTAATTAAAATAGTTTAGAGTTGTAATGGGAAGAACACCATCTTTAGAAAAAATATCTTGGCTATTTAAATATGTTGGGAATTAAGGTGTCTTAACATTTGCAAATTCCTAGCATTTAATATTTGTTTGTATATTTATTTATTGGCTTGTTTTGCAATTATGCTTGCACAACCTATTTTATCATTTAGTGTGAGGTGGCATGGTGATATGTCATCCTACTTGTAATATGACTTGGATGGTCAAGTCAACACATGAGAATGTAGGCATCCCATTTGAGGTGGCACTAATATGCCATGTGTCGGCATCTTGAGGTGTGTGTAAGGAGTTATTATGTATGATGGAATCTATGATATGTAAGAGCCAGAATTAGAGATTCCTATGACAAGTGAAGACAAGTGTTAGAGAATATCTTTGCATGTGAGGAAGACATCTTTGAGCACCCAAGTTTGACTATGACATGTTGTAAGAGGAATATGCTATTATTAGTCTTGTATGACGGATTCTCTTACAACAGTAAATGCTGTTATGTTTGATAGATTCTATGACAACTGTAAGATGTGTAAGAGCATCTGTCATAGCCTATTCTTGGTTGAAGCACTCCACATTGGGAAAGTCAAACTTGCATGTTATGACGGTTGAACAGAGGTTGCTTGCATGTTGTACAAGTGTCCCAAGGCATTGGATTTTGACCATAAGGCCAAGTTGGACACCTACATCTAGAAGCTTCCCATGTTGGCCTTGAAAACTCTATAAATGCAGGTGCTTGGAGTTGGAGTTGAATGGTTGATTTACAGGGATTGTTATGCTACCGGAATTGCTCCAGAACTAACATCTTGAAGATTCTTGAAAGAACTTTCATTGCAAGTGTATTGTAATCACCATTAGATTTGATAATACATTGTGCAGGTTTTGGAGTGTGGGGTTTTTCACTCGAAAGGGTCTTCCCCATGTATATCTTGTTCCTCTTGCATTCTACTTCTTGTATGTTGTTTAATCTCTCTATTATATCTTTCACATATCTGTAATTATAAGGATCTAAAAATTTGCATACTATTCCCCTCATTAGTTCGGTGTAGGAAGCATTTTCACATACCTTGCTTCCTTTTACTTGGTATCAAAGCTTGATCACCTTTGAAACTAGTTGTTGGGTAGGGGTTTTTTGTACTGATCTTTGATTGAGCGGGAGTTTGTGTAGAGTATTGTGTGATCTTGTTGTAGGAAGGAGATGGCAGGCACATCTGAAAGGATAGACTTGGAGAAGTTTAATGGCAATAATTTTGAGTTTTGGAAACTGAAAATGGAAGACAAGCTTGTGGATTGAGATCTATGAGAATCTATATCTAGCTCAAAACTAATAGTAATGGCTCAAGCAAACTGGGATCTCAAAGATTGAAAAGCTAAGGGTTTTGTGAGACTCTGTCTAGTCGACCCTGTCTTGTTAAATGTCTGTGAAGAGAAGACCGCAAAAGACCTTTAGAAGATGCTGGGAGATGTTTATCAGGATAAATCCGTAGTGAACAAGTTATTACTATAGAAGAAGCTTTGTTCTTTAAGGATGGAAGATGGAGGATCTATTGCAGATCATTTGAATGCCTTTAACTTGTTGGTTGCTCAGGTGACTTTCGTTGGTGTGAAGATGGAGTAGGAGGATCATTGCATGACCTTGCTTTGTTCTTTGCAAAACTTATGGGACCATCTTGTCATGGCCATTAGGAGCACTACTACCACCTTCAAGATGGATGAAGTGTTTTCTTCACTATTGTCTGAAGAGATGCAGAGAAAGTCTTCTGAGTTGGCTAAGGAGGCTCTTGCGGTTTGTTGTAGATCCAAAGATAAAGGGAAGAAGAAGGATAAGAAAGCAAAAAAGGGTAGATCCAAATCCTATGGGAGATCTAAGTCTCCTAGAAAGTCCAAGGTACTGTATTGGAACTGCAGAAAATCTGGGCACTTTCGAAAGGAGTGTAAGGAGGAGAAGAAGAAAAAGAACTTCTCTGATTTAAATTCTAACAAATCTTAAGATGATGGTGATGCTTTTATTGCTACCTTGGCCATGCATGCATGGGAAGATGTGTGGTTGATAGACTCTAGTGCTTCTTTCCACATGACCTCACATTGAGGTTAGTTTACAAAGTATGAAGAATTCTATGGTGGGAAGGTGAACCTGGGTGATGACTCTCACCTAAAGATCATTGGCCATGAAAGAGTCTTGATTCGATTCCCTGATGGACGAGTGAAGGGGATCAATGGCATTCTACATATCCCTAGTTTAGCATGGAACCTTCTTTCTGTAAGTTGAATGATGTGGGTGTGTAGGTTGTCTTCTTGAATGGAGGATGCAAGATGATGAGAGGAGCTATGGTGCTTGCTAAGGGTACTCAGAGAGGTACTTATTTCAGCTAGATGCATGCAGTATTTAGTGCAATAGTTCTTCCATTTCAAAGAAAAGAGTTTCAAATTCTTCATCCTCACCATTGGAACTAGTAGAAAAGAAGTGTGCTACATCAACTTATGATGGTCATGCTTTCTGGGCACCTAAGGGTGCTAATGCTTTTGGAAATGAAACTTACTATTGAGAAGACAATGTTGTGGCATGAGAGACTTGGTCACATTGGTGAGAAGGGTCTTAGAGCCTTGGAAAACAAAAATATCATCGAGGGGTTAAATGATTATAATCTTAAGTTTGATTTATGTGAACATTGTGTATATGGAAAGAAAAACCGTGTTTAGTTTTATTCTAGTTCTCACAAGTCTTCTTGGGTATTGGATCTTATTCATTATGATGTGTTTGGTCCTATGAATGTTCCTTCAATTTCTAAATCTTTATATTTTGTATCATTTATTGATGACTACAGTAGAAGGACATGGATTAATATCCTTAGAAGCAAATCTAAAGTTTTTAGTCAGTTCAAAGAGTTTAAATCTTTTGTTGAGAATTAGACTGGTAAAAAGATTAAGTGTTTGAGAATTGACAATGGTGGTGAGTTTTGTTTGATAATTTTAAATTCTATAAATAACATGGGATTGAAAGACACAAGACAACTCCATACACCCCTCAACAAAATGGAGTTGTAGAGAGGATGAACATGACGTTGATGGAGAGGGCTAGGAGTATGCTTAGTGGAGCTAGCCTTGAACATAAGTTTTGGGTTGAAGCTGTAGCCACTGCTTGCTACCTAGTCAATAGATCTCCTACTTCAGTGCTTGTTGAAAGGACACCCATGGAGGTGTGGTCTGGTAAGAAGCCTTCTTTGAGACATCTTCATATTTTTGGTTGTGAGGCATATGCACATGTGCCTAAGGAGAAGAGTTCAAAACTGGAGAACAAGGTGGGATCTTGTGGCCGAGAAAGTATTGTATAGTAGAAGTGTTATTTTTAGAGAGGTAATTCCTTCTCCTGTTGTTTCACAACCAAAAGAAAAAGAAAAGAAAGAGGATGTGGTTCAGTTTCCTACTACCCCTGAGAAGAGTGAACCAAAAGACCCTATTGGACCTGATGATGAGGAGAGCTCAAGCAACTCTAAAAGTTTAGAAGAAGATGATGAACCTCCACCTCAGCTTTTAAGGAGGTCTACATGGATCAAAAAGCAATCTAAGAGGTTTGGTTATTCATTGCTTGATTCTAGTTGTGTTTTTGCCTTGATTTCTAACACTGATGAGCCTAGAACCATGAAAGAGACTATGGCTATGAAAGATGCAGGAACTTGGAAGGAGGCCATGGAAGAGGATATGGCTTCTTTGGAAAAGAATAAAACTTGGAACTTGGTGCCTTTGCCGAAAGGACGGAAACTTGTTGGGTGCAAATGGGTGTTCAAAAAGAAATTTGGTGCAGATGGTAGTGTTGAGAAATATAAGGCTAGATTAATTGTGAAGGGGTATTCTCAAGTGGAGGGAATTGATTATGGTGAGATTTTCTCTCCCATTGCGAAGCTGACATCTATTCGGTTCCTATTATCTCTTAGAACAACGTATGATTTAGAAGTTGAACAGATGGATGTGAAGACAACTTTCCTTCATGGTGACCTGGAGGAGGAAATCTATATGTCACAGCTAGAACACTACATGGTGAAAGGTAAAGAAAATCTGGTTTGCAAGTTAAAGAAGTCTTTGTATGGCTTGAAACAGTCTCCTAGGATGTGGTACCAGAAATTTGATGCCTTTGTGTTGAGAATTGGATTTTTGAGATTGAAATTGGATCATTGTGTTTATTTCAAAGTTGACAATGATTGCATTCTCATTATTGCACTGTATGTTGATGATATGTTGCTAATTGGGAATGGTAAAAGTTTGATTTTTAATTTGAAGTCTCAGTTGTCAACAAAGCTTGAAATGAAAAATTTAGGGGTAGCCAGGTACATTTTGGGGATGGAAATTAGAAGAGATAGAGAAAACAAAAAATTTTGGTTAGGCCAGAGTATGTTAACACTGTGTTGGAGAGATTCAGCATGGCTGATTGTAGAGCTTTGACTATTCCTGTTATGATGGGGACAAAGTTATTTGTTGCAGATTGTCCAAAGTATCCTTTTGAGATGGATGATATGAGTAGAGTTCCTTATGCTAGTGCAGTTGGCAGTTTGATGTATGCTATGGTTTGTACAAGACTAGACATTGCCCAAGCAGTGGGAGTCCTTAGTCAATTTATGGCTAATCTTGGATAGGTACATTGGGATGCAGTGAAGAGAGTGTTTAGATATTTGTGAGGTACTTCTAAGTATTCCCTATGTTATCATGGTTATCATACAGGACCTCAACATTCTCTGAGTATTCATGGATTTGTGGATTTGGATTGGGCAGGTGACATTGACAGCAAGAGATCCACCAGTACTTACGTGTTTACTATTTTTGGTGGGGCTATCAGTTGGATGAGTAAGTGGCAACCTGTGGTCACTTTGTCCATGATAGAAGTAGAGTACATGGCAGCTACTCATGCTATTAAGGAAGCCATTTGGTTTAAGGGGTTGTATTTAGATATTAGTTTTGATGTAGGATAAATTACTATTTATTGTGCTAGTCAGAGTGCCATTTGCTTAGCAAAGAATCTTACTTTCCATGCTAGAACAAAACACATTGATGTTTAGTTTCATTTTGTTCATGATATGGTAGAAGATGGGAAGGTGATATTGGAGAAGGTTGACACTTTGAAGAATGTTGCAGATGCACTGACGAAACTTGTGGGCATAGATACGTTTAGATGGTGTTCGGAGTCTATGGGCTGTTGGGATAAGTTGCCATTAACTTGCAATCCTAACCAATTCATATGTCTCCAAAGTTCTTGGAATGTGTTCCCCAACACAAAGAATTTGAGAGATTAATTATTTATTAATTAGATCACTTTGACTTTTGCAATCAATTCCTAATTGATAAGTTCAAACTTGGGCATCCATTTTTAGAGTGGGGTCCATGAAGACTTTGTTGACTTCTCCTAAGTCTATTTTGAGAGTTTGATAACTCCTAGTGAGTGGGAGTTAAACTTGGGTGTCCCCTTTTGATGGGGACTTATATTTAGACTTGGAGTTGTGCTTTTTTATGTACATGAGTGGATAATATTGAGACACCTTGCATGAATATAATGTTGGAGTTAACTACAGTGTTAGAGATGCATGAATTGGATATTGCTTGCATGTGGTCAGAATAGCTTACATGGACTTGCATGTTTTTGCATGTAGCTTGCATGTACTTGCATGTTGTTGCATGTACTTACATGTTGATGCATTTTGTTGCATGTTTCTCATATGGACTTGCATGTTGTTGCATATCACTTGCATGTTGTTGCATGTCACTTGCATGTGCTTGCAGATTGTTGCATGTCACTCCTATGGACTTGTATGATGTTGCATGTTGTTGCATGTCACTTGCATGTTGTTGCATGTCATTCCGATGGACTTGTATGACCTTGCATGTTCTTGCATGTTAGTTATATGACCTTGCATGTAGTTGCATGTCAGTTTTGTGAGATTACTTGCAGAACACTCCAACTCTAGAAACTTGCAAGATGGTACATCTCAGTGATTTAAGAAATGGGTATCAGTTGCATGTTGTTGCAAATGCTTGCATGTAAGTTGCATGTCAATTTTAAGATATTACTTGCAGAACACTCCAACTCTTGAAAGTTACAGGATAGTACATCTCAGTGTTTCACGTAATGGGTATCAATTACATGTTGGATCCAGTGTTTGCATGTCACTTGCATGTATAAAACAAGGTAATTCAGAATAACATTGGGGACATCAATTGTGCAAGTTGTTGCATGAGAATTGGTGTGTTGATCACTTCAGTTGATTGAAATAGATTGGGCTAACTTGAGCACCCAATATTGAGACTTTTAGTTGTTGCTTTTATTTTGAAATATGTTTGATGTTGGCAAAGCTAATTTTGGCATACTTGTGTGCACACATCATGAAGGGACAGTTAACTCAAAGTTTGGACTTTGTTTGAGTTCAATCTTCTCAATTTAAGTGAGCTTGATTTTTGCATGAGCTTTGGAAGCTATGCTATCAATTGTAATTTATTATAATTTGAGTTTCAAGCTTTTGAATTAAAAGAGGGTTTTTGATTTAATTGTATACCCCATACATTTTCCAGAGAGTTGATTTGAGGAAAAATGACTTAGAAGAAAAAAAGAAAAAAAAATTTGTAAAAGACTTAGAAGAAAAAAACAAGAAGCTTTTTTGACTTGGAAGAAAAAAGCAAGAAGTTTTTTATATTGAAGAAGCTTTTGAAGAAAAAAACAAGAAGCTTTTTTGAAGTTTTTTAGAGGTTTGAAGATTGAAGAAGATTTTGTAAAGTGCATCAAGGACTTAGAGAAATTTTAGTATTGAATGTAATCTTTTCAAAAGAGATTTAATACAAACAGGAAACATCTTTGACTGTGGAGTTTTTTCCCAAAAGGGTTTCTCCACGTAAATATTGTGCAAGCTTCTTCTCTTCTCTTCTCTTCTCTTCTACATTGGATTGAAAGTGCATAAGCACTTGTTCATTAATTGTTACAGATTAATCTTTATTTCAGCTTTGTAAACCCAAAATTTTAAAGTTTATAGCAACAGTTCCACCTTCATTTTCAACATTTAGTATCAGAGCTAACAATTGTGTAGAGTGAGGGATGCCTTTCTCTTAAAGTGTTGAAGGTTTTTTGGCTATAGTGGGAGCTTTGTTTTGTAGGGTTTGCAAATCTGTGAGCTTTGAAGCCATTGCATTTACCTCTCAGATGAATATTGTCAAAAGAATCTTTGTTGGACACTTGAGGCTCAAGATTATGGATCTTTGTGGAGTTGATCCTATGATAGTGATTTGGAGCTCCATTTTGACAATATGTGTATATCTCTTGTTTGGTGGTCTTATTCCTTTACCTTGTGGTCATGTGCAATGAAAGGGTGTTTATGTTGGATGGTTACTTCTGGTACCTTAATCACATGGAAAAACACTCATCTCTTGGACTACAGTTTGGAGTGCTTATGTTGGGTTCATGGTTTCAGTCCATGGTTACATGAAAGCATTGAATGATTTATCACTGGTTGTATGGAGGTTGTGGAGTTGGTACTTTTTATGATATGGACACTCTTGAACAACCTGGTCTCTCCTTTCTCATATTCATTCTTTTTTGAATATGTAGGTTTTCATAGTTTTCTTGTTTCAAAAGATTGTGGGTTTGTAGATTTGTGATATTCCATTATTTTAGATGACATATTTGTTGGTGTTCATTGGCGTGAATGTTTGGATGTTTAAGTGGTTTTAGATTTATAGAGATATGGTTTTGTAGGTTTTACATGTTCACCAAAATCTGTGGTTTGTAGATCTGTGGAAAATTGTGTTCAGATACTTTCTAGATGGAAACAATTTCAGATTTGTAAGGTTGCTTGTTGGGTTCTTATGATCTATGGTTTCTCCTATGTGGATTTATTTGGCAAATCAGATCTAGAGTTGATTTTGGTGTTTGAGTCTTGGAAATCTACATGTTATACCTAGTTACATTTGTTTTACATGTTACTGATGTGGGGTTGAATCTATTTTTTAGTTATTAAAGGTTGAAGCATTGATCATGTACTTTTCTCCTATGAGATGTTGCATGTGTGCAGATATTGTGAATAAGCTGGTGAGGGTTCTATTTGGTAGGCCTCTTCTTGGTCACCTTAATTACATTGATATTTTTTGGATTGAGACAAAAGGGTAATTTTGAGTACCTAATTTAGTTATTCATTGTAATCTATAGAAGTAAAGTTATGTTGCATAAGAAGCTTTTTTCATTTTCAGTGGTGTTTTGGTAATGATGTTGATCATGATATCATGCATAACTTGGTATCACTTTCAGTGGGAGTTTTGTGCAGCTACATAATGTGTTCTATCTTCTTTGTTTAAAGATATTGGTTCTAAACTGTTGTTGTTGTAGTGTTGTGAGCCATGCAAAATCTTTGATTAGAAGATGGATGATCTTTTGCAATGGTTGTTGGTGTCACAAGGAGCCCTTGGATTATGCCTTTAGTTTGCAGTAACATTTTTGGTTCTATTGACATAGGATGCTAGATCTTCATATTTTTTGAAGAGGTGTTCACATCTTGGTTTTCCATGGAAAACTCTTGGAGTTTTTGGTGAGGTGTTGAATTTATAACTTATCAGTTTTTGATATATGATCATTGGTTTAGAGGATGTATAGTATTATGTCATGATGCACTCTTGATCATGAGTTAGAGTTTTTGACATGATACAAGTGCTCTTGGGAGAAGAATATGTTCATTGGAGCATATGATCTTCTTTTGAGAAGATGTTAGATCATGAAGTCATGATATATTCCTGATTCTAGAGTTAGCATATGATCTTCTTTTGAGAAGATGTTAGATCATGATGTCATGATATATTCCTGATTCTAGAGTTAATCATTTGCTTGGAGCTTCATGATTGCGTAGATTGCATTTGAAGTTAGCATGGATTGATTGTTGAAAACTCATGGATACTAGAGAGACTTGGGTGAGGCTTGATATCTCTTAAACTTAGAGATGTGTGTTAGAAAGATTTCTCATTATGAGATGTCAACAAAAGGACCAAGAAGCCTACACTTGGAAATGGATGTGAGTCCATTATAGACCTTACGAGAAGGTTGTCTTTATTATAAGCTTTTATTGCTTGGTGTTATATGCAAGGAAAATCTTGTATCCCACTTTTGGTCTACTCCACAGGTAAATGATCTAATAGGTGTTGCCTACCTGATTATTAGATGCATTTTTTATATGTATCTTGTCTTCTTTTTTACACTAGTCTTGAAACAGATTGTTGAGAAGTAGATGCATGGGTTTATGGATTTATGTTGTTCTCATTATTATTTGATCTTGAGCTATGGAACTAGTTCTAAGGATTTGTTTTGGAGAGGTATAGAAATGGTTTGTGGTTTTTGGGCTAATTCCCTTTGTTGTGGGAATGTTTGGCTAGTTTGATCTACTTTCAGTGAGAGGTTAACATCTATTGCTGCCATATTTTCATTCTTTATCTACCACCAATGTACAACCAATGTACAACCCACAAATGTTGTTGTGATCCTCTTGGAGAAATGAGTTAGCTTTATTTGAGTGTGAACATCTCAACCAAGTACCATCATAACCTCTATGGTGGAGATTTATAGCCAAGGTACAATTAATTCATGATTTTGAATTGTTTGATTTGGATTATGGGCTTTGCAATTTTATCATGGGAGTAGGATTTGGAATGCTTGACTTGAGGTTTTTGGAGTACGATTTGGGATTTTTTAGGCTTTTGGGGTTTCAAATGATTGGATTGGGAGTGGGGATGTACTTTGGGATTAAGAACTAGATTAGGACCAATAGTCTCACACACCATGGTAGATCTTAAAATAGCATGTGTGGGGACCAATACTAATTGTGAAGGTGGTGCAAACCTTTTATGTGCTAAGTGCTTCTTTTGATTTTCTATTACAATTGGAATGATTTCTTTAGCTTGAGGTTTTTCTCTACTTAGATATACTTCTCTTTGTTTTAGGATCCAAGTTGTTTTTTGATTTCTATTTGATTTATGGACTCCTATTTCCCTTTGGATTCGTTTGATATTTTTACTCTATTGTGATTTGGTGCTTTATGTTGATGCTTTTCACTATAATCTTCCTTGGATTCTTTTAGATGCTTTACAACATATGTTTGTGCATCAAGATTAATTTCAAAGCTTTTGTGATGATCCCTCAATGAGATGTTGTTCTAAAGTCCCATGATTTTTGTGACTACTTCACCATTTTGGGATAGGTCAAATGATGTGTGATTTCGTTGGTCCCAATCAAGGATTTCAGGATAATGGGGTTTCAAGGTTGATAGTAAAGATGGCATTATTGTTGAATAATTTTGTGGTAGAAATATCATCATAAAGGCTATGGGTGGAGTTTGTTTCAATATTCTCATTAGGAAAAGCTTCCTCACAAAACATAGAAGTATCATTAACCATGTTAGATTATTCATCAGGAGATGTGTATCCTAATACCCAAGTTGCAACATTCTCATGTATATGCCTAAGTTATATAATGGCTCTCTCATGGAGTTTGTGGCCCTTTCCTTTGTAATTCATATTTGTGTACATTCTATTAATGGCTATAGGATATTCATTCTTTTCAAAACAAGATGCAAATTTGTCTTCCTCACTAAGCCAAGATCCTTTTACATTTGTATTTTCATTTGTTAGGAGCCCATGCTTTATGAAGGTAGTTGATCCATAATGAACTGAGATCTTTTTTTGCTTCATATTGTTACTAGGCCTACCAAGAGATCAAGAAGAGAGGGGAAGCTTGCCTACATGAAAGGCATCATGGATCTCATATTATCCATAACCTTTTCTAATGATCTTGATGTGGGATCTAGAATGTGAGGTTGTATATGTGGATGCAAGGTTGGCTAGATCTATGCATGAAGAGGATTGCTTGGGTTCAAAATTCAAGGTACATTAGTAATGGGGAAATGATTGATTTTTTGATAGTGAACTTCTAACATTTTACAATATTGAAAAGGCTATGGATTGGTCAAAACTATTGCTTCTATTCCTAGGTGCGGGAATTTAATGCATTGATGGAAGGTTGAGGGTATGGCTTGCATTGCATGGATCCATGGATGGACCAAGAGGATATTGTAAGGAAGATCAAGATCGATGACATGTAACAAGGTTTTGTTGGCAAGAGACACTACATAGCATTGATAGATGTTGTCATTGATGGCAACCAAGATTGTTCCACACATCCGCAGTGCAATATCTAATCATACTAAAAGTCAAAATGTTAATCTATCTAAGTTTGGGAGCCTGAAACAGAGCATATAGTAGAGTCCAGTATTTTGGTCAGTGGATCTCTCTAGTTAATTATTATGTGTTACGGATCTGAAGGAGTGTAGAGGGACACCATGACAATCTAAATCCAAGTTTTTAGCCTTTGGTGATAATGGGATTAGAAGTTATGAGCATCTGAATACTGGGTCTTATTATGACAAAACAATTCAGTGAAGAACATGTAGACTTATGTAAATCCTTGTGCTGACCCAATATAAGTGTTTTGTTGAACTATGTATGAGATAAGATGTTAGTAGCTGACATGTATGATGATCTATATATGTTATTTTTGGTAAGCATCAATATTGGTGTATGGATCTAGCTGACAGAACAGAGCACTCTTAAAAAGTTCTAAGTGTTTGTTGTTGCCAACCGGCAAGTGATTGCAATTCATGATAAGAATATATATAGCTGATGATTGTGGATATTGTTGATGTATGTTTTAGTGATGACCAAGAAAGAGTAAAAAGGAGCAGAAATCTAATATCTGAATGAGGGCATAATAGAGAGAAAAGCAGGATAAGGATGAAGTGTACAAAGTTAGTATTCGCACATAACTGGAATTGATCTCTAGCATTGGAAGATGTATCTTACCAGTTCAAAATCTCTGTAAATCTCTTGTAAACTTTTTTGTAGGTAGTGAGTCTCCACTTGAGCAGTGAGCTCGGGGTAGTGAGCCCGAATGCATGTGTATTCTTATTTGTAAAATACTTTTAACAGGGTATTAATTTTGTGGGTTAACCCCCACCGTGGTTTTTCCCTTAACCAGGTTTCCACGTCAAAATCTTGGTGTCAAATGTGTCATTCATGTTTTCTATTCTTATGCTGTTGTCTAATGTTGAAATGTTTATATCATTGATTTAATTTTAAGTTGTAAAAGGGAATAACAAAAGAAAAAGGTTGAGTCTAGAGCAACAACTGATTGACCCCCCCCTCTTAGTTGTCTAGACCTATTCCAACAATTGGTATTAGAGCAAGGATCCTTAGAGAAGCCTAACAGCTCAAGGGAAAAGATCTTGGAAAAAGTTTCAAATGGGTTCATTAAGAGATCTTCGATAAGCCCTAGAAGAGCTTACTCAATCTAGAACATAAATTAGTAATATGAGAGGTGAACTTAAAGATGCTAATGACATCATTGAAATGTTAAAAGATAAATTATTAAAATCTCTGCAAAATAAAAAGGAGCTACTTCTGCAGGTATCCAATCTACCTAAAGAAAATGGCTTGAATGAAGCTTTGAAAGAAAAAAACAAAGGAATGTGAGAAGCTCTCAAAAGAAGTTGTTGTTTTGAAAATTGAAATGGAATCTGGGGTGATGAAGCAAACCAAAGAAAGTGAAGATAGGAAGAAAATTGAAGAAGATCTGAAACAAAAACAAAAAGAAAGATCTGAAGAATGTTGCAAATTGGATAGAATAGCTAGCCATCTAGAGTCTAACCTACAAGAAAGTAGAGTTAATGAGAGAGAACTTAAAAGGCAAATAATCACTCTCAGACATGACATAGTTATTGCAAATGAATATAAGGAGAAATTCAATATAAGTTCAGCAAAACTTGAAGCACTACTTGAAGGACAGAAAAAGGCTGATGCCAAACATGGTCTTGGATATGAGAAAGGTGAAAGACCTGGATTTGGACAGAGAAATTTTCAATCTAAGAATGGGAGAAACAGATCTAGAAAATCTCTGGTAAGACAACCTAATGCTCAAAGATATCCATCATTCAATGGAAACTATTTTAACTACAACAAATTTGGTCATAGAGCTACTCAGTGCAGAAACAAAGTAAAACAAAATGGTCCATCCTTCTCTAGTCAATGCTTCAAGTGTAACAGGTATGGTCACAGATCAAATGAATGTAGAAGTATGACAATGAATAATCCCAATAACAGAAGATTTAGCAATTCTTTCAATGGTTACTACTTTGTTTGCAATGGGTTTGGACATATGGCTAATCAGTGCAGATCAAGAGAAAATCAAGCTTATAAGAAAAGAAATATTGTATGCTTTAACTGCAATAAATTTGGCCATATTGCAAGGCTTTGTAGAAGTAAAGACAGTGGAAGAAAAGGTCTGGTAAACAGAAAACTGGATGAACAAAGACAAGACAAAGGCAAAGAGAAAATTGATATGAATGAGACTCAAGATGAATCAAACAAGATATGGGTTAGGAGAACCATTTCAAATGACATCAATAGATCCACACCGTAATCCAGTGCTGATAATTCCTCTGAGAATTAAGTTGGAAGTCTTGGCTCAGGGGGAGCGGCATTACAAATCAAATTCCCCTAGCTAGTAAGTGCCTAGATCTGGCACAATAAGAAAAGAGATCTTGGATTGTTTTCAGACCATGTGGAAGGTTTTTCAAAAGAAAAGAAATGGATATGGCAAATTGCAGAATAATACATGAAAAACTACTCAAAATAGAGCAACCGAATGTGTTAGGAAAGGGCATTTATTACAAAGGAAAATTAGGTGATGCAAAACTTAAAAGGATCATTCACTCCTCATTTCAAACACTTTGTATCAAGAGAAGTCAAGAAGAAAGAAGTGGACAAGATTAGAATTGAGAATTCTCAAGAGTTAGAAGTGAGAAAAGGATTTTCAAGCAAAAACCCTAATCTACGTAGCAAGGTATTTTCTTTCTCTCTTTTTGCAAAATCTTTTGAGTTATCAAATTCTGCAAATGGATACACCTTTAATGGTGGATGTTACTGAGAGGCCTCATCCCAAGTTCAAGAAGCATCCATTCAAATATGTAGAGGTTGAGTCACTAGGTGCCTTTTCTGGAGTTCGGTACAGGGTTTTACATGTCGAAGATATTAGGACTTACATTCACTGCAATATAGAGGAATTTGGAAATCTGAAACTACTAGATTTATTTGAAAACCACTTGAAGAATGATAGTAACCAATTAAGACTAGAATACAAAACCCTAGAGAGCAAACAATTCATACAAATGATTGAATTTCCATCTTTTAATGAAAGCGAATGGGTTAGGTATGTATTGAGTTGGATACATGATAAGTTTATGTGGCTATTGAAGCTGTTCAAGATCACAAAATATGTAATTCAAATTGTGACTGGACTGAATGCAATTGGTGGGCAACCCATGCTTAAGGCTGTGAAAAATCAAATAGTAACTGATACAACCAGAGCAAAATTTGATAGAAGAGCTATGACTATCAATGACATCACTGATCCAGATGTCAAGTTTGCTTCAATGGTAGTTGGGTATAAGATTTAGCACTCCAGCAAGGATAACTCAGTTTCTGGAACAACTATTTATGCCACATATCAGATGATCAAAGAAAATGTGGATTATGATTTGTGTGAGCTACTACAAAGCCAACTAATAGAAAACCTGAACAAAATAAAAAAGACAAGAAAAATTCCTTCAAGTATGGCTCCTTGGTGATATGTATATTTTTATACTTCGTGAATGAAGTGCTGGGAGTTCCAGGCATACAATGGACATCAGACAGGCCAGTGGCATGGCAAATTAGGGATCATCTATGCAGTCTTGGCGATACCCAGACTCAAAAGACTACCTTCTGGGGTTATTTCAAAAACTTCCAGAACATGATGCATGCAAGGGAAAGAATTCCTAGTTCAATTGTTGAAAAGTATGAAAATGAAATATGTTTCATGGTAGACACAGATCAATGCTTGATGGAAGCTGTAGAACCAAGGTCAGTGTGGATAATGCTAATGGGCTATGAAGTGGATGAGGAAATTATGGACATGTATGCTCAACATCTCCTGAGCAAACCTAAAGACACCTTTGTTGAAAAGTTCAGAACATACAAGGCACTAAGCTTAAAGTTGCATGTATAACTTAGATAGTCAGAAATAAAAAGAAAGGTATTCAAGAAAGTGGACATGTATGCAAAAATTATTGGAATTACAAAAGAAGCAGTCAAAGAAAATAGACAAAGGATTGAAAAGATAAAGAAGTGCATAGAACAGGCAAAAAGTGAGCCTATAGTTCCCTCATAAGCCCCATGGAAGACAAGAAGTTCTGCAACTTCTACTGAGCCTCTCAAGACCACTTCCACTTAGAAGCAGGAAGCCATTCCATCCGGTGAAGGAGGGAAAAGAAAGAAAACCAAGGCAACAAAACCCTCTATAAGCACTCAAGATGATGAGGAGACAGAAACAGATGAAGAAGTGAAAGAAATAAGATCCAAGAAGGTCAAAAATTCAATGGCTTCTAAAGATCAACCATCTGGAAGCATAAGGGTCAGTAAAAAGCAAGTATTTGGTAAGGTTGCCATGACTATTGATGAAATTGTAAAAATAGTCACTGTTCATGGAAATGTGAAACCTATCAAAGTTTAATATGACAACCTTGATCAAGCAAATAAGAAAACTCTAGAAGATGCCATTATCATATATTTGAATAAATTCAATAGAGCCTTGTTGGAAATCTTACAAGAACTTCCTAAAAATTTGAGGAAAGTAATGGAAATGAGGAAAGATGCAGCCAAGGAAAAAGATATAGAACTCAGAGAGTATGTTCTCTCCTCTTTGTGCCCTGTGATGACCAGAAAAGAAGCAAATGAAATCCTTAGAGAAGTCAAAGATAAATTTAGAAGCAAAGTCTAGATGAACAAACTAATGCTTAGTGAGACTGAAGAAATTGCAAAGGAAACATAGGAAATTTTGAGAAAGGATTTAGACAAAAATAAATACTACATTGTTTTAGAAAGGTAAGTTGAAGAAGTCAATCCTTCTGCTCCAGAACAAAAATCTCCAAAAGAAGAAATTGACAAAAGAATTGATGACCAAAGTATTACTCTAGATCCTCCAGAACTTGATTCATCAAATCTAAATACTGGAGAAGTTTAGGAAGAGGAACAAGTCAATTAGGAGGACATAGAAATGATAGATAGAATAGTTGATGTAGAGATAAATCCTCCCCCTGATCCCTCTGGGAAAGAAAAGGATGTTGCTACCATACAGAGTCCTCCGGATCAAGTAGCAAGTGGTGAACAAGTTGAAATGAGTCCCTCAGAAGAGGATACAGAGAAGAATAATATAGAGAGGGAGGAGGAAAAAAGAAAATAAGACAAAGCAGAAGAAGATGGTGCAAATGTTTCAAAGCACCTAAAGCAAATGTAGAAAAATCTGATGATCAAAAGAATGGTTCACAAAATGTAGCAAGAGACACTACAGATGCAGTAAAAGGCTCTCTTGAAAAGGAAGTGATTGAGCTTGATGAGCCTGAACTACTCCAAGGACTAACCAATCTGGATGCTTTCTCTCCATTTCAATTCATGAAAATAACATCTTTCACCCAAGTGAAAGCCAGAGAAAAGTTGATAAAATACCACTTAGAGGATAATGAGCTATTGGAGATAGCAACCAGAGTTTTAGAGAAATTAATGCCAACCTATCAGAAGAATCAAAGTGATTTCCCCTCCAGTCACCTAAAAAATCTTGTAAGTTCAGTAAGTTCACATTTTGAATCTTTTGAAAAGTCTGCAGAGACAAAAGTTTAAAAAGAGTTCTTGAATAAGAAGTTCAACCAAGTCAAGAAACTGATAGGGAATGATAGATTGATCTTAGGCATCAACATAAAGAGAATTTAGAATGCCCTAAATGATGGAGGAGATATATATAAGTTTTTTCTATCTTGGTCTAAAGTAAATAAAGATATTGAGAAGAAGATAAAAGAAAAAGAACATAAAATATTAGTTATGTCTCAAAATTTTGATCCTTTAACTCTCTCCTATATGCCAGGAATGTCAAGTTATTAGCTTGATAGATGAAATAAAGGCACTTGTAAAAGAGAAAAGCAACACTATCAAGAGGATGTGTGAACTCAGGGGATTGATTGCTCCCAAATTGGAATCCATGCATAATGCCTTATCCGAAGCTTAGAATGTACTTCAGACAAGTGATCCTCTGGATTTGGCAAAGGCAGAAGCATATGCATTTTTGCTGAGTGGGCACATTTCCATTTTGGATGGAATAAAGAATGCTTGGGCCTTCAAAGTTGCCCAATTAAAAATTAGTTTTGCAGATGTCCTCAAGTTCATGTGAATGGAATTTAATGGTTACTTGTACATATGTAGAAATGTATACAGAAACTTTGGAGAATTTTATGGATCCCACCCTTTACCATTGATGTCAAAGGGGGAGTGAAGGGCAGTGAAAAATGAAGTATTTTGCAAAGGGGGAGCACTAAAATAAGTGAAGTGCACAAATGTACAGACCAAGGTGGAGTTACATCAAGACACCTAGTCATTTTTCACTAAGTGTTGCCATCAATGCTAAAGGGGGAGATTGTTGGCAAGAGACACTGCTATGCATGATAGGTGTTGTCATTGATGGCAACTAAGTCTATCCTACATATCCACATTACATAATTTGTTCATACTGGAAGTCAGAGTGAAGATTTGTCTAAGTCTGAGAGTTAGAGACAGAGCATGTGATAGGGTCCGGTATCTCAGTTCGGATCTCTCTGGTGGTAAATCACAGTGTGTTGCAGATCTAAGGGAGTGATAAGGATTATTAGGACTATCTAAATCCAAAATCTTAGCCTCTGATTGAGGGTAGAATAGAGAGAAAAGAAGGATAAGGATGAAGTGTACAAAGTCAGTATTCGCACATAACCGAAATTGATCTCTAGCATTGGCAGATGTATCTTACCAGTTCAAAATCTCTGTAAATCTCTTGTAAAATCTTCTGTAGGCAATGGGCCTCCACTTGAGCAGTGAGCTCAGGGCAATGAACCTGAATGCATGTGCATTCTCATTTGTAAAATACTTTTAACAGGGTATTAATTTTGTGGGTTAACCCCCATCGTGGTTTTTCTCTTAACCAAGTTCCCATGTCAAAATCTTGGTGTCAAATGTGTCATTCATGTTTTCTATTCTTATGATGTTGTCTAATGCTGAAATGTTTATATCATTGATTTACTTTGAAGTTGTAAAAGGGAATAACAAAAGAAAAAGGTTGAGTAGAGCAACAATTGATTCACCCCCACTCTCAGTTGTCCAGACCTATTCCAACAGGTTTGTTGTATGATAGGCCCCACTTCAAGTGGTGAATATATTATTCTAGATAGCCAACTCTCATTCTACATTATCATAAGCCTTGATGGTGATTTTTTTAGGATTCAAAGTTTCTTCTAAATACCCAAGGTGTCGAATCAACTTTAAAGTGCAAATATTCAAACTAGACCCATTATCCACAAGCACCCTTTTGACTTTATATTTGTTGATGATTACTTCAAGTTATAAAGGAAGGCTATGAGATGGACCTACCAAAGGCATATCACCCTAGATAAATGTAAGATGGTGATTAGAGGAGAGATGTCCCACAGGAGCTTAGAATTGAGCTAGGTTAATATTGCTTGGGACTATTAACTCTTGGAGGACTTTGTACAATACATCCTTATAAACATTAGACATTTTAAAAAGATCCATGATCAATATGTGTGTTGGAGTCTTCTCCAATTTCTTGATGAGATTATATTGAACCTTAGGAGTAGGTGGGCTAGGCCTTAGATAATAACTTTGCTATGTCTTGTTGTACTAGGAAAAGTAGGAGATTTAATTTAGTTTGTGGATGTTTGGATTTCAAAATGAAGGATATGACCTACTACAACATCATATGTATGGGAAGGTTTATTATAATGGATATTATTAGTGTGAGTATTTTGACTTTGGTTTGTCAATTAACACATTTGATCATGCTTTTGAAATAGGTCTTGATATATCCCTAATTGTTTATTTGGTGATAATGATGTGTCCCCTTCTATCTCAATATCCCCATTGTCAATGAGGTCTTGAACATAGTTTTTTCATTTCATGTATTGGTTATTATAATGTCCTTTAATCTTGTGGTAGTCAAAATATTTTGTTTCCTTGTACCATGTTAGCTTAGGTTTACTTTCATTGAATGGTTTGGTGGATGGAAAGATGACCGTGTTTTCTTTGACCAATTTATGAAATAAAATATCTAATGGCTTGTTAAGAGGTGTGTATTATCTATGCCTCATTTCTTATTTTGGTTGCAACCCAAAAAGCATTGTTATGTTAGGATTATTTTAAATAGCTTGAACATGTTTTGATTTGGTAACAACATCACCAACTACATGCTTATTTTTGCTAAAGAATTTAGGTTTATCAAAATGAATTTTATCTTTGGAAAATATTTTCACAAGTCCTTTAAAAATGAGAGCTTTTCCTATTTGCACACCTTTTTCAATAATTTCATAAAAAGTAGAAACATAGTGGACTTGTAGGTGAAATGCCATTTCTTGGTTTAGATTTACAATAAAGATATTAACCAATTGTTTTTTAGGTATTGGCCTAGGGAATCAACTTGCTAAACCTCTCCGTCATTGTAGGAAGAAAAACTTTGATGAGGCTATGTTTTGTCCTATTTCTCTTGCTTTAAGTGCATGCTTCCTAAGACATTCCTAGACTTTCATATATATTGACTATGTCTATAATCATCCTTAAAGATATTGAAAGAATGAAGATTGGTATATGATATGTTGTTAATTAATTATGTGTGAATTGATGATTGCTCATGAAATATGATGGTACTTTATGTTAATTTTAGTAGTTGTGATGTATAGATATCATGTGATGGACTAACCCCCCATGCAACAAGCACGTGGCTACATTTCATAAAGACCATTTGGCAGCCCTCAACAAAGGAGGTGTTGATGTCCACAGCAAACAACAAGGCACCCATAACCAAAGGAAGAAGACTCTGAACTGATTGGAATGAGTTAGCCATAACTCTCCACTCTTTGACAGTTATCCTTCGATAGTTGATGCAGTCATAAATAACAAAGGAATATTAGATCATGCTCCATGTTCTATTTCCAACTTTGACTATTTTTCATAATGACTAAAGAGAGTTACAGTAGAACTATGTCATCTACATTATCTTTATGGCAGTTTAGTTTCCTATTCCTAGTTTTCTTTGTAATAAACTCCTCTTTTTATGTTGTTGGAGAATGGACAGTTATGATATTTATTAAGAGATATTAAGTTTTCACAGTTCATAATGATTGCAATTAGATACTTCAGGATTTAACTGTGTACAAGTTTATACCTCAACATTTCAGATCACACTCCATGATCCATCATCAGGAGAAATAGTAAGAGAAGAGAAAATCTGAAATGTTGAGGTATAAACTTTGAGGCATTTTCTCTTCTCTTGCTATTTCTCCTGATGATGGATCATGGATTGTGATCCAAAATGTTGAGGTATAAAATTGCACACAATTAAATCCCAAAGTATCTAATTGCTATGATATTTATTGCTTAGTAGTTGTGTTCAAATAGGAGAAGTCCAATCTTGTCTATATGGATTGTTAGATTCTGTATAGGGACAAGAGGTTAGACAAAGATTGTGTTATCAGAATTGTTATTGTATTTTCCCTTTGGCATTCAATAAAGGAATGCATGTTTTGAGTTTATTCAATGGTTTTAGAGATATAGTAGAGATCTAGTTAGATTTTGTGGGATCATAGTCACTCAAGCAAGGGCCACTTGAGGTAACTGTGTCTCTCTTATATGTTCATGTGTTTAGTTTATGCCATATGTTTATGTGTATGTGATTAATGCATGTTGTAATGAGTTAATGTCATATAAGTTAGAGATTGATAATATGTGTTGTTGAGTCAAGGTGATCACTGATTAACTATTAATTGTTCCCTTCTTTGGAATTGCAACAACCATTCCAAACCTCAAATTATAATCCACAATGGCAGGTCAATCAAAACCCCTGGCCATAGTAGTGGCATGGAAATCAACCTTGGCAAAATCAAAATATGAAATACTTGCAACCACAACAAGCCTTGCCTTAACAACCCGCCCTTATGCCAAATGCAACCTCACCCACTCCTGTTCCTCCTAGAGCCACTCAATTACCAGCACAACCTGCACCTAACCCTAACAACAAGCATGTTCAACAAGCTTATACTAATGAAGCCATCCAATACCAAACCTATACGGTTGAGGTTAGTGATGTGCACCTACGCTCAGGAAAAATGCTTGCTGGACCTTCATCTCCACTTACCACAGAACTTGCTGATGAGGAACCAACCTCCATCATTGGCACCCATCCAAATAACCAACATAGCCCTACTAAGCAAACCTCTTTGTAGGCATAAACCATTACCAAGAGCCCTCCATTTCCAGAGAGATTAAACATGAAAGCACCACATCCATCTAAACCTGACTTTGATTTTATTGGGCAGCTGAAAAATGTCTGTGTAAAAATTCCCCTAATCCAAGCTATAAAAGATGCACCCATATATACCAATGCTATAAGGGAATTATGCCTTAAGAAACTAGAAAGAAAAAGAAAAGATCCTCAGATAGTACATGTTATAGGACAACTTGCTGATATCATGTTAGGTAACTTATCTATCCCAAAATATGTAGACCCTGGAAGCCCTGAGGCTGATGTGAACATCAATGGCACCCTTATCAAAAATACCTTGATTGACCTAGGTGTAGCCATCAATGTAATGACAAAGGAAACAATGAATAACCTTTAGTTGGATAACCTAAGACCTACTCCAACAGTATTATAGTTGGAAGACATGTCAACTGTCAAACCAAAGGGGGTCATTGAAGATCTTGTAATTACATTAGATTCATGGGAATACCCTGCAAACTTTATGGTCTTGCAGCCCAAGGCCAACTTAGGAGGATATACACTCATCCTAGGTATACCCTGGTTGGTGACACTAGATGCCTTCATAGGATGTAGGTCTAAGAATATGATTATTTCCAATGGGAATATGACAAAGAAATTGGTCTTTTATCCACTAGCACAACCTTTTGCTAATATGTTGCAAACTATTTGGCTAGACCTAGAGGATACTGACTAATATTCTCTTTAGACACTATGACAATTAAATAAATCCCATTATTGAATATCCAGAATGAAGATGAAGTGCTTGCAGTTGTCATACAAAACACTTATGGGAGGGACCCGCAATAAGACCCATGTCTAGTATGCTTGACTTGCCCACTGCATAATATTCTTCCTTCAATCAACACACCAACTATGCTTCCACCACCAACATGTTTCATCATTTTCCGCCCCATAGTTGTTGCCTTAATTTATCAAGACTATATATTGCCTTTGTCATTGAATTTGCAACACCAGTTGATATTACACTAGACAAGACACTTAATATCAACAGTAACTTGATATTTGTCTAGAAGACTGAACTGATAAAAATACTGCAAACTCACAAGATAACATTTGCATGTGACTATCATGATATGAAGGGCATTGACCCTAACCATCTGCATGCATGGGATATACATCAATGAGGGATGCATATCAGTTAGACAGCCTCAGAGGAGGATGAAACCTGCCATGAGAGACATAGTGAAGAATAAAATGCAAAAACTATTGGAAGCAGGATTCATAAATCCAATATCAGATAGCCAATGGGTATCCCCACTAGTCATAGTACTAAAGAAAGGAGATAAGTGGTGATTTTATGTAGACTATAGAGAATTGAATACTACCACTAGGAAAGATTACTTCCCTCTTCCTTTATTGAACAGGTATTAGACTCCTTGGTTGGGAAAAAGTATTTTTCTTTCCTTGATGGTTTTAGTGGTTATAACTAGATCAAAATAGCCCCCGAGGACTAGGATAAAACCACATTCACATGCCCATGGTGGGGGCTATGCCTATTCATTCCTTCCATTTGGACTCTGTAACGCACTTGCCACATTACAGAGGGTTGTTTTAAACATATTTTCTGACCTTGCCCATGACTCTATAGAAGTATATATGGATGATTTTACCACTTATGGAGATTCTTATGAAGAGGCCCTAAAAACCTCAAAAAAGTACTCCAAAGATGTCAAGATCATAACCTACCCCTTAGTCATGAAAAATGTTTCATGATGATACAAGTAGTAGTTCTTGGCCACTTTGTGTCCAAGGAAGGCATTCAAGTGGATCCACACAAAATTGAAATCATTTCAATATTGTCCATTCCTCAAAAATAGAAAGTGTCAGAAGCTTTCTCGGCCATGCAGGGTACTATAGAAGATTAATACAAGATTTAAGTAAGATAGCTACCCCTTTGTTTGTCTTACTATCTAAAGATGTGGAATTTAATTGGACAACTGATTGTCAGACATCCTTTGACAGTCTCAAAGAGTCATTGACAAAGACACCTGTACTCAGAGGACCTAATTGGGCATTACCTTTCTATATCCATATAGATGCTTCTAAATTTTTTGTGGGGGCTATGTTAGGATATAAGGAAGGAAATTTAGAATATTTAATATACTACATCAGTAAGAATCTACAAGGTGTTAAACTTAATTATACTGTCACTGAGAAAGAAATGTTAGCTGTTATCTATGTAATCAATAAGTCTAGGCATTATATCATTGGGTATCCTATTTTTATTCGTACTGACCATAAAACAATAAGATATCTGATGAACAAACCAATGGTAAATGACAGATTGGTTAGATGGCTCTTGCTACTTCAGGAATTTGGTATCATTATTTTAGACAGGCTTGGGAAGGCCAATGTTGTTGATTTCCTCTCCAAGCTACCTACTTGTAATGAGGATATAGTTATTAATGATTCATTTCCAGATGAGCACTTATTTGTACTGACTGTACAAACTCCTTGGTATATAGATATAGAAAATTATCTAGTTGTAGGGAAAACACCTCCACACCTCTCACCAAGGGAGAGATGCCACCTAGTTGAATGCAACTTTCCCTATTCTTGGGTAGCTGGTTACCTCTTCTACACAGGTCCTAATCATATCATGAGAAGATGAAGTATATGACATTCTCAAGGCATGTAATGATAAACCGTGTGGTTGACACTTTGTAGCTAAGAGGACATCAGTCAAGATCTTGAATACTGTACTATTGGCCAACCTTGGACAAAGATACAACTCTCTATAAAAGATGTGACCACTATCAAAGGATGGGCAAACCTACAAGAAGTGATGAAATGCCCCTACACCCACAATTGGTGGTCACACCATTTGACAAATGGGGCATTGATTTTATTGGGCCCATTGATCCTCCATCTAATAATAAAAAATATATACTTGTTTTCATTGATTACCTAACAAAATGGGTGGAGGTGAAAGCTTTGAAAGTAGCTAGAGACAGTAAGGTTGCTACATTCCTATATGAGGAAATATTTACAAGGTATGGAGTTCCAAAGGAAATAGTAACAGATCAGGGACCATAGTTTACATCAGCCCTAATTGCTAGCCTTATTCAAGAATATGAAATCAGATATAAGAAGTCCACTCCCTATCATCCACAACCAAATGGCTAGGTTGAGGTCACAAATAGGGAGATTGAGGCAATAATAAAAAAGATAGTTGCATTACACTAGAAGGATTGGGCAACAAGACTCTCCGAAGTAGTTTGTGCATATAGAACTACCTGGAAGACAACATGGTATACACCTTATGAACTGGTTTATGGTAAGAAAGTTGTCCTTCCTATTGAGTTGGAATACAAAACATTGAGAACTGCCATACAACTTGGGATGGACCTGTCAACAACTCAAAAGGAAAGGTTGCACTAACTTAATGCCTTAGAAGAGTTAAGGATGGCAGCAATCCATCACAATGAAATAATACAACAATAGAGAATCAAATGGCATGACTATTATATCAAAACCAAGGCCTTTCAGGCAGGTGACTGGGCCCTACTTTATGACTCTAGGTATAAAGATCATAAATGCAAATTACAGACCAAATGGTTAGGTCCTTATGAGATCAAGGAAGCTTTTCCCAATGGTGTAGTACAACTAACCACAATTGATCTAGTAAGATTTTCACTGATGATTAATGGAGATAGATTGAAATTGTAGAAGAAGCCTTTGAATAAGGCTAACTTCCTCTAACAATTGAGAAAAGATATGGGTAACGAAGTTCCACAACAACCTACCTCAGATGAGGCATGCAGACAAGTCTCAGATGATCACAACACTCTAGTAGTAGATCAAGCTACCAACTTGACTGCATTACCACATTAGGTTTGATTTCTATGAACATTGTACATATATAAAACATAAAACATAAAAAAACAACAAACAAAAATAAATCAATCAAAGTTCAGGCTCCATCAACTCAACTCCTACTATCCAGTTGAGCATTACTTTGGTTGCTAGCCACTTAACTGCAGGGACCTATAGCCAAAGGATCTCTATTATTTTAGGGGACCTATACAATTATACATGTAGCAACTACACTGGTCAACTTTCCTGAGGGACCCGTAGCCACTACACCCGTAGCCAATGCACATGGGCCCTATTCACATCACGTTCTAATTGATTGCATGTAGCTGCTCTTGCCTGCAACACCTTTTCTCACGACATCCACTTGCTACAATTTTCCATTATTCACTATACCTTTATGCTACATGTCACAATGCTACCAAACATTCCATCTATACACTTCTTCAACGTCAAATCAATTTGATTCACTCCGCCCCATTCGTCTAGCACATCAACTCCAACCACCATGTCACCATTTTCCCATGCAACATTTCCAAGTTAGACATCACTTCACAGGTATTTATATCACTATTGCTTTAATTAACATTTATTACTTCTTATTTTATGGATTTCAAACTTCACACATCATTATTTTCAACTATTACACCCAATTCAAATTACTTTCAAACCACTCTTCCATACACTTACCCTGTCAACTCATTTGAGGATAAATGATACCATAGTTGGGGGGAAAATCCATATGTAGGAATTATTTCACGTACAATAAAAACTCTTAAAATCTCTCCTTTCATAATTATGACTGATGGGCTGAATTATTGACCTTTTTTTATTTTGTTTTATATGCTTTTAAGAACTTTTCTATATGATCCTCCAGACACTTTACCAACATCACCATCATTATATGTTGTCTTTTTATATACTTTGCAAGACTTTGAACCTATATTATTAATATGGAATATGGTGATGATGTTATCAATTGAATGATTTAAATATAAGTATGCATGCAATATAGATGGAATCCTATGGTTTAGTCATGAAGGTTATTTGTGTGCATATGTTTTGTGAATTAACCCCTGTGCAGTAAGAAAGTATCATCAAGGAAATGAGCATTTGCAGTGAAGCTGAAGACAAGAGAATTAAAGGAAGTGAAGTTGGATACCAAACGTGTAGGTAGTTGGAGGACGAATGTGACCCATCATGGACAGAAATAAATGTAGAAGAAGAAGACTTGTTTCAAACACAACTTATGTACGTTCTTCATGAGATCTGTTGCATAAGAATTCTTCTTTGGATAGGACTCTGCTTCCTCTATTTAGTTAGATTAATAAATTGATCTCAAACTTGTATCCTAGTATCTAGGAATGGATTGATGGTTGAAGTCAGTTAGTAGTTGCATAAAACTCTCTCGTTTTTGTATAAGTTAGAAGGGACGAGTTAGATATCAAGTTAGTTACTTTATTTCCAGTTACTTAGTTGTTACTCTATTTTCTATATTGGAAGGTGTAGACATGTTTTATTAAGGAGAGTCATTATTGAATACAATCTAAAAGAGATTTTGTTTTATGATATGAAGTGAATGAACTATGTGTTATAAAGATGCATAGAAATCTGAACTAGATTTGATTCTCAATTAAGTGAGTCAGTCCCCTGAGCCAGCCACTCAAGGTACTGATCCTCACTTCATTTATTTACTTGTTCGTTTATGCATTCATTGTTAAATCTTCTTTTCATTTGCATATAGATAAATCACGAGTCACTTAGATTTATTTGGTTGTTGAATTACAAGTAGTATGGTTCATGAACAAGTGCATGCTTTATCAACTTTAAGTCCTCTGAAGGTTAGCATTAGTTCTTTTATTATTTTGGATGTTTTGAGTTAATTCTATAATTTCCTGTTGGTAACAGTCATCTACAGCTTATGCTGCACGTACCCGTAGCCACTAGATTTTGTAGTTGTTTTATTGTTCTTACATTTTTGAGAATTCCAGCATAATAGAATAGCCTGAGTAGGATTGGATAAGATAATTTAGGAGGAATATGAGCCCTGAAGGCACATACAGTGCAGTGCCATCATAAGCTTACTCTCCTTGGTTTATAATTTAATGTAGGAATGCAATGATAGAGTGGTCTATTCAGATAGGTTTACCCTTGAATTATGTTAAGTCAACAACGCATTAGTTTTCCTCTACATTTTTGGCACCATTGCCTGGGATGGTGCTACCTTCATAGGCTCATTTTTTACATGCTTTCATAGTTTAAATTTTGATTCCAGCATTAGGATTAATAAATTCACTTTTCAGGAAACACCAGAAATTCTACTAACATTGTGCAGGACCGCTGGAATATAAAGCCAAATTCACTATATGCGGAGGCAGAGAGATAACCGAGACAAATTCCTCCCTTCAAATTTTTAGGATAGTGAAGAAATAACTGACTTTATCAATTATATAGTAGAAAGTGTTGAAGAAGAATTTCCTCTTACATCTTCATCAACACCTTCTACATCTTCATCAACTTCTTCCATAGCGACAGAAGGGACCTTTAGAACCATGGCATATGCTGCGGTGGATGATCCACTAGAGCAAGCAACGTTCAAGTTTCCTATAACTGATCAAGAGAGGGCTACAGTGTAGAAAAATATTCCACCATCAACATTACTAGTCTTCTATGGCCTAGTGACAGAGGACCCAAATACATTCCTATTTGAGTTTGATATCTTGTGTAGGAGCTATGACTACACCTCAGACACTCACAAACTGAAACTCTTTCTTGCTACCCTCAAGGATGCAGCTTTGAGATGGTTTATGGGGCTAGGAAAAGATGTCATTCCAAACTGGGATACTATGAAGGAGAAATTCTTGGAGAAATACTAAGATTATTGCCAAGGACATGATAGGAGGAGAGATGACATCTTCAGGATGTCACAAAAGGAGGAGGAGCCACTTGAAGATTATGTTGAAAGATTCTAGTTTGCTCTGAAGAAGAACTCCCAAAATAGATTATCTGAAGAATCATTAAAACTAGTTTTCTTAAGAGGGGTTAAGGATGATTACATGGATGCTTTGAATCTCATTGGGCAAGGTGATATTTCTCAGCTACCTTTTGAGTCAATTTGTAAAGTCTACCAAAATTATTCAAGGACTTTCACTAGACGACCAAGGGGAGAAAGGACATCAATTACAAACAAGGCAACCAATGGAGTTTCAAGAGTGGAAATCAATAATTTGCTGTCCAATATGAAAGAGGACATAATTAGCCATATGGATACACAGCTAGACACTCTTCACATCAAGAAGAAACAAGAAGAAGCTGATGCAATGCTTACTGAGTACTATCCTAGTTGTAGGCAAAGGAAGGCTAGTTGTAAATGCAAGAGGGTGGTAAGCATCCAACAAGAGAAGGTTGAAAGGCCAAAATTTTAGCCATTTGAAGGAGAGGATGGACAAGTGTTCTTAAGCTCAACGGAGACCTTGGCAGAAAAGACAAGGTATGCCCTCTGATCCACTAAATTTTAGTTCACCCTTTCCTGCTGCAAACCAAAATTTCTCTGCTTGGAACACTTAGCCATGGCCTAGTAATCAAAATCTTTGGCAGAACCTAAAATGGCCTACTCCCCAACCTGGTTGGAACCAACATCGGCCAAACCCATGGCCCCAATAAGGTTTTCAAGGTTCCAACTATAATCCACAATGGCCTACACAACAACCTCAATGGCAACCTCAATGGAACAAGACCTAACAATGGTAGCAAAATGTAAATTACCAGCAACATATGATTCCATCTCAACCACAGTAGCTAACCATAATGCCTCCATCAACACCTCAAAATCCACCTCCTAGACCTACCCAAATCCCTGCCCAACCTGCACCTAACCCTAACAAAAAGCTTGTTCAACAGGCCTATACTAACGAGGTGATGCAATACCCCACCTATGGGGTAAAAGTGAGTAATGTTCATCTTAGATCACAGAAGCAACTTGTAGGTCCTTCATCTCCCAAAATTATAGAACTTGAAGATGAAGAACCCACAGAGGAAGCCTCAGATAAACCACCTTTGGAACTTGAATCAACTTAGGAACCTCAAACCATTTCACATCCTAAGCCTCCTTTCCCTGAACACTTGGCTATCTAGAAACAACTAGCATAATATGAAAATGACCTCATAGGCCAGTTGCAAGATATAAGCATAAAGATTCCCTTAATCCAAGCCATCAAAGATATTCCCATCTACACTAAGACTATCCGAGATCTCTGCATAAAGAAACTAGGAAGAAAGAGAATAGACCCAAAGACAGTTCATGTTTTGGGCAACCTAGCTGACATAATGTTAGGGAACATAATTGTTCCCAAATATACAGATCCAGGTAGTCCAGTGGTGGATGTCAAAATCAATGGGACTCTGATTAAGAATACTCTGATAGATTTATGTGTTGAAATTAATGTAATGACTAAGGAGAGAATGCAGACACTCTAGTTGAGCAACCTTAGGCCTACTCAGACAGTCCTGCAATTAGCTGATAGGTCTACAGTCAAACTTGAAGGAGTCATTGAGGATTTGGTCATTACATTAGATTCTTGGGAATACCCTGCTAATTTCATAGTCCTACAGCCAAAGGTTAATCTTGTTGGTTATCCTCTTATACTAGGTAGACCATGGCTTTCCACATCAGATGCATATATAGGTTGTAGGTCTGGTAACATGATCATATCCAATGGGATTGTGACCAAGAAATTGGTTCTATACCCACCAACCCAACCATACCATGAGCTTGAGCAGACCATTTGGCCTACCTTGGAAGACGAGGACAACTATTCCTTGCAAACCTTGATGACTATTAAGCACATGCCCTTACTGGATATTCAAGATGAAGATGAGTTGATTGCTCACATTGTAGAAAATGACCGTGGAAGACATCCGCAGTAGCAAGACTATTTATCTTGCTTATAAGATCCCTTAAGAAGCATAATACCTACTAGTTCCTTAGAGGAAGTATCTCAAATATTTCATACTTTGTTACCACAACAATGCTTACCAGCAATACCTAACCTTGATTTGTCCTTTGTATCAAATAAACTGTTGAGTACGTGTTCTCAAATTCTAAGGTGGGCTAATCATTTATTCCATAACGTGTGTACATATGGTAATTTTCAATGATTATACTTAGATTTCCTTTTATATTCATTATCACTTCTTATTTATTTCATGCATACGAAAATGTTAATCACCATTCCAATTAATAATTCCTCTTCCTTGCATTTCAATTGCCACGTGAAGTGAGATGACTTCACAATTTAGTTGGGGGGAGGGGTTTAATTTTTCAATTTTCACCATTTTTGCTATCTTTATTTTTTTGAGAACATCCTATGCCATTTTCTAAAACAATTAACCTTCCCTATTTTGCCAAAATATGAATTTGTTACCTTGAGAAAGTTGCAGTGGGAGGAATAGAAAAGGGGCAGTAAACTGTAGGTTGGTTCTCTTCAAAGTGGTAGAATTGGAGTTTAGTAGAAATTGAGACTTCAAGAAATTGTAGAATATAGGCATAATGGGGGGTGATTTGTACAGTGAAAGCCATCTGCACATAAAGAAATATTAGAGGATGTGTTAGTGCTACCACTATTTACCAAAGTAGGATGGTTGGACTACTTTTTGAAGTTGATAGAGTATGATAACGAAATGGCTAAGGAATTTGCAGCCACACTACAGTATGATGAGGCAATGGTCAGGGGATTGATAGTAGATGCTTCAGAGATGGCCATTGCCCAAGTCATAGGATTGTCACGCACATGGTTCGAGTATCTAGCTCGTGCTGATGCAGCCACAATGAGGGAAGAATTCTATAAGAGAGGAGAGCATTTAGACTCAATAACACAAGATGCAAAAAGATTATCCCTTCCATTTTTCTAGGGAAAATGTACTTCATACATCATTAAATACATTACCTGTGATGACCGGCATAATTTGCTGTATACTGTACATTTTAAGTTGCTTAATCATCTCCGCCATGATAAGTTAGTCAACGTCCCCAATTTCATGTATAATATGTTAAAAAGGATGGCGTCTGAATACCAGAAGCAACAAGTAGATACCACATTGTCCTACCATTATTTAATAGCCTTATTGATAAAGAGGAGCCTAAGAATTCAACACCCTCAGGTTGATTGGGAAGCTTTTAAATACTGTTAGAGGAAATTGAAGCAGATAATGAACTCCCGTATGACTCTGGACCTAAAACTGAGCCCATGCAAGAGGGGTTGCAAGAGGATAACACTCCAGGGGATAGGCCTGTAACAACAGAGGAACCCTCATCTTCTAAAACTAAACCTATGAGAGGCACTGATTCAACAACTATTAAGAAAAAGAGAAATAAGAGAAGTATTGAGAAGCCTAAGAGCACTGAGAAGGGAGAAGATATAGGGGAAAAGAAGAGGAAGAGGAGTAAAAAGAAAAGGAAAGATGAAACCAAACAGGAGACCTCTACTCCCAGGTGCTTAGGAAGGATAAAGAGGCAAAATGTGAAGGAAAGAACTGTTAAAGAATAGGGGTAGGAAAAAGGTGAAGCTCAACATCATCATGATCCAACACTAGTGAATTTAGATTCAGATAAAGGAGGAATTGCCCCTGATGATGTTCCTAAGGATGTCTCTATTGATGCTTGTGAAAATATTAATGTATCTGCCAAAAAGAGAAGGTATGTTTCTTCGACTTCTGAATCTGATTCAAAGGATCCATTTATTGCAAAGAAAATGGGAAAGTCAGTTCCTAGCAGTTCTTCTAAGGAAGTTTTTGGTATAGTTAGGAATGATAGTGATGAAGGTCTGAATTTTGAGAAAGAAAAAGAATTGTTGGAGGATAGAGACATAAGAAAAGTAATACGAGAAGCTCTTGATATAATAAAACACTTGGAAGAGTAGGTGAAAGGATATGAAGAGAAGGACAAAGAAAAGGAGAAAAGAATACAAGAGTTGGAGGAGAGGATTCAGACCTATGGCCATAGAACTAATTTATATTTTTTAGCATAGATGGTTGTAAGTAAAACAAATGCTGAAGAAAATGAGGTAATCACTCCACAACCTCCTGTAACAAGAACTCCAAAATACCACACTACTTTGTCTTTAGGTTTTGAGTTAATGAGACTCACTCATGAGTTCAATCAAGAACAGGAAAACTGGGAAAAGGAAAAACAAAATCTCAATGCATCGATATAAGAAAAGAATTTGGTGATAAAAAGGTTGGAGGATAAGCTGACAGAGGTAATTGATAGGTCTATACAGATCCTTGGGTGTAGACCTCCACCAAGTGTATATGCATTGTTTTTGAAAGAAAAATTTCTTAGTTTTCAGTTTAATAGTTTCATTAATAATCAGCTTGCTTTATATTCAAGGAATATTTTCTACAACCAATTTAAGGAAGTCAATTTAGAGGAGCAAGACCAATTGTGTAAATATTGTTTGCATAACTACTTAATGGAAGAGGACATATAATGGAACCCTTCAATGTATGTTGGGGATTTGTAGGTTAGGGCACTATTACCATACCTCAAGAATGAAAAGATCAGAGGAGAGTTGATGGATAAGTATGAGGAAGAAGAAAAAATAGTGACACTACATGTCAGAAGAGAAGCACTAAATCCTGATGTAATCCTCACCCAATGGATGACACTCCTCTCACACAAAGGCCCAAGTAAACTAATTATGGATTTAAGACTGCGAGATCATAGGAGGATACAACAGTTAGCAGGGCCTATGCTTCAAAATTGTCTCAGGTATGTGCAAGATAGATGGAATAGTTTAACTCCAACACTGCAGAGGAAGGAGCCTCATTCTTTTCACAATTTTATGAATATGTTTGAGAGACTGCGCAAGTATATTCAGATTTCAAAGCAAATAGGAGTAGGATGGCTACCACTCAAATTTCATCCTCCTATTCTCTTTTATCTAGTACCACATTGGACAGGAAAAAAGGGTAATGAGTGTAGGAATGCAGAATCAGTTAGATTGGATAGGCTTGCTTGTTATAATGGTTTTTATCGTAAGCCAGGTTCAGGAGTAAGAGAAATAATGGACTTGAGGCAGATTACTTTGCACTACAATCTTCTTCCCTAGGTGTTCAATTCAATGATTTTTCTTGAGGGAAAGCAAAAGGCTAAGTTGGGGGAATGATGGGCTGAATTATTGACCTATTTTTATGTTTTTAAGAACTTTTCTATATGATCCTCTAGACACTTTACCAACATCACCATCATTATATGCTATCTTTTTATATACTTTGCAAGACTTTAAACCTATATTATTAATATAGAATATGGTGATGATGTTATCAATTGAATGATTTAAATATAAGTATGCATGCAATATAGATGGAATCCTATAGTTTAGTCATGAAGGTTATTTGTGTGCATATGTTTTATGAATTAACCCCTGTATAGCAAGAACGTGTCATCAAGGAAATGAGCATTTGCAGTGAAACTGAAGATAGGAGAATTAAAGGAAGTAAAGTTGGACGCCAAACATGTAGGTAGCTGGAGGATGAATGTGAACCATCATGGACAAAAATAAATGTAGAAGAAGAAGAAGACTTGTTTCAAACGCAACTTATGTGTGTTCTTCATGAGATCCATTGCATAAGAATTCTTGTTTGGATAGGACTCTGCTTCCTCTACTTAGTTAGATTAATAAATTGATCTCAAACCTATATCCTAGTATCTAGGAATGGATTGATGGTTGAAGTCAGTTAGTAGTTGCATAGAACTCTCCCATTTTTGCATAAGTTAGAAGGGATGAATTAGATATCAAGTTAGTTAATTTATTTTCAGTTACTTAGTTGTTACTCTATTGTTACTCTATTTTCTATATTGGAAGATGTAGACATGTTTTATTAAGGAATGTCATTATTGAATACAATCTAAAAGAGATTTTGTTTTATGATATGAAGTGAATGAACTATGTGTTATGAAGATGCATAGAAATCTGAACTAGATTTGATTCTCAGTTAAGTGAGTCAATCCCCTAAGCCGGCCACTCAAGGTACTAATCCTCACTTGATTTATTTACTTGTTCCTTTATGCATTCATTGTTAAATCTTCTTTTCATTTGCATATAGATACATCATGAGTCACTTAGATTTCTTTGGTTGTCAAATTACAAGTATTATGGTTAATGAATAAGTGCATGCTTTATCAACTTTAAGTCCTCCAGATGTTAGCATTAGTTCTTTTATCATTTTGGATGTTTTGAGTTAATTCTGTAATTTCCTGTTGATAACTGTCATCTACAGCTTATGTTGTAGGTACGCATAGCCACTAGATTCTGTAGCTGTTTTACTGTTCTTACATTTATGAGAATTCCAACATAATAGAATAGCCTAAGTAGGATTGGATAAGATGGTTTAGGAGGAATATGAGCCTTGAAGGTACATACAGTGTAGTGCCAGCATAAGCTTATGCTCCTTGGTTGATAATTTAATGTAGGAATGCAATGATAGAGTGGACTGTTCAAATAGGTTTACCCCTGAATTATGTTAAGTCTACACCTGTAGCTTCACCATTGTCAACCCCCTTGTGAGAGAATTCACCCTCGCAAACCTCTAGCCACACAAAACAAAAAATAAAATGTCTGGAGCTACCATCTTACCACCCACAACACCTAAAACTGCCCATGATACTCCTATCTCAAAGCCCACCAAGAAGAGAAAAACATCTTCTTCATCCAGAGCCAAAAAGAAACAAAAGATAGCAAGGAAACAAAAGGTAACTACTCAATCACATAGGTTCTTAGACCACCTAAAGGAGAAAGGACTTTTAGGGGGGAAAACCCAGCCTAAACAAAAGAATGTGGTTAATGTACACATTGATATAGACTTTGAAAGAGAGCATCTGTTTGTTGATAGGGAATAGAGAAATGTGGGCCACACACTTATCTTAGAGACTGATACAGAGTCCGAGGAGGAGGATTTATATACAGTTAAGAAATGACATCAACCTCCCCCTATTATTGAAAACCCAGACATATTAGTCTCTCTAGATGAAATCCAAGTAGAGGAATTGTCGTTGGACTCTAAAGATATAACAAAAGGAAGGAAAGATGAATTGTAGATAGCCCTGTAGAAAATTGTACAATTGGAGAAGTAGTTGAAGGATTACCAACAAAAGGAGATAGGGTTAAATGAATAGGTTAAGAAGTTGGAGGATCAACTGCATGTTTACCAGAAACAAGGGTTAGGACTAGATCATTTGTCCCAATTGGCCATTATAGAAAATAATAGAAGGAATCTAGAGCCTATGCAACTAGAAGAATGACCAGAGGAACTTGCCCCATCAAACTTATTCATAGTTACCTTGTATTTGTGGAATAATATAGATGAATTGGTAAAACAACAAGGTAAATTGAAGGAGAAGCATAGTAAAGATTTAGAGGTGAAGAATACATAAATAAATAGACTGAAATTCAAAATGGATAGGATGACACGTATGACTATCTAGCTGATAAGGTGTCAACCACCTGAAATGGTTTATGCCCTCTATCTACAGGAGTAGTATTTAAGCTTTCAGTTTAGCCAACTTTATAGTGATGCCCTTGTTTCGCTTTTTGCACCTACTTCATTTCTAACAGCCTACCAAAAAGCTACCCCTGAGATGAAGAATCAATTGTGTGAATTCTACCTGCATGATTTAGCCATTCCATAAGACATCCACTGGAATCCCCTAGTTGTTATTGGGGATGTATAATTGAAGGCCCTAGCATCATTCATTTAGAATGAGCATAGGAGAGGAATTTTACATTAACAATATAATGAGAGAGAGAAATCACTCCCTCTCAAAATTAGGGTAGAATCCCCATATCCTAACAAGATAGTAGAGGAATGGATTAATCTAATTGAATGTCCTATGGTGGAAACCAAACTCCTGGAATGTAGAGCAATAGATTACAAGAAATTCAGGAAATTAGCCGAGAGAATTGGTAAGGAGGCTTTGGGTTTCTCACAAGGTAGGTGGAAAAAGTTGACACCAACATTGCAAAGGAACGAGCCTCACTTAGTATTCAACCTCTCAGCAACAATCAATATGGCACATAAATATATAAGATCAACCAATGAACATGGAATAACTTGGCTACCATTGGTGTTCCATCCTCCCTTGCTTCTTTATCCAATTCCACATTGGTTGGAGTAGAGGACGAACCAAGCAGCAAAACGTGCTAGGTAGAATGGGTTGGCAGAGCATAAGGGCTTCTATCTCAAATAAGATAGAGGAGTGGAAGAACCTACAGATTATAGGGAGATAGCTCTTCAATACAATCAACGACCTTGGTTGCTGGAGGACCATCAACATGTTTAGTTGGGGGGTGTGATGAGGCTATGTTTTGTCCTATTTCTCTTGCTTCCTAAGACTTTCCCAAACTTTTATATATATTGATTGTCTATAATCATCCATAAAGACATTGAAAACATGTTTAGTGCATGCTTCCTAAGACTTTCCCAAACTTTTATATATATTGATTGTCTATAATCATCCATAAAGACATTGAAAACATGAAGATTGGTATATAATATGTTGTTAATTAATTGTGTGTGAATTGATGATTGATCATGAAATATGATGGTACTTTATGTTAATTTCAGTAGTTATGATGTATAGATATCACATGATGGACTAACCCCCCATGCAGCAAGCATGTGGCTACATTTCATGAAGACCACTTGGCAACCCACAACAAAGAGGTGGTGATGTCCATAGCAGATAGTACAGGCACCCGCAACCAAAGGAAGAAGACTCCGAAGTGATTGGAATGAGTTAGCCATAACTCTCCACTCTTTGATGGTTATCCTTCGATAGTTGATGCAATCATAAATAGCAAAGGAATCTCATATCATGCTCCATGTTTTGTTTCTAAATTTGACTGTTTTTCATAATGATTGAAGAGAGTTACAGTAGGACTATGCTGTCTACATTATCTTTATGGTAGTTTAGTTTTCTATTCCTATTTTTCTTTGTAATAAAGTCCTCTTCCTATGTTATTGGAGAATGGATAATTATGATATTTATTGCTTAGTAGTTTTGTTCAAATAGGAGAAGTTTGATCTTGTCTATATGGATTGTTAGATTCTGTATACGGGATAGGAGGTTAGATAGAGATTGTGTTATTAGAATTGTTATTGTATTTTCCCTTCAACATTCAATAAAAGAATGCATGTTTTGATTTTAGTCAATGGTTTTAGAGATACAGTAGAGATCTAGTTAGATTTTGTGGGATCACAGTCACTCAAGCAAAGGCCACTTGAGGTAACTATGTCTCTCTTATATGTTCATGTGTTTATTTTATGTCATATGTTTATGTGTATGTGATTAATGCATGTTGTAATGAGTTTATGTCATATGAATTAGTTTGATGTTGATAATCTATGTTGTTGAGTCAAGGTGATCACCAATTAACTATTAATTGTTCCCTTCTTTGGAATTACATAAGACCATTTGATTTACAACCAATTGAATAACATTGGTTATTTCTTATCAGCATTGCTTACTCAGAGTACTTTTCAATCCTTGTGAATAGAGTTTGTTTTCTTTTCAATAGTTTATTCCTATGCAAAACCCCTAGATTACAATTCAAGAATCCTCAACTGTACACATAGTACGGGCACCATCCAAGAAGAATACGATTCTCTGGTTTGACAATTTAAATTTAATATAGTATAGCCAATAGGTTGCTTGATATAGGATCCATTGGTCCATTGAGTTGTGTGCATGCCCTTTCTGCATCAATGTATTGACTAATAATGGAGTTCAACATTTTTTGTGCCATTATCGGGGATGGTGCCAAGGTTTAGAGTCTATGAGTTATTTTTGATTCATGTTTGTACTTTCTTTCATAGGATATAATATTTTTTTCAGCATTTAGAATTGCTTAGACATTCAATCTATCTCCAAACTATCCACTAACACAGTGCAGGAACAAAGCTATTAGCTTATACATCATTGTATGCAGTGGCCAAGAGACCAGAGAGGGAGATTTCTTCCAACTAGTTCAACAGAAGAAGAAGAACACCACTTTGAATTACCCCTTGGACTAGAGGACACTGAAGATTTTGAAGATATTGCCATTTGGCATCAAGACATAATTACGGAGGAAGTAGTAGAAATCCCAACTGAGCCAGTTACCTGTGCCTTTCCTGTTATAGACCAAGCAAGAACTAATACCTTGAAGAACATTCCTCCTTTGGCCCTACCAAAATTTCATGGGCTAATCACTGAAGACCCATTTACCTTTCTCTTTGAATTTGATGTACTCTATAAAGCTATGACTACACTCAAGATGCATACAGACTCAAGCTCTTTCCAACCACCTTTAAGGATGTTTCCTTATGATGGTTTATGGGATTGGGTGAGAATTGTTGGGAATTAAGGTGTCTCAACCTTGGTAATTCCTTGCATTATTTATGTTTTTATATATTAATTAATTGCCTATGTTGTAAATTCTATATTGTCATTTGTGGGATGTGGCACGGTGATGTGTCATCCTACATGGAAGATGACAACTTGTAATTTTGTCCTCACATGAGGAGATAGGCATCCCACTTTGTGGTAGGAGCATTTTGCCATGTGTTAGCATCTTTCATGTTGTGTAAGGTAATGTTTGATCGAAACGGTTATGACAGATTCCTATGACGAAGTTATGACATGTAAGAGTCAGAAATAGAAGCTTGTAAGATAGGTGAAGACATGTGTCATGAAGCATCTTTGAAAAAAGCATTTTTGGGTGCCCCAAGGTGGACTATGACATGTTGTAAGAGAATAAGCTATTTATAGCCTATGTATGATAGATTCTCTTATAGTTGTAAGTTGTAACTGCTATGACAGATTCTATGACGGTCCTAAGTATCGTAAGAGCATCTGCCATAGCCCATTTTGGAAATAGGCGACCTCTTTGGCATGGGAACTATGGAAAAGTGTCAAGCACATTCTACAATGTTGACCAAGTGTCCTTAGGCGTGGGTTTTGGGCCATGAGACCAAGTTGGACGCCCATTCCAAGTTTGGACCAATATTGCCTTGTATATTCTATATAAATAGGTGCTTGGAGGAGGAGATGTATTACAGGATTGACAGGTGTTGTTATGATGCTGGATTGACTCCAGATATGAGTGTCGAAGACCATTGAAGCTTTCATTGCAAGGGTATTGTAAACAACTTTCAGTTTTGATAATACATTGTGCAGGTTTCTGAGTGTGGGGTTTTTCACCTGATAAGGGTTTTCCGCATGTTATATCTTTGTCTCTCTTCTTCTATCTTCTTTCTGGTTCATGTGTATTGCTGCAATATCTCTATTAGATGTTCTATGTTTTTGTAGTTGTAAGGATTAATTTGAATTTGCATAGCCCTCTCCTCATTAGATTAGTGTAGGAAGCAATTTCTGCACACCTAGCTTCCTTTCAAGAATTCAGTAACAAACTGGGCTACCATGAAGGAGAAGTTCTTGCAAAAGTATGAGGACTATTTTCATGGCAGAGATATGAAAGAAGATGACATCTTTAGGATGTCAGAAAAGGAAGATGAACCTCTGGAAGACTATGTTGAAAGATTTCAGTTTTTCCTCAAGAAGTCAAGACAGGACAGGCTCTCCCCAGAGTCACTCAAGTTGGTCTTCCTAAGAGGTGTGAATGAGGAATGCACATGGATGCACTAAATTTGATTGGAACAGGGGACATCTCTCAACTTAGGTTTGATGATATTTGTCAAATCTGTAGAAACTATTCACTGTCAACCTTGAAGAAAAATAGAGGCATGAGAACCTTGTCTTCCACTAAATCATCTACTGGAGTCTCAAGAGTAGAGCTCAACAATCTACTATCAAACATGAAAGAAGACATCATAAGCCATTTGGCAACACAATTTGACACCATACATATCAAGAAGAAGCAAGAAGTAGTAGAGGCAACTTTGGTTGAGTATTGTTCACATTGCCAACAAAAGAAGGCTAATTGCAAATGCAAGGGTATTGTCGGTATTTCTAAGGGAAGGAGTGAGAAAGTAGATTTCTGAGCTATAGAAGATGAAGAAGTTCAAGTGTTTTACATTGTACAATGTAGGTCTTGGCAGCAAAGACAAGGTATGCCTCAGGACCCCTTGACCAATAATATGTCATTTCCATCATCTGCTTCAAACTGGAACAATACACCTTGGTATAACTTGTCACAAAAATAATGGGTAGTTATGCCACCCAGATGGAACCAATAGTAGGGAGTATGGCCACAACAGCCATTCCAACCCTCAAATTATAATCCAAAATGATAGTTCAATCAAAACCCTTGGCCACAACAGTGGCGTAGAAATCAACCTTGGCAAAATCCAAATATGAACTACTCGCAACCACAACAAACCCTGCCTCAACAACCCGCCCTTATACAAAATGCAACTTCACCCACTCCTTTTCTGCCTAAAGCCACTCAATTACTAGCACGACCTTCACCTAACCCTAACAACAACCCTATTCAATAGGCTTATACTAATAAAGCCATCCAATACCCAAGCTATATGGTTAAGGTTAGTGATGTGCACCTGCACTTAGGAAAAATGCTTGTTGGACCTTCATCTCCATTTATTATAGAACTTGTTGATGAGGAACCTACCTCTGTCACTAACACCCATCTAAATAACCAACATAGCCCTACTGAGTAAACATCTTTGCAAGAAGAAATCATTACCAGGAGCCCTCCATTTCTAGAGAGATTAAACATGCAAGCACTACCTCCATTTGATCTTGACTTTGATTTTATTGGGCAGTTGGAAAATGTTTGTGTAAAAATTCCCCTAATTCAAGCTATAAAAGATGTACCCATATATACCAAGGCTATAAGGGAATTATGCCTTAAGAAACCAAGAAGAAAAAGAAAAGATCCTCAGATAGTACATGTTATAGGACAACTTGCTGATATCATGTTAGGTAACTTGGCTGTCCCAAAATATGCAGACCTTGGAAGCCCTGTGGTTGATGTGAACATCAATGGTACCCTTATCAAAAACACCGTGATTAAGCTAGGTGCAACCATCAATATAATGACAAAGGAAACAATGACTAACCTTTAGTTGGATAACCTAAGACCTACTCCAATAGTATTACAGTTGGCAGACAAGTCAACTGTCAAATCGAAGGGGGTCATTGAAGATCTTGTAATTACATTAGATTCATGGGAATACCCTACAAAATTTATGGTCTTATAGCCCAATGCCAACCTAGGAGGATATCCACTCATCTTAGGGAGACCCTGGTTGGTGACAACAAATGCCTTCATAAGATACATGTTTGGAAATATGATAATTTCCAATGGGAATATAACAAAGAAATTGGTCCTTTATCCACTAGCACATCCTTTTGCTGATATGTTGTCACATCTCAAATTTTGATACTATCTGGAATTACTTTATATGGAAATATTTCATGAATAATAATATGTGGTTAGATGAATAATTTGTTATTTTGAAAGATGAATGATTATTTTAAATATGAAATGAAATGAATGTTATATTCATGTTATTAATTTTGAAGCTTCGGCTATTGGGTTACTAACCTATTAATGGGAATTTGAGTTTATCATGACTTGCAAGTTGTTGAAGACAAGGGTGTGGTTGAGGTAAAGGAGGTTAGCAGCCTGACAAGGTTAAGATGGAGGGTTATCTCTCACGCACATCATGTAGAGTCATATAGACACATTATAATTGTATTATTTGATTTTGTTATATAGTTTATATTATTGTGTTATAGTGAGTTTATTTAATTAATTGATTTCTAATATTATGAGTGCATAGGAAAATAGATTAAATGATTTAATTATTTATTTGATTTTTATTTGGAGAATGAATATATATTATTAATATTATTATTTATTTTATGGATAGATGAGATAAAATGTTTACTATTTAATATTATTTATGATAAATTAGAGAATTAAAATTAGAAAATAAAACAAGATTTTAAAGCAAAACAAAAAGGAAGAAAACAATAAAACAATAGAAAATTAGAAAAAGAAAACTTTATTTAGGAAAGAAAGCACAAAATAAAGCAAAGAAAATTGGAGAGGAAGAATAATAAAAAAGAGAAATAAAACTCATTCTCAGGACACAAAATGGATTCACAATATATCTAAGTTCTCAACTCAAATCTGAAAGCAAGAACACAAGATTGATTTGATACTGGAGAAGAGGGCTTTGGCTAAGGTTGAGGTTTAGGAACAAAGGAAGCTTTTGGGAACAAAAGGGTTTGAAGACTTCGTCTGTTTGGAGAGCGAAAACCTAGGTTTTTATACAAAACTAATTGTGTGTTTTAAATATGAACAATCTCTGTATTCTTCTTTGTGAAATGATCATGGAAAAATATATGTATTGTTAAATTTCTGCTATTCATTGTATAATGTGAATATATATATATATATATATATATTTGGTATGACTATGTGAATATATATAAATTTTGGTAATTGTTGAATACATATGTATATCTAATTTAATACTGTGTTGATGTTGTTGCTACATAAACAGTATATCACTATTATATATATAGTGACAGACTATATATATTCATTTACACATTATACATACTGGGATTGAAATTGTTAAAAGGATTCAATGAATATATAAATGCAAGGCTTATGTTGTATTTTGGCCTGTGGCCATGGGTAGAATGGCAGCCCATATGGTGCCGCAGTCCCCAAAGGGGACTACGACCCCATATGGGGACGTCAGCCCCCTTTCAAACCTTTTACCACATGCGATAATAGTAACAAATTCCTTTAATTGCTGTTGAACTTCAATTTAAATTGTTGTTGTAACGATTTTTGTGGGGTCGTCAGCCATTACACAATGACACACACATAAATCTTTGATTTCATTTTATCTCCTCAATTGATATATATATACAATGCGTCTATAGTATCTTGGAATTTGATTTTTATTTTGGCAATTCATCGATACACACACATAAATGTAACGAAATATAGCAATAATTGAAATGGAATAACATCAAAATAAATATTCATTTTATTTTGGTTTACACTGCTGTAAATGTGATAATAGGATTATTTAATAACCTTACTTGATTAAATTCATGTATAAAGAAAAATGATGTTTGAGACTATTTTGTCACTATTTGTGTCAAAAACCAACATTGTATCAAAACCATTGAATTAAGGAATAAGAGGCACTATAGTAAACTGAAAGATTTATTGTTGAACTAATAATACCATCTTAGCTAGAGAACATCCTATCATGAAATTTGACATAAACCACCTGAAAAATTGTAAACTTAGTCAACAAGCAAACTAGTGAAATCAACTGAATGATGGAAATTGTGATTGTTTTACAAAATAGATAATTATGACTATGGAAAACTAAACTTAGAAAACTATTCATTGCATGTATTTTGGGTAAAGTATTGTACTTTCGGGACAGGACACCGAATTTGGGCTCCCAAAGACGATAGTTTTACTTTTTCTAAAACTATCACTTTTTGCTTTATTATGCTTGGCCAAGCTACTGTACCATTGAAATAGATGGATTAATTTAAAAAGTCTAGATTATGTTATTTATATCTCTGCCACATCCTGCTTGCAAGAGTTTTGTCATTGTAGGTTAGGAATGCATACAGGCAACATGCATGCGTCAAGAGATTCTCTCCTGCTTACACCATTCTAGGTTGCTAGGCAAGTTTAATACTTCATGGTTGGGTGGAAAAAGTGCCTTAACCACACTCTTGGTGTCAGCTTGCAGATGCTCAGAGGATCGAGGTGGTTGAGTTCGAAGATTGATATGATACATGGATATGTATTTCATTGTACTCTTTTATATGGCTTGTGTAGCCAAGTTGTATATGTAATTATACTTTCTTTGATATATTGATGTATGATCTTTACCTATAACATTGAAATAGATGTTTGGTAACACCAGACTGGTGTATGTAATTGACAATGTAACACTTCTTAGTGTATGGATAATATATACTACATTCTATGGAAATATGCTATATTATAAAGTTATGGATTTTTGGAAACTTTAAATGTTTTAATTTCTATTTATGGAATAAGCATTGCCTATCGGAATACTATGTTTAGTTTGTAATTTTCCGCACCTTACATATGTAGAAAACAATTTGGCTAGACTTAGAGGATATTGACCAATATTCTCTTCAGACACTAATGAAAATTGAACGAAGCCCATTATTGAATATCCAGAATGAAGATGAAGTACTTTCCAATGTCATACAAAACACTTATGAGAGGGACTCGTAGTAAGACCCATGTCTAGTATGTCTGACCTACCCACTGCATAATATTATTCCTTCAATCAACACACCAGCCTATGCTTCCACCAACAATATGTCTCATCATTTTTTGCCCCATAGTTGTCACCTCAATTTAGCAGGACTAGATATTACCTTTGTCATGGCATTTGCAAAACCAGTTGACATTACACCAGGTAGGACACTTAATATCAACAGTGAATTAACATTTGTCTAGAAGACTGAACTGGTAACAATGTTGCAAACTCACAAGACAACATTTTCATGGGACTATCATGATATGAAGGGCATTTAACCTAACCTTTACATGCATTGGATATACATCAATGAGAGATGCATGCTAGTTAGGCAGCCTTAGAGGAGGATGAACCCTACCATGAGAAACATAGTGAAGAATGAATTGCAAAAACTACTGGAAGCAAGATTCATAAATCCAATATCATATAGCCAATGGGTATCCCCACTAGTCATAGTATCAAAGAAAGGAGGTAAGTGGCGAGTTTGTGTAGACTACAAAGAATTGAATACTGCCACTAGGAAAGATCACTTCCCTCTTCCTTTCATTGACTAGGTATTAGAATCCTTGGCTGGGAAAAAGTATTTTTCTTTCCTTGATGGATTCAGTGGTTATAACCATATCAAAATAGCCCTTGAGGACTAAGATAAGACCACATTCACATGCCCATGAGGGACCTATGCCTATTCAGTCCTTCCATTTGGACTCTGTAAAGCACCTGCCACATTCCAGAGGGCTGTTTTAAGCATCTTTTTTGATCGTGCCCATGACTCTATGGAATTATATATAGATGATTTTACCACTTATGGAGATTCTTATGAAGAGACACTGAAAAACCTCAAAAAAGCACTCCAGATATGTCAAGATAATAAACTATCCCTTAGTCATAAAAAATGTTTCATGATGATGCAAGGAGTAGTGCTTGGCCACTTTGTGTCCAAGGAAGGCATTCAAGTGGATCCACACAAAATTGAAATCAATTCAACATTGTTTGTTCCTCAAAAACAAAAATATGTCAGAAGCTTTCTTGACTAAGAAGGGTACTATAGAAGATTCATAAAGGATTTCAGTAAGATAATTGTCTCTTTGTTTGTCTTACTATCTAAAGATGTGGGATTTAACTGGACAACTGACTATCAAACATCCTTTGATAGTCTCAAAGGATCATTGACAAAGACACATGTACTCAGAGGACCTAATTGGGCAGTACCTTTCCATATCCATATAGATGCTTTTGACTTTTCTATGGGGGTTGTGTTAGGACAGAATGAAGGAAATTTGGAATATGCAATTACTACATCAGTAAGAATCTACAAGATGCTGAACTTAACTATATTGTAACTGATAAAGAAATGTTAGCTATTATCTATGCAATCAATAAGTTCAGGCATTATATCACTAGATATCCTATTTTATTCATATTGACCATGCAACAATAAGATATCTAATGAACAAACTAGTGTTAAGTGGCAGATTGGTTAGATGGATCTTGCTACTTCAGGAATTTGATATCACCATTTTGGACAAGCCTGGGAAGGCCAATGTTGTTGTTGATTTCCTCTCCAGGCTACCTACTTGTAATGAGGATCCAGTTATTGATGATTCATTTCCAAATGAGCGCTTATTTGCACTGACTGTACAAACTCCTTTGTATGAAGATATATAAAATTATCTATTTGTAGTGAAAACACCTCCACACCTCTCACCAAGGGAAAACATTCAAGTTCTTGTCCACCTAAGCTTCACAAAAATAGTCTAATAAAATACATGTTTTCAAAAGCAACCTCTTGGCTATCCATGAAAATTTCTTTAACATGCTCTTGAGGATCCCTTTTTCCTTATATTTATCAAACTTTGGAATCTTTATATGTGGAAGAAAGGGGATTTGTGTTATAGATTTTTCTAGTGGATAAGGACATAACTCTTCAAATGTGTATCCCTTGCATTGAGTTTAGTTTCTTTCTTGTAAGCCTCTTATTATGTCTTCCATGGCTTGCCATTCTTAGTTGAATGGTGTATTATGATGTGGTGATTAGTTATTTTTCTTGTATTGATTGCACACATACTACATGTACGTTGCATTGTTGGGATTGGATTGGTTTGGTTGATGACTTAGATTGGATAGATTCTACAAATTTTTATGATTGGTTGGAATTTGTTGATTGTTTTAATTGGATGATTAGTTGTTTTGAGTGGATTGATTTTGTTGAGGATTTTGATTATTGGGTTTAGATTGGTGTAATGGATTAGGTTACCATGGTAACTTGAGTGATGAAGATTTTTTTCCTTGATGTTGGGGATCACATTCTGATTTTTGTTTCATGTTGAGGGTAGGCACTTTGGTATTAACATTGTTGCAATCCACATGAGTTTGATTGAAATTAGTGTTGTTAGGATTTGGGTCGGGTGGATCTTGGTTTATGATGTTATCAAGGTTATACAAGTTATAAATGATAGGTAATTTGAATCCTAATTTCACAAGACATCTAAGTATGTCATCCCTATTTTGATATATAAATCAATCTATGAGGATATACCCTTGTTCAGAGTCAAATAAATCCTAATAGTCATGGGAATACTCAGTTTGATTGGAGAGACTATCACTATCAATATCATTATCTTCTTAGATTTCATGTGGGATTTGACAATAGGTTTTTCTAAGTAGGTACAAGTTTTGGATGCATGGGTTCTCAAGAAGAACAAGATTTTCTTCAAGGAATTCCATGTCACACTTTCCTTGACGTCTAGTTGTAGGTGACATGACAATGTGTTTTGAGGTGTGGTTTTTTACTCTCTTATTTTAAGAATTTTTTAAAGATTTTGGATGTTTTACAAGTTTTACATAATTTGCAAACACAACAAACATATGAACAATGTAATTATTCAAGAGTGTTTAGCTTATGATCCCACCTACAATTCCTAGACTTGAGCATGAATACTATTGGCCCATGATCTCAAAGTGCTAGCGACAAAATTGATTTTTGGGTGTTTAGGGCCTACTATTTCATTTCCAAAGGCACATGGTGTGTAACTTCTTAGGACTAACCACTTATTGGTGCATCATGAGTGATGAATGACTGAATGGTTCTTATCAAGGTTAAACAAGGCCTACTGGAGGATGTCTTTGATGTACCCAAATGCATAGGGTAGAAACAAGAAGATGAGTGCACTTTTTGTGGAAGTCATGTGGGAAAAAAAATCCCAACAGAAATGGGCACCCTTTTTGAAAGTAGCGGGCGCTCGTTTAGGATCAGGCACCCGAACCTAAATGGGTTCCCATTCCATATGGGCTCCCATTTATAGAACAAGTGCCCATTTGTAAATGGGAACCCATTTTATAAACAAGCACCCATTCATGAAAAGTATTTATTTATTTTTTCTTTCTTGTGAGTTCATTTTTCATTGTTTGAATGCCAAAACTGAATAGAAAGAGGGAAAAATAAGTACCCACATCCACTTTTCTCCTCAACCAACCTCCATGACTTCCTACCTTCATGAGAGCGACCTTCAAGTGTTTCCAGGTAAGTGGTTTTATGTTTTCATGTGTTTTTTAATTATATTTAGTTTTGAAACCTAAAATTGTAAGATAGGTTTTATTCAGTACAAACGAAAACCCTAAGATGTAGTACAAACCCTAGGACATAGTATAAACCCTAGGACCTTTATATTTTAATTTGTAAACCTAAATTTTAGGTTTAGGGTTTGTAACCCTATCAATGAAAACCCTAGGACATGTACATGAAACAAAAATAAAAAAAATTAAAAAAATAGTTATTAAGGCTAACTTTGTGAATATGTAGTAGTTGCATGGAATATTGTAGGACTTTTTTTTTTAGAAATATGATATGGAATCTTAGTGTATTTATAATTTGTAGTTAATAAATGTGTTTTGAGTACTATTTAATTTAGTAATATATTACTATGTGTTCATATTAGTTGATCAATTTATAAATTTTATTTGTGAACTTTGTTAGTTCCTATTCAAGGTCCTAAACATTTAAATTTTAACCCCTGATCCCAAACCCTAAACCCTAAACTTGGAACCTCTAATCCCAAACCCTAAACCTAAACCCTAAATTTGGAACTATTGATTGAAAACTATAACTTAGAATTACAAACCAAACCACTAAACTCACATCCCTAAACCAAACCATAACACTAAACTCACATCCCAAAACCAAATAGTCAAACATGGACCTTAAACTTGGAACCACTAATCCCAAAATCTAAGTCAAAATACTAAACATTAAAAACAAAATGAACCTATGCTCATAACCTCAAACCACCAACCCTTAGCATTGGAAGCCGCACATACAAAACTCCAAACGTGGTGCTTAAAATCAAAACCCCAACCATAAAGGTCTTCAAAATTGAACCCTAAAATCACATCTTCAAACCAAACCATTAAACATGAACCCTAAACTTGGAACCCCTAATCTTGGAACCCTAACTCAAAATCCCAAACATTTAAAAAGCATAACCCCTCACAATTTGGTCCTACCTAATCCATTGAACACCATTATTTACATGGCCCAATGAGGATATCCGTGCAACACATAAGTCAAAAATGACACCAGTTCATATATTGAAATGATCCTTCACATATTTTATAAATATTACTATTGAATACAACTAATGAAGTTTAGACAACTAGTGCAAATGGTGAGCATGATCTGATGGTCATTACTCAATCATTTGCTAGGAGTACTTTAGCTATCAAGACCTATGAAATATTAATACAACATAAAACTTGGTGCTTAAAATTAAAACCCCAACCATAAAGGTCTTAAAACTTGAACCCTAAACTCACATCTTGAAATCAAACCATTAAACATGAACCCTAAACTTGGAACCCCTAATCTTGGAACCCTAACTCAAAATCCCAATTTGGTCCTAAACCCGCATAATTTGGTCCTACCTAAGCCATTGAACAACATTAAACATGGCCCAATGAGGAGAAATGCAATACACAAGTCATATGCCACCAAGTCATATATTGAAATGATCCCTCGCATATTATATAAATGTAACTTTCATACAACCAATGAAGTTTAGACAACTAGTGGAAATGGTGAGCAAGATGTAATGTTCATTGTTAAATTGTTCCTAAAATCAAAACCTTAATGATAAATTGGTCCTCAAACTTGAACCCTAAACTCACATCTTGAAACCAAACCATTAAACATGAACCCTAAACTTGGAACCCCTAATCTTGGAACCCTAACTCAAAATCTGAATTTGGTCCTAAACCCTCATAATTTGGTTTCATATCTCCTCAAAGACTATACTCCCTTGAGGGTCTAATGGGAGGTTTAGGAGAATCATCCCTTCATTCCTTATAATCCATCTCAAGATCCTCCTCTACAACATCATACACAACCATTGCCTTTCTATCTACTAGCTACTACCTTACATCTCTACTACTACATCTAGTTTATAGATGGGTATGGACCTATCCTTAGTGGATCACTTGGAATATGCTAGGGTCACACCCACATCAAATATATCCATAGATAGGAGTATATAATCATCAAGGTCATCATTGTCTAAAGGTGGTAGAGTGGCCTCAATACCTTATCTATCTTCATCCCACTCCTATTCACCCTATTGTATAGTGTCACGAGAAGGGGGGCATCCTATATCTACATGAATTATCATATGACCTATTGATAATGGAATAAAACTATGATAAACTTAGTGTATGGACCAGCACCTCTACACACATTCTAGATAGTATGTGTCCCCTCCCAACTCTACATCTATGTGTGGTGGTGCTAGATAATCATTCTAGTAGCCTATCAAATATTTATCTCTAGTAGAGAATATCTTCCCACTATCATGATCTTTGTCCCACTTCATTTAAGCATGGACTTATAATTTATTTAGTGCTACAACCACTAGGAATCTCACTAGCCATTTCACTCTAATATGTTCCAAGGCCCAAGTGTATAATAGTCTACATACCATGAGATTGCATCTTGTCATAGGTATAGAAAGTTAGGTCCTTGTATAAGTGACCGAGCATGGTTTTCCCCTATATATAAAATATATAAAAATCCTCCATCAGTCTAATGTAGTTCACACTTTGCCTACATATATGTGCCTACCCTACCCATCCATTATAACCACCACCACAACTGTGCTGATTAAAATCCTCCTAATGGGGGGTGTCACCTCCCATCCCTAGTCTAGTATCCTTAGGGGAATGTGCCTTGAGGGGTCACTTAGTACATTCCTCCCTAGACCATACTAGCACCCTTCACACACACAATTCCAAGGTCTCTAACTTCTATAATATCTACTTAGATGCCTTAAATGGGGAGGCACAAATTTTGGTAAATGTCATCAAGATTCATGGTGAGCTCACTTGTGGATAGTTGGAACATTGATGCATATAGATCCCAATGCTCCATTTTTTCATTAACATGCACTTACTGTAGATCTCCTCTAGTAGTGTAAATACATACTATAATCTTAAATCTCATAGGTGTGTTGTCTTCTCTATTAATAACTCTTACACATGAAGTGATGTTATAACCTAGTTCCACAACCTCTCCTACAACTCTAGTGTCTCGTACAAGAACCTTGTTAAGCAAGTATAATTATTAATCACCCTCAAAATCATCTTTAAAGCATGAAAATTCTAAATTCATTATTAAAACATATTTTAAAATATTTTCTAACTTTTAAAATTTTCTTGGAAAATGTCCCTTTGTTTCATATATTTATTGTTATGTAGTTAAATGTTTAAATGTATTGTTTATACCATGTAAATTTCTATATTTCCAAGTTTGATATATGTATAAACATGTTGTGTTCATTTAATATATAAATTTCCAATTCCTAATTCAATTAATTATTATTTTTAATTGCAACTCTAGTACGTTCTAGCATTTATAATGGATAAGTTACCAGATTATGAGTTCTTGCTAGAATAGGCCCTACAAAATGAACCCCCCAAGCCCCCCATGCCAAATCCCCCAATGCTAAGACCCCCCAAACTTGAGCCACAAAACCCTCCATCCCCTCCATCCAATGAGGCTCGCTTGCGAGCAACCATTAATGACAACATAAATGTTTTAAAAGAAAAAAATATTTCTATTCAAAATCAAATACATACTCCTCCCCATGTTGCATGGTTTCCATCTACGATGCAAACCATTATTGATTCTATGAGATCCATTGATATTGATCTAGACACATTCTATTTATGACAGGAGGAGAGGAGGCAATACTATGTAGATGGATTATCTTATAAACATATCCTTGATTTGCATATTTTGAAACATACTATAGCCCCATATTTTATTGATCCTTCAATAAACCAGTTGATAGCTCCAAATAAAAAAAAATTCAACTAAATGGTGTACACATCCTTAGATAGAAACTAACTTTGGGAGCGGTAGTGAATGGTCTTTGACCATCCACCACATGTCAATTTTTAGGCACCTTTATATTTTTTGAGAAAATTATGGGTTGAGTTTGAAATGGGATTAAAGTCCAATTGTTTTGACATGCGATCATTCCAGGGTGTGGGTGGTGGCATGTCACAACATAGGCCAAGGGCATGTGTCGATCTAAATCAACATGTGTCCCCTCTACCCATTGTTCCTCCTTCACCCTTTCACCAGTGCATGATGGTCTCAGCATTAGGAGCTTTGTGTAAGCTCTCAAGAAACTTAACTGACCAAGATACCCACTTGGCAACTGAAGTCAGTCCTCGAGAGCCTAGAAGACATGGTGAGCTGGTCTTAGCACCCCATGGTCATCGACACCATTATGATCTACACCTCAATTTTGTCAAAATTGTAATCAGCCATGTTTTGGTCTTAATCTTACATCTACTTTGGGGGCTACAACAAAGGAGGAGTCTTTCTCAGCTACACTATTCACTCCTATAGAGGTACATGCCATATTTTATGTACATGCTAATTTGTACATCTTAAATTTAATAAATATAGATCTATTTTGAAATATCAATTATCAATTTATTTAATAAATTTTATATAAATTGTGTTGTTTGGTGCAGATGATTGGATTGGCCACCACATCTCGGTTAGACCAATTTGTGTCAATGACTGTACATCTTGGCACACCTTAAATGATAGACCAATAAATTTCCCTTAACCATTTAGCTCGTTAATTAAATACAATGTGTTTTTAAAAATTAGTTTCTTAAAATTAGATAGATTTTAATAATTATATAAAATTTTTAAAAATGTGATTCGTTTTAATAGTAACTAGGAGATCCTAACACTTCCATGTTGAACCAAATAGAGGGTGTGGTGACTGGTCCCCCAGCATCATCTGTTATGCCTGAGTCATATTACTTGGTGTGTAGCTTAAAATTATATTTTTAATTTAAATTCACTTGAAGTATAATTTTGTAATTTTAAATTCATCTTGAGTTGAATTTATATATACATGTACATATATGCAGGATGAGAGCAGTCTTGGTGTAGGCTCAACAAATCCTATCATTGATGAGCCTGTATAGATTCATGAGTCATCTACTACATTTCAGGTCCTATAGTTAAATCCTATGCAATTTCTAGGTCTTTTATCATGGTTTTATTTTGTAAATACTCTAGCCTAATTCATGTTTTATTTAACTATATGATTTGACAATAGAGACTTTTGGTGCAAAATTTGTTGGAAGAATGAGGAGATGTCATTGATGTTGTTGTTGGCAACATGAGCATACAGTCATACATTACAGTGTTGTCATTGATGTCAACATTGTTCAACATTGCATTTTGATAAAGTATAGATCATTTTTTGATAATTGATAATTTTGCAAGAGGGTTTGGTCATTTGTAAGAAGACTAATTTACAAGAAGGTTTGATCCGGTAAGGAACCTGTTATGAAATTTGGCTAAGTATCAACTCTGGTATTTCTGTGTTACAGAGCATTCGATATTTTGGTCTAAATTTATCCACTATTGAAGATTATACTCTATGGTTCTAGTATGTTGTTGTTGGTTGATAGATGCTTCTAAATCTAGAATTTTGTATGTTTTTGATAAATGGTTTGAAAGCAATGAGTAACAGAAGTTTGACTTGACAGAACATAGTTGTTTCCAGTACAGAGAAGGTATGTAGGAGAGTCCGCATTCCTCCATGGTTTGGTTTCTAACTTTGTGGTTTTTAGGGAATGTTTACAGATGTGAATAGAGCGTGACTTCTATTTTTCATGTTGATTAGAGATGTATGGGTCAGTATATGGATCTACAGTTGAAGGGTTTTTGTATTAGGTCTTCAACGGAGCTGACCTATTAAGTGTGAAGTTATATGTGGAAGGTAAATAAGCCATGCAGAGTTAAGTGGGAGCAATTTTAGGTCAATGTCAACCTATTTCAATTTGTTTCAAAGTTTGAATCTTGGCACGAATCATGTGTGTGAAGAGTTGGAGCCGACAAGTCCTATATGACATGTTTTGCACGTTACATCGAATTAGGCTGATCTAATTGATGTTGTGGGTGAAGCAGATATTTAAAGAAGATTATTTTCAGTGTTTAATAATAACATGGTGAGATGTATGATCCGAGTGATGCAAAAAGTGCTTGTGAAAGTGAATTGAGTAAATATAGAGCAGAGCAGTGTGATATTTCAGATCAGTGTGAAGAGTTTTGATTTTGTAATTTGAACTTCATTGGAATTGTATTTCATGCATAAGATAGATGTAATTGTAACAGTTCAATTTTGGCAATGAGCCACAACTCTTCTTCTATCTCTTTCATTCAAGACAGTGAGTCTTTTGGCAGTGAGCATTCTTGGATAGTGAGTCCACCAATTGTATCAACCTTAACCGGTTGCTTTATCATAATATATTGTGAGCTAATCCTCACCATGGTTTTTCCTGTTTTGGGTTTTCCACGTAAAAATCTTGGTGTTCATGTGTTATGTGTGGTTGTTACATATTTTTATGTTTCATTTCATTTACTGCAAGTAATTATGCTAAAAGGATTGGATGTTTAATGTTTGAATGGTTTAAAAGAATAATGATTCACCCCCTCTTAGTATTCTGGGTGTTCAACAATTGGTATCAGAGCCAAGTCCTTTGGAAGAAGCCTAACCGCTCAAGGAAGATCTTGGAGATTGAACACATGGAAAATAGAAGATTACCTATTCCTTCGGAAGAGATTCCTGCTGTTAATTTCACTAAAGAAGATGGTATGCTTGACAAGATAGGAGAACTCAATGCTACCCTTGAAGATCTTGAAAGAGTTGAAAATGAAAACATAGATTTGAAAGAAAATGTTGAGGAAGCAAATGAATACATTAGGAAATTGAAAGAGCAAATCAAGAAGTTTAGAGAAAAGCATAGGGAGGTCAGTGAACAATTGGGGCAAGCAAATGAAACCATCACTGGTCTAAAAGTACAAATTGAAGAAAAGAAACAAATTGAGGAATGTCTTAATGCAGTTGTGAAAAGCAAATCTGAAGAATGTACAAGGCTTGAACAAGAGGTTGTGAATCTGAAATCTAATCTAGAGAAAGCAAGGAGTCATGAAGACAAATTCAAGATGAGTACTACAAAGCTTGATGAAATGATTGCAAATCAGAAAGGTCCTAATGATAAAGAGGTTTTTGGATTTGTAAAGGGTGAAAGTTCAAAATTAGGTCTGACATCAAATGTTAAAAATAAGAAGAACAATGGAAAACAACCCCGGAATCAAAGAAATAAAGATAGAAGACCATGAATCAGACAACCAAATGCACAAACGTACCCATCTTTCAATGGTTTTTGTCATTCTTGCAATACATTTGGACACAAGGCAATAGAATGTAGAAGTAGAATGAATCAGAATGCTCCATCTTTCTTTGGTCAATATTTTACATGCAAGAGATTTGGTCATAGAGCTAGTGAATGCAGAAGTCAAATGATGAATGGCTATAATAGTGGTAGAATGGTTCAATCTTTCAAAGGCTATTGTTATACCTGCAATGGATTTGGGCATAAAGTTAATCAATGCAAATCTAGAATGAATGAAAGGAATACTAGACTGAAGAATGTTATATGCTACAATTGTAATAGGCTTGGACACATTTCTAGGTTTTGTAAAAGCAAAAACATGAAGAAGGATAAACCAATTGAGAGGTATGAACTAGTGCAAAATATTGATCCTACAAAAACAAAGAAGGAAATGGAAAAGACCTAGAGAAAGAAGGAAGAAATAGAGTTTAAGGATGTATATGAAGTTACAACTGATGCAGAAGTTTCCTTCAGAAACTAAGTTGAGAGCTTTGGCTCAAGGGGAGCTTTAATGAAAATATTTCATCCCTTGCCAAAGAAAAGGTGCTGATGCTTTGACATGAGGATATATGGTGTAAGTCAACATGGTTGAACTATTGAAGAAAACTCCTGTAGAAAATATCATAATGCAGAAGTTTGCGGAGCATTTGAAAGTGACTGTGTATACAGAGAAAGGTTTGGCAACTTTATTATTTGAAGTATTTAATGCGATTTAGGTCAGATCCAAAAGGGTTTTAAAAGGGATTTCACTTAGCAAATTCATTCAGAAAAGCATTTGAAGAGAGCTGAGTAGCAAAAGAAGAGATCAAGGCGATTCAAAGTTTAGTGGATCCAAACCCTAGTTTGGCAAAGCAAAGAAAAGGTATTTTTTAGTCTCCAGTTAGCCCTAATTTCATAGAGATCTTTGTTTGACGTGTTTGATAACATTTACAAATGAATACTCCAAGTGTTATAGAGGTAACAGAGAAACCACAACCTAAGTTTAAGAAATTCCCCACCAAATCAATTGAGGATGACCCGTTAGGAGCCTTTTCATCTATTCCTCATGGGGTTCTGCTGACTGAAGATATTAGAATTTATATTCATGGAAAAATGGAAGAGTTTGATCACATGAAGTTAGGTGATATTTGGGTGAAAAAACTTACAGGAGATGATTTTGCCCTGAAACCTAAATACCAAAACCTAGTTGTGAAGAAACTTGATGTATGGCAGTGGTTTCCAAATTTTTGTTTTGATGACAAATGGGTTAGGATAACTCTAAGCTAATTCCATGATAAGTTTGTAAGGTTGGACATGCCAGGAATGATCACTAGGGAAGTGATAAGAGAGGTGATAGGTCTTTGTTCCACCAGACCTGTTCCAATGCTAAAATCTATCAAGAATGAGGTTGTAATGGAGCTAACTGGTGTAACTTTTGACAAGAGAGCCCTCACTATTAATCCTATTTAAGCTAGATGTGAAATATGTTGCAATGGTGATAGGTTACAAGATTTATTTTACTAACAGGGAAAACTCAGTTTCTGCCACCGCCATCAATGTGGCTTATGAGATGGTTGAAAAAGGTGCTAACTATGATCTATATGAGTTGTTGAGACAACAACTACTAGAAAATTTGAAGCAAACTAAAGAAAAGAAGTATCCATTCAAGTTTGGAACTCTTATCATTTGCATACTCTTCAATTTTCTACAAGAGCTTACTGGAACTAAAAATGTGAGACAGATACAAGGAAGGCCTACGGTGCATCAGATTGCAGACTTCATAAGAAGCCTTGGCAATGCTAAGGTTCAAAATGATGCCCTTACTGCATTCTTTGCAATGTTTCAGAAAAAGATGTAGACAAGAGAGAGAATACCAAGGAAAATGATTGAAAAATATCAGAATGATATTACCTTTTTGGTTTCTACTGATGAATGTGTGATGGAAGCTATTGAGCCAAGGAATGTGTGGATCCCTACTCTGGGATATGAAGTATATGAGCAATAAATTGATGGTTTAGCTGATGTGTTGTTGAAAAGCCCTAAGGACACCACCAAAGCAAGATTTGGTACCTATGAAGGGAAATTTATAGAAGTGCATATGGAGCAATGGAAGCCCCAGATAAAGAAGAAGGTATAGAAAATGGTTGATGAATATGCAGAAAGTATAGGTATTTTAAAGGAGCAAGTGCTACAAGCCAGAGTAAAAGCTAAAGGTGATACTAGTGCTGCAGAGCGTTTAAGAGGTTCAAGAAGATCAAGTAAGACATCTACCACCCCTCCTGCTACACAAAAGTCCTCCAGGACAATGCTTACATCCTGAGGAATAAAGAAAAAGGAAACTAATGCCCCTATAGAGCAAACTAGTGCTCCAGTAATGGAGAAATCCTCTCCAACAAAACAAAAGATAAAAACTGAGATAGAAAACCCTGCTCTGGCAACCCAATCCATTGGCCCTATGAAGAAGAGGGTCAAGACCAAGGCTACTAGGGAGAAATATGCAAAAATAAATGATGAAGGAGAAGAGGAAGAAGAAGGACCACTACTAGTCTAGAAAAGAAAAGGTGAGGCTTCACAAGGTGAAACAAGTGTTAAGAGAAGTAAAACACAGATTGTAGAATCTGACAATGAAGAAGACTTTTAGGAAGACAAAGAAAATTGGTTAGTCACATGAGAGAAAAGAAGAAAGAGGCCACCAAGAAAGTGGCATCGAAAAAGAAGAAGGAAGAAGCTAGCAAAGAAAGGTCTCTGGATGAAGGCAAATAATAAAGCAAATATGAACTGGTAAGACCAAATTCTCCGATGAAGTTAGAATCTTTGTTCAATGGCATTGTACAACATAACATGCTAGAAGAGACTGCAACATTGTACAATGAGGCTGGTGAGGTGGATAAGGCCACTATAGTTGAGCCCATTGTAAAGTATATTGTAGTACTTGAAGTAGATATGCATAATATAGAGAAGCAACTACTTGAAGAGCCATGGTATGTTTTGATGCAAAGGAGACAAGAGGCTGTAAAAGAAGAGGCCAAACTGAAGGCCCATGCTCTGGAGAAAATTAGTGCTACTCTGTCTGTGGAGAATAAGGCCACACTGGCTAAATTTTATACTAAGGAATTAAGAACAAAACAAAGGGTGACAACCCTAATGAGCTGAGATCAACATGATCTTGAAAGGCTCTGGAAGGAGACATTGGACAAGGTTGTAGATCTAGCACAAAGACTAAGAATGGCTCCTGATAATAATGAAGATTAGATGATTGATTCTGAAGCAAATGTATAGAAAATTGATGCTCAATATGAGCAAATTACAGGAGAAGAAACTGGACAAGTTAATACTCCTTTGGAAATTACTCAGGGCATTGATGCTCAACATGAGCATGAAACACACAATGCACAAACATAGGATAATATTTCTCCGGTGTTAGAAGAAATTGCTCAGACTTAATAAGATGCAGAGGAGAACATTGAAGAAGAAATTGTCATTGGTAATGATGTTGAAAAAGAAGTTACAATCACTTCTCTCGATAACATTGTGAAAACCTTAGAGGCAGAAGATGCAAAGAAAAATGAAGCTATAAAGGATAAGGAAGAGAAAAATAAAGAACAAGAAAATGATAAAGAAGGTGAGGGTAAGAACAAAGAAGTTCCCAGAGATACTGGGACAAAGGAAGAAAATCTTAAAGACTCCAGTGAAGATAAAGAGAAGGACTTGAAAGAGAAAGTTGTGGAATTATCAAAGCCTTCTAGTGATTCCTCTGGTTCATCCAAAGACTCCCTAGAGAATCTACTAAACATGCAACTAAATTTCCAACCTGTTGTATCCTCCCAACTATTTCAGCTACCAATACAACAGGAAAGTAGAGACATGGGTAAGATCTCTCCTCTCCAAAAGCTACAACTAGAAGACTTATTTCTTGCCTCTGCTAGAAAAGAAGTGATAGATTCATCAGAAAAGTGGAGATCTGATTGATGAAGCAGTGAAGGCATTACAAGATGCCATACTTGGAGAAAATGTTGACACATCTATCTCAAGTATAGAAAATTTGAAATCATTAATTGATTCTTTTAAAGATTATGCCTCCGGTCTCAAGGAACAAATTGAAGATGAGGTATAAAAGAAAATGAATGATAAGAGAATGATGGAGATGTCTAAAAAATGTGCTTTAGCACATAATAAGTTTGAAGAAGATTTGAAAGATGCACAAGATTGCATAAATGAGGCAAAGGCTCTGTATTAATTTGGCTTGAAGTGGCCTAGAGCCACACAGAGCATTTATAAGGAAATGGACTCCATTGAGTCCCAAATAAATAATGCCTCCAGTGCCTATGATCCAACACTTGATTTTGGTGGCACCACAAGGGATGCCATAGAGGATTTACACAAAAATCTTTTAGTTGTAGGCTCAAAAGAAGCATATTATTTTATGATTTGATGAAATAAGGGATTTAGTGAATCCCAAACTTCTGTTTGTCTCAAAAGCTCTATTGAGTGCTAACAAAGCATCACAAGTGAATCCTATACCAAGCACTTCGGAAGAAGGAGGAGATATTATTAGAGTTTGAGACATAGTTCAAAATTTTGAAGGAAGCAAAGAAGGCTTAGGATGATGGTAAGTAGGAATGGCAGATCTAGGTTCAAAAGCTTCAAGCTCAAACCTCATCTGCGTAAAGGCAATTTTTGCATATCTATTTTTCAGTTTCAGATTCCTTGTAAATATGTGATATGTATGAAGAGAGTTCCAGTACATATACTTCTCAGGGGGAACTAGCTCAAACTTTCAGTTTATGTGAACATGAGCATACTTGAGAGGGGGAGATCCGGTGTGAATAAAGACTGTTATATACGCCCTTTGCCCTTGATGTCAAAGGGGGAGAGTATTTTGGAGAAATGTTTTGGCATGTTGCCATCAATGAAAAAGGGGGAGATTGTTGGAAGAATGAGGAGAGGTCATTGATGTTGCTATTGGCAACATGAGCATACAACCATACATTGCAGTGTTGTCATTGATGTCAACATTGTTCAACATTACATTTTGATAAAGTACAGATCATTTTTTATAATTGATAATTTTGCAAGAGGGTTTGATCGTCTATAAGAACACTAATTTACAAGAAGGTTTGATCTGATAAGGAACCTGTTTTGAAAATTGGCTCAGTATCAACTCTGGTATTTTTGTTTTACAACACATCTGATATTTTGGTCTGCATTTGTTCGTTGTTGAAGATTATGCTCTGTGGTTCTAGTATGTTGCTATTGGTTGATAGATGCTTCTAAATCCATAATTTTGTATGTTTTTGATGTATGGTTTGAAAGTAATGAGTAACAAAAGTTCAGCTTGACAGAACATAGTTGTTTCTAGTACAAAGCAGGTATGTAGGAGAGTTCACATTCCTTTGTTGTTTGGTTTCTAACTTTGTGGTTTTTAGGGAATGTTAATAGATGTCAATAGAGTGCGACTTCTAGTTTTCATGTTGATTGGAGATGTATGGGTTAGTATATTGATCTATAGTTGAAGGGTTTTTGTATTAGGTTTTCAACGGAGCTGACCTATTAAGTGTGAAGTTATGTGGAAGGTAAATAAGTTGTGTTGAGTTAGGTGAGCTATTTTAGGTCCATGCCGACCTATTTCAATTTGTTTCAAAGTTTGAATCTTGGTGCGAAGTGTGTGTGTGCAGGTTTGGAGCCGACAAGTCCTATATGACATGTTTTGCATGTTACATCTAATTAGACTGACCTAATTGATGTTGTGGGTGAAGCAGATATTTAAAGAAGATTGTTTTCAATGTTTAATAAAAACATGGTGAGATGTATGATCTGAGTGATGTGACAAGTGCTTGTGAAAGTGAATTGAACAAATATAGAGTAGAACAGTGTGATATTTCAGATCAATGTGAAGAGTTTTGATTTTGTAATTTAAGCTTCATTGGAATTGTATTTCATTGATGAGTTAGATGCAACTATAACAATTCAATTTTGGCAGTGAGCTACAACTCTTCTTCTATCTCTTTCATTCAGGACAATGATTCCTTTGGCAGTGAGCCACCTGTAGTGATCATTCTTGAACAATGAGTCCACCAATTGTATCAACCTTATCCAATTGCTTTATCATAATATATTGTGAGCTAATCCTCACCATGGTTTTTCCCATTTTGGGTTTTCCACGTAAAAATCCTAGTGTTCATGTGTTATGTGTGGTTGTTACATATTTTTATGTTTCATTTCATTTACTGCAAGTAATTAGGCTAAAAGGATTGGATGTTCAATGTTTGAATGGTTTAAAAGAATACTAATTCACCCTCCCTCTCAGTATTCTAGGTGTTCAACATAATCCATATCTATAGCAGGCCAACAAGATGCAAGAGATCATGAGCACATTGTGGTAAGCTTACACACTTGAGTCTATATTTATAAATTTAATTTCATGGTTTGGTTTTAAATAGTTGATTTAAATAATATGCATGCAATTTTGACATTAATTAATTTGAAGCTTCTTTTTCTCGTATAGCATGAGCCACCCTCTATGTCACGTGGAACCAGAAGGCCTCTTGAAATTGATGATAATAAAACTTAGGTGTAATTTGTTGTATTTATTTCATCCATACTACATGTGTATTAGAGTATTTATTTCATAGATTCTAACTATTTCAATATTGATTTCATAGATTGTGACTATTTCAGTATTTTTTTCATGGACTATAATTATTTCAGTATTTATCTCAGACTATTTCATAGGCAATTATAGTCTTTATTGAATGGACTATGCATGTATATGAACTTTTATTTCATAGATTAATTACTTCAAATCATACGTTTAATTGTAATATTGCAAGTACTAATTCTAATTCTAAGAGGAAAATATAATTACATGTTCTAATTGTAAGTCAATAGTCTAATTGTAAGAGGAAATACAATTACATGTTAGAGTATTCCCTTTAAATTGTGTTTAGATGTATAAGGTCATAATGTTAATATACGAATGAATTTATCATCTTAATTAACATTAATTAATGCAAAAAATGACATTAAACTATTCTATACTAATTGTGTTTCTCCATAGACCTTGGTTCAACAACTTTGATCCATGCACATGCTCTTGTGACAACTTATTTGTGTGACTTTGGAATGGTTTTCACCTCTAATATATCTTTGGAAATGGTTTGAATATGTTTGAAACATGTGAATGTTGTTAAAGTTAGAAATGTTGCCCTAAGGTTTCCAAAGTTCAAAAAATTATTGTAAAATTGGTCAAACAACAAGTGTAAGAGGGAGAGAAAACAAGTAATATGAATAGAAACAACATATTACTAAGGAGAGTAAGAGTGATGTAGATAAAAAAAAATTATACCTAGAAAATGAGATAATGAAGCTAAGGCGATCTAGGCTTATAACCAAGAGAAACACTATGTGAGTAAATAGGCATATAAGTGACTATGGGACAATAATGGAAAAAATACGATATGCCAAAATTAAATCAATAAAGAAACTTAAAAAGATTAAAGAGATATGAACATGGCAATAAATGCTCTCAAAGTTTTGTGAGACAAGTTGAAAATAGAAAACTCATACAAAGAGGTGTCTTATGAAGAGCAAAAATAACTTAAAATACCCAAAGAGGTGTCTTATGAAGAGGAAAAATAACTTAAAATACCCAAAGAGGTGATATATCAAGAGAGAAAACAACTAAAGAATTTGGTCAAGCACTTACAATGTGAGTAGTTATGTCCAATTTGGCCAAAGCATTCATAATCTTTCATAACAAGTGTAGGTTGCACCAATAAGGGAAAAGAATAGGTTCATAGGTTCCAAGGTTTGTGCATATCTCTTGGACAAAGTTTGTCTCCTTTTAGGTCCTAGGTCTCTTAAAAGATGCCAGTTGAGTGATGTAGATTGGAAGGATTAGTATGCTTGTCATGGGAAAAGATACCTCTACTATGATTTATCTACCCACCCCAACATTTTACAATAGTCAATTTAGGCCCATGAAGCCCCTTTACAAAATTACCCTCTTAATAGCCTAACATTATGCTCCTCAAACCTCTTTTAATACAAAAACATTTCAATGTGAACAATTGGTGTTGAGTTGGCCAAAACCCTCACAAGATTTTATAGTGGGGTAGAGTGTGAACCTATAGGAGAAACTTGTAGGTTCCTAGGTGCCATGGTTTGCAATGTACCATTAAGATGAAGTTTGTTCTATTTGAGGTCTTAGGGCTCTTATGAGATGTCACTTGAGTGATGTACCCTAGAAGATTTAGGACACATGGGATGGGGAAAGATATGTTTGATAGGGTTTAACCATCTACTCCAATGCGTTGGCATAGTTTGTTTAATAATTCCTAACTCACAACTTTGTTCATTTAAGAAAAAGTTCTAGAGTAAATTAATTGCTTAAAGTCTTGATTCCATATCCTAATTGAAAGTTCTAATTTCATGTCTTAATTAAATTCCTAATTTCATCTTGTAATTACAAGTCTTAATTAAAGTATTAATTTCATGTCTTAACTAAAGTCCCAATTTCATCTCCTAATTGCAACTCTTAATTAAAGTCCTAATTTCATGTCTTAATTGAAGTCCTAATTTCATCTCCTACTTGCAAGTCTTAATTAAAATCCTAATTTTATCTCCTAATTGCAATTCCTAATTTCATGTCTTAATTAAAGTGTTAATTTAATCTCCTCATTGCAAGTCTTAATTTAAGTCCTAATTTCATCTCTTAATTAAAATCCTAATTTCATGTCCTAAATGCAAGTCTTAATTAAATTTTTGATTTCATCTATTAATTAATGTCCTATTTTCACCTCCTAATTGCAAGTCCTAATTTTATGTCTTAATTAAAGTGCTAATTTCATGTCCTTGAACAAGTTAATTAAGAAAGAAATACAAATGGGAAAAAAATATATGTTATCAAAGAACCAACAATACTATTATAACATTCTACAAGTAAGAAAATTACAATGATAAGAGTCATAATTCCAAGTCAAAATATATAGTCAAAATTACAATTATACAAGTCCTAATTCAAAGCTTTAGACTCCTAGATTGTAATAAATTATAAAATATAAAATTTCCTTGATTTCAAGTGATGTCATCACACATAGAATGTACAAGTAATGACAATCATGTCATCTAGTTGTAGGAGACTTGAAAAAATGATAAAAATGTACAATGAACAAGTATGCAGACAATTAGTGCAAGTAAATAAATTAACTATAAATACATGAGTCATAACTATAAGTCAGGTGAGAAAATTATAATAAATCAAGTTGGAAAATTATAATAGAAATTTCTTGCATTCAAGTGATGCGTAGCATAGAAAAATCCAATATGAATGCCACATGTTAAATGCACCAATAATGACAGTCATGCCAACTAGTTGTAGGAGAAGTGCAATCAAAATGATAAAAAGTATAATTAACATAGGAGCGCAAAGCAAAAAAAAGAAATATTTATCTACAAAAAAGAGTGAAGTATTCTATTGTAACATGTTTGATAGTTAAAGGGATGGCTTAAGGAGAGTTAATGGGATGGCTTAAGGGGACATTTGACCATTTACTAATTGGATAAGGGCATGATAGTAATTATCAATCCACTAAAATTTTTTACTTAATCTTAAATACGTTACTAAACCAAATCCCAATGCTATTAAAGTAAATTAAACTTACCTAATTTTTGAAACATAGTTAGGCAATGGCTTAAGGGGAGTTAAGAGAATGACTTAAGGGGAGATGCAATAAATTACTAATTTTATAAGGGTGTGCTAGTGAATCAATTAACTATAAATATCCTTGATCCTAAACCAAATTTGTTGAAGTTATTAAACTAAATCGTAGTTACATAATTTATGGAACATAACTAAGGGATGAGTTAAGGGGAGTAAAGAGGATGGATTAAGGGGAGATGCAATCAATTACTAATTTTCTAAGAGTGTTCTAGTAAATCAATTAACTATAGATCTACTTAATTGTAAACTCACATCCTAGACCAAATTCATTGAAGTTATTAAACTAAATCGTACTTACCTGAATTATGGAACATAGCTAGGGGATGGCTCAAGGGGAGTTAAGAGGATGGATTAAGGGGAGATGCAATCAATTACTAATTTTTTAAGGGTGTTCTAGTAAATCTATTAACTATAAATCTTCTTAATCCTAAACTCACATCCTAGATCAAATTCTAAAGTTATTAAACTAAATCACACTTCCCTAATTTATGAAACACATCTAGGAGATGGCTTAAGGGGAGTTAAGAGGATGAATTAAGGGGGCATGAAGTAACTTAATAATTTGGTTAGATCATGATAGGAATTAAATTAGTTCTATCAAGTAAATATATACTATGCATTAGTCAAAACATAAAGATTAAAAGTTTAAAATTTTCTACATACCTATAAACCATTTAAAAAATTTACTTCATTGTACCATTTGCATCCTCTCTCTTTTGTAATGCATTTATGATCGCATCATGATCTTCCAAATAAAGTGTTCATAACTCTTTTGTAACAAGTTTCGCTTGATATCTCACTACTTGTATATTTGTTGCCACAACCAAATGCGAGTAGTGCATAATTTTCTTATGCCTTTCATAATCTTCAAATGTAGATATATCATTCTTCCTTATCAAATATTTACATATCCAAGTGACAATAAAAACCATAGAACCTCTTGGATACTCGAAGTTATCATCATCTACTTATGTTTGCTCTCAACACATCGAGCCAACCAATACTTAGTTTCCTCTTCATTGCCTTGAGGTGCAACAACAATATACATATGTCCTGCAACAAACTTACAAATTCAATAAAGTAGGACATGATATATAAGTCACAAAAATACATGCATGTATAGAATTATAGATTAGAAAACAATGTAATGAAACTAGATATTGAATTAATGTACCTTCTTGTACAAGGTTTGAAATACAATCATAGTCATCTGACACAAACAATTAATTATCCTCTTCAAACATTTTGTCATGTCGATCATGTGTTTGTATAGGTGTTAGGGATCTTTGTTACCATCCTTAAATCCATTTTGTATTTTCACATGATTCCCACTCACCTCCAATACAAAACTAACAAAAATAGGCAAGCTCCCTAGTCCATATAGTCCATGTGCTTGCATTTGAACTCTTAAATGAATGCAATTTTTTTGATCCACTAATTGTCTCACAATCATATTGGGGAAGAATATTTTCTTCTTCAACTAATCAAAATAACTGTTGAACTTTAGAGTTTTCACTTGATCATGTAGATAATTTTGCATTACACCAATCCACAATTGCATGTGCATCTTTAAACTTTGTTGTATCCACAAATTTCTCCTACTCCCTAGCAAGATCTCTTTTCACACATGATCTAGCTCCATCATGTTTTCCTTTACCATGTCTAACTTCAAAGAAACTCCACATATGTTGCATATTGTTTTCTTTATGGGCCCTATATAGATAATAAAACATTCAAGGATTTTTGAGTTGTCTCGTATAATTGTTTGACCATATGAGATGTAGACATGATATTTACACAATCCATGATTGAGTTATAGAGCTTCTGGAATTACTATGTGTTTCTTTTTTTGTGTCAACGTTTCAGATCATACTCAATGATCCAAAACTGGAATTACTGTGTGTTGCTTTTTTAAGCTATCTAGATTTTTCATCTTATTCTATTCTTCTCTTTTTATACCTTAGTTTTTCTTTCATCCTCTTCTTTATTTTCTATTGTTTTATAATACCTTTCTAATTATACATAGTTATATATACTTCCTTTTTATATAATTAAAGATTTTGTCCCTTCTTTTTGTTGTCACCATTTCCTATTTTTTCTCTTCCTTTGGTATTATATTATTCCTTCTTTTTAAAAGTATTGTTCATTTGATAACTCTTTATGTAATTTTTAATTTGTATATTTTATTTAAGTTAATTAATTGTTACTTTTCCTTGTCATACGTGCCCCCAACCCTCTATCCTTTTATGCAACCTTCTTTGCAATTGTATCTCTATTTCATTCTCATCTTTTGTCCTGATGATGGATCATTGAGTATGATCCAAAACGTTGACACAAAAAAAGCAACACATAGTAATTCCAGAAGCTCTATAACTCATATGAGATGTGTCATTTGGATTTCTCTTTCTTTTAAATTGTCATAAAATACTTTGATACAATACTGTACAAACTTTGATGAATGTAACTGGTTATCACTCAAATAGAAATGGTACTCCCTCAAAAAAATTATGTCTTCTTCTGTAATGTCATATGTATATATGTATACAATATGAACTAATATGGCTACTTGTATTGAGTTATAATGTTGAAACTGAATCTCCTCTTGTGGAGCAAGGGTATAGTTTTTTGCAAATTCAACCACTGAAAGCATAGTTCAAATTGGAAATTTTTTTTACATTTATGAAATTGTTCATCAAGCCATTGATCATATTGAGAGTGTTTCATATATTTGTACACACTCTTACTCTTGAATTTAGCGATGAATGCATGTACACTACTTTGTTCTATGACTAACTCACAATTATTTCCAAATTTTCCATCCTTTAATGGATATTGAACATTGTTGAACCTCTTCACATCCCATTAATTGTTGTCTAAAATCATGGGAACTACTTTCATGCATGCATTCTCTTAACAATGAAAGGTCACCACATCTATTGTATTGTCTAGAAACACACAATTTTAAAAATAATAATTTCTCATCAGGTATTTCACAAAGTAAACTTGTTATAAACTCTTTAATTGTTGTAGGTGGCATATTAATACCACATTCTTGCATTATTTGGGTAGTATGTAAAGTACAATTTATATATCGAAAAACATCATAATAATAATGGAACTGCACATGAGTTTTGCAACAACAAGAGATTCATTTCTTATTAATTTTAACATACCAAGGTTTACATTTCTTGTAATTCCCCAAGTTTTCACCTAGGACATTAGCCGAACAAACACCAGATGAACAAAATTTTCACATTTGCAAGTGTGACAGTTACATGTCACATTGCACTCACACGTGCACTAGGTGTCGTAACAAGTACAAAAACACCTAAGAAGACATCACCATTGCACTAAGAAAGGTGGCACAAATGAAATACTTCACTCACCATGTGAAAATTCACCATGAAAACCAAGCAAGAGGTGGAGCTCACTTCATAAAGAAGATCAGATACGCATCCACGACCTCACTCCCTCGTAAACACACGGAGTAGGATGAAGGTGACAACTACCTCAATCCATTCCATGACTACACAAGGCATACCAACATAAGGGAAACACTCACCCATGTGATGGTTCAACTAGGAGGTACAAGCCCTCAACCAATAGGAATGGTCACTAGTCAATTTCGTACAAAGGCACGCTTCCCAATACAAAAGAGGAAATAATTCCAAGAACATATCACATCATGAAAATGAATACATGGATAGATGCAAGGGACAAAAGAAAAACTTTTGTAAACTAGTTTCACCGAAGGGCTAAATGGCTAGAACAGGGCACTACAACCAAGCTCGGACACCTGAGCTGGGCCCCTTTGTTCAGGACACTAGCGCTTGGTGTTGTGGTCCCTCGACACTAGTGCTAGGCATTGTCATCCCTAGACTCCAGTGCTAGGCATTGTAATCTTGAAAGCATCCAAAAAGTGACAAAAACCAAAAATATATATAAAAACCCAGAATTTCCTCTAATTCCCACCAATGACTCCAAACAAGAAAACATGAGCTTCTGACTCAACAAGACAAATAGAAAAGGAACAATCCAACTATGAAGTCCACCCAAGAAATGGAAAGGGATTCATCATCCAACAGTTAACAAGATGCCAAAGCAACATCTTAGGCCATATACACCAATGCACTTAGCCCAATTACCAAACATGAAATAAGGCATTGAGCCAACAATGTTCACATAGCAAATAAGACAAAAACATTACAAAATATTATGCATGTTCGACACGAACGTCGACACATGCCAAAAGCAATGATAAGATCCTCACCACCGATTAGGTAGAATATGATCCAATACTAACATATTCATAATCATCAATTAGGACATCATATAAATAGATCTAAACATGCTAACATAGCTAGATTGCAACATATCATCCAAATCATGTCAACGTCCTTACAAGCTGAGGTGTGAAAAAATCCAAGATGATAACAAATAATTATTACATTCAAAGGGTTTCATCCTAAACATGGATGCATCATAACCCACATCATAAAATATCTCACGTCATTAAAGTCTTATTGCAATGGTCTCAAAGACCTACTTTACAAACATAAAACACCATAAGTCCAACACACTCTCCAAGGCACTACAATAGGCACCAATCACAACATACTCAACCTGCAAAAAGGACAAGGATACCATCCAGCACCAGAAAGATCATTGTGATAGGACCAACGAGGAAATGTTATTTGCCTTCCAACCATGTTTCCATTGTCGAGCGCAATAGTTGTCTATGCCACTCTAGGTAACCCTTGGGATACAGAGAAGACAATCATGCCAAACCCTCTATCAAACCATCTCACACAATCTAGGGTATACATGGTAACATATGGCATACATGCCAATCAATGCACACAATACACACATGGCACAACTACCAATCCAATGCATGTAAGTAACACATGGCACAACTACCAAACAATTACATACCAATAACATGTGACATACTTGCCAATAAAATACACACAAGTATAAATGGCTGACACAAGCCAACAAACATGATAGAACAACATCACAACATTCAAGCATAAGGGAGATTATCACACCTTCAATGCACACCAAACAAGGCATAAATCATAGACCATCACACACACATAAAAGCATGAATTAGGCATCTCAATGTACATGCAAATGATAGGGTCACGTCATGTCGAATACAAATATGATGTTAAGCAAGGAAGAGAGACATAGCAGTCAAGACATGGAGTGTCATTACGAGGGCTTTACAACCTCATAGAATATGAGTAGTCAATCTCCTTATCAAGGGGTCTACTCTAGCCTTCATCGACTTCTACAAGTCATGACAAGCTCTTTACCACCTTAACCAGATCTAGGAAGGCATTTGCGTTCGACATAGACATCTTATTACATTTTAATTATGTAATGTGATTATGGTTATGTTGTGTTCCTCACAACCCACCCCATTTTGTGACCAAAATAGGGGCCTCCTCTTTTCTACTCGTTGTCCTTCTCATGAAGTATCATGCCTTATTATGATTTGGGACAAGTTTTAGAGTTTCTGGGGATGCTCTTGTTGTGCCAAATCTCCTCATTGGGATGTCAGAGTTTGCCTCGTTTACATGACAGTAAAACTATCTCCAATGCCCCGATCCATTGCTCATACAGATGCTATTTTGTCTAGGTTAGCCATCTCAGAATAGCTATAAAGAATTTCCCGACGGTCAGATCCATAGGACAATAGGGCAGAGTTGGTAGATCACCTATGCAGCATCGAAGACTAGCCTTTCAACTTGCTCGTTGGCTGGTTTCATGGCGTGGGAATTGATTTCCCTCCACCTACCCTTTGGTGGTACATTAATGGCAACCTCCCACACATGTAAGCGGCCCTCTTATTGCTATTTTGGGCTCATTTGTTTTCATCCAAGATTTTTGTAACCTATTTTCTCTCTAAGCTCTATGAATTTGGCTTATACTTTGAGATCTTTTCAATCTCCTGTTGTGATTTCACATTTCGATTGAAGTTTGCTGCTATTGGAGTGCAGATTTTATGTTTTTCAACCCCTTTGTTGGGTTTGTGCACATATTTCAGGTTGGTGTTATGTTTTTCCTTCCCTGTTTACTTTATATGCTTTAATTTTACAATTGGAGTTATGGCCGTGTTTTTACTTGTTGATTTGGGTTTAAATTAGGTCATTTGGGTCATTTTCATTATTACATAGCATTTTACAAAAGGGTTTTATTTTTTTGCATTTTGGGAGATGTTAAATCCATTTTATTAGTTTGCACACTTTTTGAGGCTATTTTTACCTTAGTGCTTTTAAATTGTCGGAGTGTCAGAGATCAACCTTTCGGTCTTCCACCCTCCCCTTTGCAAGTTGAAGTTGTTTGCCTGAGAATATCAGGGCGTCAGAGATCAGACTTCTAATCTTCAGCCTTCCCCTTGACCAGACACCTTTTCTGGGCTGAACTCCGATGCACCCCTTAGTTTTGTAATAACTTGTTGGGGTTCGGGTGTCAGGAGTTAGAGATTTTCATGTTTGATTTAAGGGTAAAGGAAACACTCCCACTCCCTGCTCCCCAACCGCCTTAAAACAACAGAGTTTAGACTTTAGGTCCTAAGGGTTATCCATTCCTTTCTTTTGTCGAAGGATGTTCTTCCCTCTTAATCTCTAATTGCTTTATAAAATGTCAGAGCTCAGATGTTGGGCCTCTTGGGTTATCCTTTCTTACATTTCTCAAGCTTATAGGAGTAAACCCCAATTCCCCGACCTCCAATTGCATGTATTTTGTTGGAGATCCATCTTTGGGCCTTAAGCATCACTTTTAAAGACTAAAATGTCAGAGTTTCAGCGTCGGGCCTTCCCTCTTACCTCTTCTAGTTCTTTTGACATACAAAATGAGTAGGGCCCGACCCCTGAACTCTGACTAACTACCAGAAACTGCTATTTTGTTATTCTTAGATATTGCTAGAGGAAATATAGTGCATGATGTTGATTTATGAAAGGACTAACATTACTATCTGCATGCAAACACTAGTGATTGGTGGTGTGTATGAGTGCAGGAAAGATGGTTGAGGCACCACCACCTCTAGTAGTAGAGAAGAAACTGGAATTCAAAGGATATCTACCTACCTCCAAGTTAGATAACTCATACCCTAAGATTGGAGATACTAACATTGGACACCTAGATCCTTGGAGCTACCTGTAATAGCTGAGGAATGAAGCTAATACGTATTTCCAAACAAAATGCATGGAGAACTTTGGACTACTTTAGGAAATTGCATTTCCAATTTTAGTACAAGCACCTGAACTAGTACTGGCATGTGCCCTAAGGTACAAGACTGGCAATAAGAAAGTGACTGGACCTGCAAGGAATACAGTACTAGACATCTCCTTTAACATGGTGGATAGAGTGTTTGGTCTACCCACATATGCAGACTATGACAGTATCATAGAGAATTTAGCACTAACCTTCTACAACAACAAGACTACCACAACAACATGATACATGAATCAACACCTCCTAGTTACACAAAGGAAACATCCATTGAAAATGGTGCCAGTACAACCTTACAATGAATTCAAGCAAGATGAGAGGATATTCATTGCCCTCAAAGTATTTGGGTTGCTTGTTGCTGACAAATGGCACCCATGGATGTGTCACTTTTGCATAAAGATCATAGATGGTAAGAGGATTGATTGGGGATCCTTCATAGGTGACAATCTTGATGAACAACTTTATGAGGTCACATAAACCAAAGAGTTCTACATGACCTTTTACCTAGTCTATTTGTTGGCCTATCAGGTGAGTTTTCCAAGACTACTATAGGTGGGCTCTCTCCAATAGGGAGAAGTCCTTGTTTAAAACCACTTTCCTTAGTTAGAACTAATGACCATCCTGAAGAGCTACTGTATTGTTAATGATGCATTTGTGTATGCTATGATCAGAGGGCTGGAGAATGATTATGCTCAGAGATTATCTATTGAAGCAAGAGGAGAGTTGGTAAACTTAGGAAACTGGTATATCTAGTTCCAAACCTTCACATACATCAGAGGCATGGGGTTTGACAAGGCCCCCTATAAGCTGCCAAGGTACCCTAGTGACAAGATCATCTTATTGGAGATGTACATGCAGATCTCTGAGGTGTACAAACTGATTGTTGGTCAGCACAAGTCCAACTTCAAATTTCCAATCAAGATAGGAGAATACAACTACCAAAATATCATCAATGCAAAACATGCAGAGGCAGAATTGGCCTTCCTATCATTAGGCTCATTTGACAACATAAGGAGCAGATTTGGTCCCATTGGATGGTTTAACCCCTTGATAGGAAGCTGGTATGTGCATGAATATGCCATAGAGGACCACTGAGAGAATTGTGCTGATGACTATGAGGTCAGAAAAAGAGATTATTACAGGCTTAGCCTTCATCTCCTAAAGAGGCTAGATTGCCTAGGGTTGTCCAATGTTCCAAAGGGCATGAAAGAAGATGGTGTAGCAATGGACCCCTCTTATGAAAATGATAGGATATATAATTCCTCCTTAGCCTTAATTAGATGGGATCAAACAGAAGATATGTCAATTGAAAACAAGGCTAATGAGGTGTTAAAGAGGACAACGACTTTGATAAGGAAACCTTATCCCATGATAACCCTAAGCCTTCAAAAGGGGTAGAAAGCTCTAGAGGAGCCAAGCAGAAAGAAAAAAGACCAGAAAAGAAAACACCGGCTACCCCAACCATTGAAGAGACTGACCCTATTGTGGTCAAGGGAAAACAAAAAGGAACAACAGCCAATGTGGAATTAGAAGAAGAAGAAGATGTTATGCTCTTGACCAAGAAGCCTGCTACAAGAGCTTCAAGCCTTGCCTCTAGGGGTGACACCATTGCATCAACCCCTCATCCCACCATCATAGCCACCTCTTCTCCTGTCCTCATTGCTACTACAGCTACAACTAAGGTCAAAGTTGAGTCCTCTTCCACTTCACCTCCCTCATCTCCCACTCAAAAAACCTCACTACCATTACCCACACCGCCTTCTCCTTCCATTCCATCACAACCTTCCATATCCCATCCTTCAATCCCCTCTCAATCTCCACCTTCTACATCACTCCATTCTCCTTCTTCCCCTACTCCTCCTAGCACCCAAATTCTAGTGGCCCCAAGCCAAACCACTGAGGAGCAAATGGAAAAGGAAGACATTGCCATTGAGAGGCAAGAGATAGAAGAGACTACCCCTCTGGTTGCAAAGCAAGGCCGGGCAGACATCCCAGAGGGAGTAAAGCATAAGAAAGTTGAAGTGCCAAGTGATGAGAAAGAGAAACCAACAAAAGAACCTACAAAAGATCTTGAAGATAAAGTAGAAGACATATTTGAGGAAATCTTAGGCAACCAAGGGCCCACTCTAGTGGAACTAGTTGGTAACATTCCCTCTAAACAATAAGAAAAAGATGATGGGGAGTCCAATGAATTAGAGAAGACATAGGTCTTGACCCCCTCACCAAAAAGATCACCATCTCCACCTCCAGCTCTTTCTCCACCACAAGATGCCATAGCTAAGTCAGGCCTCCCTATCTGGCTAAACAAAATAGTAGAGAAGAGGAAGAGAACATATGTTGAGGAGGAAGATTTGGCCACTGTAGCCCAAGTATTAGGGGCACCTCCAAAGAGCAAGAGGGATAGAACCCTCTCACACATGTCAACCAATGAATAGGGAATTAGGATTACACACATAGCAAATCTGTTGGTTGATAAAGAAGAAGATACAATGACCTCTGAAGACTACACAATACAACAGATCACATTGGGATCCAAGACTGGTGAAGAAGATAAAAATTCTCTAACTGATATTGTGCAAGCAGTCCTAGATATAATGAAAAAGGATGAGGTGACTAAGGAGGAATGGAAGAAATAGGTTGCACAACTCTCAGCCTATGTCACTCATTTAGTAGGGATGATTGATGCCTCTACTCGTACTCCTACCCTAATGGAAGTAATGAATAAGGAAAGTATAGCTATTGATCCCTTGGGTATCCTACCTACAGCCACTACTTGGATAGACTCACTGGAAATGCTTGGGAAGACAACCATTAGGGAGGCTCTAAAGATGTATCATAGTATAGAGCATGAAATAGAGGCTGCTGATGAGCTAATGAATAGCATTGATGATGAGGCCTTCGTTTGGGAATAATATCTTCTAATTTTGGAAAAGATGGAGGCTACACCTCCTAATACAATTTTGCAACTAGGAATTTTAGACAATGGAGATTCAAGAGTAATACTAGAGTGGATCAAAGATGGGAAGCACGGAGTCAAATTGTTGCAGAAGTGCAAAGGCAAGCTACAAAAAAGGATTGATGTAGCTAAGCAAGGCACAAGCATGGTAGAGGCCTTAATAAATTTCATTCCTTGTCAACTTGAGGATGATTCTTTAGTGATTTTAGCTGCAATAAGGATAATAAAAGAGTTTTCAGGGATCTTTTAGCAGTAGCTCATAGAACAAGGCATTGACAACTTGATGAGGCTGAAGACTCTCTTCACTGAGTTTCAAGAGCAGTTGGTTGGATTGGCAAGAATTCAGGACAAGCTCAAAAGGTCATCATACTCCTAGCAAATCAAGATCAAGTATCATAATGGACCCAACATGAACGACATCCAAGAGGCCACCACCAACTTCAAAAGTCATTTTGGAGAAGGAACATAATATCCTTGTTCTTCACTCTCATCTACTCTTTGATTCTTTCTTTCTTTCATTTTGATGAGGCTGACTCCACTTGTGCTTGGTAGCATTACTCTGGCTAACAAGGGCTAAATTGTGCATTGTAATTTGTGTTTAAGGGCACTTTCAGGCTGACTAGGGCTAAAACGTGCAAATGTAAACAAGAGAACTCTCATATATTAAGGGGATTTTGAACATTTGTAAAGGGGGGGGGACATAGAGAACTTGTGTGAGCACAAGCTATACTTGTATTTTGGCATGTAAGTGGCATAATTTATATGCATACAGGGTTTTTAAATACTGCTCTTTTGTAATCAGCCAACATTTTGCCAGTTAATGTGAAGACAATTTTTTGAGACTCATTCATGTGTTTCTATCCTATTGTGGTAATGTACTTGTGTTTCTTTTCCTTGCATATGACTTTACATTAGTGGATCTTGGACTTAATTGATAAATCATAAGTTTGGTGGATGAATGAGGATTTGAATTTTGTGCATGTAATATGGTGTTTTCAAGTTCCTTGTTCTTCTACTTATTTCCTTAGAATTTTGCACTTGTAGTGGTAATGATTGTGTGGAATACTGGTCACCCTTTGCTTGTTAATTTGATCTCACTAATGTTTGTTATATGAAGTGAAATGCCAGGTGCATAGGTTGTCCATGCTATTTTGCATATTCCTTCTAAACCGTAAACCTCTTTTTCCTTTTTCTACAACTTAGGAGTAGGTTAGCATCCACACTTAATTGAACATCTACCTATTAGAGGATTAATTAGCATTCCAGATTGATATTACTAGCACATGCCCTTTGGACAAACATTCACATTGTCCACTCTATTATTCTAACACTACTGTGACCCAATAAAACAGGGACCTTAGGGTAAACCTTAACCATATGTTTACCTTTCAAGAGAAGTAGAGTGATCATTCATTCTACTTGAGTTGATGAGCCAAAAAAGCCATCAACATAACTGGTGCTAGAAGGAGGGCCTGATCAATCTAGATCTACCTAGGATTTCCCCGACCGCTGTAAGGAGAAGATTAACTAGATCCAGGTCAGTTGGAGAAGCTGAATTCCAAGAGATTCAACATCACCGAGAAATCAAGAGTGACTATGGTAAACGATGAAAGTTAAATTCTAGGACTGTTAGCCCAGCTAGATTTGGAACCCTAGAAGCCTTCCCTAAAGAACCATCCCAAGCACCAATGGTTTCCTTCTTCAGAGTAGACCATTCACCTTTGTCCTTGGCAGCTCCTCTCCATCCTATGCCCAAAAATCCTGAGAAATTATGTCTTAAATTCATTTATAGAGAGAGTAAAAGTGTCGAGGAACATATTCAGGCTTTCAAAGAAGTCATCACTAGAGCTGCTATTCCCCATCTTGATGTGGTTGTGCCTCTTCCCTTAATCTCTAGGAGAGGTCACTTATTCCTGGTATTTGCACTTCCCTACATGATCCATCAATACTTGGGAAAATCTAGAAGAAGCTTTCACAGAGCAATTCAGGGTATAAATTGACCCTGACATCATATATCAACAGTTCACCTCTTGCAAGACCCAACCTAATGAGCCTTTGACTATGTTCAATACCAAGTTTCATAAATTCTATAAGAGGCTTACTCAACCTTATGTGGTCAATGAAGCAGCTGCAATTTAGATTTATCTCAGAGCTATTGATCCTTTCACAACTATCTTACTCAATAAGACTCAACAAAACTTGGATACCCTAGCAAAAGTTTATGCTGAGGCCCTCAATCTACACAGAGAAATGTACCCTGTTGCTAAAGGGGCTTTTGGAACTATGCCTTCAGTGGGTTTTCCAGGGATGCCCAATCAGATTCCTGTTATTAATAATTCTCTTACTAACAACACTCCCCTGATGAACCCAGTTCCAATGGACTGTTCATTGTTTGGATAGCAGATCAACTATGCTCAACCTCTTAATCAAATTGGTCGAAACCCTATGTTGCCTGCTCAAGGACAGGCCTATAACAATCAAGCTACAACATCACACCCTGTCCCCTCAATCTTTGATCAACCTATGGTGAATCATACTAACATGGCTAATTCTGAATACACTCACTAGGCTAGTACGTCCACAGTAACCCCACATCCTTGTGCAAATCAGACTTCACAATTGACATCAAAATTGGAGGCTATGAAAAAGGAACTAGCCCAGGTTACTAATGAACTCACAAGATTGAAAGTCAATAACCATGGAGACTCACATCAAAATTAGAATAATCAAAATCAAGGATACAATAGGACTTTCAATTCTCAAAGATAATATAGATCTTAGAACACAAGACCAAACAATGGGGGAGTACCTTCACCCCTGGATCAGTCAAATTCATTAAATTTTATTGAGATAAAACCTTTGCCACATTGGTGTAGACTACATGATCCCTTAGACCATTCTAAACTCAACTGTGCTGAGATGTCCAAGATAACACAAATCTTCCAGGCTGATCGATAAATACAACAAGAAGAAAATGACAACTAGCCTAGAGATGTAGGGGCTGCTATGCAATTTGACACATGTTTTCCCTTATGAAGAGGACAATGAGCTAGAGAATGAAGTTTAGGCTTATCAACAGCTTAAGAGCAACTACTACTTGAGGAACAAAGATAAAGAGCCTCTCACTACTTCCATCCCACCAAACTATAGTAGTGTCCCACCTGACCCTAATGCAAATAATAATTCACCTCCTCCAGTGGGACCTATGGATGGAACATTTAAATCCAACCAATACAAAGGAAAAAAATATGACAAATTCCAAATATGATCTTATGGATGACTTAAAGAAAACTAAAGCCAATATGTCTATACTGGATGTAGTGCAGGAGCACCCAAATTAGTGAGAAGCCCTACTTAAGATCCTGCAAAAGAAAGATCAAACTAAACCAATAGAGGTGAAGGTTGTAACTAATGATATCTTGGCAGCCTTGTGCAAAGAAAAAATAGGTACACCTCCATTTTTATTGAGCCTCAGAATAGCTAGGAAAAATATACATAACTGTTTAGTTGACTCTGGAGCCTCTGGTAATATCATGCCTTATTATGTATGCCAAAAGCTTGGGCTTACTCCCACTAAAACCAATTAAAAGGTGGTTTAGTTAGACAAAACAGAGGTAAAAGTTGTAGGTGAAATCAAAGATGTGCACATACAACTAGTGTCTGAACATCACAGCCAAAGCCATATTGACATCCAAGTAGTTGATATCTCAGAAGCCTATGGCATGTTATTAAGTAGAGACTGGACTAGGAGCTTGAATGGCTATTTGTTATTGATTTCTCATACACGTGGATTCCCTGGAAAGGAAACTCTAACCAAATTCAGGTCCTTAATGAACCTAGACTGAAACACTTGATCGTTGATTATAATGCTCCTAACAAAGTGTGCTTTGTAGATGTGGATTTAGAAGTTTATAGAGAAATTATGATGGGGCTAACTGTTGAGGATCTAGATGAGTGCTTTTTGCAAAAATTCATGCAAAAGTTATCACATGATAAAGAATTCTTGGAACCACAGACTTAAACAATAGAACTGCTACTTCCAGGCTAGTGCAGGGTTCATCAAGAACCCCATTCTGAGCTATCCTATTTTGAATGTCTTACAATAGTAAACCTCCTTGAATCTCAAGCAGAGATAGATGCAATAACTAAAGAGAAAGAGATTGAACCCGAGGAATTCATTTTAGAAGCTCTTGAGGATACTATTAGGATCTTACATGCTAAGGTTGTTGAAGAAACTGAGTAAATAAAGAAGGTGCCTTGTCGCACAAAACTAGTTCATAAAGCTTTCCCACACCAAGATAATGGGTTGTGGACCCTCAGATATGATGGTTCCAAGTGAAAACAAGGATGTGGAGCCAGAGTAGAACCGGTGAACCCCAAAGGGAGATCATTCTTTGCATCATATAGATTATAATTCCCTTGCACCAACAATATAGTTGAGTATGAGGCTTTAATAAGAGGATTGTTCCTAGCTCACCAAAAGGGCACTAAACTGTTGAAGGTGCAAGGAGACTCCCAGTTGATAACCAGGCAAGTAAGAGGTAGATATGCCTACCATGATAAAAGGATGAGTGCATACAGGAATAGAGTCTAGGATCTCATCAAGGATTTTGATGCCTTTGACATAAGGTCTATACCTAGGAACAAGAACCAAACAATAGATTCAATGGCAATCGTAGCCAGTACACTTGAACCAATAACATGCTCGAAGTTGAAGAAATTATCAGTGGAGTTAGTGTCAAGTCCAGCAATTCCAAATAATGTCAGGTACTTTCAGGTATTTGATGATGATAAACATATTTTGGATTTCATTACTAACACGAGTGTTTTTGAAGCACAAGTTATCGATGAATGTGATCAAGATCCCTTTGAGATTGATGAAAAGGAGATTATCAACCTAAAAACAAACAACATTACTAAAGGGTTGATCACATTGGAAAGATTGTTTGATACAGACCACAAGCAGAAAGAAAGGACTCAGAAAAATCTAGAGGGTGGCAAATATGATATTGTCAACCTAGGGGATGAGCAACAGGTCAAGAATGTTTTTGTTGGGAAAGCTTGCAAGCCTGAGGAAAGGGAAGGAATCATCTAGGAATTGAAGGACTTCAAAAATGTCATAGCATGGACTTATGAAGATCTGAAGACTTTTGACACATCCATCTTCAAGCACACAATTCCTCTGAAACCCAATTCTAATCCATTTAGATAAAATCTCAGGTCTATCAATGCCTTGCTAGAACCACTGATATTCAAGGAAGCACAGAAGCTACTCTCAGCTAGAATTATATTCCTTGTGAGACATTCTACTTTGGTATCCAACCTCGTTCCTGTCAGAAAGAAGAATGGAGAAATAACGCTCTGTGTAGACTTCAAGAATTTGAATCGAGCCTCTGAGAAGGACAAGTACCCACTACCTTCTCTTGATGAAGTATTGCAAATTGTTAATGGCTCCCAAATGATGTCTTTTCTAGATGGGTTTTTAGGATACAATCAGGTCATGATAGAAGAAGAAGATCGACTGAAAACCACTTTCACTTACAAATGGGGTAATTATACTTACAAAAGAATGCCCTTTGGTCTAATTAGTGTAGGTGCTACTTTTTAGAGGGCCATGGATATTGCTTTCAAAGGTTTGATTGGCAAGTGCATTATAATATACATGGATGATTTGACTATTTTTTCCAAGAACAGAGTTGATCATGTCAGTGATTTAAGAAAGATCCTTTAGAGGTGTAGACAATAGGAGTTTCCTTAAACCCTAAGAAGTGCATATTCAGAGTAATAGAAGGGAAGCTATTGGGTCACATCATTTATGAAGAAAAAATTTCTATTGATCCAGAGAGGGTGGAAGCAATCCAAAAAATCCCCTTGCCAGATAATATAAAGGAACTTAAATCCTTCTTTGGTAAGATTAACTTTGTTAGAAAATTCATTACTAGATTTGCTAAGATAGTTAAGCCTTTGAATGATATGTTGAAGAAAGATGCTAAGATACAATGGCCTATTGAGACTAAGCAAGCTTTCACAAAGATAAAGAGTGCCATTGCTCATGCTCTTGTACTAACCAGCCCAGATTACACTCTCCCCTTTTATATTCATTCCTTTGCATCTGATATCTCTTGTGCAATTGTTCTAACTCAAAAGAAAGGGGAAGGAGATGAAAGACCTATTACTTTCATGAGCACTCCTTTCAAAGATGCTGAGACCAGGTATTCTTATATGGAGAAACAGACTTATGCATTGGTTAGTGATGTGAAGAAGTTTAGACACTACATACTCAGGAGCAAGGTTATGGCAGTTGTCCCTGACCCAGTGGTTAAATCCTTATTGATGCAAAATGAGTTAGGAGAAAGAAGGGGCAAATGGGCTATGATATTACAGGAATTTGATCTTGAAATACACCCTATGAAGTTAGTTCGAGGACAAGGATTGTCTAAAGCTTTGATTGAATCAAATCCATCTATTATATGTCACCATTATTTACAGAGATCATTACTACAGACCCATGGTATCAAGACATACTACTGTATCTACTGAGCAACAAGTGCCCTACACATATGAACTCCACTCAGAGAAGGGATTTGAAGATCAAAAGTTAGAAATACACGATCAAGTCTAGGGTCCTATACAAAAGGAATTTTGAAGGGATATACCTTAGATGTATGAATAAACAAAAAGAAGAATAGGTTCTAACTGAGTTTCATGATAGATTTGGTATTGATCATGACTCAGGAGATGCAATAGAAAACCAAATACTTAGAGTAGGCTAGTACTGGCCTCATGTCTTCGGAGATGCTCATCAACATGTAAGGAAGTGCCACACTTGTCAAACTTCAGTCTCTAGAGAAATAAATCTTGCTATCATTGCAACCAGTAAATGAGGTAAGATCATTTTCCTAGTGGGGCCTAGATTTCATTGGTATGATTAACCCAAGTTCTTCTGTAGGGCATAGGTTCATCTTAATAGCTACAAACTATTACACATGATGGAGTGAGGTGCTAGCTTCCAAGGATTGTACCACCAATACAGTCATCAAGTTTCTAGAGGAACACATTATCACCAGGTTTAGTATGCATTTTGCTCTGGTATGTGACAATGGCCCTACTTTCTCTTTTGCTAAGTTGTTGCAATGGATGTTTGAAAATGAGGTAATTATTAAATTTTCTTCCAATTACTATCCTCAAGGAAATGGTGTTTATGAATCTACAAATAAAAATATGATAGGGGTCATTAAAGACTGTTGGAAAGGAACCCTAGGGACTGGCATAACCAGATTAAGTTTGCATTATGGGCTGATAGAACCTGAGTAAAATCCTCGTTGGGCACCTCTCCTTACCAATTGGTCTATGGACAAAACCCAGTCTTCCCTGTGAGCCTAAAAATTCCAACCTTACAATGGGATTACCTGGGAAGTGAAGATAAGATAGAAGCCAAATTGCTAAATCTCCTAAACCTAGAAGAGAAAAGAGATGTTGCCTTAGAACACTTCATAAAACATCAAGGGGTAGTTAAGAGATGGTTTGACAAAAGGGCCACCATCAAGGCCTTTAGAATTAGTGACTTGGTCCTCATGTGGGATAAAGCTAAAGAAAATAAAGGAGACCACTCTAAATTTGACAAATAATGGTTAGGACCTTATCATATTACTAAGATCCTTAGAGAGAATACATTCTGTATCAGCTCTTTTTCTGGGGAACTCATCCCATTGCCAGTCAATGGGTGATACCTCAAGCATTATTTTCCAAATTAAGAGAGCCTGACTAGGAGACCATTTGGTCTCCTTGTACATAGTTAGGATAGGTTTTTTTGTTGTGCTTTGGTTGTTAGTTGTAGTGTTTTGGTCAGTTTTTTTTTTTTAAGGTTTGTTTTGTCTTGTTGTTGTTTTGTTATTCCTTTGTCCTTGTTTCTTTTCAGTTGTTGGATCTTGCTTTATTGATTTGTTTGATTTTATTTTCTATTTCCTGATCTTGTTTTATCTTCTAACAAGCTCTTTGTGACTCTATTTTCCAAGCTGGTTTGCCTCCTCTTTTGCCTGATCTTGAAGGACTTTTGTTTTGGTTGGCATAAGGAAAGGGAGGTGTCTACTTCTAAAATTAATGCTTTAGATCATTTCTTAGTTGTATGACTGGTTTTTGTGCTAAGATTTTAGTTTTGTCTTTCATATCAGTTGTGGGTTTGCTAGTCTGGTTTGAGGCTTGGTTACGTCTTGTGCTTGGGATGATGTTATCTTGGGATCTTACATATACTCTCACACTAATGCTTCTTCCTATATATCGGAATGAGTTGATTATGGCCAAGAATTGTGTGAAGAATCTAATGATCTTGTCTCCCTAAGTCACTGCCTCTGGTCTAACTTAATGGTTGTGTGCCCTAGTAAGGATAGCCTTGGCTCCCAACTTGGCAGTAGGCTTTAATGCTTGTGAATTGAGAAGGATAATGAACAAGAGATTGACATAAAGAGAGTGATTAAAAGAGCGTGAGAAGAGTGACAAAAAATAAAATAAAAATTTTTTAAAAATGATGATGAAAATTAAAAAAAAAGTTAAAAAAAGATATATCAACAAAAAAAAGAGTGATAAAAAAGGGAGTGTGATAAGAAAGTATTCTTACTAATACTACAGATTATGAGACATACGGGGCCTCACCATCTTCTAAAGAGATGGCCTATCTCTCTCTCTATGGTCACAAATTTCAAAATTTTGTATAGCAATTGTGACTATGTAGGTAATGGTGGTGGTGCAAATCAACTAGGAATCATAGTACCTTTACAAGTTGCTAGAATTGACTACCTTACCTAACCCAACTCTCAGCTTGTGATTTATGATTTCTTGTATACTTAAGAAAGGGGAATGAATCACGTGCACACACTTGGATTCCAGATGCATTTGATCTTGTGCTTGTTCACTCTTACTTTTGGTTGGGCTTGGTATTCATACTTCTTCTATGGTTGATAAAGCTAGGGTCCTAGGTCCTTGACTAATTTTGTACCTTGGAATGCTTTGGATCATTCTTTGTTTTGGTTGGCATTTGTTGTGTTCCTCACAACCCACCCCATTTTGTGACCAAAATAGGGACCCCCCTCTTTTCTACTCCTTGTCCTTCTTGCAAAGTATCATGCCTTATTATGATTTGGGACAAGTTTTGGAGTTTCTAGTTTTAACTTTTCATGTTTTGTGACTTAGTCCCTTTACAGTTTCATGCTATCAAACTTTCAAACTTTGTCTTTCTGGCATTATAGAAGGCGAAGGCATGAGGCTCCAATGTTTTTCCTTTTGACTTGGGCATGCTCTCATTGTGCTAGATCTACTCATCGAGATGTTGGAGTTTGCCTCATTTACGTGATATTAAAACTATCTTCGATGCCCTGATCTATGGTCTATTACATTTCTCATACCGGACGCTATTTCATCTGGGTTAGCCATCTTAGAATGGTTGTAAAGCATTTCCTGACGGCCCAATCTAGATGACAATAGGGAAGAGTTGATAGATTACCCATGTAGCATTGGATGTTGGGCTTTCGGCTTGCTCGTTGGCTGGTTTTGCAGTCTGGGAATTGGTTTCCCTCCACCCACCCTTTGGTAGTGCATTAATAGCGGCCTCCCACACGTGTAAGTGACCCTTTTATTACTATTTTGGGCTCATTTATTTTCATCCAATCTTTTTGCAACCTATTTTCTCTTTGAGCTCTACGAATTTGGCTTATACTTTGAGATCTTTTCAATCTCCTACTATGATTTCATGTTTGCATTGAAGTTTGTTGCTGTTGGAGTGCAGATTTCATGTTTTTCAACCCCTTCATTGAGTTTGTGCGCATATTTTAGGTTGGTGTTACATTTTTCCTTCCCGTTTACTTTGCGTGCTTTAATTTTAAAATTAGGGTTATGGTCGTGTTTTTACTTGTTGAATTGGGTTTAAATCTAGTCATTTTGGGTCATTTTCATTGTTACTTGGCGTTTTATAGAAGGGTTTCATTTTTTGCGTTTTGGGAGCTGTTAAATCCATTTTATTATTTTGCATGCTTTTTTAGGCTATTTTTAGCTTAGTGCTTTTGAATTGTTGGAGTGTCAGAGATCAAACTTTCAGTCTTCTACCTTCCCCTTTGCAAGTTGAAGTTTTTTGCCTTAGAATATTGGGGCATCGAAGATTAGACTTCTGATCTTTGGCCTTCCCCTTTACCAGGCACCCTTTCTAGGCCGAACTTTGATGCATCCCTTAGTTTTGTAATAACATGTCAAGGTTCAGACTTTGGGAGTTAGAGATTTTCATGTTTGATTTAAGGGAAAAGGAAAAACTCTCACTCCTCACTCCCCAACTAGCTTACAACAATGGAGTTCAGACTTCAGGTCCTAAGGGTTATCCATTCCTTTCTTTGGTTGGAGGATGTTCTTCCCTCCTGATCTCTGATTGCTTTATAAAATGTCAGAGTTCAGATGTCGGGCCTCCTAGGTTATCCTTTATTACGTTTCTCAAGCTTATAGGAGTTAACCTCAACTACCAGAGCTCCAATTACATGCATTTTGTTGGAGTTCCAGCTTTGGGCCTTAAGCATCACTTTTAAAGACTAAAATGTCAGAGTTTCGGCATTGGGCCTTCCCTCTTACCTCTTCTAGTCCTTTTGACATACAAAATGAGTAGGGCACGACCCCTGAACTCTAACTAACTGTCAGAAATTGCTATTTTGTTATTCTTAGATATTGCTAGAGGAATATAGTGCTTGATGTTGATTTATGAAAAAAATAACATTACTACTTGCATGTAAACACTAGTTATCGGTTGTATGTATGAGTGCAGGAAAGATGGATGAGGCACCACCACCACCACTACCAGTAGTAGAGAAGAAGCTAAAATTCAAAGGATATTTGCCTACCTCCAAGTTAGCTAACCCATACCCTAAGATTGGAGATACTGACATTGGACATCCAGATCCTTGGAGATACCTGCAGCAGCTGAGGAATGAAGCTAATAAGTCTTTCAAACACAATGCATGGAGAACTTTGGACTACTTTAGGCAGCTATATTTCCAGTTTTAGTACAAGCACCTGAACTAGTACTGGCATGTGCCCTAAGGTACAAGGCTGGTAGCAATAAAGTGACTAGACCTGCAGGGAATACAATACTAGACATCTCCTCTGATATGGTGGATAGAGTGTTTGGTCTGCACACATATGCAGACTATGATAGGATCATAGAGAATTCAACACTAACCTTCTACAGCAACAAGACTACCACAACAACAGGATACATGAATAAGCGCCTCCTGGTTACACAAAGGAAACATTGATTGAAAATGGCGCTAGTACAACCTTACAATGAATTCAAGCAAGATGGGAGGAGATTGATTACCCTCTTGAGTAGAGTATTTGGGTTGCATGTTGCTAACAAATGACACCCATGGATGTGCCACTTTTTCATAAAGATCATAGATGGTAAGAGGATTGATTGGGGATCCTTCATAAGTGACAAGCTTGATGAACAACTTTATGACGTCACAGAAACTAAAGAGTTCTACATGACCTCTTACCTACTCTATTTGTTACCTATCAAGCTAGTTTTCAAGGACTACTATAGATGGGCTCTCTCCAACAAGGAGAAGTCCTTGTTTACAACTACTTTCCCTAGCTAGAACTGATGACCAGCCTAAAGGGCTATTGTATTGTTAATGATGCATTTGTGTATGCTATGATTAGAGGCATGGAGAATGATTATGCTAAGAGATTATCTATTGAAGCAATAGGAGAGTTGGTAAAGTTGGGAAACTGGTATATATCTAGTTCCAAACCTTCACACACATCAAAGTCATGGGGTTTGACAAGGCCCCCTACAAGTTGCCAAGGTACCCTGGTAAAAAGATCATCTTATTGGAGATGTGCAAGCAAATCTTCGAGGTGTACGAGCTGATTATTGGTAAGCACAAGTCCAACTTCAAATTTCTAATCAAGATAGGAGAATGTAGCTACTAAAATATCATCAATGCAAGACATGCAGAGGCAGAATTGGCCTTCCTATCATTAGGCTCATTTGACGACATAAGGATCAGATTTGATCCCATTAGATGGTTCAACCCCTTGGTAGGAAGTTGGTATGTGCATGAATATGCCATAGAGGACCACTGGGAAAATTGTGCTAATGACTATGAGGTCAGAAAAAGAGATTATTATAGGCTCAACCTTCATTTACTGAAGAGGCTAGATTACCTAGGGTTGCATAAAGTTCCAAAGGGCATGAAAGAATATGGTGCAGTAATGGACCCCTCTTATGAAAACCACATGATATATAATTCCCCCTTAGCACCAATCAAATGGGATCAAACATAAGATATGTCAATAGAAAACAGGGCTAAGGAGGTGTTGAAGAGGATAAAGGCTTGGATAAGGAAACCTCGTCCCATGATTAATCCCAAGCCTTCAAAAGGGGTAGAAATCTCTAGAGGAGCCAAGAAGAAAGGCAAAAAAGTAGAAAAGAAAACACTAGTTGCCCTAATTGTTAAAGAGACTGACCCTCTTGAGGTCAAGGGAAAACAAAAGGGAACAACAGTCAATGTGAAATTAGAAGAAGAAGAAGATACTATGCCCTTGACTAGGAAGCCCTCTACAAGAGCTTTAGGCTTTGCCTCTAGGGGTGTCACCATTGCATCAACCCCTTATCTCGCCATCACATCCACCTCTTCTCTTGTCCTCATTGCTACTTTAGTTACAATGGAGGTTAGAGTTGAGTCTTCTTCCACTTCACCTCCCTCATCTCCCACTCAACAAACCTCACTACCATCACCCACACTGCCTTCTCCTTCCATTCCATCACAACCTTCCATCTCCTGTCCTTCAATCCCCTCTCAATCTACACCTTTCACATCACTCCCTCCTCCTTCTTCCCCTACTCCTCCTAGCACCCAAATTCCAGTGGCCCTTGTCCAAACCACTAGGGAGTAGGTAGAAAAGGAAGACATTGTCATTGAGAGGTAAGAGACAAAAGAGACTACACCTATGGTTGTAGAGCCAGGCCAAGAAGACATCCCAGAGGGAGTAAAAGATAAATAAGATGAAGTGTTAGGTGATGAGAAAAAGCAACCAATAGAGGCACCTACAGAAGAGATTAAAGATAAAGAAGACATATTTGAGGAAATCTTAGGCAGCCAAGGGCCCACTCTAGAAGAACTAGTTGGTAACATTCCCCCTGAACAACAACAAGATGATGGGGAGTCTAATGAATTAGAGAAGACACGGGTCTTGAACCCCTCACCAACAAGATCACCATCTCCACCTCTGGCTCATTCTCCACCATAAGATGCCACAGCTGAGTTAGGCCTCCCTGTCTAGCTAAGAAGAACAATGGAGAAGAGGAAGAGGACATATGTTGAGGAGGAAGATTTGGCCACTATAGCCCAAGTATTAGGGGCACCTCCAAAGAGAAAGAGGGTTAGAACCCTCTTGCACATGTCAACTAATGAACAGGGAATCAAGATTGCACACATAGCAACTCCATTGGTTGATAAAGAAGAAGTTGCAATGACCTTTGAAGACTGCATCATGCAACAAATCACATTGGGATCCAGGAACAGAGAAGGATATAAAAATACTCTAACTGATGTTGTGCAAGCAGTCCTAGATAGAATGAAAAAGGATGAGATGACTAAGGAGGAATTGAAGAAATAGGTTGCACATCTCTCAGCCTATGTCACTCATTTAGTAGGGCCGATTGATGCCTTTTCTCCTACTCCTGCCCTAATGGAAGCAATGAATAAGGAAAGTATAGCTCCTAATCCATTGGGTATCCTACCTGCAGCCACTGCTTGGAAAGACTTGCTAGAAACCCTTGGGAAGACAACCATTAGGGAGGCTCTGAAGATGTATCATAGTATAAAGCATGAACTGGAGGTTGTTGATGAGCTAATGAATAACATTGATGATGAGGCCTTGTTTTGGGAAGAATATCTTCCAATTTTGGAAAAGATGGAGGCTGCACCTCCTAATACAATTTCACAATTAGGAATTTTAGACAATGGAGATTCAAGAGTAATACTGGAGTGGATCAAATATGGGAAGCTCTGAGTCAAATTGTTGTAGAAGTGCAAAGGCAAGATGCAAAAAAAGATTGATGCAACTAAGCAAGGCACCAACATGGTAGAGGCCTTAATAAATTTCTTTCCTTGTCAACTCGAGGATGATTCTTCAGTAATTTTGCCTACAGCAAGGATAATAAAAGAGTTTTCAAGGATCTTTCAGCAGTAGCTCACAGAACAAGGCGTTGACAACTTGATGAGGCCGAAGACTCTATTCACTGAGTTTCAAGAGTGGTTGATTGGATTGGAAGGAATTCAGGACAAGCACAAAAGGTTGTCATACTCCCAACAAATCAAGATCAAGTATTATAATGGACCCAGCATGAACAACATCTAAGAGGTCACCACCAACTTCAAAAGTCATTTTGGAGAGGGAGCATAATATCCTTGTTCTTCACTCTCATGTACTCTTTGATGCTTTCTTTCTTTCATTTTGATGAGGCTAACTCCACTTGTGCTTGGTAGCATTACTCTGGCTGACAAGGGCTGAATTGTGCATTGCAATTTATGTTTAAGGGCACTTTCAGGCTGACCGGGGCCAAAATGTGCAAATGTAAATAAGTGAACTCTCATATATATAGGGGATTTTGAACATTTGTAAAAGGGGGGGAACATAGAGAACTTGTGCGAGTGCAAGCTATACTTGTATTTTGGGATGTAAGTGGCATACTTTATATACATACAAGGTGTGTGAATACTCCTCTTTTATAGTCAGCCAACATTTTGCCACTTAATGAGAAGACAAATTTTTGGGACTCATTCCCGTGTTTTTACCCTATGGTGGTAATGTGCTTGCATTTACTTTCTTTGCATATGACTTTGCATTAGTGGATCTTGGACTCAATTGATAAATCATAAGTTTGGTGGATGAATGAGGGTTTGAATTCTGTGCATGTAATATGGTGTTTTCAAGTTCCTTGTTCTTTTGCTTATTTCCTTAGAATCTTGCACTTGCAATGGTAATGATTGTGTGGAATATTGGTCACCCATTGCTTGTTAATTTGATCTCGCTAATGTTTGTTATATAAAGTGAAAATCCAGGTGCAGAGGTTGTCCAAGCTATTTTATATTTTCCTTCTAAACCCTAAACCTCTTTTTCCTTTTTTTTACAACTTAGGAGTAGGTTAGCATTCACACTTAATTGAACATATACCTATCAGAGTATTACTTGGCATTCCAGATTGATATTACCAACACAGGCCCCTTGAACAAACATTCACATTGTCCACTCTGCTATTCTAACACTGTTGTGACCCAGCAAAACAGGGACCTTAGGGTAAACCTTGACCATCTGTTTACCTTTAAGGAGAAGTAGAGTGATCATTAGTTCTACTTGAGTTGATGTGCCAAAACAACCATCACTAGGTTAAACTTAATTAAACTCCCCACTCACTATTTCCTATGATCCCTTTGTATCATGGTGCATGGTGGGAGCCACTCATTTTTTACCCTATACCTCTTCCTACACGTCCATATCACCAATTTTACAAATTGGGCATGGCACGAAAAATGAGGCGATAAAAATTGTGACATGAATTAAAAGATGCAATATATACATTCATAAGGGAGACTATTCATCCCACATTTCAAATCATACAATTAGGGCCTAAAATGCAAAATCTATATTTTTTTCATAATGCAAATAACCATAAAACCCCCAATTTCACCATTAAAGGTTGCTTTGCTACCTTGGATAAATTTCTAGAACTTCTGGAATATAAGTTTGATGTAGGGGCATCGTGCTCATTTCAGTTTTGGTTTTCTTTCTTTTGTTGTTTCAGTTTTGGTAGTCCTCTTTGTTACTTAGATGCTGACTTTGTGGTTCTTGTAACTCCTATAATTTTATGTAAAGCAAGATTAAGAGAGGAGTTCCTGTCGCCCCTATGGTTATGATGTAATTCCTATCGCTGCTTTTATACATTGTGTAAATTTGGTCTACCTAAGAAGTCTCCTATCACCTTGTGACAGGAACGAATTGAGAAGGAATTTAAAACTATCATAGGTTATTCCTCAAAACTGACAGATGGATGAATTAATCTAGTGAGAATAATTACAAATGCAAGGCAAGTGGTTGATTACAGGGAGTTAGAAACCATCTGGAAGTATCTCATTTCTTGGAAAAAGGGGTTGAGTATACGAACAGTCAGCAGATGGACAAAAGAAAAAAAGAATGATTTTGTTGCAGAGCAGGTTGATAGTTAGAGGGAATGGGAAAGATGAAGAGATAAGGAACGACAGTTAGGGAGCAGGAAAGGAAGTTGAAGCAACATCATATCTGCAAAGGGACAGTTGGGAGTTAAGCACTGGAGATCGTTGGTTATGGTAATGAAGCAATTAGCATTTGGGTTTAAAAATTGATTGAAGTCGGTGAAGGAAGCAAAACGGTCCATGCTAATGAAATGGTAGAGGAATCAATATAGAAAAAGAAGTGGCCGAAAAAAAAAGAGGGGAAGGTCGAATAAGTTAGTGGTCGATAAGAAGAAGGAAGATGGGAGGAAGGACGAGGTGATAAGGAGGCCGCAGGCCAATAATCGTGGCTCAGTTAGAGAGAGATAAACACCCATTAGAGGTCAACATGGGTAGAAGCAGCCTATAGTGGATAGTGTTTGAAGATCCAGCTATGGATCGATTACATTGTTGGATAGGATTTTGGATAGTTTTGTGAGGTTCTGTAATAGTGGCCGATTGGGTTGAAGTTAATAAAAGATTCTAATTCTTGTCATGGCGTTTCTGTAGCATGTAAAGTTCATATCGTTGGAGGAATGAATGTGTTTGATGATCTGTGTTTCATTATTGTTATTGTGTAATCTATGTATTTTGTCTGAGTTAGTTGATGGCCATTCGATAAGGCATTAGAACCAGATAGGCATGAAAGTTGTCCCCAGGGAATAGAGTTAAGTAAAATGTGCCATAAGGGTAGTGAACTCAGAGTTCCTGGCACCTAGAATGTGTTGTTTTATGGTTATTTAATTGACAGCCCTGGTTCCTATCATTATGTTATTAGGAAGCCTATGAAGTTGAGTTATTGGGTAGAGATCAACATTGTTGAGAACATAGGGTGTGTTGGTTGGGCAAGGTTATTAAGTTGGGTATTAGATCATATGATGGTGTGTCTGAGCTACCAGATTGGTATCAGAGCGCATAAATATCTGGGTGTGTATGTTGAATGTGTATTTGATCTTTGTTGAAGTTTGTGTGTTATAGTGTTTTTGCTGATTGACAGGGCAGATTGGAGAGAAAGAAGCCTAGGTGAGGTGACTGGAAGATGAAAGAAGAAAGAATAATGCAGAAGCAATTTGAGAATGGGAGTCTCACAAAAAGAGACAAAAGGAAAGAAGACATAAAGATGAAAGATGCAGATTTTGAAAGAGAGCTGGCAGCGTTGAGAAGAGACTTAAAGGAATACATGATTGCAAGGCAGAAATGGATTGAAGAAGAAAGCCAAGAATACTTTTAGGTATGGCCAATGATGAGAAAAGTGAAATGCCCTGTGAAGGAGATTGTTGAAGAGAGGAAAAGGCAGAGTATAAAAGCCTTAAGAGGAAATGACAAGAGGATGAAAGGTTTCCAAAAATATTGGGACAATAGAGCATTGCCTATAGAGCAACATGGACCGAAAGAGGTCAAAGAGGTTCTCATTAAGGAGAACAAGGGAAATTTTAAGAAATGGAGGACTAAAGAAGTGCAAGAGGAAAAAAGTAAAAGAAAGAGGGAAGTGTCCATGAAGGAGGCACTTAGAAGGACATTGTGGTCCTTTATTTTATGTGCTAATGTTATGTTTAAAAATGTGTGGACAAGTATGGCAAAGGTCAAGAATGAGGCTTTGAAGATGTTGAAAGATGGGAAAAGAAAAGCAACTATTGTCGTTGAGGCTGGAAGAGAGAGAAGAGAGGCTACAACAATGTGGCAAGAAGTTGCGGCAAAGATATGTTGCAAAGTATTTGTAAATGAAGAAAAGAAGGATTTTGAAGATGTCCAACAAAGGAAAGAAGATGATGAAGAAGATGAGGAGTTCTATGATGCCGAAAAAGAGGTTATAGATGAGAAAGAGAAGAAGCTTATGAAAAAGAAAAGTTGTCAAGCAATGAAGACAAGGATAGCATCGAATCTGGATATCAAAACAAAGAAGAGCATGGAAAAAGAAAATTAGAAGATGGTTATGATGTGACTTGGAACAAAAAACAAATGCCAAGCATGAAGGGCATGAATGAATGTAAGAGGAGACAAGATGAGAGGACAAATTGGCAATTAAATAAGTATAAAGAATGTGTTGTAAAGGAGCAATTATAGCATGGATTATGGAGGTTAGGTGTAGCAATAAAAAGCCAGCAGCTTAGAGCTACAGAAAATAAAGTGTGGATGGTGAAAATTGGGACAACAACAAATGAAGTTGATACAACAGAATATGGTGAAAAGAAGATCTCTCAAGAGGATGAGAGATGGGAAGACAAGAAGGAGATTAAGGAGGAAAACGTAAGGTTGCAGCAGGATTGTCACATGCAACAAGCTAAAATTTGTAAGGAAGAGTTCAAGAAAAATGGAGGAATATTGTTAAGGTATGAAGATAGAGAGCAAAATGATGATGCAAGGAAATTACAGTAGTAGGAAGGAGACAATAAAGATACAAAAGAATTAAACAGTGTCATGCCAAAGAAGGAAGAGCATAAAGCTGCTTGGAGGAAGTTGGAGGAGGATACATGCAAAACAAATGGTAAGCAGATTGTTGTTGGTGCGTTGAATAGTGAAGATTTTAATTTTATGGATGAAGTTGTTGAAGATGAGAGTTTGATTGAAAGAATGGATGGTGATGATGGCATTTATGAATATGAAATGGAGTTATGGAATGAGAAAGACACGAGAAGAAGAAAATATGACAAGAAAAGAGGAAATAAATTCAAGTGGGATAAGCATAATGTAAGACAAAACAGGGTAACAACAGTAGCATGAAAGAGTGAGAACCATGAAAAGGTAAAGAGTGGTCTTGCAACCATCACCAATTGAGGAAATGAGGATTGAAATTATTTGGAAAGGTGGAGGTCTTGTGTTTAAGCGAATTAAGAAAGAGAAGGAAGATGCAAATGCAGATTTGAAGCATGGGACAACATGTAGTGGTGATGATAGAAAAGATATTATAATGATGAAGACAAAGGCTGAGAATGTTGTTGTGAGTTGTGTTATGGATAAGGAAACTGATAAAGACTTATTGTTATAGCAATGGGCTATTGAGGAAGAGTGGAATGAAAAGAGTAAAAGTTTGAGAATGTTTGGGACAGCGACAGATACCTTGAGGAAGACCTGTTGAAAATAATGATATAGAAATTGTCCTAGGAATAAAGGCAAAAGATGAAGTAGTCAGAGTAGATTTTGAGATGGATGTTATGAGTTATGAATTCAAAGGTGAATCTAAAGATAATTTGTTGCAGCAGTTGACTGTGAAGGAAGAAGGGTTGGAAAGGTTGTTGGTTGATGAGGAAGGATGGGAAAATGAGATGGAAGGTGCAGGTGGATATGCAGCAGTCACGTTTGTTGATGACATTGACCAAGTGAAGGAGATTGGGGAACTAGATAGTTTTCATCAATTTGATAGTTTTAATTTACATGTGGGTAGTGAGGTTGAGTATGAAGAGATAATGAAAAGAACAGTTGTAGTAAATGTTGGTGATAATATAAAATATGGATTGACTTTGAAGACATGGAAATCTTTAATTTCCATCCATTCGTTTATAATATTTTTAGGTTGAAAAGAGATGAAGATGCATTTATAAGAGCAGAAAGGAACAGTGAACAGCTATGCAAGGTGAATATGATATGTGGACCAGAAACATTGTGGAAGAAATGGAACAAGTGTGTTGGCAATCTACATTGGATGAATCACCGCATGTGCCAGAGCACATGTTCTTAGTCCCCTGGGGAGCCTAATGCAGGGGCATCGTGCTCATTTCAGTTTTGGTTTTCTTTCTTTTGTTGTTTCAGTTTTGGTAGTCCTCTTTGTTACTTAGATGCTGACTTTGTGGTTCTTGTGACTCCTATCATTTTATGTAAAGCAAGATTAAGAGAGGAGTTCCTATTGCCCCTATGGTTATGATGTAATTCCTATCGCCGCTTTTATACATTGTGTAAATTTGGTCTACCTAAGAAGTTTCCTATCACCTTGTGACAGGAACCAATTGAGAAGGAATTTAAAACTGTCATAGGTTATTCCTCAAAACTGACAGATGGATGAATTAATTTGGTGAGAATAGTTGCAAATGCAAGGCAAGTGGTCAATTACGGGGAAGTTAGAAACCATCTGGAAGTATCTCATTTCTTGGAAAAAGGGGTCGAGTATATGAACAGTCAGCAAATGGCCAAAAGACAAAAAGAATGATTTTGTTGCAGAGCAAGTTGATAGTTAGAGGGAATGGGAAAGATGAAGAGATAAGGAACGATGGTTAGGGAGCAGGAAAGGAAGTTGAAGCGACATCATATCTGCAAAGGGATAGTTGGGAGTTAAGGAGGTCGTCAGTTATGGTAATGAAGAAGTTAGCATTCAGGTTTAAAAATGATTGAAGTTGGTGAAGGAAGTGAAACGGTCGAGGCTAATGAAATGGTAGAGGAGTCAATATAGAAAAAGTAGAGGCCAAAAAAAAAGAAGAAGAGGGGAAGGCCGAGTAAGTTAGTGGCCGATAAGAAGAAGGAAAATGGGAGGAAGGATGAGGCAATAAGGAGGCCGCAAGCCAATAATCGTGGCTCAGTTAGAGGGAGATAAATGCCCGTTAGAGGCTGACATGGGTAGAAACAGCCTATAGTGGATAGTGTTTGAAGATACAGCTGTGGATCGATTAAACATTGTTGGATAGGATTTTGGATAGTTTTGTGAGGTTCTGTAATAGTGGCCGATTGGGCTGAAGTTAATAAAAGATTTGAATTCATGTCATGGCATTTCTGTAGCATGTAAAGTTCCTATCGTTGGAGGAATGAATGTGTTTGATGATCTGTGTTTCATTATTGTTATTGTGTAATCTGTGTATTTTGTCTGAGTTAGTTGACGGCCATCCGATAAGGCATTATAACTAGATAGGCATGAAAGTTGTCCCTAAGGAATAGAGTTAAGTAGAATGTGCCATAAGGGTAGTGAACTTAGAGTTCCTGGCACCTAGAATGTGTCATTTTATGGTTATTTAATTGACAGTCATGGTTCCTGTCATTATGTTATCAGGAAGCCTGTGAAGTAGGGTTATTGGGTAGAGATCAACATTGTTGAGAACAGAGGGTGTGTTGGTTGGGCATGGTTATTAAGTTGGGTATTAGAGCATATGATGGTGTGTCTGTGCTACCAAAGTTTAATCCAAAAACAAATAACAACCCATTGTTCTAAATATGAAAAACACTCTACTTATGCAATAAAATTCAAGTGAGCATTTCTACATAAATTTTTCCATAACTTTGTTTATTTTAGCAAGTTTCCAACTCAAGAACACAAATAAATAAATACATACAAATTATAATTTCATCTAAACTCTCATTTCTATCAAATGAATCCATGAGCAAACCACATGTAGTGGCATGGAAAGGAAGAAGCATAAGAATTTAAAACATAAGCAATGGAAGAATCATACATTTCGATCAACAAGCAATTTTAAGAAGGGAGAGTTTGGCAAGCATTCCTTTAGCACACAAACTCCAAGAATCCACCAAGCAATCACAATTAATCTTTCTTCCAACAACCAAGCAAATCCATGGAGAAAAATTCTTTTCTTTTCTTGCAAGTAGAGGGTTTGAGAGAAAAAGCCAAGAAAATAGAATGAAAATGAAATAAGTCTATTTTCCCTTTTTATAACAAAAAACCCTTTTTTTCATTTTTTTAAAATTTCTTTTCTAATTCCCAAATTACTTTTCAAAAAATACTTGAAATAATAGGAAAATTAGCTAATTAATTAAATGCAATTACTCCCACTAGGTATTTGTAATTTAACTAACCGCATTTTGAAAAGTCCAAACACTCATATTAAATAATTCAATTTTCCAAAGTAATGCAGAATCAAAATCACTTTAAATTTATTCCTCTAGCATAAAATAATGTAGTAAATGTTTTCACTAAGATAGAATTAATAATTTTCAACTAAATCATTAAAATATTTCAAAAACACGAAAAATCCATTTTTCAAGATAATTTAAAATATAGTACAAAAAGCTAAGGAAACACACGAAAAAGACTCAAACACACATTACGAGTTTCCACAACACAAGGATAAGGGTGAGATGGCTTAGCATCCCATGCCAACCTTCTCCACATTTCCCAAATTAGTCAACACCTATAATTTACCTACAGGTTATACAAATAAAAATAAAAGTTGTAGAGATTTATTCATACTACATTTTGATTTTAAAAAAGACATAATGAGCATATTAGGAATGGGCACACATTTAGAAATAAACACTCATTTGATTTGAGAACAATTACCTGTTTCATTTTAGATGGACATGTCATATTGCATATTGCATGCATGGGTGCCTGGGGTCAAAAATAACTCTTACACTGTCATAGATGCTATCATAACCGTTATAGAATCTTATGACAACTTACAGTTGTCATAGATACTTTTACATCTTATGACAGATGTCATAAATACCAAAAATAGAACATTTCAAAAGGTGGTGCCTAGATTCTCCCAATTACTTTTACCATGATGCCAACAATAAATGTAACTCAGTAACTACATGTGGGTAACTCTATAATTACCATGTCCAGTAAATAAATTTTTACTATTGTCAGTTAAACCACTTCATCCCTTATGGGTAAATTACAAACAATAATAGGAATAAATAATTCAAGGATTTACAATGTTAATGGCACCTTAATCCCAACAAAGTTGAAACAACTTGCTAAAAATGAGGATAGCTACAATAATCAAAGATAATATTCATGGCTTCAAAATGCTATAAGAGGTAATACTTACACTTCATTTTTCATTTTTCATGATTATATATTTTTTTAATAGGAAGGGTCTTTCTGCTTCAAGATATTGTATCATCTAATTTGTTTGACAATCTAGCAGAGATGAGCTAGAAGACTTAGAATATTGTTGAGTCTTATACAAGGACAAGTTGATTCATTTGCTCAACGAGCTAAAATATTCTACCATAAGGGGCCCCAACTCATTAATATGATTGAAGACTACTATAGTACATATTGATCATTGGTAGAGTAGTATGCCCATCTCAAGAGGGAAATTAGATAGAGTGTCTATGAATCCATTTAAGTTTGCAATGAATTATCTTGTGAAGCTCCTTTGGAAAGTCCATTTTGAAAGCAAATTTTAGTGAATAAGAATCTAAATCAAGTTCTTTTTTTTTTAAGTTTGATTCTTTCAAATTTGAAATATTTTATAAATCTCACTTTATATCTAAATTAACTTTGAATGGAGAACAGAGCCCCCTTATTCCATCCCAATCATTCCCTTACTAAACAGTTATTTCTATACTAATTTTCCCTTGCATCGTTTATTTATATCTTTGAGACTTGAAATAAACATAATTTAACAAGTAACTTGATATTATGCCTACTGGTACGTTGTGGTTTATGCACCTCAAGTGATGACCACTATATAATGTATTACTTATTTTTTAATAAATACGAGGATAGTAGACATGATATTTCCACAGTCCATGATAATTAGATTGTAAGCTTCTGGAAAAATTGTGTTGCTTTTTTTGCATCAAAGCAAAAAAAGCAACACAATTTTTCCAGAACTTTACAATCTAAATACGAGGATCCCAAATTTTACCCATTGATTTACAATCCATCTGTTTATTCTTATTTCAACAATTTCTGCAAAAAAAGCAACAGAGTTTTTCCAAAAGCTTACAATCTAAATACGAGGATCCCAAATTTTACCCATTAATTTACAATCCATCTGTTTATTCTCATTTCAACAATTTCAATTGACACTAACCCTTCATAAAATAAGTTGTATAATATTGTCTTTCATAAAATAAGTTGTATAATAATGTCTTGTTTGTTGTACATTTTTAAACTTCATAGGAAAGCTATTTTTGGATTATTTGATAATTTATAGTTGCTCAAGGAAAAAACAAAAACATAGTAAACAATGAGGGACGAAATCTAGGGTGCCTCATAACGTTAATTTGATTATATCTATATTATAATATGGAATGAATCGCTGTATTGATCTTATTATACAAGTACTCCAAGAGATTTACTTTGAATTGGACGTCCAAATTACGGAGCAGCAATATAAAGCAAGAGACGCATTGCGTCATGTTCCTGCCGAAATAGAAGCTGAATTATGGATGAGGAATTGATAGATGTGAGAGTAGAACAGAAATGTGCTTGATCATAAGAGGAATGTGAAGTTGTGACATACAAGCTATTCATCATTGTTATATATTGTATTTGTTGCATGCTGACACACCACACTTTGCATTATGGAGCCAAGTGCATGCCAAAGGGTGCCCATGTTTTATTGTTTGATATGCAACAATCCATCTTTAATGTCAACTTTACATGTTTGTCCATTAAATAGGCACAGTATAAGGAAGGAAGTTTGACAAGTTGTCAAATAAAATTGTTAAAGCAAGTTATAATGGTTATAAGCATTTCTACTACAACTATAAACATTGAGGCCTACAATGTAATGGTAGCTAGAAACAAATATGAGATAAAAAACTACTGGCGAGAGCAACTTTGGCAACTTTTACAGCAGGTTGGTTAAGTGATTGTGCAACACAGGTTTGCATGGTTAAGTGACTGTGCAACACAGGTTTGCATGATTGTAGTGGTGGTGGTGGTTGTATATATGATGACAGGTCTGTAAAAAATATTGATTCCTCTCTCTGGTTTTTGCGAGATCTAATTCTATATATGCAAGTGTGTAATCACTAGAAAGCATTGATTCTATTTAAGTGAGAGCTATTGAGTGGTGGAGAAGAATCTATTGAGGTGTCAAGTAAGGCTGTTCTAAATTGTAGAAGAAAATGAAGAGCAGATAGTTTCTTCGTCAAAAATAAAATAACAAACTTATATGAGCAGAACTGTCAAACGAACATACCACTAGATCCGCTTATTGAGCCTAACGGACATTCTAGCCACTACAGTGTGCCATTTACAAACCATAGTCAAAACATAAAGTAGGAAGGAAACTTATTTTGTTACAGGTTTTGAGACATTTCACAGCTGAAGTGGTTGTTGGAGGTATATTAGTACATTGGGTGTCCTCTACTATTGTGTACTCAGACACCATATTTATTCATTGTGTGAGCACTCTTGGAGTCCCATCGGTGGCTCTAGACCACTTTGACCATTTAATTTTTTAAGTTATAATTAAATAATTTGAATCCATTAGTATATGCCTTCCTAAGCAAGGCACTAACACACCACACTTTGCATAATGAAGCTAACTACTTGCCAAAGGGTGCCCATGTTTTATTGTTTGATATGTAGCAAAGTTCTATTAATTTAAAAGCAAACAATCCATCTTAAATGTCAACTTTAGCTATGCACGCTACTTATGTCCACGGAATAGGAAGAAACCAGTTTTCCTATCTACAAGTTGTTGGAATTAATGAATAACTTCTACACATGTTGTAGATGTGTCAACTAGTTGTAGAGGTGTTACAAAGAGTTGTAGAGGTGTCAGTTAGCTTGAGATAGGTGTCATGTAGAATTCTAGGTTTATAGCTAGTTGCTGAGTGTTTGAAGGGAGCTGTTGAGCTTCAGTTGTAGTTATAAATGTAATCTGTTTTATTGAATAAAGAAGAAGAATTTGTACAGCTGTTGTATTGTTGTATTTGTTCTGTTGTTTATTATTTTCTCAATATTTTATCATGGTGGAATATTTTATCATGGTATCAAAGCTGGTTTGGGTGTGACTCCACCATTGGAGTGCCCAAGAATATGAAAACATCTTATAAGAAATTAAATTTGGTGTAGAGAGTGTTGTCTTTTCTTTATCTCTGTTGTTAATATTCTACCTTGCTAGGTCCACATAGTAGTCTATGGAGATTGCTGAGGAAGAGGCTGTAGACGAGAAATCTGCTCTTTCTATTTCCTCAATATTCTTTTTTGCAGTCCCAACATTTCTATATGCTATTAATAGTTATTATTGTCTCATAAAGAAGGCTTCTTCTATTGGGAAGAAGAATACTTTGATCCTTGATCTTGGTGTGAAGGCATTCTCTGCTAATTCGGTGTGGAGATCTGAAAATCAAAAGCAGCAGCACAACAGTAGCAGAACTCTAATTGTTCTTTGCCCATACACTACCTAGGTAGATGAGAAAGCTGCAATTGGTGAAATGTTATTTGCTTTGTCCACATGCTACCTTGCCGGGTTCTCATAGTCTAAAATATGTAGGAAAGGCCTTTCTTGTCTCCTACTAAGTCAACAGTATGTTGAAGAGGGGTGCAGCTCCTACTTTCATAGTCAGTTGCATTGCTGGCATGATGTCCATCCTTGTTATTACTCACAGAGAGGCTGTTTCTTTCTTTCTTGCTGGTTCGTGGAGAGCATTTTTACTGGTATGGAGGCATTCTCTGGTGATTCTATGACTGATTTGTTGATAGGAAATGGGTTTTACAACCACGTGTTTTATTTGGGAGAGAGCAAAGAGGGAGTTGTTAATGTTGCTGGTTAGATTTGCAAGGTATGGAGAAGAAGATGAATTTATTCAACAACTTTCTAATATATAATTGTTAGATGTTGTGGGGATCATCAAAGCACAATTTAGAAATGGTTGTCAGAGGAAATATGGGTTCCTCGACATGCCTCCATTTGTGGTGTTGGAGGAGGAGAGGTGCATGAGGTCTCAAAGGAGCAGTGATGTGCTCATATGAAAGTTTAGGAAGGATGTTGGTTGGAGATATTTTCCCTTCTTCATTAAGGGGGAGTGTTGGAATTAATGAATAACTTCTACACATGTTGTAGATGTGTCAACTAGTTGTAGAGGTGTTACAAAGAGTTGTGGAGGTGTCAGTTAGCTTGAGATAGGTGTCATGTAGAATTCCAGGTTTATAGCTAGTTGCTGAGTGTTTGAAGGGAGCTGTTGAGCTTCAGTTGTAGCTATAAATGTAATCTGTTTTATTGAATAAAGAAGAAGAATTTGTACAGCTGTTGTATTGTTGTATTTGTTCTGCTATTTATTATTTTCTCAATATTTTATCATGGAATATTTTATCATGGTGGAATATTTTATCACAAGTATGCATTTACCAGTATAAGTATTTGAAGACATAATAGATGCTATAGCCAAAGCCAAAAATGTTGCTCGACATGTATAGGTTTAGTCACCATTGTTTCATGTTTTCCTATTTGAAACGTTGAATAGAACGACCGGCACAGGGAATATCAAAGCAGCATATCTATGTGTGTGCATCGTAAACTAATCTAGTGGTGATGTTTTTATTTTCTTTGGAAGAGTTGGGAGCACAAAGTTATTTGTTGCCCTATTCATGTGACAAGAAACTACAAACAAAGATTTAGAATTGAAAGCTAATAAGACTAATAGGGAATATAGTGAGATGGCAGGAGCAATGGACAGGAGTTTTAAAGTATTCAGAGTTGTCTAAATTATGGACCTATTTGTAGTTCCATGGCAAGCTTTTTAACTGAAAACTTATGTATGATAACTAATCCTATAAAAATTAAATTCCCTAAAAGTAAGAGAACCCATATGAGCGCAATCGAGAGAATTTATTTGCTAGTATCAAGTTTATGTTGGCCTGTTACATTTTACCTGTCAGATGAAGTCATTGTCATCCTGTATATAATTAGTTTTACAATTTAAGTCTCTAACTGTTAAGAGTTATTGGTCATGTTATTTTTTCCCCTATGTAGATTGCTTTGAAATTCTACTATAGGTTTTGGCAAATATAAGGTAACTAAATATATCTACTTTTTCGTCAAAAATAAAATAACAAACTTATATGAGCAAAACTGTGAAATGAACATACTATATCCGCTTATTAAGGCTGACCCACATTTCAGCTACCACAGTGTGCCATTTATAAACCATAGTCAAAACATAAAGTACGGAAAAACTTATTTTCTTACAGGTTTAGAGACATTCAACAACTGAAGTGGTTGTGGGAGGTATTACTGTTCCCAGTAAGGTATGGCCGTGAACTGTATGACTATCATGAAAGACGCTGATGCCAATGCAATACAAAATGCATAAGAACAATTGTGGCGGACAATTCAGAAGGGATAGGTATATTAACAAGTACAGAAATTGCTAGCATCGATAGACCAATACAATGGGGCAGTGTATTGTCTTCTACAGAAGAAATAGATGATGGAACAAATGTAGTGTTATGTTTGATTTTCAGACAAACACAATCCAATATTTGCTAAAACAAGTTGCAATGACAATGTACGTGTGTGAAATCCATGCATTTGTTCACTGTGTGCTGGGAGTGCGAAAGTGGGACTCAGATATAATTACACCCAACCACTACGTATTTTTAGATCTTGATTTTCTCTCGAATTGCTCTGCAATCGCCATTGCAGTTTCTCAGCTGGAGGTGGTCTTATTACATTACTAGTGGTCACAGTGCGATTTGGGTATGTTTAACTTTGCATTCATCTGTATACGAAAAATAAATGAATCGGGATTACCTATTTGTCAGATGAAAACCAACAGCCGCTCAAATGAACCATCAGATTTCTAATATTGTATACGCACACCATTAAGCTATTTCAGATGTAAATTTTTCCCTAAGCTGTTAAAGAAACCAGAGCTTAAGATGATAACAGCATCAATGCTGAATATAAGAGGAACAGATAAAGATTGCACTAAATTTAACAGAATTGAAGTCAAATATAGTAATAATGGAAGTAAAATGCAATCACAAAAGAACTCTACAGCCTAGAATTTTCTGTATCGAAGCAAAAACTATTACAGTTTAGTCATCTAAGCAATAATGAGTGCGACATAACTAGAAACCACCAAAATTTACTCAAAATGCAACAGAGATAGTTTTAACCAAACAACTGGCTGAAATGAAAAGAAGCAGAGAAATAGAAAAGAAATATGGAACTAGTAATTTTAGGAGATACAAGAAAACATTTTTTTTGCTTTAATTCAGTTTGATGTTAAGGTGCGTAATATATAAGAAAGACAAATATTGTTTTTAAATTGTTCAGAGTAGGTGGTGTATTGTAACAAGAAACTATAGCTGTATAGAGTTTGATATATGGCAAAATCATTATCAAAAGTCTTGTGTAAGAAGTGTAGATAATATCTCGTTGATTCCAAAAAAACTGCTCTCTAATTTTATCCTTCATCTGGTATCTGCCATATGGATAGAACAGTAGTGGTTAGTATATTGTTTTTAGTGATAAGTAGGTATAAGTAGCAATAATATGCAAATAATGTAGAAATAATTTGTTAAAGATTGCTGGAGAATAAATTATTTTTGTTTGATCTAATTATTATTTAGATAACAATAATGAAGTGGAATATGAGTGTACCTTTTCATAGAGTGTGTTGATTATTCTTGAAGGCAAGTTGCATTGATGATGAGGTTGTATTGATTTAATGTGAATTGACCCTTCTTAGAGAAGTCCCATAACATGAAGACAATTGCTGGTTTATCTGCAATATACTTGTCATATGTGACATTCTTGAGGGTTGGAAGAAGAACTTGGATGATAGAATTGTCACAAAAACACTAAATTGTTTGATTGTTTTCAGTGGTCATGACAGTTTTTAGGTAAAGAGAGTATATATATGTGACATCTTCATTACATTTGATACAATGAGCTATTTGGTCTTGTAGGGCTCCATAGCTATCAAACTTATAATTGCATTGTGGGCAAAATGCATGGAAAGGAGTGGAAAAAGCATTGGCTATTTTTAATGTTCCGCGGACCTGCAAGAAATGTTCAATTTTCATTGGTTTTGGGATGTATATTTTACTATATAAATTCATTAATGAAATAAATTCAAGAGTTTGGGTTTAGTTACCTCAAATGTTGAATGCAATAAAGTGTTTAGATGATCCAAGGTTCTTCCATTAGTTAATTTACCAATATATGTTGCTTGGCATGTTCGTAGTATCTTCTCCTTTACATCCATTCTTTTGACAGTATTTTTGAACACCATTGTCGGGAATTCATTCTGCTTCATTTCATCTTCGATTGCAAGGAAATCGCTAGCCAAACTTGCATGTAGCTGCAACTGATTTCTTGCATTTTGTTTTGAGAGCAATTTTTTATTTACTGAAGTTGTAGCCAGCAGAATGAATCCAAAAACCCAATCGTATGCAGTTGCAGCACAATTGGAATTCTTATATTTTGAAGAGTTCACGTTGCTTCTAATAACTTTTGTATTGTTGTATAATGAAAGGATTAACTTCTACTAGACATATTCCAGATTACAAGCTTCGAAGCGATACTTGGTATAACTATAAAGCCAACATAAAATGGACTACAATCAACTATAAAGATGCAAATCGAGGCATAGATTTGTAAGTACATAAAATAGACTACAATCAACTATAAAGGAAACACTTGAAGGGCTTTGTCAAGTTGCTTGAGTTTTTCCATACCTGTGCTTCGTCAAATTCAGAATCTCCATCTTGTACATCCACAATGTATTGTAAAACTTGTGTTTTGACTCTTGTAACCAATACGCCAATAGTTCCTGTAGCATATTGTGATGTACTTGCCAACAATTATTTTATGGTTGTGCTCGGGATGAATTTATAGTTTAGACAAAGTCGTGAAGTGATTTCGACTGTTGATGACTTGTTTAAAATCAATAGGGAATCACAATCGCCATGATCATAATTTGTTTTAGGTGCAATTTGGAAATTGGATATGCATAATCCTAAACTTGGAACTATTTTGTCTTCATAAATAGGAACAAGATCAGTAGTTATGTTCAGAGTAATTGTCATTTCACCTTTTGCATCTGTCAGGTCTGCGTGAAGCACATCACGTATCTTATTTATTTTATCCAAAAATGCTTTGTACTTGACAATTACGTCACCTTCAAAAACATTGCCTGCTTTATGGGCATTCAAGTCTTCAATTGAAACTAAATTTAAAGTCTTTGCTTTTGATCTGTGAGTAGTAAAACAAAATTAGTTTAAGCATAGAATTTTGATAAGGTATAATGCAGATGCAAATGAAGAATATTGTTTACCTTTTCGATACTTGTTGATTGCTAGTTTCCATATGTTCTTCTGGGCTTTTGCCACTGTCCATTGTAAGTTGTATTTTTTTATCCATTTGTCATTTGCACATATTTTGTAAGTACAATTATAATATGCTAATGATCTAATGTTATAGCAGAATATGGATAATTGGTGCTATGCAATAAAGGGATAAGACAAATTTGCAAGCAACATATAAAATCAAATTGTATTGAGATGATGAGGCTACACAAAATCCATGTCTTTTGTTTGTACAGATTGGAAAGACTTTTTTTTTTAAATTCATTGCTTGACAAGATTTTCAGAGTGTTGGTTAAGATATTTTGAACAAAAACAGTTGACATATTTAAGAAGATTTGCTATTTTGAGAGGGTTGAAACTTGGAAAAAGTGGTGTGATCGTTGTTCTAATATGCTTATGATTGGTAAATCAGAATTTTTTGGGTTAGTGAATTAGACCATAGATGGTCGATGAATGGTCTACACAAACCATGGTATTTGTCCAAAATTATTTTTGTTGATTTGTATGTTATCAAACAAGAAATAGTTGACATATTTAAGAATATTTAGTATTTTGAAAGGGTTGCAACTTTAAAAAAGTAGCGAGATGGTTAGTCCAGTATGCTTCTGATTTGCAAATGAAAAAATTTTGTGGTGGTGCATTTGACCATAGATGATCGATTAATGGTCTAGATAGAGCATGAGATTCGTTCAGTAGAAATTGCATATTGTGATTTTGCATATGATTTAGGAGTAGACTTTTTTTGTAGTTTTATGTACACATGTCAATGTTGAAATCTCTGACAAGGTACAAGGTTTTGTTTTCATCAACACATGAAAATACTTGGTTGGTGATTGTTATGATTTCTGTAAATGGAGCATTTGGTCTGGCATAGAAGTTACATATGTTAATTTCATTGTTCATGGTGCTTATTGTTAATGTTATTGCTTTTGTATTTGATGTTGAATGTTGCACTTTTTTAGAGACTGATATGTTTTTGTTAGTTAAAGACATTAGTCCATGTATATGGTATGATGAGTAACAATTGAAACCTTTGAAAAGATTATTGGTATCAGGGACTTGCATATGTATTTCTTGAAGGCACAAGATATCAGATGCCATTATATCAGTGTCATTGATCATGTCTTCTATATGTAGACGTAGATTGCGAGTATTCAATGTACACAATAGTATTTGTGAACTAGTCTTGTGTTGGATATGCTCATTTTCAAATTGCTAACGTGCTGTTGATTTTAGACGATACATTTCAAGTACTATTTTTTTTTGAAATTTTGTTTGATAAGAGGCTTTAACAAGAATAATGTGTGAATTGTTTTTGTTTAGGAAAGTGTTGTGTATGTTAATCCATGTTGGCTTATACCCGTAGGATCAAATGCCAATCCTTGCATTGTCAGCCCTTGAGATCTATGTATGGTTCTAGCACAAACTAGCTAAATTGGAAATTGTTTTCTAATAGTTATTTTCTTGTTGTTCGATATTTTTTGAATAGGCCTGGTGATCTGAAGTATAGGTGTCCATTCTTTATCAATACTATTATTATAGCATTGTGCCAATTTTGCACTTTGACGGTGGCCAATGTTTGGGTCATTAAATTTGATCCAAACAATGTCAAAGCCATTGGATATGGTATATGCTTTAAATGTTCCATCTGATCCATTGACTAGACCATCTTGTGTATCATAATTACCTTTATATATTTCTACAAGCATATTTGGTTTCAAAAGTATTTGAGATGGTAAAGATGTTGTATGATTATATAGACGTAGTTCATTACAGTTTTCATTATGTTCATCAATTGCATTCAATATAGTTAGCTCTCCAACGACCATTGATAACATTTTTTGATTATGTGCATCAACATCTTTCCTTTTGTAAAATAGAAAAGGGAATGTTGGATCCATGGGTGGTGAGCGCAAGCAAGTCTGATTCAAATATTCTATATCATTATCTGTCTGTGATCCTACACGTATTCTATTGAGTATTGCAATAAAGTTTTCATCTTTTTGTCGCATAGTTGATTGTAGTTCATAATATTTTATGTTGTCTTTCCAAAAGTTGTATGGCATTAATTCAGTTAGTGTTGCTTTATTTTCGAAGACAACTAAATCAAGGATAGGTTGTACTTGATACAAATCACCACAAAAAATTGTATCAAGATTTCCAAAGTGTGTAGTAGGCATTTGCATTATATCTCTTAGTCGTTTGTCAATGCAATGCAAAAAAGTTGCACCAACTAATGAAATTTCATCCGTTAAGAGTACACGCAATTGTTGATAGTGCTTTGACATTGCATCTAATGTTTCATTGTTCAATGGAACAAATTGTAATTTGTTGAAAGGTATGTGGAATGCTGAGTGCAATGTCACTCCACATATGTTGTATGCTGCTTTTCATGTATAAGCAACTATTAGACCTTTTGGCTTGGCTGGATCACTATCAATGGAGTTATTATATATGCGAAGAAGGGATTGAAATATTGCTTTTGCAGTAAATGTTTTTCCAATGCCTGCTCCACCTGTTAGGAACAAGTGTAGTGGAGTTTTGTCATTTTTTAATTTCTTCAACACAATGTCTTTTACAATTGCTTGTTGTTCATTATTTAACATACGTCTCAATTTGTAGTATTCAACATTGTCCATGATATGTGGAAGTTTTCCAATTTCAAAGGCATTAGGAAAATGACTTTTTGATTTGTTATGCTTTAGTGTTTCAAAATCTTGTTCTATGTTGTATGATTCTTTGAAAGAATTTTCATTTAAAATGATTGACTGGTTGGGAATGTAATCGTTTTCAGTATCGATCTCATCAATAGCTTTATCAATATCACCCCATTCAGAGTTTATGTTGTAATTGTATTTGATGCGGTTAGCATTAATTGTGTTTTCATGATGTGAATAAGCATTATGCCATGAATCAAAATCATGTTTCAATGTTTTTTCATTTATTGTAAAGGGTACATAAAGTAGCAATTGTTCTCTACAATAATTTTCTAAGTTAGCATGTTTGTTGAAATTGATAAAACATATAATATTTGGTTTAGCTTTTGGATGCATTGGGTTGCCATCTTTTCTATATTCGGATACGAATTGTGCAAGGCAAATATGCATAATTGTTTTAGGTTGTGCTAAGTAGTAATCTATTAGAGACTTGCAAATTACGTTTTCTGATTCATCTGGTTCATTGTTCAATTATTTTATAGACTTTAGAACAAAAGTTCAGTCGCTATCAGCTCTTGTATCAATGAATATGCATTTTTTTGAGCTGTAGTTTAGTGGAAGTGATAGGACAATGTGGGCAGCTTGTTGCGAAGACATTTGTTGCAGGTTGAGTAATGCATTTCCAAGTTGAATTATCATTTTAATAGCATCGATATTGTTTTGTTGATGGTCGTTGCAAATTATTTTAAATGTATTTATCATTGTTTTATCCACTTTTGTCATGTAAGAGCTACAATACATTGCTGCAGCATATGCATTAAGCACAAATTGTGCATCTGTATTTGCTTTCCATATCTCAGGTATTTTTTTTGAAAAACTATTGTTCCATATTTGTGAAGGGTTTCATTTTAAGAAAATTGTAGGTCTACGGATTGTTGATTTAATAGCTGTGATGTAATTATCTTCATTCAAATTGATGTCTTCTAAAAACATTTGAAAGGAGAATGATTGTTCATAATTAGACTGTTCTAACATCGAGAAGATTTTTTTTGCCATTGAAATTATGACTTCATTACTCTCCTTCAAGGGTTCAAGAACCATAGTTTTTGCATTGGTGGAAATGGGAAATTTTATTTACAATAATGTCATTTTGATTTTCGACATTGTTTTGTATGGTGGTGCTTGTGTAGGATAGCTATCTCAAGAGGCAGATTATCAGTGTTACAAGTGATGTATTTGTCAACAAATTGTTCAATATCGGCAATATTATATTTTTCGTATACTGGAGCATTTCTAATCCATAGAAGAAAGTGGTCATGTTAATTGCCATGATTTTGGAATTCAGTTATAGAGAAATAATCCAAGACTTCTTTGAAGAAAGAGCTATTTGTGAATATCAATTGTTTTAGTGCATTAATTCTATGTCTATAATAGCGTACACATGTCACAGGATCTTTCTTAATGAGATAGAAAATATTATTTTCTTGTTTTCTGTCATATTCTTGTTGTGAAGATGCATGAAATGTATTATGCAAGTCTTCAAGTGTTTTTGAAAGGTGTTCCCAATACTGCTTAGCACTAGTAAATGTAAGGAAAAATGTAGGCGGTCCAAGTCGTCGGATCATTGCAAAGACTTTTTTTTTCAATTGATGTAAATAATCTGGAGATATTCTTATTCTTTTGAAATCAACATAGCCAATGTCTGATTTGAATATTTTCTCTAGGTTGGGTTTGCATTTGACATCTTTTGCTATTAACTTTCTACCTTTTAACTGCCCTTTACGGATTCTTATCCACATTGTAGATAGAACTTGATGTATCAATATCTTGATAGTTTTAAAAAATAGATTTGTTGTATGGTATGCAAATTATCTATTTGAATGAAGTAGCTCCCACTATGCAATTTTTTGATACGATAAATTCTTGACAATGTCATCATAACGTGGGTTTCCAAAGAAAAGGGTAGGGAAATTCATTTCTTTAGCATATTTGTCTTTAAAGATTCCAATAGGATAATGATTTTCTGCTGGTGCAACTTCTATAATTTTATCTTGCATTTCATGGATACATTTAGATTCTGTGAATCCATGTACTAAGGTCTCACAAGGATTTTGGTCATCTGTATCAGACTCTGAGTCAGTTTCACTTGTACAAAGTTCATTTTCTATGTCACTTTCATCATTGATTTCAAGAGATTCTTTCCAATTCTTATTAAGGTGAACATTTTCCATTCTGTACAGTCTTGTCTTGCTTAATTGGCTCAAAGCTTTCATTATAATAGTTGATCGTACCATTCTCTTTTGATATGCATTTTTATATCGTAGTCGTCTTTTAAGCGCAACTGCTATTGTTGATGTTTCATTGGTAGATCATGGTAATGCATTTTGTATAATGTTCATGTTGACTGGAACATTGATAATAGATCCAATCAACCCTATTTGGGGTCTTTTGTATCCTAATTCTCAAATATGTACAAATGTAAGTCTTAGCGAAACAAGGTGTTCTTCCAATTGTGAAAGCATTTTGACATTGTAAAGGTTTATTCATTCGAATATGTTGTGGTGTTGCATACTTAGGAAGCTTCAATTGCTTCAACGTTTTATGACATATGTGACAAATAGAGTTTGTCAATACATTGTGATTTTGATTTGTTAGTTTATAATATGTTTGCTTTTCTTTCTCTTTGAAAGACATAATGTCCTTTCTAAAATGCAAAGTCTGACAAATTGTGCAAACATGCCTTGGAGTGTCTTGAATTTTTTTTTGGAATAATTCTATTGGTGATGTTGAGCATTGACTTTTGTTGCTTGCATTTTCTATATTTTGATTAGCGCGTATTTGTTGTTTGATTTTGTGAAGCGAGGTGGTGTTGCTATTTGTTATCTTTTGTTTTTTTATAGAATTACCAAGATGATGTTGTTGATTAGTCCTTAGAAATTGCTTTAATTTCCTAAATGTGATATTTGATTCGGTATTGATTGCTTGTGCTTGATAGGGTATAAGTGGTTCAAAATGTCCATGAAGCGGATTTGCATCATGAAATAAGAGAGAGTATGATTGTCAATGAGATGATTGATTGAAATGTAAGTATTTTTTACCTAATGTCATTGACCAAACGCATATTTGTATGTCTAGCCATTTGGATAGCTAACGAATGCAAAATATGTCTCCCCATAGTCCAACTTCATTGTTATTTGTAGTTGGCATTCCAGAAATACACATTCTATGCAAGTATTCTTCGACATTTTTTATATGATGCAATTCATGTAATGTTTGACTATCCAATTCATAATTATATGAGGTAATTGCTTCTGCATGACCTTGTGTGAGGAAACTCAATAAATAGTCAATAGTCTCATTGCGTAATTGAATCGATGTCTACTGAGAATGAAGCAAAAGTTCTAACGAGTCAAATAAGCAATCCCCTACATTGTATTTAAATGTGTTGGTTCTATGCAATCCCTCGTTCCTCAATGCATAATCGATATTTGAAATTTGAGTTTGTATTGTTAATTCATAATTTTCTACATCTATGATTTGTTTTTGTTTTTCATCTATTGATACTCTTGCTCTTTTCATTTTTTTTTTAAATAAGGACGAGGTCGTCGATACTCAAAATACCAAAAAAGTGGTGGACCTGTAACATGGGCATAATCATTTGTTAGTCAGTTTTAATCATTCATAATGACAAAAGGCATTTTAGAAATTTAAATAAGAAGTAACTGTGTTCTAAAAGCAATGTTGACCTAGAACTTTGAAATCTACTTTGTTTATCTTTTTGCTTATTTCAAATTGCAAATAAACATTTAAAAATTAAATGAATCTAATTGATTTTCCAGAAATGCTGACACAAAAATTTAAAACTGTAACAAGAACTTTTCGTAACTTACTATTGTTCTATCACTTTGCACCTATATTCAAGAATAGTTAATTAGCACCAAAGAAGTACAAAAGGACCAATAGATAACATATAAACAATATGCAAAAGTGTACAGTGTTCTTGACAAATATGAACAAGAAGGATAATATCACTAGTTAAATGAATAGAATCACAAATGATTCTAACATGAAATCATCATTAACAGATGCAACCATCTCTTTGGTCTTCTAGACAATTATATAAATTGTAATAACAACAATGTGGACAACTATTCTGAACTTTCTACAATTGCATCCGCCCAATTTGTATAATCCACCAATCACTTGTCACAATGAGCCTTGAAATGTTTACTGCACCCAAATGCACAATTTTAGCTCTTGTTCTAAAAAATTAGAGGACCATAAAAGAACAAGTCTAAAACACTATAGTGTCCAATGGCTCATTGCATTGGTGCACCTATAAAGAATCACCAATGTTTTGAGATAAACCTTACATTTGAAGGAAAGGATGAGATGCTCATAAGAATCTATGACAAATCATTGAAAGTATTTAAATCTAAGAAGGCTTCTCACAAGGTACAAGATCCTTGGCGATGCAAGACATGCACACTATCTTAGTTCTTACTAAGAAACATAGCCATTATTTTGATATCCAAATCCTCTTGAATCAGTCAAGTGTGGAATTCAAAAGCATTTTTCCAAGGTTAGAACTGCATGGAATCTTTCAACATGACATATTGTGGGGACCATGATCTAAGCATGTTATAAGCTTATGTTACTACTATTTGAGGACATATAGGTGGGAGAAAGCACCTAAGGAGTTGTTTAAATGATCCCCATCAACTTTCTAGTCCATTTATTCCATCCGCAGATGTTGAGAAGGGAGAAGATGATACCATGAGAATGCATATCAACTATAGAGCATGTAATCGGAGAACATTCAGGATATTTAATAGTAACCAAGCCACACCCTTTGACTTCTTGGTCATACCATTTCATCTGACAAATACATTGGCCACTTTTGTGAATTGTTGTTATGTCTTGGTATTTTAAGACATTGATTTGTGCAAATAAATCATTCTAACCCTAGGATCAGATGTTTAGCTAAGGTTCAAATAGAGCAGGTAAATGATCTCCTCCCTTGTTGAGTTTTTCCAAAATTAATATTGATGTTTTTGTCTTGGGTCAATCGAAATGTAGTTAGATTGGTGATGTTAGGCATGGTAGTGACAATTTACTTTGCTTCTTTTTTCTTCTACTACAGGATTTGGCATTGACAATTAGATGGAGGCCTAGGCCATCATTGTGGCCCCAAACAAACCTTGTGAGCTAGATTGGAAGAAGATAATATGTCACATGGATTCGATGATATTGTTCTCTTTTCTAAATAATGGCAAGTTGCATGAGTCTTCTTAAGGATGGCATGACCTGTGTAGTAGATTATTCTGTCTTTCATGAAACTTTGATTCCATGTCTTCTATTCATATTCCTATAGAATGGAATGTTGCAGATTGTTTAGTGGATTGTTTCTACTGTTTGGTTTGTTCTTGGAAGTGGAGGATTGGTGTTAAACATGTGTTGGATTCTATTCTCTACACTTTATTGGAAATTATTGCTATTTGGAAATCCTTTTATAATTTGGAGCTAGATCAGAGAGCATACTGCTTTGTTTAGAAGTTGTATGGATTTGAATTTATGTAGAAGAAATTCATTATGGTATTTGATAGAGTAGAAATTAATAGCTTCATCCATTCATTATACAATTGTTAAATATTTACAATATTTTAAAAAAATAATATAATTTTTAGCACTTAAATCGTGTTCTATTTGAAAGCCATGTTTTAACTTAAAATAATAGATATAAAAAATAATAATCAAAATATATATCATAATTTCTTTATTATTATTTAATATAATAATTTTTTATTTAAATATAACTATAATATGCAAAAATTAAATTATTAGTACATTGGATGTCCTCTACTATTGTTAAAAATATTGCAAATTTAAAACTAAATTCTCTTGAGATTAGAGTAGTTTGTAAAAAAAAAAAAAATTTGATACTCACACACCATATTTATTCATTGTGCCAGCACTCTTTGAGCTCCATCGGTGGTTCTTGACCACTTTGACACCTATGGAATAATTATCATTTACTCTAGCTAATTAGATCACTTGACACCTATAATAAAGTTAATTATCTTGCATACATTAATAGGTAATTAATTTTCTATAATTAATACTCCACAGGTAAATGATATTGTATTATAATTTATTGGATTCTCTACAATAAGTAATCTATTATCATACAAAAAGATAATCATTTACCTAATTATCATATTCTACTCTAGCTAATATAGTTAACTTAATAAATTATAAAGTAATAGATAAAACCTATAGAACTATATAATTTACCACTATAATTTATAAAGTGCACAGTTTAGAATAGCCTTATACATTACCTATAAGGTAAATTTTTACCTATAAATTACCTATTGCATACATTACCTATAATAATTATTTGTAGAAAGTTAATTATCTATTATGTACATCACCTATGGAATAATTATCATTTACTCTAGCTAATAAAGTTAACTGGACACCTTAGGATAAATTTAACTTTATGTATCCACTTGATCCACTTACATAGCAAATAATCAACAGAATTAGCCATTGTAGAGGCTAGTTGTAACCCGTAACAAAAAGATTACCTATATTATATTATATTAACTATAAGGTTAAGGGTATAATTTAGAGTCTAATTATATTATATTAAATTATATTACCTATAAGGTTAAGGGTATAATTCAGAGTCTAATTATATTATATTAAGTTATATTACCTATAAGGTTAAGGGTATAATTCAGAGTCTACTATCATATTATACCCTAAACCCTAAAGTTAATTTTACTAATGAATAATTAACTTTAGGGTTTAGGGTTCAGTGTTTAGGATTAAAGGTAGATAATTACTATAATAGCCTAATTAATTAGTCACTAGCAAATTAAACTTTATAATTAATTAGGCTTAAGGAATTAATTATCTTATTAATTACTATCATTTTGCTATCATTAATTACTATAATACTCCAATTAATTATACATTTACCTATAATAATATCCTTATACAATACCTATATAGTATTATAGTATTAATTTTGTTATAGTATTGTAATTGCATAATTCCACTAATTTATAAAGGTAGCTAATTAATAATTCCTTGAGCCTAATAGCGAAAAAATTAAGAATCCACTTGACAGACAATTAATTACCTATTATAGTAAAAGTCAATTATCTTATTAATTACTATAAATTAATAATTCTCTTAACTTTATAAATTATAGTGGTAAATGATATAGTGGTAATTATCTATTGCATACATTATCTATGGAATAATTATCATTTACTCTAGCTAATTAGATCACTTGACACCTATAATAAAGTTAATTATCTTATTAATTACTATAAATTAATAATTCTCTTAACTTTATACATTATAATGGTTATTGATATAGTGGTAATTATCTATTGCATACATTACATATGGAATAATTATCATTTACTCTAGCTAATTAGATCACTTGACACCTATAATAAAGTTAATTATCTTATTAATTACTATATATTAATAATTATCTTGCATACATTAATAGGTAATTAATTTTCTGTAATTAATACTCCATAGGTAAATGATATTGTATTATAATTAATTGGATTCTGTGAAATAGGTAATCTATTATCATACAAAAAGATAATCATTTATCTAATTATCATATTCTACTCTAGCTAATATAGTTAACTTAATAAATTATAGAGTAATAGGTAAAACCTATAGAACTATATAATTTACCACTATAATTTATAAAGTGCACAGCTTAGAACAGCCTTATACATTACCTATAAGGTAAATTTTTACCTATAAATTACCTATTGCATACATTACCTATAATAATTAGTTGTAGAAAATTAATTATCTATGGCATACATCACCTATGGAATAATTATCATTTACTCTAGCCAATAAAATTAACTTGACACCTTAGGATAAATTTAACTTTATGTATCCACTTGATCCACTTACATAGCAAATAATCAGCAGAAATAGCCATTCTAGAGGCCAGTTGTACCCTGTAACAAAAATATTACCTATTAACTCTATCATTTAACTATCATATTATATTATATTATATACCTATAAGGTTAAAGGTATAATTCAGAGTCTACTATCATATTATACCCTAAACCCTAAAGTTAATTTTGCTAATGAATAATTAAGGTTTAGGGTGTACCCTAATTGAGGTATCCAAGTGGGGAATGTGGCTTAAAACCAATGTTCGGAGGCCATGATGGGTTAAGTTTAACTGACCATGGTTGATTGACAACTGTGGTTATCTTATTGGTGGCGTATCCATTTGGATTTATCTTTCCCCGTCGAAGGGTTGTGAGAGGTGTAGATGGTTGCGTTTCATGGGAATTGAAATGATGACAAGGGAAAGCATTTTAGGAGTAAATTTTTTTTACCAATGAAAATAAGAAGTATATGTATTATAAATTAGTCGTAGGGAAATAAAGTTGAATTTACTCTAATACATAGATATTGTATCTAATAACTCTATGTACATTTTATATGAAACTGGAGACAATTTTCCTGGCATTTTATATGAAACTGGAGACAATTTTCCTGGCAATTTTGGTAATTGGCAAATCAAATTCCTTTTTAATTGGGGGTTAGATCAAAAAATTTCTGAAAAATATCCTAGAAAAAATACCTTTGTTGTGGGAGGGAACTGAACTGATTAGTCAACTATTGGCCAATCTCAAAGGGGATGAGATTTGAGGAAGGGTGCAGGTGAATTACTAAATAATTGGTGGATGATTTTTTATGCTAAATGGATTTATTTGTGTTCTGCTTACAAAGGATAATTTTCTAAGATATTGGTTTATAACCAGAGTGATGGTATTTACTGCCATGTATGGTGTATCATATGTATTTTCTAATGATTATGTTCAGTACAAGTTCAATTGAATCTATTGCTAAAGCAGCGAGTAGTGAAGAGATATGATCATCCCAAATGCCTGTAGTAGAGTGGTATGGTTTTCCTTATTGTTTTGTTTCCAAAGATGGTTTAGCATTCACACCTGCTGTGACATCAAATGAATGGAGAATGCACGATGGAACTAAAAATAATTTTTGGCCTAGAAGCTACTCATTAAGGGGATATATTCTGTTGAAATTGTTCTGGGACTTGCATCCAGTCTCATCTAGGGTGGGCTGCATTGACATGTTAACAGTTAAACATTCTCAGCAGGGCTTGAAACATGATAATCATCCCAAATGCTCTACCTTATGACTAAACTAGTAAACCCTGGCCTGCTAGACTCATATAATATTCCTGTTGATGGAATGGCCCATTTTAGCTAATATTGAATTGAATTAGTTAGTAAGGCTGCAAAGATCTTAAGCTGTTGTTATGATCCTAAATCTTGGAAGCTGATAATAAACAGAAGAAGTGTAGTAAAAATTGATATATCTGAAATACGAGTTTGTAATCTTCTTTTTTGTCTGTTACAATTATACTATATTATTATATTTTATAATAATAATATATTATAAATTATGACTAATATATTTATATTAATTTGAAGTGGTCACCTATCTATGAAGAGATACATTACTCTATGTCTTAAAAAATATCGAACCCAGTGAATTGTTGACATATGCGCAATTGCTAGTGATAATATCCTCAGGGTTCTAATACCGTGTTATCTATGGGAACAAAATACTGCTGAAAAGAGAGACATAAGACTGAGCGATCTAAATTAAGTCTATACCTAAATTAACATCATGCTTATCCCGTGCAATTAACTGGTGTTATGAAATCTTTAGAATTTTACTTAGACACGTTTACATGCATTCCATCTGGTAGGTTGTCTGCCTCAGCCATTTATGCATTCCAAAAGCTTGTGTACACGTCACAAATAAACCTGCTAGAGGAGCTTCGTTGGCCATAGTTAAAATTTGTCTGAAATTGTAAGATATGAGGTGAGTTGAAGGGGAGCGCCGACAGAAAACAAAATAATCAGCTGCCAAAGAATTGTCTGGTTGTGATGTCTGGAGAAATGCTATGGGACTCCTGCTACATATATAATTTTAATTCGGCTGCATGGAGTGCTTTCTACAAACATAAACGTAATGATGATTTTAAAATCAAGGCAGGTTATGATTCACAAGTCCAAATTGGATGGGCGTCAGCTTGGGTATGCATCCTTCACATATTTATAATTATGGTTGTGGTTCTTCTCTACACTGCTAGGTCACAAAGGGGCGATAAATTCATCCTCTAGTTTACACAACTGGAAGTAGGTTCTAACCTGCTATTTGTTACAGATGGGCAAAGAGGAGGCAGGTGCTAAAAGGGCACCAAGGAAAGTCAAATTTCAGGTCATGTTGCAGGGTCTAGAAGATGACATAAAATCATCTGCAGTGCTATTTAGAATCAAAAAAAGATGGGATTTGTTACTTATGTTAACATAGTTAATTTCAGCATTGGGAATATCAATAAAGAACTGCAGTTCTGAAGTTTGCAATTTCTTTTTTACTCAAGTGGTATGCACACCAAAACAAACAAATTTTGCCCTCTATTCAAAGCTCCAGACATCTTTACCTTTTATTATATTGGAGAAACAGAGAGAAGCATGTTTTGATAAAGTTACACAGTAGTATTTGTCATTCATCTTCAATACAGGGTTGTTAGGCTAGCTCTCTGAGTTCTCATGGCAAATATAATGGTTTTTTAGAAATGGGTTTCCCTTATATTGAGTATGGCACAGCAGATGATAGCTATATTGATCATTTGCTATATAATAATCATTTCCTTTCCTGTGGATGCTGAAAATAGGCAGCAGCAGTTATACAATGTGAAATCTCTTGCGATGAAGTGCCAAAGGCAGCACAGGTATGATGCAGAGTGGAACGCAACGGAGGCAACCTAACAGGAAGGAGCTGCCAACAAAACAAACAGCATGATAAAATTCTCTATCGGCTGAACCTCATCATCATATTTCCTAACAACACCAACTGCATCATCATATTTCAACAGCATCATCATATTTCTGATGATCGCAAATATCCTCCTGTCGATTACTATTCACCTCCTTCGACGGTCGCCTAACATCATCATCATGATAATCCACGGGCGCAAACATCCTCCGGTTGCACTGTTCATCGGGTGCCAAATACAAGCGGCATCATCATGATATTCAATATCACCTTCGTCAGCAGGATATCCAAATATCCGGTTGTCCAAATATCCTGATGACGTTCCACTTCAACAACTTGCCTTCGATGCTTCACTGCCCGACGATACAAGCAACAGCATCATGATATTAAACATCCGGTTCTTCGAAACCTCCTGATGATGCTAATACAACTTCCTGCCTACGCCGATACCTTTCCACATAGCGACAACAGGATAAACCCGCATAGAGGGATTTCCTAATATCCTGATGACGATGACGTCATATCCTGATGACGATGACGTCACACATCATCCTGATGAACTCTTCAACACTTAGCCAAAAACTCAACTTTCACATCCGCATCCGTTAGCGATATGCGGATGATGACCTTTCCCCGAGAGATGATCCTGACTGCGATATATACACTGAGTATATATCCAACTCAAAACATCATGATGCACCTGCAACATGCAAATTTCAACAACTTCATGACCCGATCCTGATGGCGATGGATTCGCAGATGATGTTGCGGCTCGTTCCGACTGGAAGCGCACATGCAGACTCCTGTGTATCCTTCCACTGCATGAAAACACTCACAACCGCATAATTTCACAAAGATCATGTGACGACCGGGCCGGATCACCTCCAAACCAAAATCTAACAGTTTATCTTCTAGACCTAGCACATGAGGATGCTAGGCTGATTTACAGCATGCTTCTAACAGATCTCCTGAACAATACAATGCATAAACAAAAAACACAAATGCAATCTAATCTATGATACAGGACCATTCCACCGATTTGCAGGATCAACCGGTGGAAGGGTTGAAAGTGGTCATTAGCTTGCAAAACGGAAAGGAAATCAACACAGATGCAAACAGATAATGCAAAAGACGAGATCTTATTCAATTGAAATTCAATGTCCTGAATACAGCTTCACAATGTCTGAACTGCTCTCCTGAATATCTACTCAACACCAGTACATCAATATCACAACTATATCAAAAACTATATCTCTAAACCCTACAGATTGAAGGTATATATAACAAATCCTTCGAGTACTACTAACATCACTTCCCAGCGGCTGGGAGCTTCCAAGCGGCTGGGAGAGAGGACAGCTCAGACTCTCTTATCCCGATCTCTAACTGCCTACACTTACTCCTATGTTGAACTATTACATAGCATCGGTCCAGCGGACCTTATTACATGATAAAGTCAAACATACTAAAAATAGATTATCCCGTCATCATGATGATAACTATCCTACATCCTGATCATGTATGTCATCATGCGGACCTATATCCTGATCATGTGCGGGTGCTCCTGCACCATACTCTCCAAAAGAAGAAATCTCAAGTCCACTTGAGATGAGAGTATCAAGGTCGGCACCATGTGTCTGTATCTGTTCTGCAGTCATCCATACTGCTTCAGAAGTCGGCTGTCCCTTCCAAGAGACGAGGTACTCCAAGTACTTCTTGTTCCTGGTCTGTTTGATCACTCTAGTGTCCAAAATCTGCTGTATCTGTGGAGGAGCATGTGGAGGAATGTCTTCAGCAACTGTATCCTGTAGGATATCCTGATCGGCATCTGGATTAGCCTTGTATGGAGTTAAGTCACATACATTGAAGATAGGAGATAAACCAAGATCAGGTGGTAGTTGGAGCTTATAAGCATTTTGTCCATGTTTTTGCAAAATCTGACATGGTCCAACTTTCTTTTGCATGAGCTTAGTATACTTCCCTTTAGGGAGCCTGTCTTTCTTCAAGTGAACCCAAACCAAATCTCCAACAGCAAATTGAACATCCTTCTTCTTCTTGTCAGCATACTCCTTATACTTTGAAGTGGTTTGCTGGAGTTGGGTCTTAACCTGATCATGAACTTCTTTGATTGCTTCAGCAAAAGCTTCTCCATCTGCACTAACAGGATCTGCTGTAGGTAGTTCTCGCAACTCCAAAATACCTCTGGGATGCATTCCATACACTACCTGAAAAGGCGATTTTCCTGTGCTCCTGTTGACAGTATCATTATATGAAAACTCCGCTTGAGACAGAATATTGTCCCACTTCTCTCCGTGCTGTTTTGTCAAGCATCTAAGTAGATTCCCCAAGGAACGGTTCACAACCTCAGTTTGTCCATCCGTTTGAGGATGATATGCAGAGGAAAATGATAAATTGGTTCCCAACTTCCTCCATAGGGTTCTCCAGAAATGACCCACAAACTTCACATCTCTGTCTGAAACTATGCTCAAAGGCAACCCATGAATTCTGACAACTTCCCTGAAGAATATGTCTGCAATATATGAGGCATCTGCAGTGGTTTTGCATGGCAAGAAATGTGCCATCTTACTGAACCTGTCCACTACAACAAAGACACTGTCAAATCCTCTCCTGGTCCTTGGTAAACCTAAAACAAAATCCATACTGATACTTTCCCATGGTCTGGAGGGAATGGGTAAGGGCTGATATAACCCTGCATTAGTTGACCTGCCTTTAGCCTTCTGACAAATTACACAGGTTTCTACAAATTTCCTGACATCTGACTGCAACTTAGGCCAGAAATAATGCCTCCTGACCAGATCAAGAGTCTTGTCTATACCAAAATGACCTGCCATGGCTCCACAATGTTTCTCCTTGATTATATTCAACCTCATGGAACACCTGGGAATACACAACTGTCCACCCTTAAACAGCAATCCATCTTGGATCAGGTATTCAGAGAACTCAGCATGGTACTTCTCCCCAAAAGAAGTACAGACCTGATATATTTCTCCAAAATCTTCATCAGACTCATACATGGTCTTGAGTGAGTCAATGCCAACACTCTCTAACTGAATCTGATTTACTGTGAGAACTCTCCTGCTTAAAGCATCTGCAACTTTGTTCTTAACCCCTTTCTTATGCTTCAAGGTAAAAGTGAAAGCCTGTAGTGTTTCTACCCACTTCATATGTCTGTGGTTCAGCTTCTCCTGACTGTTGATGAAACTCAAAGCTTGATTATCTGTGAAGACTATAAACTCCTTTGGCATCAGGTAATGCCTCCATTTCTTTAGAGACTGAACTAGAGCATACATTTCCAGATCATATGATGAATACCTTTTCTTAGCATCATTGAGCTTTTCATTGAAAAATGCAATTGGTCTACCCTCTTGACTGAGTACTGCTCCAATGGCCATGTGACTGGCATCACACTCTACCTGAAAGATCTTATTGAAATCTGGAAGTGCAAGGACTGGCTGCTGTGCCACCTTCCTCTTCAATGCCTCAAAGGAATCATCTGCTCCTTGAGTCCAAACAAACCTGCACTTTTGTCCTCCTTTGATGGTATCCAACATGGGTGCACAAATATGACTGAACCCTCTGATGAACTTTCTGTAGAAGGTTGCTAACCCATGGAAACTTCTGACTTCATTCATGGTCTGTGGAGTTGGCCAATTCAAAATGGCACTCACCTTCTCCTTATCCATCTGCAGCTTGCCTTGTGAGATGACAAAACCTAAATAGGTGATCTCCTGTTTCATGAACAAACACTTGTCCAAGTTTATCATCAACTTCTCTTCATGTAACCTCTTGAGAACCAACTCTATATGCCTGAGATGTTCTTCTCTGGTGTTACTGAAAATCAGAATGTCATCTAAATAGACTATGACAAACTTACCAATGAATTCCTTCAGAACCTCATTCATCAGCCTCATGAAAGTACTAGGGGCATTAGACAAACCAAATGGCATAACCTTCCATTCATACAAACCTTCATTTGTTTTGAATGCTGTCTTCCACTCATCACCTGGTCTAATCCTGATCTGATGGTACCCACTCTTCAAATCTATTTTAGTAAAATACTTGGCATTTCCCAAACAATCAAGTAAATCCTCAATTCTGGGGATTGGAAACCTATACCTGATTGTGATCTTGTTGATGGCTCTGGAATCTGTACAAAGTCTCCAAGTGCCTTCCTTCTTAGGTGCTAGTACAGCTGGTACTGCACATGGGCTCAAACTCTTCCCAATCAAACCTGAATTCATCAATTCTTCAATCTGCCTGGTTACTTCTGCATTCTGTTCTGGGGTAAGCTTATAAGCTGCTTTATTTGGAAGTGTAGACCCTGGAATCAAGTCTATGCAATGACTGATATCTTTGACAGGTGGTAGGGATCTTGGCATTCCTTCTGAGATAACACCTTTGTACTTATCCAATAACTCTTGGACAGCTGGGTCTATCAACCTTGGCTTCTTCTCTGTCTTGCCTGCCTGCTGTTGTTCCTTATTCACACTCATACAGGGGATCAGGGCATATGCAACTGCATCTTCTGCTGCCACTTCTTTCATAAACTGTTTGCCTTCCATCAGCATGACCTTCACTTCTTTGCCTTGAGACTTCTCCTCTTTCTCCTTCAATGGGAGTAGTATTACATCTTTACCATCTTTAGTGATTTTATAGGTGTTTTTGACACCATCATGCTGTGCCTTCAGATCATATTGCCATGGTCTTCCAAACAAAAGGTTGCAAGCATCCATCTTGGTGATATCAAACAACAACTTATCTTTATATCCACCAATCTGAAACTCTACCCAAGCCTGCTCTTCTACAGTTGTCTGCTGGCCTTGAGTAAGCCATGAGACCTTATATGGAGATGGATGAGGCAATCTCCTAAGCTTCAGCTTCACCACCATTTCTTCAGACACAAAGTTCTCAGTAGAACCAGAATCAATCAAAACTTTACAAGCCTTACCTCCTGCTTTGCAAGTGGTTCTGAAAAGGGACTTCCTCTGAGGGGCTTCTTTATCAGGTACCTTCATGGTAGTTACTGTTCTTCTCATCATCAGGGACTCTCCACTTTCTGGATATCCATAATTCTCAAGACCATTCACACTCTGAAAATCATTAGAACTTGTCCTACTCTGATTATCAGGTTCATTGACCAGATTTGTCCTCCTTTCTCCTGCTGAGCTTGTGGCCTTGTCTGGACATCTGCTGGCTATATGGCCTTCTTTGTTACAGTTGTAACACCTGATGGATCCTCTGCCCTGGGATCTTCCTCTGTAAGGTCTTCTACCTCTGAAGTTTCCTTGTTGACTGAAATTCTCTTTCTGACTCTGGCTATTGTTGCCCTTGCTATTGTCTTGACTAGACTCTCCTTGATATCCCTGTCCTTGTCCTCTGCCTCTGAAAGGACTTCTTCCACCTCTTTGTTGTCTTCCTCTTCCTCTATTGTTCTGATCTTGCTTTCTCTTCAGCTTTTCTTCCACCTTCAGTGCCAACTGAAAACTTTTCTGCACTGTATCTGGGTTATGCAGACTCAGATCTTCCTGAATATTAAACCTCAGTCCATTAAGGTATCTGGCTACCTTTTCTTCTTCACTTTCTTTCACCTTGGTCTTCATACAGAGTTTCATGAACTCTTCTGTATATGAGCTGACATCTAGCTCCTTCTGCTTCAGGTTCTGCTTCCTCTTGTGTAACTGGATACTGTAATCCAAAGGGATATAAGCCTCCTTTACCAATTCCATCATCTTCTTCCATGTGGCAACTCTACGTTTTCCCTCCTGCACTCTATCATCCTGAACAAAGTTCCACCATGTCAAGGCAGCTTCTTTCATCTTTGACTGTGCTATCTTCACTCTCTGCTGTTCTGGTATCTCCTCTGTCACAAAGAAATTGTTCAGACAGTCTATCCATTCCATTACCGAATCAGGGTCCATCTTACCTGTAAACACTGGCAAGTCCAGCTTCACATCCATGGTTCTCCTCTCCATGGCCTTGAGGGCGTTCAACAGCGGTCTCTGGTCTGCAGGAACGACCTCCTCGCTCCAATTAGGGATATCCTCTTCTTCCCTATCATCTTCTCTACCAGAACCTACTTTGCTCCTCAACTTTGCTAACTCATCTTTCAACTCCTGATTCTGAGCCTTCACGGCCCTGCTTTCTGCAATCTGTTTCTTCACCAGAACTGCCAACTCAGCGTTGGTCATCTTTGTTGGGAACTCAGATGTTCCTTCTTCGTCCGACATCCTGCTTATCTTTTCCAAAAGATCCTAACCTAAGCTCTGATACCACTATGATGCAGAGTGGAACGCAACGGAGGCAACCTAACAGGAAGGAGCTGCCAACAAAACAAACAGCATGATAAAATTCTCTATCGGCTGAACCTCATCATCATATTTCCTAACAACACCAACTGCATCATCATATTTCAACAGCATCATCATATTTCTGATGATCGCAAATATCCTCCTGTCGATTACTATTCACCTCCTTCGACGGTCGCCTAACATCATCATCATGATAATCCACGGGCGCAAACATCCTCCGGTTGCACTGTTCATCGGGTGCCAAATACAAGCGGCATCATCATGATATTCAATATCACCTTCGTCAGCAGGATATCCAAATATCCGGTTGTCCAAATATCCTGATGACGTTCCACTTCAACAACTTGCCTTCGATGCTTCACTGCCCGACGATACAAGCAACAGCATCATGATATTAAACATCCGGTTCTTCGAAACCTCCTGATGATGCTAATACAACTTCCTGCCTACGCCGATACCTTTCCACATAGCGACAACAGGATAAACCCGCATAGAGGGATTTCCTAATATCCTGATGACGATGACGTCATATCCTGATGACGATGACGTCACACATCATCCTGATGAACTCTTCAACACTTAGCCAAAAACTCAACTTTCACATCCGCATCCGTTAGCGATATGCGGATGATGACCTTTCCCCGAGAGATGATCCTGACTGCGATATATACACTGAGTATATATCCAACTCAAAACATCATGATGCACCTGCAACATGCAAATTTCAACAACTTCATGACCCGATCCTGATGGCGATGGATTCGCAGATGATGTTGCGGCTCGTTCCGACTGGAAGCGCACATGCAGACTCCTGTGTATCCTTCCACTGCATGAAAACACTCACAACCGCATAATTTCACAAAGATCATGTGACGACCGGGCCGGATCACCTCCAAACCAAAATCTAACAGTTTATCTTCTAGACCTAGCACATGAGGATGCTAGGCTGATTTACAGCATGCTTCTAACAGATCTCCTGAACAATACAATGCATAAACAAAAAACACAAATGCAATCTAATCTATGATACAGGACCATTCCACCGATTTGCAGGATCAACCGGTGGAAGGGTTGAAAGTGGTCATTAGCTTGCAAAACGGAAAGGAAATCAACACAGATGCAAACAGATAATGCAAAAGACGAGATCTTATTCAATTGAAATTCAATGTCCTGAATACAGCTTCACAATGTCTGAACTGCTCTCCTGAATATCTACTCAACACCAGTACATCAATATCACAACTATATCAAAAACTATATCTCTAAACCCTACAGATCGAAGGTATATATAACAAATCCTTCGAGTACTACTAACATCACTTCCCAGCGGCTGGGAGAGAGGACAGCTCAGACTCTCTTATCCCGATCTCTAACTGCCTACACTTACTCCTATGTTGAACTATTACATAGCATCGGTCCAGCGGACCTTATTACATGATAAAGTCAAACATACTAAAAATAGATTATCCCGTCATCATGATGATAACTATCCTACATCCTGATCATGTATGTCATCATGCGGACCTATATCCTGATCATGTGCGGGTGCTCCTGCACCAAGGTAATTTCGCGGGCTTCATTATAATTGAAATCATGTGAAGCTTATGCCTCGTTACATTGTTTAGGTGGCTTGTAGGGTTTTCACACAAATTGCCATGTGGGTTTGTTCTAGAGGTTATGGGACGGAAACAATTTAGTTTTAATGCTAAGGGAGGGTGCCATTTACAGAGCAGTATTTGGCTGTAATTGCTTTTATGGTGTTAGCAATATTGTTTTAGACTCTAGTAATTACTAGCGGTGTAAATATCTAAGGGGTTCCATTGGAGTTGTAACTTGGGTCATATCACTCCAATTCGGCAGTCTATAATTCCAGTGGACATGGTGGGAGGTTGTGATGTAATTTTGATGGGTGCAATGATAATGTAGTAATTTTGAGCTAACCTGAAGAATGTGAGTAACTTTAGGCGATATTTTGAAGCTAAAAAAGAAGTAAGGAAAAATTACTGGTAGTCTAAAATGTCTAAAATGTGTATGAAACAGAGTAAGTTTTTTTTTTAAATATTCACCATTGTAAATGAGTTTCAAGTTAAGCAGACTGTGACTAACTTGCGAGTTCACTAGACAGTTATACGGTTCCACTAGCATTCCGTTCAGGCATGTATGTTTGAATTGAATCTTGTGATACTCCTAGACGTTAGCATTCAGCATTCAAATTAAAAGAAAGTGCAATTTTTCTTCAAGCATTTAAAATTTTTTCTTCAAGCATTTACAAGTATACCAGGTGTCCCTAGACTAGTTTTGTTTTTTTGGTGCTTTAAGATTTTTTAAGGTCTAGTAAAATTGCAAAAAACAATTGCTTCAGAACCTGTAAATGTGACACTCAGACAGAACATCACTGCTTTGCTTTCCGAGAATCACGTTGGTTAGTCTTTACAAAAATGAAAGAAGCAGAATACTTGAAATCTTCATTAGTCCATAGTTTTTTCTTTAATAGTGGAATAGAGTTTACAGATATGGCTCAAAGAAAATCAATTGGCACAAAAGATACAAAACATGAAATCTTCCATAGCTTAACAAAACAGCATCCAAACTACAAGTATACAATAACCGCAGAACTGCTTACACATTAGTTTAGATAAAACATGCACAGCATAATCAGAAACTTACCAAATTGAAACCTCCAGCCTTGTCATAGCGCAAAGCTAAATTTAGACAATAACAGTATCATAGAACAAGAACAAAGCTTATTTCATCATTATATGCATTCAATCTACCCTACATGCATTTATCAAAAATATTTTTCACATATAATAACAATAAATAAATAAATTTGGCGGCACGCACAGAGCAGATTCGTCCTTAAGATGCGATGTCTGAGCTATAAGTAGTACTTGTTTGGTCACAGAATACATCATCTGTAGTTGCTCACATGGCGAAGGGCATATATGTGTTTCTCCTCTTTTTATTGCTCACGGCTTCTGGTAATATTTATTCTTCTTCTCTTCAATCTTAGTAGATTAATGGATTAGTTTTATTTGTTGATACCAGTGAAAATATATTGTTTCTGGTTTAAAATTTTACAAAAATTCTGAACTAGTTACTTATTTGTAATATGATATGATGATAATTACAAGTGTATTGTCAACTACAACACGAGGGGTATTGTTTCAGCTTCAGCGGTGCATTTCACGGGCCATGCGTCACTGACTTTAACAAAATAGAATGCAACGATAAGTGTATAAATGAAGATCATCAAGATTTTGGAGAATGTGATCGGGATAATCGTGGCTACCAGGGATTGGCTTGTTTCTGTTATCATCACTGTTAGAATAGATATGAAGCCATCCTAATGAATAATGAATATTTATTGTGGTCAGTTTAGGTTTTTCCTCTGTGATGGAAGAATACTAGACCATAAAACATAATATAAATTCATCTATAGTGAATATTTAATTTATTCTAGTCAGTTTAAGTGTTTCTTTTGTTATGGGAAATACAAAGCCCTTAAAAACATAATATACATTTATGTTATATATTGATAATTTTAATTGATATGTACTAATGAACATTTACTAGACATAGGTTAAAAGCATTTCAAATTGTATTATCTAATTATTTCTTTTGTTTGATTTTAGATAGGAACAAACATTATTGTACTTAAATATCATCCACTTCAATTATTATAGAGAATAACAATTTTATACGGCTATTCTTAAATATCATCCACTTCAATAGTCAAAGGTTAATTTGGACCAATAAAAATAAGACAAATATTTACCACTTTTGGTTGTGAATGAGGTGTAAAATTGCTATTGAGTGTTTAAGCATTGAAGTGGATGATATTTAAGTAGAGTGATTTTGCACCTCATTCACAACAAAAAGTGGTAAATATTTGTCCTATTTTTATTGGCCAAAATTGACTTTTGATTGTTGAAGTGGATAATATTTAAGAATAACCCAAAAACATAAGTATTTCAAATTTTCAATATGTATCATCTAATTATTTCTTTTGTTTTATTTTAGACAGGAAGATGCAAAAACATAAAAGACTCTTGAACTTTTATAAAGTTTTGAGTTTTCACTAAATTACAATTGTGATATATTTAGTCTATGTAAATAGAAAAATATGTTAATGTTGAAATAAATATTGTTTAGCATCTTCCTTAATTAATGATTATTACGAAACTATTTGTATAGTTATTGATCATGTCATTTTTTAAGCTTGGCATTGGAATTATTCACATATTTCTATTATAATCATTGTTAGAATAAACCATTGTGATAAACAAGTAGTAATATCCATTTATGTCAAAAAAAGGTAATATAATGATTACATTCCTTTATTTATAAATATTTATCTATTTTTATTTCTATTTTTACTTGTATTTTTTAGTTACTCTTTTAATTGAGTTTCTAATAATTCAATAGGATTATCTTACTTTTAAATAACTTTCATTTATTTATACTAATAAATTAGTTCATTTAATTAAATTAAATACTAATATATTTGTAAAAGAAGTTGTTAATACTTTTTAAAAGATTTGAAAGAGAAATAAAAAATTTCTTTTAGAGTTAATTTAGGTTAATTATATAAATGAAGCAACTAAACACAAATCAACCTAGATTAAATAAGTTGTTAGAGTGGAGCAAATTAGATTAAGCAATATCCAATAGAAAGTACAATCATGCTATAATAAGTAATAAATTAATAGAGAGATTGGTTAGCTTTGTGACTAAACAATAAATGCCAACTAAAGAAGACAATGAGGTCTATGTGTCCCAAAATTTAGAAAGGCCTTGAGCAATCATGTGTATGGATCAAAACTAAAATATTCTTTTCTATCTTATGTTGGGTCAACTTCACTATCGCAAACTTATTCTCTAATGATCTTTAGATTCTACCCTCTAAAGTGGAACCTTGCATGTAACTTTATACCATTTGAGTCTTGGATTCAATGTTGATAATGTTTGTAAACATTAGGAAGTTTTCTATAATTGATTTACTTGATGTCAATGTTTGATTTGATTATAAGGATTGATTAGTTAAATATGAATAAGGGTATTTAATTTTATCTAGTAGGTGCTATTTTGATAAATTACTTAATTCAAATAAAATATGATTACATATTGATGCTAGTCATAATCTAGTATCTATCTTACTTATGCAAAAGAGTGAATTTTAGCTAGACTTATTCAATTGGATAAAGCTTGAACTTTCAAGGAATTGTTGACCTAAATATTGGAGTTGGTTCTAAATTCAATTCATTAAATTTTTAAAATCTGATTATATACAAATAATATTTTACAAAAAATGCTAGAGTTAGATATTGAGAATTGTGTAATGTTTAATGATGAGATTTTAATCCTACTAATCAATGAGGTCGATCTAAGTCCATGTTGGTGATGCATGAGTTTTTAGTTAGATTGTATTCCAATGTATGTGAACTTAATTGAATTAGTAATGAGTAAATAGTGTAATTGATTTTTCTCTTCTTCAACTAAATATATGCACCATGGATCTATTGATGCTCGTAATAAGTTCATAGGTATGAACAATCACCATTTAGAGAATGAAAGAATTATAGAGACCCTAATTTTTATCATGCAACAAAGGTCATAAGCCTAGTGTGAACCAAGACTCCTAAGTGTGAACCATGTTATTTTAAGTGTCTATACTTTAATTTTTGAACCCTAATGCTATGTGATAGTGTATAGGTGTATTGCCATGTGTTAAAGTGGGTGTGATAGTGCAAACTAAGGGTCTATATGTTAAAATAGGTTTGAAAGTACTTTCTCAAGGTATTAGATGATTGTCCTAGCTCAAGAGATGGAAAGAGACTCATATGGGTTGATGACATCATACTGGATGGGTGGAGAACATTATCTCGCTATTGGAATTGTTACTTTTCAAGATTGTTTATTCAAATAATTCTCATGTAATGAAAGACTTCCAAGTATGTCTTTATAGAATAAAATTAGTTGTAATGGTTGTGCTACCTGTGTGAGAGTTTTAGTTTGTAAAGATGAATGTGTGTGAGGGAGAAACTAGATCCATGTGTTTATGATAAGATTAAAGAAATAAGTGTTTATCTTAAAAGAATAAGAGTGTATTTCTTCTCAAAAAATCTTCCTTGCAATTCCAAATATCAATTTTAAATAGATATCTTTGGATTATAAACCTATAATTCATATTTGTATGACCACAAAAAGCTTGGAATTCATTCATAAATCTAAAAATAAAACTATTTATACATATAAATAAATATAATAAAAAATGATAATGGTAAATAACATTATGGAAATATATATTAAATTTGAAAACTGCATTTTGTGTGTTTACAAATATTAGAAAAAAATCTATTTTGAGCATATCTTACAATCATGGCATTCTATGGGAATACATTTATTAGAAGTATTTTGCCAAAAAGTTCATGCATGTTGTCTATATTTCTATAGTTTGCATATATGTCAATAGTTCACTTGCCTAGATAGTGAACTCCACTAGAGATAGGGATCACCTACAACCATTATAACATTGCACACAAGTTAAATGCAATTGAAATGTTGTATTGCAAAAGAATGGATGCAATGCATAAAAGATGAGACATTACATACAATGAGGGAACCCTAGTTTATATAGACAAGGATGAGACCTAAGACAACATAGGATTATGACATGTGTCTTTATTTTATGGCTTGAAACAAAAAGTAAATGCCCTAAGTAAAATTAACTAAACTAGTGTAAAACGGTCCTAAAATGAGTGTGGATAGGTAGAAAACCTTGTTCACACCAACATTAATTGCATTCGATTAAAGATAACACCACAATCACATTACTTTATTCTATAGTAGACACTTTAGATTTAGAATTTAAGTCATACATTTAATGTTTCAACTTCTTGTGTCTATATAAAGTCCTATAAGAACCAAGATAACTATGTTGTCTTGAGAAATCTATATAAAGTAGATTATAGATGGTTGTAAAGCATGTTTTGAGTTATGAGAGAATAGGAGAAATATTGTAGAATTAAATTGTTAATTGTAAGAAGGAGATAAGAAAAGTAGAGGGAAAAAATAGAGTCACACTTGTTCTAATTATCTTCCAAAGTTAATCAAGGAAGGTAGCAAGGGCATTTCCACTAGCACAAAACTAGATTTTCCTCCAAATTGGGGGTTTGCAGAATAAAATTTGAGTTGCGTAAGATTCTTGCATTATTTAATTTTATTTTAGATCACGACATTCTCTTCTCTTGAAGTAAGTTCATTTGCACAAAAAAATAGCAAGTAGTTGAATTATTTTGTTAATTCTTGAAGTCTAGGTTAAAAGTTTGCAAATTAATTTTGGTATTACAATAATTTAATTCTTGTAGGATTTTGAAGGGTTTTCTATGAAAAAATCTACAAGAGATAAAAAATAAGACATGAAGAAATTAAATGTAAGATTGATCGAACACTTGAATGCCACATGAAAAGAATCATAAAAGGACAAAATAAAGGAAAAGGAAAAAATAAAGTCCATTTAAAGTAGAAATCAAAGTTCAAGAGATAATAATCCCACAGTTATCTTGAGTGGTACACAATGGACAAAAAACACGACTCATGGAATGGACACCAAGAATTGTCTCTTCAACCAAATCTAATTGAAGAAAGAATTTACCTAAAGGAAACATGGGGAATCACTGTCAATAAGTATTGGGAACCTACAGAAAATGATATCTCTTCAACAATTAAGTGAAAAAGATTCAAAAATTGTATCTTTCCTACAAGGAACTCTTAACATAAATCCTCACATAATGCATCATATTTAGCTCCCAAAAGGAGCATGAAATTTCTTGAATGGCTTCAAATTCAGGTATTTATATAGTAAGTCATGGATACAGGCTACTTTCAAATCCAATAGCCAATTCATGGCCATTCAAACTTTATTGGGGTGAAGCATGTCTACCTAAAGTAGGAGCATTCACTTTGTTGGCTCTTCACAACAAGATCTTGACTGGGAAAAGACTATATAAAAGGGGAATCTCTACCACCTTCAAATGTGTTTTATTTGGAAAAGAGGAAGAAGATGCAAACCACCTCCTATTGAACTGTCCTTTTAGTAGCTACTATTGGTAATGGCTATGCAGAAAACTTTGATGGTATGGAGATTTTTCAAACTCACTACTTTAAGACTTCCCTTCACAAGGAGTCTACCTTTTGCTACATCTGGGAATTCAGTCCATCTTTAGTCATTTAGAACATATGGATAGAATGTAATTATAGGATCTTTAGAAAATTAGCACTACTAATTCAAAAATTAATCAGAAAAATAGAAAATATGATCTCTGAATTAGTAATGTTTATGGCCAATAAGAAAGCAAGCACATGCTCTCAATTCTCAAATTGGGACAACAAAATCTAAAAGTAATGGCCTCTTCTAGGCCCTTCGCCAACCAATGGGTCAATACAAACTGGAGTTCCAAAAGTGGATAGAAGTAGGATAAGATGGTCTTCCCCAACAACCATCTTTGTCAAAATAAACTTTGATGGAACTTCTAGGGGTAATCCGGGTCCTTCTGCTGTAGGAAGTGTGATTAGAGATGGTAAAGGAAATATCCTCACAGCTATTTCTGTGAAACTACCTAATGGAACAAATAATAAGGTTAAAGCTCTCACTCTCCTACACGGTTTGAAAATGGCAAGAGAGACATCTCAACAAAGTGAGCATAGAAGGTGATTCAATGATAGTGGTGAACTCCCTGAAGAATAGAATAGTTAATAACAACTAGAAACATAAGTATATTGTCTAGTCCATTTGGAGGCTACTTGATCAATTTGAAAACTTTCAAATTAACCATTGCTATAGAGAAGATAACATAGTTTCAGACCTCCTTGCCAATCTGGTGATAAACCAAGTTGAACCCTCTCCTGGCCACTTCCATGTGTCCTCTAGTATCCACATGCCCATGACGCACTATGTGTTTGATCCGCATTTATTCAGAGCTATTCTCCAACCTCATCTAAGATCCCAGTTCTCACCACCATCCCCTTAGGCCCACTCTTGTTTGACCTCGCTAGCAAAAGTTAATGCCCACATTAACTTCCCCTCAGCTCTATTTATCTCACTGCCTCTTCATTGCATCTCCCATACGCCTTCTCTTTTCTCTTTGTTTTCACTTTCACTCCTCTATAAGCATGAAATCTATCGTAAATAATTGTCAGATCCACCTCGAGTCCCAGAAATGGAAACCTCTATAGGTTGGACCCTACAAATCAATAAATCTTGCCCACGGTTTTTATATTGATTGCCCCCATGTTGAATTTTCTATGAAGAGTGTAGTTGGTGATTCTCTCCTGTGCGACTATCCCTAGGTTCTACTATTCTCAGAGGTAGCATCCATATTCCTGTCAAACATCATGGATCTCGTTCAAGACTTTAGATTTCATTAAAATGTTGGCCTCTGGCTTCATCCACGAGTATTTGGTCTCCCTAGAGAAGATAGAAAATGCACTAGAGTGTTATGATATGTATGCAGGTGAAGCGCTCATTAGAGGCCTATTCACGCCATATTTGCTCCACCTCGTGTGACCACATGCGTTTACCATGTAATACATAAGGGTCTAAGGAATCGGTGCACCAACAATCTCTACACAGCTCTGTATATGCACAAGTTTTAGCAACCACCAACCTTGGACAATAAAATCAAGGAGGTCTTTACTACTATTCACTTCTTGCATCTTCATGCCCTAGATCAGGCACCACATCCTCCACCTATGGCCCTACCAGCTCACCTACCTTGACCAAATAATGAAAACACCTCCTACTCCCATGACCCAGGTTAACTCTGAGAGTTGATAAGTTTTTGGGCCTATGGCTATTTTGTTATATGTTATAATATGGCTTATGGCCACAACATTATATGTCATATTCTTTCCATTTTGGGCTATCAAGGATTGATTATGTATACGAGTCTTGGGGTCTCTATGACTACCAAAACCTTGCAAGGCCTCTAAATTTTTGTACTTTGATCTCTATACATTTCAATATTTTTTATAATATTACATATAGGTGATCCTTACCTTTTAGTTAAAAAGTTAGAAATCAAATCTTTTGAATTACAACATGGGTAGGTGAGTGAGCTTTGTAAGGGTTTTGGAATGGGTAAAGTCTACATGTCCCTAATTGTGTCATTCTCTTGTCCTTATCAGCCATGTTTCATACTACTTCTAGTGCAAGAATTCTCTACATTTATTACAGGTTTTTCCTAGTTTTCCTCACCTTTAGGAGATTTTTCCTATTTATTGGTTGCTAGGCAAAGTGGCCTCACATTTGATGCTAGGGTTAATATATTTCAAACACAAGAAAATATATTTGAATTCTCTCAGAAGTTTATCCTAAAAGTGTTTCATGATCTAACTTTTATACACTTGATGCTATTTCACCGATTCATGATTTTGACAATGCATGTAAATGACATGAAAACTATACCCTTGTTAGGTATTTTTTGGTAGAATTCCGTTTAAAATCATGCTAAGGAGTTAGGTAAACTCTACTTGGGTCCCTCGTGGAGTCCTTTTGGAGGCCATCAAAAACCTTACTAAGGTTTTCTTTCCTTTTTTCTTTATTGAAGTTAGGTTTTCTAAGGCCATTTTCAACCATGGGCCCTAGTACATCCACATTTCTTTCCTTATTTTCTCCACTTGGAATTGAGACTTTATTATCTTTAAGGATTAATCCCTCTATGTCCCTATCTAGGTTGAATTCCATGGTCTCCCCTCACCATTGTGACCTTTTTTAGACCACATTGTGGCCTTATTGGTGCATGTTATTCATGTTGAACAAAAATTCATTTTTCTACTCACCCTTAGAAAATGGTTTGCATTAAGTTGACTTATCTAAGGACCTCAAGCAGTCTATCAACACCCATATAAGAGCATAGAGTCTCACCTAATGGTTGATTCATTTTAACTTGCCTAATACCTATTATTAGTGTCAATCTATAGAGAATAAAATCCATGATTATCCTCTAGTTACATAGTGTCCCAAGCCTCAAGCCAAGAGACCTAGGATTCTCCTCTTGAAAAAATGAGGATAGCTAGATGACAATAAATAATCAAAGGAATTCTCATAATCTTAGAGACAAAGGTGATGGTTGCCAAGATGAAGTTGTTGGGCCTCAAGTTTTAGATCCTAAAAGGGTGAATGAAGTGGTTACTTCACAACCCTTAGGGAAGTTCATAGATGGTGAATTAACCTCAATTTAATAGAATTCTACTTCCTTATAGTATTCTCACCTATCAACCAACTACTTTACCACATTCTCATCTAGATTCCTACTACTCCCATAGCCCATTCATGATATTGAAAGGTGGATTATGTGCCTGATAAGAAGAAGACCTTTGGGTAAGTGCACAAAGATGAGGGACCAAAAGGGGGGTCTTAAGATGCCACTTTTTTTTTTAAATCAGGAAACATTGATGTTGGATGACAAATTGAAGATAGTTACACTCAAAATTTGAAGATACAACAAAAACAAGAGTCGTAGATCTCCAAATCTAGTTTCTAAACTACTAATTTTTTTTCAAAAATGGTCGAGATTAAGGGGTTCAGAAAGGGGGAGCACACAAATTGGTCCTATTTTTCTCAAAAAAACATAACATAGCGTCTGGTGTGCTCCCCCTAAAATGTTAACTTTTTTTCAGTATTTCAAAAATTGCTTTGGTGAGAAATTAGCTAACACCATGTAGTTTATCCCTAATTTTTCTGATAATTTTTTCATGAATAATTGATTTTTTAGTAATTTTCAAAGTGGACACATCCTGAAAAACAGAAAATTGAGCGTGCTCCCCCCTAAAATTTTTGAAAACTAGTTGAAAATGGATTTTTTTTTTTGAATATATGTAGAATGGAGTCTAGTTTCTAAAAATGTAACTTATTTGAAATTTCGATGAACAGTTAAAAAAAAGTCAAAAATACTAGACACTGGTTTTTGACAAAAAAATAGATACACTAACAAAAGAAATTAAAAATGAATCCCTTAACGTATTCAAAATTTGAAAAAAAATGGTTAGATAGCTAATAGAGAGCTTAAGTTTATGGCGGTATTTTTTCAACTTTTCAAAAATCGCTTTGGTGAGAAATTAGCTAACACCATGTAGTTTATCCCTAATTTTTCTGATAATTTTTTTATGAATAATTAATTTTTTAGTAATTTTCAAAGTGGACACATCCTGAAAAACAGAAAATTGAGCATGCTCCCCCCTAAAATTTTTGAAAACTAGTTGAAAATGGATTTTTTTTTTTTGAATATGTGTAGAATGGAGTCTAGTTTCAAAAAATGTAACTTATTTGAAATTTCAATGAATAGTTAAAAAAAAGTCAAAAATACTAGACACTGGTTTTTGACAAAAAATAGATACACTAACAAAAGAAATTAAAGATGAAACCCTTAATGTATTCAAAATTTGAAAAAAAATATATGGTCAGATAGCTAATAGAGAGCTTAAGTTTATGGTGGTATTTTTTTTTTACTTTTCATTGAAAAAAGTGCAATCCTGATGGAGAGCATGCTCCAGATTATCTGAATTTTGTTAGAAACTGCAAAAACACGTCCTTAGATGACCTAAACACAGTCCAAGCATTTGGGTTAGAAGCCCAAGGTAAATCCAAGACTTAGACTCGGTAATTACCAAGCCTAAGCATAACGCGAGCGCATTATAACTAAATCACTCCCTTCTCTCCTCTCTCCTTCCCCTCCTCTCTCTTTCTCACCTCTACTTCCCTCCTCTCTCTCTCTCACTCTCTACTTCCCTCCCCTCCCTACATCCTATCCTCTCTCTCACTCTCTACTTCCCTCCCCTCTCTACCTCCTACCATCTCTCTCACTCTCTACTTCCCTCCCCTCTCTACCTCCTACCCTCTCTTTGAGTCTCTGCTTCCCTCCCCTCTCTACCTCCTACCTTCTCTCTCACTCTCTTCTTCCGTCCCCTCTCTACCTCCTATCCTCTCTCTCACTCTCTACTTCCCTCCCCTCTCTACCTCCTACCCTCTTTCTCAGTCTTTGCTTCCCTCCCCTCTCTACCTCCTAACTTCTCTCACTCTCTTCTTCCCCCCTCTCTACCTCCTACCCTCTCTCTCACTCTCTACTTCCCTCCCCTCTCTACCTCCTACCCTCTCTCGCACTATCTTCTTCCCTCCCCTCTCTACCTCCTACCCTCTCTCGCACTCTCTTCTTCCCTCCCCTCTTTACCTCCTACCCCCTCTCTCTCACTCTCTACTTCCCTCCCCTTTACCTCCTACCCTGTCTCTCACTTTCTTATTCCCTCCCCTCTCTACCTCCTACCCTCTCTCCAAGTCTCTACTTCCCTCCCCTCTCTACCTCATACCTTCTCTCACTCTCTTCTTCCCTCCCCTCTGTACCTCCTACCCTCTCACTCTCTACTTCTCTCCCCTCTCTACCTCCTACCCTCTCTCACTCTCTACTTCCCTCCCCTCTCTACCTCATATCCTCCTTCTCACTCTCTTCTTCCCTCCCCTCTCTACCTCCTACCCTCTCTCGCACTCTATACTTCCCTCCCCTCTCTACCTCCTACCCTCTCTCTCACTCTCTTCTTCCCTCCCCTCTTTACCTCCTACCCTCTCTCTCACTCTCTATTTCCCTCTCCTCTCTACCTCCTACCCTGTCTCACTCTCTTATTCCCTCCCCTCTCTACCTCCTACCCTCTCTCTGTGTCTCTACTTCCCTCCCCACTCTACCTCCTACCTTCTCTCTCACTCTATTCTTCCCTCCCCTCTCTACCTCCTACCCTCTCTCTCACTCTCTACTTCTCTCCCCTCTCTACCTCCTACCCTCTCTCTCACTCTCTTCTTCCCTCCCCTCTCTACCTCCTACCCTCTCTCACTCTCTACTTCCCTCCCCTCTCTACCTCCTACCCTCTCTCCCACTCTCTACTTCTCTCCCCTCCCTACCTCCTACCCTCTCTCTCACTCTCGTCTTCTCTCCCCTCTCTACCTCCTACCTTCGCTCTCACTCTCTTCTTCCCTCTCCTCTACCTCCTACGCTCTCTCTCACTCTCTACTTCCCTCCCCTCTCTACCTCCTACCCTCTCTCCCACTCTACTTCCCTTCTCTCTCTACATCTTACCCTTTCTCACTCTCTACTTCCCTCTCCTCTCTACCTCCTACCCTCTCTCTCACTCTCTTTTTCCTTCCCCTGTCTACCTCCTACCCTGTCTCACTCTCTACTTCCCTCCCTTCTCTACCTTCTCTACTTCCCTCCCTTCTCTACCTCCTACCCTCTCTCTCTCACTCTCTACTTCCCTCCCCTCTCTACCCCTCCTCATTATTCTTCCTATCTAATGAAATTTCATACATTATCTTGTTTCCATTTCATCATCCCAATTTATATCCTCATCCCTCTTTGCATGTCCTAGTTTTCTTGTTTCCATGTCCTTTGTTGATAAGGGAAAGGGAGAGAGGGAGAGAGGGTGGAGATGGAGGGGAGAGAGAGGGGAGAGATAAGTTGATAGGGGGAGAGAGAGAGAGAGAGAGAGAGAGAGAGGGTTGGTCGGGCTTATGAGTTTAGGGTTGCTTAAGTTTAGGGTTTAGGGGAATTATTTAGGGTTTAGGGGTTTAGGGTTGCTCGAGTTTATGGTTTATGGTTTAGGGGTTAGGATTTAGGGGCATTATTTAGGGTTTAGGGGTTTTGAGAGAGAGAGAGAGAGAGGTTTGGGGTTGCTCAGGTTTAGGGGCATTATTTAGGGTTTATGAGTTTAGGGTTGCTCAAGTTTAGGGTTTAGGGGTTAGAGTTAAAGGGGATTATTTATGGTTTAGGGGTTTAGCCTGGTTGCTCGAGTTTAGGGTTTAGGGGTCAGGGGCATTATTTGAGGTTTATGAGTTTAGGGTTGCTCAAGTTTGGGGTTTAGGGTTTAGGGGAATTATTTAGGGTTTAGGGGTTTAGGGTTTAGGGGTTACGGTTTAGGGGTTAGGGGTTTAGGGTTTAGAGAGAGATAGAGCGAGGGGACTGATAGAGATTGGGAGAGATAAGGAGATAGAGGTTTAGGGTTGCTTCTAGGGTTTATGGTTTAGGGGTTTAGGGTTGCTCAGTTTTAGGGTTTAGGGGCATTATTTAGGGTTTAGGGGTTAGGGGTTAAGGTTTAGAGGTTTAGGTTACGGTTTAGAGAGAGGACCGATAGGGAGATATAGAGGAGACTGAGGGGAGAGATAGGGAGATATAGGGTAAGGGACATGGCCAAAGACATAGGCAAAGAGATTGAGAGGTAGAGGGATGATAGAGACAAGGAGATAGGGATTTAGGGTTGATCAGGTTTAGGGCTTAGTGGTTAGGAGTTTAGAGAGGGAGAGATAGGGAGATAAAGGTTCAGGGACATTATTTAGGGTTTAGGGGTTTAGAGAGAGAGAGGGAGATAGAGAGATAGATATATACTTATACATAAAGGTTTGCATAGATATATACTTACAGATATATATACTTATAGATATAAACTTATAAATATATACTTAGAAATAGAGAGAAAACACTAAAATACTTGTTTGCATGCATGAAAGTATAAAGATTTCATATTTACTATTAAACTTTGTTGTTGGGAGCAAATGGCATTTTAAGTTAGTTGGAATTTGATTGGGGTCCCAATTTCCAAATTACCATGAGGCCTTCCCATCAAATAATGACATTATTGATAACCAATGATTCTTGGGAGTCAATCCCAAATTAACTAAAAAAATCAACTATCTTATTTGCCTCCTAATAAGAATAGGCGAAGGATAAATTTTCAAAAGAATCCAACAATGTCCATGCCTATTTGAAAATTCTATCCAATTCCAATTAGGAGAATGCCTCTTACTAATAGCATTGATAATGATCATTGAATCTCCTTCAATGCAAATCCTTGAAATCCCACATTGGGCTATGTTGGTACCCATACAAAACTCAATGTTTGTTCTACTTGGTATCTATCTTTGTCATCAATTTATCATCATTTGTGTATCAAGTCAAGGTCAATGATGGTCTTCCTAGTCGGTTTGCAAAGTTATATTATCTTTGGTCTTTCCTACTAAAATCCTTTGTAGGGTAGAATGATTGCCTCAAGTTGATCACAAGTAAATAATGAAGATGTTCAAAAGCAAAAGAGCAGCAAATGATGAAGATGTTGGGCAGAAGGACATCAAAGCAACAAAGTTAATGCAAAGCAAAATCTCACCTAAGTTAGGTACGAGATGGCTCATAAAAGAGTGGTGCAATTCTTAGTGGCAAAGACTAGCAAAAATTTGGCCAAGTAGCAAAAATGTGGCAAAGTCTTAAGTGATCCACACCAGCCAACATTGAGAAGAAATAACAAGTCAAAATGGCTCACTTTAGAGGTGGCACTGCCACATGGCTCAAACTCCTCTAGGTAGATGAAAAGTGGCAATGATGTAAGTAAAACATACCCAAGGATGAAAGAAATAAAAGACCTAAGTGCAACACACATTTTGAGTGACAAGGCCACTAATGAACTCTGCTCAAAAACTATGGCAAAAGGGTTAGTAATTAGCACTAAGCAAAAGAGGATAAAACAACTCAAACAAGGCACACTTTTCATGGGTGAAAACCATCAAATCTTTTGCCAAAATCATGGCAAGTCTTAAGTGAAAAGTGTCAAGGTCTAAAACAAGAAAGAAAGATAGGGCATGCTTTTATGGTGGCAAAACCCTTCAACTTTTCGGCCCAACTTAAAGATATAAAGTGAGATCGCTTAAATTAAGGCACACTTTCTAAGTGGCTTTACCACCTAGAAGTTTTGCCCAAACTAAATTAAAGTGGTTAAACCCTTAGTAAACTTTAACAAATTGAAAAGAACTTAAAAATTAGACATAAGTTCATAAATGTTATGGCATAATCATAAGTGAAAAGCACCTTAAGGTAACAAGGAGAAAATGGACATGAAGCTCAGGTGCACTTTTTAGTGGCAAATGTCATGTAAAACCCCTCTAAGTGCACTTTTAGAGTGGCCTCGCCACATGAAAACTCTATGTATTCAGTCAAAACGATGGTTAAGACATTAGTAAGTTCCACCCTATCTTCATTCAACTTTAACACAAGGAAAAATTTTGTTAAAAGCATGGAAATCTTGATGCCTATATGAATGTTGCTCCTCATTCAAACAAGGCAATTCATTGATAACACTACATAAACAAGTTTGCTTCTGTTACTTTCAATAGAAACAAGGTATATTTATCTAATTTTTGCAGGTCTGTGAAGAAATTTCTAGCACCATGGTTGAAGGTTTCCAAGGTTACAACAATTTGTGAAGGGTTTTCAGTAGTATAATTCTTCTATCCTTCTATTCTTCTTGATTTATTGTGCCAATGCATAGCCCTGAACTGAGTTTGTCTCTTTTCCAAGCAGCCATCTTTCTTTCCAATAGATTGAATTGATCAAAATTTTCATATCAAAAACCTAGGACAAGCGAAAAAGACATTGATTTGCCACCATGAAAAATTCAAACAAAGTGTTTCTAAGGATTAGGGTGTCATTCATAAGGATGGGCATATCATCAAATCTAGGGTTTCATCAAAATCCTCGAGCAGAGTGCAAAGATTCAAAGTATGGATTCAAGTTGTTTGTCATAAGTGGATTCATGGCATAGGTTTTCACCATTTTTTTGAAGTTCCAAAGGATTCATCAAGTTTTAGTGCGTAAAGTTACCTCAAATTGCTTCAAGATCACTCATGTGTAACCCCTATTTTTTGCATTTGTCAACTTTGCTAGTGGCTATTTTTGGGCTATGGAAAAGAGTTTATTTTATACCTTCTATATTTTATTAGTTGTTTTTGAGTTAGTTTATTTAAAGTAGTTTTCTTTTCTATTCTTTTTTTGTGGATAGGGATAGAATGCTTTAAAGCAATATTGTTTTGAGATATTTTATTATTATTCTTAAATCCCTATAAGCTACTCTTTGTGAGCTTATAAATAAGTGTTTTGAGCACATAAATTGTTAAGGTTAGTTGAGGTGAAGCTTTTGTTGCAAAAAACTAATGTTCAACTAAAGTTATTATATTATTCAATATTTGCACGTTTGTAAATTCATGAAGTTAATTGACGAGATTTTATTTAATCAAACTTTGTATTGATCAAATTCATCTTAAAAAAATTGTAGCTTTGTATGCAGTTTAGCTATTTACTTTATGAAATTGAATGATGTTCAATTTGTTTAATCTCTCCTGTTGATGTGAATTTGTTGGTTTCTACTTTAGTTGGTAGTAAACATTCATCTATTTTCTATTCAAAAATTTGTGTTGCAATTGAATATTGGTCTTTGCTTTAGACAATATGAAGTTGAGTTTATTCATTTGTGATTGATAGTTTACCCTCCTTTATATTTGAAAATCTTGTTGCAAAGCTTGACTATTAACAATCCGACGCTTCATCCAAGGCAAACACAACCAAATTAATAATTTATATTTATGCAAAACCCCGATTGGAATCCTGTATAGTTGTTTATAGCTTTAGGTTTTAGGTTTAGTTAGGTCTCAAGGAGCTTTTCCTTTTAATTTGATGAATGGTTCTACCATATGTGTTGTTCCATTTCCTGTTGTTTTGCAGGAGACAAATTAAAACGCTAACATATTATTACCAGTAAAGTCAAGATGAAGGCTTGAGCTTAAACATTATTCTTGATCATTCATAGAACATGAACAATTGAAAGGACGCAAAGATGTCGATTATGTTTCTTACACTAATCTATGAGAGGTATGTGCAAAAATTAAACTGATCATATAGTTACAAGGATATAAGCACACAGTATATTATACTATAACACAATGATTTACATGGGAAAAACTTTTTCGAGACAAAAAACCCACTCTAAAGCAACTCAATGTATTATTCAATAACGAATGGTACAATGCATTTGCAAAGGCTAACAAGAGATCTTGAACAAAATTTGATAACATAACAATACCTATAAAACTCACTATATCAACCCCTAATACATCTGCAAATACTAATAGGCACATCAAAAAGGTAGATTTATAATACCATGGGCACCAAAATCATGGGCCAAGAAAACAACACGAAAAACACCAAAAAAGGACAAAACATTTAGATGATTTTCTTCTCCTCAGATGATTTTCAAGGTTTACCATAGGTTGCCCTTGACATTAGGGTAGAGATTTATCTCATCCAATGGATGAGATCCAATGCTCTTTTGGAGCTAAAGCTTAATGAGGCCATTAATGACCTTTCAATTAGTGTTTAATATTTTATGACTAAGTCATGGGAGGGGCAACCTCCCCAAAACATGACTCAAAATTATGTGTGCACTCTATAAAAATGAATTTATAAAATGATGATCTAAGTCATGGGTGAGGCCACCTCCCTAGAAACATGATATTAAAATTATGTGTGCACTTATAAAATGGATTTATAATTTGCACTTCAACCTTGGCAACCCTTTATTCCTAGTGACCTAACCTAACTCTCTTATGACCATGGGTGAATAGTGTCACCCAAGTGGTTTGACTTGAGTGCCCTTCCACCTACAAGTTGAGCATTGCCACATGTTGATTTGTGCCACCCATACCCCTTCTTCTAACAACTCCATCTTACTTCCATTATGTTCTTATTAACACAACACATTGTCACACAATCTCTTCACTTCACCATCATTATCACAATTTATTGTCACACATTAGTGGTATTAGGTGTCATTCACACTCGACAATGATATTGGTCCCTATTGCACTTTCTCTTACCTTGATGCATGTACACAAAAAAATTAGCCCACTTTTTGGGGTTATTTTATGGGCATTACAAATAGAGTAAGAAAATTCATTTCTAATCCAACCACCAACTAGAAATCATGACAATTTTTATGCAAAAGAGTATCAAGCTTTAATCCCAAAACATTGTTGTAGCTTATAAAAGTGTAGAGCCTTCATGCATTAATCCCAAAATCTTGTTGTAGCTTATGCAAAGCTAACTAATCTCTTTTAGGCTTTTAGCCTTTTAGCCTGATAAACTAGGTCTTTGACAGTATAAGTGCCTTTCCTAAAACATTGTAGGGCTTTTATCCATGGCTCTTTTGCTAATGGCAAACATGATGAATAAGGATTGAGGATCACCATAGATAGTGGTCATTGAAAGATAACTTGTTCTAAAGTGGCTTTCAACCCATTGTATACAAGCTTTGATAAATGTTCGTGCCTTCCAAATACTCCACATAAGAAAACAGTTCCTTTGATTTTAACTAGGGCTTGAATGAGAAATAAGGTTTCAAAACAAAGGCCTTGTCAAAATTTCTTTACATAAAGAGTACAGGCCTCAATGCAATGGTGTATTAATATTTACTAGGGTTCCTCTCCTATTAGTTGTGAGTTCACATATATTTCAATGAGAATCACATCTAAGAAGAAACCTTTACAAATTAAGGTTATTAAAAAGATGATAAGCAAAATTTGATTTTCCCAATAGAATGCAATTTCAATTCTCATCGTATTAAGCCACAACATTATAATTGTTACAATTACAATCCATTTTACATAGATTTGAAATCATTCATTCATGTGCCATGGAGTAAGAACCACACAACTATAAACTAAGAAATAGGCTAACTATATAAGTTGAATAAAATGCTGCCTTATAATATGAATTTAAGAACAGAATCCATAATTAATTTTAAGTGAAGCATATACACGTCAACTTTGGCTTCTCTTGAACAACAATATACTCCTGTAGTATGTATTTTTACTGTAAACTTGATTTCTTTTATCTACAGGGTTTAGAGAAGCAACTTCAGAAAGTCATGATCAATGACTTAGGACAATTACAACTGACTTTAGCTAACAGGAACTGTGCAACAAACATTTAGGACATCATCCAGAGGAGCATGATCTCCAGTGCCCTCATCTTTCCTTGCATATAGCAATTCCTTTCCTTTGAAAACATACATCCCACCCTAAGAATAGACATCAAGAGCAAAGAGTCCTAATCAAATTTATGAAAACAAAAAATGACCACACTACAAAAATGTTGATAGAAAAATTAGTAGAATAATCAAGGAAGCAAAGAACCTGTTGCAAGACACTGCTTCTATCTTCTGGTGTGGCAGAAACTGTATACTTCTTCATAACATCTTGATAGGAGTCAAACCTTGTAAAGACCTTCACCTGAATTATATAGTATGCTATACATATATGTTTAGAAGATATCCAATCACTATGAAACATCTACTGTTGTCAACAGTGTTAATCTACATGCTCCTTATACTGGATGGTAATTGTGTGAAAGAATAACATTGTTTCAAATTTGTTTAAACATTTGGCTCAAGAAATGAGTATCATATTGATATATTAATTTATAATGGTTGGGTATGATGAACATGGCCACATGCTGCAACATAACACCTAGTGTGTGTCCATATTGAAATTTTGTAATTATAAAATTAAAAAAGAATTAGCCAATGTAAGAATGTCCCGTCATCTTCTTTGACAAATAGAAATCAGGCCTATAGAGAGACTTACAGTGACCATATGTAATTAAAATAATATAATAAATCTAATTAAACTATATTGCACAAGTTTGCGGTAATAGAAACAAACAAAAATAAAATTCTACAGTAATACTAATAGAACATTATTAAATTTTAATTTTTCAGTAGTTATAGCCATAGACAGAAAACTCACGCAGACCAAAACCTGAACTGCACAACTCGTGCAAGACTCGTGCCAAGTCACAACCAAGTAATTGCGAGTTCTGCACAAGTTTCACCCCCAAAACCAGTGAGTTTTATGATCAGACAGTAGACTCATGTGTCCTAAGCCATGACTTGCCTGCGCCAAAAAAAGAAAAACAAGGCTTAAAAACATCTTTTTTTGTTTTTTTTCACTCATTTGGTTGTCAGGCACAAATCAAGCAGAAAGGAGTGATTCAAAAGCATTTGAAGGTCGGGTAACCGGGTTTGTAGATCAAATCAACACTGGAGAGCTTCTGACAAAGGTATGTATTATTTTTTTCTACTCTTTTTTTCTTTTTCTGTTTTGTTTTCTGCTTTCCAAACCCTCCCTGCCAGTGCTGCGTTTTCATTTTTTTATGTTTTCCTTTTCATTTTTTTCAAAATTTTATTGTCAAAGATTGAAAACGTTGCTGAAATTTTCTGATTTTTTATATGTACAAAATCAGCAATGGCAATGGAAGGCAGTGGCGGAAAAGACCTTGTATGGAAGCATGGCACTGTAGGTGCCGCCAAGGGCATGGTGACCTACAATTTTTGCAGGTTTACCATGAGAGGAAGAATCAATAGGTTAAAATTCTAACTTGCCATGATTCTTGGGCAAGATGTGAAGGTGTGTCCTCGAGTGCCTAAAGAAGCAAGTATTGAAATGAATGCCCTACTTACCAATTATGATATGAATGAAACAGAAAGGAAGAGGAGAAGGGAAGCAATGGCAGCAGTGATAAGTTCCAACCCTAAATCATCTACAAATTCTTTTATTGGCCCAGGCATTCAACATTCCTCCACTGAAAAGGGTTCTATCCCTATGTTACCGAGTTCTTCTGTTTTACCCACTGCACTCGTATTGGTACGGTTCGGGTACGGGATTGGGGATTCGCCTAGGTAACTGGGGTTCCCTTTGGGTTCTTCATCTACAAATTCTTTTATTGGCCAACGCATTCAGCATTCCTCCGCTGAAAAGGGTTCTATCCCTAATGTTACCAGGTTATTTTGTTTTACCCGCCGCACCCATGAGGATCCAAATGAACGTCAACGAAAAAAACATGAAAGGGGTGTTGTGATCTAGCGCCGAAATCTCATTTTGCCATCAGTTGTCACTATTTCTTTGTGAGAATTATTATTACGTATAATAAAATGGTGGGTCACTATTTCTGCCCTAGTTGAAGGGATACACCATGTTCGTTTCAAATGGCTGTGTCCATTCTGTGTTTTTTTTAATAAGATTGTTACTGGCAGTCCTATGATATTTTTGAAATTATGAAGTATTTATATATTTTGTTTATTGACAATTATGAGTATTATTGTTTTTATAATTTTTAATATATATAAAATTATAAATTATAAATTATATTTTATAATTTATATATAAATAATTAATTATACCTATAAAAAAAAAATTGTCGTATCCGCGTAGCCGATCCTCAAACCCATACCCATCCCTGTACCAAGATTGGCAACTTAGTTCTATCCATCTTCATTCTTCACCAAATTTCTTCGTTCTTTGCAATGTTCTAGGGGCACAACCTTTGCTTGAAGGTACCACTTCAAATAAAGAGAAACACCATGAGGCAAGAATGGCAACAACAAACTTTTGATACTACAATAATATACCCTTCAATGTGGTGAACAACTCATATTGAGAAGGGTTGGTAAACGCATTGACATTTTCTGATGCAAGGTTTAAAACTCCAATGGCTAAGGATTTTAGTGGCCCATTGTTAGAGGAAGCCATAAAAAATAGACAACTTGTAGCTGATGATCAAAGGAAAGTATGGCAGAGAAGGGCTACAACATTTTAACAAATAGATGGACATATAGTACGAACAAGATGTTCATTAAATTTTTAGTGTCTTTGAGTGGCACATTGGTGTTCTTTAAGTTCATAGAGGCCTCTCACGAAGTCAAAAATTGAGACTTTGTGCAATTTGTTGGAGGAGGTGATCCAAGAGGTTGGGGTGGAGAATGTTGTCCAGATTGTCACAAACAACACAACAGCATATATAGCTGCAAGGAGACTTATTCAAGAGAGGCATCCTACTATTTGTTGGAGTCGTCGTGTGCAGATTGCTTGGATTTGATGCTTGAGAACATTGGGAACACTGGATGAGTCAAAAGTGTGGTTGAAGAGATAGACAAATTACCAAATTTATCTACAACCATACTTGGATCCTTGGTTTGATGAGAGAGCACATGAATGGAAAGGAGCTTGTGTGATTAGGGGTGACATGATTTGCCAGCAATTTCTTCATTTTACAAAGCATTGTAGCCTCAATTCCTTCTCTCAAGCAGATGCTTGTCAACAATGCTTGGAGAGACTCTCCATATTCCAAAAAACTTGAAGGGGATAAGGTTATGAAAACAGTTTTTGATGAGTGTTCATAAAAAATGCAAAGAAGATACTCGAGGTAAGTGTAGACGCCTGAAATTGACAACATCACTTTCAACACCTTTCGACACTATCTTAATTCAATCCTAAACACATTCATCCTAGCACTAATTAATTGGATAGATTATGTTTATTTAATTAATTAAAATCATACCTTGAACATTCCTTCCATTATCAAATTAATTAAATATCTAAATTTTCCACATCTCTCTCCATTAAATAATAAAATAATTTTAATATTTGATTAATTAATCTAAAAATCTTAAATCCTAGTTTAATCCCCCATTTATTAATCCCATCCTTATCCATTATCCACAAATAAATAAATAAATAAATCAAAATGTCACATGACTGGCTAAGAGTTACCTAGATGCATTGAAACTAGAAACTCTCACAAAAGTCAAACTAACTTTACATCTCCATCATCCATTTCCATACTACATCTTTTAATCCTAGCCATTCACATAAGGATAAGCCCTAGAAGCTTCCGTCCTTGCCCTAATTCCTCACTCAATCTTATCCATCCATTTATCTTTAATCTCAACCATCCATCCTTATAGAATGCCTTAGAAGCTTCTAACCTTGCCCTAATTTCTCTCATTCAATCCTAGCCATCAACTTTTAATCAAATCTTAGCCCTCCATCCTATCATCCAAAAATCTATAAATTAATCCTCAATCAAGCCATTTGCAATTAACCTTATATGTTGATTCCGATTTACCTTCTAGTTTGAGGCTCAAAAGTACTAGTACTAGGTAGGGGAAGAAGAGGATGTAGATTGTATTTGGCTATTTATAACATATGTTAACAATTCAACAATTATTATTTATAGTTTCATAGTAATACAATGTATTGTTTGACTTTGAAATTTCAAATTTTGAGCATTTGAGGATAAGACATGTAATCTTTGAATTATGACAAATTGCTAATAAGAATAGACTTATGTGTTTTCTAAATGCATAATTTTTTTTTTGTGTGTAATTACCTTATTTTTTTGCTGAGTTTTTGCCAAATCTTCAATGGGAAAAACAAGTAAATGAATACCATACTCTCAATCTAAAGTATGCTAGTGCATAACATCTAAATGGCTCTCTTAATTTATGAAAAAATAAAAGATATGAAGCTTGGGGAGAGAAAACTTAAAAAACAGGCTAAGATGAGATAGAGAATTGACATAGAAAACCAAAGTTTAGTGGTCCATTTTGAAAGAATGGGCCTTGCTTGGGAGGAGAATACAGAAAAAGGTCTTAGAGAGATTTGGAGGGCATAAGGATTTCATGTCCCTTAGATTCAAGAAATTCATGTTTCTTTCACTAGAGAAGGTAATATTCTCTATGTGTGGAGGAAATGGAAGAAGGGTCAACTTTGAATGATGTACTTAAGACGCGAGGGTAGTTTCCAAAAAGGTCATGAGATATGAAAAAATTAGCTGTTAACATAGGCAAGGAATAATAGTCAAACATAATCCGAGAGAGTCAAGTAGCAAAAGAATCAACATATCAAGCATCAAAGTGATCCTGAATTCATAAACAAAAACAGGGGGGAGTTGGTGAAAAATATGGAAATGCTGCCCAAAATCCCAATGTGAGAAATGAATGACCTCTTGACAAGGACACAATCAACCACACTAGCAACCCCACTATTAAGGAACCGAGTAAATCTGCTTTACTCGAGAAAGTAATGGATTCAATTAAGAATAATGAGAACCATGAAGATGCCTTGCATAAGTGGGGACTGGATTCCCCTTATTGGCCGACACTCTCTTCAATCCAGATCCTCTTAGTCTAACTCAGGGAGACAAAACTCATCCTCAGTCAGATCATGAAAAGATGTCTAATATGTCCACTAAATTCACTCAAGACAATGATGTCAGCTCAAGATGAGTAATGATAATGGTCGGTATATTTGTCACCGTCAATGTGAACAACAAAAGATGACAAAGATGAAGCACAGGAGCAAACTGTAGAAAAGATACCCCATAGGTGGGGGCAGAAACATCTAATTTCAAAGCCACATATTTATGGAGTTCTCTCAAAAGCTAACAATGAAACCTCCTACCTGAGGTAGTGTCACATGTTAGGTGAACCATGCCACCAGATAAGCAAACAGCAACCTGCCTTTGGGTTTCCTAGATCTAAAACTTGACACCTAGTAGTAGCCAATATCGAGTGAGAGGAGGTCTCTGGTGGGTATCATTGAGAAAGATTAGATCCCATGAGAAGTCATCATCCTGGAAGGTACCATGAGAAGACCATATTCCACATTACACTTCTAGTAGGGGATAAAAAGACTACTACAACATGTTGGGACAGAACAACTGTTCGCATGGATATATATAAGTTATCAGCACTGGAAAACATTATTGATTCCTTCCAGATATAGAAATTCATAAGTGGCCATGTTCTGGCTACAATGAATATAAAGCAAAGGTAATGTCTGAGCTGGCAAATGTCAGTGCCAAAAAATGGGTTGTGCAGTCAGGGTTAGGGAAGGGATCGCTCAAGATCAAGGATATTTTAGTTCATCCAAACATGTATTTACTATCTTTTATTCACAGTTCAGCTATTTTGGCTTTTCTGGAGTTAAACATATATCTTATTTATATTATTTATGCATTACAGTCATCATAACTATTTCTGAAAGGTGATGATAGCCCAAGGCAGGTTTTTTGGAACTTTCATTTTGAGCCTTGCTCCCACTAACCACGCTCAGATACTGTGCTCCTCATACATACAATTGGCTGCACTGCCATTTTAATATTTATTTTTACCTAGCAAAACACGAAAAGCGTGAATATGAACACTAACGTGCAATAAACAATTCCTATCAAGTTATCAAATTATGACAATTCAAATGCTGTGATAGATACAGGGGCATTAAATTGATTGTCTCTCTTATTTTAACTTTACAGGTAACAATTTTTTTGTCTTTTTCCTTTGTATTCATCCATACAAGCATTCAATTAGGGAAGAGAAGACTCACACTAGCAGGGTTGAAGAATGTCCGACCAAAGCCATAATATAATCCAAGAGCATTATATGCCTGAAAATAGAATGTTGCAATGAGATTCCTAGTCAGATGCTCTACATCAAGCTACTAAAGCAATTGCAACTAGATAAGACCAGAAAGTTGAAAGATTACCTTGCGATCTGGATCTGCATAGAGAGAATCGGATGGGAATAGTAGCTGGACCAAAAAAAAAGTGTAGATTGTTTATTTTTAGGTCCCAACCATGGACAAATTATCCACCTCAAATGCATGAAAATTACACTGATTTTCTCAACATAAGACTAAACTCCAACTAAATGAATACAGTGATTACCCTTTCAGCAAGGATACGAGCTTTTTCTGGAGTGCCTACACCAATTGCTATAAGTTTCACTCCTGCCGAGTCAAACTTTGGTTTCACAGCTTTCAAATTCGATGCCAACTCCCAACTTCAATGAGGTTAACATAATAAATATAATTTGTATAAATGCACCCTGGAATGTTGTCAAATGTAGCAACTTGCAAGACTAGTGATTTTTAAAAACACCAAAAATCACAGTGGATTCCCAATATATACTAGCAGTACAACTAGGAATTGGCATCTTGCCAATAAATGTTTTGGGTCAAGGGTCCTTTAACCCTAGGTATATATATACACTGGCAGTATTTAGAGAAAACATGACATTGAAATTGCTAGGATTCCCAGTACCTTTCCATTACACTTCAATTCAATTCCTTTGCTTCTAATAAAATTTCTGTCTTACCAGTATTAGCAGACAGATAATTGCTTTAGACTTACCAGCATGGGCACCCGAAATGCCTGAGGAGTGCCACCACAGCCATTCCCTGAAAAACCACATAAAGGCCGTTCAGATAAGTTTACTGCAAAAAAATGATGCAGCAGCACTGTCGGAGCACAATAAAAGAATATGAATTTAGCTTAGAAATTAGAATCGATGTCTTATGGGACTAATGCAAAATAAATTTGTATTATGACCATGTGGAAACATGTCCATAATTCATAGCATAGTAGCATTACACTCCAAAAACTTGTGATTAATCCCTAGAAATCGCAACCCACACATTTGTCATGCCATTTCCCGAGTTCTTTAGAAAGTGGTCCTGAAATGGTTTTATGTAAACCAATCCTTGTTTTAGCTCATTTTCAACTTATGGGCAGAAATATTAAAGCATGCAAAGATTGGGAATTTTTAGTTAGGGTTAAAGCTTGATCCATAAACCGAGAGGATATTCCTCACCTAAGTCACAAGGCTCGAGTTTGAGTTCGAGTTCGGCAACAATAAAATTCAGATTAAGTTCAGCAAGGGAAAAATTGGAAAAAAAAAATTCATGATTAAATTCGCCTTATATAAATTTGAATGTTTTTTTAAATATAAGTAATAGCGCATGGCAGAATGCCAGAAAAAAACGTCTGATAGTGCTAATGCAGGGTGAACGCCGAAAATTAATTCACGCACCAAACAGCAGTGAAAAAAACATGTGCGAGTGTTACTTTAAAGGGAAAAAACAGGAAAAACCCCTAATAAATTGCTTTTTATAAATGTATTTTATTAATTAAAAAAAAGTAAAGCCCTTATCTGTATGAATACCAGGACAAATTACAACAAATTTTAAGATTCTTTTGGAGTCTGCTGAATTTTGAACTCCATAGCTGAAATTCAGCGAACCCTGTGACTTAGTTCCTCACACAAGTTCACTAGCAATGGATCCTCTTGCAGAAACCCTGAAAACAACCTTCAAAGCATAGAATATTCCACTAAGTTCTAACAATGGTAATCTCGTAACATTTTATAGTTCAATCAGACTTGGAACATGAAGAAAAGTGCATAACATGATAACAGAGTAAAATGAAGATGCAAGGAAGTATAACACAACTGACGCAACAAGTTACAGCTGGATAAATCCTAAAACATAGAGAAAGCTCCAGAGAGTGAGTAAACCTCCTCATGCCACTAACTTTCAGTCACTTACAAGCAATACAATGCCTCAAAGGGCATATACAGAACTCAAAGATGGTCTAAACCAGCTCCAAACACTTGCAATCAGCCTCAGCAACTTCAACAATCTGCTCTTGTACAATACAATCTAGATATGCAGAGTTACTGATCTTGGTACTGGTTCGGGTTCGGGTTTGGAGGTTGGGTCCGCAGCGGTCAAAAAAAATTTCGGGGTTGGATTCATTTTGGGTTCGTCCATACAAAAACATATAAAAATCAGAAATAAATACATATTTGCAGTCTTCAAACAAGGATATTGGAAACAATATACATAATTCCTAGTACTTTTTATATACAGAAATATTTATAAGCCTTATAAAATATTAATAAATTTATATATAATATAATAATAAAATTAGAAATAAAGTTAACTTGATAAATATTTATATATTATCAATTTAAAAAATATATCGATTGCCACATAGCATATCAATTACCCAAAAAAATATCATTTGAACCTTTTACTCTGCTAAAATTATTCATACCGTCTTATGCATAAAATAAAAAATTAGTGTTCTTTTCCTTATAAAAAAATTATGAAATGATGCATAATGTGATAAACTAGGGTTTTCTTAGTAACTGCAATGTATGAATTAGACTTCTAGGGTTTTAAAAACACAGGTAAGTTTATAACGGTGATTCAAATTAATGATATTCCCATATAAAAGCATCAAACTGATCAGAATTTGCAATCAGATTAATCTCACAGCAGATTGAGAATACTTCAATTCAATTCCAAAATCAATGAAATCTGTCGCACAAAATTTAGTTGGCGCAGCCGCAAACAGATCTGAACTTAACAGATTTGACAGTCTACCAAATGAAATATGCCCTAACAGAGATCCAGATCTGAGACACAGTTTATTCAGCCAATGTACTGTGAGTTCCTGAAACATACATGTATATCTAGTCCTTGAAGATCTCCAGATCCTGCAGATTTGCCTTACTATGTTGAATCTTATGAATGCAGCAATATTATGACCCTGCCTCGGATTGGTATGATATGCCTCCTTCACCCAGCACCCTGAACTATAGGCTCGCCCTTCCAAAGTATGCCTATTCTTGGGTGGTGTCTTCACAGCGATAACCCTGAAAAGCTGGTGACCAGGCGATTGTGATTTGCCAGCTAATGTAGTGTTGATCACTGTTTTTCCAGCTCCACTCTGCCTTGGTGGACTGCACAAATGGCACACTAGGGTTCTACACTATATCCAGTGATGGCGATCTGCCTGATTTCCTTGGCGCTCCTCAATAATTCAGCGATTCTTGAAGGTATTCCAGAGGCCTGCAAATTCAATGGATTCAGAATTAGACTCTTGCAAACTCCTGAGTGAAATCTGCTCAGAACTGGGTAGGGTTTGCATCCTACCTAGTGGCTCGCCTTCTTGAGGGTTTTGTCCCAAGTGGCTCAGAAAAATAGTTGTAAACAGCAGTTGTGAAAACCAAAATCAGATGCTCCAAATGAATCCAGAAATCTTGTTTTACACCTGCCTTTGGATTGGACCCAAGGGTCCAATTTTAGCACCCAAATTTGAAATCATTTTATATTTTTATTTTATTATTATTATTATTATTATTATGTGTTAAAAAACACTATTTTTAAATTAAAAATATAATTAATTATGAGAGGAGAGGAGGGGACATGACACATAAATAAAAAATTAGCCAAATACAAAATCAGTAATTTTTATAAATATGAGATAATGACCAACATCTTTTTTTGGAAAAGAAATAACTTGTCATTTAAATGGAGAAGGAAAGGGATAACGTTCAGACAGTGGCAAATGCTTTGACTCTCCACCTCCATCCATGTGCCCACCCCTCTTCTTATGCCAAACGATGAGGCATCAAATCTGATGGATAACATTTTCTTCCCAAAGAAAAAATATGCAGGTTAAATAAATATTATTTGCAGCCTAGAAAGAATTTCAAAATGCCATTTTTATCTATGTAGGTTCATGTGGATTCATCAATGTTCACCTGGGTTCTGTTCAGGTTCTCCTAGATTCATCTGAGATGAACCCATAGACTATTGGCCACCCCTGACCAAATCCCCGCCGCACTGAATTGGATCTTGAACTGGACTAGGATCTGGGGCCTCTGCTAAACGAACTGGTAACCTAGTAGAAATATGAACTCAAGAAGGCTTCCACATGAATTTTTCCAACTCTCTCCAACAAGCATTCACTAACTGGTCATGAAGCCTATGGCTCCTCAATAACCTCCCAAACACCCAAGAATGGAAGATCAACAACCAAAAGAGAATTTGAAACACTTTAACCCTTTATTCCACTTACTACTCGCAGAAAGACGAGTTCACTGCTTTACCACTGAAGAAGTTCACTGCTTTTCAATGCATTTGCCAGGGCAAACAGATGTTTGCTCGAACGTTTCTTGAGTTTGTTGGCGCAAACGCAGGTTTGCTGCCTGTGGAAGCATTTCTTCACTTCACTGGGGCAAATGCAGGTTCACAGCCTGTAGAACCAGCAAATTCACCAAAATTGGTTTTCCTGGTGAATTTGAGGTCTGCAACTTTGTTTTGATGGCTCTTGAAGATGTCCCATTCCATCCCAGACGCTCTTTTGACTTCATCACATCCCCTTACATCCAAAACTCACTGAACATGACGAATTCCATGAAGTTAATGCATGAAACTAATCCAAAGACCAAAAATGGCAACCGAGACCCTAATTGTCCTTCAACTTGAGCTAAATCTTTAAATCACACCTCCCCCTTTAGGAGGCTTTTGGTCCCCATAAGCTATAGGGATTCAATGGAAAAGGGTCGATGGACCCTTCTTCCTACAAAGATGCCATCATACCTTTCACCATAAGATGAGCATCAACCAAAATTTGGAACTTTTCAGTTTCCAGCTGATTTGATGCATCTGCTGTCCTACTTCTTGCTGCTCATTCTAAGAATGAACTCTCCTTTCACTCCCAACCTCAGGTTCCTTATTAAGGATAACCCTTGCATTTGCACTAATCAACCTTCAAATTTTTGGAGTGCTTGACAATCCAACTTTGGACTTCTCAACATAAGGATGCAACATAAACATCTTCCCATTCAAGCTGAGCCTATACTGATTTCTCCTCCTATAGTAGACAACATCTCTCTCAAAGAGATATGGGCTCCCAAAGATGATATCACAAATATCTAATGGAATGAAATCTATTAACACTACATCCTTGAATTTGGGATTAAGCCCAAAAGACAACTTACATTGCTTAGCCATGGTCATTTCTACTCCTTGTTGCAGCCACCCTAAAACATACGGATGTGGATGATCTACCATCTCCAAGCCAAGTTCACTAACCAAATTCTGGGAGACAAGGTTTACTTGCGAACATGTATCAAACATGGCATCGACCTTCTTACCTCTCACTTTAACTTTGATGTAGAAAAGTTGAGTAAGCTCCTTTCCATCATGTGAGCTAACATAAATCTTGGTAACACCCTTGCAAAGAGTAGCACAAGACAATCTATCATCCACTATGGAGCTGCACTCAACCTCTTTGGCTTTTCCTCCATATGTAGTGCTCTTGTTTTTCCCTCTTAGCCAAAGAAGGAACTAACTTGGGGTGCAATTTCCAACACCTATCCTCTAAATGCCCATCCTTATCACAATGGGAACAATGAAGATTCTCCTTACCTTTGGCCCTTGTAGAAGTAGCATTGACCTTGCTCTTGCCCTTGTTATGAATTCCATCCTTTTTACCACCTTGCTTCTACTCCTCATCATGTTGCTTATGCTTGTAGGAAGAGCTACCCTTTTTATCCAACTCAAGATAATGAGCTTTAGCACATGCTTCATCAATATCCTAGGCTTTTGCCCTAAGGACAAGTCTCTTGAGGTGTTCAAATAACCCTCCTATGCACTTCATTAAGACCTCACATTCCATGACACCTTTCCCTTACCCTTTCTTCCTCATAACAAATCACGTAGAATTACTTAACAAGCAGCCCCTTAAGATCATCCCACTTAGAGATTGGTGGCACTTTTTGAATTTCTAAAGAGTGTGCATAACTCTCATACCATGTGAGAGCATGCCCTAACAACTTCAACTTAACAAAAGAAAACTACTGATTCAAAGACATTTTGTGAAGGCCGAAGTAAACCTGCATTTGTGAGATCCATTGATCGAGCTTCTCTGCACTATTTTCACCATCATAGGGCTGAATATATATTTACTTCAGCTTGAAAGAACCTCTTAGATGAAAACTCCCCTCGCTCATGATCTATCTTCTCAAGTTCATCTTCTTCAGAATGCTCTTTTGGGATTCCTAGCTTCCCTGCCAAAACTAACATTATGCTCTCAAGCCCAGTGTTACAAGACTCGCTTGGACTCGCCCAAACTCGGTGAGTCCTGAAGCGAACAAACCCAAATGAGTCCCAGGGACTCGTGATCCAGTACTCAGTGAGCCCCACTAGGAAGACCCGGTCAAGTCAATGAAAAAAAAATTGAAACGCTCAAACATAAAAGCGTGAAAGTAAAGCATTTTTTGAAGGGTCTGGAAAACTCTTCAAGGTTGGTTAAAAACAATAAATTATGAAAAATGGCATGCACCATGAAGGTCTGTGTGGTCTCCAAGGCTTTTAATTTGGGCTTGGTGGCAGGGGCTCCACTCCTCGACCCCACCCTATATCACAATAGGGCACACACTAGGGGCACCGCCCCTGGACCCTGTGAGGGGCACTACCCCCAAAGCCCCATTCTAGTTTTAAAAAGAAGAAAATAAAAATCATTTTGAGCCATGTTGGATGAAAAAACAACATATTGTATTCTTTCAAAGTTTCAACTTTTTCCCAATTAAATCCCAAGTAATTGAATTACACTTATACTTCTAGTTTGTTGAGTCAATTCCTATCCTAGTTAATGCTCCTATGGCTATAGCAGCATTTGTAGACTTGTCTAAGATACAAGCGTATGACTCCACATAGAGCTAGCAATGTTAGGCATAGAGCTAGCAATGTTAGGCTGAGCGATACAAGCTCCTTTCTACCATATTTAATGACTCCATATTGTGATTTTTGCTTTTGATGCCAAGCATATCATAATCCACGAGTTTTGTACACGTACTTTCCTAAAACACTTGACAATATTTATATATTTAAGAATGTTGTTTCCTTCAGCTAAGATTCGCTTTTATATTCATGCAATCGATGTATACTTGTGTATGTGATCAAAGTAGCTTCTATTTGATTACTTTATTGTGTCTTTAAAGTTTATTTATTGAAGGGTGCATGATAAAAGTTTTAAACCCTTAAAAATCTCTATATTTCATGGTTTTTTCAATTTGTCGAGTCTTGGCCGAGTCTGAGCACTGAGTGCAAGTCCGTGTCAAAAATCAGCTTGCCAAGTCTGACTCTTGTAACACTGCTCAAGTGTAATGTCCCCTCCTTAGCTCTTTCAGAGAGTTGGTGTGATTAGCCTACTCCAGGGTTCTCGTAGGCTAGTAGATATGGTTAGGGAACCTATCTTGGTCGTTATTCCGGGACTTACTATTTATAGTAAGTCGGACAGGAGGTATCAGGTGGCGTTGGCCAATTTACTATTTTTAGCCTGTCAATTGGAGCACCTAGCACTTGCAGTTGGCCTTCGAAGAGCAACCAGGGGATCATATTTCGAAGTATAAGTTAAATTTAATATTTAACTTATAATAATTTATGGGCTATGGTTACTTTAAGTTAATAAAGTAACTTTCTTATTTGAACTTTAAGTTATAACTTAAAGTTGTGGTGCTAGAAAGGGGGAGCGCTCCATGGAGGGATAAGGGGTTATTTCAAATTTAAAAAATAATAAAACTCCCTCCTTTTTGGGCGTTGGGATCAAGGAGAGTATAAAATGCATTTTGAGACTTCATTTACTCTCTCTCTCTTTGGAAAAATATATTTGTTTGAGCAAAAAAAACTAAGCATTGGCTTAGGGTTTGAGCTGAAGTTTTGTAGGGACGTAGCCCTTTGTGAGACTACCTTCTTCGTGCTTGAGAGACAGCATCAAGAAGGGTTTGCTGGGAGCTTCACTCAGAGGCTTCGCTTGTGCTTTCATGATCTTTTTTTGACGGAGTTTTCAATTTGAGTATAGCTAGGTTTGAGAGCTAATGAAATATGAATTTCAAAGATCAGTTTACAGTGGTTTGGAAGGGTTTTGGGTAGAGGATATTGCATATCATGACTGGCCGTACACCTTCTACTTGGGGCTGTACAACCTGTAGCAAATTTAAGAGGATTTTGATTGAGTTTAGGCTTGGTTTTGAGTGTTGAGGGTCATAGAACAGTTGCAGGTCTGACTGTAGCAGATTAAGAAGAGTTTAGAGGGATTTTAATGCTGTCAGCATCAGTACAAGGCCATACAGCCTCACCAAGGGTGTGGGATCTCTGCTAGTGAAACGCCTAGGGTTTGGGCTTTCAAATATACTCTTTGTTGGCGTTTCAATTCGCACCTCTGGAATGCGAGTTGGAAACGGATAGCTATGCACATATAAACTGCTCTCCTATTGGAAGGGGGAGTTCCCTTTTCGTTGATGTTCGCTGAAAAGATAAATAAATTAAACTTCGCCTATCTTCTTTTTGATTCTCAGCTGCAAGCACAAGGTTATAAAACTCTAAACGCTGCAGAAGAGGTTTTTCCTTTTTAAAACTTCTACTACAACTAGGCTTAAACTAATAACGCTTTTAATCTCCTAAGTAAATTCAAAGCAAAGGGATTAAAAGTGGACAAGGAATGATTGTTTTAACACAAAAACTTAAGTAAATTTCTCTCAGATTTACATCACAAGACTCATTGTACTTTAATGATGAAAGCTGAAATAAAGTTACACAAGCCACACATCTGACGACAAAACTTGATGATCTGAGATAGAATATCAGAGCAAACGCAGGCATGGGATTTCTATTCCAACATCACAAAGTCGATACAACTCCAGGACAACAATACTGCAGCAAAAGGCAGGCATACAACAAGCGATCAAACACTGGAAACAGATTACATAAAGTGAACAAGTACTTTGAACAACAATTTCGCAGGCTAGAATAGACACAACAAAATATGTTATCTTCAACACCGTTCCCTTACAATGAACACAGAGTGAACAAACACTTGGAATAACAAGATTTGCAGGCTAGAATAGGCACAGCAAATTTGCTATCACAAAAATAGCTCCATTACAATGGGCAAGGCTGCCCTTATTTATACTAAAATCAAAGGAGTAGGGAACCCTAAAATCTCCTTGATTAACCCTAACTAACTTGCCAACTCGCAAACTTTATTTCTATTCTAAGACAAAGATACAACTAACAAACGCTTTAAAGCAACTTGCTTTAAAGCAAAGAAAACTCCAACTAATACAAAGTGATTTCTTTATAGATAAAGAATGGATGAGATTTGGATGAAAGCAAATGCTTTAAAACAAAAAGCATCTGATTTAAAGTTGTTTTCTTTTGAATCACATCCTCATCTACATTCTTGCTTTTTGGTGATGTCATCCATTGATTTTTTTTGTTGATTTCTTCTAAAAAGCAGATTCTAAGCGAAAAAAACTGGCACATGGGTTTTGTAGATAATTCCGTTCTGAAGCAACCCAGTTTGTCAGATTCTGAAAAAGCGGAGGATTTCTTGAAAAAGCAGCAAAAAAGCAGATTCCCGAACAAAGCAAATATCTCAATCTTCAAGAGGATGAAATTCTAGATGGACCCATCTCGATGAAATTTAAAAAAGCTTCGGCCCTGTTTCTGAAAAACGATCCCCTAGAAAAAAGGACCCTGAAAAAGCATGCTCCCCTGCTTCCTCATCCTGAAACTATGAAGAACACTGAAAAAGCACTTCGTTTGAGCCTTTGAATCTTCGTGGAAAGAAAAATAAAAATCCTTCCTCTGGATGCAACTTGCAAAAATAATGAATAAAAGCGGCCAAAAGCTTGTCTTTATAGAACTTTAGGGCAAAAAAACAGCGTTCTTTGCGAAAGAATAAAACTTGGATCTTATCCATGAAGAAAGCAACTTTTAAAGCGCAAATCCAAGTGGATGTCTTCGAATAGGAAGAATCCATATTTTATAGCTGCCTATGGCTTCATGTGTGAGATGACGAAAATATCTTCTTTTGATGATGTCATCAAACACGTGAGATTGCAAAAGTGTTAGCCAATTTTCCGCCGTTTTCGACACTTTTGCACTCGTTTTGACTCCAAAATGGCATGTCTCTGACTTCAACAAGATGGCAAATTGTCACCATTGACTAAAAAAGCTGACTGATCATGGCATCTTGAGGTTTTATCAATTCTGATTTCATCCCCAGTCTCAGACTGACAATTTGACAACATCCAACTGCAAATCTGACCTCTGGTACCTGTCACCGAATGAAGATCGGGAAATGGCTGGAAGGAAACACTGCCGTGACAAGAAAAATTCTAACATTGGATAACCCAGGTGCCCCTAGCCTCCAGGGGTGCTTGGAATCTCGTGCCTTAGCCATTTTTCGAGATTTTAAATTTTCATTTTTGAAGATTTGCAACTTTTCTTCGTTCCCGGAAAAACATGAAAAATAAACTAAGTCTGGAGAAGATGGGCGCCCCTAGCCTCCTGAGGCCCCTGAGATTCCATGCCTTAGAAAATTTTTGGAATTTTTCAATTTCTGCCGCAAATCTTGAATTCCACCAGATTACGAAGGTACTACCTAACGTATATTTCAAAATATATTGCAAAATAGATTTCAGACTTAGTCAAATTTTCAGGGCTTCAGGACATCAGACTTAGTCAATTTCAGGATTCCAGGGACAGGCATCAGGATGAGGGTAGACTGGATAGCCTGAGTATATCTGAGATGAATCTCCTGCTTTTACGGGCCTTTTGATTGAGTTTGACTGCTTTTATCCACCTGGAAGCGGGCTGACGAAAACTTTTTGACATTTCTCAAAAAATGCAAAAAATATTCTAACATTAGAAAAGATGGGCACCCCCCGCCTCCTGGGCCGTCTGGATTTCCCAAACTTAGTCAAATTTGATGATTTTCAAATTTTCACCTCACTCCGAATTGACCTTGCTCCGTTTTGTGTTCTTCGTCGAATCGACGACTATTCGTCAATTCTGCGTTGTCGAAAAAGCGTTGAAAACTTGAAAATGAGCTCTGGCAGATGAACTTCCTCCATTGATGACTTCAGAGCTTGAGCCCACGCCTTCTGAAAAAGTAGAATTGACCCAGTAGAGAAAACTTGACCTTTTGCAAATTTCGTCTGGACCACGCCGATCGTGAAGCAAAATCAACCAATGAGAATCAGGCATGACACCTGAATCGGAGATTCTATTTTTAGAAACTTTCTATTTTTAGAAAATTTTGCCAGCATCCGTATCTCAAGAAACCCAGAAAACCTAATTTGACGTCTATTTTAGAAATTTTGACTTTTTGACTTTTTTGACGAAAAATTTTCTAGACTTGCTCAAAATGCCTTAATGAAGCAAAAAATTTTGATTGGGTACAACACTCTTCTATGGTGCCTAGGGTTTGAGTTTTCAGTGCAGCATTTTGATTGAAGGAGATTAGTCTTGTGTTAGTTTTTGGAGTGATTTTATGATGCATATAATGCTGGTGCAGCTACAACCAACATATGAAGTTGAAGTTTGTCATCTGGGTATGTGTTTATAATTCATGTTATGCAATTCTAAAACCTGGGCCATTGTTATTTGTCATTATATATCATAGATTTTTTGGGTATTCGTTGCATGTTTCTTATTCATTGTTATTGGCAAAAACAAACACATACAAAAACCAAAAAACCCCTTCTGCATCTCTGTCTCATTCTGAAAAACCACAATTTAAATAAAAATAATAATACAAATAAGAAAATAAAAAAATTTACAACAAGGGCAGCTCATTACATCAAGCCTATCAAGCTTCTCTTCAATGCTAGAGATCCTTGCTACATCCACTTCCAACCTTCTGAAATGTGCCTCACCATCATCCTCCATATCTCTTGCCATCCTAATTGTCCTTAACCACTCTCTTGTTCCAATTTCAGGCTCAAAAGGCAACAAATCACCACTCCCACTCACTCTAATAGAGGGCATAAACCAAAGAATAAACAATCAACTAATAAATTCTTCAAAATCAGGCTATTGAAGCTTGTTTTGATACCAATATGATCTATAAACCAAGATGATATTCCTCACACAAGTTCACTGGCAATGGATCCTCTTGCAAAAACCATGAAAACAACCTTCAAACCATAGACTATAGTATATGACTCTACACTACCTCCTAAAACTTGCAATCACCCTCAGCAACTTCAACAACGTGCTCTTGTACAATGCAATCTAGAAATATGAACTCAAGAAGGCTTAAACATGAGTTTTTCCAACTCCTCTCTCTCCGACAAGCATCCACTATCTGGTCATGAAGCCTATGGCTCCCCAATAACCTCCCAAACACCCATGAATAGAAAATCAACCACCAAAACAGAATTTGAAATGCTTAAACCCTTCATATTCCACTTACTACCCACACAAAGATGAGTTGACCACTTTACTAGGGAAAAAGTTTGACACTTTTCGATGCATTTACAAGGGCAAATAGCTGTTTGCCGCAGCACTTCTTGACTTCGCCTAGGCAAATGCTAGTTCACCTGCTATGGAACTAGCCAACTCACCAAAATTGGCTTTCTAAGTGGATTTGAGGTCTGCAACTTCATTTCTTCTAAAGATGTCTCATTCCATCCCAGAAGCTCTCTTGACTTATTCATATCCCCTTACATCACAAAATTCATTGAACATGACAAGTTCCATGAAGTTAAAGCGTGAAACTAATCCAAAAACCAAAAATGGCAACCAAGACCTTGATGTCCTTCAACTTGACCCAAATTTTCGAATCAAGGCTAGGGCATTTAAAACATTCTTTTAAGTTTTACTTTAAATAGAGTTGTTTTAGAATTAAAATTTTAATCACAAATGAGGATTTTTATTTAGTATTATACCCTTATGAGGGTTTAGGTAAAAAACATGAGGCTGCCCCTAACAGTGGTGCTCCATGACAGCAGCTTTTACTAATTAAGGACTAGTATTTTTCAATTTACATTAACCCTCTTACGTAAAAGTACATATTTCAAGACAAATCCCATGGGTTGAGCATACGCTAGTATTTAAGGACTAGTATTTTTCTATTTACTAGCTCCTAAAACTTGCAATCACCCTCAACAACTTCAACAACGTGCTCTTGTACAATGCAATCTAGAAATATGAACTCAAGAAGGCTTAAACATGAGTTTTTCCAACTCCTCTCTCTAACAAGCATCCACTATCTGGTCATGAAGCCTATGGCTCCCCAATAACCTCCCAAACACCCATGAATAGAAAATCAACCACCAAAAGAGAATTTGAAATGCTTAAAACCTTCATATTCCACTTACTACCTGTTGTGATGTAATCACACATCGCCCCATTACAAATGGGGACCCGCTTTTTTTGAGCTCCCGTGCTTTGTTTTGAGTTTTGGATGATGTCATAAGGTTCGTTTCATGATGAAATCGGTGATAATGGCAAGGTAAGTTGCGTCTCAAGCAATTGAATGACAATCTCATGCTCTAGATTTGGATGAAATCTTAACAAAGAACAGCTTAGAGCTAAGGTGCAAGTCAGGAGGTTAATAATCCTAAATGTGCGCCTCCATTAGAACTAGCCTCAAATCATCTTAAACCCTAGCGCCTTGATTGGAATTAATGTTTTGATCTTTAAGATGCATTAAACTAGGAGATGTTACATGGAAATAGCCCAATAGCCTTAGGCGCATATCTTCATCTGAAGAACCCTAAAACTGCGCCTAGGATTGATAGAGAAAAAACATCATCCGGAAACCTATTTTTGCGCCTAAGGATGAGATTTGAAGTGTTTGACATAGAGGATTTTGAAACTCACCAAGAGGATCAAGGCGCAAATTTACTCTTGTATAGGTCAAGAAGTGTGCCCAAGGTGGGAAGCTTGTCAAATCATCAATAACAACAATGAATTGGTGCTTGGAAGACCTATTGAAGGTTTGGACTTAGTCAAATTTGCTTGAGAACCTAGGCGCCAATTTCAACTAGTAGAGACCCAAAAGAGCACCTAGAGTTAGAGTCTAATTGCTTCATGAAGGCTAGGCACACTTCATCACCTATGGAACCATCAACTTGTGCCTTGAGAGGAAGATGTTCAAAGTTGTAAAGAAAACTTGCGCCTTGAAAAAGTAGACCTCCCAGAGACACCTTCAACCACCCAAATCCAAAATTCCTTCATCCAACTTAGGCGCTCATTTTCATTTCTAGAGTCATCATATTGCGCCTAAGGTAAACTGGGCTTGAAGTCATGAATTTTGTTTCCTCTAAGAATTAGGTCTTCTAAACACAATGTATACTTGTCTGATCATAAAACTTGAAGTATGCTCATCTCAAACCCAAGGCGCCAATTTGCACTTGAAGAACCCTAAAAGTGCACCTAAGGTTGATGGAAGAAAAACAACATTTAGGGACTCCAAATTTGTGCCCAAAGGTGAAGCTTGAATCATTTTTGACTTAGTGAATTTTGAAACATCCAAGAGTACCTAGGCACATTTTTTTACTTGCTCAACCTCAAGTGTGCGCCTTGCAAAAGAAAGAGACTTGGAACCTTGAAATTTGATTACCTTAAGGCAAGAAGAGCTAGGCGCATTTCTTGACTTGTAGAGACCAATTTTGGCGCCTTGAGAGTATAGTGCATGTAATCATGAGAATGTGCGCCTAGTAATGAAGTGTTCTCCTGATAGTCTAAACAAGTCTTTGAAACCTCAGAGTGCCAAAAAACAAGCTAAGTATGTTGGGCGCACTTTTGCACCTGTACAACTCTAAAATGTGCCTCAAGTTGTTTAGGCATGAATCAATGTTTGAGAGACCACACTTTGTCAAACTCAGCATCTTCAAGTATCAACATGAGTTTGAAGCCATAGGAATACACTAACTTTCCTAGGCGCATCTTCCTATCTGTAAAAACTTAAAATTGCGCCTCAAAAGAAATCATATCCATTCACATCATTAAGCAGGCGCTTGAGAAAGAGGAACATTCTAAGTCCTTTTCAATTGTTTAAAGTCACAAAAAATGGCAATATAAGGCAAAGTTGATGAAGGTGCATTTTCCTGTCTTTGCAAACCTCAATTTGCGCCTTAGGAAGAAATCACATGAATTTACATCACTAAGTGAGCGCTTGGGAGGGAGAATCGTTTTAAGACATCTTTAATTGTTTGAGATCATAACAATGATGAATATAAGGCCATTTGATGCTAGGTGCACTTTTGCATTTTTACAGACTTAGATGTGCTCCTAGGCTAGAAAGGTGTTTAATGTATTAGAAAGTGTTTAAAATGATTACTTTGTGTTATAAGGATTGATGTGTTTCTGGGTTTGTATTGCAGGAGGATTGAAGGAGCTGAGAAGACGTTGGAGCAAGGCGTTTGGAGTCACCTTCATGCAAGGAGTAAAGTGAAGAGGTGGTCGTTGCGGAGGGGACATCATGTTACCTCTCTTCAAGTTCATCATGCCGGAACACTTCATCATCTACATCAACGAAGACAGCCATCCTCCAACTTCAAGTCTCTAAGAGAAGTTTCCTACTCCGAGTCATGAAGGAAGCATCATCATCTACACAACTCTCTACAAAGAAGCATTCAAAGAAGACGTGCATCCTGCCAAAAGAAGAAGAATCAAAGAGTTAGACAAATGAGCAACATGTATCATACACATCCGACTTACAAAAGACACAAGGCGAAATTAGCAAGGATACATTCCCAAACGTTCAAGTTCAAAGCAATCACATTCAAAGACATCACACAGATGATGCAATTTGGGAATATGCTCAAAAGCATATTGAATTAACTATTGGAATCCATAAGAGTTGCTGAGGTGGCACCTACGTGGCATGCACATCATCCTCACCAATCAAATGTTGCCACATCGTCTGACTACATTCAATACATCTACAACAAGCAAGAAGCCAAAGAGGACGCCCATGTGGAAGATGCTCTAAAGATTCTATTTCATCCTTATCTTCTTGGAAAACGTGCCTTCATTGCCTCTCTTATGTACTAGAAATAGCAAGTTGTTGTAACTACTTGCTAAGATGGCATGATCTGGGCCCTTGGCTACTTGAATTAATCCAGGCCATTCATTGTAATTCTGGAACTCTATATAAAGGCCTTGTTGCCTCATTTGTAACAGTTAATTCACATTTAGTTAGTAGGCAGTAGAGTAGAAAGAGACTCTCGAAATTCTCTGAGAGTACTTGAAGATTCTTGTAAATATTTCTCAAGATTAATGCAATGACATTGAAGCTCACTTGGTGTTAAGTGTTGTCTTATGGAATAACATGGTTTCTTGTATCTTGATGAAGTGGAGAGATGTTTCTAAGTAGATTAGAAGTAGAGTAGTAGCTCATTGATGTAATGCAAGTATGTATTGAATATTTGATCAATTCCTAGCTCATGCTTTTGACATTCATCGTTGGTGAAGTGTTCTGTAAAGCTAGTTTGAGTTTCATCACAATTTGCTTAGGTTCGATTGTGGATGCTTGTTTGAGCTATGCCGTCTAATAGGTGCTTATATGAGCCTTCATGATTTGAAAACCATTCGCTAACCTTAGGAGATTGCACCTACTCCATGTAGTTGTAGGCATTCTTGGCAAAGTGGAGTTAGGTTTATTGAGGAGTTTGTCTATTCATGCATCATCATTGCTTCATTGATCTTAGATTAGATTTCTCTAAACCCTTATCTTTTGATATTTCTTTTAAGTTTGATTGAAGAGGTTCCATTCATTCACATTCAAAGAGCAAGTAATTACATTCATGTTCATGAAGGAGGAATTTAGCGTAAGTCCCTTTATGATTACCAGCCAGATCACATTTATTCATTGAGTCTATCCATGTACAAGTCAAGACCTGACATCAAAGGAACCTTGGAGCATTCTTGTTTGATCATATAATCTAGCATTCAAGAAGCTTTGATCAAGAGAGGATAGGATACTCAGTATTTTATTCTATTGTTGTGTTGTCACAAAAACATCATCAACACTACCCACACAAAGATGAGTTGACCACTTTATTAGGGAAAATGTTTAACACTTTTCGATGCATTTATAGGGGCAAACAGTTGTTTGCCGCAGCACTTCTTGACTTCGCCTAGGCGAATGCTTGTTCACCTGCTATGGAACTAGCCAACTCGCCAAAATTGGCTTTCTAAGTGGATTTGAGGTCTGCAACTTCATTTCTCCTAAAGATGTCTGATTCCTGTTGATGATTAAGTGATGATTAGAGCTCTGAAATAGCGCCTTAGTATACTTGACCTTCAATGACCATTAATTCATGTCTAAACATTGAGGAAACTCTTCATCTTACAATCAGATTTAGTTATGTCAGATTTAAATGAGGCGTTGTTTTGAATCTGAACGGACTCCTTGATTGCTTAGGCGCACTTAATAGCCTTTTAGGACAAAATCAGCACCTAACCTTCCTTATGATGTTCTTCTAATTCCTAAAGAGGCTCTTATCTTATGATGATCAATTCTTGAAACTTAAATGCATTTCCTAACCAAGGCGCTGACTTGAGGTCTCATTGACATGGATTAGTGCCTTGATAGAATTCATGTTCTCCTTGATACTAGGCGCTGAAATCAGATTGTCTAGACATGAATGTGCGTCTAGCACTTGAAGATGTTAATCAAGTTCAAATTGGAGGTTTCAATCTATTGTAAAGGTATCTAGGAAAGTTTCTACCTCAAATGACATCAAATTTCACTCTTTCATGCCTCCTTTTGTCGTAGGCGCCAATTTATGATATCAATTTGATACTCCTTATCAAGGCACTGATTTGGATGAAAATGGACTAGATATGCGCCTAGGGTCTTAACTTAGTCTCTTGACTATTCTAAATCCTTCAATGACTTGTTTAACTTTGCAGGAGGTTCTTTCATCTTCTACATGCTATATTCCAATGTTTGAAAGCTCTTCACCCTCAAGGCGCTAGAATTGGGTAGAAAAGACAAGGAAAAGTGCCTATGCTACTTGAAGGAGGCTTACTTCATTTTCATGTGTTCAAATACTTTTAGACTCAAACTTCCTCAAGTTGCTTGATGAATATCTCCTTGATGTTAGGCGCCCAAACTGACCTCTTCCATCAATCACATATTTAGGTGCTCAAAATGATCAAAATTGCAAGAAATAGCGCCTTGCTCTTAGTGGAGGTCATCTATTTCCACATGTTCAATTCATGATAATTGTTTTCAAAGACTTCCAAACTGATTGATAACTTGCTTTCTTAATATTAAACTCCTTCACCCACGCCTCCATTCTAGGCGCTAAAAATGACGAAAAATACAAGAACTAGCGCCTAACTCTTAGATGACTTCTTTCTCCATATAAGGCGCACTTTGGTGAAGAATTGAACATGAATTGGCACCTAAGGTCCTAATGAGTGTTTCTTTCACTTTTATGTGTTCAAAGGATTATAGATGTTCCTAAAGACTTCATCCAAGCCAAAAACTTGTAAATTCAAGTTGATTTCTCTTTGGGCGCCATCTTCTACTGATTTAAACACTCCCTTCATGCCTAAGGCGCTAAAACTAGGTTGAATAGAGGTAAAAATGCACCTAACACAAGATAAGGATTTTGTGAACTTTAATCACTCACAAGAACTTCAAAGAAGGTCATTCTCCTTTAGGCGCAATCTATCATTGATTAAAACATTCCTTTCATGTTTAGGCACAATTTGAGGTTTGAAGCTTAGGTGCACTTTGTTGATGGTTTGAACATGAAAAGGCGCCTAGACTTTAGGATCACTTTCTTGTTGAATTTTCAATGTTTAAGGCCTTCCAACTTCAATTCCAATCAAGGCACCTTAGTTTTAACTTCTCCTTGCTCAAGGCACACATTTGGGTTTCTACCTTTAGGCGCACATTTGGGTCTCTGCGAGTGGGCAAATGCGCCTAACCTGTTAGAGCGAATATTGTGCCTAGAAATGTAAGTCCCCAAGGTAAGGTATATTGAAAAATATATTGAAATTTCTTATACTTTAAATAATTTCAATATACCTTTCAGGATGTTTGAGATAGGTCTCGGATCCACCAGATTTAACATGCAAATTCTAGATTTTTGAGGATCCACCAGATTTCAGACTTAGCCAATTTTTAGGATTTTTAGGATATCAGACTTAGTCAATTTCAAGATCTCAGAACATCAGGATCAGGTCATCAGGGGACTATGGTATTCACCACAAAGTTATAAACTCAACAATACTGACTTCATCATTAAAAAGCTCTAAGACATCATCATTAAGACTCAATGGAAAGCATCAGAACTCAAAAAAAGGGGGGTCCCCATTTGCAATGGGGCGATGTGTGATTTGGTCACAACAATTCCATCCCAGAAGCTCTCTTGACTTATTCATATCCCCTTACATCACAAAATTCACTGAACATGACAAGTTCCATGAAGTTAAAGCATGAAACTAATCCAAAAACCAAAAATGGCAACCAAGACCTCGATGTCCTTCAACTTGACCCAAATTTTCGAATCAAGGCTAGGGCATTTAAAACATTCTTTTAAGTTTTACTTTAAATAGAATTGTTTTAGAATTAAAATTTTAATCACGAATGAGGATTTTCATTTAGTATTATACCCTTATGAGGGTTTAGGTAAAAAACATGAGGCTGCCCCTAACAGTTGTGCTCCATGACAGCAGCTTTTAGTATTTAAGGACTAGTATTTTTCTATTTACATTAACCCTCTTACGTAAAAGTACATATTTCACGACAAATCCCATGGGTTGAGCATAGGCTAGTATTTAAGGACTAGTATTTTTCATTTTACTAGCTCCTAAAACTTGCAATCACCCTCAGCAACTTCAACAACGTGCTCTTGTACAATGCAATCTAGAAATATGAACTCAAGAAGGCTTATACATGAGTGTTTCCAACTCCTCTCTCTCCGACAAGCATCCACTATCTGGTCATGAAGCCTATGACTCCCCAATAACCTCCCAAACACCCATGAATAGAAAATCAACCACCAAAACAGAATTTGAAATGCTTAAACCCTTCATATTCCACTTACTACCCACACAAAGATGAGTTGACCACTTTACTCGGGAAAAAGTTTGACACTTTTCGATGCATTTACAGGGGCAAACAGCTGTTTGCCGCAGCACTTCTTGACTTCGCCTAGGCGAATGCTGGTTCACCTGCTATGGAACTAGCCAACTCACCAAAATTGGCTTTCTAAGTGGATTTGAGGTCTGCAACTTCATTTCTCCTAAAGATGTCTCATTCCATCCCAGAAGCTCTCTTGACTTATTCATATCCCCTTACATCACAAAATTCACTGAACATGACAAGTTCCATGAAGTTAAAGCGTGAAACTAATCCAAAAACCAAAAATGGCAACCAAGACCTTGATGTCCTTCAACTTGACCCAAATTTTCGATTCAAGGCTAGGGCATTTAAAACATTCTTTTAAGTTTTACTTTAAATAGAGTTGTTTTAGAATTAAAATTTTAATCACGAATGAGGATTTTTATTTAGTATTATACCCTTATGAGGGTTTAGGTAAAAAACATGAGGCTGCCCCTAACAGTTGTGCTCCATGACAGCAGCTTTTACTATTTAAGGACTAGTATTTTTCTATTTACATTAACCCTCTTACGTAAAAGTACATATTTCAGGACAAATCCCATGGGTTGAGCATAGGTGATGCAAACTTGGGTCATAGCTTTTACAAGCACACCCACAAACTAATAGACCTCCAATCAAAGGCTGTAATATAGCGATCTTTTTTAAACCACTCTTTTTTTATAATTGGATTTTTTTAACATATTATGTTTTTTTCTAATCTATGTGCAATATATTGGATGTGAAATAACAAAATCAAGATTCTCTATTTTTACAAATATTATATCATTTTTTAGGTTCTTGAGTTTTGGCTGAGTTTTTCCCATTTTAAACCAAGGTAATTGAATTTCATTTACATTTATTTCCATGCCGCACCAATGCAGTGTAAATAGAATGCTGCTATGCTTCATAGTATTGTGGTAGGTGTAAAGGCTTGTCAAGTTTCACTACAGTCTTCAGGATGAGTCTCAATAACTTTCCTATCAAGCATAATTAGGCTCAATGTCTAATACTAGCACAGAATTTCTGTAATGAGCTGCCCTGTTTGTAAATCTTTTTAATATTTTTATTTGTGTTATTTTTTATTAGATTGTGGTCTTTCAGAACTAGACGGAGATACAGAAGGGGTTTTTTGGTTTTGCATGTAATGTTTTTTGACAATACAATGGAAATATGTAACATGCAACAATAACCCAGAAAATCTAAAACCCTAATGCATAAATGAACAAAGACCCAGATGTTAGAATTGCACGATATGAATTATAATCACATACCCAGATGAAAACCTTCAACTTCATTGGACTGCTGTAGCTGTACCAGCATGACAGTGCTATAAAAACTTCATCAAAGGGCATACAGATCAATATTTTCATTCATGCAAATGTGGGAAGGGCTGTGCAACCCTAGGCGACCAGCTTGAGTTTCATATTCACTATAGATAAGTGTAGAACAGCTCCCAAACGACCCTTAGCATCCAAGGATATCGTACGGCCAGCTGAAGGGTATTGTTACAGCAATGAACATCTAATAAACTGATTAAAACCCTTCCATAAACCCTCACAAACTGATCGGTCCTGCTGTAGAAATCCCAACGCCATCATATCAGATCAAAATAACATCAAAATCACCATTAATGATGCTCCAGGTGAGGTACGGCCATGGCTGTGAAGGGGTACGGCCTGTGAATGGTACGGCCTGCCTGAATAACAGTATAAAATGCTCTCAACAGCACTTCAAAATCACAGCAAATCTGTCCTCACAAACTTATTAACAGCTGCTCCAAAAATCAGGTTTATTAACACAGTGAATCTCCATCAAAAATAACACCATTAGAGCACAAGCAAAGCCTCTGTATGAAGCTCCCAGCAGTCCTTCCTGATGCTATCTCTCAAGCACAAAGAAGGCAATCTCACAGAGGGCTACATCTCTGCAAAACTCCAATTCAAACCCTAAGCCAAGCTTCAAGTTTGCTCTGTAGAAATAAAGTCCAAAAGAGAGAATCAATAATAATAATATGAGCTCACAAAAGCTCTTTATATCCCCTTGGCTTCCAACGCCCAAAAAGGAGGGAAATACTTTTATTTGAATTTCTTTTTAATATCTTAAACCCCCTTATCTCCACATGAGCACTCATTTCCCTAGCAAATGACTTTTAAGTCATAAGTCTTTTTTAAAGTTGAGTCACTTAATAAATAAAGACTTAGGCTCACAAGTGTAAATTAAATAATTAATTTAATTTACTTATCAACCATTTCCCTTAGCCATTTCGAAACCAACTGTGAAGTGCTAGGTGCTCCAACTGGCAGACTAAAAATAGAAAGTAGGCCAACGCCCCCTGATCCCTCCTAACTGACTTACTATTAATAATAAGTCTTGGAATAACGACTACAAAGGTTCCCTAACCAGGCTGGTTAGTCTACAGGAACTCAATAATAGACTAACTCTCCATCTATTTGCATGGGCTAAAAAGGGGACATTACAATTTCTCATACTAAAGTCCAAAAAAGTGCAAGATTCACCACTTTAGGTACTGACCCCAGTCATAATAAAACCACAAGATAGCTTTTTATATGACATTTCATCGTTGTTTTTCTTCATTCATGGAAATTCAAAATCATGCATATTCTCTCTTTGAGAATATTAAAAAGAGAACAAACCTGGCTTTGCTCTAAATAGTGGTCCAGAACCTGCCTAAACAACTCAAGCAATTAATTTTCGTGCAAAGATTTACCAACCAGATGCAAAATAACCAAGAGTGCATTCCACATCTATTATTAGGTACAAATTCTTATATTCAGAGAACAAATGAATGCTACAAAGCATAATGACTTTCCTAAGTTCAAGCTACTTGGGAAGAAGTTCGGTACTCCCCACGAAGGGAGATACTTCAGTAAATAGAAATGCAAGATTTCCATTTAAATCGCTATTCTGCATGGTCTAATTGCAATACATCCCAATCTGCTGACTCTAAGAGAAGACAATACAAAAAGAGGTTCCCTTCCCTCTCTAAGAAGAACAATGTTTAGAAAATTCTTTATGCTGCCTCTTTGGTTAATTGCATTACTTGTGCCATTTTTAAAAAATTTATGGAAACAAAAAGTTGTTCCCAACTGAAGGAAAACTAAAAGGAATACTTGCTAAGCTCGTGAATTTAATTGGGCATTGACCTTGTGTTGGGACACTTTAGATCTATGCCTTCCCAGAATTTTAGTCTTCAGCTACCAAAATTATCTACCCAAGATACTGGCTCGGAGACGTACATCATGTGCATTCATATCTATTGTAGCCATTTTGATCTTCTCCCAAAAGCTTTAAAGTAGCCTGCAAAGGTGCTCTTCAAACTATTATTTGGCTTCCCAACTGATTTGATTCTGTTGGCCCTTATCACTAGTAATTGATTTGCATTGCAGCTTCTTAAGCATATATTAAAATTTAAAGTAAATAATATTCATTTGTGAATACTGAGCCTGTCTCCATGGAGTAGGAGCTTCAGGATTTTCCACCAGGAGCTGTTAGATCATTATATGAGATGTAGCAGCTGCAAAAGGGATTCTATGATTCCATATCTTGTACATGAACAGTTGAATGCTAAGAGATATTTGTAAAACATGATAGGGCTACTATAACTGATTTAAAGAAGTAGAGTCATGCTATGGAACATCTAAACTTTAACTGCTAAAGTTAGTCCCCTCCCTCCACAATCAAAACAAAGATCTTAGTATCATCATATCATGTACAGTTTTGGATAACTTTCTATGGGAAAAACTCAATTTTGTTACTGTCTTCTCCTCATTTAACTATGCATGTGTACATAAATCCTTTCAAAACTACTCCAACCCAACAACCTTCTGAATGGGATAAGGCCCTAATATGACCTTCAAGTGACAATCAATGCAAAAATGGAGACTTTTGCGCTTCAATTCAAAAACCCAAACCAAGAGCGTTTAAGCCTAACTAATATGAGAAAAGTCTGTTCAGCTGTGATAACCAACATAAAGCTTATTAAATGAATATGTAACCAAGAAATTGAATTCTGTCCATCAAAAATGGCATTCAAGTTTTTACGTATCACCTTTTTTGTGGCTGCTCAATGGTGTAGGCCTGTTTCCATTGACTTGGGCAAAGTATGTTTCAAATGCAAAAATCAATTTGCATTATGCTGATCGACAATTTTCATTTTGGTTACGTATATATTGTATCAGAATCACTGTCATGCTGGACAGCATTCAATGTAAACAAATGCTAACTTACCACTTTCTTCTCATATTCTATTTGTATTGTATTGCATTCCGCCTGTATGATATTTTCAACAGAAAACCAACCTTAAGGTAGTTGGCACTGGTATTCATAAAGGCATTATGCTGCACGTCAGAGCTTCGACACATGTCAAGAATGTTAAAAACTTAAAACAGACCGCATGTGTAGCAGTGCTGCACTGACATAGCAAATGATGGTTGAACTGACCAGCCACTCACTGTTATCTTACTAAATGAAAAATTATACACATGCAACCCAAAAAGCTAATGGTAAACTTGGGTTCTGAGGCCTAGTTTTCATTCACATATAAACTCAGGGTAAGCTCAATAAATATTCAATCTATAACATCTTTTATTAATAAAGATCATATTTATCTCCGCCATTAATCTAAGAATATCATTTGGCTTACAAGCCACATCCAAGGGTAAGGATACCTATGCTGTTGAAATTGGCTTGGTACTTACCATTAGAGGTATTTATCCTGTCAAAATTCACTTGGAACCGCCCACTTGGAATATCTGTTCTATCAAATAGGACTTGCCACTAGGGGTAACTATTCTGTCAAAGTTCACTTGGTTATTGCACATAGCCTCCTCTTGGGTGCCCTGCATTACCATAGCCAGATGGACATGGTAAACATGCATAGCTACACAGTGGAACCTGCTCTCTCACAATTTTGATAGGTCAGAACCAATTTGACCAAACTCAACTGATTTTTGGCCCATTTCTGAAAGTGGGTACTTACCAGGTATTGTAAAGCGGTAACTTAACTCATGGTATCAGAAATTTTACTTGATGTTACTCTGATAAGGTGCTTCTTAATGTCTCTAATGTCTGCCCCACATTACCGTTGAAAGTAATTGTTGGCTACATGCAATATTTAGAACTTCCAGAAAATTCTTGTCGCCATAATTGTACTAGTGAAGACCAATTCGAAAAAACTACAATGAATGGAACAACTTACATTATTTTGATCCCAGAGGTCTTTGAAGTCTACAGGCTGCCCACTGGCAGTGAAGATGGTGATGGGGCCAAGGCTGTCCGCTTCTTTAGTAGTTGTCGCAGAGGCTCTGGGAACTACAGTGTTCTTTTTCTTGTGCTCATATCCAACGCCCACATGCCAAATTGTATTGGATTTTATATAGGATGAAAGAATTTTTCTGCCAATGAATCCGGAATTAGTGCCAAGAGGCCTAGAAGATGTAAAAGTACCCACATGACCAAGAGGCTTTTGACATGGGGTGGAAGGGGTCAGAATTGTGGTAGATGGCCGAGATAAGAAAACAGTCTTCATTGTTGCCGCTGCTGCTCCTCTTCAAGGCGTTGCTTGTATAACATTGTACGCAGATATGGAAGATGGAGTTTGGATTGCTTACAAAGAGACCTTTACTCGCTCAGACTAAGAAGACTTTGAATATCAATACCCCGTGTGGTGATTAATGAGAAAGGTAGACCGGGAAACAATGGATAATGTATGGGAAATCGAGAAAATGCTGTAGTGGTAGAATTTATTTATTTATTTATTTATTTTTATTTTTATTTTTATTATTTCGGGTGCTCCATGGTGGATATGGTAAGGCCTTGCCGTTTCAAAGGTTTAATAGAAGTTAATACTAGCAATTGTGTCTTAGTGTGTAATGGGTACGCCGAAAATGGATGTGGAAAGGAGTTATGTGTGGATAAAAGCAAACATTATTTTGCATATGGGAAACTTAAATTATACATAGTTTGTGAAATTGAGTCGATAAGAGCAATAAATAAGGGTGGTATATTTGTAAGAGTAGCAAAGAGGAATTTTTATTTGTTTGTAATATTAGTATTCTATAAAAAAGAGTATATAGAATATTTGCATTAATTTTTTGGGTCTATTTTGATTTTGTTGAATCATGGTCATCATTTGAACATTGAAACCATGTAATGATGTGTGTTGTTGTTCTATAGTGGTAAGTAAAATTTGAGTAGATGATTTGGACCAACACATATCAAGCTCCACTTTTTACATTGTAAAAGTACTATAGCTTGATCTTTAATGTAGGGTTTTTCATTGGAATGCTTGATTGTAACCTCAAGTCTATCACAGAATGAAACACTTTTCATGACTATGTTTATGCAGTTAAGCTTAGTTTTGTAATCCCATGATGGGTAATGATTTTGTGTTCTAGGAAATCTCTCTTAAATTGTGATGGGTAAATTTGGAAATAATTATTCATAGGAAGGTTATGCATGTAGCCAGTCTCTACTTGAAATTGAAAGGTCTCTCTCCTACTTTATTTCTTTCTCACTTCATATCTCTCTTCCTCTCTATCTCTTTTCTCTCTATATATCTCTTTTTGTCTCTCTATTTTCAGTCTCTCTATCTCTCTCCCTCCATCTTTATCTCTTTACCTTTCTCTATCCCTCTATCTATATCTCTCTCTATCCTTCTCTATCTTTGTACCTCTCCCTCTTCCTCTATCTCTTTTTGTCTCTTTTTATCTTTCTCTATTTTCACTCTTTCTATATCTATCTCTCCATGTTTATCTCTTTACCTCTCTCTCTATCCCTATATCTATTTCTCTCTCTATCATTCTCTATCCCTCTATCTATTTCTCTCTCTATCCTTCTCTATCTTTGTACCTCTCTATCTATCCTTCTCTATCTTTTTAGCTCTCTCTCTTCCTCTATCTCTTTTTGTCTCTTTTTGTCTTTCTTTATTTTCACTCTTCTATCTCTAGGTCTCTCCCTCTTTATCTCTTTACCTCTCTCTCTATCCATCTATCTATATCTCTCTATCCTTCTCTATCTTTGTACCTATCTCTATCTCTATCTCTCTCCCCATTTATCACTTTACCTATCTCTATCCCTCCATCTATATCTCTCTCTATCCTACTCTATCTTTGTACCTCTCTATCTCTATATCTCTCCCTATATATCTCTTTACCTCTCTCTATCCCTCTATCTAAATATCTCTCTATTATTCTCTATCCTTCTCGTCCTCTCTCTGCCTCTCTGCCTCTCTTCTTTGCTCTATCTATGTCTCTCTTGCTCTGTCTTTTACTCTATCTCTTTCTCCCTCCCTCCCTTCTCTCTCCTTCTCTATCTTTGTACCTCTCTCTACCTTTATATTCTCTATCTCTCTACTACTTTATTTATCTTTCTCACTTCATCTCTCTCCCTCTCCTTTCTTCTCTCTTCCTCTCTCTATCTCTTTCTCTCTCTCTGTCTCTCTTTCTCTCTTTCTCTCTATCTCTCTTTCTCTCTATATATATCTCTTTTTGTCTCTTTTTGTCTTTCTCCATTTTCACTCTCTCTATCTCTATCTCCCCCCCTCTTTATCTCTTTACCTCTCTCTCTATCTCTTTATCTAAATCTCTCTCTATCTTTCTCTATCTTTGTACCTCTCTCTCTCTCTCTCTCTCTGGAGATGTAGGATACTTTCCATTTGTTGGACTTTTGAGATACTGCAAATGTCCATTTTTGAGCCACTTCAATAAGTTACAGAGTTTCCCATTGTATTGGTTATGCCATGTATGAATCAATGAAGCTTGGAGATGGGATGCTGCTGCTATTAGAGATAGCTACACATACATGTCATCTTTGCTAGATGTTTGCTTTGTACCACTACTAATGCACGACTATGCATTAGTCATAATTTTTTTATATAATTTCTATTTTATTTACATTTCACCATTATAACTTTCACTAATCATTCTATTTACTAATGATATGGATTCATATATTCATTCTTTTCTAATGATATGGATTTATATATTAACTATAAAATTTGGAAGTTATATAATTATTGAATTATAATTATTAATTATTGTAAAACACTAATTCTATTAAGAATATATATTACAATGTATTTATCCATATAAAACCTACTCTCATGCCATACTAATTCTATGTCCATTACAACATCTAATTCATGTAAATGTTGTAAAATAGATAGTGTATCCATTGTGGATAATATTATTTAAATGAGTTAGAAGATCGGTGAAGTGGATTAATTAATTATGTCGCCCACAAGATGTCACTATCTTTTTATGTGGATGCAAAACATCCTTCTAAAATGATTTAGAAAAAAATCCAAACTTCCTTTAAGGCAACTACATTGTCATAGATGTATAAAGGTTATAAGTGATTCTCACATTTAAGATATCAATTGGTTCCATTTTTATTAATTCATTAGAATGCCACATAGTCATTATTGAATCATAGCATATTTGGACTACATAGACCTTATCTGTGTAATAAAATGTGTTGTTCTAAAACACATGTAACCTTAATTAAACATAGAAGAATAAGTGAAGGAAATAGAGAAGATAAGATGACACATATACTTGAGAAAACCCTTTGAGTAAGAAACCCACCAGCAAAAGTAAACTTTAATATATTCCTTCAAAATAAGCTTACAATAGATTGAGAAACTCCACCCATGTGTTAACACTTTAGTAGCATGTTGATAGTTAGACCTAAAGTAAAATCCTACAAATCTATACAATACAATCCAAATGCTATCAAGACACTATGCCAAGGGTTATATTTATAAAAAAATTCCTTCACTCTACCTCTCTCTATATCTCTTTGTCTCCTTCTCTCTCTATGTCTCTTCCTATATCTCTATGTTTCTCTATCTTCCTTTTTCTCTTTTTCTCCTCCTCTCCATCCGAGCTCTCTATCTCTATCTATATCTCTCTATTTATCTTCTCTATCTCTCTTCCTCTCTTCCCCTCTCTATTATTCTCTCTTCCTCTATCACTCTATCTCTCTTCTCTAGGTTTATAAAATAAGATCTCTCTCTCTCTCTGTTTATCTTTCTCCTTCTATATATAAAGATATCTCTCTCTCCCCCCTCTCTCATCTCTCTCTTTTTGTTTAACTCCATTTGTCTCCTCTGTAGATCTTTCTCTCATATAACTATAAAATAGATTTTATATAAAAAATAAATATATATAATTCAATCATTACAAGTTACCACTTGGACAATAAGCATGGAGACCTAATTTTTGTAGATGAAATTGTTATATGCCTTATTAATTATAACACTTCATAAGAAATCAAATTTGATTTAATCTTAAATCTTTCTAATGTGGATAATGTCTTAAGGTTTCCTTTATATGTGTAAGGCTTAGAAATTGTGTTGATGAAGGTATTCATAGTAAAATGTACTATGTCCTTCTCTCCCTCTCTCTCTATTTATCTTTGTCTCCCTCTCCACCTCTCTCCCTTTATCATCTCTCTTTCTCTTTCTCTCTCTCCTTCTCACTTCCTCTATCTCTATTTCACTCTTCAACCCCTATCTACCTCCCTTTTATCTCTTATCTCTATCTCTCTTTCTCTATTCCTCTCTCTAGGAATATCCCTCTATATCTCCCTCTCTTCGTCTTTATCTCTATATCACTCTACCTCTCTCTATATCTCTTTGTCTCCTTCTCTCTATGTGTCCCCCTCTCTCCCTCTCTATATTTGTATCACTCTACCATTAGCTAACTCATTATTGAAGGTACATCTTTAACTTCAACTTTGATAAATGGAGTATGTGTGTCAATAGAAAATCCAATTGTCTCTCTTTCTCTTTTTGTCCCTCTTTCTCTCACCATCTCTCTCTATCCCTCTCTATCTCCATACCTCTCTCTCCCTCTCTCTATCTCTATACCTCTCTCTCCCTCTCTATCTCTATGTCAATCTCACTAGATGATCTGGACCAACCCATACCAAGCTCCATTTTTTTCATTATACAAGTATCGTAGCCTGATCTTTAATGTAGGGTTTTCCATTAGAATGCTGGAACATAGCCCTAAGTCTATCACACAATGAAAGTATATCTCTTCCTCTCCCTCTCCCTATCTCTCATCTCTCTATCCCTTCCTATCTCTATTTCTCCCTCTTTCTCTCTCTCTCCCCCTCTCCTTCCTTCCTCTTCCTTAATGTTCAAATCCAAGTTACCTAAATGTGAACCCAAAACCCTAAATATTAACACTAAGGCATTAAACACAAATTAGTAAATCTTATCATTAAGAATTATAAAGGAAAAATAGAAACTGACATGTGGAAGATGGGTAGGCGGATCATTAGAAATATCTCTTTCTCTATTCCTCCCTCTGTCAATATCCCTCCCTCTCTATTTCCCTCTCCTTCCCTCCATGTGTCTCTCACTCTCTCTTCCCCTATCTCTTTGCCTCTTTCCCTCTATATCACATATCTCTCTCTCCTACTCTATATCTATTTCTCTCTCCTACCCTCCCTATGTCTCTCACTCTCTCTTCCTCTATCTATTTCTCTCTTTTTTGTATCTCTCTTTGTCATCTCTCTCCCATTTCTCTCTCCACTTCTCTATTCCTCTCTCTAACTCTTTCTCCCTCCCTCTCTATCTCTCTTTGTCACTATCTCTCTCTAACTTTCTCTCTATTCTATTATCTCTATCTAGCTCTTATTTTTTTTATATCTCCCTCTCTTCCTCTCTCTATCTATCTCTTTATATATCTATCTTCGTCTCTCTATACTTCCCTCTCCCACTCTCTCTATCCTCTTTCTTTATCTCTCTCCCCTTATGTCTTTCTTTTTCTCTCTTTCTTGCTTCTCTCTCTACCTCTCTCCTCCATCTAACTCTCTCTTTCTCTCTATCTCTCTTTATCCCCCTCTCTCTCTTCCTCTCCCTCTCTCTTTCTATCTATCTTTCTCTTTCTCTTTCTCTATTTTCCTTATCTCTCTGCTCCCCTCCCTCTCTCTATATCTCAATCCCTTTCTTTCTCTTTCTGTCTGTCTCACTCTATCTCACATTGTCTCCCTCTCTCTGTCTCTCCCTCTCTATTATAATATATTTAAATTTATGTATCCTAAATTTAATAATATTATTTAAATATAATTATGTATCAAGAAGACAAAGAGTGGAGCATAAGATAATGTAATCTACAAATGATAACCTATGTATCTAGTTCCTCCATTTACAATTAGCTACCCATATATTTTCATTTCTTGTTGGTGGAAAGATATAGTGTTGTTTTCCATGTTAATAAGTAGTTAGGAACTGAGGTGATCTCTCTCTCTCTCTCTCTCTCTCTCTCTCTCTCTCTCTATATATATATATATATATATATATATATATATATATATATATATATATATATATATATATATATATATATATATATATATCTTTTTGTCTTTCTTTATTTTTGCTATCCTTCTAACTTCTCTCTACCCCTCTCTCTATCTATATCTCTCTCCATCTTTATATCTTTACCTCTCTCCATCTTTATATCTTTACCTCTCTCCACCTTTGTCTCTATATCTCCATCTCTCTCGTTCTGTAGATTCCTCTCTCTCCCTCTCTATCTCTCCCTCCCTCTTTATCTCTCTACCTCTTATTTCACTTCGTCTTTCATTGTTCCTCCCTCTCTCTCTTCTTTTGAGGGTCTCTCTCCCTTCTCCTCTCTCTCTAATAAGCATGGAATGATATAAAATCTATAATATTCATTATTATATATATTATATTCTATACAATATTTAATTTTTTAATTTCAATATTTATACATTTAATATTTTTAATATTTATATACATTATATATTGTATATTATAGTTAGCTAAATATTTTATATATAAGATTTATATATATTTGTTATTTAATTTAATATAATATTTAATTTACATATTTCTATAATAAATATTTAATATTTATATACATTTATAATATTATAATAGTTAAGTAAACATTTATAATATTTAATATAATAGTTATTTAATTTTAAAACATATGATTTATTTTGAGAAGATAAACTATTCCTTAATCTCAAAAAAGATATCAAACAAAGTTGACTTAAGTTTTTAAATAAAATGTTTGGTTTTGACTATTCAACATTGCTAAAGTGGTTTATAAGATGTTCCATATTATTGGACCGATGTGTTTACCTTCCTTCCTCATGCAACATATGGGTGAATAGGCTATCCCGCTTCAACCAAAAAAAATTGTAATTATTTTTCTTCATTTTGGTTTGTTTTTGGTGTTTTTGGCATCTCTCAGCATCAGGAAGCACTTGGTGTGAACAAATTTGTGAATTTCAAGTTTTCAACGATTCGTTGTTTTAGAGGCCCCGCAGGCAGTTTCACAGAAACAATTGTTTCTGGAGATCCGTAAGAGCTGGGTGAGAATCCTTTCAGGGGTAGATACTTGAATATGTTTCGCCTCATGTGCAAAAGGAATCGTCACCAAATATTTCACGGTTTGAGATAATTTGATCATGGCTGGCAGTTTATGGGAAATTTAATTTCTCGACTTTTACAAAGTCTGAAGCAAAATCCTTTGGAGGGAAACATTGTATTGACATTCCTCACATCTTGACAAAGTTTCGTGAGAATCCAAGCTCCTAGTAAAAAGTTGTGTAGAAAAATCGATTTCCGGTGGTTGACAGAGCTTGTTGAAGACTAATTGAAATTCTCCATTTAATATTCAAAATTTGTTTGAGAAAAATCAAAAAGGACATTATAAAGCCCTATTGCTGCATATTTGTTGCCCTCGAGGTAATTTGAAAGAGAATTTAATAAGTATATCTTTGACAAGGTAAGGGAAGCACCAATTATAAAAGTTGCCATTACAAAATTTAAACAAATTGAAGTATTTGGAGGCCCAAACAAAGAATGAAAACAACCTTTATTCTAACGCCTCATTTATAAAGCTCCAGTCATGTTTGATACACCATTCTCAGCATATTCTTGATTATTTTATTCTTATTTGTTTTTAGAAAGGTGCAAATGCAAAAAGAGGCCAGCGTGGGAAAAATGTAATGCCTTCTTTGAATGCTGAAGGAATTTAAATAAAAAGACATATTAAGATGGTTTGCAGTGCTAAAAATAATAAGAGGGAAGGCTGCATATTCAATGCCTCTTTTAAGAGGCTTTTAAATAGTAAAAAATTATTATACTGGGACAGATTTGAAATGCCTCCTTTGAGGCTTATAAACCATCTTTTTATATATTTTTTATGGAGTGGGCAGTGTGAAAAAAAAAAAAAATGCCTCTTTTGAAGAAGAGAATAGATTTAACAAAGGAAAGAACTGCCAAAGGAATAAGAAACGCTAATAGGCTGCTAGCAAGGAATGAAATACAATGACAAAGAGACTCATACAGGGGGGAACGTTGCCATAAACTCAGAACAGATATAGTGTGTAAAAGAAAAAGAAATAGCCTAGAATTTTCTAGTTGAAAGGCTGCCAGCAATTGGGAAAATGACAATGACATAAGAGAGTGTGAACAGAAGCACAAAGAAAGAGAACAAAGAATAGTTTTTGCCAGCAAATTGATGGGGAAAGAGGTTGGGTGTAAATATGAATGTAAAGTTATTGTTTGATTCAATAAAACCTAGTGAGACAATTGTATTTGTAATTTGGTGTGTATGATTTGACAAATTAGGTAAATTGTTTGCAGTCTGGTATAATTTGGGCAGAGTATTGCCTATGGAATTGTATTTGTGTTAGTGAGTGAATTGTTTTGCTTATGGAATAGAGGAGTACCCTCTTCATCAAATGGTATCAGTGCTGGTAATCCTGAGTGTGGAAAAGATCCACCAGGACCTACAGGTAGAGTAGAGGAAGTGCGGTGAAGAAGAGCTCAAGAGATTGTTGCAAGTAGAGAGGAGTCCTGAGCAAGTGAGAGCTAGGAAGCTGCAGAGAGTGTGATGTGGATTACGAAAGATTGCAACATCAAGTGAGATGGGAATATTTTTGAGAAAGAAGCCCGTCCTATGGGATGGATGGAGGCAATATGAAGAGAGGAAGATTTTGGCAATGGTGGTTGATATAAATGTGAGAGTGGATAGATTGGAAGCAAAGAAGCAGAAAGAATTGGTCAAGCAAGAAGAGTTGAGTGTAGCATCGGTTGAAGATGAAGAGGTGGGCAGTGAGAAGGAAGAGGATAAAGATACAGTGATAGAATATGAAGAGGTTGTAGCAAAAGATAAGGTAGAGGATGACTTATTGTCGCAAATTTTAGTGCTGGAGAATGAGTGGATGGAAAAGATTGCTGTTGCAGTGAAGGGTAAAGAAGAAAAAGTTGTAGAGCAAGATTTCACATCAGAGGTAAATATTATTACATTTTATGATGATGTTGATTTTTCTTTATTTGATGTGATGAGGGTTAGAGAGTATGAAGAAAAGAACATGGAAATCTTTAATTTCCATGGAGTTGTAGATGCATATTTTGTTGAGGATGTTGTAGTTAGTGATGTGAATGGTGAAAGGTTTTGGTGGAGGTGGTTGGTTAATAGTGGGATGAGAGTAGAAAGCATTTGGTGGAGGAGGATGACACATGGTGGATGTGAATCCACAAGAGGAGAGAGGAATGGTGAATGGAGTTGCGAAAGGAGGATGACGCTTGTGTCAGCGAGATGTTGGAAGAAGAGGAAGAAGAATTGATCTTGTGCACATATCCCATTAATCAAGTTCATTGCAGGTTGGTTGCAACCTAAAAGGGTGATTCTATTACTCAACTCCACTTTTGTGAGCCTATGCTCACAAACTTTCTACCCAGCGTCTCTGATGCAGGAGCATCTAGGTGAATAGGCTATCCCGCATCAACCAAAAAACTTTGCAATTATTTTTTTTCATTTTGGTGTTCTTGGCATCTCTTAGCATCAAGAAGCACTTGGTGTGAATAGATTTACAGTGAATTTCAAGTTTTTACTGGTTCACCGTTTTAGAGGCCCCGCAGGCAGTTTCACGGAAACAATTGTTTCCAGAGATCCATAAGAGCTGGGTGAGAATCCTTTCAGGGGTAGATACTTGAATATGTTTTGCCTAATGTGCAAAAGGAATTGTCACCAAATATTTCACTATTTGAGAGAATTTAAAATTCTCTGATCATGGCTGCCAGTTTACGAGAAATTTAATTTCTTGACTTTTACAAATTTTGAAGCAAAATACTTTGGAGGGAAACATTGTATTGACATTCCTCACATCCTGGAAAAGTTTTATGAGAATCCAAGATCTTGGTAAAAACTTATGTAGAAAAATTGATTTTTGGTGGTTGACGTAGCTTGTTGAAGACTAATTGAAATTCTCCATTTAATATTCAAAATTTGTTTGAGAAAAATCAAAAAGGATATTATAAAGCCTTGTTGCTGCATATTTTTTGCCCTCAAGGTAATTTGAAAGAGAATTTAATAAGTATATCTTTGACAAGGTATGGGAAGCACCAATTATAAAAGTTGCCATTACAGAATTTAAACAAATTAAAGTATTTGGAGGCCCAAACAAAGAATGAAAACAACATTTATTATAACGCCTCATTTATAAAGCTCCAATTAGGTTTGATACACCATTCTCAGCATATTCTTGATTATTTTATTATTATTTGTTGTTAGAAAGGTGCAGATGTAAAAAGAGGCTAGCATGGGAAAAATGTAATGCCTTCTTTGAATGCTGAAGGAATTTAAATAAAAAGACATATTAAGATGGCTGGCAGTGCTAAAAAAAATAAGAGGGAAGGCTGCATATTCAATGCCTCTTTTAAGAGGCTTTTAAATAGTAAAAAAATATTATACTAGGGCAGATTTGAAACGCCTCCTTTAAGGCTTATAAACCATCTTTTTATATACTTTTTATGGAGTGGGCAGTGTGAAAAAAAGAGAAAATGCCTCTTTTGAAGAAGAGAATAGATTTAAAAAAGGAAAGAACTACCAGAGGGATAAGAAACGCTAATAGGCTGCTAGGAAGGAATGAAATACAACGACAAAGAGACTCATACAAGGGGGAACATTGCCATAAACTCAGAACAGATAAAGTGTGTAAAAGAAAAAGGAATAGCCTAGAAGTTTGTAGTTGAAAGGCTGCCAGCAATTGGGAAAATGACAATGACATAAGAGAGTGTGAACAGAAGCACAAAGAAAGAGAACAAAGAATAGTTTTTGCCAGCAAATTGATGGGGAAAGAGGTTGGGTGTAAATATGAATGTAAAGTTGTTGTTTGATTCAATAAAAACTAGTGAGACAATTGTATTTGTAATTTGGTGTGTATGATTTGACAAATTAGGTAAATTGTTTGTAATCTGGCATAATTTGGGCAGAGTATTACCTATGGAATTGTATTTGTGTTAGTGAGTGAATTGTTTTGTTTATGGAAGAGGGGAGTACCCTCTTCATCAAATGGTATTAGAGCTGGTAATCTCGAGTGTGAAAAAGATCCATGAGGACCTATGGGTAGAGTAGAGGAAGCGCAGTGAAGAAGAGCTCAAGAGATTGTTGCAGGTAGAGAGGAGTTCTGAGCAAGTGAGAGCTGAGAAGCCACAAACATCATTTTGTTTATAGATTGCAGAGAGTGATGTGGATTGCAAGAGATTTCAACAAGTGAGATGGGAATATTTTTGAGAAAGAAGCACGTCCTATGAGATGGATGGAGGCAATATGAAGAGGAATATTTTGGCAATGGTGGCTGATATAAATGTGAGAGTGGATAGATTGGAAGCAAGGCAGTGGAAAGAATTGGTCAAGCAAGAAGAGTTGAGTGTAGTAGTAGTTGAAGATGAAGAGGTGGGCAACAAGAAGGAAGAGGATGAGATACAATGATAGAATATGAAGAGGTTGCAGCGAAAGATAAGGTAGAGGATGACTTATTGTAGCAGATTTTGGTGGTGGAGAATGAGTGGATGGAAAAGATTGCCATTGTAGCGAAGGGTAAAGAATAAAAAGTTGCAGAGGAAGATGTCGTAGTAGAGGTAAATATTATTGCATTTTATAATGATGTTGATTTTCCTTTATTTGATATGGTGAGGGTTAGAGAGTATGAAGAAAAGAACATGTTTATCTTTAATTTCCATGGAGTTGTAGATGTAAATTTTGTTAAGGATGTTGTAGGTAGTGTTGTGAATGGTGAAAGGTTTTGGTGGAGGTGGTCGGTTAATAGTGGAATGAATCCCACAAAGAGGAGAGGAGAGTAGAAAGCATTTGACGGAGGAGGATGGCACATGGTGGATGTGAATCCACGAGAGGAGAGAGGGATGGTGAATGGAGTTGCGGAAGGAGGATGACACTTGTGCTAGGGAGATGTTGGAAGAAGAGGAAGAAGAATTGATCTTGTGCACATATCCCAGTGATGGAGTTCGTTGTAGGTTGGTTGCAACCTAAAAGGGTGATTCTATCACTCAACTCCACTTTTGTGAGCCTATGCTCACAAACTTTCTACCCAGCGTGTCTGATGTAGGAGCATCCAGGTGAATAGGCTATCCCCACATCAACCAAAAGAATTTGTAATTGTTTTTCTTCATTTTGGTTTGTTTTTGGTGTTCTTGGCATCTCTCAGTATCAGGAAGCACTTGGTGTGAATAGATTTGTGAATTTCAAGTTTTCATCGGTTCGCCATTTTAGAGGTCCCGTAGGCAGTTTCACAGAAACAATTATTTCCAGAGATCCATAAGAGATGGATGAGAATACTTTCAAGGGTAGATACTTAAATATGTTTTGCCTAATGTGCAAGAGGAATCATCATCAAATATTTCACAGTTTGAGAGAATTTAAAATTCTTTGATCATGGCTGGCAGTTTACAGGAAATTTAATTTCTTAACTTTTACAAATTCTGAAGCAAAATCCTTTGGAGGGAAACATTGTATTGACATTCCTCACATCCTGGCAAAGTTTCGTGAGAATCCAAGCTCTTGGTAAAAAGTTATGTAGAAAAATTGATTTCCGGTGGTTGACGTAGCTTGTTGAAGACTAATTGAAATTCTCCATTTAATATTCAAAATTTGTTTGAGAAAAATAAAAAAGGATATTATAAAGCCTTGTTGTTACATTTTTTTGCCCCAAGGTAATTTGAAATAGAATTTAATATGTATATCTTTGACAAGGTATGGGAAGCACCAATTATAAAAGTTGCCATTACAAAATTTAAACAAATGAAGTATTTGGAGGCCCAAACAAAGAATGAAAACAACCTTTATTCTAATGCCTCATTTATAAAGCTCCAATCAGGTTTGATACACCATTCTTTGTTGAAGTTGATAAACCAACCTCACAGATCCCAATGAACACCTGCAAGCAAATAACATGTCACATAAAGGAGATCAAGAGGCACAATAATGGTGCTCTGCAAACCTAAAGAAAAATATGCAATAACAAGAATGAATAATTACAATAAGATCAATCCTTATGAAGGGATATTGAAACCCTAAATGTGAAAACCCTAGGATTAATAATAAATTATTAAAGTGCCTAAGTTTAGCTTAAGTGAAATAAAGTAAAGGTGACTTAATTAATTAATCAATATGATTAAATTAATTAAGTAATTAACATATTACTCTAACACCCCCCTTAAGATGAACTTAGGGAGAAGCTAAGAAAACTAAGGACAAATGCATGAAAGCAAAGATGGGTCCCGACAACCTGGCCTGATGAGGTACCCATGTACAAAAGAGTCTCTCACAAATAAAGAAAAGGAGAAAACCACATGGGAAAAACTCCTCCCCAAAAGAGAGAACAAACCTCCCTACAAGAGAGAGAAAGAGTGAAGGACTAAGAAGCCTCCACAAAGGATATCCCAAAAGAATATGAACATGAAGAACTCCATTGAAGCATGAAGAAGCTGCAAACACTGTTGAAGACTGATTGCTATAGTGCTAAAAGAAGAACCTCCTCTAAAACAAGATGAAGATCAGGATCAAGAAGACAAGAATATGCATGAGTGCCCCCAATGACACTACTCGAATCAGATGGAAAACAAAGCAAAAACATCTGGAACTCGAAGATACAAATGGCACAAGTACCAAAAGTCTGAAGAACTGATCAAGTGAAAATAGAAGGTCGCCTCCACAAAAGGAATGCAAGTGTCCATATGGTAAATGCTCTATCTCACTGAAATGCATGGGTAACCAGCCATTGATGTACCTCTACATCCGCCTAGTACATATGAACAAATACTAGATACATAAATCACTCCAATGCGAAACCAAGGAAGCATTAGCACCAACAGTAGAAACACCCATAATGTAAACAAGGGAGAGCCATGACAGGTACACTGAAACTGTGCGAAAGCAAAAAGTGCATGTAGAAGAAACAAGAACATCTGAACGTGCAAACATGAAAGTACCAACAAATAAAAGGGTGTGCAAACCAAGGCACACACGCATGACAAAAGTGTGATGGCAAAACAAAAAGCAAACATCAACCCCCCCATGGAACTTTATATCATAGTGCAAGTACAATAAGGCTCAAAATGATGTCCAAGATTTTAAGAATACATGTACAATGCTGAGGCACTTTATTTCAGTGCATTTACATATGAGAAGTGCTTACAATGGAAGCTCACAATGTCTAAAAAAATGACCACATAGAGCAAAAACCATGATATCTCCTCAAATAACATGTCACATAAAGGAGATCAAGAGGCACAATAATGGTGCTTTGCAAACCAGAAGCAAAATATGCAATAACAAGAATGAATAATTACAATAAGATCAATCCTTATGAAAAGGAGATTGAAATCCTAAAGGTGCGAACCCTAGGATTAATAATAAATTATTAAAGTGCCTAAGTTTAGCTTAAGTGAAATAAAGTAAAGGTGACTTAATTAATTAATCAATATGATTAAATTAATTAATTAACCTATTACTCTAACATTCTCAGCATATTCTTGATTATTTTATTATTATTTATTTTTAGAAAGGTGTAGATGTAAAAAGAGGCCGGCATAGGAAAAATGTAATGCCTTCTTTGAATGCTGAAGGAATTTAAATAAAAAGACATATTAAGATGGCTGGCAGTGCTAAAAAAAATAAGAGGGAAGGCTACATATTCAATGCCTCTTTTAAGAGGCTTTTAAATAGTAAAAAATTATTATATTGGAGCAGATTTGAAACACCTCCTTTGAGGCTTATAAACCATCTTTTTATATTCTTTTTATGGAGTGGGCAGTGTGAAAAAAAAAGAGAAAAATGCCTCTTTTGAAGAAGAAAATAGATTTAACAAAGGAAAGAACTGCCAGAGGAATAAGAAATGCCAATAGGCTGCTAGGAAGGAATGAAATGCAATGGCAAAGAGACTCATACAAGGGGGAACACTGCCATAAACTCAGAACAGATAAAGTGTGTAAAAGAAAAAGGAATAGCATGGAAGTTTGTAGTTGAAAGGCTGCCAGCAATTGGGAAAATGACAATGACATAAGAGAGTGTGAACAGAAGCACAAAGAAAGAGAACAGAGAATAGTTTTTGCCAGCAAATTGATGGGGAAAGAGGTTGGGTGTAAATATGAATGTAAAGTTGTTTGATTCAATAAAAAATAGTGAGACAATTATATTTGTAATTTGGTGTGTATGATTTGACAAATTAGGTAAATTGTTTGCAATCTAGTATAATTTGGGCAGAGTATTGCCTATGGAATTGTATTTGTGTTAGTGAGTGAATTGTTTTGTTTATGGAAGAGGGGAGTACCCTCTTCATCACTTCCCTTAGGTATTAAAATTATTTAAAAGCTATTGTTTACTTGCCAATAGCCTGCACTGACCAACTATCCAGGAACTCGTTCCATGGATTGACTCACCTTGTACTCATTACACTAGCGAAATAGGCGAGAGAAAACATGATTTTTTTTAACATGAGAAAAATGACAACTCCTTAAAAATTTTTGTGCTTGAGAAAAATGATGGGACCGACAAGAGAGGAGAAGCAGCGACAGAAAATAAGACGGTTGTGATGCATTTGATCATCTTGTACTCCTCCTCAAGGAGTCTCGGTCGTCAGATCTCACATTGGGTCGGTCCCTCTCACAGAGGGAACACCTTCGGCGTAAAAAAATAACATGCAAGGCTCGTGATGAGCATGGTTAGTCCTTTGTTCAAGAACAGGAGGTTAACAATCTTTCAAATTACTAAATTATATGATTATTGAGATTAAAAAGTGTGTAGGGGAGAGGATCCAGTAGTCGCTCACCCTAACTTCGCACATCTTAAACTTTTAAATAGTACATCAGATTTTGACAAATTTTTTTGGGTTTCTTCGTATGTGACTTAAGAGCTTAAAGCTATTGTTTGGGGTTCTAGGTATCAACAGTGTAGCCTAATCAGCTATATCTTCACCGAGTTGTCCAAAAACACCCAAAAAATAGTTGGACTGAAACATGTGCACCAAGGCACCTATTACCAATCGCCTTACTATTGCCTTATGTGTCACCATATGATTGGTTGTTTCTTTGATGTGACATGTGAAATGTATTATTACACATGTATATGTGCACATGTATTGGTTCCTTATTAATTTTTTTGTAATATTTGTACACATGTATTGGTTCTTTTCATAGATTTAATTGGGGAGAAAGGTGCACCACAGGTGAACGACTATTGGTACATGAGCAGCTACTAGGTCCTCATTCATTTATTAAACATGATTATTGTTTTTGATTTTTTTGTTGCATTTATTTTTTCTAAACTTACATTATGTGTTGTAATTAGCTTATTTCACACTCAAACATCTTTCTTTTTGTTATTTCATGTCGTTTTGCCACCTTAGATGTTATTGTATATGATCGTGCATCTATAACATTTGAAAACTATTTTTTCTTGTTTTAACTCTTACTTTTTTTTAATCTCACTTTACATACAAATCTTCTCACTTCATATGCAAATCTTATCCTACATCCAAACAATCATTAACAACCATATTTTGTTGAATAAAGAAGAGGATTAAAAGAAATTAATGCATACATATAATGGAGATAGAAGGAAGTACATAAGATCACAAAAGCACTTAACAGAAATACATAGGGCAAAATCATAAGCAATGATATAATAGTAAATAGTAGTAGAATAAGTTCATTTCTTACATTGCATAAACTTCATTACTAGTTGCACACACTCATTCTACTTATGATCCATATTTTGCATATCTAATCCAAAAATAGATCATAGAAGTTATGCCAATAGGGTGAAAGTGGTTCCACTCAACTAAGGAGAACCTTAAAATGTATTGGGAACTCAAATTCGTCAAAATGTAGGGTATTGTGGAGTATGAGGGATTGTAAATATGTCAAGAGAGTATCTAGGGCACTAGTATGGGACATTTTAAAGAGTCTTCAAGAACAAGTTGTAGACCTCAAAATGATGTAGAAAACTTATTTTGGCAAATTTTTTGCTTGTCATAGGTGCAAAAGTGTCATCAACCATAGTGAAAATACAAATTCCCTAGCAAAAATGCAAATGTTGTGGAAAATGCGTAAACAATGATTTGTGAAAACTAACAAAAAAGTTATAATGCAAACAATGTGTGGAATTCAAATGGTTTTGTAGTTTGATCTTGCTTTTTAGAAATTTAGTCTTCCTTTTTTGAGGCTAAGGAGGCTATAGGAAAGGCAAGTGAAGTCATTTAACAAGTTTAAAGTGTTAAGTAGAAAAACCTCCATGTTCTTGTGATTTTGGTGGAAGAAAGTGACAATGCAAGTTTTTGAAGATGCAGAGAAGGTTTCAAGTGTTAGAAGTTGGTGTTTCACCACCATAGAGTTCTATCTAAGCCATAAAGGTATAATAACACCATAATAACTTGGTTGAGATACTTGCATGAGGAGAATAACTCACTCTTGGTGGAGTTTTATCCATGATTTTAGGGTTTCTCCAGGATAATCCTTGTGTTGTAGTCTTGTATGTGTAATCTTTTGCATGCTTCATTTCTTCTTTAAACTTCTTTCATGCTTAGCACTTGAATGAACATAGTTAAATATGATAAACATCCATAGGATTTAAATTATAGTGTGTTTGGTGGAGTGTTAATGAGTTGACATTGAGAATTTCTAGTTGATGAGTAGTGTACGAGGGATACCCTCCTTGTTTATGAATCAAGTTGGTATCAGATCAAGTTCTTTCCTTTGGGGAAAGTGTGAGTATGGTAATAGGTTATTCCCTCTACAAGATTGAGCAGAAATGATTTATTTCCTTATGAGCTTGAGATTCAATCTAGAGAGTGGTTGAGGAGAGCAAGAATGGCAAGGGAAGATGATGGAGAAGCATAGTTCTAGAAGTTGGAAGAATATGTTGCAAGTATTTTTAGCATAGAAGAGATGGATAGTCTAGAAAGCATGATAATGGTCTTGATATCTAAGTTGGGAATTCCAAAAGAAGATGAAGAAAAATAACTAGTGAAGCCAAAAGAAGAGAAATAAAAGACATCACGTGGAAGATTCTTCAAGGCTAAAATAGAGAGATTAGTGTTGAGAATGTCAATCAATGTGTGTCTTAGATTGATGTATACTTTAATTTGTGTAAACTAAATTTATTCATCGACAAAATTCTTTTTCTACATTAAATCTTTTAGGACAACCCTTACATGGTATGAGAGATATGTGATGAAAGTAGATTGTCATTGATGTCAAAAAGGTGTTGGTATTGATAGGAGTTGTTCATATACTTTAGGTTGATATGTTGCTTCATGGCTAAGTCAGGAAATGCTAACTTGTTTAAATGGGAATGAATATCTCATGCCATGTTTAAATGATGGTGAGCAAAGACATGTTTTAAATATTCATTCAAAGGACTTTGTTTTATGAAGAACCTTATTTAATGGGAGCTCCATTTATTAAAAAAAATTGAAATATATTTGAAGACCAATATTTAATGGGAGCAAATTGGAAGGAGAGCTCAAATTGCTTTATTTAAATAAAGTGGACTTTATATGCTTAAAAAGTGGGGAGCAAAAGCATTGAATATTTAAATACATAAAAAAAAAAAAAGATTTTGGAGGAAACATGAACAAGCCATTTCATGGCTTTATTTAAATATATAAAGTTTGTTTTTTATCCTATTTTGTTGACCCTCTTTAAATGTCATATTTTATGACATAAATAAAAATGTGAAGTTACAAAGCTATTTTTAAGGAGTTTTTAAGGAGATTTTTGTGGGAGATTTTATGAAGATTTTTCTTCTTTCTATTTTTTAAACTCTCCTTCATGGCAAGAAGAATATTAAGGAGTAGTTTTTTTTTTTTAAAAAGAAGATGAAGGGTTTGAAGAAGATGATTTTTTTTAATAAAAAATATGAAAGAGATTTTGTTTGAGAAGATGAAAGGATCTTCAATTTTTTATGAAGATAAAATTTTGTATCACAGAAAAGAAGAATATTTTGATGACATTGGAGAATAGGGATTTTTATGTATTCTGTAGGGAATATGAATGGATTTGAAGATTGAAAATATGGAAGATTTTTTTTTACGAAGACTTTATTTTTCATTTGATATTTTTGCAAGGGCAGATTGATTATGATTGAAGACTCCTGAAATATGAAAGTTATTTTTGTGAAGATTTGTTTGAGAGAAATGATTTTATTTTTGCAAATGCTTCATGAATGGAAATGGTCATACAAGTGAAATTGATTTTTGTAGAGATGTTAATCAAATTAAAAAAATTAAATATGAGAGGGATTTGAAAAGTCAAGTTATTTTGTATTGCAGGAGAAGAGTTGAATGTGAAAGGTCACATGATTTTTAATGACATGATAGGTACTTGGATAGGGTGTGTTGTTGTGCAGATCAACATGCAATGGTGAAGATAATTTTATGATTCTCTTAAAAGAAAAAAAAATACAGATGAATGTGTGAAAAATGTGTAGTGAAAAAGACACATTTTTGTGAAATATTCTTGATGGAAGATCAGGGGATTTCAAGGATGAATTGTTCAGAGAATTGAAAGAAATGATGAGATATGCATCTATTAGAAAATGCAAAAGAGATGAATGAGGGTATGCAATGGTGCAGATCAGATTGAGTTGCAATCATTTCTTGCACACAAGATTTTATATGTTTATCATGGTGATAGTATTTTGCTAGTGAGGCTTGTGGTCAGTGAGACCTTCCTGTGCCAGTGAGGCTTGTGGTCAATGAGACCTCTGTATGTGCCAGTGAGGCATCTTGTAAAGCTAGTGAAGCTTCTTTGGTCAGTGAGACCTTCATGTAACCAATGAGGTTCTGAATAAGCCAGTGAGGCAACTTTGAGTGGTTTTTCTACCCCTGGAGGGTTTTCCACTCATGCAATTCTTGTGTCTTGATTCATATTGATCTTCTCTCTGTGTGTGTATGATTTACTCATGAGTTTTTGTTTTTCATTCTCAGTCATGTGCATATGTGTTTGACAAATCAATGATAGATTTCTCCCCTTGTGTTTTGAAAGTTAAAGTTTGCAAAAGATTTGAAAATTTACACAACACTGATTCACCCCCCCTCTCAGTGTTGTCCTTGACTCTTACAATTGGTATCAGAGCCAGGTTCCCTTTTTGAAGTCTAATAGGCTCGGGTAGGTCCTGGTAGTGGAGTAAAATGGGTAAGACGAATAGAATTAAGGTCTCAAATAGAGAAAAGAGAGATGTTGATCAAAAGATGGTAAAACAAGCCTCTGTTAAGCCTAGCAATGATATGTTGCATATGTTACCCCTGAAAAAGAATGATTCTGCAATGGATAATTTTGATAAAAAGGAAGACTTCAATATGAATATAAGAAGACAAGAACTTGATGAAACTAAAGATAGCCTTGCTACTGAGATTGATGGTAAAGAAGAAGAATTCTTTATGGATGAAGATGATTGTGAAGTTGATTTAGAAGGTGAATTATTGTGTGCCCTGGATACAATCAAGCAACTCAGAAAAGAGAATAGAAACTAGAAGATTAGCTTCAACATGAAAAAGTCTCTAAGGACAAAGTTGTTTCAGACCTTGAAGAGGCTAGAAATCTAATTATGGATTTAAGAAGTCAAGCAAATGCTTCAGACAAATTGATTATTACTATGAAGACAGAAGTAGAAGAAGCAAAAAGGGTTGTTGATTTTAACAAATCTGTTTTTGAAGCTAAAACTAGTGAGTGTCAAAAACTAGAATCAGAAATAGTCTCTTTAAGAAAGGAGTTAGAAAAGGCTTCCTCTAAGTTGCACAAGAATTTGTTGTTTGAAAAGAGTACTGAAGAAGGAGAGTGTTCCAAACTCAGAAATGCTCCTGCTGTTCCTAAGGAAGACAAGAAGAAAGCAAAAGATAAAGTTTCTGATGTTGGAAGAGAAAGAACAAACAGACCTCCACCTGTTAGGCAATACCATTCAATAAGGTATAATTATTCTCAGTTTCATGGTTATTGCTATTCTTGTCATATCTATGGTCATAGAGCTAGAGATTGTCAGACTTATACTAGAAATGATGTTGAGTGGCATAAGAACAAAAGTCTTTCTAGAATGACAAATAAGAGTTCTAATGTAATATGTTACAATTGTAACCAAGTTGGTCACATAGAAAGAGACTGTTGGATGCATAGAAGATATGATTATGGAAGTACTTTTGGCATGTCAAAGAAATATGATTCCTTTACTCCTCTAATTGGTTATAATGTCACATGCTTTAAGTGTCATAATCTTGGGCATAAGGCATAGTTTTGCAGGAATAGATTGAAGACATCTAGAGCAGACACCTTGAATAAAGAAAAGAAAAGGTTTATACAGGTTTGGAAAAGAAAACAAAGTCAGGACAAGAAGAATCCTAAACTTGTGCATCTTGCAAAAGTCACTTCATTAGTTGCATAACAGATAGTATGAAGTAAGGGGGAGTTGTTCATGTCCTATCAATTGTCCCCAAGAAGTTTCAGGAAAAAGATCATTTGAATGATGATCTTGTTATGTTTATCATTCTTGTCAATCTTGTGAAATAGTTGATGATGATGTTGCTAACTAAGTTGATTTTTAGTGTGTATGAGTGATACAGGTGATCTTTGGTTCAGTATGCAAACAAGATGTTGAAAGGTGTTAGACAAATGATCCTGATCATGTTGATGATTACAAAGGTTGAATTGTTATGGTATTGCAATCCAAAGTGTTTTGGAAAGTGTTGTTGCAAGAAAATCTTGATTTACTGATTTGAATGATAAAGTCAAGAAACATCAGTTCTTGTATAGTACAGTATGTTTCAGATGTAGTTTTGTATCAGAATTGACATTATGTTGTGAAAAGTGTCTTGTGCAATACAAGAGGATGGTATTCATCAAATAGTCTTCATTTATTTAGATGGTCTTCATTCTTTTCATGTCAAAAAGGGTGTGCAAGAATTAGATTGGCTGCAGGATAATAGTTCATGTTGGAAGCCATTGGCAAGGACATCTCTTGTATCATGGATTGTGATTCATACTGATTGGTGAAAAGTGTAGTCTTTGCATGAAATTCAAGCTCATATCAAAGAAGTCAATTTGATATTCATATCTACTACATTGTTGAGTTATGTTTTGCATAAGTTTTGAATCTTTCAGGTGATTTGGAGATAATGTTTCATTTGTGTCATTGATGATCTTCCTCACTAATATGTTTCAGACAGAGTTCTTCAAGCAATGACATTGTTGGTGATATCTTGTATTTCATCAGAAGAAGTTAAAGGTATGTCTTGAATCAACAATAGGAGATGATAATGTTCAACAAGGTTTGTCTTTTATTGGTTTCAGGATTGTTATCATCATAAATCATTCTTGTTCAAAGGTTAACAGGAGTTTATGTCTTCAAGGTGCTCATAATGCAATGTGATTATAATTGTTGTGATCGTGCTATAACATTTTTCAGTGAAGTTGTTCTCAGGGGGAGTTGATTCAGGCTTTGTCATCAGATGTCAAAAGGGGGGAGAAAGAAAAATGTATCAGGTAGTTTTGTCATCAATGACAAAGGGGGAGATTGATGAAAGTAGATTGTCATTGATGTCAAAAAGGTGTTGGTATTGATAGGAGTTGTTCATATACTTCAGGTTGATATGTTGCTTCATGCCTAAGTCAGGAAATGCTAACTTGTTTAAATGGGCACGAATATCTCATGCCATGTTTAAATGATGGTGAGCAAAGACATGTTTTAAATATTCATTCAAAGGACTTTGTTTTATGAAGAACCTTATTTAATGGGAGCTGCATTTATTAAAAAGCATCAAAATATATTTGAAGACCAATATTTAATGGGAGCAAATTGGAAGGAGAGCTCAAATTGCTTTATTTAAATAAAGTGAACTTTATATGCTTAAAAAGTGGGGAGCAAAAGCATTGAATATTTAAATACATAAAAAAAAACAAAGATTTTGGAGGAAACGTGAACAAGCCATTTCATGGATTTATTTAAATATATAAAGTTTGCTTTTTATCCTATTTTGTTGACCCTCTTTAAATGTCATATTTTATGACATAAATAAAAATGTGAAGTTGCAAAGCTATTTTTAAGGAGATTTTTTTGGGAAATTTTGTGGGAGATTTTATGAAGATTTTTCTTCTTTCTATTTTTTAAACTCTCCTTCATGGCAAGAAGAATATTAAGGAGTAGTTTTTTTTTTTTTTAAAAGAAGGAAAGTTACTTTGAGAGATATTTCTTATTTTCATGAGAAGGTTAAAAGTTTTTTTTGTGTGGAGAATATTTTTATTTTGCAGATGGATTTTTGGAAGAAGAAAATGAAGAGAAGCATGAAATTTTTTTCTTGAAGATGATTTTATTTTGCAGATTGAAGATTTTTATGAATATACAGAGAAGATGAAGGGTTTGAAGAAGATGATTTTTTTAATAAAAAATATGAAAGAGATTTTGTTTGAGAAGATGAAAGGATCTTCAATTTTTTATGAAGATGAAATTTTGTATCATAGAAAAGAAGAATATTTTGATGACATTGGAGAATAGGGATTTTTATGTATTCTGCAGGGAATATGAATGGATTTGAAGATTGAAAATATGGAAGATATTTTTTTTACGAAGACTTTATTTTTCATTTGATATTTTTGCAAGTGCAGATTGATTATGATTGAAGACTCCTGAAATATGAAAGTTATTTTTGTGAAGATTTGTTTGAGAGAAATGATTTTATTTTTGCAAATCCTTCGTGAATGGAAATGGTCATACAAGTGAAATTGATTTTTGTAGAGATGTTAATCAAATTAAAAAAATTAAATATGAGAGGGATTTGAAAAGTCAAGTTATTTTGTATTGCAGGAGAAGAGTTGAATGTGAAAGGTCGCATGATTTTTAATGACATGACAGGTACTTGGATAGGGTGTGTTGTTGTGCAGATCAACATGCAATGGTGAAGATAATTTTATGATTCTCTTAAAAGAAAAAAATACAGATGAATGTGTGAAAAATGTGCAGTGAAAAAGACACATTTTTGTGAAATATTCTTGATGGAAGATCAGGTGATTTCAAGGATGAATTGTTAAGAGGATTGAAAGAAATGATGAGATATGCATCTATTAAAAAATGTAAAAGAGATGAATGAGGGTACGCAATGGTGCAGATCAGATTGAGTTGCAATCATTTCTTGCACACAAGATTTTATATGTTTATCATGGTGATTGTATTTTGCCAATAGGGCTTGTGGTCAGTGAGACCTTCCTATGCCAGTGAGGCTTGTGGTCAGTGAGACCTCTGTATGTGCCAGTGAGGCATCTTGTAAAGCTAGTGAAGCTTCTTTGGTTAGTGAGACCTTCATGTAACCAGTGAGGTTCTAAATAAGCCAGTGAGGCAAATTTGAGTGGTTTTCTACCCCTGGAGGGTTTTCCACTCGTGCAAGTCTTGTGTCTTGATTCATATTGATCTTCTCTCTGTGTGTGTATAATTTACTCATGAGTTTTTATTTTTCATTCTCAGTCATGTGCAAATGTGTTTGACAAATCAATGATAGATTTCTCCCCTTGTGTTTTGAAAGTTAAAGTTTGCAAAAGATTTGAAAATTTACACAACACTAATTCACCCCCCCCTCTCAGTGTTGTCCTTGACTCCTACAATATGCTCACTCTTTGGAGATTTGAAAAGTACCACCCATCACCCATCATGAAGTGTCCAATGATTTTAAGTCATTTCTACATAGAAATCTAACCTATGTGCCATGAAGAAGAAAGGGTAATACAACGACATCACTTGAAGCAAGAATAAGGGTAAAGTGTGCAAGCTTATACAAGTGAGGTTTAGGAAGAGATCAATTCAACATGGTAAGGATATCATGGACCATAAAGTGCTAATAAAATACATTAGAGAGTTATTTGATCACTTGAAAAGATTAGTCCTAGTAGACAAACCTTGAGATGTAGATGAGATATTCCCAAGTGCACCACCTTGAGCTAAACATGAAGAGTTATTTTCCTACAAGCACAAGTAGTAGGGTGAAGAGCAATAATGTGGTGGCAAGAAGAATGAGGATGATAATGGGGGGAAAGTAAGAGAAATACTACCTCAATAGTCAATTCAAAGGGAAAAGGTGAAGGAATAAGTCATTATATTCACTATAGAAAGGATGGGCATACCAAAGAAGGGTGTTGGAAGCTACATCCATAGTTGGTACCTGTAGATTAGATAAGCAAATAAGGTTGAAAACAATTAGCTAAATGCAAATAACACAAAGTTATACCTCACATGCAAATCAAATCTCATCAAGGGAGGAAGAAGCCTTATGCACCCAAAATAAGCTCCTAAGACATGATTATCCCTAGATAATATATTCAAATGTGAAATGCTACTCAAATTTGCAACTCACTATTCTAGCTCAAGAGTGATTTTGGCATAATAACTTTGCATAAACTTGGATCATGAAAATGGATTGTGAGAGGTTCTATTTATAGACTTTTGGAATGGATTTTGATCCAATAGTGGAGATTGATTTGGAAGATCAATGGTGGAGGATAAAAGTGATGTGGAGGGCCTAGATTTAATCTTGAATGAATGGAGGGCTATGAATAAAAGTGAATCTTTTATTCATTTTGGGAAAATGAGTTATTAAATGAGCATGGGGGTGAAAGATTATGTTGGAATTAAAGATTCATATGGGGGAATGTAAATGAATTAAAAATTTATTTGGGGAAGAGAGGAAATAAATGAGTATGGGGGTGTAAGGAAAATTAAATGTGATGTGGGATGTTTTTAAATAAAAAATTGACTTCTGTGGATTTAATTCAATTTTTTATTTGGAGGATGTGGGGAAGAGTGTTAAACAAGGTTTGACCACCCAAATGAAGGGGTTAGGATTAATTAAACATAGGTTTTATTTAATTAATCCTAGGGCTAGGATGAGGTAGGCTAGGGTAGGCAATTAAATAATAGCTATTTAATTGTTTAGGGTAGGGATAGGTCAATTATCAGATGAATTAATTAGTTAACATGGTTTTAACTAATTAATTAGATTTAGTGAAAAAGGGGAAATTGATTTAATAAATATTACATATTTATTAAATCAATTGGTTAAGGTTTGGACTATTGAATTAATGAAATTAATTTAATTTTGGGGATGAAATGGTGTGAATTTGGAAAACGAAAGGGGTAATTAATTAAATAAAAATTTAATTAATTGATTAGAAGGGGATTTGATGTGTTTAGGGTTGCCGGGAGTCAGTTTGATGGTAGAAGACATTTTTAGGTGTCTACATTTGCCCCTCTTTGACGTGGCGTTAGGACTTAGGAGGGAAGTGGCATCAGGTCGAAGAAAGATATGCCCCAGCTGCTGGGAAGGAATAAGATGGATAAGGGATGCCCCCTTGAGAGGTCGACGGGAAAATAAGAATTTTTAAGGCAATTTCTCGAAAAGGATGAGACGGTAGTGAAAATCAGATAGGGGATGACAAAAGAGGATGACGGGAAGAAAAACAGAGGAAAAAGGCTGAGATATGCACCCTGGAGGGAAGAAGAGGGGGTGGAAGAATGACATGGCCCACTATATTAGGCAAAGTGGGCCCTTAGAATGCCACATTGGCACACTTTTGACTTTGGAGAAGAAAGAGCGAAGGAGAGATGGTTGATCGCAACCCTTAGTTTTCGTGACTTCAACACATTTCAGAGCGGTTCTGAGAGTTTGGGCGGGCACCGGAGGCTAGACCTCAAGTAGGGTCTAACCCTGACTTTGTAATTTTCTCGTTTTATGTGCATTTTTGGGGTTTGGGATTTGGGATTGGAGCGTGTAGCGCCAACGGCAAGGCGGATTAGCGCCATCCTCTGGATTGGCACTATCCACCAGGGTAAGGTTAGGGCAGTTTGTCGCCATTAGGCGGGTCTTTTAGCGCTATCGTCCGGATTAGCACAATGTCAGAAAGACTAAGTTTTTTGGCATTTTAGCGCCATATGGGCTGTGTAGTAGCGCTATCTTCTAAACTAGCGCTATAGGTTAGATTAGCACAATCTTGTGTTTTAGCGCAATGGAATGGATTCGCGCAATATAGAAATATCATGCTTTTGGTTGAATTGGCGCTATTCTATAGATTAGCGCCAAAAGGGGATGTGACGCCATTTGTTAAAATGGCGCTATCGATGCTGCGCAGTAGTTTGGATTAGCGCAAATAGGTTTGCGCAGTGGCACTATTTTCTATAATGGCGCCATTTAGAGGAATTGTTAGCGCTATTTATGAAATGGCGCGAAATATTGTTTGTTTTAGCACCAAATGATTTGGGCTTTCAACATTAGAAGAAAAAAGGGGGTGATTTGGAAGAAGATAGGTTGACCTCTAACCAGGATGTTACGTATGCAGGATACACAGCGATTTATATTGTAGTCACGAGAGCGACGAGTTCCATCCGTGATGGCACTGTTCGATGGTTTTGATACTGCTACGTGGGCTCGACTAGCTAGATTGGGGCTTCTGACAATGGCATCGATGCTAGTTCTGCGAGCTCATAGAGCTCTGATGACGGCGGTTGTGGAGCGGTATCGCTTTGAGACCTACAGCTTTCTATTGCCGACTGGTGAGATTACCATTACACTTGAGGATGTTTATTGCATCCTCAAGCTACCTATTCGAGGCCGGCGTGTTAGATATGACACGAGGATGGGGTGGAGTGCCCTGATCAAAGTGTTTGGAGTGGACCACATTGTTCTCTCAGCAGATGGGAGAGAGATGGACTATGAGGGGACACTTGTTGCTGGTGTAGATCCCTTTGCCTTATTTCTGTGTGCATTGATTGGAGGAGTTGTGGTGCCGGACAGGCGAGGCAGATGTTTTCCAGTTGGTTGGGGAGGGATGATAGAGGGGATGGTGAGGCATGAGACCATCTATGCTCGGGGACCAGCGATGCTGGGGCAGTTATACCATGAGATGCATACAGTTGTCTATCTGCATGATAGAGCATTGTCAGCTGGAGTTAATCTGCTTCATGTATGGATCTGGGAGCACATCCCAGTCACTAGGCCGATATGTGGATATTATCGGCGGCCGTTTGAGGCATTTGTATTTTTATATCGGGATGCAGAGTACACGTACACTAGACAGGTGTGGTACTGGAGGAGGATGCTAGACGATGTGATTAGTGTGACCTGGTGATCGTATATCGGTGTAGAGCCATGGCCAGATGATGATATTCATCTCCCTTTTGTGTTTCAGTAGTGGTACCTTATGGGTCGAGGTGACCATACTATAGATATGCATCTACCCGCATGGGTCATGCGATAGTTTGGTTTGGTTCAGGACACTCTGCAGTAGATGGCGATATTCACGCGGACACCTCGAGATGCGGCCTATTGGCCTGCAACCATACAGCCACAGGTCGCGCTAGCTAATTTTGGAGCCTTACGGCCATTGCGGTGGGATTGGGGGAGCACTGTGAGAGATGCAGGGACCACTCCTGCATATGATATTTGGTGGCATATGCATCGGCCCACTCGGTTGACGGATCCAGCGGAGGAGGTTGCAGGTTCATGGGGGATGATTCAAATGGAGATGACTCGGATGGAGATGACCACCTGGAGGAGGGGGAGGAGATCATTGAGGATGTCCTCATGGAGATTGGAGATGATGGAGAGGAGAGGTTGGTTGGTAGGGATGGCCAGCCAATAGATGTGCTGGCGGCGGTGGCAGCAGGACAGGGGTAGGTGGGGCAGCAAGTACCTGTGCAGTAGGTTCCTGTTGAGCAGGTGCAAGTTGGGTTAGGGCAACAACCTAGAGGACCTCGGCGGTGTGGGGGACAACCGAGGGTAGATAGGGGTGATCTACCCCCAACACAGGTAGCGCAGTAGCAGGCGGTTGGGGGAGGGCAGCTGGTAGCAGGGCAGCAGGCAGGCCCCTCAGGGACAGCGGGAGAGGCAGAGGGTGAGAGGTTGACACCTCGTCGGAGGCGGCGAGATGAGGAGGAGGACATGGAGACCCTATGTGCACAGGTGGCCAGCCTGGAGGAGGTAGAAGAGAGTCGTGATGCAGAGTTGGTTCAGTTACGGGGGGCGTTGGCCTTATTGGATGGGGCATATGGATAGGTGGTTGCATTGCAGGCATAGCTTGCACAGGCTCAAGGTGACATAGTCACGTTGACAGGTGAGCGAGACGCAACACTCATCAGGGCATAGCAGGTAGAGACTACATTGGGTAGTCTACAGGCTTCAGGTGGTGGACTTGCCCCAGTGTTGATAGGGATGCAGGCTCAGTAGTCTCAGGCGCAGACATAGTCATATCATCTGCAGGCACAGTTGAGTCAGGCACAAGGGTAGCTGATGTAGGTACAAGGGGATTTGACAGAGGCTAGAGCACAGGTGGAGTACTATCGGCACCTGTACTACGCAGCCGTGCCAGCAGCGCAGCGTGCCCCGAGCTATAGTTAGGTCAGCAGATCGGGGGCATCGAGATCACATAGATCGAGATATATTCAGTCAGTTCAGCAGACAATGCCTCCTCCCTCATACGTGCCCCAGCAGGTTCCTCAAGTGCAGGTACAGCCACAGCCGTAGCCACCGATAGGATCATAGGCTCAACCAGGGTCAGAGTCTCCCACTCCATCAGAGAGGGGATCCTCTATGTGATAGCCATATCATGATAGCCCTTGGAGGCATTTTGTATCAGGACACTTTATTTTTTGATGTATATATGAGCGATGTACATTTTTTGCGGTGATTTTATATGATACAATGCTTTTTGATGGTTTATGATGCTCTTATTATGATGATGCCTATGTGATGGATGCAGTATTTCGTTATGGATTTATATGCTATGGATGTGTTATGTTTATGCAATTATGTTTTTGATTTTATGGATGCATTGATGATGGATTTATTGTGATACATGCATGGTGTTGTGATTTTATGGACTATATGATGACTAATGCAAATGAATGTTTAGACTATTATTATGGGTGCAATAATGTGATGTAATAGAAATGTATGTTTATGTGTGAAAATATGGATATGCAGCTAGATGTTTATTAAATGCAGTTATATGATGATGTAATGTGACTAAGTGTCAATGAGATGATATATGTGTAGTGTAAATGGACCTAAATGATATGCAACTTAAGTGATTAAAACGAACCTAAATGATATTCAATAAATGATTAAATGAACCTAAGTGATATGCGACTAAAGATGAATAAAATGAATCTAAGTGATATGCGACTAAAGATGAATAAAATGAATCTAAATGATATGTAACTAAATGATTAAAAATGAGATGTAATGAATCTAAATGATTAAAATGAATCCTAACTGATATGCAATTTAAATGATCTTAAATGAGATGCACTTTAAGATGGATTAAAATGAATCTAAATGATATGCAATTTAAATGATCTTAAATGAGATGCACTTTAAGATGGATTAAAATGAATCTAAATGATATGCAACTAAATGGTTAAAATGAACCTAAATGATATTCAACTAAATGATTAAATGAACCTAAATGATATGCAATTTAAGATGGATTAAAAATGAATCTAAATGATATGCAAGATGCCGGGTAGGTAATGGGTGAGATGCAATTTAGGTGATAGGTAAGATGATGCAATCATGATACACATGACATTCTTTGTTTGACCCTGAGTGGTGAGGCTGTGGGAGAGGGCATTAGGTGGGGAGAGGATAGGGTTGTATGGATGGGTATGGGTAGGATTGGGAGTGTCTAGAGGATGGGGGTGGGGAGACGAGAGGGTTGTTAGGTCATAAGACACCACGTCATTGAGGGGAGATATACTTTGGTTCAGGATATGTTGAGTGGAAATTCGGTGGGGGAATGGGATTAGTGAGGGGATTTGATTGGTGGGGGGGTGGGGGGAAAGTGATTATCAAATCTAGGCCGAGATGGGATAGTTGAATGAATGATTAGGATGATGATTTTGAGCTAGTAACAGTAGTTGCAAAAGATTAATTGAGAACATTTCTTAGTTTATTGTAGCAATGTAGGATACAGTTCACAAAGGTATGAAAAGACCTAGGTGATGATGTATATCTGATGATTGCATGGACTAGACCTACAAACAATAGGTTGATTTCATGCATGCCCAAGGTAGTATAATCTTGCCTAGCCTAGGAAGGGGACTCATAGTGATGAGTGTGAATAATGCATATAAGGTTGTGATGCCTATATATGCAAATGGGACACATCATGCTAGAACCGACTCAGGTTGCAAGATATGAATATTATTCCTGGAGTAATGAAACCAAACCCACAAGCACCGCATATAGAAACAATGACCATGTCTACTCTCGGTGTTGTCCGCCACTTGCCATGATATAATAAGATCAAGGTAGCTTTGGAGATGTCCTAGAGTGAGACAAAAAGATAAAAATCAATAAGCAACAAGACCAACAAAAAGATACAAATAGCCTGTGTACTCTTGCCAAGAGACGTGATGATAGAATTACATATTTTGTCCATTGTAGGAAAGATATATCCTAGGACGCAGATCAGTTGGTTTTGATTGGAGAATTTTTGGAAGATGGGCAAAGGAACAGTCCAGCCATGTGTAGGATTATGGTTGGTTTGTTGATTGATGATTTTTGCATTAGGGGACCTGTTTAGAGTGTATACGTAGCCTGTGTATCATTTATTAGATCCGGAAAGCTCAGTGAATGGGGACCATCCAACGGGTTGGATGGGTGCATCTTAGATACTTGAGTACTGGAAACGTCATTCGTATTCCAGACTACCTACATACCCTATGTCCACAGGATCAAGGTACTTTTAAGATGCAGGCGAAATGAATATGTAGTTCTGGCAAGACTTGATGATGTGGGAATGGTTTGGGATGAGTGTGATGTGATGAAGATTGATGTATGGGGTGACTTGTGTTGAATTGTTTTGTGTTTTTTGGATTTTCTAATTTTTTGTGATGTTTTTGGATTTTTTGATTTTGTAATGTTTTTGGATTTTTTAGATTTTACGATGTTTTTGGGTTTTTTGATTTGGCGACTGTACAAACGAAAGCTTACAAGGATCCTCATTCCATGGGTTGGCCTTGGGATGGGATAGTGCGGGTTGGATGATGGGACTTGATGTGTCGAAATTCCAAGCCATGAGATGTGTGTGATATGGAATGTTGTGATGGAAAGAGGACTTTTTAGATGGTAGAACTGGCCACTACGCATGGTGCTTGAAACAGGTTTTCACCATGGTACTTATCCAAAGCGTCACTGAAGTGATTTTCACCATTGGAAGTTTTTATTGGACTGATTTTTCTTGATTTTTGATTTTTTTTTGTTTTTTTTTATTTTTTCTATTTTTTTAGATTTTTTGACTTGGGGTACCAGATGGGTTATGCATAAAATTTCTTTAGATGTAGAATGTTCATCGGCTCATCCAGAGGTTGCCCCTTAGGTGTTGCAAGCTGATAAGCTCCCGATCCATAGTCAGCTATGACGACATAAGGTCCGAGCCAATTGGGTTCAAACTTTCCTTGCTTAGGACGCTCTTGCAGGTTCTTCTGATTTTCCATTAGGACAAGGTCACCAACCTCAAATTTTCTATTTCTGATCCTCTTATTGTAGCTTCTTCTGAGGCAGTTTTGGTATGCCTGTAGGTGATTCAACGCATTTAGGCGTTTCTCATCTAGTAGTTCTAGTTGATGCAACCTTGCGACTCAGTAGTCTTCATCAGAGATTATGTTTTGCAAGGATACTCAGAGAGATGGGAGCTCGACCTCTATAGGTAAAATGGCTTCAGATCCGAATACTAGTGAGAATGGAGTGGCTCCTGTTGGAGTGCGGATGCTTGTGCGGTAGGCCCAAAGGGCAGGGTTGAGTTGGAGGTGCCAGTCACGGCCAGCTTCATTGACTGTCTTCTTGAGAATGCGGAGGATAGTTTTATTAGAAGCCTCTGCTTGACCGTTTCCTTGAGGGTAACAGGGCATGGAGAAATGGTGTTTGATGTCAAATTTTTTGCACAATGTGCGAACTTCTTAGTTTTTGAAGGGCTTTCCATTGTCGGTGACAATGGAATGAGGGATACCATATCAACAGATGATATAGTGGAGGATGAATTTCGAGATTTGAATGCTAGTGGTGAAGGTGAGTGGTATTGCTTCCACCCACTTGGTGAAGTATTCAGTAGTAGTAATAATGAACTTATGGCCATTGGAGGATGGAGGATGTATTTTCCCTACGAGGTCGAGTCCCCACTGTGAGAAAGGCCACGACATTGTGATAGGTTGCAACTCCTGTGCTGGTGCGTGGATGAGATCGCCATGCTGTTGACATGGGAGGCATTTCTTGATAAATCGATAGGAGTCTCTGTCCATGGTTGGCCAATAATATCTGGTCCTGAGGATCTTTTTAGACAATGCGGCTCCACTTGAATGTGCCCCACAGATACCTGCGTGTACCTCTTCCAAGGCTAGTTCAGCTTCCGTAGAGTCTAAACATCGTAGAAGCATACCATCAAGACTCCTTTTGTATAATGTATCGCCTACAAGGATAAATCAGAAGGCTCAACGAATGAATTATTTTCTTTGTGAGGTGGACAGATTAGGGGGGAGAATGTTGTCGTGTAGGTATAAGTATGTTTCTTGGTACCACAGGGATAGGGGACCAATGACTTCGCACACTAGTTTTGATGGAGGAATGTCATATGCAAGGATTGGGAGTTCTTCGATCAGGAACTCACATCTCTTGTTGTCTTTCTTCATATCAACGAGGGATCCGATGGTTGCCATGGCATTTGCTTCTTTGTTGTTGAACCTTGGGATTTGCTCGAAGTGGATATCGTCGAAGTAATCTTTGAAATCATCGACCATTTTCTTATAGGGAAGGAGCTTATCATCCTTAGTTTTATATTCATTATTTACCTGTCTGATGACTAGTTAAGAGTTGCCATACACAGTTAGCTTTTCAATTTTCCACTGGATGGCCATGTAGAGACCTGTGATGAGGGCCTCATACTCTGCTACGTTGTTGGTGCATGGAAATGTGATTTTGAAGGATTTTGGGATTGTGTCACCTTGAGGGGTAACAAACAGGACGCCTACCCCCGAGCCTCTGTGAGTGTATGATCCATCAAAATACATCTTCCATGCGTCTGTGGCTGGTGTGATTGTCAGGATGGCCTCGTCTGGAAATTCTGCAATTGTAGGATGTTCTGCAGGGATAGGTGCTTCAACCAGCTGATCTGCTATAACTTATCCTTTGATGGCCTTTCTCTCAGTGTATTCAATGTCAAACTTAGTGAGAATCATGACCCATTTTGCCATTCTTTCTGTAAGAGCAACTCTGTTTAGTAGATATTTCAGTGGGTCAATTTTAGCAATGAGCTTGGTTTTGTGATTGAGCATATAGTGTCTTAACTTTTGTGACGTAAAGACGAGGGCTAGACATGCTCGTTCAATTTGGGTATAGTTGAGCTCATAAGAGATCAGTGTGCAGCTGATGTAGTAGATGGCTCTTTCCTTCCCCTGTTCATCAAGTTGTGCTAGCAAGGCTCCGATAGCTGTCTCTGTTGCGGAGATGTAAAGCAGGAGGGGTTCACCTTGCCTTGGTGGAGTTAGCACAGGAGTATTAGCTAGGTATTCTTTTAGTTGATCAAAGGCACCCTGACACTGAGTGTTCCAGATAAAAGCTATATCTTTTCAGAGTAAGTGCTGGAATGGTTGACATTCATCAGCAAGCTGGGCGATGAATCGACGGATAGACTGGAGTTTTCCTTGCAGGCTTCTCAGCTGTTTCAACATTTTTGGAGGAGGAATTTCTGTTATGGCCTTGAATTTTGCAGGATCTACCTCGATTCCTCGTCTGGAGACCATGTATCCCAAGAGTTTTCCAGAAGTCACCCCGAAGACACACTTCTTTGGATTCAGACGGACATTGTATTGGTCTAACCGATCAAAGATCTTGGCCAATACATCCAGATGTTCTTCTCTTGTCTTTGATTTGCCTAGTAAGTCATCGATGTAGTCTTCCATGATGTGGTGAAAGAGGTCGTGGAAGATGACATTCATTGCTCTTTGATAGGTAGCTCCTGCATTCAACAGGCCAAATGGCATTACCACCCAGCAGTATGTCCCCCATGGGCATATAAAGGATGTCTTGTGCTGATCTTCTTCGGCAATTTTTATTTGGTTGTACCCTAAAAATCCATCCATGAGAGATAGCATCTCGTGTCCTGCTGTGAGATCCACTATCATGTCGATGTTTGGTAGTGGGAAGTCATCTTTTGGGCAGGCCTTGTTGAGGTCTCTAAAGTCAGTACAACAGCGGATTCGACCATCTGGTTTAGCAATTGGTACTAGATTTGAAACCCATTCAGGATAATCAATTGGGTGCATGAACCCAACATCCAGTAATTTCTTTAGCTCTGCTTTGACAAGAAGGGCCACCTGAGGATTCATCTTTCTGAGTTTCTGCTTGACTGGTTTTGCATCAGGGCATACTGTGAGATGATGGACAACCAAAGTAGGATCTAGCCCTGGCATATCTGCATAGGTCCATGCAAAATTGTGATTTCTGCGTGTGAAGAAAGATAAGAAGTTCTCTTGTTCCTGTATGCTGAGAGATTCTACTCTATATGTGATTTTCGGCTCTTCCTCTATCCCAAGATTCATTTCCTGAGTTGGTTCGACCAAGATGGGTGATCTGTTTGGATAGACTTTGTCTATCTCAGGGAGGCCCATGCTTCCATCTCCTAGCGCCTCGTGGAGGTTTTCACTAGGAGATACGTCTTTTATTTTTACTTTTTTGGGATCTGATACTGCCGTAGAACGGTTTTCACCATCATATCCATTTTTGATTTGTATGTTTTTGTGACTAGAAGCAGGGGTTGTCTCCCCGAAGTAGGCATCCAGATTGAGTTCCATGATGTATCCTGCTCGGTGATCTCCTAGGGGGAAGTGATCTCTGACCCCCATCATTTCAGTGATGGCCTCATCGTTAGGTGCTATGTCGAAGATAGGAGGTCCTCGTTGGTCCCAGTCTATGAGGTCTGGATATACCAGTGGTAAGTCATTAGATGATGAGGCTAGGGTGGTGATGGTATGGATGGTGCATATGGATGAGTCAAAGAAGTCGGCAAAGTCACTAAAAGAGTCTTGATGGTCCGTTTCATTGACGTTGTTGACGTTAGGGGAAATCGTAGCAACCTTGGCTAAGATACACTCACTGACAGTGAGGATACGTTGTGGTTGACCATACCCTAACCCTTGAGTGTAGGGGTTTCTTATTGCTTGCAGCGGTTCTACGATCCCCTGTTCATGAAGGCCAATACCGCCTTGTCCGTTATAGCCCATGCTTTTGACAATTTTAGAGCATTTGCCATAGATTTCTGTTGGGATTGTGGGAGTGTCTTATTTTATTTCCTCGTCCTTATGTAGATTAGATAAGCAAATAAGGTTGAAAACAATTAGTTAAATGCAAATAACACAAAGTTATACCTCACATGCAAATCCAATCTCATCAAGGGAGGAAGAAGCTTTATGAACCCAAAATAAGCTCCTAAGACATGATTATCCCTAGACAATAGATTCAAATGTGAAATGCTACTCGAATTTGCAACTCACTATTCTAGCTCAAGAGTGATTTTGGCATAATAACTTTGCATAAACTTGGATCATGAAAATGGATTGTGAGAGGTTCTATTTATAGACTTTTGGAATGGATTTTGATCCAATGGTGGAGATTGATTTGGAAGATCAATGGTGGAGGATAAAAGTGATGTGGAAGGCCTAGATTTAATCTTGAATGAATGGAGGGCTAGGAATAAAAGTGAATCTTTTATTCATTTTGAGAAAATGAGTTATTAAATGAGCATGGGGGTGAAAGATTATTTTGGAATTAAAGATTCATATGGGGGAATGTAAATGAATTAAAAATTTATTTGGGGAAGAGAGGAAATAAATGAGTATGGGGGTGTAAGGAAAATTAAATGTGATGTGGGATGTTTTTAAATAAAAAAATTGACTTATGTGGATTTAATTCAATTTTTTATTTGGAGGATGTGGGAAAGGGTGTTAAACACGGTTTGACCACCCAAACGAAAGGGTTAGGATTAATTAAACATAGGTTTTATTTAATTAATCATAGGGCTAGGATGAGGTAGGCTAGGGTAGGCAATTAAATAATAGCTATTTAATTGTTTAGGGTAGGGATAGGTCAATTATAGGCTGAATTAATTAGTTAACATGGTTTTAACTAATTAATTGGATTTAGTGAAAAAGGGGAAATTAATTTAATAAATATTGCATATTTATTAAATCAATTGGCTAAGGTTTGGACTATTGAATTAATGAAATTAATTCAATTTTGGGGATGAAATGGTGTGAATTTAGAAAATGAAAGGGGTAATTAATTAAATAAAAAATTAATTAATTGATTAGAAGGGGATTTGATGTGTTTAGGGTTGTCAGGAGTCAGTTTGATAGTAGAAGACATTTTTAGGTGTCTACAGTACCTTCTTGGGTAAATAAGAAGAAAGGCAACAGTACCAACTGCATATTAAAAATAAAAGAAATGGAGTACAACTCAAAAGTTCATGAAAGTTTGTCTTGCATTGCCAGGGGTGTACAAAAAGTGGATGTTGGCTCTCATGGAAGAGAAAAACTCACTTAACTCTTCCACATTAAGATACAAGAAGGAGGTAAGAAAGTGAATGCTATGTTTGGCACATGTCATAAGTAAAACTCATTTATTCCAAGTTGGTTGGTGAACTCAGTTTGGATCTCTTGGATCATCCTTGATTATAAGTGTTAGGATGGTTCTAATAAGGAGTGAAGATTATCGTGACTAAGCAATGTAGAACTAAAATTTGGACTTTCTCTTGAGCTTAGGGATAAAGTGATGGTAGGTGTTGTTCCATTAGATGTGCGTGATGTTATTTTTAAGGGCCCATATCTATATGAGAGGGATATTGTTTACTTTAGAAGAATCAATATAATCTCTAGTTGAATGGGAAGTATTTGATTCTTAATTTTTATGTTGACAAGCCTAAGGTCTTTATGACGAGTACCTCAAGGTGTGGGAGGTTGATAAGTGCTAATATAAGGGTTGTTCTTCAAAAGGAATTTTAGATTGGGGATGTGCATGGTTTCATTCTCAAAGAAAGTAATAAAAAGAAGCAATTGGAGACATGAATGTGCTAAGTTTTGAATGATGTTTATATTGTGGTGCAAGGCAAGATGGCAACTTTGCAAGATGATTTGGGCTCTTCAACTCTTATTCATTGAGTCCTACATATTTTGGGGATGAAAAGACTCCTAATAGGGGAGGTGTGATCCAAAAATGAATTGTAGAAGTTGGACCAATGAGGTCAAAGTGGTTCCATTTAGCTAAGGAGAATTGAATAAAATGCACTAGGAACTTGAAATCAATGGAATGTAGGGTATTGTGCAGCATGATGAACTATAAAGAAGTTAAAAGAGTGTCTAATGTGATATGGAGCATCTCCTAGAGAGTGTTCATAAACAAGTTGCATACCTCCAAATGACCAAGAAAACCTATTTTAGTGAATTCTCCACTTGTCACCAGCAATGAAAGCATAATCAAGCATGACGAAAACACAAACACCCTGAAGAAAATGCAAACATAGTGGTGAATGTGTAAACATCAATTTGTCAAAAGTGGTGAAAATGTTACTACATAGATAGTGTGGAATGTGAAGGGTTTTTCATTTGATCTTGCTTTTTGGATGTTTGGTCTTCCTTTTTGAGGCTAAGGAGGTTACAAGAAAGGTAAGTGAATTTATTTAACAAGTTTAGAGTGTTAAATCAAACGTGAAACCCTCCATGTTCTTTTGATTTTAGTGAAAGAAAGTGACAGTGTAGGTTTTTGAAGGTGCAAAGAAGGTTGCAGGTGTTAGGAGTTGGCGTTTCATCATCATAGAGTTTTATATACACCCTAAAGGCATAATAACACCATTGTAACTTTGATAAGATACTAAAATCAGAAGCATAACTCACTCTTGCTAGAGTTTTCTCTCTAATTTTAAGTTTATCCATGGTAATCCTTGTGATGTAATCTTGTACGTGTAATCTTTTGCATGCTTCATTTTAGTTTTGAACTTCTTTCATGCTTAGCACTTGAATGAACATTTAACTATGATAAAAATCCATAGAAGTTATATTACAATGTGTTTGTTGGAGTGTTAGTGAGTTTCTATTAAGAATATATAGCTGATGAGCAATGTGTGAGGTATATGGATCGACACCTCCCTAGGAACCCAAAGTAAGGAACCCAAATATAATCTTATTCAAATTCATTAAGGGATATAATTGAGGCACATCCACAAACATGTATAAGGTACTACCTCATCTCTAAGACTAATTATGTTATAGGTATATTTCAAAAGTATAAATGATGTCATCATAGTTGTACAAGACACTAATGCACTAGAGGGACATGATTGTGCTTGTATGAACATGACTACACTAGGCACTTGACAAGAACACATATGAATTCATCTAGTTAACACAAATCTTGAACACAAAAATAATGATAGAATATAGAACCAAAGGCCCTCCTCCCAAGCTCCACTAATTGTTGGAACCTTCATCAAATGCTAAATCAGATACACATCTCTCACCCTTTTTTCCTTTTATAGTCATCCTCTACTTCTATTCTTAGTTTAACATAAAATTGAAATGAATGATTAAATTCTTTAATCTTGAGAGTTGGGTGATTACTTGGGAATTCATCCTCTAGTGATTCAAGGGTTGTTATTGCCAAATCTCCAAAGAAAAAGTGAAGAGGAAGGAAATATGAAGCAACAAGAATGTGGTTGAAAGTTAAGTATTCTATTGGTGATGGTTCTTAGGGAACATGGAGGCTCTCATTTCCCATAAGGGAAGGAACTTGATTTGAGAGCATGTTTGATTTTTATGTTTTACATTCATGGTTAGAATTAAATTTAGGATAATAGAATAGGAAAAATTGAACAACTTAGTTAAGATATATTTTTATCTATTTCATTTTGTTGAACCCAATACCTTACAAGGCTCCTAGGATCCTTATTCCCAAACTCTTTTGATGATTTCCTTCTATATTGCAATTAGAGACTGAGTTTAAAGTTCACTGTTCATGTTTACATTTGTAAAAAACTTTAACTTTTCATGCTTACATTTGTTAAAAACTTTAACCCTCCATTTTCTTCTCTTTCTCCAAAAAAACAACCAAAATAACAAGTAATACTCTTCTTACTATTTTCCTTCTTCAAATTTAAATTAGTAAAATGATTTAACCCTCCTTTACCCACCCTTTGCTTCTTGTTCTTTCTCCAATGGTTTCTTCCATATCCCTTATCTCCCTTCATGAAAAACTCAATGATACTTGATTTTGTTTCTAATTCTTCTATAATCAACCTCAACTTCTTGAATTCACATGATCTACCTCTTTGGCTTATATGAACCTTCCTTTTCCCTTGATGGTCTTATGGATTGGTTAACCAACTACCTAATATTTGTCCATTTTCACAGCACTCACCGCACATCTTATAAACCCTTGTCTCCTTTGTTCAAACTCATAATGACACCATTTGTTCTACTTTACCTCATGTTACCCTCTTTGTTACTACACTCCCAACTTATTTGATTTATTTTTCCAACTTCGAAGTTCATGATAATTCCTTTTTTGATGATGAAAATTTTGATTATCATTTTACTACATTTCATGGTACAAAAAATCCAAGATTGCATATTCAAATATTTGTTTCTTCTCTCTATGAATATCGACATAATGAATAATGGGTAAAAGCACAAAGTTGTATCACACTTTTATAAAAGAAACAGGCAACGCTGATCCAACTTTTAAACGTGAATCACTAAAAAGTGACATATATGTTTTGAATTTTGAAATGATGTAAACTAATAAAATATTTATTTTTTAATATATTTTATGTTTGCATTTTTTGAAAAAATAAAAAAATTATTTGAATATAGTTTTTAATAAATTGACACTATAATTTAGTTGCTGATAAAACGCTAAAAAATGAAGTTACATGAGACATCAATCTTTATATAGTAATTTTTTTCTTCATTTTTTTGTGTTTTTATAACTTGAAATTTTAGTGCATGGATATATTTTTTTCCAATTTTGATAAATATATATATTTTTAAATAAATAATAAAATGTGCGTGTATTAAAATGTAGTTGTTTCCATTCGACGTCAATTTTCATATTAACTATTTATCTAAAATAGAAAAAAAAAATTATACCATCTTGATATAGATTCTTTTATCTAGTGCATCATATTTTTTTCAATTTTTTTTAATAAGTTTTACTATTTTTCCTTGACATGGTAATCGACCTAATGTTTTGTGCTGATAACCTACTTTTAGTAAAAATAGAAAGGAAAATATAAATAATAATTAAACTATTAAAATATATATATTTTTGAAAACTAAACTTATAGATCTACAAAAAGGTATTGTTATATTTTTAAAAAAATATTATTTACACGACTAGTTGTTGAAATATCAAGTTTTTCAAATAATTTTATTTTTTTTGGTAAATTGGCCTCATAGTGGTGCTACATATGCATTTAGCCAACAATTTTAGTTGGAAAAATTGTGGACATATCTAACTTAGCTAGAATAAATCTTACAAGATCATATCTTTGACCAAAATTGATTTTTAGTTAGAAATACTTAAATTCACTTGTGCTGATAAGTCGACTGAAAGCCTGACACAACTTTGTGCTTTTACCCTAATTTCTTTTAAATACATTTGCAATTACATTACACAATGAAGCATTTGAATGGTTTAATTTGCAACTACATTACACAACTACATTATTTATAGTGGAAAAATGATTAAATGTAAAATTTTAATTAAATCATGGTGGAGCGATTTAACCAATGTTGAACTAAATTTTGGTAAATTTACAATTATTTAGTGCCCCTTATAATTTGTCCTATTTAGCAAAAATTGAAGCTTGAGTTTGAACTTTTCACCAATTAGTGAAGATTCATTAGTAAAATAATCTATGCCATCCACATTCTAGAGTTTGGTAAACGGAAATTTTGGCCATTCCTTTGAAAATTCATACTAGTCTTATTTAATGACATTCTCATTTACAACAAGAGATGGGAAGATCATCTCATTCACTTAGAATAGATGCTACAACTCCTATCAGATAATCAATTATGTGTAGATTGTTCCAAGTGTTCTTTTTGCACAATAGAAGTGGAGTACCTTGGCCATATTATCTTAGTAGGTGTTAAGGTTGAAAAATTAAGGACATGCAAAACTAGCCAATACCAAAATCTCTTAAAAGTCTTCAAGAATTTTTGGTTCTTGTCAATTATTATTGTAAATTTGTCAAAAGGATGCTAAAATTGTAATTCCTTAGATGACAATGTTAAGAAAAGATGCATTTAGGTAGTATGAATTGACATAGAGTGCCTTCACCTTATTAAACATGCCATATGTACCAAACATGTATTGGTCATGCTTGATTTCTCCAAACCATTTATCATTTAAAGTGATGCTTCAAGGGTAGAATTGGTGGGGTTGATGCGAGAAGGAAGACCCTTGGCATTCACTAGCAATGCACTTGAAAGAAAAAATATGGTAAAATCTACCTATGAGAAGGAAATGCTAGCAATTGTTCATATTGTAACTCATTGGCAACCATATCTTTTGGGGCAACATTTCTATATCAAGACAAATCATCTTGGCCTTAAGTATGTCTTGGACCAATAAGTCTCTTCAACTAAACAACAAAAATGCATCACTAAAGTATTGGGTTATGATATGAAATTACCTAGGAGAAAGGAAAGAACAATGTTGTGGTAGATCCCTTATCTCACAAATTTAAAGACCATGAAATATTAAGTGCTTTATCCTTACTAATTCCAAACTTGTCATAGGAGGTCAAACACAAGAGGCAACATGATGTAAAATTTGAGAAGATCCTTCATTAGTTAATAAATTATCCCACAACTAAGCCAAGGTACTCTTAGGATGGCCAATACTTGCATTATAATGTGGTATTGTGCTTTCTACAAATTCTAATCTTCTGGAAATTTTTAATAGGAATTACATGCATCACCATTTGCAAGGCATTTTGGCTTTTTAAGAATGTATGATAGAGCAAAATGAAACTTCTTGTGGGCTAACAAGAAACATGGTATTAGATAATTTGTTGACAAGTTTGATGTGTGTTAGTTTCATAAAGGAGAAATGGTTAGGACTCCAGGTACTCTACAATTGTTACTCATCTTGATTATAGTATGGACACATATCTCCATGGATTTGATTGAGGGGTTTCCTAAGTCGGGTGACATCAATTATTTTTGTGGTAATTGATCATCTCACTAAGTATACCCATTTTTGTTTATTGGCCCATCCTTATAAAGAATACCATTTTACAAACCTTCATTGACCAAGTCTTCTACTTCCATGGTATGCCCACTTCCATTATCTATAATTGTGAACCCACCTTCACTAGTAACTTCTAGTAGTAGCTATTTAAATTATAGATAATACAACTAAAAATGAGCTTGGCATATCACTTGCAAATTAATGATCAGACTAAAATAGTCAATAAATGCTTGGAGGCCTATTTGCATTGCTTTGATTATGAGTAGTAGCAAAATCATTGGGATAAATGGCTACCTCTTGTTTAATGGTGGTACAACACCTCTTACCATTCGTTGGCCGAGATGACACCATATGAAGTCATTTATAGCCAAACACCACCATCTCTAACATCCTACCTTCCAATCAATTCCAAGCTACAAGTTGTCAATTCAACTCTCATCCTTTGGGAAGGCCTACTCCAAGTTCTCAAGGATGACTTGGATTAGAATTGTATGAAACAATATGTAGATCAACATTGTTTTGAGTGCGCATCCCCCAAAGGGGACATGGTATTTTTGTGCCTTTAGTTGTATAAATAAACATCCTTGAAGCTTAGAGGCTACCAAAAGTTAGCACCAAAATTCTATGGACCTTATTGAGTACTACAATAGGTTGGAAAAATCACTTACAAATTGAACCTACCTTTGCCTTCCAAGCGACATTCTATTTTCCATGTGGCATATTTGAAGAAGGTCCTTGGACAATGCGTTCATGCTTAGTCGACACTTCCCAAATTGGAGGGTAATGATTCCATCATCCTCCAAATTGAGGCTATTTTGGACAAACATTGTGTCACCTCGATAACCACACCATCATAGATGTTCAAATGGTCTAGTGGTATTCCTAACAATCTAAAGATGCAAATTGACATCCTCTCCACCAGATTTAGCAATAGTTTCCATAGCTCAATCCTTGAGGACAATGCTTTCCAAAAGGGTAGGGCATGTTGGGAACCTTACATCCTAACTTTCTATTATTATTATTATGAGCATTGTAGTAATCATAATTTAGTTATTTAGTTAGTGTTGTATTGTGTGGATTTAATCCACATGCATCACATGAAGTTTTAATAGTGTAATGAGTTCATATTAAGTTTGTGGATTTGTTGCACCTCATAAGTCATTTTTTGTGATGCTTCCAGTGATGAGGGTTTGGATCCTCTCCACTTGCCCAACCAAGGCCAAGAACCTACTTTCTAATTGCTAGAAGGAAGTTATTGAAACTAAATCATGCAATTCTACTTTAGCCACTAAAAATAACTTGAGAGGGTAATTAATGGAACGTTCCAACACTACATCAAGGTTGACCCTATATTCAACCCTCTGAAAAATAAATTGTCATTTTCTTGATTGCCAACTTATCATTTACTAAAGAAAATAAATTTGACATAAACATTGAAGCAGCCTTACAATTCACTCCACTTAGGTCATGGTCATTTCTACCTCCAAGTAATTTGAACCCAAGATTTTTTGATAGCCTACTTAATAGAGTCATCTTGATGAATGAAGATGTTGGCAAGTTGAGCATTTCAAATGGGGCCCTTGAAAGTCATCTTCAGGCTCTTGTCCATGAAAACAAAGAAATGGGGCTCCATCAAGGTTTCAAACCACTGTTGTCCACCTCGCAAACTAAACACTTAGCAACAAAAGTGTCAAAGTCGAATGTAGATGGCAAACCCGCATTGCCATTTACAACGTAAATAGAGAGGTCTCCATGTGTGGGAAATCTTCCCACCCAAACACCACATGTGAAGGCTCCAACTTGAGGCAATAAGAACAATGTAATCACTGATAAAATGGGTTCAAATCATATTGCCTTCTAACTATTAACATTTGATGTTGGGAGCAAAGGGCATTTTAAGTTGTTAGTTATAATTTGATTGGGATGCTAATTTCCAAATCGCCATGAGGCCTTCCCATCAATCAATGACATTATCGATTATCAATTATTCTTGGGAGTTGATCCTAGATTAGCTAAAAAATTAACTGTCTTATTCACCTCTAGATAATAATGGGCAAAGGATAAATTTTCAAAAGAATCCAACAATGCCCATGCATGTCTCAAAATGCTCTCTAATTTCCAACTAGGAGAATGCCTCTAATTAATAGCATTGGTAATGATCATTGAAACTCTTTCAATGCAAAACTCAAAATCCCACATTGGTCCACTACCTATGAAGCTAAGATGAAGGCTTGAACTTCAACATTATTATCAGTCCCATCAACTAGTTTCTTAGAGGCAAAAGAAATCATATAACTCAAGAAATATTTGGTTACACACCCCACCCTAGAATCTTTGGGGTTTCCTTTGCAAGATACATTGAAGTTGATTTTAAAAATCCTGGAGGGGGAGGGATCCAATTCACAAGCTCTCAATGTACTAGTTGTGATTTAATGTACTAATACCAATTAATCAGGGTGAAAATTGGCTTATTGTTAAACTTGTTATTGTTTATTTTTTGTGTTGTGACCTTGTATGTAAAAGTATTATTTATGCTCACCAATCAAATGAGACACCCCTTAGGTAGATGATCAAGCTTGTATTTTGTCAGGTATGAGGAGGATTGAGAGAAAGACTTGTGTTTGCAAGGAAAGCTTGTTGGTAAGGGATAGGGTTTTGTATGGGTAAACCTTGATCCATCATTCCCTTTTATGAGGGATAAGGGTTTTGTGTCTCTTGATTTGGTTATTTGAGGAGGAATAAGGAGTTGTTATTAATTTTGAGTGGAATGGGATTGAATGTGAGTTAGTTCTATTAGTTGTGAGTTTGGCTTGATGTTTTGTATTCTCCCTTTGAGAGGGATGGGGATTCATGGCATTGTGGTTTCATATGAGGGCTAGTTCCTCCTCCCCCCTTAGAAGATCCTTGGAGAGGTTCAAAGTGAAAATAACTCTTTATCCTTGTAGATTGTCTTCCTATTGTCTTGTGAAATTGCTTGATTGTTGATGTCTCATGTGTTGTTTGGAATCCCTTGGGCACTTGACACCCTCTTGGTTGGGGGGTGGCTAGAGCATTATGTTTGATGATGCCAAGAGGTTAGGTGGTGAGTTACCTTACTTTCTTGGCCTTCAACATGGAGATTTATAGTGGAGCATGGACTTGTCCATTTTAAAGATTTGTTGCTTGATATAATGGTGAGAAGAAAACAAAAGTTTCATTGCATCACACCTTTGTTGTTATTGTTACCCAATTGAGGTCCTTGGGACCCTCTAAAGTTGCACAATTTGTGTATAAAAGATGTAATGTAAGCTTCCCTCTCTTTGCAGATTACTACATTGAGAATAGTTGGTGTAGTTAATTGACATTAATCCACTTCTCTCTCTTGTAAAGTTTATTGGAAAGAAAAAGAAAACAAAAAATATAATTAGTCGATAGTTTAGTTGTATGTTGAGTTTGGAATGGATTAGTTAATCTTATATTGTAGATGTCAATCTTATATGATTCCTTGGTTATGAAAGAAGAAAAAAGAGTTGTTTTCATATATACAAATGTTTTGAGGAATACACACAATATATATTTATAAATATATATGCATACTATATAGTATATATTTATTATATTTTAAATTGAAATGTTTTTTAAAAAGTATCAAAAATGTTGAGCAATACTATAAAAATAAGTGGGTGGGTGGTCAGGTTATGTAGGCTAAAACTTGTGAGGCATGCCCATGCCCTACATAAGACAAAACTTGTGAAGCATAACCCACATAGGTTGAGGCATGTGAGGGTTGTGTCCAACAAGCCATGCCAACACAATGTGCCCACACCAAGGCCAAGGTTTGTGCAGGTCAACCATTGGCCAAGATTTGACAATGACCTTTAAGGTTTGGCTCTTCCCCCCAAAAGGATTTTTATTTGTTTTTTAAAGTTTGTTTATATATATAAACAAACAAAATTAGATGATTTTCTTCTCCATCATTATCTCCCTTAACCTATAACCATAAACAACAAACACAAACTAGCAAACCCTAGGGTAAACCTAGGATAAATAGACATGAATAAATAAACAAAATAGAGGAAATAAACTACAACTAGCAAACCCCTAAATCTAGTTGTATGCTTATGTGGTCAAGAAAAGGGAGATGGAAGAGGGTCAAGGCTTGGAGTGCTTTTCCCCCTTCCCCTCTCCTCTCCCCTTCTTGCAAGGAATAATGGGGTCCCATCTTATAGTTTAACCTAAGATTTTCAAGGTTTCCATGGGATGCCCTAGATCTCAGGGTAGAGATTGATCTCACCCAACGGATGATATCTAATGCTCTTATGGTGCTAAATGTTAATGAGGTCATTACTAACCTTCTAATTAATGTTTAATCTTTTAATGATTTAAGTCATGGGAGGGGCCACTTCCCTAGAAACATAACTTAAATTATGTGTGCACTTTATAAAATGAATTTATAAAATGCACCCCAACCTTAGCCCTTAGTCCTAGTGATCTAATCTAACTCTTGTATGACCCTGGGTGAATAGTGTCACCTAAGTGATTTGACTTGAACAACCTTTCACTTGTGGGTTGAGTGTTGTTGTGTCATGACTCAATGTTTTCCAATTCAAGATTTGAAAGACTATCAATTGCATACATTCCTACATTATGACTTAGACTATATTTATGCTAAAAGTCAAATCTCTCTTAGGCGAAGGAATTTCAAATACAAAGAGGTTATGGAGACTCGCGGGCATTTATAAGGAGTACCGAACTGAAGAAGTTTACACAACATTAAGACTTATCTCTCTTGCATTCAAAGGTTGTGGATATCGACAAGGTTTTCTTGGCATTCTCTGTGAGTATCTATACTCAACGTAGTCATTGTGTATTAGCCTGTTGGAAGTCAACTCATGGATAGGAAGATTTGAGTGCCGATACATCGCTATCACTGGAGCACCGTAATCACTTGTTGGGCGGTGATCATTCATGCCTACTTGGTCAACAATAAAGATCAATTTGTAGTGACTACTAGCATACATTATCATTGGAGCCTGGCGTCGATCACAATTAAGATTAAAATAATAATAACAAGAGCACATTTACCAAAGGAGTTTGTTAACCAAAGGGACACATTCGTTGGAAAGAATACATCCATTATAAAGTGTCACCTCTCTTCAGGAAGGATCGAAGATATATATAGAAGTTAAAAGGCAGAACAAGGGAGGAGGATACGAGCATCAATTAGCAAGAGTTTGAAACATCAAGTAATAAGAGCAACGAATATCCATTATCCAATATCATTGTTATCAATCTCATTCATTATTCAATCATCATTTACAGTAGATAACATATATATATTTCCAATAGAGTATAGCGAACAATAAAGACATTGCAAAGACGTCTCAGCCCCATCCATTCGACCAGCATATTCATACTTCGGAAACCAAATAATTTCTGTTATAGTGATTTTCATCATAGCACATACAATATCATTGAATCTGCAGGCCGAGCATCATATTTACAGCCACGACCTCGTAATCATCCGATCTTATCAAGAGAAATAGGTATGAAATTTATATTTTAATATGTATCTTTGCTGCATTATGTAATTGTCCAATAACTAATCCAATAATATGATGAGCATAAAAGAAGTGAAATTCTCGTAATGAAATGTTAGTTATTATATGAAATAAGACATATTACTTGTTGAATCATATGAGCAGTTGGAATAATGGAATTAATCCATTAACTCCATATGAGAGGTGTGATCATGTGGATGGACAATTAGCCAACCATGGGTATGTTTTGACCCTTGTCTCAGCTGGTGCAATGGCACCCCTCAAGGCAAGTGGATTTGGCCTTTGGTCACAGCTGGTGAAGAAGTCACCCCTCGTGCCAAAGAATTATTATATAGTGGCCTTGGTTACAGCTGGTGAAAAAGTCACCCCTCATACCAAGGAATATCATAGTGGCCTTAACTCAGCTAGTGAGTATCCACCCCTTGAGTCAAAGGATAAATTAGTGGACCCATGATGGTAATTGACATAAGGCATCCTATCACCTCCTCTCATATGGAATTAATGATTAATGCATGAATCCAAATATGATGGATAATGATGGAAAAAGTGAAATGTATAATGATTTGATCATAAGAGTATAACCCTATAGGGGCAATGTGAATATGTAATTTGAATAGTTCTTGCATATATTATAATAAGTGGGAATTCAAAGTTAGACTAGTGTACTAATGTTCTCTTTTTGCAAGTTGAAATTGTAAGATTGTGAAAATTTGGACTTGCGAGAAGGGCGCATTACATGCTGCATGGGGATGTGCACCACCCATACCCCCTTGTAATGACTCCATCGAACTTCCATTCCATTCTCATTCTCACAAAATATTGTCACACTACCTATTCACTTCACCATTGTTATTGTGACTTATTGTTGCACATTAGTGGTACCACATGTTGTTCACACCCAACGATAACATTGGTACCTATTGCACTTTGTAATATCTTGATGCATGTACACACAAAAATTAGCCCATTTTTGGGTCTTCTTTGGGTTATTTTATGGGCATTACAAATAGAGTAACAAAATTCCATCTCTAATCCAACCATCAATTGGAAGCCATATGACAATTTTTTATGCAAAAGAGTATCAAGCATTAGTTCTTTATTACAATGAAAGTGTAGATCCTTAATGCATTAATCCTAAAACATTGTTTTTCCTTATGCCAAGTTTGTAATGTCCCTAGCAAGCCAAAAAATTTCTCAACCTTGCAAACAATTTCAACTTGTAAAAGAGAACATTAGTATTCAATTCTTCTTATCTAATCATATTATTCATAGAGATATATCAAATCAAGTCTTATCACCATAAGCTATAAGCATTCTATCTATCATGATATCCATTTAACATATTTCATAATTTCATTTAGGGAGAGGTACACTTGGGTCTACATGTTTATCACACCACTTGCCCAACGAGAGAGGGTTGTAAGGAGCAATCACAGGTTCTATAATCCTTGACCTGGAGGTACTCTAGACCAACTCGAGTCAAAGGCCATCCCTAGTCCCGGAGAGGCACTCTAGGCAATCACGAGACAAGGGCCTATCCATTATCTCGTTGGTTCTCTAGACCAACATAAGACAATGGGAAACTCACCTCAAGGGTACTCTAGACCACTTGAGATAAGGAACTATCGGTCTTTAGCCATAAGGTGCTCTTGATCCATTTGGCATCAACCATGAAATTGGTCTTTAGCCGGATGACACTGTTGACCAACTACGACATCAACCATAATAGCGGTCTTTAGCCGGATGGCACTTTAGGCCAACTACGACATCAACCCATAATTTAACCCCGTGGCTTACCTTACCCCTTTATCTCGATCTATGGGTTTGGTTGATCTACCATGAGCCCTTCTTCTCATCCCTTCTTTATCATAATTAATTTAAGTATTCATTCTAGTTATTTGAAAACATAAGCTATGCCTTAGTAACTTAGGCTAAGATAATTGTTATTACAATCTTAATTATCCTTCATTCAATTTATGATGGTTTTCATATACTTGCAACCATGTAAAACAAGCCTTCTAATTATTAAAGTCCCTACTTAGTATTATTTTCCCATTGATATTTGTACAATGGCAATAATCAAAGTTAAACCTAAGGTGTTTTAATTTTAAACTCAGTGCTGCGCGCCAATCAGGTAGCAAATGTTCCTCTGGTTAATATGTACTGCAAAGTTTGGAAGGGAAACATGCATGGAGGATAACTAGATGCCATTCTTGTTCTTGATGTTTTCATTTGCAGGCTGCTTGTAAGTCCGTTTTGAATTTGCATTGGTGGTGGCGTTTCTGAGATTTGCAGTGCAAAATTGCAATTTTTTGCAAATTTTATGAATCTGTGAACTGCAGTTTGTGAATTCTGTGAAGGCGTGGAAGCGGCAACTAAATTTGAAGCTGCGAAAACTTCTTTGTCAAAAATATTGTACGGGATCATGTACGGGAAAATTTGAAGCTCTATGAAATGCATTCGAAACTCTTTGGATTGAATCTGCACCTTTCCCATTTGGAAATTGTGCAATTTTAACGAATTTCATTTGTCTTTAGCGAAGTCAAAGAATGGATTTCTTTATGTGAAGGGAAGACAGTGGATCAAGCTACAGCAGAAGTGAATGCACACACAAACTGCATATTGTCAATAGTGGCGTGAGTTTTTTCTAGATGGGCGTATTGATATTGTGGTGGTAATAAGCTCTCTTTCGCAATTTTAGCTTCAGTCCACTGGGTTTACAGGCCCTATTCCTGACCTCACCAAGTTGACTTCTCTGCAGGATCTCCGTCTGCGGGGCAATAATTTAATTGGGGCTATACCCAGTGAGCTTGCTTCTTTGCCCACTATGCAAAAATTGGATATGAGTAAGAATAATTTGAAGGTGACACAAAGACTTTAGCATTTCTAAAGTCTCAACAAAATATTAAATTAGGGTTGTTTGCTGAGTGGTGGGCCCCTTTGTGGATGACAGTTGATCATTTTAGAGGGACCCTTTGTCCCACATTTGTGGTACAACACTGTCTCTGAGCATTCTATCAGGGTTCATAGCCGTGACCAGGTGGTTTGGGGAGATTTTCTATTGGAAGAACCCTGTGACAAAGGTCCTAGTCCACATCCTGTTCTTGATTCTGGTATGGTACCCTGAGCCTATTTTGCCCACTGTTTTCCTTTACATGTTCTTGATTGGAATATGGCATTATTGCCGCCACGACATCCTCCCCACATGGACACCCGCCCTTGTTCCAAATCCTGCCTTTTGCATGCCCTGCATGCCTGTTTAAATAGGTCGTGGGAAGTGGCTTTCAATTGTCAAGTAATTCTCACAGTTCCAGTCTTTTCAATTTTGTCCAACTTTCTCAAAATTCTCTTTTAAATCAGCATGGTTGCTTTTCACAAACCCACAATGCAGTATTTAGGCAGGGACTACAGCTGCTTTGCAGCCCTTGTATTAGTAAAGTAACACCTTGTATTTGATCCCATTTATATCATCGTTCTCCAAGATTGGAATGTTTGCCATAAATCCATTTTCCTTCTTGGTTGAAATCATATTATTAGTACCTGCCTGCGGCAGGGTAACTATTGTTTTCACCGCAATAGCATTTCTTTGGGCATTGGCATTTGTGCAAGTGTTATAATCAAAATTAGCCTACGCTTTTTAGTCTATCCTTGGTATTATTTTCCCGTTGGTATCTGTGCAATGACAATAATCAAAGTTAAACCTAAGTCGTTCTTTATTTAGGCAATTTCGTTGAGATTGTTTTGGATTCTTAATATTTTGGCTTGTCTTTGCATAGGGTTTGCTTTCTTTTTGATGCGTCTCCCCGTGTGATCCAACTTCAACTTGTGGCTGCTTTGAGATTTGCATGTCTTCATGGGTTTCAGCATGGACGCATGTGGCCTATTTTTCCTTGCAGACATTGATGTAGAAGAAGGGTTTGTGGGAATGTCATTTAACATTCCGTTTCGAAGCAGTTGGCTTTCTTCAGCGCAGCATGGTATTTGGAAGGTGAGTTTTTTTTTTGACTTTGTCTGCAAGTGCCCTCTTTCTGTTGTTTTTTCTTGTATGGAATGTTTTTTTTAAACAGAGTTTTAACATTCCATTTCGAAGCAGTTGACTTTCTTCAGCGCAGCATGGAATTTGGAGGATGGTTGGTTTTTTATTCTTTGTCTGCAACGTGCCCTGTTTTTTTTGTTTTCCCCCCTGTGTGGAATGTTTTTTTTAAACAGAGTTTTGGGTTCTGGTTGTAGTAGATAGTTCTAGTCGACCCAGAAAATCGATTCCCTAGACCATTTCCAAGGCAGATTCAGCAGTGCTAGAAAAGGAATTGCATGTCATTCCTTTGTACAAAGCTGACATACAACTATTATAGACATCTTTCTGTCTGGGTGGCTGCAACAACATTTTATTGTGCTTTTATAGACGTCCATACCGTGTTCCGAGACACTCATATTGGCACAGGCAGAGAGGATGCTAGCTCAGGGGATGAGACTTAGCTTGGCTATCTGCTAGGGCATGGGAAATATTAACAAAGGTCATAGGAATTGAATTAATAGTTGCTAGATGCATTTGTATATAGTTTCTAAATCCTTTTAATAAGTCCATTATGTGCATTTCCTGCAATTAATGCATTACAAACAAGAGTTTTACAATCTCATTTTGGCATAGCTAAGAAATGCGTTGGCGAAGGGCATAAGAGCAGATGTTATTACCATTTGCTTAAAAGTTTCTAATCCTTTTCAACAAATTGGCTGTGTTCACAAGCTGCATATGCATGTTCCAGAAACCCCATTTTGGCGCAGGTAGGGTATATGCAAAGATGTCTGGGTGGCTGCAACAACATCTTATTGTGCTTTTATAGACATCCATACCTTGTTCCAAGACACTCATATTGGTTGTTTTAAATAATTAGGCAGAGATGTATTTTATAATGGCAGTAGGACACGAAGTTTCAAGTTCTGAGGTTCATGTTGCAAATCCCAACTATCAAATCACATCTATTTCTGCATATTGCTTAAAACATTCAAATCGCATTTTGTTCTTCATTTTGCTTTGCAAGTCTGTTTGAGTCTTGCCTAGAATTTTCAAGTCTCATTACAGCCCTTGGCCTGCACTTGAAAGACCATGTATTCATCTCAGACTTGATATTCTTGACATGTCTGTGCTGAGACATTCAGCTCTGCAAGTGGCATCAATGGATGGGCATAACAAGCAATCCATTTACATCTGATGAGATTTCTCCACTGAAAGGAAATCTGTACAAAGCTGAATCTGTGCTCCTGTCTCCTCTAAGAACTCTGCGAAGTTGTTCAATTGGACTTACTGAACACCCAAGGACAACATGGATGCAGTTTTTGATCCAACAAAATTGCTTTCAAAGCAATGCCCTTTCAATTAACTTGCAGCTTTAGGCAGGGACTGAGCTGCAGCGCAGCCCTTGTTTTACTAATGTTTTTGAATGCAAATCACATTTTCTGCATTTGGTTAAACATTACTAAACTAAACCCAAAATGGATCAAAATTACAGCAAAACAAAAAACTGACTCTACATCCAATTAAAAAAACCCAACCCAAAAAAAAACCCTAAAAAAAACTTAAGTGAGATTTCAGTGCTCGAGGCTAGGTATTGTGTTTTATTTGCTAATGCCACTGTTGGGGGCCAAACCACAAACACAAGGAGGAGGCCGTAACTAAAGTTTCGTTGGATGAAGAGCTCAATGGTGGTTGTTCCATCGGGCCTCCACGTAGATTAAGGAAAGGGTTATAAAATAGCAAGGAATTTTATGGGCATATACGAATATAGTTGGGAACGAGATAGTGATACAAAGGTTCTAAGGTGTTTATTGTGTAATAGCTCAAAGGATTTTTTTTATATTGGAATAAGAAGAGATAAAAAAACAAAAGAATTACAAATAATAGTATAGCTCAAGGGCATATTAAGATTGACTATGTCAAGGAATTCCAAAGTGCTTTTTTAGCACTGGCAAACATGAGTCTAGTTATCAGTTATTTGCTCACTGTTTACAGTCCCCTGTGGACTGTTTTCCATTTGTAAATTTGCTTTCCTTCAATAAAAAAAAATCAAACTTTTAAGATTTAATATAAAAATGATATATAATGGATATTCTAGTCAATAGGATTAAGACTTTGGATATTTTTGTGGGTTTACCATTGTAGTGGTGAAAATTGCATACCCTTTTTCCATTGTTTTGCATTCGTTTAGATTAGAATGAATTAAATGTAATAATAAGTGTATATGTAGTATATTCTTGTGTGAGTTAGGCTTATATGTTTTCATATTTTGATTTCATCTTTATTTACTTTAGAGATTTAGCTTTAATTTTTAAATCTTGCATTTGTCACTTTAGATCAGATTTGCGACTGCAAACTTTATTAAGGTCATTTATGTAATTGTGGATCTAAACTTCAAAAATTTTAAAATTCAAATTCAAATTCCTTCTATTAGTCATTATGAGCCCACCTAGTAGATGTTTATGTTCATTTGTATTATTGGTTGTTGCATATAAATACATTCATTTACTCATTTGAAATCATGATGGAAGGTGAAAATAATATCTAAGACAAAGAGCTTAAAGAAGCATCTATTCTACATCATTTGCTTGTGACATCATCCTAGGTCCATTGTGTTAGGATAATGTGAAATCAATGGGATCAACTTAAGAGAACGTGACCCTTACAATCTAATGATTTCTCCAAGGTATTTTAAATATTGCTAGTTCTTAAAAATTAGCAAAGAGTGGAGATCATGGTGAAATAGGTCACATTAGTCCACTATCAATAAGTGCATTCCTATAGTTTAGAGATCACTTCCACATGTCAATACATTCTTCCAAGGGATGGGATCAATCTTGTCAGGGGTGAATTTGACTCACAACAAAATTCAAGACAATTATGTCTTAGGATTAAGGTGATTAGGTCAATTATTTATTAATTATTTTCTCCTAGATGACTTGAATTTTGGCTACAATGATATCAATAAGAGAAGAGGATTATGACATTGGTAGTTACAAAGTGATTGGAATACATATACACCACTTTCTTCATTCTAGGTGCTAAAGAAGAGAGTGGAACATAATTTGATATATTGGGTAGGGTCCACATTAGTTGGCCACTTTGAGTGCCATACATGGGAATGTGTGCCTATTCTTTACATGGGATAAAGATGCTTTCCATTATAGTTGTATTCATAGAAGCATTGAATATTTATCAAATGGGGTGTTGAGTTTTTGTTGTACCATGGTTTTAGTAGTTTTAGTTTTGGGAATTTTTTTCTCCCTTTAGTTCTCTATAAATTGGATGCCTTGATAGTTGTTTGGTGGGTCTTTTGTAGGTTGAGCACTATTATGCTATCAAAATGTTATTAGATTGAAGGGAAAAAGCTGGATGTATAGATGCGGCACTTCTATCAGATTAATCAAGATTTGTCCTCTCTTTGATGGTGGAGTTTTTTTTTCTAAAGAGGTTTTTCCATATACATATGATGTTATGTATTTGTTAATTTTTAATTTGCTGATTTGAATTCCTAAATGTTTCTCTAAGTTCTATTTCAAATTTATAATGGGTTTTGAAAGGGCCCAAACCCTTGTACATGAAACAATGAATTGGAACCTTGGTCGCCATCATGAGAACCAAGAGGCCCAACCACTTGACCACAACCCACTTGATCAAACCATAGTAATGTTATGAGATTAAATAATAATATTTTTTTCAACAACATTTTACACCTTCAACATTAATTAACTTCTAAAAAATACCTACACCTAAATTACATCACAGTGAAGCATTGTCACTGTTTCTTATCTCAGCAATATGAGTGCATCAAAAAGATTTTAATATTATACCCTAGCACCATTAGTCAACTCCCAATAACTTCTTGATGTCTTTCTGCAATCATAAATTTGCAACTATTAGCAACTATTCTTTTAGGACAAGCATTATTTTTTAATACTTAAAAGAGCTCTTAAGCAGACTAAATCATGAATCACTGAGCCACTCGTGTCATAGAAAGACCTACCAGAACAGGTAATATTTCAATGAAGAAAATTAAGTAAACGTTGGTGGTGTTGCCAGTCTAAGATCCTAAACTATGAGAGATATTACCAAGTACCTCAATATTCAAAGGAGAAGTAGTGGGTGCATATTGATCAAATACATTTCCATCTTTATCAATCAAAAACTTGGAGAAGTTCCATCTTATGTTCTCATAAAAAATACCACCTCTGCTGGATTTTAAGAACTTGTAGACAGGGGCTGCATTATCACCATTCACATCGACCTATATGACAGTATTGGAAAGTAAATACTATGATTTAGAAAAGAACCAAGTAGCTTGTTAACCAGAAACTTCACTTTTCATATGAGATATCACTTCCCCTGAACAACAATAAATGGCATCCTCTATTTTACACATATAGATTTAAAATGCAGACCTTATCAAATATAGGAAAGTTGGCTTTAAAGCGAGTGCATGCAATTTCTGCAATCTCTTCGTTAGTACCCGGTTCTTGTGCAGCAAACTGATTACATGGGAAGGCCAATATTTCAAACCCTGCAAAAAGTTTTGCTACATAAGTTGTCTAAAAAATTGAGGACTGAACTTGAGGCTTGATATTCTGAAAGTACCTGGTTCTTTCCAGCAAAGTCATTGGATGGGAAAGCTCAATATAAAGCTTATAAATCAATCAAATTGTTTACAAGCTAATTTTTTTATTAATCTTTCTTTTCAATATATTTTGAGAGCAAGCAATTCTGTTCCTTCTGCATGTAACCTGATCATCTATCAAAATTCACTTTGAGTTTATGAGGATTTGATCCGATGTTTTAAGGGCTTTTACCTACTAGTTCCCTTGCTAAGGACCCCTGTTTGATCTTTTGTTTAAAAGCCCATATCCACGAGTATAAAGTTATAAGTTTCATTCTCTCAACGATTCATCACTTTTGAATGCAACCACCTTAATACCAAGGTGGACATGTTGATCCATAGTTTCTAATTACTACCCATGCAAGAACATGTAACATATAATGAGCTATAACAGTCTACTTCCCTTGTCTAAAATCATAGAATGAGCTATAATAGTCTACTTCCCCTGTCCAATACTAAAACCCCCAAAAGCACACAGTTAAACCCATATAAAAACTCAAACTAATAGACAGTACAAGATTATATCTACTACATATAATCACCTTGATCCTTAAACTTTACATACAATTCATTCATCTCCTTATAGTTGGAGGTAGTCAGCCCACTGCAAAAACAGAAAATATATGAAAGTTTTAATCACCCAATCTTGAAGACAACAAAATTTTCAGGCATCAATAGCTCTTTTTTTTAAATGCAAATGAAAATTACCACTGAGATGCAACATTGACTATAAGTAAAACTTTGCCCTTGTAAGTGATGAGACTCACATCATTGCCCTCAATGTCCTGTAATTTGACAGCATTTCTTCAAGATTTTGTCAGTCTTTATTTTGAAACAATAAATAAACAGAGAAAACACATTAATTTAGTAAATGTGAATTACCTTGACACTGAAGTCGTGAACAGAAGTTGGCAGTTTTGATGAGTTAGCACCCATGATTGATAGCTTGGTAGCAATAGAATTCGGACTAAATCCAATACAGATTATCAAAATATCTATTGGATAAAATATTGAATTTGAATAAAAGAAACAGTTGATGATATAGTGGTAATCAATTGAACATGTGAAGGTGAATGAGGCCTAGAGGAGGGATTTGGGGGTTTATATAAGAGGGAATGTTTAAAAAGCATTTGGCATTGGAAAGTAGAATATGCCATTACATTAAGCAGTCTGTCAGACAGATACAAAAGAGATAAAAAGGGTCAAAATAAGACTACAATAACAAAGGTTACAGCTTGAAAAAAAAAATAAGAAATCATTTTTCACCTTTGTAGAACAAAATCTAAGCAGGTATATGCTCCCACAGAGAATATAACATGAGATATACCTAACAAGTGTTAGGAGATGATGATAAAGAAGCGGCGAGGCTTCCAACATATCAGTTGAAATAATTGTATCTTTGTCTCTGCTCTCAATATAGAATTGTTATTATTAAATTATTAATTATATTTTTAATTTTTATGGAATTTGATATCTTAAATTTATCCACTTAGTTTTACGAAGCAACAGTGGACGATAGGAATTTTCATCTCTTAATTTATTTTTTAATAAATTTTTTGTATGGTATATAATGTTGTTTTACAAAATTTTTTGTTTTTTATTATGGATAAATGTTTTTGACACAAAAGAAGGATTTTGAAAATGTCTTATCCTTTTACAAAGATCAATACTGATATAATTCACAAATCCCTTTTGTTGTATATAATGTTGTTTCACAGTTTTAACCAATATGAACTTAATCTAAACTACACTTGAATAATAACTAGTATATTTATATTTAAAAGAATATATCTACAATATGCCAAGAGATATCCTTTGAAAATGTCTTATCCTTTTACAAAGATCAATATTGATATAATTCACAAATCCTTTTTGTTGTATATAATGTTGTTTTACAATTTTAACCAATATGAACTTAATCTAAACTACACTTGAATAATAACTAGTATATTTATATTTAAAAGAATATATCTACATTTTTTTTCCTTCAAAATGTTTTTTGATTTTTAGTTTTTATTTTGTTATTTGGTTGATAGTTTTTGTGATTTTATTTTATTTTTATTTTTTTTTCATTTTTTGGTTTTTATTTTTTATTTTTTCCAATTTCTTTTTATTTTTTGGATATATATTTACACGGAAAAACATGAGTGCTCTCATCTCCACCCGACTATAATTGTAAATGCCTTTTTGTTTTTATTTTTAATTTTTGGTTATATATTTACACTGAAAAAAAATGAGTGCTCTCATCTCCACCCGGGTGTGATTGTAAATGCCTCTCATGGTGTTTTTTGCATTTTTCATGGATTTTGTGATATTTTCCACTTTTTTAATTTTTAATTTTGTTGTTATTATTTCCAATTTCTTTTTTGGTTTTTATTTTTTATTATTTCCAGTTTTTTTTTTTGGTTTTTATTGTTTCTAATTTCCTTTTTGGTTTTTATTTTTTATTCCCAAAAAATGAGTGCAATGCCTCTTATTTGAATTAACAATTGTTAAATAAATAAAAAATATTCTATGTATTAGTGTGGAGAGTATATTTATAGAGTTTTAGTATTTTGTAATTTTTTGAAAATAAAAAATAGTAAGACCCTGTTAATTCTGACATTTTTTTTAATGGAAAGAATGATCAACCATTAATGAGATATCTCACAATTTATATATAGAAATAATTAGATTACATCTTTCAGTAGATTTGTTGAGATTTCCTCTCCCCCTCTCTGGTTTTCGTTCCTCTTAATGGTCCACCGTCTTGCTTGCCACCTTATTCCCGTCCCACGTGAGTTCTTCATTCCTTTCTCCTCCGTTTGTCCTCAATTGTCCTCTCTCTCTGGGCGGCCGTGTTACTTGCCTCTTGCAAAGTAGGGCTCTTCAAATTGTAGAGTTTTTTTGTAGACAACGGCCTGAATTTATTTTTTCAAGCATGGAAGGCGTCATTCTACCTAGACTCATTTACTACCTCCCTTCTCATGCATTAATTAACAAGGGAGCTCCTTTTTCTTAAAGAGCCTTTACATTTCATTCCGAGACATCATTTGTCTCTCCTCTGTGATAAACGTGCCCTTCCCTTCCTGTTCCGTGTGTTTTTGTGTTTGGCTTGTGTGGGATTTTCAAATATGGAGGGAGAGGTGCCGAACTTCAGGGTCTTTTTTCCCCCTCTTCCATGGGAACTGACCATAATTGGCAGTGTGGGCTTAGTGGAATTAAATAGCATCTTCAACTTTGATTGCACACTAGCCCAGTTTGCAGCGCATACAGTATGCAACCAGAAATGACTGCAAGGCACCCCGGAACGTGAAACAAAAGGGTCAGAGGTGGTTTTCGTGTTCCTTTCCAATTTAATGGACATAATTCAGAACTCCCACTTCATCCTCCCAATCGCAATGGGGGTTATCAATCGTTGCCTCTTCAGCATGGAGAGATGGAACGAAGCAGTGGCCAATTATGACATAATGGTTGGGGAATCCTGGGTTGGAAGTCTCTTCCCTTCTGATAAGCTCCGCACTAAGAGGGCCTATGAATGCATTTATCAAAAATGCAACACGGTCTGAGTTGTGGGTGTATTTGTTTGTTGGAAAGAGCCCTCAAAGGGCATGTGCTTTCAATTCCAAAGATAGTTCAGATAAGGTGCAAGGATCTCTTCATAGCTATCCATTTCCTGAGGTTCCATGTAGCTGACCTGGCGCCGTGCCATCATAGGCTCATTGAAGAAGTGGAGGACGTCTTAGAGGCAAAGTCGTAGGATCCCCCAGACCAGATTGAGGATGAGGAAATGGCTGTAGTGGAAAGCGGGGTCCTGGGTGTGGTGGCTGGCGTGGATGACTTTCTTTTTGGTTCGTGGTCGAGGTGGTGGTCTGGTGGTGTGTCTGGTTTGAGTTCAAGGTGGCGGTTACGTGACGTTTTTTGGTGTTTCTATTTTATACACTGTTTTATACATTTTTTGAGCAGTTTTTTCCTCTTCTAACCACTTTAAGGGGCGAGGAAATACTGATCCCCCCTCCGATTGTAACTATTTCTATATATATATATATCAATATAATGGTCTGGGATTCAATCCCTTTTGCTTAAAAAAAAATAATAATTAGATTACATAGAAATCAATATATTTAGTGTAGATATATAAAATGTATAGTTTCTTCAGTTTTAAAGAATAGTGTAGTAATTTACCATAAAGGAATGATCTTGAAATATTTTTTGCCGTGAAGAGCATTACACTTGTTGAAGTATTAACGTTACTAAAAATCTTCGAGTACTTACTACTTAGCTTAGGCTTTCTATAAGGTTCCTAAAATTTTAGTTTAATATTTTATTTTATTGGATGAACATTCGTTGGCCATTGGTATGGGATGTTTTGGGTGCACAAATGTATGTTTAGTATTTTTTAATGAATAAATGTTTATAGTATTAATTTATAAGAAAATGGGTGGAATGGAATTATGTTTTGACAAATTAGACAAGACAATTTTAAATAGATTAAAATAAAAGCAAAACTATGATGATCAAGTTACTATGTAACAAAAGTTATTAAATATTAAAAAAACCTTCATTTTTGTTTAGGTTGGAGGCACAAAAAATAGAGAGCAATTGTAGACCAACTACATTGGAACTATGCCAAAAATTGATTTGGCATTTAAGTTGAGACCATCTAAGGTGTTTCATAGGTTATGAAAGCAAATATAGAGAGCAAGATCAATAGGGGAAGTACCCAATAGTTGAGCATATTCCAATCATTGAGATAGCTCATTTGTAGATTTAAAGAGTAATATTTTTAATAGTATAGCACTGTTAATTGTCACTTCAACGTTGTCAATGTTGATCATTATTACTAATAATTGAATGAAATGTGGTCATTAGATCCAGAAAGTAACAAATCATGTGATGCCACATCAATGCACCAACAAAATATGACCTAATGCACAATTATAGGTCTAACTTTTTTAGGGCTCTTTTATGACACTTCAACAAACATGTTGATGTGGCGTCATGCGAATGCCTAAAGTTCACAATGATCATCTAGTTGAAATCTAGTTTACAAATGAATGCCTAAGCATGCTTATATATGCAACTACAAGCACTCCCGCCAAGATTTCAAAAATCAAAACTTACCGTGTCGGCAAAAGGACCAAATAACGGTCATAAACTGACACTTAAATTTTGGGCCTGACCCAAAATAGGGCAAGACTAGGGCACGAGCGCCCAAGTCCTCCCCCCTATTTTGGGCAAGGTTAAGGTCAAGGGGTCCTCCTAGGTCCACTTTGCCATGAAACCTAGGCCTCATTCCATCGAGGTGCCAAAATATGAACTAAAATGTCCTAAATGCATACTAAAGACTGCCATGAAACCTAGGCCTCATTCCATCGGGGTGCCAAAATATGAACTAAAATGTCTTAAATGCATATTAAAGACCTGGGAGCTAAACCTTATGAGGGAAAAGCCCCCAAGGGGACATTTTCTGACGTTACATTTAGCCCCCCACTTTAATGTATGTATAAACATGAGGCCATTACATGCATTAAAGTAAGGTCACAAACACAGCAAACACATCAAGCACAGAGAAGACATGCCAATCACATAGAAAATAGTAACAGGCATGCAAAACATAGAGAAGACAGTTACAGTCACGCAGAACACGGAGAAGACAGTCAATGCACATAAGACACATTAATGCATGGAAGACAGAAATGATATCTTTTCTTTTCTTTTTCTCATATATATGAAATGCAAATGCAAGTACTGGAAAGTAAACAAACCTCCCATAATACATGATGCACTACCATAGAGCGCAGGTCTCCATATATATGGGGCAACACACACGCAAGACACACAAAACCTCCCAAAATGCACGAAGCACTACCCAAGAGCGCTGGTCTCTCTGCATATGGGGCAACAAACACACCAAAACACACACACTTGAAGACACAGAGAAAACTTGGCAGACAAGCGATGGAGTGTACCTATTTTTAGGTCCAACACCATCTTAGGCACATTACAGGCACACATCGACGATTGGGCTTCGCCACAACAATCGCCGAAAACACGCTTAAGGGTTGAGTTAGTCACAGAACTGCTCCCCGCCTTTGTAGAGGACTTTTGAAAATGACAGGATGATGCAATATGCTCTGAGAAATACACCATCCCCGCTTCTACAGAGGGCTTAAGAAAAAATGACATGCTCGATATCCTGCCTCCGCAGAGGGATTACATGATTGATTGATTGATTGCAAACAAACTCAGGATGCACAATGCACTACTCTTGGGCGCAAGTCTCTGCATTTTAGGTCAAACACATTGCTAACATCTATAACAGACAACTTACCTTATATGCCCCCACCTTAAGGTGGTTGATATCATGCATCGATATCAAGCACATTAAGGCAGGAAGAAAACACACAAGGCAACACCAACTTTCACAAAGCCCATGCCCCCCGAAGGTGACATGTACTTTACGATCACCAAATGTTCCCACAAACACATCCCTGCAAGAAACATGTTAGTGTCTACAACATCATGATAAACAACAACATTAATGCATATGATTAACCACACAAAGAGGCAGGGTAATTGTTGTTTTCATTTCCATAACATTTTTTTGGCATTGGGATTTGTGCAACTGTTATAATTAAAATTAGCCTAAGTTTTTTAGTCCCTACTTAGTATTATTTTCCCATTGATATTTGTGCAATGACAATAATCAAAGTTATACCTAAGGTGTTTTAGTTTTAATGAATATTGAGACAAGCTTCAGCATTTTTCCCATTGGTCCTTTCGTTATTTAGCCCATTGGCAATTTATTATTAATATTTCTGTTTAACGCCTAATTAAACTCAGTGCTGTGCGCCAATCAGGAAGCAAATGTTCCTCTGGTTAATATGTACTGCAAAGTTTGGAAGGGAAACATGCATGGAGGATAACTAAATGCCATTCTTGTTCTTGATGTTTTCATTTGCAGGCTGCTTGTAAGTCCGTTTTGAATTTGCATTGGTGGTGGCGTTTCTGAGATTTGCAGTGCAAAATTGCAATTTTTTGCAAATTTTATGAATCTGTGAACTGCAGTTTGTGAATTCTGTGAAGGCGTGGAAGCGGCAACTAAATTTGAAGCTGCGAAAACTTCTTTGCCAAACATATTGTACGGGATCATGTACGGGAAAATTTGAAGCTCTATGAAATGCATTCGAAACTCTTTGGATTGAATCTGCACCTTTCCCATTTGGAAATTGTGCAATTTTAACGAATTTCATTTGTCTTTAGCGAAGTCAAAGAATGGATTTCTTTATGTGAAGGGAAGACAGTGGATCAAGCTACAGCAAAAGTGAATGCACACACAAACTGCATATTGTCAATAGTGGCGTGAGTTTTTTCTAGATGGGCGTATTGATATTGTGGTGGTAATAAGCTCTCTTTCCCAATTTTAGCTTCAATCCACTGGGTTTACAGGCCCTATTCCTGACCTCACCAAGTTGACTTCTCTGCAGGATCTCCGTCTGCAGGGCAATAATTTAATTGGGGCTATACCCAGTGAGCTTGCTTCTTTGCCCACTTTGCAAAAATTGGATGAGTAAGAATAATTTGAAGGTGACACAAAGACTTTAGCATTTCTAAAGTCTCAACAAAATATTAAATTAGGGTTGTTTGCTGAGTGGTGGGCCCCTTTATGGATGACAGTTGATCATTTTAGAGGGACCCTTTGTCCCACATTTGTGGTACAACACTGTCTCTGAGCATTCTATCAGGGTTCATAGCCGTGACCAGGTGGTTTGGGGAGATTTTCTATTGGAAGAACCCTGTGACAAAGGTCCTAGTCCACATCCTGTTCTTGATTCTGGTATGGTACCCTGAGCCTATTTTGCCCACTGTTTTCCTTTACATGTTCTTGATTGGAATATGGCATTATTGCCGCCACGACATCCTCCCCACATGGACACCCGCCCTTGTTCCAAATCCTGCCTTTTGCATGCCCTGCATGCCTGTTTAAATAGGTCGTGGGAAGTGGCTTTCAATTGTCAAGTAATTCTCACAGTTCCAGTCTTTTCAATTTTGTCCAACTTTCTCAAAATTCTCTTTTAAATTAGCATGGTTGCTTTTCACAAACCCACAATGCAGTATTTAGGCAGGGATTACAGCTGCTTTGCAGCCCTTGTTTCCAATGTTCTTATGATTCTATTCCCAAAATAAATATATATATATATATATATATATATTAAGAATTCCATATCATTATTCATATCCTTATTCTATGGTATAGTTATAATGAAATCCATTTACCTACCAAGTATAACGTTACTTTCATGCTTTGCCAATCCGATATAAGAATTATGTCTTTAACATTCACATTCCTTACAGTATGTATGACTTTTCCTGTGATCGGGTCCCTTTGATGGTAGATGAATCATAGATATGCTCTCCTTGATTGATTCCTGATTGTTCTTGGTTGATGGCTGATTTCTTGATATGCAGATCGAATATTTGTTGCAGAAATAATGTGAGATATGCAATGACAAAGGATGTGATGTATGTGATGTATTGCTGACCCCCATTGACAATTGATTTTTCATTTTTTTTTAGATTGATCGCTGCTTACTAAACTTAACAATTTGCTTTACCTTTTATTAATCGATGCCTTATTTATTATTAATAGCTGTCTATTCTATATGCTGACCCACCGTATACCTTAGATCATATGATTGTAAGATTTAACTATTTATATTTACTTTAGTCATACTTATATTATATGATTGGCCCCACTTTTATGGGCTTCCCTTATATGAATTTATAATAATATATATTATTTGTATTTGTCATTATATAATATCTTCCTTTGATATTTATAATTATTTATATCTATATCTATATTAATAATCATATTTAATATATATATTATATATTATATTCAATTACATAGTATCACCATTTATATTGATTATTGTATTATTGTATAATAATAACATATTATATTTATATTGATAATTAATAATAATAATGTTATATATTGTTATTATATGATATTTATATTTACATAATATATATCATATTTAATAATATATTTATTATACTTGTATTTATATTCTTTATAAATACTATATATATATATATATATATATATATATATATATATATATATATATATATATATATATATATATATATATTTTAATTATTTATAAAATAATATTATTAAATATTATTATATACATTAATAATATTATGTAAGTTTATTGACAATGACAACACCATAAATGACAAAGCCACTTCTCCATCCTTTTTATGATGTTTAAATCTTTAATTCAAACAATGTCTTAATATCTGGACATGACAAAGTTAGCTAATCTCTTTTAGGATTTTAGCTTTTTAGCTTGATAAACTAGGTATTTAACTATATAAATGTCTTTCTTAAAACATTGTAGGGATTTCATCCATGGTTCTTTTGCTAATGGCAAACATGATGAATAAGAACAATGGATCACCATAGATAGTGGTCATTGAAAGATAATTTGTTCTAAATTGGTCTCGAACCCATTTTATACAAGCTTTGATGAATGCTCATGCCTTCCAAATATTCCACATAAGAAAAGTTCCCTTGATTTTAAGGGGGACTTGAGTGAGAAATAGGGCTTCAAAACCAAGGCCTTGTTGAAATTTCTTTACATAAAAAGTACAAGCCTCAATGCAATGGTGTATTAATATTTACTAGGATCTCATCTCCTTTTAGTTGTGCATTTACATATATTTCAATGAGAAGCACATCTAAGAAGAAACTTTAACAATTAAGGCTATTCACAAGATGATAAGAAAAATTCAATTTTCCCATTAGAATGCAATTTCAATTCTCATCATATTAAGTCACAACATTATAATTCTTACAATTACAATCCATTTTACATAGATTTGAAATCATTCATTCATGTTCCATGGAATGAGAATCAAACAACTATAAACTAAGAAATAAGCTAATTATATAAGTTGAATAATAAGAGGAGAATTTAAGAACAAAATTCATAATTAATATAAGTGAAGCATAGACATGTCAACTTTGGCTTCTCTTGAACAACAATATACTCCTATAGTATGTATTTTTACAATAAGCTTGATTTATTTTATCTATAGGGTTTAGAGAAGCAACTTCAGAAAGTCATGTTCAATGACTTGGGACAATTACAATTGATTTTAGCTAACAGGAATTGTGCAACAAACATTTAGGACATCATCTAGGGGAGCATGATCTCCACTGCGCTCATCTTTCCTCGCATACAACAATTCCTTTCCTTTGAAAACATACATCCCACCCTACAAATGAACATAAAAAACAAAGAATCCTAATCAATTTTATGAAAACAAAAAGTGACTACACTATAAAAATATTGATAAAAAAAATTAGTATAATAAACAAGGAAGAAAGAACCTGTTGCAAGACACTGCTTATATCTTCTGGCATGGCAGAAATTGTATACTTCTTCATAACATCTTGATAGGAGTCGGACCTTGTAATTATCTTCATCTGAATCATATCATATGCCATACATATATGTTTAGAAGATATCCAATCATTATGAAGCAAATATTCTCAATAGTGTTAATCTACATGCTCCTTGTATTGGATGGTAATTGTATGAAAGAATAACAATGTTTCAAATTTGTTTATACATTTGGCTCAAGAAACGAGTATCATAAATATTGATATTTATAATGGTTGGGTAGGTATGACATTGTTTGTGATGAACATGGCCACATGCTATGACATAACACCTGGTGTGTCCAAATTTTAATTTTGTAATTATAAAATTAAAAAAGAAATAGCCAATGTAAGAAAGTGATGTCACCTTCTTTCATAAATAGAAAACAGGCCTATAGAGAGACTTACAGTGACCATACGTAATAAAAGTAATATTGTATTAAATCTAATTAAACTATATTGCACAAGTTTGCAGTAATAGAACACACAAAAAGAAAATTTATAGTAATACTAATAGAATGTTACTAAATTTTAATTTTCAGTGCTTATAGCCATAGACAGAAAACTTGTGCGAACTCATGTAGATTTACGAGTGAGAACCTAAACCATGCAACTCATGCAGGACTCACGCTGAGTCACAACCAAGTAATCACAAGTTTTGTGTGAGTTTCACCCCAAAACCCGACAAGATTTATGATCAAACTCATGAGTCCCATGCCATGACTCGCTTGCACCTAAAAAAAAAAGACAAACTTGGGTTTTAAAACATCATTCTTTGTATTTTTTCACCCATTTGGTCTTCGAAAGGTATAAAGCAAGTAGAGAGGAGTGATTGAAAAGCGTTTAATGGTCAGGTTTGAGGATTAAATACATTGAGAGCTTTTGACAAAGGAATGTATTATTTTTTCTGCTCTTTTTTTCTTTTTTCTGAATTTCAAAGATCAAATGCTGAAAACCCTACTATCATGCCACCCAATTTTTTTGTTTTTTTAATTTCCCAACCCCCTTGCTAGTATTGTGTTTTCTTTTCTTTTTTTAATGTTTTCCTTTTCATGTCAAGACTCATAACCCTACTAATTTTTTTTCCTATCTACAAAATCAACAATGGCAACAAAAAGGGCTAGAAAGACCTTGTATGGAAGCATGGCATGTGGGGGAGGCAATGGCACAATGGCTTGCAACTTTGTAGATTTTCTAGGTAAGGAGGAATTGATAGGTTAAAAAATCTACTTTTCTTGAATTCTTGGCCAAGATGTGAAAGTGTGTCCTCAAGCGCCTCAAGAAGCAAGGAGAGAAATGGATGCCCTACTTACTAGTTATCATATGAAGAAAAGGAAGAGGACAACAGAAGCAATGGAAGTAGTAATGAGTTCCAACCTTGAATCATATACATATTCTTTTATTGGTCCATGCATTCAGTATTACTCCATTGAGAAGAGTTCTAACTATCTTCATTCTTCACCAAATTTCTTCAATCCTAGCAATGTTCAAAGGGCACAAACTTTGTTTGAATGTACTACTTGGAACAAAGAGAAACACTCAGGGTAAGATGGAAACAACAAACTTTTGGTACTACAATAATATACCCTTCAATGTGGTGAACAACCCATATTGGTAAGAGTTGGTAAATGCATTATTTTTGAATGTAGGGTTTAAGAATCCAATGGCTAAGGATTTTAGTGCCCCATTGCTAGAGAAAGCCATAAAAAATACACGGCTTGTAGTTGGTGACCAAAGGAAAGTATGGCAGAGAAAGGGTTGCAACATTTTATTAGATGGATAGACATTGGCAGGAACAAGACGCTCATTAAGTTTTTAGTAGCTTTGAGTGGCACATTGATGTTCTTGAAGTTCATAGAGGCCTCAGATGAAGTCATGAATGTTGAGATTTTGTGCAATCTATTGGAGGGGGTGGTTTAGGAGGTTGGGGTGGAGAACATTGTCTAAATTATCACATACAATGTAGCATTGGAAGAGACATTGGAGGAGGCATCAACTCTATGTAATTCAGCGAATGTAATTGAACCCAAATCAAGTATGTTGTGGCACAACAAGTTAGGTCACATAGGTGCAAAAATTTTGAAAACCTTGGTAAGTAAGACTATGGTGGAAGGTCTTTTAGATTATTTTTTTAGTTTTGAGTTTTATGAACAATGCATGTTTGGAAAGCAACAAAGGGTAAAATTTGCTTTAGGAAGTACTAAAGAAAGAGATATTTTGAAAGTGGTTCACAGTGATGTGTTTGGTCCTATGGATGTGCACTCTATTGGTAAGTCTTAGTATTATGTCTCATTTATTGGTGATTATTCTAGACAAGCTTGGGTATATTTTCTTGGAAAAAGTTTAAGGTTTTTCACAAGTTTAAGGAGTTTAAGGCATTTGTAGAAAATCAGACAAGAAAATAAAAGTGTTGAAGTCAAATAATGGTGGAGAGCATAGTTGCAAAACTCGCCAAATGTAAAAACTCGGCAAGCCTGGAAAATACGATTCGGAAAAAACTCGGCAACTTAAAAAAATTGCTTAAATTTCATTAAAAATGCATTTTCTTTTCAAAATTCAATGACAAGATGTATCCAATGAGTCCATAAATGAGTACAAAAGTGTTTTCTATTAAATTTGATTGATTTGAATCCAAATTGAGTACAAAATCGCATCCTCATGCGGAATCCTGATGGCTGATTCTAAGTCTGAAACCCTGAGACCCTGAATTTGGTTAAGTCTGAAACCCTGAAACCCTGAAAAATTGGTTAAGTCTGAAATCTGATGGATCCTCCAAAATCTAGAATTTGCATGTTAAATCCTATGGATCCGGAACCTATCTCAAACATCCTGACAGTATATTTCAAAATATTTAAAGTATACAAACTTATACTTAAATATATTTTGAAATATACTGACCAAGCGTTTGGAAAAACCCTAGAAAAACCCTGAAAAAAAAACTAGCGAGTAAATATTGGAAATAGAGCAACTATTTTCCAATATTTCCAATATTATTTTCTTAACTCGCCGAGTTTTCATCAAAAACTCGCCAAAAAACTGCGAGTTTTTTGGAAAAAATTTGAGCGAGTTTTTCTGCGTACAAGTGCAGGAAAAACTCGTTTTCTCAAAAGACTCGCGAGATTTTGCTGACTCGCTGGGTTTTTGGTGAGTCTTGCAACTATGGTGGAGAGTATGGCTCTAAGAAATTCAAAGTCTTCTACAAACACACTGGAATTGTTAGACATAGGACAACACCCTACCCAACAACAAAATTGGGTAGTTGAAAAGATGGAAAAAAAATTGATGGATCAAGCTAAAAGCTTGTTGAGCAATGTTGGTCTAAAATAGAAGTTTTGGGTTGAAGCGATAAGTATTGTTTGTTACTTGATAAATAGGTCTCTCACTTCTGTGCTTGAGGATAAGACGCCACATGAAATATGGACAAGTAAGATTGTTACACATCCAAGAGTATTTGGCTATAAGGCATTTGTTCATGTGCTAAAAGCAAAATTATCTAAGTTGAATTTTAAAGATAAGAAATGTATTTTCATAGGTTATGGTGAAAATATAAAAGAGTATAAGCTTTAGAATCCTATAACACTTAATGTTGTCTATTCTAGAGATGTTGTCTTCAGGGAACTTATAGTTTTATCCAAGAATAAATAACCAAAGGAGAAAAAGCCAAATGGTGCATTTTGAAAATAAAATAGAGCAAGAAGATGCATCTATAAACAAACAAACTAGTGGACAAGACAATGTGGATGGAGAGAAAGATTGCTAGGAAGGATCATAAGGGGCAAATTCTGAAGAAGAATAGAATTTTGATGTGGTAGGATCTCCAACAACTATGAGAAGGTCTATAAGACAACGAAAATTACCAAATAGGTATAGTCCACTAGATTTCTATTGTGTTTTTTCTCTAACTTGTATTGATGGGTAACCAAGCTCTATGGAAGAAGATCTCTCTTTTGAGGAATGTAAGTCTTGGAAAAATTCCATGAAAAAGAAAATGTTGGCATTGTAGTAGTGTAAGACTTGGGACTCAGTTGATCTTCTTGAGGGATCCATTAGTGCTTTAATTCACACCTTTCAGTGCAACACAAAACAAAATGGATGTGTAATGGAACCTCTCTTTCAGTTAGAAGGGAAAGCTCCCTGTAAAAAAAAACCTCATTTTCACAATATATACTTTCTATTTACAATATTTATAATATTTTTTTGAGGTGTTTCATACTCATGTTGAATAAAAGTAAATGTGTTTCTTTTTGGATTCACCTAGGGCAAAAGGCCAACATGCACTTCAACACTCGACAAAAAAAATTATGCTTTTTGACTAAAAGAAAACCTTACAACTACACATTTATGTTGTTTAGCTAAAAGTAGAGACTAAACAATGCAAGTGCACATGAAGATTGGATACAAAGACATGAGCCCTTTGGTAAATTAAATTATGAGATTGATACAAAGCCACGGTCTTTAACTTCAAACAACTCCCTCAACAACATAAAGGCACTCCAAAAAAAGGTCAAGAATAGTCAGATGCAAACTCAGGTTGGCCCAAGTGCACAGACTAGAGGCAACAAAACTAAAGTGGAAAATCCTATGAACAACAATGCTCTCAATGCACATCTCAAGGCTCTCTAAGATGAGTGGTAGTGGCTGTAGCTCTCAACGAGCTTTGATTTATTGTCTTGTGTTTGTTACTACTGGGTGTGCCTTCTTTTGGTTGTCTTTTCCTTTTTGTTCGGTGGTTTTCAATCTGATGTGTCTCTATTCTAGTTATGCTCTAGTTGTGTTGTAGTATAGCCGTCTTGTTTTAGTTTATGTTCTCTTTGGTTGTAAAGGGTTGGGGCCCTTTCAAAAACCCCTACTTTACCATATATCAAAAAAATATACCCAAGCGTGTCTAGAATAATCATCAATAAAGAAAACATACTAAGACTTACCAATGGGGTGCAAATCCATAAGACCAAACACATTGTTGTGAATCGCTTCTAAAATCTATTTTAACACTTCTTGAAGCAAATTTCACCTTATTCTACTTTCCAAATACACAATGTTCACATAACTCAAAACCAATAGATTAATTTGAAAAACCTTCCACCATATTCTTACTTACCAAGGTTTTCAAACATTTTTCACCTATGTGACCCAATCTATGGTGCCACAACATACTTGATTTGGGTTCAATTACATTGTTTGAATTACATAGAGTTGATGTCTCCAGCCTAAAGAGTGTTCCATGCTCGATTCCTTTAACCAACACCAAATTTCATCTAGCCAACTTGCAACTCTTCTCAACAAAGGTAACATGCATTCTAAAATCAATCATCTTAGAAATAAAAATAAGATTTCTTGTTAGACTTGGTATATGCAAAACATCAGAGAGTGTCTTCACTCTCTCATACTTGAAGGACACCTTCACCTTTACCCAGCCAACTAGACAGAGAGAGATTTTATCACCAAGGAAAACATATCCTCCATCACCCTCCTTATACTTAGAGTACCTCTCCTTGTGAGGAGTCATGTGAAATGATGCACTTGAATCAATCAACCAAGAATCGAGTCACCAATAATACTAGCATAGATGAAAGCATCACTACTAATTTCATCATTGCTTGAGGACTTATTAGAGGAATCATCTTTCTTCTTAGATTTATATTCCTTAATGTGACCTCTCTTGCCATAACTCTAGCACTTTACGTTTACTAGGAGATTGGACATGCCCTTTCCCATGGACTTCCTATCTCCTACCTTCTTCTCACCCACTCTATGAAGTTCTAGCTATTGAATCTTTCAATCTTAGATCTCAACATGCTAGCCATGAATTTAGCAACACGTTCTCTGAATTTTCATATAACCGTCCAAAAACTCCCACTATAACTAGATACACATGTATGACAAGAAAAGTCATCCACTTCCTTCCACTAAACAAACCCTAGTACAAAATCATTGAGGGTTTCTACCAAGAAACACGTACAGTTGTTACACCAAACAACTTGGCCCTAACCCAAACAAAAAAGCTATGATACCAAATTTAGGAATTTAACCCAATATGGTTGATGTCTAATCACTCAAAATTTAAGATTAAGTGATCCAAACTACATTTATATTGATGTTACAATTCAATTAGTAAAACATTATGGAAGAACATGAAATCATACACAATCCACATACACGAGGTACAAGGATTTAACTTGGGAAAGCCTTTTGAGAGAAAACCCAACAGTAAAAGAAAGCTAACAATTGTATGAATCTAACAAAGTAGAATCCAAATACAATAAGTCTCCTTTTAGTCTTCATCAATTTACAAACTTCAGTTCAGAACCTCAAACATGCTTCACAACATCATCACATCATCACCAGGCATCCATCCCTCATCAACCTATTCCATCTATACCACCAATTAGATGTAACCTTGAGTTATTGTCTAGGAATTCCAATTGACTTAACACTCTAACTACTTGTGGAATACAGAACATTACACATTCTATTATGACTATACCATGACATCAACCTGCCACATGTCACTCTAATGAGACTTCTCCAAACGAACAATCAACTTATCTTCTTAGATGCTCCCGCAATGACATAGTCATTAGTCATTGACCAAGTACACTTGATAGTGAACCATGTCTTCTTGTAGTACCACTCAGACCAAATCATGGCATGCAATAGTAGAGATAACATTCTTATAGCCTATGATAATCTAAAGTACCTCGAAGAACATCTACCTATCCTCAACTATCACCACATGCACTCTTGTAATGCTACATGTGCACCTACACTTCCATACTTGCTCCAACATACTTTGTTCATGATGCAGTAACCATAACTCATCTAGACCTCATGCGGTTTCTACAATGGCAACAATGGGGTCCAAGACACTTCCATGTCATATTGTAAAGTCTAACTCCCATTGCATTTTAATGCACAAATGTCCAACACTATAGTATCACTTTGTGATCAAACTTATCAATAGGAACTCTCAAAGTCCTAAACTTTAATTTCTCACTTAGGAACACTTTGCAAGTGAATAACACACCAAAGTTCCAACATTCTCTAAGTTGATATTTACTGTAGGAGAGTTTGCAGTATAAACCAAGAAGAAAACTATGCATGGGAAAGGGATAAAACCATTGCATCCTTACACCATAAAACTTCACAATGTTTACTAGTTTTGTGAAAGAGTGAACCACATTCACCTAAGTGTCAACTTTCTCCATCTAAACCTTCCTTGCCTCTACCATATCCCTAACAAAATGATATTGCACATCTACATGTTTAGTTCAAGCATGGTAAATTAGGTTTTTTGTTGGACAAATTGCACTAACTCTCACAATTTATCACTATCCTACTTTTAAAACTAATTTCAGCACACAAAGTCTTTATAACTGCAGTACTTTTTTACAAGCACATGCCATAGCCATATGCTCTACTTCAATTGTGTATAATGTAATTGTGGGTTGTTGCTTACTCATCTAGCTCACTACCCTCCAAACAGAGTAAACACATAGTTGCTTGCCAACCTAAAATTATCCAAATCTCCAACTCAATCAAAATCAACAAAGCCTTGTATATTCAACACCTTGCTAGCATCATTAGTACCATAATAACATAAATAGTAGTTTGAAGTTCCTTTCAAGTACCCAAAAACTCTTTTCACATGAGTTCAATGTTCTTTGCCAAGGTTTGACATAAACCTACTAAGAACTCCCACTACTTGGGCAATGTTTGGTCTTATGTAGACTATAGCATACATCAAGCTTCCTACCACACTAGCAAATGGAACATTGCACATCTCCTCTCTTGAGACTTAGGACACTATTCCAAACTCAACTTAGTGTACATAAAGGGATGCTTACAAGTTTACTATCATGCATACAAAACCTCTGCAAAACAATTTCAATAAACTTACTCTAGTTCAATCATAACCTCCTTTAGCCCTATATCTATTGATTTCCATACCTAGTATGAACATTGTAGCCTCTAAATATTTCATATCAAATTTCTTAGACAATTGAGCCTTGAGTTCCCTAATTATTGCCTTATTGTTTTCAATGATCAGCATATCATCAACATACAAAACAATAATTATAACATGATGGCCAACCTATTTGTAGTACATATAGTAATCAACTTTACTCCTCACAAAATCCAATTCCATTAGATATGTATCAAACTTTTTATACCACCTACATGGTTACTGCTTGAAACCATACAGAGACCTTTTCAGTTCACAGAGAAGATCTTCTTTTCCCTTGACCTTAAATTCTTTATGTTGATCCATGTAGATTTCCTACTCTAAAGCTCCATGAAAGAATTCAATCTTGACATCTATCTGTCCTGCTTCAAAATCAAATGTAGCAGGAATAGATAACATTCTAATAGAGTACAACTTAGCTATATAGGAGAAAATATCTCACTGATGTCTACTCCCTCAATCTGGGAATACCCTTTTGCCTCCAATCTTGCCTTGTACCTTTCCAATGTACTATCCATGCTAAACTTCTTATACACCCATTTGCAACCAATGGGCTTTGTATTGTGTTTAAATTCTAACCAAACCTTGTCCTTTCGTTAATCATGAGTCATGTTTTTGAGCTTTGTTTTGTTTGTCGATGTTATTTTTGTCGTCCCTCATCTTTCTCTATGTAGGAACAATGGATAGATCTTTCTAACACTTTCATCTTAGAAGAAAATGGTTAAGGCATATGGTAAGGCAGCCAAGGTAAAGCAAAAAGAAAAGGTTTTACTCAAAATATTTGATGAAGTGCGCACCTAGGGAATAGGGCCACACCTCACAAATGAATTTCATTTTCAAATTTGAAGTCCAAGCTATAGGTGCATGTGGGAATCTTAGGGGCACGCGGGAAGAAAGAAGTGTATGTCATATCAAAGGAAAATTTAAAGTTTGAAATATTTTGAAATTATATATGTATAGGTGTGCACAAATCAGAGAAACATGCACCTCTCAAAGGAAAGGATCAAGCTAAGTGTGGTATGTTGAGGCACGTGTGGGGTGTGAGAAACAGGTGGATTTGTTCATACAGGTGCATGGATAAGGGAGACGCACACACCAGATAATGTAAGATGAAATGTGCTTAAACTGAAGTCAAAACGTAATCCAGAAATGCACAAGACAAGGAAAAGGCATTTGGTATAAAAATTCAAGTTTAACGCAAAGGCACATATCTAGTGTAGAAGTGTGCACCTCATAAATGGGATATGGAATATGGCAAGGTAATAAATTATATTGAATGAATATGAAATTTTAGACTTACAATAAAACTGAATAGCAATTTTAGCAATATGTAGGTGTGAGAATTATCATTAGAAATCTGAGCGCAAATTAACAGTTATTTATAATGTTTACAAAGCTATTGCATGAACATAAATAAAAACTAACTGCTACTTCTAATCTAATTACTAACTTGAATGCAATCTTTATTACAAAATCATATTCTCTAATGCTAAAACTAAAACCATGCAACCTCTAGTTAAGTTGTAGATTCAATTTATTACAAACTATGACTTAATGCTCACATCTCTTGCATGACTAGAGATTTACTGATTGTGTCTTTCTACTAATTTCATAATTTAATTTACCAAGGTATTCGAGTATTTGTGTTTAAACTTATCCAATATTTATGTGCACTTGCATTGTTCAATCTCTACTTTTAGCTGAATAGCGTAAGCGTATAGCTATAGGGTTTTCTTTCAATCAAAAAACATTAAAAAAACCTTTTTACCTAGTTGAAGTGTGTCCTTTTATCCTAGGTGAATCCAAAAAGAAACATATTTACTTTTATTCAACATGAGCATGAAACACCTTAGAAAATATTGTAAATAGCAAGTATATATTATGCAAATTAGGTTAGTTTTTATTTATAGAGAGTTTCCCCTTCTTATTTGAAGAGCAGTTCAACTGCACATCTATTCTATTTTCTATGCATTGAAAGGTGTGGATTAAAACGCCAACATTTTTTGTTGATTGTTGGAGAATGACATAAGACTATCATGTTATCCACCATGAGATTTCAGTTGGCATAGAGGTTCTAGAGTTCATAAAATTATTTTCATTTTCCAAAGAAGAACCACTACAATCAATGGCTAATCAAAAGAGTAATTGCAACAACAACATTTGCCCGCCTCCATTGTTGCCATGGGGAAATTAGATTGGTTTGTTGGCATTCATAGAAAATCATGAACTTCCTTAAAAAGCAAGGAAGATTTTTTTAAAGCTCTATGGTGATAGCAAGCAGCATCTAGACGAGCATATTTTAGCCTTCACCACTACACGTGGAATTTTGAGCATAATACATGAAGATGTTGTAGTTTGCTTGTTTATAGAAACATCGCAAGGTGCAGTAACTGATTAGTTTTTCCACGTTGTTGTCAGTTTTATAACTAGTTGGGAGTTAATGAGTGGGGAATTTCTTGCACTCTTCAAGCTAGTAGAAGATAATCATATCTTGTTTACACAACTCTCAAATGCCAAAAAGGACAATAGTAAACTTATGAGGGAGTTTGTTGCAAGAGTCAATTGTTTGGTTACCAAGATCATTGACACTCAAATCCTTCTTCTAAAATTATTTTGAGTTGTTTCATAAATGCCTTATCTTCAAAAGTTGCTTTATTTCTCAAGATAGGTAATCCTATTGAACTGAAGGATGCTCAAGAACATGCCATTGAGTTGGAGGATCATATGATCACTTCTAAAAAGATACACAAAGATTCAATCAAACCACTAGTTCCCTTGAACATCCCATCACTTTAGCAATATCCATCTCCTCCAAGTAAAAACGATTCTTTTGTCAATTATATTACCGATAAATCTTATTTGCCTGCTTCTCTAACAAGTCAAGTAGTCGAAGTTATTTTTCCTACATGTGGATATTGTATGTTCCATGCATTTGATCAACATGATGGAAGAATTTGTCATGAAATGCAAAGATTCAAACTATCAACAACTTGAAATAAAAATCAAGGGTCTTAAAATGATCTTGAACGTCTTTTAGATGAATTTGATGGTGGCTCTGTGATGGGATATACCCAATATGAACTTGATAAGGTAAGGAATAATCTTCATAATTATATATTAAATGATGTCATGCGTTTGTATAATCCAAAATAGAAAATAGAACAAAAGTATCCATAAGAAGTAGAAATTTTGCCTATTTTGCTCAAAAGATTTAAGACTAAAGAGGTGTTGTTAATGGAAGAAGAGCCCAGCATGACACAAGTATGCTATATATTCTCTAAGAAGGATGAGGTCAAATTAGCTTTTGAGGAGCAAAGTTGTGTTCCAATTCTAAATATTGAGTAAGGAGAAGTCAAAAACACCAAAGAAGATGATGACTCATGTTGCTTATTTTCTTAATTTGAAGGGTTGTTCAAAGAGCATGTAGTAGATGTAATCAACGAAGAGCAAGCTATTTTTTTTCTTTTAAGAGTTTTTAGTTTCAAGTTTAGCAATCTCCATAAGCACTAATGATGAAAAATCTCAATTAATACCCATTGAAGAGACAAACACTTTGTTACCAAAGGCCAATATTTTTGTTCGAAACGTCAAAGAAGCATCATAGTTAGATCATGAACAAGATTTTCTTCTTCTTGAAGACAATTTAACTTCAGAAGCACTCGTCAAATTAGAGGTACATATGAAGGATTATTTACCAAACCTTGATTATTTTCTACAACACCTTGAAAGTGGGTCTTTAGTGGACATAGTGAATTTCCTCCTGAGGTTTGACTCATCTTCAATAGATCCCATATACGTCAGTGAAGAAGTGGATCTTTTTCTTCAAGATAACAAAGAAGAAGAAATATGGCTAATAGAAGAAAATGACGCGGTTGGAGAATCATAGTCACACTCCTAAGGTGATAGGAGACAACAGTTGCATGATTGATAATAAGGAGTCTAATTGTTTCTTCTCTCTTAAGGTTGTATTCATTGAAGTTGATTCCTCTGATAAAGTTGAACAGACTCAGTTTGTCCAAAAACTGCCACTATGGGATGATAGATGACAAAGTTTGTCACCAAAAGATGATATTTTTTAGCATGTGTATCTTGATAAGGATCTAGTGCTTTAAGATTCAGACCTTGATGGTCTCTCAAATTCAAACTCTGAAGGTTGGTTAGATGACGGCTCAATTCATGAAGATTATCGAGAGGTGTCCCACCACAAGCTGCAAAATTGATATCAATTATGGATCCAGTAAGTCAAGAATTGATGACCAATTTTGTCTTTCAACAATGTCAACTGGACTAAGTTCAAGGTTGCTTATGTCGAAGAAACGAGTGAAGAGGATCAAATCGGATATGTGATGATTACTATTCCTATAGATGTGCTTCAGTCATAGGATATTTCTAGATACCTTTAAAAGGAGGCACAATATCTTCACCTACTAGAGAGGTTTCTCCTTATGGAAAATCACTTAGAACCAATGCATATTAATCATTTTGTGCTAAATGTTTTTCCACAAGATTGTTCTTACCCACCATATCGTGGATCTTTGAGAAAGTTTTAGAAAGGTTTTCAGGATATATCCTGTAATGACTAGATTCTCAGATCACAAGGAGAGATTGTTACCTTTCCCATCCTATAAATGGTTTCATGTAACCCATTTTTGTCCTTTTGTCTACACTCATAAAAAAGCATTTTGTTTTCAATATTGTCTCGTATTGTCTTTCCCAATTTGTGATGATTTTGTTATGTAGAATTGTATTTCCTTTAAGTAATGTAAATGTTGTGTTTTGTTAGGTGATTTAGGAACAGTTTGACTTTATTGCCCAATTGATAAAGCACTAGCCTACTAAAAAAATCATAGATGTTGTAGTTCTACACTATAAGTATATGTCGTGGTCCCCAAATAGAGCCAATTGTTGTACCCAACTAATTTTTTTTGTATTGTGTTTAAATTTCATCCAAACCTTGTCCTTTCATTAATCATGACCCATGTTTCCAAGATTTGTTTTGTTTGTCGATATTATTTTCATCATCCCTTGTCTTTCTCTATGTAGGAACAGTGGATGGAGCTTTCAAAGATTTTCATCTTCAAAGAAAATTGATAAGGCATGCGGTAAGGTAGTTAGGATAAAGAAAAAAGAAAGGGTTTTACTCAGAATGTTTGATGAAGTGCACAGGTAGGGTGCAAGGGCATGCCTCACAAATGAATTTCATTTTTGAATTTTAAGTCCAAGCTATAAGTGTGCATGGGGAGTAGGAAGCACACATCATATCGAAGGAAAATTTGAAGTTTGAAATACTTTGAAATTATATATGTTCAGGTATGCACAAGTCAGAAAAACATGCACCTCTCAAAGGGATCGATCAAACTAAGTGTGCATTGTTGAGGTGTGCATGAGGCATGAGAAAGAGCTAAATTTGTTAATACAAGTGTGTAGATAAGTGAGAAGCACACACTAGATAATGAAAGATGAAAGGCGCTTAAACTAGAGTCAAAACACACAGTCCAGAGGTGCACGAGACAAGAAAAGGCATTTGGTAGAAAATTTTCATGTTCAACGCAAAGGCATGCATTTGGTGTAGGAGCATGCACCTCACAAAGGGGATTATATTGTTTGAAAGTCTAAATTATAAATGGGCAAGGTGTGTCAATTTACAAGAAGCAATTCAACTCCAATAAAAGGTCTTTTATTTATGAGGTGTCATTTCAGAAGGAGATGTTTGTTGTTAAACAAAAGACAAAATTGCTATTAGTAGAAGGGTTTTAACAATAAATAATAGTCGCAGTGTTTCATTCTTCAAACAAAAACCAGGCATTTAGTTATATCAATAGTATTCTTTCTTGAAAATTCTCCTTTTGTCATTTTTTAGTCATCCAAAAAAGGATACAACAATTTTATTGGTAGGATGCTGATTTTAAAGGAAAATCAATTATAATTGTAGTCATGTAGCACTCCATTCTTTTCTGTTATTAGACATCAACAAATTCAAAGATATCAATAAAGGTAGGCAGTTTGAGAATATTTTCCAAGAATTCGAGAAGAGATAGAGAATGATTTTCAGGGTTTCAATACAACGTTGTATGTAGAGTTTAGTGTTGATGAATGAATGGAAGGATGTCAAGATTTAAAAAGTGTCAAAGTGAATTTTTAGAGTTTCAAATGTCTTCAGAGGGGTTTTGACATTGTCAACATGAAGGAAAGAATCGTCAAAATCAACTCTTGATTATGTTGTCAAGAGAAGTCTATTTTTAGCCAACACTAAAAATAGCTTGTGCTATTTTAGACGTCGCCATTTTCAACGAGAAGAGCATATTCTAAAACGTGTTGTTTTTAGTTGAAGTTATTTATAGCCCGTGCTATTTTTAGCTTGGAGTTGGCATTTTTAGATCATCTATCTAGAGATCTCTCATCATGCAAGAGATGTGAGCATTAAGTCACAGTTTGTAATAAATTCAATCTACAACTTAACTAAAGGTTGCATGGTTTTAGTTTTAATATTAGAGGATGGAATTTTGTAATAAAAATTGCATTGCATGCAATCAAGTTAGTAATTAGAGTATAAGTAGTAGTTAGCTTTTTATTTATTTTCATACAATAGCTTTGCAAACATTATAATAAGTGATATTTTGCACTTAGATTTCTAATGATAATTCTCACACCTATATTGCTAAAAGTACTATCAGTGTTATTGTTAATCCAAAATTTATTACGCTATCTTGCTTTTAAATTGCTATTAAATGTTTGCTATGTTTGTTGAGGGAGATTAAATTGCATTTAACAAGTTGCAAGCTTTGTATTGTAGGTTTGCTAGAACATAGGTTTTGGGCTAAAGCAATAAGTACTACTTTGTTACTTGATAAACAAATATCTCACTTCTATGCTTGAGGATAAGACACCATATGAAAAGTGGACAGATAAGAAACCTGTTGTTACACATTTGAGCGTATTTGGTTGTAAGACATTTGTTCATGTGCCAAAGGAAAAATGATCTTAGTTGGATTTTAAAATTGAGAAACATATTTTTATAGGTTATGGTGAAAATGTAAAAGGGTATAAGCTTTGGAATTCTATTACATTGAAAGTTATCTATTCTAGAGATGTTGTCTTCAGGGAAGAGTTTTATATAGGGATGAACAACCAAAGGAAAAAGAGAGCCAAATGATGCATTTTGAAAACAATATAGAGCAAGAAGATGCATCTATAAATGAACAAACTAGAAGACATGACAGTGTGGATAGAGAGGAAGATTGCCAGGAAGGATCATCAGGGGTAGATTCCAAAGAACAAAATTCTGATGTGGTATGGTTTCCAGTTCAACTATGAGAAGATCTACAAGGCAACAAAAATTACCAAAAAGGTATAGTCCACTAGATTTTCATTGTGTTTTGGCTCCAACTTGTACTAATAGTGAATTGAGCTCTGTAGAAGGAGCTATCTCTTGTAGGGAATGTAAGTTTCAAAAGAATGCCATGAAAGAGGAGATGTTGGAATTACAACTGAGTAAGACTTGGGGATTGGTTAATCTACTTGAGGGAAAAATGCCCATTGGTTGCAAATGGGTGTCTAAGAAGTTCAATGCAGATGGTACATTGTAAAGGTACAAGGAAACACTGATGGAAAAAGGGTATTCCCAGATTGAGTGAATAGACATAGTTGAGATACAATTGTGTTATCCACAACTGAAGCAGAGTATATGGTTGCGACATATGCTTGCAAAGAAGCAATGTGGTTACAAAGACTGTAGGGACCCTTGCTAAATCTGATCCAATTTTCAAATTCTGATCTGAGTTTTCTGATTTGGTTTTCTTGTTTGTTTGATTGGTTTTTATGAGTTTTTAGTTTGGGAATGCATTTTCCATGTAGTGATGCCAATATAGTACCATTTGCAAATGAAATAACAACAAACTAAAGGACTGAAAACATAAACCAGAGGTCTGATATAACTCAGAACAGCATTGTATTCTTACTTCAAATTAAAGATTTGAATTGAAAGATTGTTTACAACATACCCGATTTGATTATACTTCTTCGTGGTACAATATGAGATCATACATGACAAATAGATGACTGAATTTTATAGCTGCTGTTCACAATGAAATCTGATCTGAATTTGTAGATGATGAGTCAACTCCAAACTAGCCACAAACTCCTTCAATGATGAGGCGATGGGCTCCCAAGGTAGCCGCTAACCCTAGAATGAAAATAGGTATCAAATCAATGAAGAATATGCTGTCCAAAGCCCTGATTCACCCAGCTGTTATAGCTGCAGAGATCTGAAATTGAAATCAGACTTCAAAATGATGATGATCAATTGATGACAAGTCCTCCAAAGGTGGCGCCAACTTCTCCAACCAAGCTCAAATCCTAGGCGATGGGAAAATGTGATATTCCTTCCTCATAAACTCCACAATCAGCCAATGTAGTCGCCCAGATCTGCAATGTATTCTCTATGTTATCCAATGCTCCACAAACCCTAGCAGCCAGCAAAGATGAAATTAAGATCTGCCTTCAAAAACCCATCGATTCCTTCATAAAACCATGTCATATCAATGCCAATTTCAATCACAAATGACCTGCAATCTATTATCCTTCAATCTTCACCATATCAAATTGACAATTTGGCAAAAAATCATGCCAATTTGTCCTTCAAACCCTAGCTGATGTAACCTACAGAAAATAATATGTCCTTGTAGCTCCAATATGATGTAAAAATCTGCAAATATGCCCAATAGCAAACCCCGTATGGATTCATCACTCAAAGTGGAGTGAGTTTTCGCCCAAACCACTAATTTTCTAAGGGTTTTCGTCCTCAAAAAATAGCTGAACCAATGTTGCAGCTCAAAGGAAAAACCTTCAATATCAAATGGCAAATTCACAATGATGAAAAATGGCCTCCAAATGCTTTTTTTATAATGCCCAAGTGGAGCGCCCAATTTTGTTTTATTTTATTTTTATTTCATGTCCACCTCCATAATAAAATAATATTTTATTTCTTTTTTCCCTTCCTCAACTTGGGCGGCCAAATTGACAAAAATAATATTATTTTATTTTCTCCTCTTCTCCAAGTGGGACACCACCCTTGGCATTAAAATATTATTTTTTATTTGTCATTTTATTTTATTTTTATTTTTCCCACTTTCCATCCTCCAAGTGGGTCGCTCCTCTACAAGGCAAATTAATTATTATTTTTGATTCCACCATAATTACTACAAAATTACTCCAAGTCATAATCCAACATTTTGCCAAGGAAAAATAGTTAAATGCGTGATTTAACTACTCAACGTATTCCCTTGCTTCTTCGACCTAGCCTATGGGAACAAAATAGGCTAACCCACACATGGTGGGTGGTCACTCGAAAAAAGGGGACAATACAGTCCTCCCTTCCCGAAATTGCTTGCCATCAAGCAATTGCAAACCTGTATCCTGTGAAACACTGTCAAATGACAAGTATCTCCATCCAACCAAATGTCCCATGATCACTCTACTCCTCCACCTATGGCTACATGTCATGTCCCCATTTCCGGCATAAGTAAACAATGAACACGGATTAGCCTATTCATCATTCCCGTGGGCTAATACGTAAGATAAGGGAATGAACTTGGTTTTGGCTAACGCACTTTTTGTTTTGCAGGTCAAGACCTCTATTAAGTGACATAAGGTTGTCTTAGTGCTAGGCGCACTTTCTCATCTGTTCAACCATCAAAATGCACCTTGGCTAGGATTCATTCAAACATGAGCATGAAGACATTTCTTGAGCACTTCAATGACGAATGGTTTCTAGACATTCAAACATGTATTGGAAAACATCAAATGGCGAAGGAAGGAAGACTCTTAGGCGCACTTTTCATGTTGAAACTCCTCCAAGTTGCGCCTTGGGTATAAGGAAAGTTGATCCAAGAGGATGAGCGCTAGATGATTAGAAGCTTGTAGTGATTGAAGACATTATAGTGACAAAGGCACTTAGGCGCACATCTACCTTTCTTCACACTCAAATGTGCGCCTAGAATAGCAAGGCACTAATTCAAGACTCAAGAACCTTGAAAATGCCCCTAAGGCACTAGTTTGACACTCAACAACACCTAATGTGCGCCTAGGAAAAGGAAGGAGCCAATCATTGATCAAACAACTCAAAATGTGCGCCTAGGTGTTTGAGGCGCTAGATCATGCTTCTGGGACATTGGAATTGCGCCTTAAACAAGGAAGTGATTTGCAATGTCAAGTTGTCCACCAAAAGTTAAAAGTTTGTTCAAGGATCATGAATGTATTGAGGCGCACTTTTAGTCATCTTCAACCTCATATGTGCGCCTTCTCTAGGAAGCTCAAATTGCGCCTAAGGAAGGGATTCTAAGACATCATCATTGATATTGGCTAAGATGCATGTGGAGAAGCTTTGGAGAAACTTTGAAGATTTGAACGAAGTTGAAACTCGCCTCCAAGATGTTAGGCACAATCTCATGGCTCTAGAACACTAAATATGCGCCTAAAGCTAGATAGGGGTATTGAAGTCACAATTTGATCTTCAACTTGTTTAAGAGGTAAAACTTGCTTGAGGGATCATTCATCCAACTAAGATCCTGATCAATGACAAGAGAACATCATGTTGCTTGAGGTGCACTTTGCCTCCTATTCCACCTTGGATATGCACCTCACTTGGATCCTTCATCAACTTGCAAGTAAACATCACATGGGAGAGAATTATAGCTTGTGCCAGTGTTTGGAGAATTGGTTAAGTATCAGAAGATAAGTCTTGTTGATGAGGCGCACCTTCTAGCCTCTGCCACCTCAAAAATGCGCCTAGCTTGGGAGAGGCGCTAGTTTTGATCTCTGCATCCTCCAATATGCACCTAACCTTCATTGAGCACCGTGCAAGCAGTGGGTCCCAGAGTGACCTTGGGTAACGTGATGATAAGGCTTCCAACTCAGAAATGAGTCATTCCAATGGAATATTCCTCTAGAATATGCTCATTGGAAAACGCGTTGTGGTTGCCTCTTGCTCTTGAGGAGCACTATAAAAGGAGGAGAGCGACTTCATTTGGACATCTTGGCTATTTGATATTTCTTGGTAAGCTTTATGCTCTTTTCATGAAATCTGCATATTTCATGTTTGTTGCGGTGATGCTCCCTCAACCTTGATAAGGTGATGCTCCCTTACCCTTTGAGAGGTGTTAACATTCAGTTATCATCATTGTGCAGGACTGAAGTCGTTGTTTGCAACTTGAAGTGACTTGCGAGACTTGTAGTTGGAATGTATTCATTGTTCAATCTAGGTGCCAAGGCCTATCTTTTGTAATCTTTGTAATAAGTTGGACATTGATGCTAATAAGCATCTGTTGAATGTAATAAGAAGTGGATTGACAATTGCAATAAGATATCTCTACTTCCCTGATGTTCAATTCATGTCGATCTTATTCATGTTTGATGTTGATTGATTGAAGTAAGTAATTAGAAAAGTTAGCAAAAAAATTTGGTTAAGTATAAGTGGGATATTTCAGTGGTATCAGAACTTGGATCCTGCCAGCCTATGGGTTATGGGCTACTACATTGATCCTTCGCCACAACACTATCGAAGGAGAACCAGTACAATGGGAGATAGACAGCAACATAATCCACAAGATGACATTGATAACATGTTAAGGGAGATGGTTGATAACCAGTGTGATATGGCAGCTCAACAGCGTGAGGCAACTGAGCAACAATGGCAAACAAATGCAAATATTGAAAGGATGTTTCAAGCCTTGATGGGTAACAAGAATAATAACAATCAGAATAATCCTGGTAATCAGGATGCGGGTAGTGTAGCTGGAAGATCACCGCCTCGTGTTAGGAGAACAAGGACACCTACAGTTGAGAGGCCTATGCAACCTACTTTTCTTCCTAGAGAAGAAGTAGAAGAGGAGCCGCCACTGGAAGAAGAAGATGTTCCTTTTGAGGAGAATGTTATATCTTTGGTTGATGAGCATGATGCACTTCCTGAGCATGTAAGGAATAGAATAAATTTCAACAACTACATGACCCAGAAAAGGGATAGTCAAAGAGGTAGAGTGAATCGACCAAGGAAAATAATCAACCTACACAGCCAAAAGAGTATAAGGATGCCTTAAACAAAATTCCTCTTCCAAGTTTTGATGGTAGTGGTAAGCTAAGTGCTAGAGCATGGGTGAATAAGTTGGACACCTTTCTTACACTCAAGCCCATGAGTGAAGATAAGGCTATTCAATTTGCTACTATGCATTTGGAAGGTATAGCATATGAATGGTGGCATCATGGTCTTGTTTCACAGCATCACAACAGGATTACTTCATATGATGAGTTTGTTCAAAAACTCATAACTAGATTTGACCGCAAGGATGTTGAGGTCTACTACCGTGAGCTTGCACAGTTGAAGCAATTTGGTAAAGTGGATGCTTATGTCAATGAATTTCAAAAGATTGCGGTTATGGTTCTGATATGACAAATAGGAGAATCACTATGCTATTTGTTGAAGGATTGAATGATAGGATCAAGGGTTTGGTTAAAGTACATAAGCCAACTACTCTTGAGGAGGCCATTGAGTTAGCACTTGATTTGGATACTACTCCTGCCTTCACTCAAAAGAAAAGTTTCTTCACAGGTACAAGTTCTAATCAGAAAAAACCATTTCAGCCAAAGCCCAATACTTCGGCTATGGAGCGAGATGAATTGAGAAGGAAGAAGCTATGCTTTTCCTGCAAGCAACCATGGGAACCAAATCATAGGTGCCTTGGAAAAGGCAAAGCACATCTTATTGAGGTGATTTCAGATGATGATAGTGATGTCCATGAGGATACATTTTCAAACGGGGATCATCTGGAGCAGCTGGATACAGGAGAAGGAAAAGTGACTATTGCTTCTATGTCAGGAGTTCCTAGATATCATGCCTTTCGAATAAAGGGTGTTATCAAGGGACAACGAGTCACTTGTTTGGTGGATAGTGGAGCCACTCATAACTTTATTGATGAAGGTTTAGTTATGAAACGTCGTTTACAAGCTGAAGACTTTGAGGGATTCATAGTTGCAATAGCAGATGGCTTTACTATGAGTTGTCAGAAGAGAGTGCCACAACTGAGTATTCAGATGGGAGATTATACATTGACAGATGATTTCTACATGGTTGGACTCTTAGGCATTGATGTTGTCTTGGGAATGCAATGGTTGCATTCACTTGGCCGTTATATCCAGGATTTGAAGAAGATGGAAATAAAGTTTATCCATGAGGGAAGGAAAGTAATCTTGAGAGCTATTTCAAATGGAGCACCTCCGGTTGTTTCAGCTAGGCGCATGGAGACATTGTTTCAACATGATGATATTGCTTGGGTAGCTCGAGTCAATGTTTCTTCTAAGTCTTCTTTGGACGGAGAACATCATATAGATAGTCAATATGTGTTGGATAAATACAGTAAGGTGCTTGGGAACATTCCTCCAGAACGACCACCGGACCGTGGTTTTGAGCATGTGATTGAGTTAGAAGATGGGACCAAACCTATCAACATTGCAGCATACAGACATCCTCAGCATTTCAAGATCGAGAATGAGAATACAATCAAGGAGTTGATTGATATGGGACACATTCAACCCTCATCTAGTCCATTTGCTTCTTCAGTTGTGTTGGTAAAGAAGAAAGATGGAACAATGAGGATGTGTATTGACTATCGCGCATTGAATCAAAGGACCAATAAGAATAGGTATCCAATACCTAGGATTGATGAATTGCTAGATGAGTTGCATGGAGCTGTATTCTTCTCGAAGATTGATCTTTGCTCTGGTTATCATCAAATCCGTGTTCGTGAGGACATCCCAAAAACAACATTCAGATGTCACTACGGGCATTATGAATTCTTGGTGATGCCTTTTGGTTTGACCAATGCACCAGCCACTTTCCAATCTTGCATGAATCATGTATTCAACAAGCAGTTGAGGAAGTACCTATTGGTCTTTTTCGACGACATTCTAATCTATAGCAAGACATGGGAAGAACATCTCCAACACTTGGACGAAATCTTAAGTATAATGGACAAACAATCTTTGTATGCGAAAATGTCTAAGTGTAAATTTGGTTTGAAAGAGATACTATACCTAGGCCATGTAATTGCCGCTAATGGCGTGAAAGTACAAGAGAAGATTGAAGCCATTCGTAGTTGGCCAGTACCCAGGAACGTGTCAGAATTAAGAGGTTTCCTTGGCCTCTGTAGTTACTACAGACGATTTGTTAAGGGGTTCTCGCAGCTCTCCGCGCCCCCGACAAATCTAACAAAGAAAGGTGCTTTTGTTTGGTCAATGGAAGCTCAAGCAGCCTTTGAGAAATTGAAAGAGGTAATGAGTACGACGCCAGTATTGGCTTTGCCGGATTTCACTAAGTCTTTTGTCCTGGAATGTGATGCTTTTGGAGAAGGCATTGGAGCAGTGTTGATGCAAGATCATCACCCAATTGCATTTGAAAGCAGGAAGTTAAAGGATAGAGAAAGGTTATACTCTACATATGACAAAGAGATGCTGGCTATCATGCATGCTTTGGCTAAATTCCGCCAGTATCTAGTGGGAGCTAAGTTTGTGGTCAGAACAGATCACATAAGTTTAAGATACATCTTAGGGTAGAAAGATTTGAATGAACGACAGCAGAAGTGGGTTACTAACATACAGGCTTATGACTTTGACATTGAATATATTAAAGGCAAGAAGAATGTAGTTGCGGATGCCTTATCTAGAAAGCCTGCTATTTGCGCCCTAAGTGAAATATTTGTCGATTGGAAGTCTTAGCTTCTGGTTGAGTACTCCAAATCGAAGTTTGCTTGTGAAGTCATGGATGGAATCATTCAGGATGATCGTTATAAGGTGATAGATGACATCATTTACTACAAAGATAGGATTTTCCTAACCCCTGAATCGGAGCTTAAACAACGAGTCATGAAAGCATACCATGACACTCCACTTGCAGGACACCCTAGCTACTTCAAAACCTATCGACAAGTCAGAGAAAGATTCACTTGGAAGGGTTTGAAAGAAGTTTTGCAATACATCAGGGAGTGTTTGATTTGTCAGCAGAACAAATCAGAAACTACTTTTCTAGCGGGATTACTCCAACCACTGCCAATTCCAGAACATAAGTGGGAAAGTATCTCGATGGATTTCATTACTGGTCTTCCAAAGGTCCAAGGGAAAGATTGCATTTATGTAGTCATGGACAGGTTGACTAAGTATGCTCACTTCTTTGCAATTCCTGTTGAGTTCTCGATGTTGCAGGTTGCTGAGTTGTTCTTTTGGGAAGTGTTCCGACTACATGGCCTTTCAAAGACCATAGTCAGTGATCGAGGTAGCAGGTTTATCAGTGTATTCTGAAGAGAGCTATTTCGATTGGTAGGAACTGACTTAACACCAAGCACAAGTTATCACCCTCAAATAGATGGGCAAACAGAAATAGTCAACAAGTGGCTTGAGGGATATATGCGAAATTATGTGTCTGATCATCAGCGTGCTTGGGTAAAGTGGTTACACTTAGGAGAATACTGCTATAATACCACTTTCCACATGTCAATTGGCATGTCTCCTTTTCATGCGTTGTATGGATATGATGCAATTTCTTTTGTTGATTTGGCTTTGGATGACAGTCGAGCTCCTAGAGCAAAGGAGTTGATGCAAGACACGCAAGATATCTTGCGAGTTCTTAAGGAGAATTTGCAGAGGGCTCAAAACCAACAAAAATTGTATGCCGACAGACACCGGGTTGAACGAAGTTTTGAAGTAGGGGATATGGTGTTTCTGCGCCTTCAGCCGTATAGGCAAAGCTCTTTGAAGAAGACAAGTGCGGAGAAGTTGAAACCCAGGTTTTATGGACCCTACAAGGTGCTGAGAAGAGTAGGAGAAGTGGCATATGAACTTGATTTCCTAGCTGGAAGCCGCATACATAATGTGTTTCATGTGTCGTGGCTCAAAAAGGCACTAGGACAGCATGTGGTTTCATCTGATGAACTTCCACCACTGGATGAAGAAGGAATGCTTGCCCTTGAACCTGAAAGTGTGGTGGATATGAGGGAGAAGAAACTACGCAACTGGGGCATAAGAGAATACTTGGTGAAGTGGAAAGGGTTGCCAATGGAGGATGCTACTTGGGAGGGAGAAAAGATTTTAGAGCATCCTAACCTTCGATTGCTTGAGGACAAGCAATCCCGGGAAGGGGAGAGTGTCATGTCTCCATTTCCGGCATAAGTAAACAATGAACACGGATTAGCCTATTCATCATTCCCGTGGGCTAATACATAAGATAAGGGAATGAACTTGGTTTTGGCTAACGCACTTTTTGTTTTGCAGGTCAAGACCTCTATTAAGTGACATAAGGTTGTCTTAGTGCTAGGCGCACTTTCTCATCTGTTCAACCATCAAAATGCGCCTTGGCTAGGATTCATTCAAACATGAGCATGAAGACATTTCTTGAGCGCTTCAATGACGGATGGTTTCTAGACATTCAAACATGTATTGGAAAATATCAAATGGCGAAGGATGGAAGGAAGACTCTTAGGCGCACTTTTCATGTTGAAACTCCTCCAAGTTGTGCCTTGGGTATAAGGAAAGTTGATCCAAGACGATGAGCGCCGGATGATTAGAAGCTTGTAGTGATTGAAGACATTAAAGTGACAAAGGCACTTAGGTGCACATCTACCTTTCTTCACACTCAAATGTGCACCTAGAATAGCAAGGCGGTAATCCATGACTCAAGAACCTTGAAAATGCGCCTAAGTAAGAAGGAGGAGCTCTTAGGAGTCAAGGCGCTAGTTTGACACTCAACAACACCTAATGTGCGCCTAGGAAAAGTAAGGCGCCAATCATTGATCAAACAACTCAAAATGTGCGCCTAGGTGTTTGAGGCGCTAGATCATGCTTCTTGGACATTGGAATTGCGCCTTAAACAAGGAAGTGATTTGCAATGTCAAGTTGTCCACCAAAAGTTAAAAGTTTGTTCAAGGATCATGAATGTATTGAGGCGCACTTTTAGTCATCTTCAACCTCATATGTGCGCCTTCTCTAGGAAGCTCAAATTGCGCCTAAGGAAGGGATTCTAAGACATCATCATTGATATTGGCTAAGATGCATGTGGAGAAGCTTTGGAGAAACTTTGAAGATTTGAACGAAGTTGAAACTTGCCTCCAAGATGTTAGGCGCAATCTCATGGCTCTAGAACACTAAATATGTGCCTAAAGCTAGATAGGGTTATTGAAGTCACAATTTGATCATCCATCTTGTTTAAGAGGTAAAACTTGCTTGAGGGATCATTCATCCAACTAAGATCCTGATCAATGACAAGAGAACATCATGTTGCTTGAGGTGCACTTTGCCTCCCATTCCACCTTGGATATGCGCCTCACTTGGATCCTTCATCAACTTGCAAGTAAACATCACACGGGAGAGAATTATAGCTTGTACCAGTGTTTGGAGAATTGGTTAAGTATTAGAAGATAAGTCTTGTTGATGAGGCGCACCTTCTAGCCTCTGCCACCTCAAAAATGCGCCTAGCTTGGGAGAGACAACAGTTTTGATCTCTGCATCCTCCAATATGCGCCTAACTTGCATTGAGCACCGTGCAAGCAGTGGGTCCCAGAGTGACCTTGGGTAGCGTGATGATAAGGCTTCCAACTCAAAAATGAGTCATTCCAATGGAATATTCCTCTAGAATATGCTCATTGGAAAACGTGTTGTGGTTGCCTCTTGCTCTTGAGTAGGAGCACTATAAAAGGAGGAGAGTGACTTCATTTGGACATCTTGGCTATTTGATATTTCTTGGTAAGCTTTATGCTCTTTTCATGAAATCTGCATATTTCATGTTTGTTGGGGTGATGCTCCCTCAACCTTGATAAGGTGATGCTCCCTTATCCTTTGAGAGGTGTTAACATTCAGTTATCATCATTGTGCAGGACTGAAGTCGTTGTTTGCAACTTGAAGTGACTTACATCTTGAAGACACTTGCAAGTTGAAGACAAGATACTTGTAGTTGGAATATATTCATTGTTCAATCTAGGCGCCAAGGCCTATCTTTTGTAATCTTTGTAATAAGTTGGACATTGATGCTAATAAGCATTTGTTGAATGTAATAAGAAGTGTATTGACAATTGCAATAAGATATCTCAACTTCCCTGATGCTCAATTCATGTTGATCTTATTCATGTTTGATGATTGATTGAAGTAAGTAATTAGAAAAGTTAGCAAAAAATTTTGGTTAAGTATAAGTGGGATATTTCACTGCATCTCTCAAGAAGAATATGAAGAATGATATACGAAGTGAGATCTGGTGGCAAAACTAACCATACACACTCGAACTCGACTTGGCCCCATCCTCCAAACTCTGAAATCCTGCTCCTCCTTTGTGTGCCCTGTCTGTGTAGCTGTAGGAACAAGGATGTAATGCGCTCAACCACAAGTACCCATATCTCTGTCTCCAAAGGTGATGCAGGAGCATCCCTGGTTCAAGAGCAATCTTGCATCAACCAAAAACATTTGCATTTCAGTTTGTTTTCTTTTCATTTTCCAGTTCAGTTCAGTAAATTCAGTCAGTAGCAGTTTCAGTATTTTGGTCCGCATTCTGCCGCAGTTTCATTTCAGACCTTGCGGAGCTAGACTTAGCATCTAGACACATTCATGCACATCATATCCAAAATTCAGATCATTTGGATCATATTTCGGAAAGATATTGCTATCATAAGATCAATTGTTTTCTCATAATAGAGCATCCTAATAGTCTCAGATAATCAGCTAAAGGAGAAGACTTGCGGAGCATCTCACGACTTGCGGAGCTAAACGAGACATCATTCAAGGAACTTTGGATCGTGGCCGACCTTCCGTGAGATCCGCATGCTGTTTCATTCACTTGCGGAGGATTCCCGTTTGTTTAGGTCTGACCCATCCATGTACACATGTTACATCTCTTTCATTGGAGTTTGTAATCATCCTTGGCTAACGCGGAGGAATCTTGTGTTCCAAAGATGATATATATTCATATAATAGATGCATAGGAAAGTAGTCATTGATAGTGAATCACATAGAGATCGCTTGATAGTTTGAATTCTTTGCGAAGGCGCTTCAAAGCTATATCTTGTGCATACTTTGTAATTGAGGAACCAGGCCTGTGAGCCCTAATTGTAAGCCCACATGATGCCAGCCAATTTGTATTTTGAATCTATGATATACTGAATGATTGAATCTGCATTTGCATCATATCTTTGAGTTCCGTTGTGTTTACTCTTGTTGCACGGTCTGGACTGTTCACCTTGTGGACCCTCCTATCCGTGACTGCACCAAAAGGCTCCACCATCTATGAGTGCTAAGTCCAACAAGGACCAAACACTATACCAACCCAAAGCCCTGAAGAATGCCATGCCTGTCAACAAGTGATGAAGAGTATGAACTTGGGAATACGACCACATGTCTCCAAGCCTCCGTTGCTCCACTGTGATACAATCATCACCAATCCAAGAGTTGTGAAGCAACTCATCATGATCCAAATGAAGTGATGCGCCAAGCATGCCACCACCAGGATCCCAACCTATCACACTATCATATCCATCAAAAATAAAGAGATAGAAGTGTCTCAAAGAGATATAAACATCAAACAACTCTCCATCTCCAGATGATCTCCTGTGGATGTGCAAAATGCCCATCATAGGTGCATAAAAAAACATATCAGCCCATCTTAGGCTGTTGATGTAGATCAGAACAACAACCTCCCAACTGAAAATCAAACCTATGTGGATGCAAAAAGTGCCTCTAATGACATAGGATGATAATGCCTCATCATTATGCCAACCTCCAATGATAAAGAGATGATCCATGTGTCTCCAAAACATCCAAACAACTGCTGTCCTCCAAGTACTCCCTGGGAAATCCATGTATAACAATGTAGAACAGCCATCTCTCATCAATGCATGAAGTAGTGACCCATGAATTAGGGCTGGAACATCAATACCCTCATGCTCACATCCATACCAAGCATCATAGTCAAGTTGAGACACCAACATATGCGACTCGAAGCCAAGTATCATGACAATATCTCCATACCTAGGATCATAGATCAGCTGAAACTTCATTCCTCCAAGTTCATGCCAATCAAAAGCAATTGCCTCCATGACATGTGCCATAAATCCGGAAAGTAGGGTAGCCACATACTCTACCAAAGAGTCATCAACATGACGGGATTGTATCTCATCACAAGTCAACTCCTCAAGCCCTCCATGAATGACCAAAGGCCCAATCAAATTTGAATCACTTATGTCTCCCTCTACACGTGTAGACATAACACTAGTGGCTGATCCACCAAGTGTGTTCAACTATCCCATCCTCATCTATGATTTGAGCCTTCAATGGGTCCTCTAAAAGTGGTAACTCATGAGCCTCATGATGCAAACTAGGTATACACACAGAATTTTCTGAATCATACCTCTTCTCTTGTTCACACAAATCTGCATATTCTTCTTGCTTGCTCACCTCAAAAGGCTTGTCCCTTGCATGCTCAACCTTTACACATTCTTCCCTTGGAAAAAATAGTGATCTAAGGTGTGACTCCCTTTGTTGCCTTGCATGATGTAGCTGATTGCAACATTCCTTGACCTCCTGTAGGTGTTGTCTTGCTTGGGCAACCAGCAACTTTGCCTTCCTAGCTCTTTGTAACCATCCATCACACCTATCTTGTGTCTTCTTCACATCCTCCATGGTATGATGTACAAAATCAGAATCTTTGTGGCTTGAACCTTCAACACACTCCTCATGCTTAACATTCAAATCTTGAGTGCCAACATTGGGAGACTCCTCAACACCATCATCCTCATGCAAAGGGGTTGTTAATTCATGATTATACAAGGAAATATAACTGCTGTCATAAAACAGAATTAGAACTACTGTCATATCCTTGTGTGATGTCCTCAAGCATCTCAAGCACTTCTTCCTTTGCCGAATGCTCTCCCACAAGTGAAGATCCAAAAGGTGACTCCAATTGAAAATCACATGCCTCTAACTTGAACTGAGCCTCCATCCTCTTGGCTGTCATGCCCATAGGTGTGCCATTGTTGATAGCCTTCAAAATGATTTGCTTGCCATTGAATGTGAATTCAAGCTCCATTTTGTTGAAATCCTGGATGTACCTCCCGAGAGACTTAAGCCATTGAATCCCTAAGACTATTTCGGTCTCTCCAATGCCAACAACATAGAACTCATCCTCAAAAGTATAGTTGTCTAACTGAATTCTTAGCTAGGAGATCTTCCTTGTGCAACTCATCTTAAATCCATCTACCAACAAAACATTAAATCCAGGAAACTCCTCTACTTGTAGTCTTTTCTTGACTACGAATCCCTCATCAATGAAGTTATGTGTAGCTCCACTATCAACCAAGCAAGATACTCTTTGTCCTTTCACAATACCTCCTATCCTAAAAGGATGATGCTTAGGAACACCCGAAAGGAAAGCAATTGTACCTTGTGTGTCATCAAGCTCCTCTTGTCGCTCCTCCTTGTCTCTTTCCGATCTAGTGTCTAGAATCTCCTCATCCACATCGGAAGTGACCTCAATTGTAATATGCTTTGCCTTTCCCAAGGCATATATGACCGGGCTCCCATGGCTCTTTGAATGAAAAACAAAGTTTCTTCCTCCTTAATTCATTCTTAACCTCATAATCCATCTTAGGAGGTGTATGCCTAGGCTGATTAAATTTTTTCTGATTTGATTTAGAGTCCTTAAAGCTTTTCTTTTGTGGCTGAAATGTAGGAGGTGTTGTCTCAAGATCAATTGCTAGTTGTATTGCATCCTGTAGAGTATTAGGCTTATGAGCCTTTACCAAACCCTTCAACTTATCATTCAACCCTTCTACGAACAACATTGTCACTCTTTTTTCTGTCATATCAAGAACCATAACAGCAACCTTTTGGAACTCATTGATGTAGGAATCCACATGCCCAATTTGTCTCATTTGTGCCAACTCTCTATAATAGACTTCCACATCTTTCCTGTAAAACCTAGCAATGAGTTTTCGTGTAAACTCCTCATAAGAATGAATCATTGCAAGGTTTTGTGTCACAAGTCCATGATGCCACCAATCATATGCTATTCCCTCTAGATGCATGGTTGCAAATTGAATTGCATCCTTTTCCGGCATTGGTTTGAGTGTCAAGAATGTGTCCAATTTGTGTATCCAAGCACGGGCCATACTCTTACCACTACCATCAAAATTAGGAAGAGGAATTTTGTTCAAAGCTTGTTTGTATTCCTTGTGTTGCTTCTTTGGTCTTCTTTCTTGTTTGACTTTCCTCTTATCTTTTTTCTGATTCATATATTGATTCAAAGTGATCTCGTTCCTAACCTCTACTAGAAGTGTATGGTACTCATCATAGGCAACCATCACATCATCGGTTATGTGTGTATCTTCTTCTTCTTCAGATGTCTCTTCTCCCCTTTGCACAAATGTAGGACGAAGTGGCCTGTCAGAAACACTAGTAGCTGTTCTACCTGCATTATTATTCCCTGTATTGCTGTCCTCTCCTGGAGTAGGCTGATTTACCCTCATTTGTGACATTTGACCAATGGCTGCAAGTAGTTGTTGTGATTGCATGAAAGTTTGCATCATTTGCTGTTGTTGTTGAGCAATGGTATTCAATATATTTTCCATGTTTGGCTGCTCAAGTCTCCTACAACTTTCATTTCCATTACCACCTCTATCTCTTTCCATATCCACTTGCCGTGTATCTGTAAAAGGATTGTCCTCTTCATGGATCTCTTGTTGTTGACCTGCTCTTCTTCTAAAGTAGTACTTGTTTGAACCTTCTCTTGGCTGCATATGATCAAGTTAAACCCTCCATGCTGGAAGGATGTTTAGCTTTGATACCACTGTAAGAACCCTTGCTAAATTTGATCCAATTTTCTGATTCTGATCTGATTTTTCTGATTTGGTTTTCTTGTTTGTTTGATTGGTTTTTATGAGTTTTTAGTTTGGGAATGCATTTGCCATGTAATGATGCCAATATAGTACCATTTGCAAATGAAATAACAACAAACTAAAGGACTGAAAACATAAATCAGAGGTCTGATATAACTCAGAACAGCAATGTATTCTTATTTCAAATTAAAGATTTGAATAAGAAGATTGTTTACAACATACCCGATTTGATTATACTTCTTCTTGATACAATATGAGATCATACATGACAAATAGATGACTGATTTTTATAGCTGCTGCTCACAATGAAATCTGATCTGCATTTGTAGATGACAAGTCAACTCCAAACTAGCCACAAACTCCTTCAATGACGAGGTGATGGACTCCCAAGGTAGCCGCTAACCCTTGAATGAAGATAGGTATCAAATCAATGAAGAATATGATGTTCCAAACCCTGATTCACCCAGCTGTTATAAATGCAGATATCTGAAATTGAAATCAGACTTCAAAATGATGATGATCAATTGATGACAAGTCCTCCAAAGGTGGCGCCAACTTCTCCAACCAAGCTCAAACCCTAGGCAATGGGAAAATGTGATATTCCTTCCTCATAAACTCCACAATCAGCCAATGTAGTCGCCCAGATCTGCAATGTATTCTCTATGTTATCCAATGCTCCACAAACCCTAGCAGCCAGCAAAGATGAAATTCAGATCTGCCTTCAAAAACCCATCGATTCCTTCATAAAACCATGTTATATCAATGCCAATTCAATCACAAATGACCTGCAATCTATTATCCTTCAATCTTCACCATATCAAATTGACAATTTGGCACAAAATCATGTCAATTTGTCCTTCAAACCCTAACTGATGTAACCTGCAGAAAATGATATGTCCTTGTAGCTCCAATATGATGTAAAAATCTGCAAATATGCCCAATAGCAAACCCCGTATGGATTCACCTCTCAAAGTGGAGTGGGTTTTCGTCCAAACCACTAATTCTCTAAGGGTTTTCGTCTTCAAAACATAGCTGAACCAATGTTGCAACGCAAAGGAAAAACCTTCAATATCAAATGACAAATTCACAATGATGAAAAATGGCCTCCAAATGCTTTTTTTATAATGCCCAAGTGGAGCGCCCAATTTTGCTTTATTTTTTTTTAATTTCATGTCCACCTCCATAATAAAATAATATTTTATTTCTTTTTCCCTTCCTCAACTTGGGCGGCCAAATTGACAAAAATAATATTATTTTATTTTATTTTCTCTTCTCTTCTCTTCTCCAAGTGGGACGCCACCCTTGGCATTAAAATATTATTTTTTTTTTGTCATTGTATTTTATTTTTATTTTTCCCACTTTCCATCCTCTAAGTGGGTCACTCTACAAGGCAGATTAATTAATTATTTTTGACTCCACTATAATTACTACAAAATTACTCCAAGTCATAATCCAACATCATTTTGCCAAGGAAAAATAGTTAAATGTGTGATTTAACTACTCAACGTATTCCCTTGCTTCTTCGACCTAGCCTATGGAAACAAAATAGGCTAGCCGACACATGGTGGGTGATCACTCGGAAAAAGGGGACATTACAAAGACTGCTAGAATTGGTTTTAAGACCAAGACAATGATAAACTATGAGAGTCAAAGTGCAATTTGTCTAGCAAAGAACCCAATTTATCATGCTTGAACTAAACATGTAGATGTGCAATATCATTTCATTAGGGAGATGGTAGAGGTAGGGAAGGTTCAAATGGAGAAAATTGACTCTTAGGGGATTGTGGCAAACTCTTTGACAAAACCAATAAGCATTGTGATTTTTCTAGTGTAGGGATGCAATTAGATGCCTTTCCCATGCATAGTTTTCTTCTCAGTTTATACTGCAAACTCTCTTATGGTAAATATCAACTGGGACTCTCCTATGGTAAATATCAACTGGGAGAATGCTCAAACTTTGGTGTTCTATTCACCTATAGAGAGTTTTTTAGTAATAGAAAGGTTTCGGACTGTGAGAATTCATATTGAAAAGTTTGATTGCATATTGGTAAAATAGTGTTGGAAGCATGTGTGGTAAAATGCAATGGGAGTTAGACTTTGCGGTATGGCATGGGGGTTTCTTGGACCCCATTGTTGCCATGGTAGCAACCACATGAGGTCTGAATGAGTTATGGTTACTGCATCATGAACAAAGTATGTTGTTGGAGTATGTATAGCAATGTAGGTGCACGTGCAACATTGCTAGAGTGCATGTGGTGACAACTGAGGACAAGTACATGTTTTGGGAGGTACTCTAGATTACCATAGGTTATAAGAAGGTTGTCTCTACAACTGCAAGCCATGATTTGGTCTTGGTAGTACTAAAGGAACACATGGTGATTCGGTGAACACTACCAGGTGTGTTTACACTATCAGGAATGTTTGGTCAATGATGGATGACTGTCATTGGAGGAGTATCTAAGCAAATGAGTTGGTTGTCCATTTGGAAAAAGTCTCAATGTAGTGAAATGTGGCAAGTTGATGTCATGGTGCATTTGTGTGATGATTGGTATTCCACAAGTAGTTATAGTGTTGGGTCAATTAGGATTTTAGGCTAACGACTTAGGGTTACATCTAATTGGTGGTACAAATGGAATAGGTTGATGAAAGATGTGTGCTTGAAGATGTGATGATGTTGTAAAGCATGTTTGAGGTTGTACATTGAAGTCTACTAATTGAGGAAGGCTGAAAGGAGACTTATTATATTTGGATTTTGCTTTGTCAAATTAATACAATTGTTAACTCTTTTTTGTTGTTGGGTTCTTTCCTAAAAGAGTTTCCCAAGTTATATCCTTATGTCTCATGTGTATAATTTCATGTTCTTCCATAATGTTTTGCTAATTGAATTGTAACAACAACATAACTATAATTTGGATCACTCAATCGTACTGTTTTGAGTGATTAGATATCCATCATACAAGGTTAAATTTCCAACATGATGGATACTCTATTGTTGATGGTTTTGTCCAAGCCTCTAGGTCTACCTAGTGGAATCTTAAGCATAAGGATAAATATCTTGCTCTTATTAGAGGCTCCTTTGCAAAACTTTGGTTTTATAAAAGGAGTCAAAACTTTGAAAATATTTTGGAGGATGGAATTCTCTCTTGGGATCATCTTAGAGACAAGTATTGCCTACTTGAGAATCATGAGAGAACATAAACTCTGATTCAATATACTATTGGGCCCTCTCCCACTTTTGTGAATGATTGTAGTGAGGTTGATAAGTGGATGAATGTTGATGGGTTTTTGGATGCAACCTCTTATCTACCTCTACTAGATACTTATATTCTTTTCTCTCCTATGTTTGGCAAGCTTAACTCTCTCTGTGGACTTTTTGATTCTATAAGTGTTGGTCTTCTTATCTTGAACCAAAGAAATCTTTCTTTAGGTGGTTGTTATTGTATCAAAGATTAGTTGTGGGTTCTAGGCTTAGTAATTGCCTTGTGTGTGGCGATGTTGAATCTGTTGTTCATCTGTTTTTCCACTATCCTTTCACTCAAGTAGTTTGGAATTTTTTAATATCAACTTGGATTTCTTGCTCCAAAAAACTGACATTGAATGCTGAGATATTTTGTTTGGTGCCATCTCTTGCAATGTTAAATTATGCAAGTTTTAATCCAAGCTATGGTTGATTTTTTCTTTTGAAATTCTCTAGCTCCTATGGCTTGGAAGAAATAAAGAAGTTTTATAACGTAAAAAGAGGAATCTCATTGGCTTCTCCAAATAAATCACAATCTCTTTGATTTCTATGCAAGTTAGTTTCTAGATTAACAAATGCCCAAATGAAGTCAAGAAATTTGTAGCTGAAGGCATTTTGTTCTCAAGTGGTCAAAAGAGACTAGATGTTGAGGATCATAATTAGCTAGCTAGAGATGGTATTGAGGAAATGCAATATAATAAAGATGGTTGATTAAAGTAGGTTCTTGATTCTACAAGGGGTCGTGGTAAAGCTAAGATAGGCATGATATGGCAATTGATTCTTCAACTAATGAAGAGGATGATGTTGTTGGTGTGATTGGGGTTATTCCCTAATTGGTTTCCCTCTTGGGTCCTTTTCACACCTAGTTGGTTAAGTTTACTTAGGGCACATTTAGGTTATTTACTTTTTATGTCTCACGTCGCATGATTATGACACTTGTCATATAATCCTATGTTGTCTTATGTCTCACCCTTGCCTATATAAACAAGGGTTCTCTATGTACTATAACATAATTGTATTTGTGTCCTTTGTATAGATTATTGTTATTCTATCATGTTGATCTTCTTTCATTCTTGTGATTAGCTCTTAGGCATCTTGATCTTGGGATAGCTACCTCCATAGTTAATCAAGGTGAGTCCATTTTTAGAAGATCTAGGATTGCAATTATTTTCTTTCTTAAAACTAAGAATGCTCTTCTCCTGCATCCTTGGATGATCTGGAGAATCAAAAAGGTTGAGAGAAATAATAGACTCTGGGGGTTCCTATTTTGGGCTTTGTTTTGCAGGTGCAATTGGAAGATTGATGGAGCAAACTTGAGCTCACAAATGGAACCAAAATATTCGAGAAAGTCAAATTTGTCTTTTCTTTTGTCCAAATTTGATAGAGGCTAGATCTATGAGGGATTGAAGGAAAAGGCTTTTGGTTGGGCATCTACATACCACCATCATTCAGAGCATTTTGGAGCAAAATCAACCTTGCCATTGCATCTGGAAGGCCCAAGAACATATAGATCGACATAAAAATTTGTCTATCTTGGAACTGTTGGCAAAAAAACCAATATTTTTATCCTTGGTTGTATGGAATATTCTACAAAATAATCTCCGTGACGCATTACAAGTATGAGGATCCTTGTTGGCACAGGCAAGTTGTATGTTGTATGTAGGTATTAATAGCTTATTTAAAAATACAAAAAAAATTGCAATTCCCTTAATCTACAAAGTTTTATTTAAAAAATAAAGTTTTTGGGGTACTCGATACGTACCCTAGGCAGGCCCCTGTCGGGCCTCATTCCATGGGGTACACCCTCTATTGCTATGTAAAGCTGTGGGGAGCCCTTTGGGCTTGGGCCCACATGGCTCTAAGGCCTATGTTTAGGGTTTAACCTCCACAAACCCCTAATCCACAAACGTACGTGGCCCTTTAGACAGCCCACCAAACTTGGCAGTTATTTTTGGTGATCCCCCTAACTTTAGTAACTTTTCTGCCAACTTGTGATGTCCACATTTTTGTGATGGTCATATTTGATATGGCTATCATATTCCAAGGAAATAATTGATTGGAACAAGGAGTTAAGTAACTTAAGTGGTTCTATTTTTAAATTAATTTTATAAAGTATTCTAATTTTGAATTGCTTTATAAAAGTTATTTAAGTGGGTCCAAAAGCACTTTATGTCATAAAGTGACATTGTGTACATAAAAACCATCATTTAATAAAATTAAGTGATTGTGTACACAAAAACTTTCATTTAATAAAGTTAGGCCAGACCTATTTGGAGTGAAGGCTTTATAAGGAGCATTTGTAAATCATTTTTCATATGATTGAGTTTATGTATTTTTGGTTTGAAAATAAATTCCTAGTTTCAGCTTGGTATCAAGGAGATGATCCCTTGGTTACTAGTGGTTTGGAGATGATCCCTTACCATAGTATGAGGTGAAATTACTTCAGATTTCACAATCAAGCTTCAAAGCATCGATCCTCATTTCTTTGGGTTTGAGTTTATTGATTGATTACAGATATTGGGTCGAAGACCATCATTTGGGAGTTCATTAAATATCCTTGCATTGACAATTCATTGAAGACATTTCTTGTTGAAGGTTTCATATCGTAGACCTTGCAGATTTACCCTAGAGTGTCGAATTTCAAAAGGGGAAATACATATGGCTTGAGCGTCGATTTTGTAGTGATCTAAGTTGAAAGTAGAATGCCACTGCTGGAGGTGATCGTAGGCTGTAACAACATACAATTTGGCAGACTAAGGCGCAGTCTTCATAATTCATATTGAGCACATCTATTGAAGAATTCATCATCACTGATTTTGGCTCAAGAGAAGTGCTTGGACAGCGACTATACTCGGACATATCTTCCATATCAGCAGCGACATTTTTGATAATGTATTGCATCCTTAAGGACACCGATCCCTAAGGAATTCGCTACCACTTGGAGCATTGGAATTTTAGAGGAGTTCGCCATTGCTGGACTGCATCTTCATCCATAGACCAGTCTGCATTGTAGTCATCCAAAGGGTATGTGAAACAATCATCTATCTCAGGTTTATCATAACAGCAGGTCATACTTTGTAATTAGGTTGCCCTAAGCCTTGAAATTGATGTAATGGAGTCTATGGACAAATCTGATTTCAATGATAGCAGAGTTGTTTGATGTAATTGAAGAATTGTAAGGACTGAGTTGTAACCAGCCAGATCTGATTTTTTATTTTCCATCATTGTAGTGTGCATTTCATGTTGCAACTCACATTCATAAGACTGCAATATCTACTTTGTTCTATCATCATACTTTGCATATGTTAGTTCATGTTTCATGTTTGAAGGAGATAAAATCAGAGGCGCAGAAATAAAATCAGTATTTCAGTCTTAGGGTTTTCATTGAAGGATTTGCAAGATCTGAATTTGATAATTTGAACAAGCATCTAGTCATACTAACTTAATTGACAAATGAAATATGTCATATTAAGTGTTTGAGAAATTGAAAAAATATTGTCTACCAGGTAGGGGATATTACAGTGGTATCAGAGCCTTGATCTTGCCAGCCTGAGGGTCATCAATCAGAGTTTGCTTCAGTTCTATAACAGGGTACATCATGGCTAGAGTTAAAGATGGTAGATTGTTACCTATCTTCCTTCCTGCTTCTGAGAAGACAATGAAAGACTTGGTGCAGCTACAACAGAAGGTTAGAAAAGACCAAGTCCAACTAATTCAGACACATCAAAAGCTAGCTCGTAGCTGGCAACGGTGGGAAGACTACCTATCAAGGAAATCTAATATAAACTCATTTTTCTATGATGAGTTTGACAGGTGTAATGATTGGGAGAATGGTACATCAGTTGTCATTGATCAGCCTATAGGTGAATAGGATTCTAGATCAGCCATTGAAGAAAAACATGTTGTAGATGAGTCTACTTTCTATTGTGATGATGATTCCTACTTGAGCATGATCTTGACTTAGCTTCACAACATGAAGATGGTATGAAGGTGGTTGATCTTGAGAAGGTTAATTGTGAAGACACATCACAAAGGTATGAAAGCAATTCTGATTTTTGAAACAACAGTCCTATTTCCTCCCATAATCATGAAATAGCAGCCAAATCAATGATAGCTATGGGTAATGAATTGTCTCATGAAGACATATATGATTCACTTGAAGAGAATTGTATTGGAGCAACATTTGATGGTGAGCATTTGATGCTTGAGATGGATGAAAACATGTTAGAATGGCATGATATCATTCCTGATTTGTTTGAAGACAGCAGTCCTATGAGATAGACATGCTAACACCTTTGGATGATAGTTATTTGGGGTCTACCATTGATAATACACAAAATTGGAGTGTTGGATAGAGTGATTTTGTTGAAAAACATTGCACTACACAATCTGATTTTGTATATCTAACCTTTGAAGATGTGCAAAAGATACAAGAGAGGTGTAACATTTGGCTAGAAAGAGCAAGGAAAGCTAAGTTGGTTGCTGGTCAAGCAAAACAACATCTTGAAATGGTCAAGGGAATGAAGCAATCAACTTTGTTTGATCATTTTGGATTAGCCATTGATGATATGCAAGTATGTGACAATGAAGATGAAGGTAATTCAGTTTTGCATGAGGCATTAGTTTCCATTAGTAAGCTAGATTGGCCTACTCTTGAGATGACACAACATCATTTTGATGATGCTTTCGTATGGGAGCATATGGATGGTTTGATACTTCATTCTTCATTGGTTGGAGAATCTTTTTCATTGTTGAGCAATGAATTGTTTGATTTCAATTTTGATAAGCAGTGCTTGAGATAATTTGGTATGGTAGAGATCATTACACCCATGTGGGAATTTGGTCTAATGATAGTCTTCTATCTTCATGCACTTTGGATGGTACTTTTTATATCATTTTGGATGATATTTTCAGATTGTATGTCGCTGTTCTAATTTATGACAGCGAGGTAACATGGATGGATTCACTTGTGTTTGCATCATTGTACGATAGCGGAAGCGGTCCCAAGATCTCTTGCATCAACAGCTTTCAGATGATGTGTGTGAGTTTGTATGAAGAACCAAGATTGATTTAGGATCCAGGGATTGATTGGATGCAAGTTCTCTTCCCATTGCTTAGGGACAAGCAATGTCGGGAAGGGAGGACTATGATGTCCCCATTTCTGTGATGGTCATATTTGATATGGCTATCATATTCCAAGGGAATAATTGGTTGGAACAAGGAGTTAAGTAACTTAAGTGGTTCTATTTTTAAATTTATTTTATAAAGTATTCTAATTTTGAATTACTTTATAAAAGTATTTTATAAAAGTTACTTAAGTGGGTCCAAAAGCACTTTATGTCATAAAGTGACATTGTGTACATAAAAACCATCATTTAATAAAGTTAAGTGACTGTGTACACAAAAACTTTCATTTAATAAAGTTAGGCCAGACCTATTTGGAGTGAAGGCTTTATAAGGAGCATTTGTAAATCATTTTTCATATGATTGAGTTTATGTATTTTTGGTTTGATGATAAGTTCCTGGTTTCAGATTGGTATCAAGGAGATGATCCCTTGGTTACTAGTGGTTTGGAGATGATCCCTTACCATACTATGAGGAGAAATTACTTCAGATTTCACAATCGAGCTTCAAAGCATCGTTCCTCATTTCTTTGGGTTTGAGTTTATTGATTGATTATAGCTATTGGCTCGAAGAACATCATTTGGGAGTTCATTGAATATCCTTGCATTGGTGATTCATTGAAGACATTTCTTGTTGAAGGTTTCATATCGAAGACCTTGCAGATTTACCCTAGAGCGCCGAATTTCAAAAGGGGAAATACATATGACTTGAGCGTCGATTTTGTAGTAATCTGAGTTGAAAGTAGAACGCCACTGCTGGAGGTGATCGTAGGCTGTGACAACATACAATTTGGCAGACTAAGGCGCAGTCTTCATAATTCATATTGAGCGCATCTATTGAAGAATTCATCATCACTGATTTTGGCTCAAGAGAAGCGCTTGGACAGCGACTATACTCAGACATATCTTCCATATCAGCAGCGGCATCATTGATAATGTATTGCATCCTTAAGGACATTGATCCCTAAGGAATTCGCTACCACTTGGAGTATTGGAATTTTAGAGGAGTTCGCCATTACTGGACTGCATCTTCATCCATAGACCGATCTGCATTGTAGTCATCCAAAGGGTATGTAAAACAATCATCTATCTCAGGTTTATCATAACAGCAGGTCATACTTTGTAATTTGTCATGTCCCCGTTTCCGGCTTGATCATCAGATTAAGATTGGATTAGCCTATTGATCATTCCCGGAGGCTAATTCAGAATGATGAGGGAATGAATTGGTTTTAGACTAACTTAACTTTACTGTTTTGCAGGGACAAGTTAGAAATTTGAAATTTGGCTAAGTCTGGCAAACAAGAAATGCAGGAAATGGACTCTTGGAGTCTGGGCACACATCCTATATCAAAATTCACAAAAGAGCGCCTAACCTAGCATCACCAAGCTACAGAGTGCTTCTACCATATCCACCAGGGCGCTTGGGAAGAAAAGAATGGGTAGGATCATCAGAGGGACTCATACATTGCAGTTCTTCAAAGAACTTGACTAAGTAAACTCTAGGCGCACTTCTCCACTCAAACTTGCCAGAGCAACATCCAGTTGGCGCCTTGGCAAGGAGATGTTTTGGAAGGTTGAAGTGGTCATTAAAAGGATTCTTGTTTGTTGAATTAACCTTCTATCAATTGAAATGATCACCCATGAATGGAAAGGATGAAGGCGCACTTCTGGATCCCCATCACTTCTCAGAGGCGCCTAAGTGAGTTAGGCGCAAATCTTTCTCTCTTACCTCCTGTTGTTGCTTGGACTCCAGTTTAGCATGCGCCTGACATATGAAATAACCTTCAACCACTTGATTTGATTTTTCTAAGTTCAAAATGAGTGGAGAATGACCTAGGCGCAAATTCCTCCTCGTGCAGACCAGACTGAGCGCCTAAGGCACTAGAAGAAGTTCCTATGACTATGGATTGGCGCTTCAGGAGGGAAAGTTGATCAGTATCCAAAATGAAGTCTTCTGAGTGAATTAGGCGCCTAAAGAAACAAGGCGCCCATATGTGATTCCGAGGATTCTCCATCTGAGCGCCTAAGCTTGATGGGTGTAGATTGGAAGTTTTTTAAGAGTTTGAAAGTATTAAACTCCATTAGGCGCAAATCCAAGCTTTTGCCACCTCAAAATGGCGCCTAGGATCCAGAAGGCGCAGTTCTACTCATCTGTGACCCTACCTTGGCATCTTAACTTGGAAACTCCTTGATAGACTTGTATAAAGTTCAAATTTGCTCCCAGGATATTAGGCGCTAATCCATGACTCTAGAACCTTGAAAATGCGCCTAAGATAGTCAAGGCTTTTTGAATTACAACTTAACTTTTCATTTTGTTGGAGAAGTTTGATTTGGCTTAAGGGTTCTTTCATCAAGCCAAGATCTTGATCAAATGACAAGGAGACATCAAAATACCCAAGGCGCACTCCCTAGTCTCTACCACCTCAGGGAAGCGCCTAGCTTGGAAAGGCGCCTCTTCTAGTTCCCACTACCTTTCAGTTGGCGCCTAACCTTGAAAATATTGCAATTGTGATATCATTTTTGCGCTTGAAGTCTAAGAGATCTTCATTGAACATTGTTAAGTGTTTTGAGGACATATGGAGTTATCAAGTTCCTCTAGGCGCATATCCTTGCCTCTGCTACCTCAGTTGGGCGCCTAGTTCCACATGGGCGCCATTCCATGATCACATTGCTTTAAATGGGCGCCTAGTCAGAGATAAGGTAGTTGGAACTACCTAAGCTCTCATTGGTTGACAGGATGACTTTGGGATTCGTGACAAGGTCTCTGGATAAGCTTGCCAACTCAGAATGAGTCATCGGATGGAATATTCCCTTGGATATGCTTCTTGGGAAACGTGCCTTGGTTCCTCTTTGTGCATTGAAAAACGTGCCCTCATTGCCTTTGGAAGGCCTATAAAAGGAGGAGCTCTCTCATTCATTTGGCATCTGTTCATTTTGACAAAATTCTCTCTGCAAAGCTGTTGAGCTTGTAATCTTGAGGCCTGCGAGTTTCAAGTGTTGAGGTGATGCTCCCTCAACAAGCAAGGTGATGCTCCCTTGTGATATTGTGAGATGTTGACATTCAGTTGGCATCATTGAGTTTGACTGAGTTGATCAAGTGTAGGCGCTATTGTAAACATCAAGGCTTCAAAGCCTTTCCTTTTGTAATTCCATTGAATAAGTTGTACTTCATGCTATTGAAAGCATTATCTATGTAATAAGACATTGCAAGTTGATTGAATCAAGTAACTAGACAAGTACCCAATTCTCATTCAAGTAGTTGTCTTTGATGTATATCTTTGTATTGTTGAAGTAGTTGATGAATTGATAGCAAGTAAATTTATTTAAGATAAGGAAAAATTTTAGTAGAACTGGTTGGGTATCTTACATAATTGGGCTGCCCTAAGCCTTGAAATTGATGTAATGGAGTCTATGGACAAATCTGATTTCAATGATAGCAGAGTTGTTTGATGTAATTGAAGAATTGTAAGGACTGAGTTGTAACCAGCCAGATCTGATTTTTTATTTGCCATCATTGAAGTGTGCATTTCATGTTGCAACTCACATTCATAAGACTGCAATATCTACTTTGTCCTATCATCATACCTTGCATATGTTAGTTCATGTTTCATGTTTGAAGGAGATAAAATCAGAGGCGCAGAAATAAAATCAGTATTTCAGTCTTAGGGTTTTCATTGAAGGATTTGCAAGATCTGAATTTGATAATTTGAACAAGCATCTAGTCATACTAGCTTAATTGACAAATAAAATATGTCATATTAAGTGTTTCGAAAATCGAAAAAATATCGTCTACCAGGTAGGGGATATTACACGACTCCACCAATCTTGGTGCCACTCCAGATTTAGCAAAGATTCCCAAATTTAGTAGAGGCTAAACTTTTGACTGGCGACAACTACAGTTATCAAACCTCTAGATCTGATGATAGTTCTACCAAAACCAACGGTGATGTCACGCTACCATCAATAGACTCTTTCAAAATTTTCTCCCTTCACCATTGACAATTTGGATTTTGAAGCCCATCTTCAAAGGCTTTGTTCTTGCTCATACAATCTTCATTTTTTGAATTTTTTTTTTGAAATAGGGTAGAAGTTTGTGCTCTTCACAATGGTGCATGCAGTTTTTCAGTTTAAACTTCTGTTTTTTTTTAATTTTAGTTTACTTAGTGATCTTGTTGTGTAGTTCTTGTTTTGGTAACTTTGAAAGGCCATAACTTGTGCATATGGACTCCTATTTGGGTCCTTTTCTTTGAAGTGTATATTTTTTTGTGTACTTTACACCAGTCCTTTTTGTTTCCTCTCATCTTCTAACATAATTATATTTTCAACATGTGGTCATTTTTGGACATTGTAAGCATCTATTGAATGCACCTTTTGATTTCTAAATGCACTAAAATAAAGTGTCACATATTGTACTTGTTTTTGGGGATCTTGTACATCATAGTGTCATTGTTGTACTTGCACTACTTTATAAACATGGGGGGTTTGTTGTGTGTGCCTTGTTTCTGCAATTACAACCTTATCTACCTTCATGCGAGTGTCTTGTTTTAGCACACCCTTTATAGCAACGTCCATGAGAGCACGACCATGTTTTAGTTGTAGGTACCTCATCTTGGCCATTTTGATGTTGTTTCTTCACCTTCTTACATTACATTGTGACACAGTTTCAGTCGACCTACCATACCTCTCCCTTGTCAGCATTATGAGGGGGTATCATATTGTTTGTACTTATGCTAATGCTTCCTTGGTTTCACTTTAATGTGACCTATGTATCTAGTTTTTTTTACTAGGCGGATGTAGCGACTGGTTACCCATGTATTTCAATGAGATGGAACACATACCATATAGACACTTTTGCATTCCTGTTTATGGAGGCAACCTTCCATCTTCAGTTGATCAGCATTCTTGAGACTACTGGCACCTGTATTTTTGATTGCCAAATTATTGCCTTGTTGCAATATATTGGTGTGAGTTCACCATATGTGCATTGTTTGAGTAGTGTTGTTGGGATCACTCATGCAGATTGATGTGCCATCTATATTTTTTACTATCAAATTGTTTCCTTATGTGCCATATGTGTATTGTTCAAGTAGTGTCATTTGAGCCACTTATGCTGATTTGTGCCTCTTTGATCTTAATCTTCATCCTAATTTCAATGGAGGTTCTTCAATTTTAGCAGTATATCAGTTGTTCTTCGGCAATTGTTTGTAGCTTCTTCATGCTTCGGTGGAGTTCTTCATGCTCATGTTCATGTTCCTAATCTTTCTAGGACATCTTTTGGGAGACTTCTAGTTCTTCATCCTTCTCATGCTTTCTCTCCTATGGAGGGGACATCTATTGTATCTTGGTGACAGAAGTAGTCCTTGGGGGGTCATGTTGAGTTCTCCTTTCTTTCTTCCTTCAATAGTTCATGTTTTTTTTTGCACGTTTTTCTCTCTTTTGGGGATGAGTTTTTTCCTACGGAGTTTCTCCGTTTGTGAGAGATCTTTTGTACATGTGTACCTCATCAGGCCTTGTTGCCATGACCCATCTTTGCATCTTTGCAATTTTTGTTCCTCCCTAAGTTACACTTAAGTTAACAAGGGGTGTTGGTGTGAATGGAGTTATTCCCTAATCGGTTTCCCTCTTGGGTCCTTTTCACACTTAGTTGGTTAAGATTAATTAGGGCACACTTAGGACACATTTAGGTTATTTATTTTTTGTGTCTCATGTCATATGATTATGACACTCGTCAGTGTCATAATCCTATGTTGTCCTATGTAACACCCTTGCCTATATAAACAAGGGTTCTCTATGTACTAAAACATAATTGTATTTGCATTCTTTGTATAGATTATTGTTATTCTATAATGTTGATCTTCTTTGATTCTTGTGATTAGCTCTTAGGCATCTTGATTTTGGGATAGCTACCTCCATAGCTAATCCTAACAGATGCTTGTACCCCTTATCCAGAAATTCCCATCATCACTTACCCAAACTAGTGGCTCAAATTGGTTTCAAGTTGAAATACGTTGAAGCTCAAGTCCTTAAGTTTCTAGACACTTTGGATAAGAAAGAAAAGGTTAAGATGAAAGAAAAAGATAAACATATTATCTCTTTTTTATGTAATTCTTATATTGGGTGCTTCCTATCTATGTTGGAACTTTGTAGCAATTGGTTTCTCTAGCTCCTTGTGAGCTTCTCTAGTTTTAAGGTTACATTGGATCTAATGCTCTTTTGGAGCTGGTTTCTTTCTTAAATTTTGTTTTCCAGCTACTCATATAAGCTATATTTATACACTTTTTCCCAATATAAAAAATGTTCTATTATGTTGTGAATGTTCCAAAGATCTTGCTCTTATTGTTCAAGAAGAATTGGACAAGGATCTTTTGTAAAAGGAGGTGAGAACATCAAGGAGAGGGAAGTAAGAAAGTTAGCAAAGCCAATTGGTAATCAAAGTAGGTGGTAGAATTATTTCCTTATTTCTTGAGTTTCTAAGCTTTTGGGGACCAAGAGCCTCCCAAGTAGGGAAGTATGATCCAAATTGGACCATAAAGTTAGTAAAATTAACTAGCTAAGCAACTATTCCCATTTAATTAGTCAAACTAACTAAAATATAACTAGAAAACACTAACACTCTTAAAATAATGAATCTCAATAAAAAATGAAGTACAAAAGATGTGTAGGTGTCTACAGAGGTTTTAGATGGTTCTTAGGTGACTGGGAAACCATGGAGTCAAACACAAATGAAGCCTATTCCTAAGAAAATAGAGAAAAATAGGATGTTATTTTCCCTATGACAAAACCATTGGTTGCAGCAGGGTTGTGGTTGCACAAACACAAATTGCAATAGGTGGCAGTTGCATAACCACCATGGTAGTTTTGCCTACAAGTGGTGGTTTCTCCCTATCTACTATGATAGTTTTCCCAAGGAGAAACAAACAGGCAGGGTAACAATTTCAAATAATGTCTCTTCTAATTCTTGGCTTTTGGGCTTCTTGTTTTGAGATTAAATTTGTTACAATTGCATAAACAAACACATGGTAAAGGAATCGTATTCTTATTTGTAGTCAATTCTCTTGATTTTAGTGTATAGGAAGTTGAGTGTAGTAAGTGTGCACCTAAGCAAGTTAATGAGTATTGCAAATGCTAGGATAGTGTTGAATATTGTTGTAATCATAGCCCGAAAAACTCGACTCACCAAAAACTTGGCAACTTAAAAAATTGTTTAAATTTCATTAAAAACGCATTTTTTTTGCAAAATTCAATGATAAGATGCATCCAATGAGTCAATAAATGAGAAACAAGTTGATTCTAGTTGCATTTGATTGATTTCAAAGCAAATTGGGTACAAAATGGCATCCTCATGTGGAATGCGCTGATACTGATAGTCTGAAACAAAATGAAAATAGCAAATTGTTTTTGTAAAACTGAAAGTAAATACTAAATACATCTTCCTCTTCCCAAGTCTAGTGAAAACTAGGGGAGTGGTAGAACTAGAGGGTCTAGTCCTCGGAATCTGTTGTGGCTCCTCCATCCTCGGCATGACAGACCGTGGCTTAACCTCCATCCTGGATGTAGATGCTGGTAGTGGTACTATTGGGCGTGGCAATGTCTCCTCCTCATCCTCCTCATCCTCAATGTCATCCAATGAGAATCCCAATCCACTGATTCCACCCCCCTCATCCATTCCCTGTCTCTCCAAATCATAGATCTCATCCTTGGAAAACAATGAAGGCTACTCATTCCGCCCTATCCAATCACTGTAAGGATCTATCTCATCCAAATCAATTGGATCGTATGATATTTCCTCTACCCTTCTTGTGCGCAGCCGAAGATTATATTGCACATAGACAAGGTCATTAAGGCGTTTCTGAGCAAGCCTATTCCTCTTCTTTTTGTGGATGGCCTGAAATAAGCTCCAATTGTGCTCACAGTTGGATGAACTACAAGGTTGGCATAAGACACAGAGGGCAAATCTTTGGAGATTTGGGGTATTTCCACCCCAATTTGTCCACCAACCTCTACAAAAATAATATTGAAGAGTTAGAAACTTGGAAAGGAAAGTCAAAAGTTCAAAACATATTAAATATCAAATTATCAATAGTTGTAACTTATAAATTTGAAATTTTATACCTAGTGACTGATTGTTTATTGCTCGTGTAGTCAAGTCTGAAGAAAAGAGCCTCCTACCCCTTCTTTCCCTATAAGATTGCAATTCATCAACAATGAGGTCTGCCACCTCAGCCTAGGGTGTCATCCTCTAAATGCAAGAAGTGAGGCCCTCCATAACCTCTCCACTAGGATCTGAGAAGGTGCATAAATGGAAGAAACAGGGGTTCAAAAAGGTACCCTGCTGCATGGATGGGTTGGTGGAGTTGATTGTTCCGCCTTCTATCAATAATCTCCCATTTGGGATCAAATTTGAGGCTGTCCCCCTTATAATAATTTCTTATAGCCTCCTTGGCCTTATCCATGGCCTCATAAAGATACCCCATTGGGGTTTTATCCCCATCTACCAAGCGGAGGACTCTAACCAAGGGCTCCGACACCTACAATATAAAAATGTAAACAGATTAAAGTTACAAATTTACAATTAAAGACATTAAAAATAAATAAATATTCAATTTGAATTTAAATTTGAAGTTTTGAAGTTACCTTCACAATCTCTGCAACTCTTTTTTCAAATAGTTTGTCGAAGACTATGCATGCAACCCTCTCTCCTTCTGGTTTCTTCGCATAAGATGACTCTGTCCATTTTGGGCTCACAAACATTTGTTTCAAAGGCGTCAATGACCCAAGAATGCTTTGCAACGTTAAGAAAATCGTTGTAAACCTTGTCACACCGGATCTCACCAACTCTTTCCCTTGGGTATGATCCCTCATCAAGTGAAGAACCCAAGGGTGATTGTAGATAAATTTTGTGATCCTCCTTGCATCCTCTACAATCAGTGTGACCCAATCAAGCTTGCCTATGTCCTCCAAAAGAAGGTCAAGGACATGTGTTGCACAAGGTGTCCAAAACATTGTGTGGTGTCTATCTTGGAGGATTATATCAGCTGCCACATATGCTACTGCATTGTCAATAATTATTTGCACAACATTTTCAATCCCAACCTCCATGCAAACTTGCTTCAACATTTTAGCCAAATTTTCTGCATTTTTCACTATGTAGGAGGCATCCACTGATTTCAAGAACACCACTTCATTCTTGCAAGCTACCAAAAATTAATGATGGTGCGGTTTTTATCATTCGTCCACCCATCGGAAAGAATAGAGCAGCCATATTTCTTCCATTCATTTCTTTGGTCTTCCACCACTGCGCTTGCCCTATCACTTGCATTCGTAAGCAACCTACAAGTACAAAGTGAAATTAAGTACACAATTTTAATTTGTAAAAAAAAAATAGCTTAAATTCATCATAAATTTCTATAAATTAAAGAACATAAATTTATCAAAAAGATTAAATTAACTAAACCTCCCACTCAAGTCTATGCGAGAAGGTGCCTTGTAGCCCTTTCCTGCAATGGTCAATCCAGTAACCAAATTATGCCAATAAGGAGAATTTGCCACATTGAAAGGGATGTCGTTGAAATACCAAAAATCAGCACAACCAATGTCTGCATGCTCATGCACCTCCTTATTCCACCCACTTGCCTCTAAGGAAGTTTGTGCTCCAGGTGTGTTTCTAGGCACAAAAAGACTATGTACCGTGTGTGTAGGTGTTGATCCCGGTGCTCTACTAGAACTAGATGAAGGGCTCGTGGTGGTGGTGGGTTGCCTTCGAATACATGGACCACGAAGAGAGCCCACTATGCCCTGAAGTGCATCATCATCCGACTCAAGGTTGACTGGAGCACCTTGAGAAGAAGCTATGGATGCTTGCATGGCTGCCTTTGTCTTCTCCCTTTGTAATTTTCTTTCTTCTACGGCTACAAGTATGGCATTCATTTGTCTTTTTATTTCTTCCGTGGTGTTGGTACAAGCCCTCGCATCACGATGACTGATGCCTACAAGATGGTATTTGAGGCGGTTAATGCCTCTACAGTATACATTTTCGCATCGGATGCAATAAACTGAGACAGGGTACGGTCCTAGATAGGCATATTTCCACGCAGGATCTCTAGCTCCTGAAGGACGTGTGCCTACAAATGATGATGATGCGGCAGGGCCTGAGGCTGAACCGGATGCAAAAGCATCTCTATCTGCCATTATAAATTAACCTACACATACAAAGTGAAAGCACAACTTGTTAGTTTTTTAATAGAAAATTAAAAAACAACCTAAATTAGATTAAATCAAATTTCAATATAGATTACTTTAAATTAGTAAAAATTTAAACTAATGTAAAATTCTAAACATTTTGTTCCAAAAAAAAATGGATTCAACAAAAAAAATTTAACTAGGGTTTGGAAAAAATATGAAAACAATGAAGAAATCAAAAAATTACTCTAAATTACTAAAAATGCAAATTAATCTAAGACTCTAAACATTTTCTTCAAAAAATAAGGATTCAAATAAGAAAAATAACTAGGATTTGAAAAAAATGAAAAAATCAGAAAACAATGCAAAAAAAAGGATGATGAATCTTGTTTTGATGAATATAAATCTTGTTTTGATCAATATAAAACTATTTATACTACATTCATGATCTTTTTTAAAATTAGATGCTTCAAAAATGAAGAAATTTCAAAAAAATAAAAAATAGAAAACCTACCTGGAAATCCGATTTGCCTTTGAAATTTGATTGAAATCTGCTTCAAATCTTGTTTAGTTGATGCCAAAACGCTCCAAATACATCCAAAATGGTTGGGAGGGCATTTTTTGTCAAGTACAGCAAGTGAAATGACAAAAAAATCAATCAAAAAACACTTTTAAACATCAGCGGATGAGCTTTTTCTGAGCAGCCGAGTCAAAGGCACGGACTCGCTGGGTTTTTGTGAAAAACTCGCCCAAAAATCGACGAGTTTTTCACAAAAACCCGACGATTAAAACTGGCGAGTTTTTGCACGTACTACTCGCCGAGTTTTTTGAAACTCACCGAGTTTTTGGCGAGTCTTGCAACTATGGTTGTAATGATGGTTAGTGTCCTTGAAGGCCTAAGAAAGCAATAAAATTCTAATTACAACATAAATAGTGGCAACAGGAGGCAAATTGCCTTACTCTTCTAGAGTTTCTTCACATATTGAATTCCCCAGGGTAAATCTCTTGTGTTGAGCATTAATCTGTGCTGTTTCAGTTCTTATTTTTCTTCAGCTCTTGCATGCAACTATCTACGTCTGTTTCAACACTTAAAACAATTCATTTCCATTTTCTTAAGAAAACATAGAGAGAGAACAATAAATCAAATAAGATGTTAATGGGAAAGATAAAGATTTGTGTTGGCAAATTAGTTATAAAATATATATACACATTATGGATCATGGGGCGCCAAACCTCTAATCCATATAAAATAAATCAATTGAATGATTGTGCTGAAGAAATGTCCCTTGGGAGGGATATCCTAGAAAATATACATGAAAACCCCACTACTAGAAATTGAAAGGAAGGAGTATCCATTACAAAGCCATGAATGAGAAGCAAATTTTAGATTGAAAGATGGACTTATAAACTAGATTCTTAAGTAGGTATGAGTTGTTGTGATCTCCACTAAAATTTATTGAAAATTTGAAACTTGGATAGAGAATCTCTCAAGGTATTTAAGATCATGACCATAGTTTTACTAAGGTTAGGCACTAGCTGGTGAAGCCTACAAAAGAAAGAAAAATCATCTATCTCTATAATTCCTAAAGCAAATAAGCAAGGAGGTTCACATCATTGGTAAAAAGCAATCTAGCAATTAACACATGATACAATGTACAACGATCATCACTATGTTAAAGCTCGCCTATGTAAATCCCAAAGAGAGGGCATCCTTGTTTGACTCCACTTACACTTTTAAAAAAATAAAATAATTCAATGGAAATTTGAAACCAACCAACAATTCTCACATAACAACATGATGGTGGTAATAAATAGCTCTAAGATATTAATAGCATGTGATCTCTAAATGTAATATACACTGTTCCGGCTAGGGTTTTATGCCTTGTTTTTTTTGTTTTCTGACTGCTGTTTGGTGTAGGGTTTATATGTGTGTTTGCATGTATTGTTTTTGCATTGAAACCACAGAATATAAAGCATATAACAATAACCCAAAAAAAATATAGCATATATGAGCAAAGCAATGAATACCCAGATTATATTATTGCTCAAAATGAATTACAATGACATACCCATTTTGAAATCTTCAACTTCATACACCTGTTGTAGATGAACCAGCAGTGTAAGCTCACGGAAATCACCTCCAAGCATCTACTATAGATTGTTCTTCATCATACAAAGGAATATAATGACATATGTAACCTTAGGCGACCCTTATGCAAGGAAATGAAAACCCAAATAAGAAATGAAGAGCTTTCTTGAGACCCACATCCCTATTTGCTGCTGTACGGCCTAGTTATGTGATATTATGGTATATTTACTTTCACAATGGATATCAAAACTCAATCGAAATGCCCCCAAATCTCCCTCTATGAGTGGTACGGCCTCCCTAGAAGATGTACGACCTGTCTGAAATGTACGGCCTGCCAGGAAAGATGATGCAGTCCCAAAAATCTTCCTCAAACTACACTATTCTGCATTTCCATGGTGTCATCAGCTGTTCACAATCTGCATAAGAAATGTATTCAATATCTTCCACAAATCACCACCAAAATGTATTGAACTGAAGCCCAAATGAAGCCCCTGGATGAGACCTCCAAAAACCCTCCTGATGCTATCTTCCAAGCACAAAGAGAGTGATCCTGAAGAGGTTTTCATCTTAGCAGAATCTCCGTTCAAACCCTCAAAGCCAAAGCTCAAAGTGTTGCATGACAATAACAAATTTGCAAAGTGAGTGAATAATCAAAATGAGCTCTTCTTTTTTCTTTTAACTCACTTCCTCTCCAACGCCCAAGATGGGAAATATTTTATTATTTTTGTTATTTTATTAAGTCCCTAAATCCTCATGAGGGCGCCCAACTCCTAGCACCAACACTTCCAAGTTATAACTTATATTTCATAAAGTAAAGTCACTTTAATGAAATAAAGTACCTCTTAACCATTTAAATATTATAACTTATACTTCGACAAATGACTCCCTAACCGTCTCGAAACCACAAACCAAATGCTAGGTGCTCAATTTGGCAATGGCTATAAATAGAAAGTCAGTCCACACTGCCTGTGAATCCTCCTGCCTGACTTACTATAAATAGTAAGTCCTAGTGAAATGATCCAATTAGGCTCCCTAACCAAAGCCATTAGCCTACGGGAACCTGGTAATAGGCTAATCTCCTCATCTAACTGTCTGGGCTAAGTAGGGGACATTACAGTCTGCCCTCCCCAAAATTGCTTGTCCTCAAGCAATCTCAACTTAGGATGCTGAAGTATCTGCTCACTCTCCCACGTTGCATCCTCGACCAGTAAGTTCTTCCACTTCACTAGGTACTCCTTGATGATCCGCCTCCTGAGATTCCTCTCACGAGTGTCAATGATGGCCTCTGGAACCAAGATTAGCTTCCCCTCCTCATCCAATGGTGGAAGCTCAGCTAAAGGAACCACATTATGGCCAAGTGCTTTTCTTAAGCCTGGAAACATGAAACACATTGCGCACTCGACTATCTGCAGGTAGCTCAAGCTCATAAGCTACTTCCCCCACTCTCCTGGCTACTCTGAACGGACCATAAAACCTGGGTTTTAGTTTTTCTGCTCCACTCCTTTTTAGAGTGGATTGCTTGTAGGGTTGGAGCCTCAAGTAAACCATATCTCCAACCTCAAAACTCCTCTCTACTCGGTGTTGATCAGCATAGAGCTTCTGCTGATTCTGTGCTTGTTGCATATTCTCCTTGAGCTCTTTCATAATGTCCTGACTCTCCTGCAACAAGTCTTTTGCCTTCAACACCCTACTATCACCAAGTAGCAAATCTGTGAAGCAAGGGGCATCATACCCATATAAAGCCCTGAATGGAGTCATCCTAATCGACATGTGATAGGTCGTGTTGTAACAGTACTCCCCCAGGTGCAACCATCTAATCCATGCCTTCTGCTGCCCCGACACATAATTGTGGAGATACCCTTCCACCCATTTGTTTACTATCTCTGTCTAGCCGTCAGTCTGTGGGTGGTAACTGGTACTGGGAGTTAGTTCAGTGCCACACAATCTAAACAACTCCTGCCAAAACAAGCTTAGGAACTTACTGTCCCTGTCGCTCACCATGCCCTTAGGTATCCCATGTAATCTGAATATCTCCCTGAAAAAGACATCAGCTACCTACACTGTTGTATGTGTCACTGAAATGGCGAAGAAATGTGCAAACTTGGTCAATCTGTTGACCACCACAAAGATGCAATCCTTCCCCTGAACCTTTGGTAGCCCTGTGATAAAGTCCATAGAGATATAATCCCACTTCTGATTGGGAATCGACAGTGGCTGTAGTAATCCTGCTAGGTAAGTATGTTCGTTTTTATTTTGCTGACAGATTGGGCATTCTCGAACATATTTAAGGACTTCATTCTTAAATCCTTTCCATGTAAATATCTCCCGTACCTACCTGTAAGTTTTGAAGAATCCGGGATGGCCAGCCATAGGTGTATCATGGAAAGCCCCTAGAATTTTGTTTTTAAACTGAGAATTAGGCACCAAAAATATCTCGTCCTTATAGATAATCAGATCATTCATCACAGAATACCTGTCATCATGAATAGTGCCCTCAATGACTCCTGTTGCCCAAGAGTCCTTAGCATACTCTGTTGAGATTGACTCCCTCCAATCAGTAGATATCTCCCCAAACAAACACAAGTGGGGTCTCCTGGATAATGCATCTACAACTACATTCTTCTTGCCTTTGACATACTGGATGTCAAAATCATATGCCTAGAGCCTACTAACCCACTTCTGTTGTCGATCATTCAAATGCTTCTGGTTCATAAAATATTTTATGCTGTTATGATCTGTTTTGATGACAAACTTCCCACCAACCAGATAAGGTCTGAATTTGGCCAATGCATGCATTATGGCCAACATCTCTCGGTCATATACCGAGTAGCTCTTCTCCACACCCCTAAGCTTCCTGCTCTTGAACGCAATTGGGTGTTTCTCCTGCATCAAAATTGCCCCTATCCCCTCTCCTGAGGCATCACACTCCAACTCAAAAGGTTTGAAGAAATTGGGGATCGCCAAGACTAGGTAGTTAGACATCAAATGTTTGAAGTGTTCAAAACACTTCTATGCTGCATCTGTCCACACAAAGGCTCCTTTCCTAGTCAAATCTGTCAGTGGTGCTGTTGTCTGTGAGAAGCCTTTCACAAACCTCGTGTAAAAACCACACAATCCAAAGAACCCCTTAAGTTGAGTGAGCTTCGTCAGTGGAAGCCATTCCATGATTGCCCTAATTTTCTCTGGATCAACCCTCACACCATCTGCACTAATTATATAACCCAAATATAACAACTTTGTCATGCCGAAGTCACACTTGGACTCCTTGGCATATAAAGACTCACTCTCAAGGATACTCAAAACCTCCTCCAGATGTCTCATATGCTCTTCCTATGTCCTGCTGAAAATCAGAATGTCATCGAAGAAGATTAATACAAACTTCCTCAATTGTTTCCTAAATATTTGGTTCATGCAGCTCTGGAAAGTCGCTGGAGCATTGGTCAACCCAAACAACATCACCAAAAACTCAAAGTGGCCATAATGACACCTGAATGTTGTTTTCTCTATATCCTCTTCCCTCATCCGAATCTGATGGTATCCCGATCTTAGATCTATCTTTGAAAAATAACATGCCCCGTGCAATTCATCTATCAACTCATCAATGTGGGGAATAGGATACCTGTTTTTTATAGTCTTCTTATTCAAGGCCTTGTAGTCGATGCACATCCAAATGGTCCCATCTTTTTTCTTGACCAATACTACCGCAGATGCAAATGGGCTCTTGCTTGGCTTGATGTGCCCATCTCCAACAGCTCCTTGATGGTCTTCTCTATCTCATCCTTGAGCCTCTTAGGATGACAATAGGGAGTAGTAATCACGGGCTTAGACCCGTCCTCGAGCTCAGTGACATGCTCGATGCCCCTGTCAGGTGGTACTCCTAGTGGCATACTACCAGACACCTCGTTGTGTTTGGTCAACAACTTCTATATGTCTAGATAATAGCTGCTCTTAGGTTGTTGGGGACTCTCTGGCATGATTAAACATTCAGTTGCCCACTCTACCTGGTCATGTCTCAACATCCTCTCCATCCTCTTAAGAGAAACTACCTGATGCAGGAGCATCCCTGGTTCAAGAGCAATCTTGCATCAAACAAAAACATTTGCATTTCAATTTGTTTGCATTTCAGTTTGTTTCTCTTCATTTTTCAGTTAAGTTCAGGCAATTTAGTCAGTAGCAGTTTCTGTATTTTGGTTCGCATTCTATCGCAGTTGCATTTCAGATCTTGCGGAGCTAGACTTAGCATCTAGACACATTCATACACATCATATCCAAAATTTAGAGCATTTGGATCAGATACCGGTGAGATATCGCTATCAGAAGATCAACTGTTTTCTCATAACAGAGCATCTTGACAGTCTCAGGTAATCAGCTAAAGGAGAAGACTTGCGAAGCATTTCACGACTTGCGAAGTTAAAAGACACATCATCCAATGTTATTTGGTTTGTGGCCGACTTTCCTCGAGATCTGCACATCATTCCATTAATTTGCAGAGGAGTTCTACATGATTAGGTCTGACCTATCCGTGTACACACTATACAGCTCTTCATTGGAGTTTGTGATCCTCCTTGGCCGACGCGGAGGAATCATATGTTCCGGAGATGGTATAAAATGATGTAATAGATACCTAGGAAAGTTAGTTAACAGAGAATTCGATAGTTGATCATTAGATTGTAGTTGATAGTTTGAATTTTATGCGAAGGAGCTTCAAAGCCATATATTGTGCGTATTCTGTAATCAGGCCTGTGAGCCCTAATTGTAAGCCCGCATGTTGCCGGCCAATTTGTATTTGAATTCCATGATATAATAAATGCCTGAATCTGCAATTGCTTTATATTTTTGAGTTGTTTCCGTTGTGTTTACTCTAGCTGCAAGGCCTGATAGTTCACTTTGTGGACTCCCAACCGTGACTATACCAAGTGGTATCAGAGCGAAAGTTCAAATCTTTGGGAGCGAATTGAGCGAAGTTGGCGAAGGAATTCCATAAGATCTTGTTGTGAACAGATCACCAAATCCGAGGCAGGTTACTTGTGTTGCAACCGATCACCGATTGTGAGGCAGTTGTCACCTTGTAGCCCAATCGCCGAATTTGAGGCAGTTACACTTGATCCTACGAAGAATGCTGCCGAGGAGAATCCCTATTGTTGGAACAATGGCTGGTAGAATGGATGAGATGATGGAGATGATGAAAACCATGCGAGTTCGCTTGGATGCTGTTGAAGAAAATCAAAGAAGAGGACTTACACCTAGACCTAATGTTGAAAGTGATGATGATGAAGAATTTCAATCCGCTGATCAAAATTGCGAAACCCTAGGAGATGAAGAAGAATCAGATCAAGTCAAGATGTTGCGAGCTATTTCAAAGATTGGGAAAAGACCTAGAGTTGATGTACCTAATTACACTAGCAATTTGAATCCTGAAGAGTTACTTGACTGGATAAATGACATGGAAGAATACTTTCAGTATGAAGAAATTGAAGATTCGGAGAAGGTGAAATTTGCAAAGACAAAGCTGAAAGGACATCCTGCTATATGGTGGAAAGAAATTCAGTTGGATAGAAACAAAAGAGGAAAAGAAAAGATTACAAAATGGGACAGGATGGTGACAAAATTGAAGAATCAGTTTATACCTGCTGACTATGAGTTGGAATTGTTGAAGAGATTGTAGAATCTGAGACAAAAGGAGAAATCTGTGGAGTATACTGAAGAATTCCACAAGATGATCATAAGGACAGGACATAGTGAAGCAAGCAAAGAGAAAGTGGCAAGATACATTAATGGACTGAGATTGAACATTCAAGAAGAATTGAGTTTGGTAAGGATGACAACAATGGAAGAAGCATATCAGTTTGCCCTGAAAGTTGAAGAAAAGCTGAATAAGAGGCATGATCAGAAACAGAGAGGCAAAGGAGGTAAATTTCAGAGAGGTAGAACATTTTCCGGATGAGAGAGATCATTTGCGGAGTAGAACAGACAAGAAAACACATTCAAGGAGGACAGAGTTAACAATGCATACCGGAGAGATGATAGAACTTTCTACCGCAAAGGAAACCCTAGTCCATACCGGACTGAAGGATACAGAAGAGAAGGAAGAGGACCTGATAGGAGAACATTCAAAGAAACCTATTTTAAGTGTGGAGGTGAAGGACATAGAGCATTTGAATGTAATCAGTGGAGTACAAGCAAGAGAACAGAGAATAGTGGAAGAGCAACCTATGTGGAAGAAGAACCTGTTGGATCACCTAGTTTAGTTGGTAAACCTGAGAAAGGAGAATCACTTGTGATGAGGAGAGCACTATTTCAAACAAAGACAAATGAGGAACCATCGCTGAGGAAAAGTTTGTTCAGAACTAGATGCAAATCAGGAGGTAAATGTTGTAAAGTTGTAATTGATAGTGGTAGTTCTGATAACCTAGTTTCAAAGGAGATGGTGACTAAGCTGAAGTTGGAAAGACTGAAACACCCTAAGCCCTATCAAATAGCCTGGATTCAAGATGATCATAAGGTACTGGTGAGTGAACAATGTCTAATGAAATTTCATATTGGATATTATCATGATGAAGTATTGTGTGATATTATGCCTATGGATGTATGTCATATTTTGTTGGGTAGACCATGACAATATGATAGAAAAGCTATACATGATGGGAGAAAGAATACATACACTATAACATCAAATGGAAAGAGAATTACTTTGATTCCTTTGGAAGATGATCCTAAGAGTGAAGTATGTGGAAATGCTAGAATCTGTTTGGTAGATGGAAGGAAATTTTTGGATGGTTTGAGACATGAGAATATGTGTTATGCATTGATCCCTAAGAAGCCTGAAATCCTGAAGACTAAAGAATCACAATCGGAGGAGATAATTGAATTGCTGACAGAGTATGAAGACATCATATCAGACAATGTACCTAAAGGATTGCCACCAATCAGGAGTATCAGTCATCACATAGATCTTATACCTGGAGCTAGTTTGCCTAACAAAGTAGCACACAGAATGACACCGGCAGAGAATGAAGAATTGAATAGATAGATACAGGAGTTGTTGAGGAAAGGTTTGATCAGAGAAAGTTTAAGTCCTTGTGCAATACCTGCAATGTTAGCACCAAAGAAGGATGGAGAATGTGTACAAACTCTAGAGCAATCAACAAGATCATAGTTAAGTATAGATTTCCTTTACCTAGGATGGATGATATTATGGATTGTTTGAGTGGAGCAAAATATTTCACAAAAATAGATTTGAAGAGTGGATACCATCAGATCAGAATCAGAGAAGGAGATGAATGGAAGACTACTTTCAAGACAAATGAAGGATTGTATGAGTGGTTAGTGATGCCTTTTGGATTGACAAATGCACCAAGTACTTTCATGAGATTGATGAATGAAGTTTTGAAGAAATTCTTGGGTAAGTTTGTTATTGTATATTTGGATGATATTTTGATTTTCAGTAAGACAAAAGAAGAACATTTGTGGCACCTGAGACAAGTATTGCAGAGACTGAGAGAAGAGAAATTGCTAATAAACATCAAGAAATGTAGTTTCATGAAGGAAGAATTAGTATACTTGGGATTTGTGATTTCTACGGAAGGATTGAAGATGGACCTTGAGAAAGTGCGAGCAATTGTTGAATGGCCTACACTGAAGAGCATTGGAGAAGTCAAATCATTTCATGGATTGGCTAGTTTCTACTGGAAGTTCATCAGAAATCTTAGTTCAGTATGTAACCCTATGACAAAAACAATGAGAGGTGACAGAAAAGACTTTAAGTGGACATCAAGAGCAGATAAAAGTTTTGAATTGTTGAAGCAGAAAGTGACAAAGCAACCTGTGTTGGCATTACCGGATTTCAATAAGGTATTTCAAGTAGATTGTGATGCAAGTGGAAATGCAATTGGAGCAGTGTTAAGTCAAGAAGGTAGACCTATAGCATATTTCAGTGAGAAGTTGAATGATGCAAGGAGAAGGTATTCAGTTTATGATCAAGAGTTCTATGCCATAACACAAGCCTTGAAGAAGTGGAGACATTACTTGTTACCTAAGGAGTTTGTGTTGTATACAGATCATCAAGCTTTGCAATATTTGAACAGTCAAGGAAAGTTGAATCAGAGACATATGAGATGGGTAGAATTCATGCAGAGTTACACTTTTGCATTGAAACATAGGAGTGGAAAATCAAACAAAGTTGCAGATGCATTGAGCAGAAGAAGGAACTTGTTGACAGAGATGAGAGTTGAAGTGTTGGGATTTGATGAATTGAAGAACATGTATGAGGAAGATCTTGATTTTGCAGAACCTTGGAAAGCATGAAAGGAACCTGTTGTGACAGATAGGAGTAAATGGTTAGACTATTTCATTCAAGAAGATATGTTGTTCAGAGGAAATCAGTTATGCATACCTAGGAGCTCAATGAGAGACAATTTGATCAAGGAAAAACACAATGGTGGAATCGCAGGACATTTTGGCATTGATAAAACAGTGGCTTTGGTAAGTGCAAATTACTTTTGGCCTCAGATACATAAGGATGTTAGGAAATTTGTGGAGAGTTGTAGAGTTTGTCAAGTTGCAAAAGGGAATAATCAGAATACTCGATTGTATAAACCTTTGACAGTTACGAAAAGACCTTGGGAAGACATAAGTATGGATTTTGTAATGGGATTGCCAAAGACACAAAGAGGACATGATTCAATATTTGTAGTGGTGGACAGATTTTCAAAGATGGCACATTTCATACCTTGTAAGAAGACAACTGATGCAGTGCATGTAGCTGACCTATTTTTCAAGGATATTGTGAGATTGCATGGATTACCTAAGAGCATAATTTCAGACAGAGACACAAGATTTCTTGGATATTTTTGGAAGACACTTTGGAAGAAGATAAAGATAGATTTGAAGTTCAGTTCAGCGTTTCATCCACAGACTGATGGACAGACAGAGGTAGTGAATAAGAGTTTGGGAAACTTGTTGAGATGTTTGGTTGGAGAGAAGGCAGGAAGTTGGGATTTGATTCTTGCACAAGCAGAGTTTGCATACAATAATTTAGTGAATAGGAGTACTGGAAGAACACCTTTTGAGATTGTTACCGGAGTAAACCCTAGAGGAGTAACAGAGTTGAGGGATATCAGTATGGAAGATAAGAGAAGTGCAAAAGCAGAAGAATTTGTAGAACATATGGAGACGGTGCATAATCAGTTGAAGAAGCATTTGGAGATGAATAGTAAGTATAAAGAACAAGCAGATGAGAGGAAAAGACACAAGGAATTTGCAGTTGGAGATGAAGTGATGGTATACTTGAGAAAAGAAAGATTTCCAGTTGGAACATATAACAAGTTGAAGATGAAGAAATTTGGACCTTGTAGGATACTCGGAAAATTTGATTCAGGAAATGCGTATGAAGTGGAGTTACCGGAGGCATTGGGTATATCACCTATTTTTAATATTGTAGACCTATATCAGTATCATGAAGCAGAGTTCAATGACAACATGGAAGAAGATTTCAAGAAGCAATTACCACAACAAGCACCGAAGCAAATTGAAGACATTTTGGACAGCAGAGTTGGACGCAACACCAGAGGAAGACAATACAATGAATATCTTGTGAAGTGGAAAGGCAGACCGGAAGAAGACTCATCTTGGATTTCTCAGGCTGAGGCAGGCTGTCTTGGTTTCCCTCCAGCCCAACAAAGTGAGGGACTCACTTTTTTCAATAACCCCAGATGTTTGATGCAAGAGCATCCCTGGTTCAAGAGCAATCTTGCATCAAACAAAAACATCTACACTTCAATTTGTTTGCATTTCAATTTGTTTCTCTTCATTTTCCAGTTAAGTTCAGGCAATTCAGTCAGTAGTAGTTTCTGTATTTTGGTCTGCATTCTATCGCAATTGCATTTCAGATCTTGCGGAGCTGGACTTCGCATCTAGACACATTCATACACATCATATCCAAAATTTAGAGCATTTGGATCAGATACCGGTGAGATATCGCTATCAGAAGATCGACTGTTTTCTCAGAACAGAGCATCCTGACAGTCTTAGGTAATCGGCTAAAGGAAAAGACTTGCGGAGCATTTCACGACTTGCAAAGTTAAAAGACACATCATCCAATGTTATTTGGTTCATGGCTGACCTTCCTCGAGATCCGCACATCATTCCATTCATTGGCGGAGGAGTTCTACATGATTAGGTCCGACCTATCCATATACACACGTTACAGCGCTTCATTGGAGTTTGTGATCCTCCTTGGCCGACGCGGAGGAATCATATGTTCCGGATATGATATAAAATGATGTAATAGATACCTAGGAAAGTTCGTTAACAGAGAACTCGATACTTGATCATTAGATTATAGTTGATAGTTTGAATTTTATGCGAAGGAGCTTCAAAGCCATATCTTGTGCATATTCTGTAATCAAGCCTATGAGCCCTAATTCTAAGCCCGCATGTTGCCAGCCAATTTGTATTTGAATTCCATGATATACTAAATAACTGAATCTGCAATTGCTTTATATCTTTGAGTTGTTTCCGTTGTGTTTACTCTAGTTGCATGGCCTGGATAGTTCACTTTGTGGACCCTCCCAACCATGACTGCACTACTACCCGAGGTCCTCCATCTGACAATGCTCTAAATACTATCTTTCTCCCATTAGACTCGAATTTCATCTCCATATTCTTCAAGTTCATGGTGAAATTGCCAATGGTCATCATCTAGTGCATGCCCAATACCACATCCGTATCACCTATGCCCACAACATAGAAGTCATCTTTGAGCTCATATTCTCCAAGCCTGATGCTCAACCCAAAAATCTTTCGGGTGCAAGAGAGTTTGAAGCCATCTGCTGACATTACCCTGAAACCTTCAAACTCTTCTATCTTGAGCCCTCGTCTAGCCACCAACCCCTCATCAATAAAGTTATGTGTCGCTCCAGTATCTATCAAGGTGATGATGTGTTGTCCACTAAGGACTCCTCTAACTCTGAAGGAGCCAACTTTCTAGAAACTAGAAAGTTGTGCCATCACTCCCTCACTGTCACTGCTACCTTGTGATGCATTCTCATCATCACTATCCTCCTTGTCTGATGGCTGATCTGACCGCTGTGAATTTGACTCCTCTGTTGAAAAGTATTCTATCTACTTTGCTGAGACCTGTGTGAGGGATCCCAAGGCTCCCTGTAGTGGAAACAAAGCTTCTTCCTCCTATACTCATTGAGCTGGTCATTGTTTAACTAATCAGTTCTCTCTCTCTTGGCTGATTGGTTTCTTTTTGGAAAAGCTTTTTGTCTTTGTCCTTCCTATATGGAAATCCCTTTGATTGGAATTTTCTTCTAGATGACGAGGATTCCATGTCTCTAGCCTTCTTCATAGCCTCGTGGAGAAAAGCTGGGTTGAGGCCCTTAATCCAGCCTCGTAATGGGTCTGTGAGTCCTTCAATAAAGAGAACCAGTAATCTATGCTTTGCGATATCCGTCACCATCACTGACAATTTCTGGAACTCTGAAATGTAACTCTCTACTGAACCCCACTGTCTAAGCTATGTCAACTCCTTAAACTGTAGCTCGGGGTCCTTTTTATCGAACCTGTCTATGAGACGACCAATGAACTCAGCATAAGATGTAATTTGGTCGTGTCCCAAGGTGACCTTCCCATGGTGCCACCACTCATGGGCAATACCGTCCAAGTGTAAAGCTGTGTATGTGATGGCCTCCTCCTCAGGCATAAGGTTGAGCTGAAGGAAGCTGTCAAGCTTTTGCACCCATGCTCTAGCAGTGGTCTTCCCCGATCCATCGAAGTAGGGTATGCTAAGTTTATTAACCTTCTTCTGCAGCTCTATGTTTTGTTGTCTACCACCCTTCGGCCTATGTTTCATCCACAAATCTGAATATTCGCGAAATGATATCTCTGCTCTGAACTCATCACTGGATGCTCGCCAATCCCTGACTATAACATCCTGGAACTCCAACTGTGTAGGCTCAGGCTCTGCTGCATTGTTCCTAGGAGTAAAGGTAGGTATTCCTGGTCTGTCATAACCTGTATGCTGAGTAGCTCCTCTGTTGTTTACCGATGCCTCACCTTCAGGTCTCCTTTCCTCATCATCCCTGTATCTGTGCCTGTCACCGTTGTTCCTGTCACCATTGTTCCTGTTCCTGTCATGGTTGTTGTTATTGTCATTATTGTTGTTGCTTCCCGGGATCCCAAAAACGTGATTAGCCATCATCTACATCAACTAATTAAAGTTTTGTTGCATCTCTCTTTGTCCCCTGGCCAAATCAATTAGCATCTCACGAGTGCTAGGTTCTTCACGATCTCTGTCCCCCATTGCTTCTGTTGGAACAATAACTGTATCAGTACCTGCAAAGGGATCCATATGCTATGGAACCTCAAGATCCGGCTGTGACCTGTTCCGTCTAAGATAATATTGGTGAGTACCCGACTGCATCACTCACCCAACTGCATGTTCAAAACAACCTCACAGGATGGCAAGATTTTCCGCTCTGATAACACTGTAATATACATTGTTCCGGCTAGGGTTTTATGCCTTGGTTTTTTCGTTTTCTGACTGTTGTTTGGTTTAGGGTTTATATGTGTGTTTGCATGTATTGTTTTTGCATTGAAACCACAGAATATAAAGCATATAACAATAACCCAGAAAAACTATAGCATATATGAGCAAAGCAATGAATTACAATGGCATACCCATTTTGAAATCTTCAACTTCATACACCCATTGTAGATGAACCAGTAGTGTAAGCTCACAGAAATCACCTCCAAGCATCTACTATAGATTGTTCTTCATCATACAAAGGAATACAATAACATATATAACCTTAGGCGACCCTTATGCAAGGAAATGAAAACCCAAATAAGAAATGAAGAGCTTTCTTGAGACCCATGTCCCTATTCGCTGCTGTGTGGCCTGGTTATGTGATATTATGGTATATTTACTTTCACAATAGATATCAAAACTCAGTCTAAATGCCCCCAAATCTCCCTCTATGAGTGGTACAGCCTCCCTAGAAGATGTACGGCCTGCCAAGAAAGATGATGCAGTCCCAAAAATCCTCCTCAAACTACTCTATTCTGCATTTCCATGGTGTCATCAGCTGTTCACAATCTGCATAAGAAAAGTATTCAATATCTTCCACAAATCACCACCAAAATGTATCGAACTAAAGCCCAAATGAAGCCCCTGGATGAGACCTCCAAAAACCCTCCTGATGCTATCTTCCAAGAACGAAGAGAGTGATCCTGAAGAGGTTTTCGTCTCAACAGAATCTTCGTTCAAACCCTCAAAGCCAAAGCTCAAAGCGTTGCACGACAATAACAAATTTGCAAAGTGAGTGAATAATCAAAATGAGCTCTTCTTTTTTCTTTTAACTCACTTCCTCTCCAACGCCCAAGATGGGAAATATTTTATTATTTTTGTTATTTTATTAAGTCCCCAAATCCTCATGAGGGCGCCCAACTCCTAGCACCAACACTTTTAAGTTATAACTTATATTTCATAAAGTAAAGTCACTTTAATGAAATAAAGTACCTCTTAACCATTTAAATATTATAACTTATACTTCGATAAATGACTCCTTGACTGTCTCGAAACCACAAACCAAGTGCTAGGTGCTCAATCCGGCAATGGCTATAGATAGAAAGTCAATCCACACTGCCCGTGAATCCTCTTGCCTAACTTACTATAAATAGTAAGTCCTAGTGAAATGATCCAATTAGGCTCCCTAAGCAAAGTCATTAGCCTACGGGAACTTGGTAATAGGCTAATCTCCTCATCTGACTGTTTGGGCTAAGTAGGGGACATTACACTGCAATAACTAATGTACATGAATAGAGTTAAATGCCTTTCTAAGTCTACAAAGCAACAAAAAGTTTTATAGAATCACTGATGAACCTCCTTAGTGATAGCTCAGAAAGTAAAAAAATATAATCAATGGTCTAGAGCTCTTTCTTGAATCCAAATTGCCCCCTCACTCCAAATTTACCACACTCTAACAACTCAAACAACCTAATGTCCAATATTGTGGAAAAAGTTTGGCAAATGTCTGCCCAACCACAATAGTTATGTAGCTATCTGGTTCTATGCTATATGTTGATTTTTGTAAGGGATGGATGATGTGTTGCGACCAAGGGGGGCATCTTGAGGAAACAACCCCACTAGATAAATCTTCAATGAAAAAAACAAGTAATTGAATACCATACTCTCAATCTAATAATATGCTAATGCATAACATCCAAATGGCTCTCTTACTGTATGAACAAATAAAAGACATGAAGCTCAAGGAGAGGAGACTTAAAAAACAGGATAAGATCATGAATATTATATAGTGAATTGGCATAGAAGCCCTAAGTTTAGTGGTCAATTTTGAAAGAGTGGATCTTGCTTGGGAGGAGAATACAACAAAATGTCTTAAAGAGATTTGGAGGGCATAAGGATTTTATGTCTGCTAGATTCAAGAGATTCATGTTTCTTTCACTAGAGAAAATATTATCTATGTTGGAGGAAATGGAAGAAGGATCGATTTTGAATGATGAAGTGCTTGAAATGAAATAAGGGTTGACTTTGAATGGTGAAGTGCTTGAGAGGTGAAGGTAGTCCCCAAAAGGTCATGGAATATGAAAAAAATAGTTGTCACCATAGACAAGGACTAATAATCAAACATAATCTAAGAGAGTTGGGTAGCAAAAAGATCAACATATCAAACATCAAAGTGATCCTGAATACATGAACAAAAATGAGGGGGAGGGGATGTTGGTGAGAAATATGGGGATTTTCCTGAATACATGAACAAAATGTGGGGGAGGGGAAGTTGGTGAGAAATATGGAAATCCTCATATAAGGAACTGATGACCTCTTGACAAGGACACAACCACCACACTAGCAACCCCACTATGAAGGAACCGAGTAAATCTGTTTTTACTCTAGAAAGTAGTGAATTCAATTAAGACCAATGAGGACCATGAAGGTGTCTTATGTAAGTGAGGACTGCAATCCCCCTATTCACCAACACTCTCTTCAATCTAGATCCTCTTAGTCTAACTAGGGAAACAAAACTCATCCTCAATCAATCAAGAAAAGGTGTTTAATAGGTCCTAATGCAGCCATTAAATTTGCTCAAAACAATGACGTTGGCTAAAGATGAGTAATGATAAAGGTCAATATATTTCACCATCAACGTGAACGACAAAAGATGAAGATGAAGCGCATTAGCAAGCTATATCAAAGATACCCCAAGGATGGGGGCAGAAACATCTAATTCAAACACCACATATTTATGGAGGGTTCATTAAAAGCTAACAATGAAAACTCCACTTGAGGTAGTCACATGTTAGGTGAGCCACACCAACAGATAGTAGTAATAGACAACAACACCCGGTCTTTGGGTTTCCAAGATCTAAAACTTGACACATAGTAGTAGCCAATAATGGGTGAGAGGAGGTCACTCATGGGTCTCATGGAGAAGGATCCCACAAGAAGACATTGTCATGGAAAGTACCAGGAGAAGACCATATTCCACATTACACTTCTAGTAGGGGATAGAAAGACAACTACAACATGTTGGGATAGAATGTCTGTTTGCATGGATTTATAAGTTATCAGCACTGGAAAACATTTTTGATTCCTTGCAGACAGAAATTCTTAAGGGGTCATGTTCTGGCTACAATGAATTTAAAGGAAAGATACTATCTGGGCTGACAAATGTCAATGCCAAAAATGGGTTGTACAGTCAGGGTAAGGGAAGTGATCGCTCAATATCAAGGACATTTTAGTTCATCCAAACATGTATTTACTAATTTTTATTCACAGTTGAACCATTTTGGCTTTTCTGGAGTTTAACATATGTCTTATTTTATATTATATGCATTACAGCCATCATAACTATGTCTGGAAGGTGATAATAGTCCAAGGCAGGTTTTTTGAGACTTTCACTTTGAGCCTTGCACACACTAATTATGCTTAGATACTGTACCCTTCATACATACATTTGGATGCACTCCCATTTTAATTTTAATTTTTACCAAGCAAAAAACGAAAAGCATGAATATGAATGCTAATGTGCAATAAACAATTCCTATCAAGTTATAAAAATTATGACAATTCGAATGATGTGATACATACAGGGGCATTAAATTGATTCTCTCTTATTTTAATTTACAGGTAACAATTTTTTTTGGCTTTTCCCTTTGTGTTCGTCCATACAAACATTTGATGAAGGAAGAAGAGACTTACAGTACCAGGACCGAAGAATGTCCGACTGAAGCTATAATATAATCCAAGAGCATTATATGCCTGAAAATATAATGTTGCAATGAGATCCCTAGTCAGATGCTCTAAATCAAGCTATTAAAGCAATTGCAACTATATAAGACCAGATAGCTGAAAGATTACCTTGCGATCTGGATCTGCATACAGAGAATCGAATGGGAAAGATAGCTGGACAAAAAAAAAAGTGTAAACTGTTCATTTTTAGGTCCCAACCAGGGAGAAAGTATCCACCTAAAATGCATGAAAACTACACTGATCTTCCAACATAAGGCTAAACTCCAAATAAATGAATACAATGATTACCCTTTCAGCAAGGATACGAGCTTTGGCTGGAGTGCCTACACCAATTGCTATAAGTTTCACTCCTGCTGAGTCAAACTTTGGTTTTACAGCTTTCAAATTTGAAGCTAACTCCCAACTTCAATGACATTAACATGATAAATATAATATATATAAATGCACTCTGGAATGTTTTCAAATCTAGCAAGACTAATAATTTTCCAAACACCAACTGCTTCTAGCAATTAATAAGCAACCAATTCTAAAAAACAGTGAATTCCCAATTTATACTAGCAGTACAACTAGGAGTTGGTATCTCACCAACAAATTTTCTGGGTCAAGGATCCTTTACCTTAGGCATATATATACACTGGCAATATTTAGAAAAAACATAAAAGTGAAATTACTAGGACTCCCAGTACCCTTCCATTACACTTCAATTCCTTTGCTTCTAATAAAGTTTCCGTCTTACCAGTCTTAGCAGACAGATAATTGCTTTAGACTTACCAGCATGGGCACCCGAAATGCCGAAGGAGTGCCACTACAGCCATTCCCTGAAAGAGCATATAAAGGTCGTTCAGGTAAGTTTACTGAGAAAAAATGATGCAGCGGCACTGCTGGAGCACAATCAAAGAGCATGACTTTAGCTTCAAAATTAGAATCAATGTTTATAGGACTGATGCAAAATAAATTTGTATTATAACCATGTGGCACATGTCCATACTTCATAGCATAGTAGCATTACACTCCAAAAACTTACAATTAATCCCAAGTAATGATGACCCACCACATTTGTCATGCCATTTCCTGAGTTTTTCAAAAAGTGGTTCTGAAATGCTTTTATGTACACCAATCCTTGTTTTAGCTCATTTTCCACTAAGCGGCAGAAATATTAAAGCACACAAAGACTGGAAATTTTTTGTTTAGGGTTAAGGCTTGATCTGTAAACCAGGAGGATATTCCTCACACAAGTTCCCTAGCAACAGATCCTCTTGCAGAAACCTTGAAAATTAACTTCAAAATATAGACTATTCCACTAAGCTCTAACAATGGTAATCTCATAATGTTTTATAGTTCAATTAGATTTGCAACATGAATTAAAGAGCATAACAGAGTAAAATGAAGATGCAAAGAAGCATAACACAACTGAAACAACAAGTTAACAGATGGAGAAACCCTAAAACATGGAGAAAACTCCAGAAAGAGTGAGCAAAGCTCCTCGTGCCACTAACTTTCAGTCACTTAAAAGAAATACAATGCCTCAAAGGGCGCATTCAGAACTCAAAGATGGTCTACACCAGCTCCTAACACTTGCAATCAGCCTTAGTAACTTCAACAACCTGCTCTTGTACAATGCAATCTAGAAATATGAACTCAAGAAGGCTTACACATGAATTTTTCCAACTCCTCTCTCTCCAACAAGCATCCACTAACTAGTCATGAAGCCTATGGCTCCACAATAACCTCCCAAATACCCAAGAATGGAAGATCAACTGCCAAAAGAGAATTTTAAACACTTTAACTCTTCATATTCCACTTACTGTTTGCACAAAGACGAGTTTGCTGCTTTACTAGGGAAAAAGTTTGCTGTTTTTCAATGCATTCTCCAGGGCAAATGGCTGTTCGCCACAATGTTTATTGAGTTTGATAGGGCAAACACAAGTTCACCACCTACAGAAGCATTTCTTGAGTTTGCCAGCACATAGGTTCACCCCTTGTGGAAGAGTTTCTTGAGTTTGACATCATAAATGCAGGTTCTCTGCCTATGGAACTGGCAAACTCACCAAAATTGGCTTTCCAAGTGGATTTGAGGTTTGCAACTTTGTTTTGATCACCCTTGAAGATGTCACATTCCATCCTAAGTGCCCTCTTGACTTCATCACACCACCTTACATCAAAACAAAGTTGCAAACCTACTAAACATGACCTATTCGCCACTTACTGTTTGCACAAAGACGAGTTTGCTGCTTTACTAGGAAAAAAGTTTGCTGTTTTTCAATGCATTCGCCAGGGCAAATGGCTGTTCGCCACAATGTTTATTGAGTTTGCTAGGGCAAACACAAGTTCACCACCTACAGAAGCATTTCTTGAGTTTGCCAGCACATAGGTTCCCCCTGTGGAAGCGTTTCTAGAGTTTGACATCATAAATGCAGGTTCGCTGCCTACGGTACTGGCAAACTCACCAAATTTGGCTTTCTAAGTGGATTTGAGGTTTGCAACTTTGTTTTGATGGCTCTTGAAGATGTCACATTCCATCCTAGGTGCCCTCTTGACTTCATCACACCACCTTACATCACAAAACCTACTAAACATGACAAAATCCATGAAGTTAATGCGTAAAACTAATCCAAAGACCAAAAATGGCAACCAAGACCCTGATGGTCCCTTCAACTTGACCCAAATTCTTTTATTACACCTCCCCCTCGAGGAGGCTTTTGGTCCCCATAAGCTATAGGGATTCAATGGAAAAGGATTGATGGACCCTTCTTCCTACAAAGATGTCATCATGCCGTACGCCATAAGATGAGCATCACCCAAAACTTGGCACTTTTCTCCTTATAGTTGATCTCATGTTCTTCTTCTTGTTGTTCGTTCTAAGAATGAACTCTCCTTTCACTCCCAACCTCAACTTCCTTCTTAAGGACAACCCTTCCATTTGCACTAATCAACCTTCGAATTTTTGGTGTGCTTGACAATACAACTTTAGACTTCTCAACAAAGGACACAACATAAACATCTTCCTTTCAAGCTGAGCCTACACTGATTTCTCCTCCTATAGTAGATAACATCTCTCTGAAACAGATATGAACTCCCAAAGATGATATCACAAACATCTAATGGAATGACATCCACTAACACTACATCCTAAAATTCGAGAGTAAGCCCAAAAGGCAATTTACATTGCTTGGTAACATTCCTTTCTTCTACTTGTTGCAGCCAACCTAAAACATATGGATGTAGAGACAATGTTCACTTGCAAACAAAGTTGGAGGACTCTTGGGACTTGCCGCAGACTCGCCACAACTCGCGAGTCCCTGAGCTCACCGAGTCGACTCGGCACGGACTCGTGAGCCAAGTCCAGGTGAGTCCCGTGCAGGGACTTGTGCTGGCAACTGGGGCGTTAAAAAAAAGATAAAACCCTGATTTTTTTACTTTTTTTCTTCATTTCACAATTCCTCTTTGCCAAATACAGGTCAAAACCGTGAAGTGAGGTTAGAAGAAGCCAAGAAGATGAGCTAAGGAGATCAAAATAGAGCCAGGTAAGTGATTTAGCTTCTCTTTTTTTTGTTTTCTTCAACTAAAAATCAGAAAAATCAAGAAAAATAAGGGGAAATGCCGCCAATTTTTTTTCTACTTCCCTTAATAACCTAATTATTACTATTTCTAGCTTGGTTTTGCATTCTATTTTTTTGCAAATGTTTGAATCTCATTTATTTGTTATTTTTTTACCAAACCCTTGCTGATTTTTTTTTTCATGTTGAACTTGAAACAACAATGTCATCTTCAAACCCATGGGGAACGAGAAAAGACCCTGCATGGAAGTATGGGATACCAAGAAATAAAAAGGGTGAGGTGACATGTACTAAATGCAAGAAATGGATGACAGGAGGAATAAACAGATTAAAATACCACCTTGCAAGAATACCGGGGCAAAATGTGGATGTATGCCCTAGCTCAACTCCTGAGATTATTAGAGAGATGAAGGCCCTTCTTGCTAAGTATGCGTTGAAAAAAGATGAAAGACAAAAAACAAAGGATGCACTAGCAGCAACGATGAGTGGATCCACTTCTACCCCAAGTCCAAGCATCCGTCAACCACATTCATCTTTTGGTGAGAGTCCTGAGGGTTCTTTCTCTACTCCTGCTGCTAGTGCTAGCCAGGGTCCATCAAGACCAAATTTCTTTATTCCACGCAATGTTCCAAGAGCACAACCTTCACTTGAAGGTACCGGTTGGAATAAGGAAAAGCATCATGAAGCTAGGATGGCAGCATCAAACTTTTGGTACTACAATAATTGACATTTCAATGTGGCGAGCAGCCCATATTGGGAAGGTTTGGTGAATGCCCTTACAATTGCAAGTAAGGAGTTTAAGACCCCAATAGCTAAAGATTTGAGTCGGCCATTGCTAGAGGAAACCGTAAAGAATACACAACTTGTGGTTGATGAGCAAAAGAAATTTTGGCGAAGAAAAGGTTGCAGCATTTTATTTGATGGGTGGACAGATGAACAGAATAGGACTCTCCTAAACTTTTTAGTGGCCTCTAATGGTGGATTGGTGTTCCTAAAGTCAATAGATGCCTTCAATGAAGTCAAAAATGCTAAGACTTTATGCAATTTATTAAATGGGGTGATCCAGGAGGTTGGTGTTGATAATGTTGTCCAAATTATCATGGACAACGTGTAACATACACCCCTCTGTATGTATTTGCCTCTGACTGATTTTTTTGTATTTTTTGATGTTTTTCTTTTTAGGTTTTTACTGCATGATTTTGCATGTATGGTTTTTGTAATATTGACATAGAAAATGCAACATATATGGAAAACCCAAAAAAAGTAAGATAGCTATCAACAAAATAACAAAGACCCAAATTAAAGGAAGCCAAAATATGAAGTTTTATTACATACCCATGTCAAGATTCACAACTTCATCTCGGGGTCATTGCTGAACCAGCACATATGCATATAGAAAATGGTTCCAAACTTCAATACAATGAAAGATTATGCAATGTATTCATAAACAATGAATCTTCAGTCCCTAGGCGCCAAGTTTGAGTGTATTATATGCCACAAAGAGTGAAGAGACCTCATGCACGAAACCCCACATCCATGGTTGTACTGTACGGCCTGGCTGGGTAGATATATTAGCAACAAATCACTGAAAATGCAGTCCTTATTCCCTCAAATCTGCTCAGAAATCTTCTGCTATGCTAGGCGACCCTAATGGAACAGCAGATACATGATTTCAGCTCCAAATCGACCCCAAACTGAATGTTTCCAGCAGCTACAGGTATGGCCTGCAATTTATGAGTCTATGACAGCAATATCTTCCACAAATATCTTATGAAAATGGTCTCCAAGTATTTACTAACAGCTGCAACAACAAAACCTTCAAGATAGATTCATTCTCATCTCAAAACATCACCAAAATGGATTCCTGGAATGCACAAATGAAGCCCCTGTGCGAAGCCTCCTCAAACCCTCACCTGAGGCACTCTCTCATACACGAGAAAAGGCGAAATGCAAAGGTTTCCGTCTCTGCAAATCGATGATCAAAACCAAAGAGCCAAACTCAAACCCCAATGCCGGAGGAACTCAATATTAGAGCAAAATCACATAAGCAAGCATGTCCAAATGAATCCTCCTTTTGGTCTTTTATTTCCCTCTCATTCCCAATGCCCAAGGGAGGGATTATTTCATTTGTTTTAATTTTAAAAAAACATCACCTTGTGTCTACATGGGACGCCCATCCCTAGGAAAGTCACCTTTTTAAGTTATAACTTAACAATTATAAAGTGACTTTATAATATAACTTAAAGTTATATTATATCACATAAGACCATAAGTTAAATCTTTAACTTAACTTAATCGAACAATGCTCTGGAAGATTCGACCTGCGAATCTCATGCCCTGACCCTGCACTGCCCTACTAAAAATAGAAACTGGCTCTGTCACGACTTACTATAAATAGTAAGTCCCCAAACTGACTCCTTGAACACTGCCGTAAGCCTACAGGAATCCTATAATAGGCTAACCCTAATCTCTTGGAGTGATGAGCTAAGTGGGGGATATTACACAACGCAGCTGCATATGTAGCTGCAGGTAGACTACTTATGGAGAGGCATCCCACAATTGCATGGTCTCCTTGTGCTGCACATTGCTTGGACTTGTTGCTAGAGGACATTGGGAAGATTGGATGGGTCAAAAGTGTGGTTGAAGATGCCAAAAATGTTACAAAGTTTATCTACAACCATACTTGGGTGCTTTCCTTGATGAGGAGATTCACAAATGGCAAGGACCTTGTGTGCCTTGAAGTGACACGATTTGCTAGCCACTTCCTCACATTGCAAAGCATTCTTGGTGCCAATGCTCATCTCATGCAAATGTTTGTGTTCGATGATTGGAAGCAGTCCCCATTTGCCACTAAACCTGAAGGGAAGAGGATTTTAAGTGTAGTTTTTCATCAGACATTCATCAAAAAAGCAAAGGAGTTGATTGGGGTAAATAACAAACACAAAAATAAACTTTATACATGATAATCTATTTGCTGTTTTTTTTGAGGGGTTGATTTTGTAATAATTTAACATTTGTTTTGATTTTTTTAGGTGACAGAACCTTTGGTGAGGGTTTTTCGTATGGTGGATGGAGAGGGTATGCCAATGGGTTTCATATATGAGGCCATGGATAGGGCCAAAGAGGCCATTTCACATTACTATGGCGGCAACAAAATAAAATATGAAATCATTTGGTGCATGATTGATCGGAGATGGACAAACCAACTCCACCAGCCGATACATGCTTTTGCCTACTTGAACCCGAAGTTTTACTTCTCTGACACATTTAAGGCTGATGAGAAGGTCATGGCAGGTGTTGTCGGATGCATTGATAGGATGGTGCCTGATCATGAGATGAGAGACAAGGTGCTTGATGAGTTGGAGGTGAGATTTGTTACATCTTATTTATGAATTTGCAATGTTCATTGTTGACTATCTATGAATTTTCTATATTTGATTTAATTTTATTTTTAAATTTTATCTATTCAAGGTCTACAAGGGTGCAGAAGGGAGACTCTTTTCCTCACAACAAGCAATTGAAAGGGGAGGAAAACAACAACTAGGTAAAAAAAATTGTTCAATAGTATACTACAAGATGAAATTAGAAACTTGATTCTTACATTTTTTACTTTATTCTTAATACTTATATTTTTTAAATGTGTTTTTGTAGATTTATGGTGGGAGAACTATGGTGCTAGCACACCAAATATTCAAAAGCTAGCCATCCATGTCTTGTCGCAGACATGTAGTGCTTCTGGGTGTGAACGTAATTGGAGTTTATTTGAGAACATTCACACAAAGAAGAGAAACAGGTTGACCCAGCAGCGCCTAAATGATTTAGTTTTTGTTCGGTACAACCTTCGCTTTCGAACTAGAAAGGTGGAGGGTGTTTCACATGAGTCCATCGACTTGGATGATATTGATCCATATGGTGAATAGACTATTGATGAACAAAATGATGATGCTGATGTCTTCCTTACTGATGAGGATCTTGCTGAATTGGAGAGAGCAGCAGAAGAAGAAGAAGCAGCAGGATTGGAAGTAATGGCAGAGGACGAAGACACTTTTGAAGATCAAGAAACCACTCCTCAATCTCCTCATTTGGATATTGTAGCACCTACTAGTTCTAGGCCTGCAAAATTGACTTTCATTAGGAGGGGAAAGAGGAAGATGTAGATTATATTTGGTTGTTAATGTTTTCCTCATTTTGACATATGACTATATGTAAACATTTATAAACTTATGATGTTATACATTTTGAAAGTTTGAAACTACGAGTATGAATGATGAAATTTCAATTATTGAGTGTTTGATGATCATGTGACATGTGTAATCTTTGAATTATGACAAATTGATAATCAAATTAGGCTCTTATGTTCTCTAAATGCATTAATTTCTTCTTTTTTAAAAAAACTACGGTTTTTTTTTTTGCCGAGTCCTAGCCGAGTTTTTTCCCGAGTCCGAGTCCTATTTTGGGCTGCCGAGTCCGCGCCGAGTCCAAGTTTTCCAACTTTGCTTGCAAACATGTATCAAACATGGCATAAACCTTCTTGCCTCTCACTTTAACTTTGATGTGGAAAAGTTGAGTAAGTTCCTTTCCATCAAGTGAGTTAACACCAACCTTGGTAACAACCTTGTAAAGAGTAGCACAAGAAAATCTATCATCCACTACGTAGCTGCACTCAACCTCTTTCACTTTGCCTCCATATGTAGTGCTCTTGTCTATCCCTCTCTTAGCCCAGGAAGGGATAACTTTGGGTGCAATTTCCAGCACCTATCCTCTAAATGCTCATCCTTATAACAATGGGTACAATGAAGATTATCCTTACCTTTGACCCTCGTAGAAGTAGTGTTCACCTTGTTCTTGTCCTTGTTATGAACTCCATCCTTCTTACAACATTCCTTTTGCTTCTCATCATGCTACTCATGCTTGTAGGAAGAGCTACCCTTCTTATCCAACTCAAGATAATGGGCTTGAACACATGCTTCAACAATACGCTAATGTTTTACCATTAGAACTAGTCTCTTGAGGTATTCAAATAACCCTCCTATGTATTTCATTAAGACCTGACATTCCATGAAATCTTTCCCAAGCTGCACTGCTCTCTTCTTAAAATTCACTTGTATAAGCTTGAACATTTTGTCCTTGCATTTGCCTCAAATAATGTCATTCCATTACTCTCTCTTCCTCATAACAAATTGGGTAGAATTGCTTATGATGCAGCCCCTTAAAATCATCCCACTTAGAGATTGGTGGCACTTCTTGAATTTCTAAAGAGTGCATAACGCTCATACCGTGTAAGAGCATGTCTTGACAACTTCAACCTAGCAAAACAATTCTACTAATTCAGAGACATTCTGTGAAGGTTAAACTGAAGCTCCATTTGTGAGGCACATTGATCGAGCTTCTCTGCACTAATTTTACCATCATAGGGCTGAAAATATATTTTTGCTCTAGCTCTGAAGAACCTCCTAGATGAAAACTCCCCTCGCTCATGATCAATATTCCTAGATTCACCTTCTTCCAAATGTTCTTTTGGGACTCTCAGCTTCCCTATCAAGGCTAGTTGGAAATCCTTGATGCATCGGCTTCCAACCTTCTAAAACGTGTCTCACCATCACCCTCCATATCTATTGCCATCCTAATTGTCCTTAACCACTATCTTGTTCCAATATCAAGCTCAAAAGGCAACAAATCACCACTCCCACTTGCTCTAGTAGAGGGCATAAACCAAAGAATAAACAAACAACTAATAAATTCTTCAAACTCAGTTTGTTCTAACTTGCTTTGATACCAATATGATTTGTAAACCGAGAAGATATTCCTCTCACAAGTTCATTAGCAATGGATCTGTTGGTGCCCAAACATGTGGCTCCACAATTCCTAAAGGCTTGCACTAGCACCTAAGGCCAAAGAGTGTCAACATAGGTGATGGGAAGGACTTATGATCAAAATGTGGCATGAATGGACCAATGATTATGAGTGGTAGGTTCATCTTCATCTTTGGGATCAACTAAACTCAGGGAGGGTGTTTCCCAAAGTTATCCTTAACAGGACATCCATCAAACAAGATGGAACAAGACTAAACCAACGACAACTATATCCAATGTATGCTTGACCCCAAAATTTGTCACTAGGCCAAAGACTAACTAGCTGCATACAAGCCCTGTTATTAAGATGATAACTACAACCTTGCATATGCACCTAAAGATGACAGCGGTACAATATCCCAATAAGTGACTCCACTTTACTTTTTACATGCAATGGCAAGGTGTAGGCATGCATGACATGATCCTCTAACTATCTAAGTAGTTTGTAGTCACTTAAGATGTTCCCTGAGTCATTGCACTGATCATGAGAGCATGTAGGACCCTAATCTACTCCTAAACTAATAGGAGCAGAGAGATAATCAAATTGAGAAATATTTGGACCTTCGCCAATCAGACCGATGCCTACTCCATTAGGCAACAGAGTCATAATAGTGCAAGGAAGAAAAGGACACACCTATAGAGCATAAGGGAACCAGATGTGCACATGCATACAAATCAAAGATAATACTTCATGTAAATGGACATACCTAATAATCTAATTGCAATGCTACAACTACCCATGTGAAACATAAGAAAGACCACTGCAAAATAGTTTGCAATGAATTAGAATGTTGTCACTCATTCATCTAGCTCATGAAAAACAAGAGTAAGACCATTGCAAGAAAGCTTACAATGCATTATAATGTTGCGACATTAATCAAACTCCTATTACACTCATACTAGCAAATGTGGCAAGATAGGATATACAACTAGGTTTAAGCGACCCCCTGAATAATTATAGACTGCCATGGAGACATACCATTTACATGCACGGTGTTCATTACATAACCTTGCTATGAGTCACAATGTGTGTCTCATCCCCTTATAGACCAGACTTGCATCACTTGACGCCCTATAACAACCTGAGACACATATGCGACCAAAAAATTGTCTTAGCGACCAACCAGAAATACATCACATAGTCGTGTATATATAGAATTTTACATCATGACTTTTAGAGGGAGATTTCAAATATGCACCTAATCAGATCCAGCCTCCAAGACACCCACATGGCCATGTCAAAAGAAGAGAACCATGGAGAAGAAGATTCACCTAGGATCATGCAAGATCTGCTCAGCAAGGGTTAACACGTCAAACCCTTACCACTACAGGCGAGCAAAAGACATCCAATCGCAAAGAGAAACCAACCACCATGCACAACCACCAATTTGAACAACAATAAACACTTTGTCACATTGAGGAAGAAAATTGAAGAAGAAATGACTCACTAGAAACAAGCACGAGGCTCAAGAAGAACATCGGGATCATGCTTGCCATGGAGGACCTGCAAATAGTTTGGGAACCAACATCAAGGCCGAGAAGACATCCCAACTACCCATGAACCAGCAATAACTTTCATATTTCAAATGCTTGTGAGAAGCGCAAGAAGAGACAGGGTAGATGGGAGTGAATAGTGGATGATAGAGTAGGTAAAGATTTTGAACCCTGTATGAATGCAGGACGTCCACGTGGAAGCAGAGCAGATCGGACGGTGGAATAGGCATGGAGAACACTACAATCACACCAAGATGCAGAAAATGAAATCGTTGTCAACCCTAAGTCCTCAACACACTAAAAATCACAAATAGGTCATCGCAACAACGCATCGATCCACCGCAAAGATGTATTTGACCAAGAGAGTGCTTGTGGTCACACTCATAACATAGTGAACCTAGCACCAAACTGACCAACATACATCCTCATAGCACTGCCAACTAAAAGAGGACCACCGCAGGCATGAAACACACCACAAAGGCTGAAGAGAGAAACCACCAACACAACACTTTCACCACAAAGAGAACTGACCTCTACAAAGAAACTCACCATCACTACAAGAACAAAGATGCACCGTGGACAACCAAAATACAGCCAAGGACAAAGTAGACTACCACAAGGCAAACAAGAATCACCATGAGAAAGATTGGAGCCACCACACCAACCGCAAGGCCCAAGATGAAGAATCCTACCGCACCAAGAAGAAACCTACTACAAAGGGTCGAAGGGATCAAATGGAGACTGCCGCAACATAAGATCATACTTGCAAGGACATGTGCAGCCACCACACACCAAAAGATTCACCACAAAGGGAACAATAGAGGCTAACAATTGAGTCATATTTCCTTTGTGGTGAGAACAAACATGTTAAGAGCACATGCGATGCTAAGACAAGCAAGGGCAGACAACAGAGGGCACCACAAGAAGAAACAAGGTAGCACAAGGCAAGGGGAAGCAGGCAAGGAGAGAAGGACAATCCACCAAAAGGAACCGCAACGAAGAGAACATGAGTTGTGGTGGGGACAGCACAAAGGAGATGACCTACAAAATATACTTGGTCAAATAGAAAAGCATCGCATTAACGGAAGCACCAAGTTTAAGCATGAATTTTGGGCACAGGCCAACAGGATCCTCTTGTAGAAAAACTGAAAACGACCTTGGTAATCCCATAATGTTCAATAGTTCAATCAAACTTGCAACATGAATTAAAGTGTATACTAGAATAAAATGAAGATGCAAATAGGCATAACACAATTGAAACAAGTTACTGCTGAAGAAACCCTAAAACAAGGAGAAAACTCTATGAAGAATGAGTAAAGATCCTCATTTCACTAACTTCCAGTCACTTACAAGCACTACAATGCCCTAAAGGATGTATACAAAGCTCAAATATGGTCTACACCAGCTCCTAACACTTGTTGATGCACGAGCATCTAGGACATGGTTATAAAGGCCAAAGAAATCTTGATTCCAACCCCTCTCTCATAGCTGGCGTTTCTTTTCCCACATTGGATTATTCATGGTGGACATGCATCAAATTATTTTTGGTGGCATCTTCTAATTCTTGGTGTTTTTTACTTATTAAATTATGGTGGCAACTTAATGACAGCTAATAATAGTGGTGGTTGCTATCTGATTCTTTTTCATACATTGTATCTTCTATTCCTAGGAGAGTCACTACTTGATGGTGGCTTTCATATTTTGGTCCAGTGGCGAATATGACTCACACATCACCCTTACTTGGCATCAGCAGTTTCTTTTCAGAACTTTATTACTCCTGACATTGATGGCTTCCGCTATCAAGACTCCCAAATTAGAGTTATCAGCTTTTATTTAAGGTCGAATGGGCATTTGAATGGGACAATGGGTATATTGAAGGGAAAATAAATCAATAACTCTAGTCTGGTTGGGTGGGATGGGAATAAAATTTTGTTTGGGTGGGATGGGAAGAAAATTTTGTTTTCTTTTAGAAGTTGGTACTAGTGCTAGTTGTTAGTGTTGTATGTATGTTTAGTTGTTGTACGTGTGTATTCTTTGAGGAAAATTTGAATTTGTGGTGCTAAGAGTTAAAATTTTGTAGTGCTTGAAGTCCTTGTACCTATGTTTTTAGTTGTTAATCTTGGTGCTAAGCGTGTGTCTCATTTTCTTTGGTGGTTTCATCTTGTCTTGGTTGTGTTGGTCAACTGAAATTCTGACTGTAGTGCTTTGTAAGTTGAATTCGAATTTTGGGGTTGAACATTAAGTTCATATCATGCAAAAGTTATGTAGTAGCTGTTTCATTTGATGATATAATAAATTATGGAGATAGGAAGACAATTTCATGATCAAAATTTGAGTTTAAATCTGGTCACTATTCATTTTCTTTAAATTTAATTATGTGTTTCAACTAAGAGCTGTGAAATCACCTGTCTTTAGTTGGGCAGTCTGATTTTTTACTACATCAAATGGTATCAAATTCGGTAGATCATGGGATATATGTTGAGGGGACAGTGTTGATGCTAATGAGAGAATGGTGATGAAAAGAATGAGTAATGTGTTGGTTGTCCTCCAACAAGAGTAGTGTTGGGTAGAAGATGTACTAACGTCCTCCAATGTGTGGAAGTGGGAGGGGGTTTTGAAAGTGTGCATCTTCCAGTGACATTGTTGGGTAGAGGATAATTGTTGAATGTGAGTGAGTTTGTTGCAAATGTAAGTCCTGTAACTGCAGATAGTGGAGAGTGAAGATGTCATTCAGAAAGAGGACGAAGATGGTCTTGAAAAGGTCAGTTGAGTGGGCAGCTATGGAGCAATATCGAAGGAAGAAAACCCTTGAGATGATGATGCACATCCATTTGAGATTGAACAAGTTCGAGGCTATGTAACATGGAGAAGTTGTAGTAGATATGATCAAGAATGATGGAGAATGTCATATAGGTGGCATGAAAGCAGAAAAGAACATGATTGGAACATGTCTTTCCAAGGCATGGATGTGTTGATGGATGGGATTGTAGTGGAAAAGGGTGATGATAAAACACCTATTTTGTCTAACATCGTTTTGTTTGCAAATACGAAGAAAGGTGAAAACAAAGAAGAGAAAGCCCTCTTGCTTGAGGATAATATAGAAGAGAAAATGGTGACAGAAGTTCAAGAAGTACAAGTAACAGAAGATAAGAGTGTTGCTGCAAAAGTTCCTTTGGAGGTAGTAGCTGATGGAGACCCTGTACCTAATTGTGGAGTCAATGAAGATCCTTTGCTTGAATAGGGGGTGAAGAAGATTGACGAGCTGATCAATTCGTGTAATTCTTCACATGAAGAAATTGTTGTAGTTGAGAATGAAGAAGAAGAAAAGAATGAAGAAAAAGAGCTAGAAATTTATGATTCATGTATAGATGAAGAGGAGAAAAAAGAAGTTGAAGAGAAGGAAAATGGATTCTCTGAAATCCATCATGTGGTCAAGAGTCATGATGCTAAAATCAATCTTTCAAAGGAAATGTGCAGGTTGATCAATATGGAATAGTGCAAAGATAAGTACCTTGATGAGGAACCAAACGCACAAAGTAAAGGAGGAGCAAAGGTTGCAATGGTTGAAGCAGAAATTTTTACAAAAGAAGATAAAGAAGAGGAGCTAATTATGAAAAAAATTTATGATTTGTTTGCAAATGACGAAAAAGATGGTGAAAAATATTTATGATGTTGTCAATGCTGATAAAGTGGTGTTTGTAGGCATAAGAGAGGAAGTAATTATTTTTGATAAAATTTATTGTGAAGATATGAGTGCAGGTGAAGATGATTTATGTTGGTGGTGGAAGGTTTATAGGGGGTTGAATCCCACAAAAAGAAGAAGATGGTGGAGGAGAAAAATGAAGAGGAGGAAATCAGTTTATGGTGGACAGACGTCCATGAGAGGAGTAAAAGATAAAGAACGAACTTGGCAGAGGGAAGTAGGATTTATTTTGGCTAAGTGCTGGAAGAAACAAAGAAGAAAATCTTCTGAAATAATTGATTCGCTAATGGAGCTTGCTGTGGAATGATCATTCGCTAGAATTTGTGAACTGTGCTCACAAACTTCTTACCTAACAAGTCTAATGTAAGAGCATCTAGGACGTGGTTATAAAGGCTGAAGAAAATCTTGATTTCAACTCCTCTCTCCTAGCTCGCGTTTCTTTTCCCACATTGAATTATTCATGGTGGATGTGCATCAAATTATTTCTGGTGGCATCTTATAATTCTTGGTGTTTTCTGCTTATTAAATGGTGGCGACTTAATTATAGCTAATAATAGTGGTGGTTGCTATCTGATTCTTTTTCATGTCGTATCTTCTATTCCTAGGAGAGACATTAATTGATGGTGGCTTTCATATTTGGTGGTGGCGATTATGACTGGCACATCACCCTTATTTGACATCAGTAGTTTCTTTTCAGAACTTTATTACTCGTGACATTGGTGGCTTCCACTATCAAGACTCCCAAATTAGAGTTCTTAGCTTTTATTTAAGGTCAAATGGGCATTTGAATGGGACAGCGAGGATATTGAAGGGAAAATAGATCAATAACTCTAGTCTGTTCGGGTTGGATGGGAATAAAATTTTGTTTTCTTTTAGAAGTTGGTACTAGTGGTAGTTGTTAGTGTTGTACATATGTTTAGCTGTTGTACGTGTGTATTCTTTGAGGAAAATTTGAATTTGTGGTGCCGAGAGTTAAAATTTTGTGGTGCTTGAAGTTCCTGTACCTGCGTTTTCAGTTGTTAATCTTGGTGCTAAGCATGTGTCTCATTTTCTTCAGTGGTTTCATCTTGTCTTGGTTGTGTTGTCAACTGAAATTCTGGTTGTGTAGTGCTCTGTAAGTTGAATTCGAATTTTGGGGTTGAGCATTACGTTCATATCATGCAAAAGTTATGTAGTAGCTGTTTCATTTGATGATATAATAAATTATGGAGATAGCAGGACAGTTTCATGGTGAGAATTTGAGTTTAAGTTTGGTCACTATTCATTTTCTTTAAATAATTGTCTGTTTCAAATAAGGGCTGCGAAATCACCTGTCTTTAGTTGGACAGTCTGATTTTTGACTGCATCACTTGCAATCAGCCTCAACAACTTCAACAACCTGCTCTTGTGCAATCCAAACTAGAAACATGAATCAAGAAGGCTTACACATGAGTTTTTCCAACTCCCCTCTCTCCAACAAGCATCCACTAACTGGTTATGAAGCCTATGGATCCCCAATAACCTCCCAAACACCCAAGAATGAAAGATTGTTAGGCCAAATTTATATTTGTTATGTTAAAATATGCTTGATTAGTTTGTATTAGCAAGTGTGGTTGTTAGTTGGTATCGGCGATTAGTTACTCCCGACCGGTGTGTCATTCATGACGGTTGGCAACCGTCCGACAAACCTATATATGTATCGTCAAATCATTGTATGGACAACTCTGGGGTTGAATGTAATTCTCCAGTTTGAATCAATAAGATATACTTCTAAGTTCTCGTATCATGCAATATGATTCTCGTATAATATTACTGGCATGTTATATTTCTGTTTACTCTGAGTTTTGTTTGAAACACCGTATTGTGGGTAAACATTTGGCGTCGTTGCCTAAGCGAATCCAGTGAACATCCAGATGGGAGAATGGCGTCGTGATGGGGCAGCCAACCGAAGAGCCAGTACAAGCAAGTGAGGATCGTGAAGACACTCTGACGGAAGACCTCTGCAGTTTGTGGGAAATCTTGTTGAAGGACCACGTACGGAAGGAGGCTCTCAGACGAGAGATCCCTCAGTAGGTCATTTGGGATCGACTGTACGTCAACCAAGAGGTCAACCATCTCCTCACTAGACTGCTAAGCCGAGATACAAGCCGAAGACGTATGTTTGGCAACTAAGGCCCGTACGAGTAGCAATTAATGCCCATACAACTCAATAAGGATAAGAACCTAGTACCAAGTGGGCAAGAAACACTAGAGGAAAGAACACGAAGATCATTGAGATTAAAGGAACAAGAAGAACGAAGGAAAAGACTGAGACAAATTGCCAATGAACATTGTCATGAAATAAATCAAGATACCGAGTTACACCAAAACCTCGTCGACGAAACCGACGAAAGAATTTTCAAGACACCGTTGACAAATAAAGGAAAAAAGAATGACAATGAATTAGCAGAAGAAATTGAAAACAGCATACACCACATCGGAGAGATGTCCATATCGGACGACGAAGGGCCAAGAGTTGGAAGATCTAAGCCTAAGACCCCAAGGCAGAGGGAGTACCGGAACGAACCCAAGGAGACTCGAGGTGTAGAGGACGCCGACAGAGGACGCGGGGAAGACTCGAATGTGGCCGAGAGTGCAAGTGACGCACCGGGACGTTGCGAGAGAACCAGTCCAGTCAGGTCCAACGCACAAGGAGGGCATCGGGGAAGGATGGTGACTCCGCCAGCCGAGAGGCAGAAACTACCAAAGTTCATGGGGAACGGGTCAGAGGACCCAGTACGGCACTGCAAGACGTGCGAAACCATATGGATAGCCAATGGGCAAGAAGACGAAGACTATTGGCTAAGAGCATTTCCAGCGACACTGAGAGATAGTGCCATAGACTGGTACACAAATCTGGAAGTAGCACAGAAAGCCTCATGGCAAGAACTGAAGAAGGCATTCCAGAATGAATTCAAACTGCTGAGAGATGACAATGAAATTGTAGCAGAGATATACAACACTAAACAAGGAAAACACGAGAACGTGAGAGCGTATAATCGCCGACTCAAAGAGTTGTTGGGGTAACTAGAGACTCAACCAACCGACGGACTGAAGAAGAGATGGTTCATTAAAGGACTACTCCTGTCATTGAGGAAGAAAATGAAATTCGTACCTCTGTCATCGTACGTTGAAGCATACAATCGGGCGATGGATATAGAAAGTGAAAATAAGACATGCTCCCTATTGATGTTTGTTTTTCGACAAGTCAACAATAGAGTAAAACACTAGAGTATCCCACTCTCTCTTGAATAAAGCTCTTCAAAGGCTGAACTATGTGATCCAGTGAAGTAACTCCAAGGTTCCTTATTTATGATTCATGATGGGTTAACTTAGTGATTACATGTGATCTTGCTGATAATCACAAAGGGACTTACATTAGACTTCTTCATCTTTCATTTAGCTTATCTCTCCTTCAGTGTGGATGATTTATATACAAGGTCCCAATAACAAAGAAATAGAAAAGATAAGGGTTTAGAAAGCTAAGCTAAGGTCAATGAAGCAATGATGATGTAAGAATAGACAAACTCCTAAATTAACCTAACTCCACTTCGCCAAGGATTCCTACAACTACATGAAGTTGGTGCAATCTCCTAAGGTTATGCGAATGGTTTTCAAATCATGAAGGCTCATACAAGCACCCATTGAACGGCGCAGCTCAAACAAGCGTCCACAATCGAACTTATACAAATAAGGCTCAGACTAGCTTTACACAACACTCCACCAGCAATGGATGTTAAAAGCATGAGCTAGGAGTTGATCAAATATTCAATACATACATACATCACATCAATGAGCTCTAATCTACTTCTAATCTACTTTGAAACACCTCTCCATTTCATCAAGATACAGGAAACCATGTTAATTCACAAGATAACACTTAAACACCAAGCGAACTCCAATGTCCTTTGCATTAATCTTGGAAAATATTTACAACTTCAAGTCCTCTCAGAGAATTTCTCGAGTCTCTCCTACTCTACCTCTAAAATCTCATAATTACAAATGAGGCAACAAGGCCTTTATATAGAGTCCAGAATACAACGAATGGCTAAGATCATTTCATGTAGCCAAGGGCCCAGATCATGCCAACTCAGAGGTAGTTACAACTTGCTATTTTTAGTACAAAGAGAGAGGCAATGATGGCACATTTTCCAATGTGATAAGGATAAGATGGAATCATTTAAAACATCTTCCACATAGGCGTCCCTTTGGCTTCTTTTATTAAATGATACATTGAATGCCTTTAAAATAATGTGGCTGATATAATTGGATGATAATAGGTACTCGCCACATAGGTGCCACTTCAGCATGCTTATAGATCTAAACTGTTAATTCAATTTGCTTTTGGGCACATTCCCAAATTGTATGTCTTGTCTTCGATATGATTGCTTTAACTTGTATGCTTGGGAATGTATCTTCAATGATCTTGTCTTGTTCATTGTAGATTGAATATATATGATACTTGTAGCTTCATTTGACTAACTCTGTGATGCTTCTTCTTCTTATAGGTAAGTTGATGTTGATCTTCTTCGATGCATCTTCATATAGAGTAGTAGGAGATGATGATGCTCCTTCATGGTAATGAAGCTTCATTGATGACATGGAGTAGAAGACTCTTCTCAAGGACTTTTAAAAATGAATGCCTTGAAGTATGCTTCATGGAGTAAGAGACTCTTGTAATACTTGGAGATTTGAAGGAACTTGAAGTTGATGGTATTAATGTCTTCGATATAGAAGTTGATGAAGTGATCTTGCACGATGATCATTGAAGTAGCCCTTTGGAGTGTAGATGATAACACCTTCTTTGGATGTGGAGTAAATGACCTCTCAAAGAGACTTTGAAGCTTAATGAACTTTTGAAGATTGGGAGAACTTGACTTGAAGCTTGGATGGATGAATGTCTTCGAACATGATGCCATTGATGAAGTATACTTGAACTTGATGTGATCTAACATGATGTCATTGATGAAGTTTCCTCTACAATTTGAAGGTGACTCAGGTGCTTGTCCTTCAGATGATTCCTTGGCTTCACCAACACTCCTCTCAATGATGCAACTTGATGATCTTGAAGCAGTGATGTCCAAAGGTGGCTAGCATGATGACTCTTCCTTGAAGGTGACTCCTTACTCCTCGCTTAAAAGTGACTCCTTGAACAACTCCTTAGATTTGTTGATGCTCCTACAAGACAAGACAATATATCAATCACTTCATAACACAAAGAAATAACTTTAAACATATGAATAATCCCACTTCAAACTTAGGCGCACATATAATGTTCTGGAGGTGCAAAGTGTGCCTAACACAAGTTAGTCCCACATTCATCACTTTAAATGATTTCTAACAATTGTAATAGTTTAAAGAAGTCAATCTCCCTTATAGCGCTCACTTTTAAATAGGGACTTGAGTGATTTTCTCCAAGGCACCAATTGAGTTGGCATCAAGATGAAAGGGGCGCCTTAATCAACTTGAACCCTATTTGCTTGGATTTTTTGATGACTTTAATCACTTAAATGATATCCAATCTCATGTCCTCAAACTCTCTTCACAAGGCGCCCATTTTTGATGTTTTAACTGTGAAATAGCACCTAGTTTCCTTGATAAGAGCTTGGATGCAAAATGGCGCCTAAGGTCAATTATGCTTTACTTGTTATTTTCATGCTTAAACAGTTGTGAAGGTCTTAGAAGGACTTCCCTTACCTAGGCGCCAACTTCAAGAGGTCCTTGGATGCAACTTCAATATAGGAAACTCAAGATGACTCATACACTTAGGCGCTCAAAGTTGATGGTACTAATGACAATAGGCGCCTAGAGTCTTCATGCAAGGTTTTAGTCATTTAGAAACTCCTAACACTAGGGGCCCATTTAGGTCTCTGCCTCTAGGCACTCAAATGATGTTATTCCATTATCAAGGCGCTCAAACTCACCTCAATGATCAACCCTTCCCTTAGGCGCTCAAATGGTGTTATTTTGACTCTTTTATCCTTAGGCGCTTATACAAGATGGTTTGAATGGAAATAGGCGCCTTCTTCTAGGATGACTTCTCCCAAGGCGCAATTTTGCTGATTGTTTGAACATGCAAAGGCGCCCAATCTCATTAAGTACTTTCTTATCAGATTTTCAATGTCTAAGGCCTTCCATCTTCAATATCAATCAAGGCACCACCTTTTGGAGTGTTTGAAAGTTGATCTTCCTCTAGGCGCAACTTGGAGTCTCCACCTAAGGCGCTAAAATGATGTTTGCAAAGGTGAAAAAACGCACCCAACTTCCTGGAGTAAATTCACGCCTAGAAGTGGAAGTCTCAGAGCGTAAGGTATATTGAAAAATATATTTAAGTATTCTTATACTTTAAATATTTTTTAATATACCTTTCAGGATGTTTGAGACAGGTCTCGAATCCACCGGATTTAACATGTAGATTATAGAATTTGAAAGATCCACCAGATTTCAGACTTAGTCAATTTTTCAGTGTTTCAGGATTTCAGGCTACCAGACTTAGTCATTTTTAGGATCTCAAACATACATCAGGAATTTCATACTCTTTCTTCCTAAGGCGCAACTTGGAGTTAGTTTAAACATCTCTTCATGCTAAGGCGTCAAAATGAGGTAGTCTAATGCATGAAGGGCGCCTAGACTTGAATTTGCTCATTGTTGACATCTTTAAGGCTCTTCAACACTTGATTATACCCCTGTGAGACCACCTCATCCTTAGGCACCTTCAATAATGATTTAAACTCCATCCCACATCAAGGCGCCTTCAACTCAAGGCGCTATCTGATGATCATTTGAACATGGAAAAGGCGCCTAATACTTGTGGATCATTCCTTTGTCGAATTCTTTGATGTTTAAGGTCTCTTATGCCAATTTCAATCAAAGCGCCTATCTAAGAGAGGTTGGAAGTGTGTTCTCCTCTAGGCGCACATATTGGTCTCCACCTAAGGTGCACTTTTGGGTCTCTGCAAGTGGGAAAATGCGCCCAAGGTCTTCAAGCAAATTCGCACCCAAAACTAGAAGTCCCCAAGGTCAGGTATATTGAAAAATATATTTAAACTTATACTTTAAATATTTTTCAATATACCTTTCAGGATGTTTGAGATAGGTCTCAGATCCACCGGATTTAACATGCAAATTCTAGATTTTTGAGGATCCACCAGATTTCAGACTTAGCCAATTTTCAGGATCTTCAGGATCAGGATACCAGACTGTCATTTTCAGGATCTCAAACATCAGGATCAGGTCATCAAGGGACTACAGGACTCAAACACCACTGACTTCATCATGCAATAGACTAAAGACATCATCAAAACTTCATGCAAAGCATCAGAGCTCAAAAAAGGGGGGTCCCCATTTGCAATGGGGCGATGTGTGATTAGGTCACAACACTCCCAAGGAAAGAAGAAGACCGACGATGAGGAGAGTACCGACGACAGCAGCGATGGAGAATCAAAACCATCCAAGCATTAAGAAGAGATATGTTACGCATGATGAAAGAATTCAAGGCCGACAAAGAAACAGCGAAAGAGGGCCAAGAGTTGTGGTGCATTGACTGCAATGGAGGACATATAAAAGCAAATTGTCCGAAGAAATTGTTTTGCAATAGCTGCCAAGTAATGGGACATTCCATCAAGGAATGCCCATACAATCTGAAAGCAAGGGGTATGCAAGTACTCTTCACTCAAGGAGAACCATCAACACCGCCGAACACACCACCAAAGCCCCAGTACAATAGCCATGCATCCCTTGGAGGTTACCAATGCAATAGAAGTCCGAGAAATAGAATACAGTACGACAGTAAGGGGAGGCCCATGATACAGTGTAGAAAGTGCAATGAATGGGGCCACTTCGCCCGAGAATGTCAAAATGGCCAAAACCCCGGGGGAAGACTATGCAAATGGTGTGGTCTAGGTGATCACGAAGACAACGACTGCCCAAAGCAGAAAGGCATCAACATGCTGAATGTGGAAGAACAAAACCAAGAGGTACTGGCGGTCACCACCAGAGCCCAGGCAAAGAAGGCTGTCTACCCAGATCCACATATAGAAAAGCAAAGAATGAAAGAAGCAAAAGCAGAAGTGGAGCGGGCGATGACGAAGGAAGAAAAGACCGCTCTGGATATTCCAAGTACCTCTTGGCGATCAGAGGCGGAGAACAATATTGTTCGGCAGATACTGCAAACCACCGTACCTATCAAGGTGACGGACCTTCTCCGAACTATGCCACAACTCAGAATGGCAATCACAAACGTAGTCGGTAATGACCAACAATAGCGACAGGAAGGTCGAAGGAAGGAATTAATAGTAGAGCCTCTACCGCAAGGTGACCAAGTCATCAACCCAATGTTACTGTCGATGAACATCGGGAAAAACCCAGCGATCGTACAAATGGAGATTGGAGGGAAAATCCTAAACACGATCATCGACGGAGGAGCAGCAGTCAACGTACTACCCGAAGACACATGGAAGAGTCTCGGGAAACCTAAACTCTGGCCATCGACATTCCAATTGGTGGGTGCTGACCAGCATGGCATCAAGCCGTTGGGAACATTGATGGCCCAGAAGGTAACGATCGGGACACCGCTGTTCTTGTTGAACTTCGTAGTCATCCCGGTGCAGAAGAGGGGGTACGACGCATTGCTCGGAAGAGGATGGCTGGTGGCAGCGAGAGCAGATCACAACTGGAAGAGAAACACGCTATCCATAGAGAGCAACGGGAAAAAATATGTGATCGACCTAGTAAATCAAGCAATGAGTGAAGAGTTGGCATCATCAGATTCAAAATCTGAAGGAGGATGCAGAATGGAGGAAGAAAGGGGAACTATAGAGCCAAACGATGAAGGTATTCTGGACCTCCATGAATGCTCGGAGGACGAGACAAGTTCACTGAACGGGTTATTTCATTGGCAGATGGAAGACTATGAATTCTTCCAACCGGAGTGTAACATGATTTCAATAAGATAAAGTGGTGAATGCTCTCGGGCAACTAGTGAAACACTCGGCAACATTGAGCCGAGTGCACTTGATGGATGGACAAACACACGATCACTTGGCAAGAGGGAACCAGTAATGAGTGACAAAAGGGAGGAAGGTAATAATCAGGAGGAAGTAAGTAAAGTTGTTCCAGAAGCATATGAAGAGTATAGAATAGACAGTACACCAGAGCAAATAGTGGCAGAGACAAGTAGACCAGAACAGACAAGTCAACCAGGAGAGGCACAAAAAGAATATACAGAGGGTGAAGCCAAGATAGATGATACACTTGCACATAAATTTGAACCAGATAAAGTGATCAAGTATGAAGAGCTATTGGTAGGCATGGTGAAATGGGGTGATGGAACTAACGACAGGAACCCGATATTGAAAACATTGGCCAGAAAAAGACCATACAGAAGGAATAAGGACTATAGAGTGTTTCCGCCGACTTGCAATTTTTTGGCGATCGGTGAAAAGCAACGAAGAAAAAATGATGTTAAAAAGTCAGACAGTTTATTTTCGCCGAACATAGAACATTGCTCCCAGAAGACAACAGTTCCGATTCCAAGAAAAAATGCACCGGACCCTGCAGACGACCCTGCCAACGATTACAAAATCAGTAAAGGTATGTTTCTGAAGAATGAAGTTAAAATAATTAGATTGGAGGATATGGCTACTTGTCGTACTGTGAAATCACCCTCGCAACAAAATTCCGGAAAAGAAAGAAATATTACGAGACAATTTAAGCGACAAGAAAGTTCTACAATCGGAGTTGCAGATCAAACGTGGACGCAGTCGGAGAAAACTGGGAAAACCCTATTCAGTTTGCTATAGAAAAAACAGAAAAAAGAAAAAAGAAAATTGTAAAAAAAATAAAATAAAAGAAGGGGTCGTATGACTAAGCCGTACGACCCCCCATTGCCGTACGATTTAAACATAGGAGAATGGCAATAAGAAAGTACGACTTGGACCAAAAGGGTTTAGACCCCTACCCCCATCGTACACATTATATCGTACGATTATAGAAGTAGAAGGATTGGATGATGAATACGAGACTGTGAAGACAAAATTTCTATGTCCGTTTTTGATACATCAATACATGACGACGGGCCACAGAAGAACACACAGGGGGAATAACAGTCCTCATTTGCGCTTGGTGGCTTCACTCATTCTCTGCTCTGTGCAGCATTACTTCATTTGATTTTGCCTTGTAAGTGAAAATGCGGGAAATCTTGCACATTCAGGGAGCTCAATGCAGCAACCAAATCGGTTCCAAGTTCTGGGAAGTGGTCTGTGAGGAACATGGCATCGATCCCACGGGCCACTACAGCGGTTCATCTGATCTTCAGTTGGAGAGTAAATGTTTACTGCAATGAGGCCAATTGTGGAAGATTTGTTGAGCCCGGAACCATGGATAGCGTTAGAACAAGGCCTTATGGCCAGGTTTTCCGTCCGGATAACTTCATCTTTGGCCAAACGGGCGCCGAAAGCAACATTGCGTTTTCGTTTTCCGGTATAATACCATTTATCAGCTTGGTTCCCGGTGTGAGATGAGCTTTCAGGTGTGAGACGATATAAAGTGTGAATGAAGGTAACGAGAGGACAAAGTTGTGTGATTTGGGACTGAATGATAGTGTTTGTTCTATGGACTCAGCGAAGCAAATATCTTACTATTGGCATGAATATTGGTGAGGTCCAGAATCGGGATGCTACTCGGTGCAAAGTTCCGACCATGGATTCAGACACTTTGCCACTTAATGTATCCCGAGAGATGCTTCAGCAGCATAGCAGTTTGCGGATAATAAAGAAGAAGCTAATCCGTAAGGCTCTTGATATGATTCGTCGTATTGCAGAAGAGGAACCTAATGAATCTTTTGATGAGGATAAAACAGATGCCGACCCAGAAATAGATACGGAGAGGCAACCATCACTCGCATCTGCAATGAGGTCGTACGACGTATGATAAGGCATCGTGTACGACCATACGATTAAAAAGAGGAAGAGTGCAATCATCAGAAGTAGTCTTGTTCAAATAATGGACCCCCTTAATCGAACTCCCACCTCACATTGTACACATTACACCGCACGACCAAAGACACCGTACGATCGATCAAAGACAAGAAACTAAGTTGTAATCGTCAGACAAGTGAAAGAACTTGGGCGATGAAAGCAATCATCAACGTCAATCAGCTGTAAGGGTAATCGTCAGAAGGGCAAAGGTCTAAGAAAATCGATGAGGCGACCAACGTCCAACAGGTGCACAAAAGGTCATATGGTGGTTTCTCAAACTTCAAACCAGAAAAGAAATGCCCCTACCACGTTTATAATCCACTGAAGAAATTATTCCAACTGTGCAACCATCAGGGAAGACAGTATCGACATCGATGAAAGCATAATTGAAAGTGGATTTTTTGTCAGATGTAGCGGTTGCAAGTGCGTTGTCCAACATATATGTAAAATGTGGAACCAGAGACAACGTGAATGAACAGCTTAATGATGTGCCTCAAACAATATGATCTGACGAACTACAGTGATTGCAGGATATACACAAAATATGTTTATTGAAAAGCTTTAGAAACTTGTAAGCAAATCCAATCCGTTGGTGTGAGACCAAACCCGCGGCTTGCTAAATGACAACATCTGAAAAGGATATGGACATCCACAAAGTATAATGGAAGGAGGATTTATGTCAGATATTACGTTGAAAATGCTTTGCAGAAATTTTCATTGATGAAGTAGATGCAATTGCAACAGCACAAGTTGATGCACAAAATGGGGCCGATAAAGAAGTTTCGAGAAGTTTGATGGAGCTCTTGAATTAGATGGATGGATTTGATCAAACATTAAACGTAAAAGTGATTCTGAACAAATCAAGCAAATACACTAGATCCTGTACATATCAGATAAGCCGAACCGTACATCACTGTACGAGAACCCTTGCCGCCATATGCTAACTGAAGGACGGTGAAAGTCATGTTTTTTTTCCATCGTCTGGAAGACGACTTATTTTTTGGAGGGGATGATGTTAGGCCAAATTTATATTTGTTATGTTAAAATATGATTGATTAGTTTGTATTAGCAAGTGTGGTTGTTAGTTGGTATCGGCGAGTAGTTACTCCCGACCGGTGTGTTGTTCGTGATGGTTGGCAAGTGTCTAACAAACCTATATATGTATCGTCAAATCATTGTATGGACAGCTCTGGTGTTGAATGTAATTCTCCAGTTTGAATCAATAAGATATACTTCTGAGTTCTCGTATCATGCAATATGATTCTCGTATAATATTACTGTCATGTTATATTTCTGTTTACTCCGAGTTTTGTTTGAAACACCATATTGCGGGTAAACAAAGATCAACCACCAAAAGAGAATTTGAAATGCTTAATCCCTTCATATTCCACTTACTACCTGCACAGAGACAAGTTTACCACTTTACTAGGGAAAAAGTTCACTTTTTGATGCATTCTCTAGGGTGAATCGTTGTCTGCCAAAACGTTTCTTGAGCCCACCTTGGCAAATGTGGGTTCACCTCTTGTGGAACCAGCGAACTCGCCAAATTTGGCTTTTGAGGTCTGCAACTTTGTTTCGGTGGCTCTTGAAGATGTCTCATTCCATCCTAGATGCTCTCTTGACTTAATCATATCCCCTTACATCACAAAATTCACTCAACACAACAAATTACATGAATTTAATGCCTGAAACTAATCCAAAGACCAAAAATGGCAACCAAGACCCTAATGTCCTTCAACTTGACCCAAATTTTCAGATCAAGGCTGGGGCATTTAAAACTTTCTTTTGAAGTTTTACTTTAAATAGAGTTGTTTTAGACTTAAACTTTTAAATGCTAATGAGGGTTTTTCTTTAGAGTTATACCCTTATGAGGGTTTAGGTAAAAAACATGAGGCTGCCCCTAAAGGTTGTGCTCCATGATGGTAGCATTTACCATTTAAGGACCAGTCTTTCTCTTTTTACATAAACCCTCTTAGGTGAAAGTAAATATTACAGGAAAAATACCATGGGTTGAGCATAGGAGATTCAAACTTGGGTCATAGCTTTTACAAGCAAACCCACAAACTAATTGACCTCCAATCAAGGGATGTAATATAGTTTTTTTTTTAAACCACTCGTTTTTAATAATTGGATTTTTTTGTAACATACTATGTTTATTTCTAATCTGCGTGCAGTATATTTGACATGAAATAACAGAATCAAGATTCTTTATTTTTACAAATATTATATCACTTATTAGTTTGTTGAGTTTTTGCCGGGTTTTTCCCAATTTAAACCAAGCTAATTAAATTCCATTTACACTTATTTCCACATTGTATCAATGCAGTGTAAATGGAATGCTGCTATGCTTCATAGTACTGTGGTAGGTTAAAGGCTTGTCAAATTTCACTAGTCTTCTGTGTGAGTCTCAATAACTTTCCTATCAGGTATAAATAGGCTGCATGTCTAATATTAAAACAGAATTTCTCATACTAAAGTCCAAAAAAGTGCAAGATACACCACTTTAGGTAGTGACCCCAGTCATGATAAAATCAAAAGATGGCTTTTTATATGACATTTCATCGTTGTTTTTCTTCATTTATGGTTATTCAAAATCATGCATATTTCTCTTTGAGAATATTAAAAGAGAACAACTTGGCTTTGCTCTAAATGGTGGTCCAGAACCTGCCTAAGCAACTCAAGCAGTTAATTGTCATACAAAGATTTACTAAGCAGCTGCAAAATAACCAAGAGTTCAGTCCACATCTATTATTAGGTACAAATTCTTATATTCAGAGAACAGAGGAATGCTACAAAGCATAATGACTTTCCTGAGTTGAAGCTACTTGGGAAGAAGTTCAGTACTCCCCACTGAAGGGAGATACTCCAGTAAATAGAAATGAAAGATTTCAATTTGAATCACTATTCTGCATGGTCTAATTGCAACACATCCCAATCTGCTGACTCTAAGAGAAGACAATACAAAAGAGGTTCCCTTCCCTCTCTCCGAAGAATAATGTTTAGAAAATTTTCTATGCTGCCTCTTTGGGTAATTGCATCACTTGGGCCAATTTTTTATTTATTGAAACAAAAAGTTTCCCAACTGAAGGAAAACAAAAAAGAATACTTGCTAACCTCATGAATTTAATTGGGTGTTGACCTTGTGTTGTGACACTTTAGATCTATGCCTTCCCGGAATTTTAGCCTTCAGCTACCAAAATTATCTACCCAAGATACTGGCTTGGAGACTTACATCATGTGCATTCATATCTATTGCAGCCATTTTGATCTTCTGTGAAAAACTTTAAAGTAGCCCGCAAAGGTGCTCTTCAAACTATTATTTGGCTTCCCAACTGATTCGACTCTGTTGGCCCTTATCACTAGTAGTTGCACTCAGATTTGCATTGGAGCTTCTTAAGCATATATTAAAGTAATAATATTTATTTGTCAACACTGAACCAGTCGCCGTGGAATAGGAGCTTCAGGATTTTCCAGCAGGAGCTGTTAGATCATTATATGAGATGTAGCAGCTGCCAAACGGCTTCTATGGTTCCGTATCTTGTACATTAACGGTTGAATGCAAAGAGATATTTGTAAAATATGATGGGGCTATTAAGATTGATCTAAAGAATCAAGGTCATGCTACGGAACATCTAAACTTTAGCTGCTAAAGTTAGTCCCCTCCCTCCACAATCAAAAGAAAGATCCTAGTATCATGTACAGTTTTGGATCATTTCTATGGGTAAAACTCATTTTGTTACCGTCTTTCCCTAATTTAACTGTGCATATGTACATAAATCCTTTGAAAACTACACCTAAACTCCAACCAGGGCTTAAATTTGACGGTCGACCCTACCTGTCAAGCAATTTTTTTGTGACAATCATCTATTTGAAGTTGTTTTTCAAATAATAAAGCCTAGATATTTTAAGAAAAATACATATAGGTTAAAAAAATATATAAGAATAATTATATAGAAATTTTTACAATTTACTTGAAATCTTGCCTTTCAAATGATACAGTCTTCCTAAAATTTTAATCATATTTTACGACTAAAATAACTAAATACAACCATACAACCATCAAATTTAAGCCCTGGCTCCTACCCAAGAACCTTCTTAATGGGATAAGGCCCTGAGATGACCTTCAAGTGACATTCAATGCAAATATGGACACTTTTGCCCTTCAATTCACAAAATCCAAACCAAGAGAGCATATGCCTAACTTAATACGAGAAAAGCCTGTTTAGCTGCGATAACTAGTACAAAGCTTATTAACTGAATATATAACCAAGAAATTGAATTCTGTTCGTCAAAAATAGCATTCAGGTTTTTATCACCCTTTTCCGTGGCTGCTTAATGGTAAAGGCTTGTTTCCATTGACTTGGGCCAAGTATATTTCAAATGCAAAAATCAAGTTGCATTATGCTGATTGACAATTTTCGTTTTGGTTACGTAAATATTGTATCAGAACCACTGTCATGCTGGATAGCATTCCATATAAACAAATGCTAACTTACCACTTTATTCTCATATTCTATTTGCATTTTGTTGCATTCTGCCTGTATAATATTTTCAACAGAAACCAACCTGAATAGCTGGCACTGGTATTCATATGGATGTGCGAAGTGAAAAAGGGACATCCAAAAAAGGGAGATTTGAGTAGAAGGATTTTAGCATTATGGACAATTTGGGTGAGTTTACTCAAAGTTCTTTGGAGTAATTTGGTTTCAAACCACCCTGACTTTGGGCTGGTTGTTTTGGGGGTTTTCTGCCCTCTTGTTAGCCTTTTTATTGTAGTGCAGCTGATGTGCTGATGATGTCTCGTGTTTGTTCTTTGAAGTTTGTTGGGCTTCAATGCTTTATCATTTCTCTTGTACAAGGGTCTGGGCCCTTTCAAAATCCCTACTCACCCTAATCAAAAACACGTGTCAAAAATGTCAAAAAAAAGACCGTATGTGTAGCAGTGCTGCATTGACATATAAAGCAAATGATGGTTGAACTGACCTGCCACTCACTGTTATCTTGGTAAATGCAAAATTATACACATGCAATTCAAAAGGCTAATGGTAAACTTGGGTTCTGAGGCCTAGTTTCCATTCACATATAAACTCAGGGTAAGATCAATTACTATTCAATCCATAACATCTTCTTTAACTAATAAAGATCATATTTATCTTCGGCATCAATCTAAGAATATCATTCGGCTTTCAAGCCACATCCAAGAGTAAGGATACCTATGCTGTTGAAATTCACTTGGTACTTACCATTAGAGGTATTTATCCTGTCAAAACACACTTGGAACTGGATATTTATTCTATCAAAATCCATTTGGGACTTGCTACTAGGAGTGACTATTCTGTCAAATTCACTTGGTTATTGCACATAACCTCCTCTTGGGTGCTCTGCATTACCACTGCATAGCCGGGCAGTGGAACCTGCTCTCCCACAAATTTGTTATGGCGGCCAATTTGACCAAATTCAAATGATTTTGATCCATTTCTCAAAGTAGGTACTTACCAGTAATCGTAAAGCGGTAACTTAATTAATGGTATCATAAATTTTACTTGATTTTACACTCATATGCAGCTTTTTAATGCCTCTAATGTCTGCCCCACAATACCACTGAAAGTAATTGTTGGCTACATGCAATAGTTAAAACCTCCTGAAAACCCTTGTCGCCATAATTATGCTAGTCAATACCAATTCGCAAAAAGTACAATGAATGAAACAACTTACATTATTTTGATCCCAGAGGCCTTTGAGGTCTACAGGCTGCCCACTGGCAGTGAAGATGGTGATGGGGCCAATGCTGTCCGCTTCTTTAGTAGTTGTCGCAGAGGCTCTGGGAACTACAGTGCTCTTTTTCGTGTGCTGATATCCAACACCCACACGCCCAATTGTATTCGATTTTATATACGATGAAAGAATTCTTCTGCCAATGAATCCGGAATTCATGCCAAGAGGCCTACAAGATGGAAAAGTGCTCACATGACCAAGAGGCTTTTGACATAGGGCGGAAGGGGTCTGATTTGCGGTAGATGGCCGAGATAAGTAAACTCCCTCCATTGTTGCCGCTGCTGCTCCTCTTCAATGTGTTGCTTCTACAACATCATACGCAGATATGGAAGATGGAATTTCGGTGAATTAGGAGATTTTTTCTTCCGCAGACTAAGAAGACTTTGAATATGAATACGTGTGTGGTGATTAATGAGAAAAGTAGACCAGTTAAACAGAGTAGTTGGACGTTTTGAACGTGACTTGGAGTTGTAATGAATGATGCATGGGAGATCGAGAAAATGCTAGAGAACTGAAGGTGAAGGTGAAGTAGTTGAAAATTCATACACAATTCACATGCAGGCACTTCTCCTCCCAGCAGGGATACCTCTCCACATCGGCACCGTCCCGGCCATAGCTTTTATGGGTCTCATGGATCCGCTCAATGTCAAAGTTATGGCAGGGCTTTATTTGAGCTCTACTTAAATATCATCCACTTCAATGGTCAAACAGCTAATAGCAATTTTACACCTCATTCACAACAAAAAGTGGTAAATATTGCCCTTTGACTGTTGAAATGGATGATATTTAAGAACAGCAATTTATTACTTGGGTCATCCTCCCTAGTTGGTATGATAGTGAGAAGTTCTCTTAATTGGACTCTGTTATTTCACTGTTCACACAATTTGCTTGATCCGGAAGAACAAAAATACAACAAGGACATCATGGTGATGCCGGGTGGTTGGGGCAAACTGCCTAATAATGACTCTCTCCTCCTTCAAGTCTACCTCTTGCTTAACCTCGTTGAACTTTCAAAGTGTTAATAGAAGCTAAAAAAGAATGGAGACTGAACAATCTTTTAAATTACTAAATTATATGATTAGAGAGATAACTAGTATAGATATCTTAAATGCATTTATTTAAAAGATGTTGAGAGATATCTATAATCTCTAGTCTAAATTTAATATAAGTGTCTTAAAATTTGTATCTCTCGTTGGTATGATAAAGGGAAGTTCTCTTAGTTGGAATTTGGTATTTCCCATGTTTGCACAACTCCCGGTGATCCAAAGAACAAAAAGACAACAAAAACATCATGGAGCCCATACCAGAAGTCGGGTCATTGGGACAAAATGCCTAATAATGACTCCCCTCCTCTTTCAAGTTTACCTCTTGCTTAGCCTTGTTGAACTTTCAAAGTGCTAATAGAAGCTAATAACATGTAAGGCTTGTGACAAGCATAGTTAAACCTTTGTTTAAGAATGGGAACTTAACAATCTTTGAAATTACTAGATTATATGATTAGAGAGATAACTAGTATAGATATCTTAAATGCATGTATTTAAAAGATGTTGAGAGATACCTATAATCTATAGCTTAAATTTAATATAAGTGTCTTAAAATTTGTATCTATGGCAAAAAAGATAAAGTGTAGAAACAACAAAGAAATAGAAAAGATAAGTGTATTTGTCTTTTAAAATTCTATATAAAAAAACATGAGTAATATTATTTACAAACATGTAACGTATATATATGCAAGTAATATTACTCTTATATATATATGAAAGTATCTCAAAACATTGTAAATAAAATAAAATAACTTTTAAATAAATATATCTACCAAAACCCTTTTTGGAAAAGCATATAGTAAAGAAGAGAAACTAAAATTAACTTAAATGTTAAATAAAAAATAAAATTAAAATGGACATCAAAACAAATAGAAAGAAAGATATATATATATATAAACTTAAAACAATAGTTATTCTTATGTGATTTATATATATATGAAAGTAATATTACTTTTATATAATATATGTAAGTAATATTAATATATGAATAATATTATTTATATAAGGTATATATGTATGTAATATTACTCTTATATATAGGAAAGTATTCTCAAAACAATGTAAATAAAATAAAATAACTCTTAAGTAATTTGTGATTTTTTTTAAAAAAATTATTTTTAATAAATTTTCAACAATTATTTTCAATTAAATTTATTTAAAAATGATTGTTTTATTTAGGATCTATTCCAACTTTTATATGAAATTAGGATATATTAATCCATATGAAGCTTTTATATTAATAAATTTATTTATATGCCGATGATGGCATGGTTCGGTGGTTAAGTCACGTTAAAAAGTTTACCAGGCGCATTATCTTTTAAAAAAAAAAATATATTTATATAAAAAAAGTAATCAAATAATATTAGTGAATAGGTATATTTTATTTTACTTTACTATTAAAACAATGTTGTTTACATGTTGGAAAAATCTATATAAAAGGCACCTATTTTTTAAACAAATTATGATATATAAGTGGAATGGACACCTCAAGAAGGATATCTCTGAGCATCTTTTATATATATTTTTCTAAAGATAGATATGTTAGTTTTAAAATTATTTTATTTTATCTCCATCATTTGCTTTTTTTTACTTAAAGAGTTATTTTTTGGTAATACATAAAAATGTCTCGTGTGGTGAGTGTGTTTAATAATATGTCACCGCATGTAATATGTCACCGCATGGGGACATATTATGCATAAAAGTTTAATAATATTATGCATAATATTATGGGGACATATTATGTTTAATAATATTTTTTTGATATTTTTAATAATATGTTTAAACACACTCATGGCATGAGCATGGTTTGGACGACATATTATCAAACACACTCACCACATGAGACACTTTTATGCTATTATATAAGGCCTCTCACGTAACTAGTGCAACATATTATTAAAAAATTAATAGAACTAAATTAAGTGGCTGACATATATTAAAAAATAATTAAAGGAACAAATGATTAATATTTTTTAAAAATAATATAACTAACAACATTAAAGTATCCTGGCATAGTAAAAAAATAATGGAAATATAGCATATAAATACACAAATTCTAAAAAGACAAGAAAAGAAATCAAATAAAGAGAGCATAAGAATATGGCATATAAATACACAAATTCTAAAAAGACAAGAAAAGAAATCAAATAAAGAGAGCATAAGAGTGGAAAAACCAATTTGAAAAAGACAAATTGCAAAAGCAAAGATGTAGAAAAGGTAAGTGCATTTGTCTTTTTAAAATAATGTAAAAAATAATTATATTTCCATAAAATTCTGTAAAAAAACAATTATATCTCCATAATAATAAAATCATATACTAGGTTTGTTAAAATATAAACTATATTTAATCACAAAGAACAAAGACAACACACAAATATCCAAAGAACAAAGACAACACACAACTCCAACAACACAAGTCAATATCACAAACAACTTAACAACACTTCCACATAACGAATGGGGAGAGTCCAACTAGGGAATGCTAGGCTGCAGTAGGGAGGAGTGTCATCACGTGGCTTGTCATGGGTTGTCCTGGTAAACCTTCCTAGGCCCCGGCCCCCATCTTGGGTTGTCCTGGCAGCCTCTCCCGACTCTCGGCCCCCATACAATGCTCATGCGGAATCAACATACCTTTCATGAGGACAAGGTAGTTGATCTTGCCATTCCAGGCCTTCTCATCTCATCTCAAGCCTAAACAAGCACTTGAGCCATGAGTAGGCATCCACTTATCTTTGTTTAGTGTGATTGACTACCCAACCCCTAATTCATTATTTAGGTTATCACTGAGTTATCAAACTCCCACATGGGTTGTCCTGGATGCCACTTTGGGCTCCGGCCCCCATTGAGAGCCACTCCCCTACCTGCAACTAGAAGACCCCACTCAACAAGCATAGAAAACATCATCATGACAACGAGGATACATGAACCATGCAAGGAATCAGCCATCTTGCATAACAATTATCCTCATATTCACATGTATATAACAATGCAAGGCATTGATCCTCTTGCATAGCAAAACATAATTATAAGGGCAGAACTCCTAAACAATTGCCCATAGCAACACATACTCATTACATCTTTATGATTTCCATGTCTCCCCATTGTTTAACTCAACACAATATCTTTTAACATACTCAAAACAAATAAATAAATCACAACACCCATAAAGGACATTATGAACACATCATGATACATTACAATATAACATAACAAGAAATTAAGACCAATTGTCCTATGCCTCTGGAACAACTAAGACTTAACAACTTGCACAAAGAAACCCATTAGGATCAAAGATCCAACATACACACAATTTCACTGACTTTAAATTCTCAATAAACCAATTCCTTGATTCCAAACCTTCTTATAAATTACAACTTCACAAATTATTACAAAATAATTCATATTAAATTCAAACCTAAAATTACATCAAATTTAGCAACAAATACATAAGCATCTTGATTTTTATTAAATCTAATTTAACAATTGTTTCAATACATTACAATCTATTTTAAACAATTAAAATTCAATAATCTGATCATATATATATATATATATATATATATATACCAAAAAGAAAACATAGAACAATTATTAACCACTTTTGTTGAAGATGAAGTGTATTATTGCCATCGTATTAATTTTAATAATAATAATAATAATAATAATTTCCATAAGTCCTTGGATAATAAATATTTATCATCTAGTTTATTATTATATTTATTCTTTTTATATGACAGGTATCTATATTCAGTAGTGTCCTTTAAAATGCTATAATATATTTTAGCACAAGTAAATTATATATAACCTAATATACAAATCTTCATAATCCTATATATAAATTTAACAATTTGCTCAAAGTCTCTTCTTTCATAAGATATAGCCTCTTTTAAAATTTCAGTCGTATTTTACAGCTATGGTGCTGTTTTCTAACAGAGGTAAATTTATTTACCTAACAAATCTAATTTTTGAACATTTATATGAAACTAAAAAATTTAATTTTAATTGACTAAATTGTAGATTTAATGTCTAATAAGTAAGAAATATAATTTCTTAAGGTGTTAATGTGCTTAAACTTCTTGAAATAAAATACAATCCTCATTACAGCCATTAGAAATATTGAGAATAAAATTTATGATAGACATATGGCATGATTAATGACTAGTTTAAAAGGCTTTATAATCTTGTAAACAGAGACCATCTCTCATGACAAATTTTTAGCCTTGCACGCCATAGCATAGTCAATTTTTTTATTAATCTTTTTAAGTTGTTCATGTGATTGTCTGTCAAACAGTAAATTATACGGAAGGCAATTTGATAGGTTCTCAAATAAAATTGTTAGAACAGCTTTTAAAACTTCAATTATATGCATTTCCACTACAGCTATAAACATAGAGGCCTGGTATGTAACAGCAACTAGAAACAAATATCAGACAAAAACCTATGGTTGAGAGCAATTATGACAACTCTTACAGCAGGATGGTAAAATGATTGCAAGAATACACAGAGATCGGCTTTAAAAAGGTTTAGCAACTTCCAAACAAAATAATTGGCATTTAAACCAGATTCGGCTGACTTTGGCAGCATACATCCAAGTTGACTACTGGAGTAGCATTGAGATGAATAACTTGGGATTGGTCAATATTTGTACAGGTAGAACTTAACTAGGGAGCATGAATAGCTTACAAACAGTAAACTGTTCAAAACTTTTATTTTCCTTTTGATTATAGCTTTTGATATTTCATAATTACTTAACAAGAACAAAAGTCTGACCGCTTTCAAATCTTCAAAGACAATAGTGATTGGCCATCAAATTTGGTGGTAATACATAAGTTTGAAGTTGTCAAATACGCCTGCCGCATTTGACTGCCATCCAGGTCTGAACTTTGCTACCAATACTTCGCCTTGTGGTGATTAAGCTTACTAGTTATCACAAGGCGTTTGTGAGTTTATGGCTAATGGATGTCTTGAAAATCATCCGTGGCATACAAGTTTAGTGGTTGGGAGCTGTGCAATCTTCAATCTCGTAAGAAACACTTATTACATTACATCTACAGTGATATATCATTGTGCATGATTGACCTTCTTGGCTGAGCTGGCCATCTAGAGGACATTCTAAGCTTTGTCATTGAGATAACTGTTAATTCGGTGCTGGTTGTATGACTATGTTTTCTTGGTGACTGTAGATCACATATTAATTAAGGCTTGGGAGTAACTACACATCGTTATATATTTTTTTAAAATTATTAAGATCCTTGAAGTGGCGACTATACCGATGACACCTCCAATCAAACATTGAGTGCACAAGGTTGACCTGCTAGCCTGTACTGGGTGTTCTAGAGATGCCCTAAACTTGTCATTGAAACGCCAATAAAAACCTGTCGTGGCTGCGTTGATGGTTTAGATGATCACATAGAATAGATTTGATTTGTAAAAGGTATTGCAAAGGTATAAGACGTTTTAACCTTTTTCCGTTCAGCTAGGGTTTTCAAACGTTATCTCTGCAGAAACAAAATGCTATGGGGAATGCAAAATTTATTTTTGACTTGAATCGAGCTCGGACCAACTCCTCTAATAAGGGTAGTGTGATACCGGAGTTGTTTGCAATGATTGCAAGTTATTCACAAGATGGATTTATAAAAGAAAAAGCTTTAGAAATGATCAAGCAAATGCAATCGGGTAATGTAATGCCAGACTACACCAAAATGGGAACCTTGAAAACAAGTATGAACATCCATCAATAGTTATCTAGCATCATTTAGAATGCAATGATTGTAGAATATGTATGAAATGGATTTGTAGAAAAAGATTTTTAGAGGCTTTCAAACAAAGGCAATTGGCAGGATTTAAAGACTTTCAGAACAATCAATCAATATATCTGACAACTTACAACCAAATTGATCAAACTAGAAATAAATACAGCTAACGATGGAACCTGGCTTATCCGTGCTAAAAATTCATTGCCAGGATCACTCCTCCAGCTGCAAAACCAGACCTCCAATCTCCCCCCTTCCTTCTTCTTCCTCCCTTCTCCTCCAAAAGAATAATCCCCCTAGATTTTTCTAGCTTCCCAAATTAATCCTCCTCCTCTCGGAACCGTCAATAGTCCATTATTCCACAATGAGGGTCTTTTAATTAATTAAATTAAACCATTGCAACTACCCACTATACAACTCAAAAATAATTTGATTTTATTAGTTAAATCTTACAATTTAATTTACAACTCATTTATTTATTTAAATATTCAAGCAAATAATATTATATTTAATAATATGAAGTTTCTTATATCTATTAATCCATAATTTTACTTCCCATAAACTATAATTTATCTATCGCAATTATTAACAATTATCGACATTAATTAATATATTTAATTATCAACCTTATATTTTCCATAAAATAATTCTATTTAATGCACAATTCTTCCTTACACACAAAAACACCTTCTGACCTAGTTAGACATCAGGGTGTAACATTACCTGCTTGCAAGTCATGATCAAGCGACAGACAATGACCACAAAGGTAAACTGACAACTAGACAACAATGATAGGGGACCCCACGTTAACTCCATACAACCATTCCATTGGTGAAGGCACACTCAGACCTGGTAAATCAGGTGGAGTCGATGCCTAGTACCTGCATCCTACAGCAACCGCACGATTAAACATAACAAGATATATATCCACATGCAGTCATATAGTGAATGGAAATCGCAGTGGGGTAGGGTACTCGAGAGCGAGTAGTACGACACTGTTCCATTCATGTTCCTGTATAAACAAATCACTACATTGAACAAGATTTCTGGTTACTTATCAACAACATAAAACAATCAATTATATCACCATCAAATATAGCAATTAACATCAAAACATCTGAAACATCTAGTTTATTTATCAATTGTGAAGCATAAAATAACAGAATCCAACATCAACAACTGCTATCATAACGATTAGTTCCATAATGAATTAACAAAACAACAAAGGATCCATCATCAAATAATCTAAGATACTGTCATAAAGTCGAATCCTACTAAGCAACCATCAATCTGACAGGCGACAAGGTGAGGGGCACTACACCTTTTAGGTAAAAAACCCCACACTCCAAAGTTGACCAATGTATTATTCGGGAATCAAGAAGATTACAATATACTTGCAAAGCAAGCTTTTAAAAGAGTATATCCAACCAGAGATCCAGGAGGTAACTCAACATCTATAAGATTCTTACACACAACCTCCATCTCCAATTCCTGATATATAGGAGATATAATATAGTAAACTGATACCGGTAATTACAAAACCATGAGCCAAAACCACCCAAAAGTGGCACCCAAATTATCTCCAATCAAAGATGCCTTGTGATGTGCCAAAACACACATCAACACATGTAACTCTCCCTTTTACAGCTCTTTTATGTGTCCAACGCGTTTTTACATTTCCAAAAACAGGAAGTCCAACTTCTGGAGGTCATAACTTTTGATCCAGGTGTCTGATTGACGAAATGTTTGATGCATTAGAAAGCTCCTGAAGAGATCTATCTCCTTGTAACTCACTTTGTACCTCTATGTACCTCAAAATTGAGTTCAAAACTTTTTCGACAGTTTTCAAAAATAGAAACTTTAATATCTCACAATCCAGGTATAATCTTGAGTCGAAACTCACCCGAGATGTTTACTTAGGTGTTCGGGAAAATTTCAGGTCAATCCAAGGTCAAATGTAAAGTTACTAAAAATAGTAAGTCCCGCCAATTTTAGCCCTTTTGGAAACTTTGAAAGTTCTAAATCATTCTTCAAGATAAAGGGTATTCGAAAAGACTAAAACTGGGAAGAATAGTAACCTTTCGAAGTTGCAAGGTTGAGACACTTTTCTTAACATTCTCCCACTTGTCGAACACCTTGCAAGAGCAAAGGGAGTATCAACACCATGATTTAATTGCTAGGGGCCGAGAGGCCCATAGATTCTGAACACCATCTGAACTTCTTTGTGCTCATAGGTTTTGTTAAGGAATCTGCAACATTCGTCAAAGTATCAATTTTCTCCAAGTTTACCTTCCCATCCTCTACCATGTCACGAACAAAATGGTACTAAACATCAATATGAATAGTCCTCACATGGAAAGTAGGATTCTTCTCTAAACATATGGCACTCTGATTGTTACAACAAATAGTAATCTTCCCTGCATCAAACCCAACATTAGAACACAATCTCTTAAAACAAATGGCTTCTTTACAAGCATGAGTTGTTGCCATGTACTCAGCTTCAGTAGTGGACAAAGAGACCATAGGTTGCTGCTTACTTCAATCCAACTAATAGCACCACCAAACATAGTGAACACATAAGCACTAGTGGATTTTATGTTGTCAATGTCACCTACCCAATCTGAATCCACAAATCCATGAATACAAAGTGAATGTTGAGGTCCTGTATGGTAACCATGATAACATAAGAAATACTCAGAAGTACCCCACAAATATCTGAACACTCTCTTTATTGCATTCCAATTTACCTATCCAAGATTAGCCATAAATCAACTAAGGACTCCCATTGCTTGGGCAATGTCTGGTCTTGTATAGACCATCGCATACATCAAACTACCAACTACACTAGAATAAGGAACTCTACTCATATCCTCTATCTCAAAAGGAAACTTTGGACAATCTGCAACAGATAACTTTGTCCCCATTGTAACAGGAACAATCAAAGGTCTGCAATCCACCATGTTGAATCTCTCCAACACAGTGTTAACATACTTACTCTGGCCTAACCAAAGTTATATGTTTGCTCTGTCTCTTTTGATCTCCATCCCTAGAATGTACCGAGTTGCCCCTAGATTTTTCATCTCAAACTATGCTAACAACTAAGACTTCAAATCATAAATCAATTTTTTACCATTCCCAATGAGTAACATATCATCGACATACAATGCAATAATGAGAATACGATCATTGTCAAACTTGTAATAAACACAATGATCTGATTTTGATCTTTGAAATCCAATACTCAACACAAAGGCATCAAACTTTTGGTACCACATCCTAGGAGATTGTTTCAAACCATACAAAGACTTTTTCAACTTGCAAACTAGATTTTGTTTACCTTTCACCACGTAGTGCTTTGGTTGTGACATATAGATTTCCTCCTCCAAGTCACCATGAAGGAATGTTGTCTTCACATCCATATGTTCCACTTCTAGATCATACGCTGCTACAAGAGATAATAGGAACTGAATAAATGTCAGCTTTGCAATAGGAGAGAAAATCTCACCATAATCAATTCCCTCCACCTGAGAATACCCCTTCACAACCAATCTAGCCTTATATTTCTCAACATTGCCATCTACATTGAATTTCTTTTTGAACACCCATTTGCATCCAACAAGTTTTCATCCTTCAGGCAAAGGCACCAAGTCCCAATTATTATTCTTTTCCAAAGAAGCCATCTCCTCTTCCATGGCCTCCTTCAAAAAACTTGCATCTTTCATACCTATAGCCTCTTTCATAGTTCTAGGCTCATCAGTGTTAGAAATCAAGCAAAAATACAACTAGAATTATGCGATGAATAACCAAACCTATCAAGTTGTTGCCTTATCTGTGTGGACCTCCTTCAAGATTGAGGTTGAGGTTCTTTATCTTCTTCTGAACTTTTAGAGCTACTAGAGTTCTCCTCATTATAAGGTCCAATAGATATTTTTGGTTCAACTTTCTCAGGGTGGAAGGAAGCTAAACCACATCATCTTTCTTCTCTTCTTTCTCTGGCTACAAGACAACAAAAGAAGGATTGAGCTCTCTGAAGATCACACTTCTTCTATACAAATCTCTCTCAGCCACTAGATCCCAAAGCTTGTACCCTTTCACATCGATGCCATAACCGATGAAGGTACACTTCACAACCTTGTTCTCCAACTTAGACCTCTTCTCCATAGGTACATGTGCATATGCCTCACAACCAAATACTTGAATGTGTCTTAATGAAGGCTTTTTACCAGACCATACCTCCATAGGTGTCTTATCAATGAGCATTGATGTAGGAGACCTGTTAACCAGGTAACAAGCGGTAGCAATAGCTTCAGCCTAAAACTTTTGTTCAAGACTAGCTCCACTTAACATACTCCTTGCCCTCTCCATCAACGTTTTATTCATCATCTCTACAACTCCATTCTGTTGAGGGGTATACAGAGTTGTCTTGTGCCTCTCAATCCCCTGTTCTTTACAAAACTTGTCAAAATCTGCTAAACAAAACTCACCACCGTTGTTAGTCCTCAAACACTTAATCTTTCTATCCTTTTGATTCTCTACAAGAGCTTTAAACTCTTTGAATCTATTAAAGACTTTAGATTTAATTCTAAAGAAATACACCCATGTCCTTCTACTATAGTCATCAATGAATGAAACAAAGTAAATTGATTTTGAAATTGAAGGAACATTAACAGGACCAAACACATCAGAATGAATCAAGTCCAACACCTCAGAAGATTTGTGAGAACTGGAATAAAACTGAACACGATTTTGTTTTCCATAAATGCAATGTTCGCAGAAATCAAACTCAAGATTACAGTCATTCATACCCTCAACAAGATTTTTATTTTTCAGGGTCCTCAAACCCTTTTCACCAATGTAACCAAGCCTTTGGTGCCATAACATTGTCTTCTCAGTTGGAAGTTTCATCTCCATAGAATGAGCACCCTTAGGTACCCAGAAAGCATGACCATCAGAAGTAGATGCAACAGTCCTCTTTGTTGCTGGTTCCAATAGTGAGGATAAAGACTTTGAAGTTCTCTTCTTCGAAATAGAGGCACCATTGCATTGAACTGCGCATGCATCAAGCTGAAATAGAGTGCCAATATAAACACCATTAGCCAACACCATAGATCATCTAGTCATCTTACATCCTCCATTCGAGAAAACAACATGCACACCTACATCATTCAACTTACTTACAGAAAGAAGGTTCCGTGTCAAACCAGGGATATGCAGAACACCATTGATTCCCTTCACTCGTCCATCAGGGAATTGAATCAAGACTCTTCCATAGCCAACAATATTCAGGTGAGAACCATGACTCAAGTACACCTTTCCACCATCGTATTCTTCATACTTCGAAAACCAACCCCGATGCAAGGTCATGTGAAAAGATGCACCAGAGTCAATAAGCCACACATCCTCAGATGCATGTGTTGCCAAGGTAGTGACAAACACTTCTCCTTCATCCTGATAGGACTTGTCAGAATCTAAATCATAATTCTTCTTTTCTTTTTTTCCTCCTTGCACTCCTTGCAAGGAGTGACCAAGTTTGCCGCAGTTCCAACACAGGGCCTTGGACTTTCTAGGAGACTTAGATCTCCCACGAGATTTGGATCTTCCTTTTTCTTCTTTCTTCTTATCCTTTTTCTTTCCCTTCTCTTTAGATCTACCACGAACCGTAAGAGCCTCCTTAGTCGATTCGAAAGACTTTCTCTGCATCTCTTCAGACAACAACAAATAAACCACTTCATCAATCTTGAAGGTGGTAGTGGTACTCCCAATGGCCATAACAAGTTGGTCCCACTAATCTAGTAAAGAACACAATAATGTCATACATCAATCCTCCTCCTCCATCTTCACACCAACAGAAATCAACTGGGCAATAAGCATATTGAATGTATTTAGGTGATCAACGACAGATCCTCCATCTTCCATCCTCAGAGAATACAATTTTTTTCGCAAGAATAACTTGTTCACTAGGGATTTAGCCTGATAAACATCTCCAAGCTTCTTCCAAAGATCATTTGCAATCTTCTCCTCATGGATATTCAAGAGCACTAAATTAGCCAAACAGAGTCTTATCAAACCCTTAGCATTTCGATCTTTGAGATCCTAGTCTTCTTGAGACATTGTCGTTGGTTTTGTACCAGATATGGCATCCCATAAATCTCAATCTACAAGCATGTCCTCCATCTTGAGTATCCACAACTCAAAATTACTACCATTAAACTTCTCTATCTCAAACCTCCTAGATGTGCTCACTATCTCTTACCTACAACAAAGATTTCAAAATCTTCTGCACAATCTCACACTCAAGCGAAGATCAACTCAAAAACCCTTTACCCAACAACTAGAACCAAAGGTGATCAGGCTCTGATACCAATTGAAAGGAAGCAAGGTATGCAGAAATGCTTCCTACACTGATCTATTAACGAAAGATTTATGCAAATTTTTAATTTTACAGTTATAGATTAAGATGCACATTAATAGAAAGATAATAACAACTTTCAAATGCAAACACAAAACTCACAACACAAGATATATGTGGGGAAAACCCTTTCAGGTAAAAATCCCCACACTCTAAAGCTACCCTATATATTATTCAGAAATCAAGAAGATTACAATATACTTGTAGAGAAAGCTTTTATAGGAGTATATCCAACCAAAGATCTAGGAGGTAACTCGATATCTATAAAATTCTTACACACAACCTCCATCTCCAGCTCTTGATATATAGGAGATACAATATAATAAACTGTTACCAGTAATTACAAAACCATGAGCCAAAACCACCCAAAAGTGGTGCCCAAATTATCTCCAATCAAAGATGCCTTGTGATATGCCAAAACACACACCAACACATGTAACTCTCCCCTTTACAGCTCTTTTACGTGTCCAACATGTTTTTACATTTCTCAAAAATAAGAGGTCCAACTTCCGGAGGTCATAACTTTTGATCCGGGTGTCCGATTGACGAACTGTTTGATGCGTCAGAAAGCTCGTGAAGAGATCTATCTTCTTGTAATCCACTTTGTTGGTTAAAAAAAAATTTGGAGCATTTAATGACCTCTAACTGGGTAAGTGCAAGAAGATGAGTTCACTTTTTGGCCAAAAAGTGGAAGTGTTTTTCCTATTTTTTATATTTTATCGTACTTGGAGTGACAATTTGAAGCACTTGCACATAAAATATTAAGATGATGTAAAAATAAGAAATGTAAGATTTTGTTTCTAGTTTTTAAATATGTAATTTTTTCTAATACCCAGATGATGTAAGTTAGTTTTTTATTGGATGTAAAAAAGTGGCTTTTTAAAAGTCCCCTATTTTTTGTAAAAGCATGCATGTGTACGACCAACATAATTTGACCTAAATTAATTTATTTTTCTAATTCCTTTTGTGGAAAGATTCTTAGGATGTTAAATTTTGGTCAGAATAATTTTTGTAATTTTTTGATAAATATTTTTTTTATTAATTTTTTAATGGCCCTAATTAGTGTTTTTTAAAACCCCTCGTGTATGGCCCACATAATTTGAGCTAAAGTAATCAATTCACTTAAAAAAAAATTCATCATGTAGAGAATGATGTCTAGTTTGTTCAAGTATAATTTTTTTTTCAAGAAACTTTCAAAATTAAAAGTTATTAAAAAAATAGTAACCTATGTTATTTCAAGTTTATGAGTTTGTTTGTTTGGAAAATAATTAATAAATAAAAAATTATGTTCAATAGTAGAAAAAATTACATATTTGAAAACTAGACTTTCAGATCTATAATGGGTTTTAATTTTGTTAAAATATTCTTTAAAAAAAGTCGTCAGCCATAGTGGTGAAACTAGTTTTTTCTCTTGCTGTTTTCATGGTCTTCTAGTTGCAGGTCCAAAGCTAAGGCTTGGGTTTCCAAGCCTAAAACCAATGCAAATTGGTGGGTTTGAAATTTTAAAATTTTAGAAATGGGTACCCATTATAAACGGGTACCTATTTTAAAAATAATAGGTACCCGTTTCTAAAAAATAAAAAAATTAGCCATAGGCATGTAAAAACAAAAAACAAAATACTTTTTGAAAACGGGTACCCGTTTTGCTTCGGGAGCCCGATCCTAAATGGGTACCCAATTTTTTCAAAACGGGTACCCGTTCCAAGAGGCATTTTTCATCCGTGGGAGACTTCCGTGAAATGTATACCCAACTTCTTGCTTTAACCCAAGTACCTCAAAATTGAATTTGAAACTTTTTCGGCAGTTTTCAAAAAATAGAAACTTTAATATCTCATGATCCATGTATGATCTTGAGTCGAAACTCACCTGAGATGTTTACTTAGTTGTTCCGCACCTTCTGGGAAAATTTCAAGTCAATCCGAGGTCAAATGTAAAGTTACTAAAAATAGTAAGTCCCACCATTTTTAGCCCTTTTAGAAACTTTGAAAGTTCTAGATCATTTTTCAAGATAAAGGGTATTCGAAAAGACCAAAAATGGGAAGAATAGTAACCTTTCGAAGTTGCAAGGTTGAGACACTTTTCTTAACAAACTATAGAACTAAAACTATAATAAATTAACTTCCCAAAAGTGAAATTAGGAGGGTGAAAAGGTTCACTAAGTTTAATAACCCTCCTAAATACTAGGGCATCACATCATGCCCTAAATAAGTTTATAAAAGCAAGGTTTTTTCTCCTTTACCCTCACATGTTTAACTTTGATTTGGTTGGATGCAGGTGGAGCAAATTGGAGGGAGGAAAATCCCTTCCCCAAGTGGGAAGGTTATTTTCCCAAGAATGTTTTCTATTAATTTTGTTTTCTAACAACTTTTTATTTTCCATGTTTTCTATTTGCTAACACACAGGTTTTGATTTGCTAAGTTTTCTTTCCATTTCCCAAGTTTTCTAAAAAAGCTTCAAAGCTTAAAGTTTAGAGGCATTACAAAATTTATTCTTCCAATAGAGATTTTTACAACACACTTGAACACTATTTTTCTTCATGAAGTCAAATCCCAAACTCTCCTCCAAGAACTAAACCTGCATAACAATGAAAGTCTTCCCAAGGCTAAGGGAAGCTCACCTCCCAACTGTTGGCTTACAAGCAAGCCACCCCCGAGCTAGGAGGCTCACATGATAACCGGGTTCATGCTCACAAAATGGGGTTTCAAACACACACACACTCAAAAGAATACACAATAACACCCACCCAAGGAGACTCACAAACTATATCCATACAACATGGATTTTAAGGGAGAGAGAGTGGACTCACTCGACTCAAGGGGAAAACCAACCAAAAATACTCATACTCATAATACTCCAATACCATAGCCTCTTGCTATCAAACCACTTATAACACCAAATAAATACAAAGGCACTCTTGCCATACACAAACCATAACATCTTTCCATATACAAGGTCATAGCCATCAAAATTCCTCTACAAGAAGAGGTTTTCCCCAAGGAGGTTCTCTCCTCTCTTACCCAGCACATGGTGGGCTCTCACACATGGAGAGCTCACTATTACAACCCAAAACCCTTACAACATCAAGAAAATGAAGCATACATTCTACATGCATATATACAAAAGAAATACAAGAATAAGAAAGGCTTGAAGCCTTGAGAGCCTACCTCTCAGGCCTCATGTGATGAAGGATGTTGGTGAAGAACTCCAAGAGCCTAACTCCAAGATCCTTGCACAATTTCTCCTCTCCAAGCCCAAGCTCCTTCCCAAAATTAAAGATCAAAAACCCAAAAAGAAAGAACCCTTCTCACCTCAACAAGAGGGAGATAAATAGGGTTTCAAAACCCTTCCCAATGGATGAGGAGTTGACACTTGTCACCTTTCCAATGAATGAGGAGGTGACACTTGTCACCTTCCCATTCATTCTCACAAGCACAACTTCCCACAAGTGCTCTCACACATATGTGAGGCATGGGGAAGAGGGAAGTACTTGGGGTTCTCTTCCCAAGGGTTCTTACATTCTGTGCTCACACATGTGAGACCCTTGGGATTCCCCCAAGCCCACTCAAGAACCTTGGGTTGTGGGATTGAATGAAACAAGTCACCCAATCCTTAACCCAAAACCCAAAATTCGCCACTTAACTCTTAAGGTTAAAAAGAGGGGTCAAATATGAGTTAAAACTCATGATTTGAGGTCTACAAGGTACCTAACCCATAGGTGTGAGACCATTCTTTTTACATTTTTTTTGGTTATCATGACTTAGACTATTTGAGTATGCTAGATGGACTATATACTGGGTTTGGTTTGGATAACTGAGGACTTTTATGTTATTTTATTTGACATTATGTTTGATGAGCCTTTGGACATGATTATACTTTATGATTAATATGGTTGGACTATATTTTGATTAAGTTAATCAAATGAATTTTCAGACTTATTTTATGTTAGAAAGAAAGAGATTTGGAAGTAGTGAATATTTTTATGCTAGTGAATTAAATAAATTATTTTAAATTGTAATCATGTGATTTGATTATTTAGATGATTTTGTTATACATTATATTGCTTTGGCTATTATTATCATGATAAACTGATATTTGAACTTGAGTGTACAGGCGGGTGGTCAAGATCCCTTAAGTGGAATTCGGAGACTCCATAAACCCTAGGTCATCCAGTTAAGCCTCGCCTAACCCAAGGAAGGGGTTAAGACTAATATGTTATGGTTTGACGTTGTTTTAATTTTTGTTATTTTATAAATTCCATTTATATCATTTATGAGAGTGTTAAATTAATTTAATTGTTTTATTTTATAATAGTATTTTTTGTGGATAATGTCATTTTATTATTATTCAATTTTTATTTAAATTAATCTTTTGGGGAAAAGTCATATTTATTTTATTATAATTTATTTATTTGTGGGATAAGGATAAATATTTTAATTTTATTTTAATATTTTAAAATTTGGAGAAGATTTATCTCCTTGTTTTATTTTTAGAAAAAGATGAGTTTAAAAAAAACAAAAAAAAAGGGAAAGTTGCTTTCCTTTCTGCTTTCTTTCTTTTTGGAAGTTTTGGAGTTTTTGTTTATAAGGAATTTTTGGAAAGTTGCTTTCCTTTTTGCATTCTTTCTTTTTGGAAGTTTTTGGAGTTTTTGTTTATAAGGAATTTTTGGAGAGGGTTTACACACCTTTATTTTTATTTTATTTTATTTTCTTATTTTGATGTGGAGTTCATTGTCTGGAAGAGGGGAGAATTGAGAGAAACAAAGAAGATTGGTGGGAATTGGAAAGAATCTAGCTTGGGATTCACAAGAGGTGATTGAGAATTTGCTTCTGGTTCAATTTTTTTCTTTGGGCTCACCCTAACTTGGGGAGTAGAGGTAATTTCCTAAGAATTTTTATTTTCTGTATCTGGTAAAAATCTTGTGATTGTGAAAGATAATTTTTATGATTATTGAGTCTTTGTACATGTTGTTGTATTTTGATGGGATTGGGTTGTTTATGGGAGCGGCCCTCCATCTGGATGAGAGCCTCCCATGTGTTTGGGGTAGAGAGAGGTGTGGAGCCTCTCTTGGGGAAAGTATTTCTAGCTTATGTATTCAGACAGAGGATATGAGGTTATCTGTGAAAAAGTATGTGGTTGTTAGATTGGAAGAATGAGTATATGATGTTGTTATTGGATGTGGGAATATGTATTTATTTGGAGATATGGATGTGGTGTTGTATGGGAGTTTTGTGTTTTGTGGAGTAATAGAGATGGTATTTATGACGATTATGTTTTGGTTTATTTCCCCAAGAGGGATGTTATCCCCTTTCTCCCCCTTTTTGGATCTCAGAAAAGATCCTCGTGTGTGAGTCGACCATGGGGTATTTATTGTGTTTTGAACTTGGATTGTCATGTTTTTTGTAAGTTTTGTGTGTGTGTCTCCCAATTTATGGAGTTTTCCTGCTCGGGGGTGGGATATGTTGAGGCTATCCCTACGGTAGGGTGGAGAGCAGGACTTGGCCACCTATTTTGGCCTTGTGTATATGTGCAGGTTAATAGGTTGGAGTTGCGAAGTTGAAATTGAAAAAAAAAAATGGCTTCTTGTGTATCAGGAAAAGTTAAATATCTATTTATTTAAAACTGGCAAAATGTCCTGGAAGTGATTTTCTGTGTAATATGTTATGTGTCAAGAGTGGGAAAAGTCCTATGGTGGGTGAAGAAATCCCCATTTGTTCATGGTTATGTCAAGATAATCTGGAAATAGTTTTTCCTATTGAAAATCTGTTGTACCTTAAGAGTTGTGATTCCTCTTACAGTTTCAAAAATCGTTATTTTCATTTTGGAATCCTACTATAATCTTGCATGATTTCCCTTGTGAAATCTCAAAAAGATCAATTCTGTTATGCATATTCGTGTTATTGAGGTCTTCTCATCAATTGGGTTTTCTAATATAATGACTTGATTTGGGAATGGAATCCGTAAATATTTTGGCTTTAACGCTATATTTAATTCTTTGATTATATTACTGTGTATACTCATTCTTTATGTTTTTTGTGGACTGTGTAATAGAAGTTTATATCCTTGATCATTGTATTAGCGAATATTAAATATTGGTAACAGCATATATTAAAGCAAACTCTACAAATTTAATTTCAATAAATTGTTGTTCGATTTCACTTCTGGCCTGTCACAATATAAACCCCTTTACCTTATAAAACCAAACTCTGCTAGTCTTAAGCTATCTTCCACTCTGTTACAAATTTGAAGCATGTGATGTATACATTTTATCACCAACCTTTCAATGCTTGCCATTAAATGTTATCTTTGTGTTTATTCAGTGGCACTTCATATTCATTACATTTAACAATGACATTCATTCCTTTAAGTTCTATTAAATTCGCTGCTATATAAAACTGTGATATAATTAATCATTTTCGACCCTGCTATTACATACATTGCTCTCTCCGTGTCATTCACTTTTATAATAGTTTCCCTGTTGTGGGCAATACACGGTGCCTACTGTTCAAAACAACTCTCTATAACATAAAACATCAACCGTATATTTAAATTTAAACCATTGTCTCTTGCTTGCTGTCTGATAATTATTATTCTGGGCAATGCATGGAGTTTTATATATATTCTCTATTATACCTAATATATCCCAATAATTCCTATCAAATTTACAAGTCATTGGTTAATGTATTTTGTTCCCTGCACATTATAGAGAAATCCATTAAATAGAATGCTTAGTAAGAATGAGATTCTAGGTAAATAAATTAGTAGTTATCCATAAAAGGCGGCTTAATATCAAATAGCGCTCTTACAAAGTAGTTTATTTGCTTTTAATTCATTGATGGAGAAATCATATAGAAAAAAAAAAATTATACGTATTAGTTTTGTTTTAGAATAAAAAGGAGAAAAAAAAAGAGAGTTCTCAAATTTAGAATGTAAAAGTTAAAAAAAACAAGTTTTTATTTCAGATTCTTTAAAGAAAAGCTTTTGGGAAAGGTTTATATTATAGAAGATTCAATACCAGTTTTATATGTTCATAAAATTAGAAAAAGGCAACTATTTAATAAAAGAAATTTATGAGTTGTCTTTTGTGGAAAGCAAATTAGCTGTTTATAAATCTAGCAGGAAGATTTCCAAAATTGCTATGTTTAAAAGAAATTGCCTAATTTAATTTATAAGGAAAAATGAATGTTTTAGTTTATTAAATTTATTGTTTATTTAAAGAATTTGGGTAGTCAGCTAATATCATGTAAATTAAATTATAGTGGAATAATCCAATTCATCTTAGAAAATGGGAGTAAATAAATACTTTAGTTAATTTTAATTTTAAGATAAAATGTTTATTGTTATTTAAGTTATAATTTCATTGTTGTATTTGGAAAAAGCGAATATTCTTTTAGATAGTAAGGTAAGATTATTTTAAAAAAAAAGTTTATGTAAATTTGAAAGAATTGTAATTTCAAATTGCATTATTCTATTCATATTGTATGAGGGAATATTTTATTATTAGATTGGATATATAGTATAAATTAAATTAAATTAGTTATTGTGATACTTAAGCCTATTGTTAATTAGTTAATTCTTTTAATTTAGTTATTGTTAATTGTAAATTATTTAATTGTTAAAACTTCAATTATTCTAAACCTGAATCTTGATTCTATAGGACATCTGCAAAACTAGCAACATCATCACAAAATCCTAACAGGAGTTTTGACATCAACTGTGAAACTCTAGGTAAACCCTTTCTTGCAAATTGTATTTACGCAATTAAACCTTTAAAAAAAAAAGTTTCTCCCTCTTAAGCCCACTTGTGTAGCAACATATAGGTGGGTTTTCTGCACCAGCATGACAATAGGTACTTTACCTAGGCCCCCTAAACACATGAAATTAACCTTAAGAAGTTTAAAAAACATTAATTAAAATACCCATAAACTTTATGAACGAAAATGACACATAGATGACAACTCATCAACTACTCAACCTAAGTCAACCTTACGAGAAATTAAAAATCAAAATCAAGGATAAACACATTACATTCATCTTCAAACACAATTAACCTTAGTCCACCTTAGGGACTAGGTTGGTTTTACAAGGATAATTACTCAGGGTTATTTGTATGACCTCCAGTTTCCATTAGCCATGGAAAATACATGCACACTACACAAACACATCAATAACCCAAGGTATATCATAGCCGAAGCAAATTAAATTATGCACACACATGATCGCACAAGTTCATACATTTTTGAATATATCACATGATAAAATTCACTTGATTCTCAAACCAATTATATTTTCAATAACACAATCAGAAGCTATAACTCTAGATTTAGGTAGTCATGGTATGTATATTTGCTGCCTCAGAACCACAAGACAAAATATGCCACAACAGAGGAATGCGGACCCTTTTTCTCTAGTACTGTGCTCTATTCCTGACTTAACTATGTTCACCTGGACTTAGCTATTTCACCATATGACTTCCAAAGGAAGTCAGGATTTGAACACTAGAACATGTGATCACTAGGTGGCTATGAACAACATACCTGAACTGCATGCAAATGTATCTAACTGCGGAGGCATACCATCTCAAACACTGTCACTTACTTGGTATATTGTACACTACCCATACTTAGTCATTTATTCTTCTAGAGTAAGGTCTCTTTTCTATGCCAGTAGAAACACGTTGCCTTGTTGCCATCAATGACAACAATCAACATTCATCAGAGCAGTGTCTCTTGCCAACAATCTCCCCCTTTGGCATTGATGGCAACACTTAGTGAAAAATGCTCATTTGCTCCCCCTTACTGTATGAACTCTGTTTTTCTTCTCCCTCTCCAGCATTTACCTATTTTTCACTGGTTTTCTTCTCCCCCTTTGACATCAATGGCAAAGGTGTATGTGTAGGAGTCAAAATTGTGTCAAAAATGTAAAAGTTGCAAAAACTGTCATACTATGCCGCATATGTATAGGTACAATCTTTAACTTAGTTTGTTGTGGATTGTAGGATGTCATTGAAAATGTTCTTGATATGAACTAATTATCTATCCCAACTCTTCTTAGCATTGTCCAAAATTTGAATATGGCCACTTATTAAGAAGACTAATTTCTCTGCTTTTTGTATGTCAGAAGGTGTGTCAATTAGTGCACTTACTTGCAGTGCTTCTGTTGCAAGATTTGGCATTGAATATAGCTTGGGACTTATTAGTCCTCTCAATTGACACATTCTATTTTTCATTTGATCTTTCTTATTCACGAGATTACTTAACTCATTATGGATATTGATCACTTGTATCTCTTTGTTGCTTACTGACTCAATTGCCAGATCAAATGACTTAGAAAAATTTGTCAGGTGCAGTTTTAGATCGTTAATCTTCACCTCTAACTCCTTTGTGGCTTCTGGCCATGAAAAACAAAATTTGTACAAATCACAGGCTTCTTTTATACTTTGTATACCTCTTATTCCATTGTCTAAAGAAGTTTTATCAGTGATCAACATGGTCTTTAACTCAGCTAATCTTATCTCATCAAACTCTTTTCTAACTTTTGTTTTTGTAGATTTTTCAAAAGATTCAAAATGATTGCTGATTGATTTTATCGTACCTTTAAGTTGATTAGTTGATGATAATGATGTATCTTTCTGATATCCAGGCATCAACTTCTCCAGTACATCAGATGTTGCACCAATGAGCTCATTGTCTTGTATGTGTGTTTTCATCATCTCTTCTTGTGCCTTTGCTTGAACAATTGATACCAATTTAAATTTATGTACAGGGGACATTGAATCCAAATTTATTGGTCGGTATAAAAATTTAGGTTCATCCAAGACTTGTTTTTCTCTTTCCAAGAATTCATGACAGCTTTCGCGGTGTCTCTTGCTATGCAAGAGACTTCTTCTTGGTTTTGTTCCGGAGGATTTGAATCCATGACATCATTTGCATCATTCTTTTGTTCTGGTGCAAATTTTTCTTCAGCTTGTTCCTCTTCTTGATCATCTACTTTGTTTTGTGCCTCAATATTTTCCTTGTTTGTTTGATCATTAGTTTGTTGTTCTAGAGGAATACTTGTTTTGGATTGATCCTCAATAGTAGTATCCAAACTAGTAGCAGGGACTGGATCATCTTTCTCCTTTGGCTCTTCATCACTTTTGTCCAATCCTTGATACATTTATTCCTCCATGTTCTCCTCAGGAATAAATGTATCAACTTCAACATTTGTTTCTGCTCTATCATATATAGTTGGAAGATGATGTTCCCTTAACACGCTCAAAGTGATTTCCTCAGTATCCTTCACTACTTTCTCAATGTCATCTGACATGAGAGTGTTCATCCTCTTCTTTGTTCTGAATTCTTTATGCAACACTTTAGAGACTTTTGCTTTTTTTTCCGGTGTGATCTCTAGACACAACTTTATCAGTGTATACTCTCTGAGTTCAGCATCCTTAGCCATATCATCTTTCTTTCTTGCAGACATTATACTATCCAAACTATCTGGGAGATTAGTAATGATCTCAATAAGGGCTTTGTTATAGATGTCCAAGTATTTGACAACAACAGTCTCAATGATCCTCTTATCTGGATCATCATACAGTTGAGCTATGGGTTTCAAATTTCCATCAACTATTATGGCTTTCAAGATGTCTTCAAGACTTATAGTGGCTTCTCCTATCTGAGACTTCTCTTTCCTTGGCCTTTTCTTAGCTTTACCCTTACCAGAGGGTTTCTTCTTGCTACTCCTGGAGGCTTTGGTGGCCTCAGTTTTCATTTTCTTCAATTCTTCATCTAACTTTGTCTCTTCCTCATTTGCTCCTATACTGACATACATTCTGCAACCTTTGATTTTCTGTCTTTTGAAACTTTTGTCAGTGGGCTTCTTGGTGGGTACTTCTACCCTAACAAATGAGGTTGGACCAGAGGTTTTTGATGCAGTTCCAGTAAAGACTGAACCTCTTATCCTCTTCCTTGTTGCAGCAGGTTCCTCTGCCTTTGCCTCAGACTCATCCAGAGCCTTTACCGATTCATTTTCTTTCTCCTCTTCTGTAGCCCTTTTTGCTTGTGCCTCTTGTTGTACATTATGATCTTCCAGAGCTTTATTAACTTCCTTCAAATTTTCAGTTGTTCTTGCCCTTGTTTTGGCAACTTCTTCTTTTGTAATCCCTATGCTCTGGGCATATTCCTCCACCAATTTCCTCATCTTTTTCTAGGTTTCAGGTTTCCTTAATTCAACATGGGTTTTTACAAACAGTTCTTCATAAGTGCCAAATCTTGGCTCAGAAGTATCCCTAGGTTTGCTTAACATGTGCTTGGCATAACTATCTAATACATCTGCATTCACTTCATACCCCATTGGCATAATCCAAACTGTTCTAGGCTCAACAACCTCCATCATACATTGGTCTTTATTGACAATGAAGCATATGTCATTTTTATATCTCTCAACAATTGATTCAGGTATCCTTTGTCTAGAATGCATAGCTTTTTGAAAATTCTTAAAATAGCCCCACATAGCTATATTTTATGCATCCTTGTTTCCTATGCCACTCAGGTGATTTATAATTTGAATTGCAATTGGTTGACTGCTAGACCAAATCAACTTCATTCCTGGTAATTCTTGCATAAAATAAAAAATAAGCACATTATCAGTGTACCAAATTTGAAGGGATACTTGCTTTATTTTGTCTTCTTTAGATTCTCCATTAGCTGTTGTCGGAGCAATTCACAAAGATCATAGTCTTTATTTTCCTTAATCATCTCATAGGCTGTGTATATAGCAGTACCTGAGACAGAGTTCTCCCGATTTGAAAAGTAAATTTTGTAGCCAATTACCATAGATGCAAACCTTACTGCATGGTCTTCAATGTCATTGATTGTTAAAGCCCTTTTGTCAAATTTGGCTCTGGTGGCTATCATCACTATGTCATTTTTTACAACTTTTAGCATAGGTACTATTCTGATAGAATTCAATCCGGTTACAATCCTTATCGCATCCTTTGTGATCATAAATGGTTTTTCCCGCCATATGAATTCATCATGTATCCTACTTAAGACATACCAAACCCATTCATCTTTCACAAATGTTTGAAATTCTATGTACTGGATGAATTTCTTCTCACATAGCACCTTATATTCTTCATTCAGATCAAAATTGCCATGACTTAGATGTTTCAGATAGAGATTGTCAAACCTATTGTTACCAAATTCTTCTAGAGGAACATGAATCTATGCCCTAACATCTTCAGCATGCATTACACCCAACGAAATTTCTAAAAATGCACCATTAGGATCGACCTCTGTTGATTTGTATGGATGTTTCTTGAACTTCGGTTGTCATCTCTCAGTGATATCGACTACTTGAGGAGATGCCATCTTTGCAAAGATTCAGATAAATTCACAGTAGGGTTTTGAATCTGAAAAATACCTCTTTTTGTCAAATTAGGGTTTTGCTTGCTTGAGATCGACTTGTTTTGAATCGCTTTGGAAATCTCTGTAGACACTTGGAATCTTGCTTTAATTCTTCTGGATGCTTGATAGGTTGAATGCAAAGTTAATTGTATGTCGAATGAGTTCCTTATTATCCCTTGATATGAAAACCTAAGTCGTCATAAATGCAGTCCTTCAAAAAGTTGTCAAACAGTTCTCTGTTAAGCTCAGCGAATCCAAATTGCTCCACAATGTTTCGTGTTTGATCCTTTTCTTTCAGAATTTCTTTCAAAAGATCTATCATATGAATCTTCACATCATATCTTCATGCCGGATCCCAACACTAACTATCTGGCTAGGGGATTTGGATTTTCAATACAACTCCCCCTGAGCTAGAGCTCCCAATTTACTTCCCAGAGGAAGTAATTGCACCAGAGACTTGTGCAGATCCATCCCTGATATTATCAACATCCTTCTTAATCCAGACCATGCTCATTTCCTTCTTTATTTCTGCCGGATCAACCTTGTTCTTTCCTTTATCTTCTCTCTGCTGTGTTTTCCTCTTTTCTGTAGAATAGTCTCTTTTCTCATTCTTGTATCTGCAGAATCTTGCAATATGTCTGAACTTATTGCAATTGTAGCATACTACATTCTTATGTCCCTGATTCCTTCTAATAATTGGATTTATTCTTGTTCTGCATTGGTTAGCCATATGCCCAAATCTATTGCATGCAAAGCACTTTCCATTGAAGGATTGAGTAATCCTTGCATAGTTATAACTATTTCTTACCAGACTTCTGCATTCATTTGATTTATGACCAATTTTCTTGCAATTGAAATATTGACCAGAGAATGAAGGAACGTTCTGATTTATTCTACTCCTACACTGAGTAGCCTTGTGACCAAACTTATTACAATTAAAACAATAGCCATTGAAAGATGGGTACCTTTAAGCATTTGGCTATTTGACCAGAGGTCTTCTAGGTCTTCTTCTCTGATTCTGGAACTGGTTGTATTTGTTTTGCTTGAACTCAGTGTTTGCTTGTCTTGATTTTAAACTTTCTCCTTTTTCAAATCCCAAGCCTTGCTTGTCATCTGGACTCTTCTGACTTTCAATTAACTCTCAAGCTTTACAGAGCTTATTTTGATTTTTTCTTCGTAACTCTTTGTTAGTGTAGGTTTTTATTTCCTAGTTGGGATATTTATTTTTCCCTATATTCCTAGGTTTTTCCTACACTTCTATTAATCTTTCTTAGGTTAATAAAGCATGTCTTATTAGGTGAGTGGTTGCGAGGTGTCACCTTCCTACATGTGAGCATCCATTAGCTATCTTGGGAAGATACTTTTCTATCTTTAGTTTGATAGATGGTTGCTCCTCATTGGTCGGTGTTGCCACCTCCTCCCTCTCCCTAGTCTATATAAGCATGCTACCTGGCTTGTATTTTGTATCTTTTGCTTTTGCATCCTCTTATTGCTATTTTGCTTCTAGAATTTGCATTACTCTCTTGGAGACTAACTCTGTGTTGCTATTTTGATTTCATATCATTTGCATTCATAGTTTATATATCTATTCTTTGCACTAGTTTTCTGGGTTAATAATCTTTTCAGATTCTAACATGGTATCAGAGCTATTCTATGTGCAAGAGTAGATTTTAGTTTCCATATTTGAGAGATTCGGGGGGGGGGGGGGGGGGGGGGGGTGCTAATAAATTTTATTACATTTTTTTGAAAAACTCAGTATGCTCTTCTCTTGCATCTTCGGATGATCTTGAGAATCAGAAAAGTTTGACAAAAACTTTTTTAATCTCTGGGGTTTGCACATGTGTTTTATGAAATCTGGGTGATTGCAACATTTCTGGTTATACTGACAGCATTTCCTATTGTTCCAACGCATCCAGGAGGCTTGAGAAAGTCATATTTGGCTTTCATTTCACTGAAATCGGAGATCGTCATACACAGTTGCGGAACTGGGGTTTCGAGCTCAAATCTAACAAACAGCTTGCATATTTGGTGTTTTCAATCAATATTGTAGGTTTCAGCATGCCATTCCTTGTCTTAGGTAGCTTATTCAGTGTTTACATGTCATTTTTTGGTTGCTGGGGTCATTTTTTGTAGCTAAAGACATTCTGTTTACATTGGATCAACATCTTTTGTACATCAGTAAGAAAAATGCCTTCTGGGTTTTTTTCGCAGCACAGAAAAACCATCTGCGTATCTTTTAGTTTTTACATGTAGTCTATATATTTTGCAGAATCGAACTCAAAAAGATACAACAGTACCCCTCTCCATTAGCAATTGCATTTTTTAAGGCAGTTTTCAAATGCTTCGTTCTTGCTCATACGGACTCCATTTCCCACAATTTTTTTTTTGATTTTGGTTATTTTTTCATGCTCTATGCACTAGTGTAAACATTTTTTATTTTGATGCAGATATTTTTTAGAAATTACAAATTCGCAGTCGTGACACTGTATAGTTCTCGTTTTGGGAACTTCGGAGGATCATAACTTTTACATACGACCTTGTATCGAGGCGATTCTTTTTTTGAAAGTGCATGATTTTTTGAGTAGATCGCAGTGGTGTTGTTTATTTCTCTGAGTATTGTGCCAAAGTTGTATTTTTAGCATATGCTCTTCGTGAGGGTTTTGTAATGCATTGAAATCAAGACCACTTAGTATTTCTTGCTAGTGGTAGTTGTAAATGCACTAATATAAAGTGCCAAATCATATTTTATTGGGGGGGTTCTTTGATTGAGTGAAAAGGGGGGGTTGTCTTGGTTGTGTTCTATTCTTTTCGACATTTCTTCTCTGCATTTCTTCATCATGGATCAAACAAATCTGCCCATCCTAACTCCATACAATTACTTTGAGTGGAAATCATGCATGACAATTCACTTAAGGAAAGCTGGATGAAATAGGATAACTATGGGACTTGAAACTGAACCTGCTAAAGATGAAGATAAGCCTAAGTGGTTTAACAAATGTGATAAGGCATATGGAATATTATGTTTGTCTATTTCTCCTGATTTGCTCCATCACATTGAGTCTTTGAATACGCCAAATGAAATCTGGACAAAGCTAGAAACACTATTTGGCACACAAGATTCAATGAGGGGTCATATGTTGGAAAATGAACTAATTAGTTTAAGTCCAGGCAATTTCAACACAATCCAGGATTTCTTCACTAAATTGAAATCACTAAGGCTGCAGTTAAAACAATGTGGAATTGAAAAGAAAGATGAACAACTGATTCTTAGTATTCTCTCTAAGCTAAGTTCAGAATATTCTATGTTTGTTTCTACCTTCTATGCTACTAAGGGTGCACTTGGTACTCAATTCACCATGCCATCTTTAGATGATTTTGCTGTCAATCTCACTCGGGAATAGGACAAGCTAATCTAGATGGGCACTCTTAAGTCCTCTAAGTCACATGCCTTGGCTGCCAACCAAGGCACAAAAGAACAGAAAGGACAAAGTAGTAACAACAATAGTAAGGATAAGAAACAAAAGAATAACAAGGAGAAGAAGGATCAGATACCGGTTGCTTCAAAAGCAACTAATGAGACCCAATCTTCCAAGGGCGACAAGCCTAAGAAAGAGAGGGTCCAATGTGCCTATTGTAAAAGACCCGGTCATGATGAATATAAATGTCTGAAGAAACAAATTGATCACTTGACACACATTCTTGAGAAGAATAATATCAGTGTTCCTGAGTCTATCAAACAGAGTTCTAATGAGGGGTCTAACAAGGCAAAAGAAAACAAGGGGAAAAGAAAGGGCAAGGCCCTTGTTGTAGTTGCTTCTTCACCATCCACTTGGGTTCTTGATTCGGGTGCTTCGCACCACATGGCTTCATCTAAGGAAGAACTTGCATCTTTGGAGCTGTGTATTATGCCTTCTATTTTCATAGGTGATGACACTCTAGTTGAGGTGTGTGAGAGAGGGTCTGTTGATGTGGGGGATGGCACATTCCATGATGTTCTTTGTGTGCCCTCATTATCAACTAATCTCCTATCAGTATACCAGATCACTCACACAAGTTCAGGCAAGCGGGTTGAGTTCACTCCTGATTCAGTGGAGATTCATGAGTTACACAGTGGTTCTACAATTGCAGTTGGGAGAGCAGATCATCAATCATGGCTCTATCTATTTTCTCACTTTGTTTCTGATCCTCCTTTAACTGTTTTGCTCACTCATTCTAATGATGTGAGTAGATTATGGCATGAGCGGTTTGGCCATCTTAACTTTCGCTACTTGCAGTAGCTCAACCAGCAGAGCATGGTCACAGGGTTGCCTTCAGTTCAGTTTTTAGGTGGTGTTTGCTAAGGCTGCATTTTTGGTAAGCATCCTAAGGAAAAGTTTGACAAAGGTAAGGCATGGAGAGCTTCACAGATATTAGAGTTAGTTCACAGTGATTTGGCTGGTCCATTTCAGTATCCTTCTTTCAGTAGGGCTAGATATGTCCTCACATTCATTGATGACTTTTCTCGATATACTTGGGTGTACTTTCTCAAATAGAAGTCAGAGGTATTTGATCATTTTTAGGACTTCAAAACTTTTGTAGAGAAGCAATCCAGGAAAGCCATCAAAGTTTTGCGCACTGACAATGGTGGTGAGTATGTCAACCATTGGTTTGAGAGGTTTTGCACTTCATAGGGGATTGATTTGTAGCATTCAGTTCCATACAATCCTCATTAGAACAGTGTTGTAGAACAGAAGAATAGGTCCTTGAAGGAAATCACGAATTGCATGATTCACTCCAGATCTCTTGCACCACAGTATTGGGCAGAGGCCATTAACTGTGCTTGTTATTTCCAGAACCGTGTTCCTCACCGAGCCTTAAAGGGAGTCACTCCTTTTGAATCTTGGAGCAGTCGGAAACCATCAGTTAAGCACTTTCAAGTTTTTGGTTCTCCTACATGGGCCCACATTCTTGCAGAGAAACGCAAGGCATTGGATCCGCAGAGCAGACCTTGCATATTTGTAGGTTATTCTGATGGTGTGAAGGGTTATCGGTTGCTCCACCCTACTACACATGAGTTGTTCATTGAGAGGAGTGTTCAGTTTGAGGAGGGCTCTTCGAGCTCACTTTCTATCACTTCTCCAACTCCTTCTACTTTGACATTGGAGTCACTTGGGATACATGACAGATCTTCTGATGAGTCAGATTCACCTGAGCAGTCTTCTACCTCCACTTCCGATGCAGAGAGTGATTCAGAGGACTCACTTCCTTCCTCTCCTAGTCATCATTCAGAGGTTGATGATTCTCCTCCAGATTCTCCATCTTCCGGTCCACTTTGGGCTAGACAGACCTTGTAGTCTGTAGGTGATTGGGTTGGGGATCCATCAGACACTAGGTGGACTCATTCACAGTTTCAAGATGCTCCACATGTCTTCATTACTACTGCTTCAGATCCACAGTCTTTTCATGAGGCTTATGGTATTCCTGAGTGGGATACAACTATGCAGGAGGAGTATAGTTCCTTGATGAGGAACCACACTTGGGATCTTGTCCCTCTTCCTAAGAGAAGAAAACTTGTTCGATGTAAGTGGATCTATCAGACAAAATTTGCAGCAGATGGGTCAGTTGACAAGCATAAGGCTCGCTTGGTCGCCAAAGGATTCTCCCATGTTCCTGGGATTGACTACTCTGAGACTTTTGTGCCAATTGCCTGAATGAATTCCATCCAACTTGTTCTTGCCATTGCTGCAACTAATCATTTGGAAGTACACCAGATGGATGTGAAGAGTGCTTTTCTTCACAGTGACCTTCAGGAGGAGATCTACATGGAGCAGCCATAGGGGTTCCTTCAAGATTCTTCACTTGTGTGCCGTCTTCAGAAGTCTCTCTATGGCCTCAAACAGGCTCCTTGGGCCTGGTATGCTAAGATGGACTCCTTCCTTCTATCAGTTGGGTTCACTCGGTGCCATTCTGATGCCAATGTCTACATTCTACAGCAGGATGATTCACTCCTATTTTTGGTTCTATATGTTGATGACTTGCTGATCACAGGGAGTTCTTCATCCACCATTGGGGCTGTCAAAACTGCCCTTCATGACAGGTTTTTGATGACTGACTTGGGCTTGTTGCATTACTTTCTCAGGATTGAGATCTACCAGTCTGCTTCCGAGATCACCATCAACCAGTCCAAGTATGCTCTAGATTTGCTCTCGAGGTTTCATATGGATGACTGCAAGCCTACTCCAACTCCCTTTCTTTCTAGAGTCAAACTTGAGGCTCAGTGTTCTTCTCCACTTGTTGATGGCACTTTGTACCGACAGCTTGTTGGGAGCCTCATTTATCTGACTCATATGAGACCTAACATTTCATATGCTATAGGTATGGTCTCTTGATTCATGCAAGAGCCTCATGAGCTACACTGGAAAGCAGCCAAGCAGATCCTTCACTACATTCAGGGTACTCATAGTTTTGGGATTCACTATGCAGCGGGCATTAAGCTTGACTTCGTGGGCTACACAGATTCAGATTAGGCAGGCGATTCTCAGGATTGCAAGTCTTCTTCAGGTTATAGCTTCTCACTTGGTTCAGGTCCTGTTTATTGGTCAAGCAAGAAGCAGTCTGCTATTGCTCTATCTTCTACTGAGGTCGAGTATCGGGGGGCTATGAATGCTGCCACTGAGGCCATTTGGCTTCAAAATCTTCTCACTGAGTTTGGTATCTAGATCAGATGACCATCAGTCATATTTATGTGCATAGGTACCTCATCAGGCTTGATTTGTCGGGACCCATTTCTACATCCACCTAAGCTTCTCTTATGGGGGGGTGTTAGTGTAGGTTTTTATTTCCTAGTTGGGATATTTATTTTTCCCTATATTCCTAGGTTTTTCCTACACTTCTATTAATCTCACTTAGGTTAATAAAGCATGTCTTATTAGGTGAGTGGTTGCGAGGTGTCACCTTCCTACATGTGAGCATCCATTAGCTATCTTGGGAAGATACTTTGCTATCTTTAGTCTGATAGATGGTTGCTCATCATTGGTTGGTGTTGCCACCTCCTCCCTCTCCCTAGTCTATATAAGCATGCTACCTAGCTTGTATTTTGTATCTTTTGCTTTTGCATCCTCTTAATGCTATTTTGCTTCTAGCATTTGCATTACTCTCTTGGAGACTAACTCTGTGTTGCTATTTTGATTTCGTATCATTTGCATTCATAGTTTATATATCTATTCTTTGCACTAATTTTTTGGGTTAATAATCTTTTCAGATTCTAACACTCTTAGCCTTCTCTAAATCCGATTTCAGGCTCACAATTCCTTTTCAAGTTTAGCACATTCTTCTAACTTGCTTTTCACCAACAGATTTAGATCTTCTGCTTTAGCTCTTTCTACAACTTCCACTTTCAAATCATCCAAGGTTTCATTGGTTGATATCAATTGTTCACTAACCTCCTTGTATTTTTCTTTGAACTTCTTGATGTGTTCTTTTAACTTTAGAATGCATTCATCAGCTTCTTGTATGTTATCCTTCAGATCCTTGATTTGAGCTTTAGATTTTTCAAGATCTTCAATAGTAGTTTGTAATTCATCATTGCTTTCATATGAGGCTTTAGGAGAAGTGAAATATCTTCTAGCTGCCATGAGTACACCTTCCCAGATCTTCCTCAAGCTATTAAGCTTCTTCCAAGGAACCTTGCTCTGATACCAATTATTGAGTGCAAGGAATACTGAGAGGGGGGGGGTGAATTAGTATTCTTAAAACCTTTTCATTTATACTTTCATTAATCCATTTACCAAATTCAATAACATGAAAGCAAAGAAAACATAAGAAGAGCAGCCACAAACTCATAACACATAGACACCAGGATTTTACTTGGAAAACCCAAAAAGGAAAAAACCATGGTGAGTGTTAGCTCACAATATATTATGATAGCAATATCAAATTACATGAAGGCTCACTACCTTAGGGCTCATTGCCCAAGGACTCACTGTCCAAAGAAATGCTCACTGCATAAGGCTCACTACCTAAGAGAAGAGAAGATAGAAGAAGGATTGGCTCACTGCCAAGAGAGGACTGCTATAGGTGCATCTACAGAATGCTAAGGTGTAGTACCAATTATCTTAGTATACAGATTCAAAGGACTTCATACTATCTAGCCTACTTTTCTACTCTACTTCACATATACTTCAATTTTCTAACCTTATTATTCTTTTCTGCTCTGCAAACTACCTTAGATTATGTACATATCAAATTCGCACACCACACACACATATGCTTGACTCCAACACCAAAATCCATCAAATATATATATCTGCAAGAAGATTCATCTCACAATCAGGTCGACAACCCAGACATGAAATGTGTATACAAGTGTTGTACCTTGTCGGCTTGATCTTGTGCTCAAACAACAATGTGGATCCAAAAATACATACAATAGTCTTCATATAGGTCAGCACCAAACATTCTTGACCACTTAGATTGATTGTTCAAACAATATATCTTCTCCGCAAATAGATCTAACATGCCTGTCGGCTTGTCCCTTAAGAACACACTTGACTAATTCAATTGTCTCATCATAACTATCACTGCGGACCATAGAAGACTCTAAGATTCATAAATAACATTCATCATTGTCATCTTGACATACCTTCATATCTGCAGGACATAATAGCAAAATGTGGATCTTGGAACTATTCCTCTGTAACAATGAAATACTGTCAAACTGGAAGCTGATACTGGAGAACTTGTAGAATATGATCTGTTGAACTTCAGAAGCTATAACTCTGGATTTAGGTAGTCATGGTATGTATATTTGTTGCCTCAGAACCACAAGACAAAATATGCTACAGCGGAGGAATGTGGACCCTTTTTCTCTGGTACTATGCACTGTTCCTGACTTAACTTTGTTCACCCAGACTTATCTATTTCACCATGACTTCCGGAGGAAGTCAGGATTTGAACACTAGAACATGTGATCACTAGGTGGCTATGAACAACATACCTAAACTGCATCCAAATGTATTTAACTGTGGAGGCATACCATCTCAAACACTGTCACTTACTTGGTATATTGTACACTACCCATACTTAGTCATTTATTCTTCTGGAGTAAGGTCTCTTTGCTATGCCGGTAGAAACCCTTTGCCTTGTTGCCATCAATGATAACAATCAACATTCATCATAGCAGTGTCTCTTGCCAACACAAACTATAAATGAACAACAATATCACCTCCCCTATAGCTGGTCAGGCTCACTCCTTCATGGGATGAAGCCCACAAGCCCTTGGTTAGGGGAAATCTCCTATTTCCCAAACAAAAATTAAGATAGAATAAAAGCTACAATATATATATATGTAAACAACTGTTGCATAAAAATTGAGGCTGAGGAAGAAATCTAGTTCATGGTGCTCTTTCATAAGATTTCTCCATGGCCCTATTTGGCACACCTGCTTGTTCATTCCATCAACCTACACGTATATAGAACATAATGCGCTAGATCAATGGTTGCACAGAAATAAATAATATCCCACGCTCTTGACTAAGAAAAGGGATAGATCTGGATATGTGTCCTCCCTACATTCATGGATGACCTGTTAACTCCAGTCAATCTTTCATTAAATTGCAATTGAAATATTCGCCATAGTGATGCAATGAAAATACATTAGGGGTAGAGACACATGATTTGCCTGACCTTCGTGAAGCTTACAGAACATTGTTGTTACGGCAAGAGAAAAGATTAGGGTTAAAACATATTTTTGTTGAACAAAAAAAAAAAAAAAAAAAAAAAAAAAACAAGAAATCATCATCTTATAAAGATATAAAACCCTAAATCGGAATAAAATCTGTAACAAAAACTAAATAAATAAAATGAAAAAATCAACAAATTTATTTTCCACCATACAACCAATCAATATCAACTAAACCATTAATCATCTGTGCGACAGAAGCGAGCGAGCCTTGCTAAAAAATTATAGAAAGGGCCATTGATAGAACCACCAAACTGTAGATAAGACCGATATCTACACGCACAAATGACTTGGCTGCAAAATTATTGTTTAAGATTTAGGATTGGAGATAGTAGATATTTATAGGTGAGCTTTGATGCATGTGAGAGAATCATACCATCAAAATGAGGCGGTGGAAGCTAATCTACCATTGTAGTGTTATCTTCTTATCTGCCATATGTTAAGTGACCTTCTCTGCCGACTCTCTGGATTCATTGAATTTTTGGTTGTTTCATTCAAACAGTATGTTGTAATTAGATGTTCTAGATATTTTTAAACTGTGTTCTTGGTACTGCAAAACCAAACAGACTGAATGCTTGTTATTTTGTCATTCTATTGGAGGCTATTTATATACAACCTTAGCGGTGATCAAAGGCATTATAGTAAAACCTTGGCTGTGATTAAAGGTAGTATAGTAAATGGCCGCCAACATATGCATTTACTACAAAGAATTTGGATTTTATCTTTAAATGAATTTACTGCAAAGACAACTATCCTATCTACCAACCCAATTGAATTAGATCGACCCAGATTTTATGCATTTAGTGTAAAGTGAGAAAAAACAACGGTTGTGAGCACCAATGCTCACATATAAAAGCCCATCAGCTAACGACATGAGACTGTTTCTATTTTTTCCTACAAAGACAACTATCCTATCTACCAACCCAATTGAATTAGATCGACCCAGATTTTATGCATTTAGTGTAAAGCGAGAAAAAACAACGGTTCCGAGCACCAATGCTCACATATAAAAGCCCATCGGCTAACGACATGAGACTGTTTCTATTTTTTCCTCAAGTGAGAACAACCGATGAGTTTATAAAATTTGCTGGCGTAAATTTTTTTGACGGCGTGAGACAATTCCGAGCACTATAATGCTCATGGTAGGAGAACAACCAAGGAGTTTAGAAATTTTTCTGCCTTGAATTTTCTTTTTTACGGCATGAGACAATTCCAAGCACTATAATGCTCACATATAAAGCCTATCGGCTAATTACTAAATATTCTTTATATTGGAGAATTTGTCTAAATTTTTCTATTGATCTATTTTTATTATAAATAAAGTAATATTTTGAGTATACTATACATTTTTACAGAAATCTTGCTATATATATATATATAATAAAAGAGGGTAAAAACTTTATTAATCAAAGAGAACAGTACAAAGCATAAAAGTAGCAAGAGGCCCAAACGGGCCTAGAGACAACAAACAAAAAATCAAGAAGTGGTCATACAACATCTGACATCCTCTGTGACCAAATCCACCAGAAATCTTGCTATATTCAACTATATTTATAGAAATCCTTTCAAAAGAAAAGGTAAGTAATTACGTGAGAGGCGTTCTACAATCACAACAGGGGTGGAGTTGAAGAGATGAAAGATTCCAAGATTCCGTATAATTTTATAAGATGCTAATCTAAAAAACAAAAAAAAAAGATTTATATGGATGAGATTATTAAATAGAGGATGCTAAACCTGACACCACTCTCAAAGATGCTTTTGCTATTTTAAACCAAAATGCAAATATTCTCGCTGCCACTAATTTATAAATGCCAAGAATAAAAAATATATTTAATGGGAAATGAAACGCTTGGTAATTTATTAAAAAAAATGTCAAGAATAAGAAATATATTTATTGGGAAATGAACCGTAATACAACTAAATTAAGTGGTTAACATATATTAAAAAAATAATGGAAATATGAAATATAAATGCACAAATTCTAAAAAGACAAGAAAAAAAAATCAAATAAAGAGAGCATTAAAGTGGAAAGACCAATTTGGAAAAGGCAAATTGCAAAACAAAGATGTAGAAAAGGTAAAAAGAAATCAAATAAGGAGAGCATAACCATGGAAAAAGCAATTTGAAAAAGATAAATTGCAAAAGCAAAAATGTAGAAAAAGTAAGTTCATTTGTGTTTTAAAAATTCTATAAAAAATAATTATATTTCCATAAAGTTTTGTAAAAAACAATTATATCTCCATAATAATAAAATCATATATTAGGTTTTCATATTACTTTTTACTATTTGCAAATTGCAAACTATGAGAAAAAAAAAAATGTATATTGGGATATAATAAAATCATATATTAATTTTCATACTACTTTTTACTATTTGCAATGAGGCAAAAAAAAAAGATGTATATTAGATTTTCATATTTCAAACATTATAGAGATCACAAAACAATATGTTATAGAAACATAATATAAAGAAAGTATTACAAATGTTTACTAATTTATATTTATAAAGAAAGTATTACAAATGTTTACTAATTTATATTTATATTAGTAAATAATATTCTATTAATGATCACTTAATAAATTTAATAATAATTTTTTTATGTAGATAATTAATTTAAATATTATGGAATTAAATATATCTACTATGCAAATATATATACTAGTAGTTGCACAAAATTTATGCGTAATAGAGTAGTCGATAGGGTGAAATGTTACATAAGTTTATTTTAAATAATAATAAGAGTATGATCATGCTACAGTAATGGGGTTTTGGTTTTTGTCTATTCAATGGTCCACATTCAAACAACTAAGGAAATTTCATTACAAACATAAAGACAAACATAGAAGTAGGAAAAGATAGAGTAGAGCATTGCATTAATTCATACAATTTTATAGCTAGGTATTGATTAAGAGATTTTTTTAATATTTTTATGTTGTATATCAGTTTGATATATCCGTAATTTCATTTAAAATGTTTGTTTCTTTTTTAAAACTACTTGCATCAATTAAAATACCAAAGTTTTATTAAACTTCATGGCTGTATCTCTTATCGGTCCATGCCCAAGTCAGCATGACTATAGCAATCGATTTAAAATTAGTGTGGGCAAGATGAGCAATGAACCGGTGAGGCCACAACATGGGGGACCTCATCCCCTAGCAAGAACACTTCAAACCTGCGAGCTCGTTGGCCCAGCGAAGGCATAAAGCCTGCGAGCTCATTGGCCCAGCGGGGGTTTGAACTCTGGTGGCCGCCACTACAATTGAGTGACTTAACCACCAAACCATGCCCTTATCGGCAATTTGACATGTCACTTTCATTGATTGCATTGGTTTTTATTTTTTTAGTGTGCACGTTATGGTGATTTGACAAAATGAAGGTCGAGCACCAGGAATTATTCTCATTGATCTAATTATTCTCTTAATTTTAGTACCATATATTTAGGAATTGCATTGCAGCGTACATCTTGAAGATATTGGTACATCTAAAATTGAATTTCAAGGATACATGAACAAATGGATGAAGTCTTCTACATTTTAAACAAGCTATTGGAAAGGGTATGGTGATTACTAACTTTGTAATAGGATGTCTCAGGTTTGATTGGCATGGCTTCCAGTGCCCTTTTTAATGTGTTTGCATTAAGCTGATACCAGCGTAAAAAAATAAATGAAATTATAGGTGGTAAGTAGCGGCTGGTTCCCAGTTGTCGCTACTCTTTAAAAAAAAATCTACATTGTTTTTACCTATGTCACAAGGTTTGAGTTCGTGTTGGAGTGCGGCAACGATAAAACTCTCAAAAAAAAATAAAAAAATTCGTGATCAATTCGAATAATATAAATTTGTAAATTTTGTAAATATAAAGATAAATCTATAAAATTATAAAAAATAAATAAACATTAGTAAATATATTAAATTTTATATATTAAATATATTAATAATTAAAGATCTAAATTAAATATTTTAAAATATTAAATTTTATAAAATACTAATAGATTATTTTAATATACTATGACAAGAATTTAAACATAATATTGGGAACCAGAAGATAATTAATATAAGTTATTATATATTAAACAATATTATAATATGATAGACATCAGATTTCCATAGTCCATAATGAAATGTAGATCAATGCTTCAGGATTTAATTGTGTGTGTGTTTTTTCCTCAATGTTTCAGATCATACTCCATGATCCATCACCAGGAGAATAAAGAGCAAGAGAAGAGAAAGTGAGGTAATTTGCAGAGCAAGGCAGCTAAAAAGTGGAGAGGGTGGTGTGGGAACCAAGGATTCCATGGAGGAAAATACAAAAATAAACACCTATCCAACATAATAGACACCTAGCACAAACTCATTGCAACTAACCATACAAAGAAAGCCAAGGAGAAAGAACAAAAACAACCTAGAAAAAATCCTAAGAAAAGGATAAAATAAAAGAAAAGAAAACAAAGCGAGACCACATTGTAAAGAAAAGAGAAGTCAAAGGGAGATAACCAGGGAACTAAGCGAAACATAATTAATGAAGGGGACTAGATAACAAACGGAGTCAAAAAAGACCTTCAAAAACCTAAAGGGAATGAACAAATAATAAAAAAAGAAAAAAGCATCAATTAAGTAATCAAGCATAGTAAAAATAAGTGCATGCAAATTTATAATTATATTTGAACGCATATAAATGTATATGATAGAGAATACAAGCATAGTAGAAAATATATGTGCATACAAATATATAATTATATTTGAATGCATACTAATATATAATTATATTTGAATGCATATGAATATATATGATAGAGTATGAATACAATACAATTAAAAAAAAATGTAAAAAATAGAAAAATATGAAAGAATATCTAAATAAGAAAAGATAAAAGAGAATAGAGATATATAAATTTGTAACCAACTAAACGTCTAAATAAATAAATTTTTATTTAAATATAACAACCTACCTAAGTGCATCTAAAACTATCTAATAAATATATCATAAACTCATGTTGTTGCTGAAAACTTTCATTAGAGTGCCCAAAATTATTTCGGCGACAGCAGGTAGGCAGGATGACAGAGAAATGACGAAAGAGCAGATAATGGCAGGTTTTTTCAGGTGACAGCAGGCAGCCAGGATGGCGATTCCCACTAATAAGCCTATCTGCTAACTATCGGCTAAGTATATTTTGTTTGAGAATGGTTTGTATGTTTGATTAGACTTCATACTATATAAAAATCTGACTAATTTGGATTCTCTGGGGTGCATCGACCTTTATGGTAAGAATATAAAAGGTTCAGTACTTCTATTTTGCAACTGAACTTTACAAAGAAAAATCTTAATTCTCATATCAATAGTTGACATAAATATGTATGTTTTTATTTGTGTATCTTTCTTTCCCTCAGAAAATATGCACAATTCCATTGATAGAAAAAATGAAATTACATGTCGTAGAAGCAGCGCTTTCCAAAGGAAAAAACAAGAAAAAAGATAGAGAGAAGACACAGAAAAGATGCAAAAGAGCAGCATATGAAGCCAAAGAAACCAAGGAGAAATTAGTCTCCAAATCCGGCCAAAAGAAGGTGAACAGAAAACCTCCAAACCATAGCAACACCAAAAGGGAGATAGGACAAAAAGAGGGAGAAGTACATAATCCCCCAACCAAATATCACCAACTGCCAAGAAGAGGGTAGAGAAAAAAGAAAAGAGCTCAAACAGAGGGGGCAAGTAGCAGGGAAGAAGATAGAGAAAACACCACAAAGAACGAAAGAGAGGGCAAAAAGGAAAAAATACGAGGTTAGTACAACTGTAAGTGATTAACCTACATAACATCCCCTCCTCATGTTTTGTTATCTTCCATCTGCCAATGTCCAGTAGTAAACTGGCCTTTGAAAGAATATCAGCTTCAGAATTATGTTCCCTGTATACATGGGTGAAGGAGATATCTGAAAACGTAATCCTCAACCTGTCATTCGTATCCTTGATGGTCGACAATATGATATTCTGAACCTGATAAGTCCCATTGAGCCATTTGATTATAACTTATGAATCTCGAAAAACCTGTAAACTATCCAATCTTCTGTCTCTGGCCAACATCATAAGCAGATTCAAATCCATTAATTGGGAAAAATTGTTGGTGCCTCGTCCCAAACCAGCACAAAAAAAATTATAGAGTGCTGAGAGTTTATGACTAAAATTCCACCAACTCCACATTTAGCAAGATTTCCTTGACAAGCCCCATCAAAGAAACCCCAAGGTCTGGGTTTATCAATCGGTGGGTGCAAATAAGGAAAGAATCTGTGAAGAGCATTGGAAGTTAGGAATCAGTTTGTCTTCAAAAATGGAGGCATTCCTAGCCAGCCAAATACCCCATGAGACAATAAAGGGTAGTGCCCTATAATCATGCAAAGTTCCTTGCTAAAACCATTTACCCAAACACTCCAAAGCAGTATTGCCAGCTCAAACATTCTGTTGTCCTGTCAATCCTTCCATATATGTCCATACTTTGACCACATAAGGACAAGTAACTAAAAGATGATCAATGGTCTGGGAATTAAAGAGGAGGCACTTAAAAGATAGGCACCTATTCTATTTATATATCACATTAAAAAAAATAGGTACTTCGAGAAGGATATCTCTCCTCTTTTAATTTTTTTTTAAAGATAGATATGCTAGTAAATATTATATACATATATGTAACTTTATAATAGTTTCATTTGTGAGCATTAATATATATTTTTATTTATTGTGTCTCTATATTTAAAAAATAAATGTAAGCTCTAAATAGTTTTTGTGAACATGGTCATGCCTTTGCACTCCACCCCTTGTTGCCATTGTAGGTTACGCCTCTTGGCATAAAAATTGTTTTTTTTTTTATTAGCTTTCATTTCAACATTTTTATTTCTTAAGCATGATTGTATTTGATTTTGATTTTTTAGTGTATTTATTGTCTTTAAACCCATATCATGTATTGTTATTAGCTTCTTTCACGCTCAAATACCTTTCCTCTTGTCATTTTATGTTGTTTCACTGCCTTAGATGCTATTGTGTACAATCGCATCCACAACATTCAATAACCATTTTTCACCATTTCAACTCATATGTTTCTATCTCACTTCACATGCAAATCTTATCCTACACCCAAAATAATCATTAACAACTAGATTATGCTTAATAAATAAGAGGATTAAAGGAAATGAATGCATAAGTACAACATGCATGTAAGGAAGCACATAGGATCACAAAAGCACTTAATAGAAACACACAAGGCAAAATCATAAGCAACTATAGTAGTAAATAATAGTAGAATAAGCATGTCTTGTTACAGGAACTCCATTACTACTTGCACACACTCATTTCACTTATGATCCACATTTCACACATCTAATCATAAAATGGAATGTGAAATTAGACCAATAGGGTCAAAGTAGTTCCACTCAACCAAGGAGAACCTTGAAATGCATTAGGAACTCAAATTCATTGAACATGGGGTATCACAAAGCATGAGGGACTATAAAGAAGTCAAAAGAGTATTTGAGGTGGTATGGGACATCTCAGAGAGTCTTCACAAATAAGTCGCAAACCTCAAAATGACCTAGAAAGCATATTTTGGCAAATTTATCTCTTGTCACAAGTGATAAAAGTGCCATTGACCATGTGGTGAAAACATAAAAATCCTAGCAAAAAATGCAAATGCCATGGCAAATGAAAAATGATAGTCTATTGGAAGGAGTGAAAATATTACAATATAGAGAAAGTGTGGAGTGTGAAGGTTTTTGTAGTTTGATCTTGCTTTTTAGACGCTTAGTCTTCCTTTTTTTAGACGAAGGATCCTATAGGAAAGGCAAGTGAAATCATTTGACAAATTTAGAGTGTTAGCTCCAGTAGAAAAACCTTTGTGCTCTTGTGATTTTGGCAGAAGAAAGTGAAGGTGCGGGTTTTTGAAGGTGTGTAGAAGGTTTCAAGTGTTAAGAGTTGATATTTCATAGCCAAATAATTTTGTATATGTGCTTGAGGCATAATATTACCACTATAACTTGGTTGAGATACTAGAATGAGGAGAATAGCTCACTCTTGGTGGAGTTTTCTCCATAATTTTAGGGTTTCTCAAGGATAATCTTTGAGTTGTAGTCTTGTATGTGTAATCTTTTGCATGCTCATTTTAGCCTAAATTTCTTTCATACTTAGCACTTGAATGAACATAGTTAAATACAATAAACATCCATAGGAGTTAAATTACAATGTGTTTGGTGGAATATTAGTGAGTTGACATTGAGAATATATAGTTGATGAGTAGTGTGTGAGGGCTACTTTCCTTGTTTAAGATCAAGTTGGTAACTGTAAGCAAAAAAATCATGCATTGCCTCCATGAGGACCCCTATGATGATTCAAATACTTGTCACGTACATGTAAGCGTAAAAATAAATTCTTTGGGCAACAGGCCTCTTGATGACGTGTCATCTTTTCTTGTCTCATGTCGTTTCTGCTTTGTCGATTTCTCTTCCTCCCTATTTGCGACGTTTTTTGACACTTGTTGTGACACTTGTCGACTTGTGTTTTCTAGCTTTTGACCTTGATCCTAAGCCTTGTGAGAGTCTTGTAGGTGAGTTTTCACCTCTCCCCTTTGTTTTTCCTCTAGTGCACCTCATAGAAGCCTTCTAGAGGTCCCCCGATCCATCTCCCATTGACAGTTTTTGTTTTCGACCAACCAATCCAAATCTCCCCCTATTATTTCCAGATCTCCATTAGAGATCCTGTAGATGCAAGTGGAGATTTGGATTCTTCCACACGATTGACCTATTTATTGATGCAGAACCCATCCTTTTCCTCTCTTTTGCCATCTCCCAACCTGATTTTCTGCATCTAACCCTGTCTAGCCCGGATCTCCCCGGGTGACCAATGGTTGCCCAGGGGCAACCCTACTGGTAAAAGGGGTGACCCTGCTATTTTTGGACCCACAGAAAAACTTGAGTTTCTCTCTCGTTCTTGCTCATTTTTCTTTCTATTTGCCTGATTTTTGATCATTAATATAGAGTTAACTATTTCATGCACCCACACATGCACAATTAACTCTATTTGATCTCAAATTAACTCTCTAATCAATCTCATGCATTCCCTCACCTCCATTTCTTCTTCAGTGATAAGCTATCATTGCTTCATCACTTTCTAATCAGTTGAGTTCACTGGGCAATCAACCTTGTTAAGTCCCTAATCTATTCTTGTTAACTCATCAATCAAATGAGTTAACTCTTCAGTCAATCCCTTCTTCTAAACCTATAAATACCCCCCTCCCCCAAGCACAAAGGGAGGCAAATTCATTGTGCACATAGCTCTTACCAATTTTTCTCTCCAACTTAGCATTTGAATGCTCTTACAGGATGAAGGTGCCTTTTGCTTTTATTGTTCAACCAAGCAACACTATGCTTCTTCAATCTATGCCATTGTACTCAATCCAAGCTCTCAGCGAGCTCATACAAGCTTCATCAAAAGCTTCTTTTGCTTTTTTGGGTCATTTTGTTGTCAAGAGGATCACCTGCTGCCACAAAAGGATTCAAGGTTGCCTACACAAGGATTACTGAGGGTAGTGGAGTCAACAAATCTTCGTTTCTCTTAGGTTCCATCATTGTTTTCATTGCTTTCATAGTAATTAGATAATCACATTTGCTCTTGGGAATAGTAACACATTGCTTTTTCCTTGATAGGTTAGATCTTGCATGTTAGATTAATCGCTTTCATATTTCTAGATCTACATTGTTAGAACAAGCATTTTCCCTTTTTATTAGATTAGATTGCATTGAAAACACCAAAAACCCAAAAAAAACATAGATTAACTTTGCATTTGAAAGATCATATAGGATTGCATGCATATTTCTTTTTCATAGATTAGAAGCATTTCTATTTCCAAAATACTCTAAAAAAACACCAAAAAGATGTTTTGCATATCATTTAGCTTGCATTCATATAGAAACATTAGATTAGACAACATTGCAAACCCTCAATTCCATCACGAGGTAACCACGGTTAAACAAAGTCAAACCCTAGGTCAACAAAACCCTAGGTCAAAACCCTAGATCTGGTTAAGGTTAGCTATTACGCAAACTTTCTCTATCCTGATTCACGGACGTGCTTAGGAGTAAGAGGAGAGTGGGTGAGGGCTATTCATGACGAGATCGAGGAGATCCATCCACGACCATAGCAACAGACGTTTGTTCTACCACAAGAAGACTGTAACATCCACGTTCTAAAAACATAGTAAAACTGGAAATTTACCATAAAGTAATTCAACAACGTAAAAATGAGAGAATTTTTTTTCTTTTATTTAACATATAATCAAGTAACAACAAATTGCAAGATTTCTATCCTAAAATAAGCAACATAATATAATTTACAAAGATGACATTTTATCTGTTACCACAAATATTGTCAAAGTATTAAACTATCAATAATCCAATAATCTCAATGAAAATGGAAATAAACAAGATTGAAAATAAAGAACAAACCTCACAAACCTTGTTATTGCGTATCTTCCATTGTTCGCCTAATCTCAATCGATCTTTATATGAGAATGAAGCCCTCAGAAAGCGCACTTCCTTTCTTTGTTCTTCAAGATGGCGATGGAGAGATGGCTAGGATACTTCTTGTAATGAAGATGAGCTTCAATACAATAAAAATAGTGGATATAAGCTATGAGATGGTGTGGGTGCCAAAGGCGCACTATGGATTCTGCAGAGTAATTTTACTAAAATCTTAGATCATAGAAATGGAAGAATAGGGTTGTATTTATAGACTTGTGAGAGAGAAGATCAATGGTATAGAAAGAATGAGAAGATCAACGGTTGAGAAACCTTAAGAGGATGTGCGCAGATAGAAAGAAGACAAGTGTCACACAAAAGGCTGCTTATTTAGAAAGATTAGGTGGGTTGTTGATAAAGATAAGATTCCTTTCCAAGATAGAATGTTTTTTTTCTATTTTGAGATTTAAGTGATGAGGATAGTTGATTTTTATAATTTATTAAATCTTCCATTTTGATTCTCTGCTATTTTATGGACAAAGGGGCCCACTTGCACATTTTTAAAAGAAAATGATAAAGATGAGAGTGGATGAAATATAAATTAAATAAATAAAATTTATTTAATTTATGTGCATGATGAATAAATAAATAAAATATTTAATTTTATTTATTTTTAGAAGAAGGATGCAATAATTAAATAATTTAAAATTATTTAATCATTTGATGGAAAATAGAACAATAAGGAAATTAATTAAATAAATAGAATTTATTTAATTAATTATGGAGAGGGGAAGAAAATGAGTTTTTTGATGTGGAGGGAAGAAGATTTGATTTAATTTTTTGATAAAAGAGGAAATGAAAGGAGATAAAATAGGATTTAAAAAGATAGAAAGAGATTTGATTTTTTTGCTTTAAAGGAAATAAATCCTAAAAAGATGAGAGGAATAATAGATGAAATATCTAATTAAATTAATTAGATATGAATGAGTTACATTTTTAGAAAGCAAGCAAGAAGATATTTTTAGGATTTTATTAATTAAATAAATATTTAATTTATTTAATTAATTTTGGATTGTGATGTGGAAAGATAATTAAATAAATAAAAATTTATTTAATTATAGGAAAATGGATAAATGACTAATTAAACAATTAAAAATAATTATTTAATTAGAAAGGATAAATGGACATGAATAATTAAATAAAAATTTAGTTAATTATAGAAGAAGGGATTATGGGATTGAAAGGGAATAAATGGAATTAGTCAAATAAATAAGATTTATTTAATTAATTAGGTGATGATATGGGTACCTAAGGCAAAACATGCTAATGACAAGGTGTTGGACATTTTTAGGTGTCTACATTATCTTTACAATTACAAATATCCCCAATAGATAATGTTTTACATAGTCTCAATAAACACAAGTCTCAAAGATATACTGCATCCAGAAATCTGACATCTTTATCACAAGCCCTGGCATGTCTTCTGCTAGAGAGAGAGTATCTTTCCAGTGACTTACCTCCAACCACAGACCGACAGTCTCCCACACATCTTCCACATAGGAAGTGGCCCTACCCTTCACGAGGAATATAGACCAAAGGTGACCAGTGGTAATTTGCCTTCCGAGTACATAGTGTTATATCCTACACAACTCTATCAATCATACAACCCTAGATGCCCTCTAGCTAAGTATGATTTCCAATAGGTTGTGCAATCCAGATACAGTGAACCGACAATGCATGCAGAGACATATGCATTACTATGGCCATAGTTTCAATATAAATTGATGTTCGCAATGAACGTTGTCGTAATGTTCACCCACCCCAACTTGACTTGGATACTATCATATTCCTATAGTTTGACTTGGTCAACTACGTTTAACTTATGAAGTCATGACAATTTCAATATTTTAGTCTTCCCGACCTAGACAAGTTTACATTCACTGTCTATATTCTATAGACCTTATCGACTACCTTTCTTTATGAGGATTCTCATTGCATCATTGCAATACCCAAGATTCAAGACTTTTTAATTCATAAGAATTTTAAATCGATTAATAATGACTAAAATGGTTACCTTACCCAGGTTAAGCATCATAGTCTAGGAAATTATTTCCTTTCTTACAAGTAAGAATAAATAACATAGTTAGGGTACTTGTCCCTTCAATCACGATCTATATAATGATCACAACGATTTAATATAAATATATATATTATTTGGTCAAGTCAAGGTTTAACTAAAGAGTTTTATCTAACTCAAATATAGTTTTAATGACTTAGGTGGATTCACAAGACACTATCATTGCTCTAGATAGACTTTATGGAATGACTATCTATTCTTGGGTATCTCTTTGCATCTTTGCAACATTTGAGATTCATCACTTATCGACAAGTAATAGCTAAGAGAAGTTGTGACCAAAAAGGTATAATAAACTTTATGTTTGACTAACCATTAAATAGTACCTCTTGCATGATTATAATTTACCCAAGGCTTATGACTTATATCTCAAGTTGACTTGTAACCAAACAAATAAGTTTCTCTATCTAAGGTTAAATATTATCGACTAATAACAAATCTCCTTTCAAAAAGATAAATGAAACATTTATTATTTAGGGTTCTCAACCCTCTATTGTCTACCCCCATAAAATAGCTAAAACAGGTTATAACCATAAAGGTGTCATCAAATAATCTTTAGCCCTTCTAGGTTAAACTAGGGTTTTATTTAACCCTTGAATAATCCCTTATATCAAAATAACCCTATCTTAAACTTATAAGACTAAGGTTTTAAAATAACCCTTGGGTTAACTCAACCAAGGTTAAGAATAATATGGTTTTGTAATAGTTAATGCCTCCTATACAAAGGAGTATGAATACCTTCTTCTTACCTTTACATGATGTCATTAACCATCACTACTTATATACTCATTTATAATTCCATATAAGGTCATTACTAGTTTAGACCTAGTCTAATTCCATCATAATAGAATAACACATTAACATGGCCATATGGATAAAATAAAATAATATTAGAAGAGAGAGATTGACCTTGAGTATTCATCCAAATACGTGGTCGTATAAATCTCTCAGACCAAGACTACAAGCAAGTATATCTTTGTTAAGATAAGTCAAAGGATCAAATGTAAATATAAACTTTTTCTAAGTTTAGTTTAGCTCCATAAGATGGTGGACTCACTTCATTGATATCCATTAGAATCCTACGCCTAGATTTCTCTCATTTAGACATATTTGAGCTAAGACGAAACTAAACATTCAAGTGTTATTGCCTAATTAGATACAAAGAGATCATCACACTCATTGTGCCTTTAAAAGAATAGTAAACTAAATAAGATAAAGCTTACTGTCAAGACCCCAACTGTTCTTCACAATGACAAGAATACTATTATCCTAGTTTACTCATTACAATCTAAGTCTGCCTTACCTCAACATATGTGCATTGTATAATACTATATCACATGGTGAGGAAGTGGCTTAAAGACAAAAAGATACAAAGCTCTCTTAGCAAACTCATAGATTGTTTCGCTATAGAAACTAAGACAAAACTGAGCACGGAGATAAAAGTATTTGGTCTAACAGTTTTAAAACATTATGCATAAGGTCGCCTTATGAGATAAAGAAATAGATCTCATTGCTAATGCTTGCATCGGCCTTTGTAGACTAAATCAATGCTCCCTCGTTTATACTAAGTTAACTAAACAGCCTTTTAATGACTCCATAGCCTATTTGTAATGTCCCCTTTAAGAAGATCCTTATTTTCCACCTTGCACATGAGAATTACTTCTTAAAGGAAACATTAGTAATAGATAAGATCAATAAATCATATTAAAATAATCAAATAAATAAATTATTTAATTATTCAATCTTAAGTGGATTCATACTTAGGGTTGTTTATTATATGTTAATTTTATTTATTTTCAAACCCTAGTGGAGATGGGGTACTATCTCTTGTTAGGTTGCATGAATCATCCTCTACAGGTAGTGCCTTTGTATGATGTAACACATGCCCATTCCACCTTAGGTCTTACTAAGTGCCTTTGTATGATGTAACATATGCCCATTCCACCGCAGGTCTTACTTATTACCTTTGTATGATGTAGCATAGTCCATTCCACCGCAGGTCTTATCCATTGCCTAAGTATGATGTAACATGGTCCATTCCACTGCCGATCTTATCTACCTTTCGATGTATTAATGCTACTTCTTCCTAACATGTCTACCTCCAATCTCTCAATGTGTTCTATGATCTTATATCATGGGTTTGTTTCTAAGGACCTTGCCTTAATTATATAAATCAAGTATGATTACTCTTTATTGGGGCTTAATCCTAATGATGATGGATTCTCTAAGCATTTATAATCATGTTATTCATAGATGTTTAAGCTATCTATATCATGTTAGTTATTCGCTCCACCTTGACTATAACATGCTATCATATCATCTATACATATTTATATTTATAATTATAATAATATTTAATCACTAATATTGATATTTGTTAATAATATATTATTTATAATATTGCTTTCTTATATTACTCAATTTATTACTTAAATCTATATTTTAATATCATTCTGTATAAAAAAATAATGAAATAACTTATAGATATTAATTTATTTATTTCTTTGGGAATATAGGTGTAGCATACTTATCTTATTTTCCCCAGCAATTAATCATGTCTGTAATTCAAACTCATAAATTATTAATTTTATATCTGCTTGCTTCATTGTATTTTGTTGTCTTTCATTGCTTCCTCCACTCTCTACCTTTATATTTTCTTAAATGGTCAATGACTACCTTTTCACAAAGGTCATGTCTTTTTATAAATATATTAGTTGTTGCTGCCTTGACGGATTGTCTTAAAGGCAATCTAATATATTATACAATGTATGATTTACATTCATTTATATAAATATGTTTATTATATTATAATCATAATAATAATTAATATTAATATTAATATTAATTTTAATATTTATATTTATTATTATATATTATTATAGAATAATAATAATATGCTATTTTAATATTAATATTTATATTTGTATTGGTTATTTATAAATATAGTATATCGGTTAATATTTAAAATATTTATAGATACTATCATATAATATTATATATATTTATTAATGGCCTATGGCCAGGATATTTAACATGACATTTTAAATCTTTAATTTAAACAATGCCTTAATATGGGGACATGACACTATTCGACACAACCGACCCTCCTTGTTTTTAACAAATACAATGAACTTAAGGAATAAGCTATACAGGTATAAGCGTTTACCCTTAACTAGTCAATGCAATGGTCGTAATAAACATGTGATTATTCATTGCCTGTCAATGCATAGAATGCAAGAATAATATCTGGTTGTGGTGGTCTAAACTGAGTAAGATTTACAGAGGAGAATTTTACCGAGGTCATCCAAGATAGACTACGTTCTTTCCTTTCTCTCACTCCTTATCCTTCTGCCCACCGCATGGTCTCCCTTATATCCTTAGCTACAGGACTTAACACATAAGGAATGCCTCTCGACTTTCTAAGTCATGGTTTTTTTAAGAGTCCCAAACTGACTCATCAATGAGTCATCCTACTAAGAGCTCCACTTATTGCAGTTAAAAACTCATTCAATACCAACAGTTTTGGTCTCCTGATATAACTCAACCGCCAGCTACAAAGGTACAATCAACACCATATGTCGATTATGCAAAAATGGTTGAGAAGAATTAGTGAATGTGGCTGGGTTATCCACCACTCCTCATCAATGAGGCCGCCAACCCAATAACTGAAATAGAGTAATCGATTACTCATAAAGAGTAGTTCGATCCATTATGCTTTAATATTGGAGACACTCCTTAATAGATGCCTATGGCTGCTCAATCAAAAACCATATTAACCTATCATGAGGTATTACCTCATTTGACACATAAGCATATTCTTATTTGATTATATCAAATATAATTTTCATATCATTATCTCTATTAGATTATTATGATTTAATCAATAAAAGGATAATACTAAAACAAAGGATTATAGAAAATGTGATTGGGTTGAGCTAGTCTCCCCATCACAATCTGTCGACAAAAACACATCATCTTAACCTGATGATGACGTCTTAATGTTAAGAATTGATTATAACACCTCAAGTGACTTAATAATAATAAGATGACTATATTATGACAGTAACGTCGTAATATTTACGTTTAAAATAAATAGTTGCAATTCATACTCAAATGATGCATTAACATTATTAACAACTATGACGACTTACTATGACTTAAAAAGATTGTAAAATATCGACTACCTATCGATTAGGTTCAGAAGTAAACTAACAAGACAAGACTTACCTCTTACATGACACATTGGTTCATGATTACGTTATACACTCATACTCGTTTTGGAAAATAAACCACTCGTAACCTGAGGTCTATATCTCTCTCCTCGAAAGATACTCTCTCTCTCTTTTCTCTAAGAGTCATCTGAAAACTGTAATTCCTGTATCAAACTTGTAATCAAACAAATTATGATCAGTGCATCATTATTCAAACAATAAATCAAATCTCATAATGCAATATTAAAATGATAATAACATAATCATTTTCATAACTTTGTAAATGACATTCAATATAATTCCATGTCTTTCCTTGAAATTAATCTAACATCATAATAGATTTACTTATATCCAAGTAAAAGTAAAAAGTATAGTAAGACAAAAATTAGGGATGTAATAGAGACCCATTTGTCCTCTTGTTGTTAGAAAGAATTAGGCAATTACAACTGCAAAGACATTTCTTAGAGACATAGAAATAGCAGAAGCCATCAACGAAATAATTGTTTACCCACACAAAGGTGGAATTTAAGGAATCCAAACAGAAGAAGAGAAACTAGTGACCCTTCAAGTCATAGGGTTATTTCAACTACAACAACAATTGAGCAAAACATACAACAAAATGCACAACAACAAAGGCCACAGAACTTGCCGACCTCTCTCCGCAAAGTCTATCTCTCCAACGAGCTAGATCCCCATCGTGTCTCACCTCCTCTCAACTGGCTACTTCCAGGTGAGTGATAGTGACATGGCGGATCGCCCCGTGGCAAGGAGGGAAGGGTCCGTGTGCATGCCGAAATCTGACCTGACAACCCTCAAGCAACTGGAGTCACGATTTCAAGCATACAATAACAAGTTATTCCATCTATAAGATTGAGCAAAAGTGATCAAGCCTAATATTAGATCTAGCTCAAGTGGCTGAGGAGAGCAAGACTAGCAAGGGAAGAGGGTGGAGAAGCGTGGTTCTGGAAGTTAGAAGAAGATGTTGCAAGTATTTCCAATGTAGAAGAGAAGATGGATAGAGTGGAAAACATGATAATGGTCTTGATATCTAGGTTGGGAACTCCAAAAGAACATGAAGAAGAAAGAGAACTAGAGAAGCCAAAAGAAGAGAAACGAGAGACCTCGTATTAAAGATTTTTCAAGACTAAGGCAAAGATTGACATATATCTCTATAATGGAGAGATAAATGGTAAGAAGCTTGATCAATGGGTGTCTTACATTAAGGTATAATTGAGTTTTTGTAAAATATCTCCTCATCAACAAAATTTTTTTGCTACCTATTAAAGCCTTTAGGACATGCTCTTACATGGTATGAGATCTATGGTCACTCTTTGGAGATTTGAAAAGTACCACCCATCATAAAGTGGGATGATTTTAAGACATTGTTATGTAAGCAATTCTACCTTATATGCCATGAAGAAAAAAGGGTAATACAATGGCATCACTTGAAGCAAGAACAAGGGCAAAATGTGCAAGGTTATATAAGTGAGTTTAGGAAGAGAGTAGTTCAACTTGATAAAGATATCATGGGTTGTGAAATTCTAATGAAATGCATTAATGGGTTGTTTGATCACCTAAAATAAGTCCTGATGGCAAAGCCTTGAGATATAGATGAGGCATTCCCAAGTGCATTACCTTGAATTAGACATGAAGAGGTCTCTTCCTACAAGCACAAGTAGTAAGGTGAAGAGTGACAACATGGTGGCAAGAATAATGGGGATGGTAATGGGGAAAAAGTTAGGAGAAATGCTACCTTCATAATCAATTCAAAGGGTAGAGGTGATGGAATAAGGCATTGTACTTGTTAACATATTTGTCCCTCCTAAGCCAAAATAGTCATAAGGGGTCCTTGAAGGTAAAATATTATCATTTTTTTGGAGATTTGCTAAAGCATCAGCCATGTTTCAAGTGATCTAGGTTTTTTAGAATTGGTTTAGAGGTGATAATTTTATGAAAAAGGTGATTATATGTGTGCCTCTATCCATGTCTAGACACATATTAGAGTCAAAATCTTGAAAGGGTTACTTAAAACCTTAAATTCTTTAAGAAAATCTATGTATATCTTATGTTGTTTAATCATGACAAGCGATCATTTGAGTTTTTTGAGTTGTCAAGAACCTTAAAGATTTCAAAAGCCACATAGATTACAATGGAGGGAATCATGTTTAAAAGGAAGACAAATGTTGAGTCGAGGTCTTGAAGTTAAGGTAGAGTGTAACATCGACGTTCTAAAACAAAATAATATATAGAACTTACCATGGAATAATTTTAATGAGGTAAAAATGAGAAATTTTTTCTTTTATTTAACATATAATCAAGTAACAACAATTTGCAAGATTCTCTTACATAATACAATAAATCATATTGTATTTCTCAATTACAAGTATTTGCATAAGTATTTCAATTACATAAACAAGTTTGGAATAATTACTGCTTCTGAAGATCTGACATCTTTATCACAAGCCTTGGCATGTTTTCTGCTGGAGAGAGAGTATCTTCCCAGCGATTTACCTCCATCCACAGACCGGCGGTCTCCCACACATCTTCCACATAGGAAGTGGCCCTACCCTTCACGAGGAATATAGACCAAAGGTGACCAATGGTAATTTGTCTTCTCGAGTACATCTGTGTACAAAGCTGTGTCACACTTTCGACCGACTTATCAGCACAAGTGAATTTTAGTATTTATAACTAAAAATCAATTTTGGTTAAACATATGATCTAGTAAGATTCATTCTACATAAGTTAAATATGTCCACAACTTTTCCAACTAAAATTGTTGGCTAAATGCATATGTAGCACCACTTTGAGGCCAATTTACTAAAAAAATGAAATTATTTGAAAAATTTAATGTTTCAACAACTCCTACTCATATAAATAACATTTTTTTTAAATGTAAAAATACCCTTTTGTAGATCCATAAGTGTAGTTTTTAAATATATATTTATTTTAATATTTCAATTATTATTTATATTTTATTTTTATTTTTTACTAAAAGTAGGTTTTCAGCACAAAAATATTAGGTTGATTACCATGTCAAGAAAAATACTAAAACTTATTAATTTTTTTTTTAAAATATGATGCCCTAGATAAAAGAATCTAGATTAAGATAGTATAATTTGTTTTCTATTTTAAATAAATATTCAATATAAAAGTCAAGACGTCGACTGGAAACAATCGTGTTTTAATACACACACATTTAAATATTTATTTAAAAATATATATTTATTAAAATTGCAAAAAAAATATATCCATGCCCTAAAGTTTCAAGTTATAAATATATACAAAAAAATTGAAGGAAAAAAAAGAAAATTTACTATATAAAGCTTGACCTCTCATGTAACGTCATTTTTCAACATTTTATCAACAACTAAATTATAGTGTTAATTTTAAAAACAACTATATTCAAATAATTGTTAAAAAAATTTCAAAAAATACGAACATAAAATATACTAAAAAAATAAATATTTAATTAGTTTACATCATTTCAAAATTCAAAACATATATGCCACTTTCTAGTTATTCAAGTTTAAAAGTTGGATCAGTGTTGGTTGTTTCCTTTATAAAAGTGTGACTTAGCTTTTTACTTTTATATAGTGTTGTATCCTACACAACTCTATCAACCATACAACCCTAGATACCCTCTAGCTAAGTATTATTTCTAATAGGTTATGCAATCCAAATACACTGAACCGACAATGCATGTAGAAAATGAATGCATTACTTTGGCCAAAGTTTCAATGTCAATAACATTCGTAAATAAACATTGTCGAAATATTCACCCACCCCTACTCGACTTGGATACTGTCATATTCATGTAGTTTATCCTCACCAACTATGTTTACGTAGATAGTTTTAACATCTATCATGATGATAGTCTACTTGACTTAGAAGAGTTCCTATAAACATAACCAATCATTTGTTTTTATAATCGACTTCTAGGGTTTTCATTGCAATTTGAATAGTCAGAAGTTTCAACATAACCATATCTCATATCTATGAGACTAAGGTTTATAAACGACCCTTGGTTAAACTAAAACGTGATTAAGATTAATATGGTTATGTAATAGATATTACCTCCTACAAAAAGGAGTATGAGTACCTTCATTAATGTGATATCATTGACAATCACAATATACACTTATATATGTTTCCCTACAAGGTCATTTTCTAGTTAGACTTAGTCTATTCCATCATAATGATTTTCAAAGGATATCTTTAATAAGATTAATAGAATAGATAATAAGGTTTGTCCTATAGACCTTACTTCTTCTATCATAATATTTCTAGTGTTCTATCACTTGATTGGATAAAAGATAGTTTTCCACATATTACTAAGAATCTAAGTTCTTTTGAAAAGAAATCGTTTTGTCATATATAAATAGTCTAAACCAAGAATGGTTTAAAATGATAATAACCTAGCTTAATGTTGAAACCGTATTACTCACAACTAAAGAATATACCTATCATATTTCCAGTTTACACTACTATCATCGAAAGTCTTTGCATGTTTAACTTATAACAATATAATCGACCTACTCTATATGATGAATTCAATCATCAAGGTGACTGGTTTACAAGGCATACAATACCTTAAAATAACCTTCTACATGCATACGATTTGTAATGATCATTTAATAGCCATACAAAAGCTTGACAAGTTTATCAGTTTAAAATCAATGAGTATGATTCGGCTCAGAGTACTATAAAATAGAATTCATTTATATCAGCTAACATCAACCTTTCCAGGCTAAATAGATGCTATCAAAATACCTAAAGGTAATTTAACAGTTTACTATGAAAACTAACAGTGAATCAATACAGCCGATGTAGTGCCCCTCCATTCTCACTTTGGATGAGAAGGTGGTCGGGCTAAAGAGCATGAAGAAGAAGGTAAAATACTCAGAATACTTAGAGTATGATAGACATGTTGATGGTAGGCTTACTGTTATGATGTAGTTGATGACACTCATTGATGTTTATTATGATGACACTGTTGATACTTTATGATTAGTACATTATGCTTATGTTGTGATCATTTATAGGTTAATTGATTATGTAGATTAGTTTTACTACGTGATTAATGCGATTATTTGTCTATGTGTTATTTGGTTATTTATTTACTAATGAATTTGTTTAATGTGGATACTTGTGATGTGTTTTGTGAAAGGACAATGTAGTATTAATCATAATGAGTACCCTACTACGCTGCGATTCCCTGTCACTATGTGCCTGCTTGGATGATTATATGTATGTATTCGACACTTTTGTTTGTTGCAGGTTGCAGGTACCAGGCATCGACTCCACCTGAATTGGCAGGTTTGAGCGTGCCTTCATACCAATGGAAGTTGTTGAATGGAGATAACATATGGTCTCCTAGCCTAGCCATCATCCTTTAAGAGGATGAGTATCCGATTGTCTACCGTGTCAGTGTTGTCAGTTTGGTCATGATAGTCAGTCATTGTTGTTGTGGTCTTGTTTTTCGATCTTGCATAATAGTCAGGTATGGTTTGGCAATTGGGTTATTTTGTTGGTATTGTTTTGGTTATTGTTGCTTTAAAATAAAATAATTAGTTATGAAGCATTTTTGTTAAATAAATAAATATATAAATGTCCTTATGTAAATTTAGTTTATGAAAATATATTATTCTAGAAGTTAAGTTAATAAATAATAATAATAATAATAATAATAATAGTAATAAATGTAATTGCAACTAGAGATAAATAAATAAATAATATTTAAACCATAAAATATATTTATCTTGGTCTGGTTGTAAAATGTTTAAAATAGCAAACTGTAAGATATTGTTCATGCAAGAGTTATTGCCTCTTGTGGGGGGAATCTTCTGGAAGATTTTAGGGGATTTATTTCACTAAAAATAGAGAGTTTTTGGGCTGTATTTCAGGGGGAGATTTCTCTCTCATAATAATCTTTAGTAGATGGAACTTTTGGGGGGAGACTGGTTTGTGGCTGTAGCAGTTGAACCCGGCATCGAATCCTCAGCCCAGTCAAGCAAGAGAAATCAGGTTCCTTTGGTTCTAATTTCTGTCTCATTTTTCTGTTGAAGCAAATGTTTGATTTATAATTTTTCCTGTTGATGGTAATTTGCTTGAGAGGTTAGAAGCCTTGTTATCAGATCCAATTGTGCATGTCTGTATCATTGCATTTTTGGGAATCACTGATTGATGTGATTGTCTATCTCTCGCCCATTTCATCTCTGTTTTTATAGTCTATTGCGTTAGCCATAACTTTCATTTTATGAATTGGGTTACTCTAAATTTTTTCTATTAGTGTACAACCTAATTACCTAAATCATATCCAAAAATTGTCCATACCCAGTGTGTCGTTTTGGAGATATGAATGTTTTGTGACTGTCTACCTCTCAGCCATTTCATCTCTATTTTAGTAGTCTGTTGCGTTAGCCATAACTTTAGTTTTATGAACTGGGTTCCTCTAATTTTTTGATATATGGTACATGACTTAGTTTCCTAAATCATACCCAAAAATTGTCCATACCCAATTTGTTGTTTGGGAGATATGAATGTTTTGTGACTGTCTACCTCTCAGCCATTTTGTCTTTGTTTTAGCAGTCTGTTGCATTAGCCATAACTTTAGTTTTATGAACTGGGTTCCTCTAAGTTTTTGATATATGGTGTACGACCTAGTTTCCTAAATCATATCTAAAAATTATCCATACCTAATTTGTTGTTTTGGAGATATGAATATTTTGTGACTGTCTACCTTTCACCTGTTTCATCCATGTTAAAACAGTTAGTTGCGTCACCAATAACTCTATATTTTCAAATTGGGTTTCTTTGATATTTTTATATAAGATTCAGATCTTACCTATGAAAACTATATCCAAAAGAGTTAGCATTACCCAGTTTGTCAATTTAGAGATATGTATCAATTAGTGACAGACATTCATATGCCATCTTGATTGTTATTAAATCTACAAATCCATTCTATGCATATCTTTTAATCATTGCATTCCATAATTTGACATCTCTTTGAGGCAATTTGTTGAACAGTTAATGCACTTTGTCTATGCTCTCACTTTTGCATACATGTCTACTAGAGCATTTCCTTTTCGAAGTCTCTTATCATTATCAAAACATTCTATATTTATATTCTTTCTGATATAGTATATGTTCTTGCATATCTTAATCGATCATATTAGTATATTTCTTTCTTAGTGGTTTATTTTAGTGCTTTCGAACATGATATTTGGTTATTTGAGGACTGATTCTTGTTTTTAAGATTCTTTTCTTAGGATTTGAAATTAGCAATATAGTCTAATCTGGATTTAATAATAGAAACATAACTTAAAAGATTTTGGAAATCATACATGGGGTAGTGATTATGAAAATATTTATGTTGGAATTGAATTGTATTCTTTTAAATGCATTAGAAATAACATAACGTTTATCAAGTTATATCTTTTATCTAAAAATTAGATAATGGTAGAAGGAAAATGAATTAAATTGGATGATAATTTTGAGACTTATTATGTTTGAAGGGAATAGAATCAACCTAGTTCTAATTTAAGGTAGAAGTATCAATTTTGGATTTTAATTAGAAATCATTTGATGATGAGTCGTTGATAATAGTCCATGACTTTCAACTACTAAATGTTAACCTTGCAATTAGTCTAAGTAAGACTCTTAATATTATCTATTGCCAATAGCATAGGAATGGATTGAATATTGTTACTTATGGCACTTATATCATTTGATCATATTAGTAACTGTTACTAGTAGTTAGAATAATATTGTTCTGCATTGTTGAGATAGATTCACTTTATGTTTGTTGGATAATTGACCATGATTGGAATTAATGTTGCATTCTTCAAGACCCATTATTAGTGTATCAGATCATGTGTTGCATCTGTGGTTTTGCTTTTGAAGTATTGATGAGGAATTTTGGTTTATGATGTGTTTTGGAAGTGATTGTGATGTGTGACCATTGCGTTTTAATGGTGTCATGCATTGTGTTATTTGGGGAAAGTGGTTTCCAGAGGCCTAGGAGGGTGTGATTGTGTGGGGGTTGGCTATGTGTGCATCATGTGAGTTGAATGAGATGTATCCTTGAAATATGGCTTCTTATTCATGTTGGAATGATGCATGTAGAAGATGGTTTGTGCCTTGCTCAATGTACCTATTCTTGTGGTTTTGCCTTGAACTCATGTTGATGTCTTTTTCAAGATGTGGTGGTAGAGTTCTTCTTGAATGTTGGGGTTCATTATTGTTTTGAGCATGGAATAAAGTATTGTGTTGGTTTATGTAATCGGTTGATATTTTTGGAGCAAGAGGACCCATGCCTTGCTCTGGATACATTTTGTTGAGATTTGTATGCAAGAAGGTAAATGCCTTGCATGGTATATGGATACTTGTCATTATGTCTTGCTTGATGAATAGGGTCTTCTAGATGTAGGTGGGAAAGTGGCTTCTAATGGGGGGCCGGTGCCCAAAGTGGCTGCCAGGATAATGCATTAGAAGTTGTTAATCCAGTGATAACTTAATAATAAATTTGGAGGGTTAGGGGGGGCTTTCACATTAATCAAGATAAAGTATGCCTCACTCATGGCTCAAGTGCTTGTTTAGGCTTGAGATGAGATGAGAAGGCCGTGGTTGGCAAGATCAACTTCCTTGTCCTCACGAAAGGAATGTTAGTTCTGCATGTGTCACCCTATGGGGCCGGTGCCTAGAGAGAGGCTGCCAGGATAACCATAGATGGGGGCCAGTTTCTAGAGAGAGATAGCCTGGATAACCCATGCTAGGACCATGCGATGACACTCTTCCCTACTGTAGTCTAGCATTCCCTAGTTGTACTCTTCCCATTTGTTGTGTGGTTGCCTCTGGAAGTGATGTTTGTGTATTGCCTTGTGTTGTTGAGGTCATGTGTAGTTCTTGTTCACCATAGTTATTGTCTGCCTGACTATTCATGTTGTGGGACCTTATTGTTATCTCTGAGCATGGGGGTGGACCTCAGGGTTCCACATGGTCGAGTGGTTGTGCATTCTTCCATTAGTTTTCTGGCACCGCAGCTCATGTGTAAAGAAGTTGTATCTCATGTTTCCAGATTTGTACCTGTATTTGAAGATAGATATTTATATTATTTGCATCTAGATCTATGTATCAGTGGAACTCATTGTGTAATTTAATGTAATCAGAAAGGAAGTGCTTTTGTATCATAGAAATTATGTAATTCCTCTTGTAAGATAAACTATTCTGCATTTGTAAACATTATTGCAAAGATGTTGATGTATGTATCTGATGAGGTAATCAAGTTGTTAGTTTGAGTTATTTGAATAAACTATGTATGTTGTTGATTAATGTTTAATTTCAATAATGCAGCTGTGTAATCCCTAGAGATGTTAGTTTAACTAGTTGTTGATAGATTATGTTATGTTTTAGTTACTTCTATTTTAGTTAAAAAAAATATGCTCTTTTATGCATTACAACTGACTCCACTAGTTTGAGCAAATACACATTATATTGAATGGTAAAGCCTAAATGGCATAATCGATTGTCTACAACTAGACTACAGTAGATAACACAAACACATTCAATTTATCAATGTCTTTCAATGCACACAAGGCAGGAGAAATACCTGGTAGCGACGACTTTAGATAAGAATGAGTTGCAGTTACAATAATCCAATCGACGCCTATAGAAACTGACGCCTTTACTTCCTCTTAGAACTGTTATTTCCTCCTTGCTACCTATTGCGATCCCTCAGAAGCATAAAACAATAAAACTGACTCTCCCCATCGACTCTTGTTGAGTCGTTCTTTTAAAGACTCTTACCTAACTCTTAATGAGTCAAGCGATTCTTGCTCCTCCACTCTTATAGTTGAAAAACACAATGAATTCTTATCAATCCAGGGGTGTTGCGGTTACAACCGATCTCCTTAGATGGTGCAAGAATTTACAAGTGTTCATGAGGAGATGTCCTATGTAGGAAACTTCATCGAATGTGGTTGTTATTACCACAAACTCCTCTTCCAAAGAGGTCGACATATCTTTTAAGCCACCATTTGATCATTTAATGATCATCTTATAGTGGTTTGGTCCATCACTTGATACAATGAAGGCATTCCTATACATATGCCTATGGCTGCTTCATAAGTGAGTAAACATTAATAACAATGATGAGGTGTTAATCTCAATCAAAGCATATATATATATATATATATATATATATATATATATGGTTTAACATGACATCAACCCTACTTGATAGTTTATGCTTTGAGAAATATATGATAATAATAATAAGTCAAAAGGCTTACAAATAATATGTGAGATCATGGAAATCTAACATGAAGGAAAACACAAGAAAATGCAAACAAATCAATGCAAATATACCTTCAAGCCGACCCACAATCCATGGTTAAGGTTGAGAATGCCACACCCAAGAACATTCTAGCTTTACCCACAAGATTGAAATGTGAAATGCTCTCATGCAAATGCAAATCACTAAACCCTAGCTAAAAGATGCAAACGATTTCAACAGAATGATGATATGCTCAAGATTGGATTCCAAATGGTTAAGAGGGTTGTATTTATAGAAAAGCTTGGTTGAAATGAAGGGATGAGATTTGATTTTGACTTTTGGTAGGTGGACGACTGGGATTAATCATGCAAAGGACAAGTTTAGCTTTGTGACAAGTGTGCGATGGAGAAGAGAGATGAATTTTAAATTAGAATAAAAGGCTAAGAGGTGTATGTGACAACGTAGTCATGTGACAAGTGGAGGGAGGAGAATAATTAGCTCCCAATTTAAATAAAAATTATTTAAATTGGTAAGTCATGTGAAGGGGTTAAGTGGAGGGTGAATAATGTGACACTTGGTGGGATGAGGGATTTATTTAATTTTTTAATTTGGGTTATGGAAGTCATGTGAATGGGGATAATTAATTAAATAAAGTGGGTTTATTTAATTAATTAAGGATGTGATTAAGTTGGAAAGGGAATATTAACCAAATAAATATTTTATATTTATTCAATTAATATGGGCTAATGTTAGAAAGGGGGAAATATTGAATTAATTAAATTAATTCAATATAGGTGACTAAGGGATTTAATTAATTAAATAAAATTTAATTAAATAATTGGGGATCAATTAGTAAAATGGCTAAGGTCGGGTGACAATTAAATGGTTAGGACATTTTAGGGTGTCTACAATATGAAAGGGTCGATCTTGTCTCCCCTTCACAGACTTAGGTTAAATCATGTCAACCTGTCTTGATGAGATCGTCATATGACGTTAAATGTCGACAATAAAACCTTATATGACTCAAGGATACTAACACAACCATTTTACGACAATGACGACGTAATATTTATGTTAATCGTAAATAGACACCGTTCTACTCAGACAACGTTGTTTTCTTTACAAATGACAATGTAGACACACAAACGACTTGCCTCGAAAAGAAACAAAAGATATCAACTACTTGTCGATTAGATCCAAAAGTATACTAACAAAACATGACTTACCTCTATCAATACTGGTTCACGTTTTTGATAAACACTCATACTTGTTTTGGTAAATAATCACTCGTAACCCAAGGTATATATTTCTCTCCTCGAAAGATACTCTCTCTCTCTCTCTCTCTCTCTCTCTCCTCTGAGAGTCATCTGAAACCTGTAATCTTGTATAAAACTTGAAATCAACAGATTATGATCAGTGCATCATTATTCAAATAATAAACCAAATTCACATAATGCAATTATTAAATCAATATAACATATCCATTTCCATAATTCCATAAATGACATTCAGTAGAATTTATGTCTTTCCTTGATATTAATCTAAACATCAAAATATATTTAAGTCCAAGTAAAAGTAAAAGGTATTAGCAAGACAAAAATTGGGGATGTAACATAGAGTTTTAGTTTAGGTTTTGATAAACATTTCTAGGGCTTTCTGCTTACTTGTAGGCTTTTCATCTTGAGGAGAGGCTATAACAGAGACTTAAAGGCTCTAAAAACTCCATGCTTCCAAAGGAGAAGTGTTTTCAGAATGTAATATCATCATTTTCTAGACATGAATGTGGTTGAATATCTATCAAGTTTGAAACCTATTTATGATAGGGCACAAGTTGAGTTCACATGAGTCACTAGTACTAGCAGGAGGTTTTGTTCATCATTTCAAGGAATCAAAAGTGGCAGTTCAGTAAAGTTGATTTTGGAAATAAGCTCCAGTTTGATGAAGATTCTCATCTCTATGATGACTATGTTCGGACTCGTAGGTAGATCCCTGGATGTTTCAGAACAAACATGAGGAGTTTTGTGCATGCATGACCTTTGTAAACCCTAGAAGGAAGTAAGAGACTTTCAAAGATAAAGTGAATATGTTTCAACTCTACAAAGCTGAGATAAACCTATACAGGCCTGCATGGACAGTGACAAGTCTGAGACAGTATTTAGAAGCATGTAGAGGAGTCTTGATACAATTAACTATTGTTATGGAGTAAAAAGTGGACACTTGCCTTTATACCTCCTTGTTAGCTCCTAGGTCCTTGTGATAACATTATACATCCTAAATATTCATCCTGATGCAACAACCCCTAAAACTAATGCAAATTAGGAACAAGGGACCCATATTACATCTTACCTCATACCAAAAAATGATGCAGAACTTACACCAGAAACACCACAAGGAGGAAAAAGGATGCAGGGGATGGTAGGGAAAATAGGACATTAGGCCTCTATGGGCCTGACTACTCCATTGGTCTTCTTACTAGACTTGACTATCCACCCATTCTCCATGGTTCCAAGACTACACAACAACATCTATGGGTTCATATACCTAGGCTCTTTGCCAAAATTTCTAGGGACCCTAGAACTTCTTTGATTGACTATCCCAAGCTCACAAAACCATCATAATGCTTAGGAGGACTCTCCTTGTACCACTTCCTTCACACACTGACCCACTTCCTTGTAGCCCTCCTAAAGGGACTATCATGCAATAACTTTTAGTACGGACCTCCAAACAGGACCGTGATGGGCTTTTTGAGTACCCATTATTTTGTTCTCCAACATATCAAACATGCAGTATGGGGTCTTTTGGAACACAAACCTCTAATCTTGATTGTACTGGTTTCCTACTAAACCTAATTAGATCAATTTTACAAACAAAGTGCTCACAAACTTCACTCCAAACTTCCAACTTCTCTTTCAAGGTGCCCAATAGGTTGTAAATAGGTATATTTCACAAATTTTTGGGGTCCAAGGTCACTCCAAGACATTTCATGGTCAAATCTTTACTCCACCAAAGCTAGTTAGCCAATACAAGGTGTAATAAGGCCTCAAAGGTTCCAAACTTCAACTCGTGCTTATCCCTTGTTCCTGCACACAAAACCCATTAGAAAACATGCCAACCCAACCTCATTCCACCCATTTTTGGATTCTAACATAGTAGAATGGGTTAGAAAATCAAAAACCTCCCTAAAACCCTCAAAATAAGGGTTTAAGAGTAGTTCTCAGAAATCTGACTACCTTCAAAAATTAATGAAAATCCTTCTATCCTAGCTCAAATGATAGTTAACTCCATGCCTCACATGATTTCAATATTTTTCCACTTAACAGTACAGTACGGTCAAGAACAAAATGGGGAAAATCAGAAAAAAAGAAAAGTGAAAAGATAAAAAAACTCAGAAAAAATAGGGCAGCAACAGGATTTTCTTTATTTTCTTCATTCAAACTTCATTAATCTACTCCTCCTTGACATGAGAGAGGTCTCCTCTTTATGTTTTCCACTAATTCCTCCATTACTAAGCTCCCAAATCGTGGGAAAAGGCCAAAAAAAGCCTAAAACTGTCTGTTTTACTAAAAAAACTAACTGTCTAATAATAGATTGATCTAGTCTTAGCAACTTTGTAGAATCCACTAAAGAAATGGAATATTCTAGGCCTCCACTAAATGACCACACCTATAGAAGGCTTTAATACATTATTTTTGAAACTTCATTTAGTCTCCATCACACAAAAATTCAAAAATTTGATATCATGGACCTCCTAGGTGCACTGCACCAAGAAAGGTGCCTTGGGACTTGGGCGCCCATGCCCAACTCCTCCCTGATTGGTTAGGGAAAATTTCAATGTATGTAGGCATATGACCTTTAAAAGGGTTTCTCCTTGTTGGCTCTTTTGGTTAATTTCATGAATGTTAGTAGGAAATCATATATAAGTGAGTTTTTGAATTCATTATGAACCTAGATGGATATAGCGAAGTTATGATCTTGGAGAAAAGAGAATTCAAAGAATTCATTGTGTTTCTAGAGCATATTTATGTTTGTATTATGTGTGTTGTTGCAGATTTGGAATCATCATCCATCTCCTTATGAGTTGAAGGATCTTTATTCTCCTAAGGGCTTCACCTCCAAGGTGATATCATTATTATTTGAATAATTCTATCATCACTTTGTTTAGCCTCTACCCTGCTATGGCACGCACTCTATATCAAACAACGATGTTGGGAAGCTTGAATGCTATCCCAGGATTTGACTGAGGCAAGTCCCTAAACACCATAACCCCCAAACCTTGTTTCTTCTTGTGTGTAGGTTATAGGTGTGAGATCCAGAAAGGTGAAGGTATAGGAAGATTGAGTAAGAGAAAGGGTTTTGGGATCCAACAATATTTCAGGACTATTCCTTTGTGGAAGACTTGGGCGCTCGCAAAATAGTCTTCTTACCTAAACAGACATCAAATCTGGCATCAAGATATTCTTTGTTACATTTCTCCAGTTTCTAGTTTCTAAAGATTTCATCCTTCTAGACTTGGGCACCCGCGAAATAGTTTTCTGACATTCTTGCTTCTAAGACACAGGTTTTGATATCTCTCTAATCACTCTTGTGAAATTGCTTTCTGGATATCTGTTGTACATCTCTTGTTGCACGATCAAATCTTTACAAATCTAGGGTTTAGTGTATTAGTTGACCTAGGATTTGATAAAAGGTTTGATTAAATCATATCTTTCCATAGAGATCTTGAGTACAAGATCTGTAACTGAGTCCTCCTCCTGATTTGGCTCGGTCTTGTCCTTGAATATTATTGTTTAAGAGGGTTTGATCTAATGTGCATGCTGTTCTTCATCATTCATTTTTTTCATACATAACATTTTGGTGAACCCGTAGCCTCGAGCATTGTCATCTTATTGAGTGTAGAATTCCGATCTTGCATTAATTCATAACATACTTTTCATCATTTATTTGAAAATCTTGCATTATTGCATATAAATGATTTGAAAATTCATTGTTTTGCAATTACACAATGTGTATTTTATCAAGTATAACTACCTTAAGCTTATTGATCATATTATCGGTTAGTGCATTGAGTGTTATAGGACTTTGCATGAGTTGTATAACCCACTACCCTAATACAAACACCTTTGTAAAGATAAGTCGTAGACTAATGGGTTCTAGTGCTTTGAATAGCATCAATATGCAAACATCAAAAAATCCATTACACAACTACTTTACGAAGGGTGAATCAACATCTTTGCAAGATATCATAAACACCAACATGATGGAAGAACAAGCATTTTATGATTCTGAAGATGTGATTGATATAGTTCCACATGTGCCTGAAGAACAAATCAAAAAATTAGACAAACAACTAGCTGACTTTCAACAAATTGTAGAACATGCACATCTAGCTCAAGAAGTGATACCTATTGTTGAGGGTATAAGAGGATTGTTACAAGAAGGACAAGAAGGTGTTGACATGCTCCATGGATTAGCCCACATAGTGTATCATAACATTATGCCAATGGCTAGCCATGTGAATATCATTGAAAATGTGTCACCAATGACATATATAACCTCACAAGTATCGGCACCCATACCAACTACTGGAATATCCACTTTTATATCATCAATTCTCACCACCAATCCAAAAGCTTGTAGTAATGCTACCACTAAAATGGGAACATCTACTGGAAACAATTACAAAGTTGTTGCATTTAATTATCAAAACTCAGCACCCCCTATCTCCATACCCATGCATACTTAATCTCAACCACCCATCACCTCCACTTATTACCAACCACCTCTCAATTTCATGACTACAACATCTAACACTCTTGTCTCAAATCTACAAACCACTTCATCCAACAATGCTCTCCTAAACCAACTTTTGTAGAGTATGTCATCCTTGCAGAAAAAAGTGACAAATTTGACTAATGCTTCCTCTCAACCTACCTTACCAACATATCATGCTCACAATCCTTTATCTTATACAATTCTAAGATCTCAAATGCTTGATAAATTTGAGACTCCTCGCTTTGAAAAGTATAGTGGAAAAGGTGATCATAATACTCATGTGGCAGCATTCACAATGATGTGTAGTGATTTCTTCTTTGATGAGGCATTGTTAGCAAAACTTTTTCCTTGATCTCTTAAAGATACTGCTTTGGAATGATGTTTCTCTCTACCTCCTAATTCAATACATTCTTTCTCACAGCTAGTTGATCAATTCTTGCAACACTTCCAAGCGAACATTAGACCTACTATCTCATTGATTGATTTGGTCCATTGTAAACAAGGTCTGATAGAGAAATTAACTATAGAATTTGTGAAACCAACCTCATAGATCCCAGTGAATACCTACAAAACTTAGGATTAACCTTCTACAAGAGAAAAAAACAAATAGAATGAATTTGTATAATATTGGATGCAATTAATGAAATGGATTAATGAATTATATGAGAGAACTTGCTTTTATATTTGCAAGTTAGAGAAAACCCTAATATGACTTAAGAATAACCTAAGACTAAAATTAGCCCTAAGTCAACTTAATAAAGTGTAATTAAATATTTAATTACACCAACATTAACTGAATTCATCAGTCGATATCAAGCTCTCTTTGTGCAAATACAATATCTGATTACAGATGAGGATGTACAAAAAGTATTCATCATGAATTTACAACCAAACATACGTGATAAAATACTTTTGATGAAGTATAGTTCTTTCCAACATTTAGGACATCTCTCCGAGATTACCAACTTTCGGCTAGTTAGTATGAGAATCATACCTCATCGGCTCCTATCGTTCAATCTGCAACTAGAACATCTAAAAATTCATTTAAGAAAAATAACAAGAATTTCATTAAGATCAATGGGTAACATTCTAACAACTTTCAATTACAAGTGTCTGCCATTACAAAGCCTAATCGGACACCAGTTCAATTCAAGCAGCAAAAAAGATAATTCACTCCATTATCAGATTCTCTTCACTCGATAATGACTCAAGTAGTGAACAACAATCTTTTGAAGCTTCCTCCTTCTCATCCAATAGACAATAGTAAGATGCAAGGACCTTCATTTGATGTTAATGCCTATTATCACTATCACCGCTCAATGGGGCATGATACCGAAAGATGTATGCATTTGAAACATGAAATTCAATACCTCATTGATTCTAACGTGATACAGGTTCCAGTGTAAATGACAATGAAAATAAGTCAATATCTCCTCTGAATCAAAATCTACAAATCTTCACTGATCCTTTTCCTAAACATAGCGACAACAACATGGTGGAACAAAATACAAAAGAGATTGTAAATGACTATCTCAACTATGATGAAATAATTGGCATGATAGAAGTATATAAGATTGTAACTAAAGATCTACCTCGCCCATGAGGAAAAGGTATCTATATTGAGGTTCCTCCTCCATCATCTCTTTATGGTTTAGGAGATAACTAAAATGCACAAGATACGCAATTGGAACAGCCTACATGTAATCACTTGAAGCAAGATAAAGCGGTGACGATGAGAAGCATCCCTTTTCATCATGAAAGGCTTATTAATCAAGTAAAGTAGAATAAGAAAGCAAAATAAAGGAAAAGAGCGAGGCATGAATCGTCGGTGGAAAAAGGTAATGATTCTCCTCCCCGCAAGCATCAAAAGATTTCAAACATACAAAGCCTTGAGAAACATGCACCGTGTGACCATTTTGGAAATAAACATCAAACAAGTATGAGTTCCTCACACATTTTACCACACTTAATGGAGCACCTCTCTAAGATGTTTGCAAGTTTGGCTTCCTCTTAGATAGATATATGTATATGTGTATGTGTTGCGTTGTGTTCCCTCGTATTGTGTTAAATATTGTTTAGGTCTCCTTAGATGACCCTTGATACTCTTGTAAGGTCAAGGATACAAAGAGACTGCTTCTATTGTGACCCTTCTTCTATTGGTTTCTCTATTTCTTCTATTCCTCTCCCTCTAATTGTAATTGTTGTGTGGTGCCTTGGGGGCATAACATTGTGGAGAATGTCTTGGGGGCATCTTCCCATGTTGTGAACCCAAGTCACCTTTGTCTCCTCTCTCATTTTTAGTGTTTACATTCTTCAGTGGCTCTACTAGTCGGCGGATGATGAAAAAAAAATACTGATAAGGACCGTGCATCCCTACAACAAGAATAAAATGGACCTAGTCCATATATGAAGATGGGTTTGATACATTACTGACTCTTGACTAGTAGAATCACCTCATGTTGTGATCATGTATCGTATTGTGAAATTGTTTACGATAACTCTAATCTGCTTCTATGCACTTTGGATTGTTTTGTATCTCACCTTGTAGCTACACTTGGTTCTGAGACACCTGAAGTATAACCTCACGGCTATACTCAGTTCCGAACCCGCAAGTGTAGCCTTGGTCTATTATGTGATAGATAAATGATTTCTATGTAAGTTTCATGAATTGATTTGGTTGTTATCTTAGCTTAAATTTTCTAACCAAAGCTTATATATTGTTGATTATGTTAGCAAATGATATTGATGTGTTTGTGGGAACATTTGCCAATTGCAAGTGCATGTCACTTTGGGGCATGCGCTTTGCAAAAGCTCTTGTTCCCTTGCGTGTTTTCACTTTACCTTAAATGTGTTTGATATCGACAAGCGAGATCAACCACTTTATGGTGGGGCCATATATTGTGGTATTATGCTTGGATATTTTAGATATTGATGATGAAGCGTGTTTGTGTGTGCTTCCTTTCAACCGTAAGGCGTCTGCAGATGCAGCTGGGGTTGTGTACTTTGTTTTGCTTTGTGTATACCTTCTTTTCATTGTTGTTGAAGGAACAATACAACTAAGAGGGGGGGTGAATCAGTTGTATCAAAAACTTTAACTTCTCTTAAACAAGATCACATTCACATTCACTTACTTTAATTCCTTAATCTAAATTATGAAGATTAAACATGAAGTGCAGAAACAAAACTTAAACACATCTACACCATATGTACACATGAACACCAGATTTTTACGTGGAAAACCCTAAAAGGGAAAAACCACAGTGAGTGTTAGCTCACAATATAATGTAGTAACAATATCGAATAATAAAAGAGGCTCACTGCCCAAGGACTCACTGTCCAAAGAAATGCTCACTGCAAATAGGGCTCACTGCCATGGGGTGGCTCACTGCTGAGGGTTTGGCTCATTGCCTGGAGGGGTGGCTCACTGCCATGAACTGATATAATAGCATATACAACATGTCTAAGTTTAGTTCCATTGAAGCACAATACAAATCACCTTCGCTACCCTTACAACACACACACTCTCATTTGCTCATCTTCGCATTCCCCACTCAAACACATGAATTCATTACATATATTTATACCAATCATCAACCTTGGAATATACACCAAGGTCGGCAATACAATATACAACCATTGGAGCAATTTCCAAGGTCAGCAAATATACATAATTCAAATTAGGTCTGGACCTAAACAATCTTGCGAAGCAAATGAATTAAGGAAAAACACTTCACGGCTTAACTCAGACCCAAATACATCTTCACATGCTTCAACATGCTTCTACAATCCACAAAACGCATCCGCAAAGAGTGTTAGCATCCAAGTCGGCCAAACTTGTGCAAACACCAAGAATACTTAGCCACACACTTCCAAAGACTTCATCATAGCTTGCGGATCAAGCACAATCCTTCAACACGATCTAGAGACATGCACAAACAACATAAAATCACCTGGGAGCTGACAAATCCATCTACAATAGATCTCACTTGAAGACAACAAAAATCACTTGAAGATAGATCACAGACCACTCACAACAAAGACTGTCGAACTCTGATAATCAATAATTTGCTTTTTGGAGCACCAAATCACAAATCCTTTGGAATGAAGATAGCTAAGGACCTTATAAACATAAGTCCAAAACCGCAAGACCAAAAACAAAACTACGGAGAAATGCGAAGCAAAATACTTTCTCCTTGTCACACTGCAAATGCTGCCAGACACAGTCTTCAAACTGGTGAATAGAACTTTTACTGCATAGCGATCTAGACCACCATGTTGTTATATGGAGCCTAATCAAACTCGAAGGTTAAATTCTCCCCACTTTTATCAGCGCGGTTTCCCCCCAAATTATTTAATGGGGGTTTGGGGGCAGTGCCCACAAGACAGGGTCAAGGGGTAGCACCCCTTGCGGGGTCCAGGGCCAGCACCCCTGGCACGCTCCCTGTCATGATACAGGGTGGGGTCGAGGGGCAGCGCCCCCGAAACCTCAAATGATTTTTATTATTTTATAAAGGCATCGGGAGTTATTTTTCTATTGGCCGACATTAAAAAAAACCTATTTTGTAACTGACATAAGTCTTGATAAAAATAGCTAAGGGTTAGGGTTTCCGTTGATATTATATTGTAGCATTTGCAGCGGTATTGAGTTGCAAGGATTGCTAGTTGTAATCAGTTTGATTTGTTGGATAATAATATTGGACTCTCTGTTGGTTGATGTAGCCCGAGTTTGGGTGAACAACGTTAAAAATTGTCTCTCGTTGTTATTATTTATGTGTTTTTCATTCCTTTGTTTAATCTTTATTTGCATTTAATTGATATCTTCTGCATGCAATTCCTAACACACCAAATTCTAGATTTAGCATCTTCAAACACTTCTCTAAAACATATCCAAATCTCATACTCTAGTCTTCAACAACTAAGAAATGTGGAGCAAAACTTAGACAGTATTCAGTAAGCCAGAATACATCTTCACAACTCTATCTTCCAAATTTTCTCAAAAGCACCTAGATATTCAATATCAGTAACATATTCTTATCATCGTTAGCACTTATACAACACAATACAAATCAACTAGCTCATCACAATCAAGTAACAAAACAAGAGCACAATTGACACTAATGGCAACACAAACATGTTGACATCAATGACAACACTGGTTAGCACATACTTGTAACAATATCCCCCTTTGTCATTGATGGCAACATATGATGTGAGAAACTGAACAACTTGTTCCACCATCAAGACACAGCTCTGCATCAGAACTCCCCCTTTCTCTTTACACATCTGAACTCTGTTTTTTTAAAGTTTTTCACATGAACTCTCTCCCCCTTTGACATCAATGGCAAAGGGCAACACATCTCTTTCTATTGCACATACTTGCACTTGTTCTTAACTACCCTGAATGCTTCATTCAATCTGCAACATTCTTCAGTATCACTATCTGCTCCCCTAAGAGGTAGACTCCATCATCCGTCCAGAAAGAATGTGACTCCCGAACCACACTGGACTGATGCACTTCCTTATGCATCTAGTTCGACAAAGGAGGGACAATAACCCCTAACTTCTCCCGGAGATACTCAAATGTGTCCTTAGGAAGGGCTTTGGTGAATATATTAGTAACTTGATCTTTTATAGGCACATACTCAAGCTTCACTTCTTTCTCTGCAACCTTCTCTCTCAGAAAGTGGTACCTAATAGAAATATACTTTGTTCTTGAATGCATCACTGGGTTCTTTGAAATGTTAATGGCATTGGTATTATCACAACAAATAGGAATTAGATCCTTATACTCAACTTGAATGTCTTTCAAAGTTTGTCTCATCCACAACACTTGTGTGCAACTTGATGTTGTTGCAATGTATTCTGCCTCTGCAGTAGATAAGGATACTAAATCCTGCTTCTTGCTTTGCCAAGATACAACTCTGTCTCCAAGAAAGAACACTCTGCCACTTGTACTTTTCCTGTCATCTACACATCTAGCCCAATCTGCATCTGTGTATGTACTTAGGTTGAAATCATTGTTCTTGGGATACCACAAACCATAATCAAAAGTGCCTTTCAATTACCTAAAAATCCCCTTTACTGACATAACATGTGACTCTTTAGGATCAACCTAAAATCTGGCCATAAGACAAACTGCATGCATGATATTAGGTCTGGTAGCAGTTAGGTATAGCAATCCTCCAATCATAGACCTATACTTGCTCTGATCTACCTTAGGGGATTCATCATCTTTTATGAGCTTACAACCAGTTGTCATGGGAGTACAAACCAGTTTAGATTCTTCCATTCCAAACTTCTTCAACAACTTCTTAAGGTATTTTGATTATGAAATGAAAATGCCCTTATCTGTCTGATTAATTTGCAGTCTAAGAAAGAAGTTCATCTCACCACACATTGACATCTCAAATTCCTTTTGCATCTCATCTACAAAGTTCTTACATATACCTTCATTTCCACCAAAGATTATATCATCTACATAGACTTCAATAATCAGAATTTGATCTTTGTTAACCTTGATATATAGGTCACTGTCTGCAGACCCTTTATTGAATCCCTGCTGCAACAAATACCTATCCAACCTTGCATACCAAGCTCTAGGAGCTTGCTTGGTGCAGGGGCACCACTTAAACAATATAAATATACACAAGAGGGAGAAGAATAAGATTTTATTATGTTTTAGACATTTCGTGTTACCATGCAGCATTTATATGTCATTGACAAATGTAGCATTTCATGTTTGTAAACATCAAATTTGACATTTTTGACATGTTGGGTTATGTGGAGAATTAAACCTAGGTGTCTTATTATCAAGTATTTTGTCGTCTTATGCAAAACAGAAGTTGTGGGATTAGTTAGGGTTTATGACTATAATCTTGGTTTAATAAAAAATCCTGAAAACAGAGGAGAGGAGAGTCGGGTAACAAAACAGGGAAGGTGGTTGAGGAATGGGAGTTCTTCCACCTTTAGAAAAATCTCTGTAATTAGTCTGTGGTCAAAAAAGTTGAAATGAAGAAATAGAAATTCTGTAAATTGTGTTCTACCAATTCTAGATTCTGTGTAAATTCCCTATATATCAAATCATTTTGTATATTATTTGTATAGATTTGCTTTGTATTTAATTTAGTTCTTCTGTGGTCGAGATGCATGATTAAATCCATTTCACTGGTGGATTTCTGTGAAATCAATGGAATGGATTGTGTATATTAGTTTTTTGTTTGTTTTTCTTCTATTCGATGGACATGGCAGAATAGAAATTGCAGACTTCGTCGCAGTGGAAGTTATCAGCGGGAAGTACAAATATACATCAATTGTATGCGAAGACAGTCTGTGACTATATTGCATGTGCATGCGAGCAACTTCCTGTGTATATGCTGTGAAAATGGTGGTTGAACCAATTCAAAGGTCCAACAGTTCATCATAGTAAGGGTTGCCGACAGTTGAACCGCCTGCTGAACCGGTTCAATGGTTCCACAGATACAGTGGGTTTGGTTTGTTCGTCGGTTCAACAAGGAGCATCGGGTTCAATGGTTCAATGAACTTGAAGGTTCAATCGGTATAGTCTATGTGACCGGAGTATATTGAACCGATAGTGTATGTTGAACTGAATAATTGAAGGTTCAATGGTTCAATGGGTTCATCACCAATCGTGCTTAAGTGTGCAATAGTTCAACCGGTGGTTGAACCAGTTCAAGGGTTCAACGGTTCAACAGTTCGATAGTTCAGTGGTCCAACTGATAGTTGAAGGTTCAATGGTTCATTTAGTCCCCTTTGGTTTAATGAGTTCACTCGACTCAAAAGATTCAAGGGATTCATTTGGTTCGACGGGTTCACGGGTTAAATGAATAGAGGGGGTGTCAAGTGATTCAAAGGTTCAATCATAGAGGCAGTTTAGCAATTCTGATCTACAAAACTGAATGTATTTGACCGATGAGTAAACAGACAATGGTAGAGGATTGTTGGTGAGGGCTGACATCAAATCTCTGCGTTTCTGTTGCTTGCTCTATGTCATTGCTTCAGTCCATACAATGTCTTCTTCAATTTGTATACCATATCTGGTTTGTCTGATAACTGAAATCCATTCGGTTGCTCTATATATACTTCCTCTTCCAACTCACCATTCAGAAAGGTAGACTTCACATCCATCTGGTACACTTTGAAATCTTTGTGTGCTACATAAGCCAAAAACAATATGATAGCTTCCAGTCTTGCCACTGGAGCAAAAGTTTCTTTATAATCTATTCCTTCCACTTGTGAGTAGCCTTTGCATACAAGTCTAGCTTTGTTTCTTAACACTTCTCCAATCTCATTCAACTTATTCTTGAAAAAACCCATTTTGTTCCAATCACATTCTTATCTACCAGTCTAGGAACAAGTTCCCAAGTCTTGTTCTTTTCAATTTGCATCAATTCTTCTTCCATTGCCTTGACCCAGTGTTCATCTTTACATGCTTCAGAAATTGTCTTAAGTTCAACCTTTGAAATCAAGCAGAGATTTGCCTATTCTTCTACAGCTCCTCTTCTTATCAATACTCCTTTCCTCTTGTCACCAATGATTTGATCTTTATAATGATTTCTTTGCACATACCTAGGGGTTTTAGGAACTCTTTCCGAAGCGTCTTCTTCTTCAACTTGAGCTTCTTCTTCTGGAACATCTTGCACTTCAATTTGAACTTCCTTATCCTTTTCTCCAATTTTCTTTGAATCAACAGATTCATCTGACTTGTATCCATTCGGCTCTGAGACTTTCTGAATATCTTCATCTACCTTCACATTTACACTTTCAATAATCTTCCTCAATCTTTTGTTATAGCACCGATAAGCTTTGCTTTTAGTAGAGTGCCCAAGGAATATTCCTTCATCACATCTAGCATCAAACTTTCCCAATTCTTCATCTCTCCTGATATAACATTTACTTCCAAAAACTTTGAAATACCTAATAGTAGGAGTTCTTCCATACCACAAATCATAAGGTGTCTTTGTTCCATTTGCTTTGAATTGTACTTTGTTCTGAATGTAGACAACAGTATGAATAGCTTCTTTCCAATATACTTCTAGAAGATTAGCTTCTTTGATCATTGTTCTAGCAGATTCTTGAACTGTTTTATTCTTCCTTTCAACTACTCCATTTTGTTGAGGAGTTTTGGGGACAGACAATTGTCTCTTTATTCCATGTTCTTCACAAAAAGCATTGAATTCATTTGAAATAAACTCACCACCTATTTCAGATCTCAGACACTTGATTCTCAAATCCATTTCATTTTCAACCATTGCTTTAAATGCCTTGAACTTGTCTAGGGCTTTTGATTTTTCTCTAAGGAAAGTAACACCAAGTCATTCTTGAATAATCATCAATAAGGAGCATGAAATACCTGTCACCTTGTAGACTTCTTGTTCTTGTATGATCACATAGGTCTGTATGCACCGACTCCAACAAATTAGTATAGGATTGTTCCTTGCTTTTGAAACCTATCTTTGTTTTCTTACCAAACTGGCATTCTTTGCATATGGCATTAGCAGGCTTCACAATCTTAGGTAGGTCTCTTATAGCTTGAGAAGAGATTATTCTTACCAGATTATCAAAATTAATATGACACATTCTCCTATGCCATATCCAAAATTTATTTGTCTAAGCCAACAAACAACAATTATCAGTACCTTTCAAATGATAAACATTACCATGGGTCTTCTTACCAGTAGCAATTAATGTTCTGAAGCTTTTCCTTATCTCACATCCATTGTCTTTAAATATCAAATTATATCCTTTGTCACACATCTGTCCAACACTTAGAAGATTATGCTTTAGGCCTTTGGCATAAAGAACATCATCTGTATAATGCTTGCCATCAAAAGTAATTGACCCTTTTCCATAGATCTTACCAGCTTCATCTTCACCAAATCTAACTAGTCCTCCATCATACTTTTCCAATTTGACAAACTTACTCTTATCTCCAGTCATGTGATTTGAACATCCGCTGTCAATGACCCATTCATCCTTTTCCTCTTTAGCATGAAATGTAGATATCTCCTTTTCTTCTTCCGAACATCCTTCCTTCACACAACTTGCAAGATTAGTAGAAACAGGTTCTTCTCTTAGGGAAATAAACAAGCACTCACTACCATTACCATCTTCAGAGTCATCATCAATTACACCATCATCATCTCCAACATAGTAACTCTTTCTTACCATCTTGAAGCATAGTGACCAATTTTACCACAATTGAAACATTTGAAAAGTAACTTATCTTTGAACTTTCCACTTCCTCTTTTCATTCTGCTTGCAAATTTTGTCTCAAGCTCCTCAAGGTCTTCTTTATCTAATTCCACAACATATTTATGTGATCTAGCACTCTTTTCTTCCTTGGCCTTAAAGGCAGTCTCAGTTTTCACAGGGCCATCAATAGTACCAAATTCTCTCATTTCAAAGGCAGTCAGTTTACCAAGAAATTGATCTTTTGAAAGCTTATTCACATCAAACAATTATTCAATGGCAGATACCTTGTGACTATAAGATTTGGGAAGAGTTCTGAGTACCTTATCCACAACATACATATCATCTATCTTTCCACAAGACCCTTGATGTTGCTAACAACTTCATCAATCTTCTGAATGTAACTTGTTATATTCTCATCTTTAGACATCCGCATAGTTTCATATTGGTCTTCAAGTTCTACATCTTGGCCTTCTTGACAGATGCATCACCTTCATAGATACTTTTCAACTTTTCCTAGATCTCATGAGCAGTTTGTGGATTCACAACTTTCATCATTTCAATGTTAGATAAAGCATTTAGTAGAGCATTTTTAGCTTTGTCATTAATCTCATAGGCCCTAATATCACTTGCAGTCCTCGGACCACCATTAGTATTTTGTATTCATCTTCAACTATTCTCTAGACATTAAAACTAATGGAAACAAGATAACTTTGCATTCGTACCTTCCAGAAGCCATAGTCAGATCCATCAAACTAAGGAATTTCTTTGTGCGCCATCCCAGATCTATCTTAAGTTGTTAGGCTTTCTTCCAAGGAACCAAACTCTGATACCAATTGTTAAAGGCACAAAACAATTGGGAGGGGGGTGAATCAGTTGTGTCAAAAACTTTAACTTCTCTTAAACAAGATCACATTCACATTCACTTACTTTAATTCCTTAATCTGTTATGAAGATTAAACATGAAGTGCAGAAACAAAACTTAAACACATCTACAACATACACACATGAACACCATATTTTTATGTGGAAACACCTAAAAGGGAAAAACCACGGTGAGTGTTAGCTCACAATATAATGTAGTAACAATATCAAATAACAAAAGAGGCTTACTGCTAAAGGGCTCACTGTCCAAAGAAATGCTCACTGCAAATAGGGCTAACTACCGAGGGTTTGGCTCAATACCATGACTAATATAATAGCATCTACAACATGCCTGAGTTCAGTTCCATTAAAGCATAATACAAATCACTTTCACTGCCCTTACAACACACACACTCTCATCTACTCATCTTTGCATTCCCTACTCAAACACATGAATTCATTACATATATTTATGCCAATCATCAACCTTGGAACATACATCAAGGTTGGCAATACAATATACAACCATTGGAACAATCTCTAAGGTCGGCAAACATACATAATTCAAATTAGGTCTAGACCTAAACAATCTTGCGAAGCAAATGAATTAAGGAAGAACACTTCATGGCTTAACTCGGACACAATTACATCTTCACATGCTTCAACATGCTTCTACAATCCACGAAACACATTCGCAAAGAGTGTTAGCATCCAAGTCAGCCAAACTTGTGCAAACACCAAGAAGAATTAGCCACACGCTTCCAAAAACTTCATCATAGCTTGTGGATCAAGCACAAGCTTTCAACATGATCTAGAGACATCCACAAACAACATAAAATCACCTGGGAGCCAACAAATCCATCTGGAACAGATCTCACTTGAAGACAACAAAAATCACTTGAAGATAGATCACAGACTGCTCACAACAAACATTGTCAAACTCTGCTAATCAATAATTTACTTTTCAGAGCACCAAATCACAAATCCTTTGGAATGAAGATAGATAAGGACTTTATAAACATAAGTCCATAACCACAAGACCAAAAAAAAAACTACGGAGATATCATATTTAATATTTATTGCATTTATAATAATAGATAGTGTGTTTTTTTAAAAGAAATATATTTAAATCGGTATTTTTTTGACCGAACCCCAGTAGGGTTTCTACACCTAAAAGAAAAAAAATTGTTAAACAAAAAAAACTCAGAGTGGTGTCCCATGGCTGCCACTGAGCATAGCTTTGGGAGGGGGATGGACCCCCCCGTCCACCCCTCCATAGAGTTTTGTGGAGGGGGGGCGGGGAAGGCCGCCCTTCCCTCCCCCTCTTATTTTCCATGGCGCCGCCGGTGCCGGTGCATTCGCCCTCTACAGATTTCATTGGGCATTATGCCCGCTACAACAAAACATTTAACCCTTCCTCTGTTCTTTCTTTGAACCTACAATATATATATATATATATATATATATATATATATATATATATATATATATATATATATACAGTAAAGATCAATTGCTTTAGGATTTAACTGTGTGTGTTTTTTTCCCTCAACGTTTCGGATCATACTCCATGATCCATCATTAGGAGAATAAAGAGCAAGAGAAGAGAAAGTGAGATAATTTGCAGAACCAGGCAGTTTAAAAAAGGGGGGAGAGAGAGATAGGGTGGTGCGGGAATCAAGGATTCAAATGAGGAGAAAGGAACCAATTGACTCCAAACAACAGAAAACTAGCAAAAGCTAACAAAAACTAACCAAAGAAGAAAGCCAAGGGGAATAACAAAGAAATTAAGAACATAAGAAAAATAAAAAGAAAAAATAAAAAGAAAAATAAAATACAAAGAATGAAACCTAAATAAAAAGATAAAAATTAAGAGAAGAAAAAGACAACTATCAACAATTAAAGGAAAGAAAAATAAAGTAAACATAACAAATGGGCAGATGACCAAGAAAGAACAAGGAGAAACTCACGAAATAACCTGAAGAGAAAAATTGAAACAAAATATAGAAAGAAAGTAACAATGGGCATTAAAGAATTAAAAAGAGGAATTAGAACAAGGAAAATACAAATTTTTTGAAGCCGAAAGAATATTATAAAAAGATAACCTATCTAGGTTCAACGGTGCCAACTAATAGATGAAAGAAAGTGGAAAGAGGGAGGATCCATGCGATAAAAATCAAAAAATAATAGAAAGAGAAAGCTAAGGAGGAAACGAGTCAAGAAATAACGGTCTAAAAAGTCTAAAAAGTAAAATAAAATGTAAAAATTATAAACGGGGGGCAGGATAAAAAATTAGAAGAAAGAAATACACAATACAATCAAATAACAGAGGGGAACAAAGATCAGATAAAAAATAGAGATAAGAGAGGAGAAGAGTGACAGAGAACGAGTAAGAAAAATTCAAAAAACAAAGAAGGAAATTACAAGAAAAAAGGGGGAGAGAGGAAACGAAAAATAAAAATAAAATAAAGAATAAAAAGGAGCAAGGGCAAAAATAAAAGAAAAAGAAAAATGAAAAATGAAACAAGAAAATTTGAAAATGAGAAGAACCGAAACAATGAAAAAATGAAAAATACAAAAAGAACAAATACAGAAAGAACAGAAGAGAAATTTTCAAATAAGAGAATTTTATATAAATCAGGGGAAAGGCGAAAACAAGACAAAAAAAGAGGTAAAGAGAAGAACAAATCTAAAAGGAGGAAAAAAGTGCCGACTGCATAAAGGAACAGAAAGATGAAACGAGAGACAAGAGAGAGATATAAGGAAAAGATAACAAAGAAAAGAAAAGAGAATGGAAAAACAAAGCGAAAGGAGAATCAGAGGAAGAGCAGGAAATAAATCAAACTAGATAACAACACAGAGAACAGGACAAAGAGGAAAAAAGAAGAAAAGACAAGAGAATAAGAAAAAGAAGGACTAAATCAACAAGAAAGAGGACAAAAGTCAGAGGCAAGTGAATATATAAATTAGAAAGAAGAAGAAACGCAACAAACCAACAATTAATGGACACCCAACACGAGGAAAACCTAAGAGTCTAGACCCTAATACATAAGAAAGATAGAGGGCTATAGTAGGGGAAGAAGCGAGAGGACATCAGGAAGAGGAGGGTAGGGAAAGGAGAGAGGGAGATCCAAAGGCAAACTGAGGGGAGGAAAAAAGATAAGAGGGATACAACCAACACCCTAGGCTAGGAATGAAGAGAGGAAAGGAGGGGAACAAGAAAGAGAACCGCGAGAGGTCAAAAGAGGGAGAAAAAGAGAGGAACGAATCAAGAAGTAGGGGAAGAGCAGTTTCTGATGCGGGAAAGGAGGGGGTTCCAAGAGGAACTGAGACCCCAACCTTCATCCCGATTGAGATTGGAAGGGTGGTTGCTAATCTCGATGGCTTCCTTAAGTTTTCTCTTAAAGTAGTTGTCTACACTGGCTAGAATTTGGGTGTCCTCTAAACAAATATGGTGTTTGGTTAAGGAAGAGTGTTCTGCAAGTGCGGATTTATTAATGCATTCATGTCTAATGTCCGCACTATGCTCTTTGATCCTAGTGTTGAATGAGCGTCCAGTTTCACCAATGTAGGGGATGCCACAAGAACAAGAGATCTTGTAGACACCGGAGTTGAGCAAGAGGTCTCTAGGGTCTTTAGGGGAGGGAATACGATTTCTAAGAGTAGAGAAGGGTTTAAAGGAACATTGGAGGCCTTTCCTACGGAGAATCTTAGAGATTTTGTTAGAAAGGCCTTCAATGTAGGGAAGAGAGGCAAAGGGGAGGTTAGGAGGGTTGGTGTCCTTGGGTTTGGGGTTGAGGTGGGACCTGGCTTGTTTGAAAAACAAGTGGTTGCTGTTCAAAGAGGGAGCAGTAAAGGAAGAGAAGACATGTGAATAGTTGTTGCTGATAGGGGGAGTTGTGACAATAAGGAGAAGTTCTTGTCTTGATAGTTTTTCACATCATATGTTGCCATCAATGACAAAGGGGGAGATTGTTGCAAGTATGGGCCTAACCGGTGTTGTCATTGATGTCAACATACTCATGTTGCATTAATGAGAAGGATTGGATGAGTTGTGTGCTGAGGATACTAAGAAAATTAGTCTCAATCAGGAACAGTGAAGAATAGTGATGACAAGAAGGTAAAAGTCCACAATAGGTTGAGGATCAGAGGATGCGGTTTAAAAGGTTTGTAGACATAAGTCTTGAGATGCTCCAGTCAAGTTTTCAGAGGTCCGCATGAAGATCTGAAGAAGTTATGGTCACTCAAGTAGAACCGGTTCCGGCAGGTGTTCAGAGGTGACAGAGTGACACAGATAGGTCCGGTGAGATCCAGAATTGCATTATCCCGTTCTACAGATTTGAGGGAGTGTTGAGGATGTCCTTGTGAAGTGTCCAGTAGATTGGTTCATGGTTTTAAGGTCCGGAAGAACCTATTCCTTTGTAACAGTGATGACAGACTATGTTCTTGAGGTTCTGGATGAAAGAGAGAAGAATTCCAGTAAGCAGATGAAGTGCGGATGTTCTTTGTGATTCAGGAAAGCTTGTGGTGATCTGTGGATAGTGTCCAGTTCATGTGGGTGGTCCGCATTGAAGTTAAAGTTCGTATTTAAAGAATAACCACCAGATGTTGGTGTTCTTTCTGAGACTGGTCGATCGGATGTATTACACGTCTTGCGGATGTTCTTGTAGGTGTTTGCCGACTTAGATGATTGTTCCTAAGTCAATGCCTTGTATAAATAAGGGATTGTGAAGTCATTCCAGAGGGTGTCTTATGGAGATGAGAGTGTGGTAGCGAAGAGGAGAGTGAAAGGCAGAGCAGAATTATTGAGCTTAATGGAACTGATTCAAGCATGGTGAAGATGTTATTTTCCAGTTCATGTATGTGATACTTATTCCATTGTAGACAGTGTGTCTCTTGTAGGCAGTGAGCCTCTTGTGAGCAGTGTGCTCAGGCAGTGAGCCCTAATTGGCATGTGCCATTTTGTTCTTTCTATTCTTCTAACAGAGAATACTTTCTTGGGTTAATCACCCCGTGGTTTTTCCCTTAACTGGGTTTGCCACGTCAAAATCTTGGTGTCTTATGTGTTGATGAGTTTCTACTTTTGATTTGAATGCATTATGTTTCATGTTTAATATATTGCTAATCACCAAGATGTTTTAAGTGTGTAAATTGGAAAAAGTTTTGCACAACTGATTCACCCCCCCTCTCAGTTGTGTGCCCTAAGTCTAACAGGTTGACTCTTGACAAGTGTTATGAGCTTGTAAGAAGTCATTTAATGTCTTGAGATTGTGTAAATTCTATAAAAACCATAGCATAGTAGATGAGAAGAATATAACAGTTTATAGGTACCCAGGTTCTGCCTGAGTGAAGGTTGAAGGACAGAGGAAGTGAATGTATTTGTAATCTCCCTTTGTGAAGATAATACAACTTGGCCTCTTTTCTTGGTGAAGTTTTTTATCTGCAAGGGTTTTCTCCACGTTAAACACTTGTGTTATGTGTTTCATTCTGCTTCTGGTATATTTTTGTGTTGTGGGTTTATGTTTTGTTACAATCTCCATTAATAACACACAGTTAAAGTTTGCTGAAATTTATCTCGAATCAGATTTCCATTAAAGTAGTGTTGCTTTCATTTTTAACACTATTCACTAAATGGTGTGGGGAAGATAGATCTCAACAAGCGGCATTAGATTGGTGGCATAATACTTTCGAGAACAAGGTTAGTGTGAGACCACTCCCTAACTCCTTTCTTCTGATAGAATGTATTGACTAGAATTTGAAACAAGAAATACCATATGGAAACCCCATTTTGTTCAATGGATCCAGTTTTCATTGTTTAAACTAGAAACCAAACTTTGACCCATGGAAATATGTAATCAAGAAGATACCCACTTGGCTTACACTAGATGGGCTTCCTTCGGAGTACTAGAGTGTAGAGGCTCTGTTTAAAATAGGGGATGTTTTGGACACTTGTCTTGGGATTGATGAAGACTTTGTAAATAGGAGGTTTGGGTCAGATCCAAATGTGTTGATTGAGATAGACTCAACTTCTGGAACTTATGGGGAGCTAGAGATTCTTTCTTCTATGGGTAGATAGAAATAGCTTGGGTTTCAAGAGGTTTAGGGGAAAAGATCCAGAAATGTCTTTTCTGAAAAGCAATAGGCGTCGGAGGTTCAGGGTTAAGTGATTTGGAGAAAGTCAATATTATATCCCAATCGAAAGAATAGGGCAAGGAAGCCAAGCTAGATTTGCAAGCCTTAGGGCCCTCTGGGTTAGGCCATGCAGATCAGAATCAAGTGGATCTGGGTGTAGACAAGTCCTATGTAGTGAACATAGAGTCGAGGATCAAAACTAATAATGATTATCTCTGCTTTCCAGAGGAGCCTGCAATACCCTCACAAACTGCAGATGATCTCAGGTAGCTTCTTCAAGAAATAGAGATACTTCATCAAGACATCAATCTGGAATTGGAGGGTTTAGGGCCCCAGACTTTAGGAGACAAGGACGGGGGTCTTACTGAGTTGGTTGTCTCAGACAAGGGTCAGCTTCCGGAAGATGATGACAAATTAACATATAAGGAGCCTACAGCTCTTCCAGGGGATGAGGAGTTCTCCAAAGTGAGTATTGTTAGTGAGATCTTGGAACTCTTTGGAGATAATATCAGCCTTGAGGTGCAGGGGTCGACTTTCAATTCAGGACTAGAAATCAATAGACAACTTCTCACTCAAGAGTTGTTGGAGGAAGGTGAGCTTGAGATCAAAGAAAATGAAGCCTTATTTTCTATGGACAATGAGAAAACAACCTCAGTCAAGTTAGGTTTCCAGCAGATTGCTTCTAATAAATCAAAACCACACTTCAGGAGCAGTTCTAAAAAAAAAGTTGGTAGGAAGTCCTTGAATGAACTGAGGAGCCTAGATGGAGATGCAGAGGGTCAGATGAAAATCACAACTCTGATGGATTCAGGAAGGGAACAACCCTTCCCAAAGGTCCATGAGGACAATATCATGGAATGTTAGGGGTCTAAATGCCCCTAACAAAAAGTGCTTGGTTAAGTGGAGGATCTGCTTATCTAAGTTAGAAATTATTCTACTCCAAGAGACTAAACTGAGCATAAAAGAACTGGAGCATTTTGTTGCAAGCCTAAGAAACTGGAATCAAGCCTCAGTGCAAGCAGATGAGGCTTCTGGGGGTTTGGCTATTCTATGGAATCTGACAGAGGTGTCCTTTGAGCTTCTTGGATTTGGTAAACATTGGATGGGAGGTAGGATCATCATTCTCTCCTCCAAATCAGATTGCCTACTAATCAATGTGTATGGGCCTTCTTCTTGTATTAGCAAAAGAGAGTTATGGTCAGCCCTAGACAATTTTATGGGCGTTAACCCTTCTTACACAATATTTGTTGATAACTGAGAGGGGGGCTGAATCAGTTATCCTTAATTCACTTCCAGTTCAAACACTTAAATCCACTTTGTTAATCAATAGCATAGCAATTAATCATTCATGAAAACATAAGGCATAAACATCAGAGCAGATACACATCAACACATGAGACACCAAGATTTTGACATGGAAAACCCGGTTAAGGGAAAAACCACGGGGTGATTAACCCAAGGATTATTCTCTGTTAGAAGAATAAGAAAAATGGATGGCACATGCCAATTAGGGCTCACTGCCCAAGCACACTGCTCACAAAGAGGCACACTGCCTACAAGAGACACACTGTCTACAGAGTGATAAGAATCACAAACTTGAACTAGAGATTGACATCTTTACCATGCCTGGATCAGTTCCATTTAAGCCCAAAAACTCCTGCTCTGCCTTTCACACTTCTCTTCGCTATAACACACTCATCACCGCAAGACACACTTCGAAATGAATTCACAAACCTTTATTTATACAAGGCATCGACTTAGGAACAATCATCTAAGTCGACAATCATCCACAAGAACATTCGCAAGATAAATAACTCATCCGGTCGGCCAGCCTAAACAAGAAGATCTTCATCTGGAAGCATATCTCCAATTTTGGGCTCTAACACTGATGCGGACCAACAACACAACCTCAACATGATACAAGAACCTTCATAGGCTTGCCTGAATGACCAGGTACATCCACACCTCATCTACTTGCTAGAATCTCTTCTCTTCTTCATCCGAAACTTCAAGAACACAGTCTGTCGCTACTGTCATAATGCAAAGGGTTCTTTCGGACCTCCAAAAAATGCATAAATCAATATAACATATCACAAGGACACCCCAAACACTCCTTCCAATCCACAGAATAGGACAATACACTTCCGGATCTCACCAGACCTTTTTGTAACATTCTGTCACTCCAGAGCATCTCCCGGAACCGGTTCTACTTGATCGATCATAACTTCTTCAGATCTTCATGCGGACCTCTGAAATCTTAACTAGAACATCTCAAGACTAATATCTACAAACCCTTTAATCCACATCCTCTGATCCTCAACCTATTGAGTACTTTTGCCTTCTTCTCATCACTGTTCTTCACTGTTCCTGATTGAGACTAATTTTCTCAATATCCTCAGCACACAGCTCATCCAATCCTTCTTATCAATGCAATATGAGTATGTTGACATCAATGACAACACTGTTTAACCTCATACTTGCAACAAACTCCCCCTTTGTCATTGATGGCAACATATGATGTGAAAAACCATCAAGACAAGAACTTCTCCTTTCTGTCACAGCTCCCCCTATCAGCAACAACTCTTCACATGTCTTCTCTTCCTTTACTGCTCCCCCTTTGATCATCAACCACTTGTTTTTCACATGTCTTCTCTCCCCCTTTGACGTCAATGGCAAAGGCCTCATACTTGCAATTCTAACACATCAGAATCATACCAGCTGTTCCCCCTGAGTAGCAGCTCCCCATCATCAATCTGGATCACAAGATATGACTGTGATATCCACCGGACTGATGCACATTAGTGCATCCTATTTCATCACCGGAGGTGCCATGACCCCTAACGTCTCCCTGAGATACTCAAAAGAGTCCTTGGGAAGAGGTTTAGTAAAAATATCTGCAAGCTGATCCTTGGAGGGCACATACTTCAATTTGACTTCACCCTTGTTCACTTGTTCTCTCAAAAAGTGAAATTTGATAGATATATGCTTGTTCTTAGAATGCAATACCAGATTCTTGGAAATATTTATTGCACTTGAATTATCACAGAAAATTGTGATAGGCTCCTCATATTCTACTTGAATATCTCTTAGCATCTGCTTCATCCACAAAAGTTGAGTGCAACTACTTGCTGCTACAATGTATTATGCTTCTGTTGTAGACAGGGATATTGCTTCTTGTTTCTTGCTTAGCCAAGAAACCAACCTTTTTCCCAAAAAGAATGCTCCTCCACTTGTACTCTTCCTATCATCCACATCTCCTGCCCAATCTGCATCTGTATATGCATGAAGAGAAAAGTCATGATCTCTAGGATACCATAGGCCATACTCAACTATTTCTTTCAAGTGCCTAAAAATTCTTTTGATTGCCATGATATGAGATTCTCTAGGATCAACCTGGAATCTCGCCACAAGACCAACAGCCTGCATTATATCTGGTCTAGTCTGAGTGAGATACAACAATCCACCAATCATTGATCTATACTTTGTTTAATCTGTCTTAGGAGAGTCATCATCTTTGCTCAACTTACATCCGGTAGCCATGGGAGTGTTCATTGGCTTTGAATCTTCCATTCCAAATTTCTTCAATAGTTCTTTCACATATTTGGTCTGAGAGATAAAGATTCCTTTTTCTGTCTGAGTAATTTGCAGACCCAAAAAGAAATTTATTTCACCGAGCATTGACATTTCAAACTCACTTTTCATTTGGTTTGCAAAGGTTTTACACATACTATCTCTTCCTCCAAAGATGATATCATCAATAAATACTTCAACAATCAAGATGTTTTCATGATCAATTTGAAAATATAGGTTACTATCAGCAGTACCTTTGTTGAAACCAATCTTCAAAAGATGTTTATCCAGCCTCTCATACCATGCTCTTGGGGGCTTGCTTTAGACCATACAGTGCCTTCTTTAATTTGCAGACCATATCACCATGCTCTGATAACTGAAATCCATCCAGTTGTTCAATGTACACCTCTTCTTCTAGGTCACCATTTAGGAAAGCAAATTTGACATCCATCTGATACACTTTGAAATCTTTGAAGGCAGCAAATGCAAGAAATAGTCTGACTGCTTCAATTCTTGCCACCGGAGCAAAGGTTTCCTCAAAATCAATCCCTTCTATTTGAGAGTATCCTTTGCAGACTAATCTAGCCTTATTTCTGATTACTTCACCAACTTCATTTAGTTTGTTCCGGAAGACCCATTTGGTTCCAATCACATTCTTGTTACTAGGTCTAGAAACAAGATCCCAAGTGTGATTTTTCTCAATTTGCATCAACTCTTCCTCCATTGCTTTTGTCCAATTTCCATCATTGCATGCTTCAGTTATTGTCTTAGGTTCAATCTTTGAAATCAGACAACATTCATCTGAATTTTGAGCAACATTTCTTCTAGTTTGCACACCTTTGCTTTTGTCACCTATGATCTGATCTTTAGAGTGGTTCAGTCTTACATACCTTGGAACTTTGGGAGTTTCTTGCACTTCTGCTTGCTCATCCGGACCTATCTCTTCTTCCTAATTTACCGAATCAGTCTGAATCTGACCTTCAGGAGAGGATGGAGCTCCTTGAACCAGAACATCATTCTGATCATCTTCATCATACTCAAAATCTTGAGGGCTTCTTAATACCTTCATCAACCTTCACATTTATACTTTCTATCATCTTTCTTAGTCTCTTATTGTAACACCAGTATGCTTTGCTTTGAGTGGGGTATCCCAAGAAAATTCCTTCATCACTTTTAGCATCAAACTTTCCTAGATCTTCATCTCTTTTAATGTAACACTTGCTACCAAATACTCTGAAATATCTCACAGTAGGAGTGATGCCAAACCAAAGTTCATAAGGAGTCTTACCGGTATTGTTTCTGATTTGAACTTGATTGAGAGTGTAGACTGCAGTGCTAACAGCTTCTTTCCAAAACATTTGGGGAACATTGGCTTCCATCATCATTGTCCTGGATGCTTCCTGGATGGTCTGGTTCTTTCTCTCAACTACTCCATTCTGCTGTGGAGTCCTAGGAGCAGACAACTGTCTCTTTATACCATGCTTCTCACAAAAGTCTATGAATTCACCGGATGTGAATTCACCACCTCTATCAAACCTTAGACATTTCAGTTTCAATCCAGTTTGATTCTCTACCATAGCCTTGAAGATTTTGAACTTCTCAAAGGCTTCTGATTTCTCTCTTAGAAAGGTAACCCACATCATCCGGGAATGGTCATCAATCAGTAACATGAAATATCTATCACCTTGCATACTCTTGATTCTTGTCGGACCACACAGATCAGTATGAACTAACTCCAATAATCTGGTAGAGGACTGATCCTTGCTTTTGAATGAAACTCTGCTCTGTTTACCTAGCTGACATTCTTTGCACATACTATTTGTAGGTTTTACCAACTTTGGAAGATCTCTTACAGCCTAAGTATTGCTTATCTTAATGATGTTATCAAAATTTACATGACACATCCTTCTATGCCATAACCAACTCTGATCAACTTGAACAAACAGACAACTTTTATTAGTACCAACTAGATGGAAGATATTACCTTTTGTTTGAGTGCTGGATGCAATCTCAGTTCCAGAGCTTTCAAAGATCCTGCATCTTCCATTCTTGAACCGGAGATCATAACCTTTTTCCACCAACTGACCAACACTGAGAAGATTGTGCTTCAATCCTTCAACATACAGTACATTACTAGTTTTGTTCTTTCCATCAAAAGAGATAGTTCCCCTACCTCTGATTCTACCAGCAGAATTGTCACCAAACTTTACCATTCCTCCTTCATACCTTTCCAAATCTAAGAACTTGTTCTTGTCACCTGTCATATGGTGAGAGCATCCGCTGTCAATAACCCAATCATCCTTTTCTTCAACTTGGGCAGCCAAAGCTCTTTCCACAACCTTATGATTGATAGATATTGGATCTTCTTCCTTGATGGCAATAAACACCCATTCATTTCTGGATTTGTCTCCTATCTCTGATTCCTCATCTGTTACTCCTTCACTATCAGCTTCTTCATTAACATAATAACAATTCTTTTGGAACCTTTGTCTGTTAGAGTTTGACCTTGTAGATCTTTCCGGACATCTTGATGCAAAGTGACCAATCTTATTGTAGTTGAAGCATTTAAAAGGTAATTTTCCTTCATACTTATCGGATCCCCTTGGTAGTCTTTTTGCAATGAGGGCTTCAAGTTGAGCTATTTCTACTTCTTCCTCTTCCATATCTTTTCTTGCTTGATCATACTAAGACAGCTTCCTTCAAGAGTTTTCTCCCGGATCAAATCTTCGTTTGCCTTTCACATAGGCACTGGCTTTGAATGCTGAATCGGTCTTGGGGGGATCATCTCTAAACTTGGTCATTTCAAATGCTGCTAGTTTGCCAGCCAATTGCTCTCTTGTGACAGTTGTATGGGCTCTGAACTCATCAATGACATCAACCTTGATTTTGTAGGCAGCAGGAAGGGATCTGAGAATTTTGTAAACAATCTCATTTTCATCCAAAACTCCACCAGCATTCCTAATTCCACATACCAGCTCATTTACTCTTGGCATAAAGGTAGTGATATTTTCATCATCTCTCATCTTCAATCTTTCAAATTTCCCTTTGAGACTTTGCAACCTTGCACTCTTAACAAACTCATCTCCTTCATGCAGAAGTTCCAGTTTAATCCAGATCTCATAGGTAGTTGGTAGGTCAATAACATTTGAGAGCTCTGAGTCAGTTAGTGCACTTAGAAGAGCTTCTTTGGTCTGCAGATTGTTTTCAGCATTTGTGATTTCATTTAGAGTTGTTGGACCACCCTGTGGAGGTGTATATGCTTTTGTGACCATGGACAAGTACGCCTTTCCCATACACTCCAAGTGACATTTCATGTGGCCTTTCCAAAGAGTGAAGTTGGTTCCATCAAATTTTGGACTGTCCTTCTTGTATGATGACATCCTGGATCTCCTCAAGCGGTTAAGCTCCTTTTAGATGAACTTGGCTCTGATACCAATTGTTGATAACTAAGAGGGGGGGTGAATCAGTTATCGTTAATTCACTTCTAGTTCAAACACTTAAATCCACTTTGTTAATCAATAGCATAGCAATTAATCATTCATGAAAACATAAGGCATAAATATCAGAGCAGATACACATCAACAAATGAGACACTAAGATTTTGATGTGGAAAACCTGGTTAAGGGAAAAACCACGGGGTGATTAACCCAAGGATTATTCTCTGTTAGAAGAATAAGAAAAATGGATGGCACATGCCAATTAGGGCTCACTGGCCGAGCACACTGCTCACAAAGAGGCACATTGCCTACAAGAGACACACTGTCTACAGAGTGATAAGAATCACAAACTTGAACCGGAGATTGACATCTTTACCATGCTTGGATCAGTTCCATTTAAGCCCAAAAACTCCTGCTCTGCCTTTCGCACTTCTCTTCACTTTAACACACTCATCACCGCAAGAGACACTTCAAAATAAATTCACAAACCTTTATTTATACAAGGCATCGACTTAGGAACAATCATCTAAGTCGGCAATCATCCACAAGAACATTCGCAAGATAAATAACTCATCCGGTCGGCCAGCCTGAACAAGAACATCTTCATCTGGAAGCATATCTCTAATTCTGGGCTCTAACACTGATGCAGACTGACAACACAACCTCAACATGATACAAGAACCTTCACAGGCTTGCCTGAATGACCATGTACATCCGCACTTCCTCTACTTGCTAGAATCTCTTCTCTTCTTCATCTGGAACTTCAAGAACACAGTCTGTCGCTACTGTCATAATGCAAAGGGTTCTTCTGGACCTCCAAACAATGCATAAATCAATATAACATATCACAAGGACACCCCAAACACTCCTTCCAATCCGCAGAATAGGACAATGCACTTTTGGATCTCACCAGACCTTTTTGTAACATTCTGTCACTCCGGAGCATCTCCCAGAACCGGTTCTACTTGATCGATCATAACTTCTTCAGATCTTCATGCAGACCTCTAAAATCTTAACTAGAACATCTCAAGACTAATATCTACAAACCCTTTAATCTGCATCCTCTGATCCTCAACCTATGGAGTACTTTTGCCTTCTTCTCATCACTGTTCTTCACTGTTCCTGATTAAGACTAATTTTCTCAATATCCTCAGCACACAGCTCATCCAATCCTTCTTATCAATGCAATATGAGTATGTTGACATCAATGACAACACTGGTTAACCTCATACTTGCAACAATATTTAGGGGAGATTTCAATGCTACTCTTCATAGCTGGGACAAAAAGGATGGGATATGTAGAGCTGGTCAATCACAGAAGGACTTTAGTGATTGGGTTCACAAGAACAACCTGTTAGAAATTGATTCGGGTCAAGGACCTTTTACTTGGAACAATAGAAGAACTGGGTTCTGCAACATTGTAGAGAAGTTGGATCGCTTCTTTTTTGGGGGTGATTTATCCTCCTTTCATCATGTTCTCAAAGCAGTCATCCTTCCTTGTTCAGGTTCAGATCACTTTCCTATTTTGCTTAACCTTGTAGAGGATATGAAGCCTATGAAATCACCCTTTAAATTTGAGAAGATGTGGACAAAGGATGAGAATTTTCTTCCATTGGTGCAACTTTGGTGGGTTGAGGAAGCTTTCGAGGGTTCTAAATTGTTTTGTCTTTTATCCAAACTAAAACATGTCAAGCAACATCTCCTAGAATCGAATAGGCAACATTTCAAGAATATATTTCAATCTAAAGAATTGGTACAAGGAAGCCTTTCTAAATTGAATGAAGAGGTTATTAATGTTGGGATGTCTCAGGCTAGTTATCTTAAAGAAAATGAGTTATTGGGTGAATATGAGGATATTTTGGCAAAAGAGGAAATTTTCTGGAAACAAAAATCTAGAGAACTTTGGTTAGAGGCAAGGGATAAGAATACAAAATACTTTCACAATATCATCAAACATCGTAGGGGGGTTAATAGGATTCATAGTTTGGAAAAGGAAGATGGTTCCGTTATTGAAAGTAATCAAGAAATCAAAACTTATATTGTGGAATACTTCAGCTCTCTTCTGAATACCTGTGAAAGCTCTAGTCTAGCAGCTCAAAATGCTCTATTGCAGCATATTCTAAAATTCTTAACGCAACATAACAACAAGGTCCTTAATGCAAAGTTTCCCCTGGAAGAGGTAGAAAGGGCTCTCAAGTAGTTACATCTAGATAAAGCCCCAGGCCCAGATAGATTCCCAGCTGGTTTTTTTCAAGTTTGTTGGCAAGTTGTAGGCTAAGAGCTCATAGATGCCCTAGAAGCGGCCAGGAACTTACGTTTTTTACTGAAGGAAATCAACAACACTTTCATTGTTCTTGTTCCCAAAAAAGAAAAAGTGTCTAAGTTGGATGATTATAGACCCATATCCTTATGCAATACTATTTATAAAATAACATTGACTAAAGTCCTTGCCAACCGTTTGAAACTTTTGCTACCTAGCATCATCTCAGAAGAACAAACAAGTTTTGTCCCAGGCAGATCCATTTTGGATGGGGTAATTATTGCTCAAGAGGTGATCCATACGCTTCATAATACTAAAGAACCTGGCATGCTCATCAAACTAGATATTAGGAAAGCCTATGACAAAGTGGATTGACATTTCTTGTGTAAGGTTTTGGAGGCTTTTGATTTTAACAGATAATGGGTAAACTGTATCTTCGAATGCATTATCGACCCAAGGTTTTTAGCTCTTGTCAATGGCTCTCCAGAGGGTTTTTTTTAGGCCTCCAGAGGCCTAAGGTAGGGGGATCCAATATCCCCATTTTTGTTCATAATAATGGCCGAAGCTCTGGGAAGGGCAATTAGCAATCTACAAAGTTTGAATCAGGTATCAGGCATTATAGTTGCTAGAAATATCTGGGTCTCTCATCAGCAGTTTGCAGATGATACCATGTTGTTTGGTTTAGCTAAGAAGGTGGAGGCACGTGCCTTTCTCCAAAGTTTTTTTCTTGTCTACTCCTCCAAGGAAGGAAGTAGCTATATTATAGATCTTAAAGTTTAGGAAGGGATCTTTGCCTTGTGCTTACTTAGGGTTGCCTTTAGACAAGGGACTTAGGAATTCAAAACTATGGGATCCTCTAAAGGACAAGTTGGGAAAAAGAATGAATTCTTGGAAAGGGAGGTGGCTTTCTTGGGCAGGCAGATTGCTTTTGTTGAAATCAATTCTATCTTCTATCCCCATCTACCTATTATCTTACTTGGCTATTACTATGGGGGCTAACAATGAGCTGATAGGTAAAATGAGACATTTTTTCTGGCAAGGGACAGTGGAGAAAGACAAATTGGCTTTGATTGCCTGGGACAAGGTTTGTAGACCCAAAGACAAAGGTGGCTCCGGTCTTAGAAACTTGTTGCATCAAAATAAGGCTCTAGGGGCAAAGTTAGTGTGGAAGATGGTTCAGAGCCCTGAGCTGAAATGGGTGAAAATTTTGCAAGATAAGTACCTAAATTGTGTTGGAGTTCTTGAAGTTGAGAAGATTGAGCACCCTCCCAAAGGCTCTAGAGTTTGGAACTTTATTTTGAACCGCAGATCGATTATTTCAGATTTGGTAACTTGGGATGTCCAAGATGGTAGCATTGCCTTGTTCTGGGAAGACTCTTGGGGGGGCTTCCCCAATTTAGATAGTGTGATCATAGTGGACTGTGTAAAGGCTCACCTCAAAAGCCTTTGGGGGTTAGGGTTAAGGATTATGTTATTTTCTCATAGGATGACCCATCCATTGGGTGGAAATGGAAAGACTTTTCTCTCTTGCCCATTCTTGTTGTTGAAGCTAACCTTTTAAAAAGATTTTTGGACCAAAGGAAAATGTTCTTTAGAAGAGGGGCTGACAAAATCATTTGGACAGGTTCGGCAAGTGGTTCTTTCTCTGCTAAAGATGGGTATAGAGTGGTAGCTGGCATTGATGAATTGGATCCTTCTAACCTGCCTATCTCATTATGCTAGAATAAGCATTGTGTCCCTTGAGATGGCATCTTTGTGTGGGCAGCTCTCCAAAACAACATTTTGACAGCTGAGAAATTTCAAATAATGGGTTTTGAGGGCCCCTCTTGGTGTGCCCTATGTAGGAGAGTAGAGGAGTCAGTAGACCATCTTTTTTTAGGATGCCCTTTTTCGCAAGAGTGTTGGTGTTGGCTTTGTGCCAAGTTGGGTTGGATTTCTGGATTACCTAATGATATTTTGAGTCTCTTTCACTCTTGGCCTTATAGACCAAAGGTTGGCCTGCTAAGTAGCCTTTCGATCACAAATCCCTCACTGTTGGTGTGGGAAATCTGGAAAGAACGTAACCAGAGGATCTTTGATGACAAGGAGATGCCCCTAGTTTCCTTCAAAAACAAAGTTGAAGCTGCCATAGTTGAGGTGGTTAATTGCTGGTCAAGTAAATGCTTGGGGCAGTCTGGTTTCTTTACACAGTGGGATGGTCAAATAAGGTTTAGGTGGCATGGATTGAAGGTTCCTTTGCATGTTGGTTCTGGGGAGAAAGCTTCAGTGGTGGCCAGAAGGTCAGCTAAGTGGTCTACTCCGGAAAGGGGGTGGATTAAACTTAACTTTGATGGTGTGTCTAGAGGTAACCCGGGTCCTTCTAGAGTTGGATGTGTGCTTAGAAGTTGGAACTAGGAGTTTGTTGGTAGATTGGCTTTGCCCTTAGAGGAGGATACAAACAATATCGCAGAATTCCAGACTTTAATTCATAACCTATTATTTTTTAAGGAACTAGCTGTGAGAAAGTTGGCAGTTGAAGGGGACTCATCCTTGGTTATCAACGCTTTGAGGTCGGGTCAAATTGCGAATTGGAAGATGAGAGCATTATTGGAGCAGGCACTGGACCTTTTAAATTTTTTTGATGTGTTTATGTTGAACCATATATATAGGGAGGCCAATCCAGACGTAGATGTCTTGGCTAACAGGGGAGTTGTTGGTGTCGAGTTTAAGTGTTTTGGACATGTAGAAGTCTTAGTTCCAATTCCCCAAAACCTTAGGCCACCTCATCCGCCAGATGGAAGGATGCCGTCAGGTCACGGTGTGGAATAATTCAAGTGTAGATGGTTTTATTGTACCCCTGTGCAAGTAGTCTGGCAGCTTGTTGGAAGAGTGTCATCCCTCAATGGTAGGTTACATCATTCCTTCGTATGATGTCTTTTTGTCCTTGCGATGGATCATAGGATGTTTTGCACTTGTGTGAAAGGGTGCAAAGGCCGAAGCTCTAGTTTGCCAATTAATTCACTTGCTTCCAGCATTAAGTGCCAGCCTTTGAGGGGTCTATTTAATCAATGGAGAGAGTGATGAGCTGTCATCGATTTGGGGAAGTTTGGCTACAATGGAAACTCCAATTTGCCTCAAGAGCATCCATAGGCAAGTAGCCTTTCTTGGTAAGATCATGAATCTTCGTTTGAAATGTATTTGCAAATTCAAGCACAAATTCTTCCTGGAGGCTGTTAAGATGGTCTTGGGCAAAGACTTTCTGGTTTCTATGGATAGGTATAGGGTGAATACTGACATATCTTCCCAGTTTCTAGCTTCTCTCTTTGACCTGGGAACCCTAAAACTAGATGCCTTGGTTTGTCTCAGAGAGACTTTTAAAGATTCAATTCTAGATGGGGATGTGGAGATTGCGGTGTTCGCGGATTTGGATACTGGTCTCCCGTGGGTTGGTGACCTCCCCAAGCTTCTGGATCCTGAGGTGACTGTGGAGCGTTTACCGTTCCTTCCCAACCTAGTTGGGTGGAGGCTTTGGCATCACCAGATTTGGGCGCTGCGTGGGCAGGACTTCATTCAACATGCTATTGGTATGGTTGCGACAGAGTCTCCAGACTGGCTGGAAGGATTTGCTACCATGGTCGAGGTAGATGACTTTTATTATGATGGTTAATTAGCATTTTTGGGGCTTCTTTTTGATGGTGTCTATCGTCCTGTAATAGCTGAGTCGTCTAGTTTTTTGATGATCCTTTTTGTAGTTAGGGTTGTGTGATAAAGGTTTATCCTGAGATGTTAGTTCTCAACCACAATGTATCTATCTTGTATATTTTCTATGATATATCAATACAATCGTGCCTCTAGCACTTTATCAACCAAAAATAATAATAATTGCATTATGAGAATTTGGTTTATTATTTGAATAATGATGCACTGATCGTAATATGTTGATTTCAAGTTTTATACAAGATTACAGGTTTCAGATGACTCTCAAAGAATAGAGAGAGAGAGTATCTTTCGAGGAGAGAAATATAGACCTTGGGTTACGAGTGATTATTTGCCAAAATGAGTATGAGTATTTAACAAAAATGTGAACCAGTATTGATAGAGGTAAGTCATGTCTTGTCAGTTTATTTTTGGATCTAATCGACAAGTAGTCTATATCTCTTGTTTCTTTTCAGGGCAAGTCATTTGTGTGATGACATTGTCATTTGTAAAGAAAATGACATCGTCTTAGTAGAATGGTGTCCATTTACGATTAACGTAAATATTATGTCGTCATGGTCGCAAAATGGTTGTGTTAGTATTCTTGAGTCACTTAAGGTTTTATTGTTGACATTTGACGTCAAATGATGATGTCGTCAAGACAAGTTGATGTGCTTTTACGAAGGATTGTGAAGGGGAGACAAGCTCGACCCATTCAAATTATTTGTAAGCCTTTGACTTATTATTATTATTTATTGATCAAAACATAAACCATCAAATAGGATAGATGTCATGTTAAACCATATTTATTTATATAAACAAATATATATAAGCATCGATTGAGGTTAATGCCTCATGATTGTTATTAATGCTTACTCACTTATGAGCAGCCGTAGGCATAAGTATAGGAGTGCCTTCATTGTATCGAGTGAGGGATCGGATCACTTAACGTGATCACTAAATGATCAAACTGTGTCTTTAATGATATGTCGGCCTTATGGAGAAGAGTTTGTGGTGTTTTAAACCACATTCAAAATACTCCCTTTGTAAGACATTTCTCCCCGTCGATAATTGTAAAGCTCTACAACTTTATAGGTATCGGTTGTAACCGAAATTAATAGGTGGACTACTTTGTATTCATTATGCTTCCAACTTCAAGAGAGGAAGAGTGATGATTGGGCAACTCATAAAGAGTCATGCTTGAGTTTTTATAGACACAACTCAGCAGAGTCGATGGGGATTATCATTCAGTGATATGCTTATGAGAAACAACTGTGAAAATAGTAGATAATCGGTTATGCTCTGGAAGGATCACTGGAAGCAACAGGGGAGAGATTACCAGTTCTGAGAGGAAGAAAATGTCAAGTCTTATGCGTCCTTTGGAGTATCCAATCTACAACTCAATCTCAAACCTAAAAACCATTGCTACCATGTATTATTCTACCTTGTAAGCAATAAAAACAATGTTGAATCAGATGATTTTGAGTTAACCACTAAAGTTTGGTTGTTGACATTTGATTATGCCATTAGGCTTTACTATTTAATTCAATGCATATTTGCCAAACCAGTGGAGTCAGCTGTATTGTTTTGTTGTTAGCGTTCATAAGTAAACTGTTAAATCACCTTTAGGAGTATCGATAGCATCTTTGTAGCACGGCTGGCCGATGCTTGATAATAGTTGAAAATTATACAATAGTGTCTGAGTTGAAAACATTTATGTTGATTGAGCTGAAAACATTTATGTTGATTGAAGACTGATGAGATATGTCATATTACCATTGAAGTGATTATATGATCATTATATATTTTATATCTGTAGAAGTTTATCTTAAGTTATCGAATGCCTTGTAGACCGGTCGCTATAATGAAGGAGAATTATCATGTAATAGGTCGAGTATATAGTTACAAGTTAATCATGTAATAAACTTTTGATGATATTAGTGCAAATGAAACTTTGATAGGTATACTCTTTAGCTTTGAGTGATATGGTTTAATCCTTGAGTTAGGATAATATCATTTTAAACCATTTCTTGTTTAGTTTATATATATATATATGTCAAAAATGATTTCTATTCAAAAGATTCTTGGTAATCTTTGGAAACTATTGTATATCCAATCGAGTGGTAGAAGAACTAAGAATAGTTTGGAAAATGAAATAAGTATCATAGGACCATCTTTATTACCTATTCTATTAATCTTGATGAGTATAACATTGTAGTAAATCATTATGATGAGAATTAGAGAAGTCTAAACTTGAATATTGCATAGTATGGAAACTTATATATGTATATAATCTAGACTATGGTGATTATCAATGCCATTGCAATAGGTAGATAGAAGGAAATCATACTCCTTGTGTAGGAGGTATTATCTATTACAGAACCATATTATGCTTAATCTTGATTTAGTTAACCCAAGGGTCATTTATAAACCTTAGTCTTTAAGTTATGAGATATGGTTATATCGGATGGATAAAGGTTTTAATAAAGACCCTAGAGTCAAATATGAAAACAAATGATTAGTTATGTCATATGAACTCATCTAAGTCAAGTAGACAATGGTCATGGAAGTTAGTAAGACCATTTAAGTAAACTTAGTTGGTGAGGATGAACTGCAAGAATATGACAGTATCCAAACCAAGTAGGGGTGGGTGAACATTTCGACCATGTTCATTACGAACGTTATTGATATTAAAACTTTGGCCAAAGTAATGCATTCATTTTCTACATGCATTATCAGTTCACTGTATCTGGCTTGCACAACCTATCAGAAATCACACTTAGCTAGAGGGTATCTAGGGTTGTATGGTTGATAGAGTTGTCTAGGATACAACACTATGTACTCGAGAAGGCAAATTACCATTGGTCACCTTTGGTCTATATTCCTCATGAAGGGTAGGGCCACTTCCTATGTGGAAGATGTGTGGGAGACCGCCAGTCTGTAGCTGGAGGTAAATCACTAGGAAGATACTCTCTCTCTCCAGCAGAAAACATGCCAGGGCTTGTGATAAAGATGTCAGATATTTAGAAGCAGTAATTATTTAAAATTTGTTTATGTAATTGATTTACTTTTGTAGATATTGTAAATGAGAAAGACAATATGATATATTGTATTATGTAAGAGAATCTTGCAAATTGTTACTTGATTATATGTTAAATAAAAGAAAAAATTTCTCTCATTTTTACCTTGTTGAGTTACTCTATGGTAAATTTCTAATTTTTCTATGTTTTTAGAACGTGGATGTTAGAGGTGTAGAAGAAAGAGGTAGTCCTTTTAGGACTCTAAACTACATTTAGAATCATCATTTCTTCCTTGCAGGTCTTCAATATTTGTGTGCAAGTTTAATAATTGTTTCATACCTCTAACAAAGTGTGGAGAACAAAGTCCTCCATCTTCAAGCTTGCCCACACTTTCTTGAACATCTTGTGTTCATTGAGGTGTCTGAGAAAACACTTCAATGACTTCAAAGTTTGCAAATCTCAGAGAAAACTGCTCCTCTTACCTGTATAATGAAGCTACAATCTTATCAATACTTTCGTAGTCTTTTGTAGCCCGGAAGACCTTTGGAATGATATCAGACCTTAAAGCATTTAACAAACTCTTCTCAAGGTTTGATAGAAATGTACACATACATAGATTCAAAAAAAAGTATACAGACCTAATAATGATATATAAAGTAGACTTCATTTATTTCTAAGTTTAGTCCAATACTACTCTTATGACCTGTATAATGTAGATTATATGTTGTGAACACCAGGTGTGGACAGTAAGAACACCTCTCAAAATACATGTACATACCTCATAACCCACATTGACTTGTACTTTCTCTCCATGAAGCAAATACCCTATAGCCTACAACCATACACTTATGTATCATGTTCATCAGTTTAAAATCTTCTCTAACCCTTTTAGATATACTATCTATGATATTGAAACTCTAGGTTTCACCATACTATTCACTACCAAATCGTTCCATGATTCTGAGTATTTTCTTCATTGCTCATTTGCACTCCTAGATTTCAATAATTATCTCACATATTTTTAGGTTTTAAATGACTTGATACAAGTCTCAAATATATTTTTCCCTTTCTTTCTTGACGAAGCTTCCAAAAACTGAATACATAAGGTCTATGAGCCTTTGGCAAATCCTAGGACTGTCTTAAATTTCTGTCTAGGGTTTGATATTCATACATTTTCATGGTATGGTCTCTATATACCATGTTTTATACCTAGGGTTCCTACTCCTTTGACACTGTCTCCTTTCATAGATTGTCTTTTTGTACGCACAGTCCTATTATCTTGTATATTGATATATTGTCTCTGTATTGTTCTCTACATGTATTTCATTCCCACTGTCCCTACTATATCAATAGCTCTATATACTTGTGACTTTCCACAAACCCTGCTTACACTATCCCAGAATAGTCTGCACGTCTCTTTATTCTCATTTCATACCCTTACTAGAGTTTGGTAGACCTCTCAATGACAATTCAGACTTGCACAAGTTTGATAATCTTCTAAAAACTTTCAAACACCTCTTTAGACCTGTTAGTCCCGTACAATGCTCATTTTACCCATAGACAGACTCAAAATGAATTTAGCAGACCTCTCTATAGCCTATATAGGGTCTAGGGTAACTTTCTTTCTTTTTCCAAAAAAACACACTTCTTTTTCCAAATTAAAACAAGGGAATAAAAAAATCCTCTCCAAAAATAAAATATTAAAATATTAACTTTTAAAACATTTATCCACATCCCACAAAAGAAATAATTTAAAATGAGATAATTAATTAAAATAACTTTCTCTCCAAAATACAAAAAATAAAAATAATAAAATACCACAATCCACACATAAAAGTCAAAATCAAAAAATAGTATTACATCACATTTTATCCTTAACCCCTTCCACGGGTTAGGCTAGGCTTAACTGGTCTGACATATGGTTTATGGAGTCTTTGAAACCACTTAAGGAATCTTGGCCACCCACCTACACACTTAATTTCGAACATCACTACGTTGAGATAATATAGTCGAAGCAAATTTAAATTCATAACAAAACAAATTAAATAATCCAAATTTCATTCATTTCCACATCATTCAAGTAATTTAGACTAATTTATTTAATAACAACATATAAGCACCAATTTCATTTAATATTTTCTTTTCACACATAATTATTAATCTACTCAAATAAATTAAATCATATAATTCAACACTTAAATCCATAAAGTTTAAATATGATAATAATGTCCAAAGGTGTCAACTAACATAATATCCAACATAATAACCATAAATGTCCATAGTATTAACATAATGTTTCACACACATCAAAAACTATAGTCCAATTAATAAGGTTTAGTACTGCAACTAAGTCAACTGAAAAGTCTGAAAGGGATTGGCCTCACATCCTCCCCCTCTTAGTATTAGGCTTCCTCCTGGAAGCCCTCAAAGAGGAGTTAGCTATGTTATACGAAGACAACTTCCATCTACATACCCTTTGTATGACTACTAGGTTACTAACCAAATTCCCCAGAGTTCCCAAAGTGTTGGAATCTTGGTTTTGATAGAAAAAGTCAAGGAAACCTTCCCTTAACCCCATCAATGAGCCTTTTATGAAGAAAAATCAAAGGAGTCTTCCAAGCGCCTAGGCGAAGGTGGACTAAGTAAGTGAAGGCAAGAAAAATCATTTATTGTCTTAGAAATCATGTCCTATATTCTCTCATGTGGTTGGATACCAAAGGAGGACGCCTAGGACAACTATTATTCAATTCTTGCTAGTTTTTTTTAGTTGTTTTGTAACTCAGTTCTCAGAAGAAAGCATTGTAAACAGTCTGATTTAAAATAATATATCTGATTTTTGAAGAAAAGACATGACTTGTACTCAACTATAATTACCTTTGTGATCATAAAAATAAGCTTTTTTCCTACTCAAGACTATTATATTGTGTGATATTATGGAATGGTTGATACTCTCTTGTGATGATATTGTTATCCTTGAGTCTTAGTCTCATTTCTCATTTCCTTTATGCATAAATAGATTTATATTGCAGGTCATAGGTTATGTTTTGATATTTTAAGCAATTTATAGTTGTGAAATTCTTGTCATGTGAACTTGTGAAAGTCATTTGCCATTCCTCCTGGATATTGTCATGAAATTTAAACTTTCCTTTGAAACACTTATGCAGAGGACATGTAAAAAATTTGAGTTGTGCATGGTATAGTTAGCTTATTGGTCAAACTGTTTATAGTTCTATATATTAAAAATTTGGATTAGTTGAAATGATGAAACAAATGCATATGTTACCAAACCCAAACCTTCAATACACCTCGAATGATATGCGCAAGATTACGACAAGATGGATACAAGAGAGATGCAAGATGGATGCAAGGGAAAGATTGATGAATGTGGTTGAATGTTGGTTGCTCAAGATTTTGGAAGCATAACAGTATGAAATTAGATTGCATCCCCTCTAAATGACTTAGAGGAGGCTAGGTTTATAGGAAAGACCTAGTTAGAATGGATGGACAAGATTGATTAGGGTTTGGAAGACATGGATGGCTAGGATTAATTAGGTTTCCTTGCACATCAAGAAAGCGTAGTCATGTGACAAGTGTGCGAAGGAGAATAAAGGGAATCTAATTCAAATATTTTATTCTAATTAGCTTGACATGTGAAGGCATAAAGTGGAGGATGTAGCATGTGAAACTTGTTTGAATGAGACGAAAGGTGAGGGATTAATTCAAATATTTAATTTGAATTATGTGAGACATGTGACTAGGTGCAATTAATTAAATAAATGGGATTTATTTAATTAATTGGGAATGTGATCAAGTGGGATTAATTAAATAAAGTGTGTTTATTGAATTAATCAAGAAGGTGATTATGTTGGACCAATGTGATTAAGATGAACTAGGACCTAGGGATAAATGGGATTAAGTGGGATGAGGTTAGATGAGCTAGGATGAACTAGGACCTAGGGGAACATATACAAGTTCATGTTGACAATGTGCTGTGTCGAGACATGGACATTTTTTAGTGTCGACATTTGCCCCTCTTTGAGATGATGCGATTTGTGTCGAGTAACATCATTTCAAAGAAGCTAAGGAAATGGATAGAGGAAAAGGATAGGGTGATGATGCCCCCTCGAGAGGATAGGCGGGTTGAACAAACATAGGTATGCTCTCGAAATGAAAGGAATGGCAAAAGATAAAGGAATGGATAGAAGAAAGGGAAGGACGCGTTATGCTGCAATGAAAGTGAGAAACCATAATGTTTGATATAGCATGAGATGTTATGCACCAAGGTATAAGGGCCAAAGTGATGATGTGTCTCGTGCCCAAGTGTAATACAACCTTGTCCAGATACAAGATATGAATATTAGCTGGGTTGATTCGGATTTGATGCAAATGCAAGATAAAAAGATAACACACACAAGCAAGCATGCACAAATGATTCAAAACAAACAAGGTATTGCCACTATCAAGCTGTAAACTAATGTTTGAGTGATTGATTGATGATGAGGATAGTGTTGTCATTGCGGGCAACGATATATCCCTAGATCAACACAAGGATGCGGGAACGATATATCCCATTGATGATTGATGATGATTGATTGATTGATTTAGTTTACGACAAGATTAGGATCAAGACCATTGGATGTGATTGGATAATTTAACATAATTAATTAACTTGATCAGTATGGATAAATGATGACTTGCATTTGGATCACTACTTGGATTGGATTTGATGAATTGGTTTGAAGAATTGGATGATGTGATTGATTTTGATGATTGGTTTGGATTTTAGGTGTTTAGTGATGATGGAAGATAGATGATAGAAGAAATGTGAGATGGATGAAGAAGCTGATTAGTGAAGATTAGAAGAAGGATGGAAGAAGTCTATCATCTATGCCTGAATCTGAGTACTTCCTTCGTATCCCAAATTGCCTACATACCCGGTATCCACGGGATCAAGGCACTTACGATAGAGATGAGATGTAGTTCTGATTTTTGTTTTATTGGTGGGATGATATGGATTGGATTGATCAAGTTATGGATTGACTGGAATTGATTGGATGTTTGATGATATAAGATGTTATTGATGAGATGATGTGGATTGGATTGATGTGATTTGTTTGATTGATAGATTGGCTTGATTTGATGATTTGATTGGACTTGTTTTGATTTTGATGATGTGATGAAGTTGATGATTGGGATTAATTTGATTGGAAGAATGTGATTTTGATGAATTGATGTGGAATGGTTTTATTGCTTGGATATTGTTGGATTTTTAATTTTTTTGGATTTTTTTTTACATATTTTGATTTTTTTTGTATTTTTGAAATATTTGCATTAGATGATCATTTTGATAGCCTTTATGCTAGGCACCAATGACAAGGGGGAAACCAAGTCTAGGTGAAGGGAATGAATAGGATTGGACAAAAGGATGGATGATAGTGGATGGATGAAAGGATCATGATAAATGGATGGATAAAGGGATGTGCGATAGTGGATGGTTGAAAGGATCATGATAAACGGATGGATAAAGGGATGTGCAATAGTGGATAGGATGAAAAACTCACAATGGATGTATGTGTAAGAGGGAAAGGATGTGATCTCCAAGGACTATGTCGCATAGGAATAACATGCCCCATTATTGGTGGTATACTTAGGATTTGACATGGCAAAGCTTATGGAAATAGGATGATTAGATGGATCGGAAAGGATGAGGTATGTCAATGGATATCCAAAACACTTGTCAACAGTTGCCCCCAATCTTTGTCAAGATCAAAAGAGGAAGGGAGGATGAATGGATGCAATGTGATAGGTATGTATATGGAAATGGTATGAAAAATGATAGGAAGTAGTATGATAGGATAAATAGTGTGGATGAGACAAGGTGCCCCCAAGTGTAGGTGGCATAGAAGATCAACTTACACATGATACTTGTTTGCCAGGTTTTCATCATGGTACTTATCCAAGGCGCCTGATTACCAAGTTTTCATTGTTGGACGAAGGGATTTCTCTTTACTTTTTTGATTTTTTTTTTTTTTTTTTTTTTTTGAATGGGAAAAGTGGGGAATATGGATGGATGAGACTCAAGAGTCTAGTTCCATGTAATGTTATAGTCCCATTAGAGAAGGATGTCATCACAAATGGACCATGTCAAGTCATTATGCTCAAGATGTTGGTAGGGTGATTGCATGAAAGTGAGATGGATAAGGTAGATAGTGGATTATGATGTGGATTATGGAGGGATTGAAAGTGGATTATGATGTGGATTATGTAGGGGTGAAAGTAGATTATGATGTGGATTATAATCAACTTATGCAAAAGCATGGACCATAGGAAGGTGATGAGGGAGATATGTAGGATAATGAGTGAATGATGGAGCAATAGAGGTATGGAAAGGAATCATGACCAACGGCTGCACACACCGTGTTAAACATGGAAGCTTTTGATTGGATGGTGGTGTAGGAAGCAATGGTGATGTTTGCTTAGGAGATCGATGGTTTAGGACTTTTGGAACCCACATGTACTTAGTTTCTTTATGATTTTTGCTTTTCATGTGGGATGTTTGAAATGTTTGAATGGAATGGAGGGAAGAGGATGGTTGGGATTTTTGAGAGGTGGATGCCTCATTTGACTTGCTTGATTTTTGCTTAGGGACCCAAACCATTTTTCTTTTGGATATTTCTTGTGAAGGTTTGGACTTAGGTAGACTTTTGGATATACTTTGCTTTGACTTTTCATGTTTGTGCCCTAAGGCATGAGGATTTTTAGTATTTTTGACTTTATAAGTAGAGGCATCCAAATGTTTATTTTGGAATCCCATGGGGTTGGTGGAATGGGTGAAAGCTTCATGTTTACACAATGTGTGCATTTGTTGGTCAGGATTAGGAATGTGAGGGTATTTATGAATGATTGGGTAAGGAGGTGTTGGTAGCAATGGTGGCAAAGCAGATGGAGGGATATTAGGAGTTGGAAGGAGTGGAGTTAAAGTGGATGATGGAAGGTGAATGGTCACATGCTTTTGACATTTATAAGATGGTGGAGATGGAATAGCAACATATGTTTTAGGAATATGATGGGGTTTATGATGGAAGGAAGTGGATTTAGGAAGTGTGGAGGAAGTACCAACATCGTTAGATTGTTGACCTTGGGGTGTGTATCCAAGGCCAAATGAGCCAGGAGGGACCTTGACATGGATTGGCTCCAAAATGCCTTGTTCATGTAGGCCTAAACCTTTTCCTTGGTAGTTCATGTTTTGGAGAATGTGATTGACCATAGGACTAGGTGTAGTTTGGACACTAGACTTGAGTTGATTATTGGATGGAGAAGGTAAAGTGGATAATGGTTGTTGGTGTTATGAGGAACACTCATGAATGAAAGTGGATAGACTAGTAGGATATGGTGGATTTGAATGGTGGATGTGGAAGGATCATTAGGATCTTTCTTGTGTTCATTGGGATCCAAATTATTTGTTCGATCTTCTATGTTTTCCTTGGAGGCACATGTCTCATCATGACAAGTGGAAGGTATAGGATCATGGATAGGGATAGATGGAGGATGACTAGGAGCAATGTGGATATCTTTCTCATGGATGGATATAGGATTATGGATAGGATCAAGGTGCTCATGGATAGCTTCTTCATAGGTATCATCTTGATCATAAAGAAGGTACATGTTATGGATAGATTGGATGGGGATGATTTGATCTTGATTAGATTTAGGGGCTATTATTTCTTCATGCTTAGGATCATGCTCTTGACATAACTCTTGGTTTTCTTGAATGGAAGTGAAAGGCTCTTTAATAAGCTTGATAGCTTGTAGATCACATGGTGGGGTTAGAAGACTAGACAAAGTGTTTAAAGACTCATGGGGAGGCTCAAGAATAGGTGTTTGATGACATGGCAATGTTTTATTCCTCGCTAGTAGCCAATGGATCACATCCTTTGCAAGAGTATGGGTGAATGGGCAATATAGTGGATGGATGATAATAGTGGAAGTTGAAGGCTTAGGATTAGGATTTGTTGGATGGATAATGGGAGTAGGATTTGGGCTAGATGGAAAGATGATGGAATTAGAGGGATTGGTCTTATCCAAGACAATTTTACCACAATCTTCTAGGTTCTTGACCAATCTTTGAAATCGGACACAAGTGGATATGGTATGACCCCTATACCTATGGTATGCACAATAATGTTTTCATTATACCCTCTAGGTTTAATCATAAATGGAGAATATGCTTTGAACGGGTATAGCTCAATCAAATTTTCTTGGACCAATTTCTCTAAAAGTACCTCCATGGAATCTTTTAATGAAGGATTAGTGGAACATGGGGATGAAGGTGATGAAGGCGATGAAGGTCTTGATAAAGGTGTTGGGATGGGACTAGTTGGCTCATGTGTTGGCATATGATTGGATGGGGAAGGTGACTCAAAGGAGGTACTTTCTAGGTTGGTTTCTCCCTTTTCAAGGGATTTTAGGTCTTCCATAAGATGACTTAAGTCTATCAATGATGTTTGTTGCAAAAGTGAACTTGGGCTTGCTTGGTTCATGTACATAGGACCATTTGGACTTGCATGTTGTTCTTGTAAGGACATTTGATTGCCATGTGGATAGGTTTGGTGATGAGGTGGCATGATAGGATTTTTAGGTTAAAGTTTTGGTGAGGTAGATTGTTGTGGACATTGGTTGATGTTGGAGGTTTGTTGAGAAAGTAGTTGGGATATGATGGCAATGGAGTTAGGATCGTTGGATGGTAGTCTTATGGAAGTACTTACATTTGGGGTGTTGGTAGGAATAGTGAGGGTGATTTGTGGTATGGATATGGCGGCATTAGTGTTTGGATTATGTGCTTGTTGGGCTTGTGATGGAATGTGGGAGCGTTAATATTGGCCTAGGACTTGATGTTGCCAGAATTGTTGATGTTGTGGTGACACAGGGTCTTCCTCCTTTCTATATAACCACCTAAGTTGACTAAGTTGATTAAGCATTCTTTTGGTGCCATAAGGATCATTCTCATAGGTGTTGTTTAGAAATGCCCTGTCCATGTTTACAAGTGATAGATGTGGAGAATTGATTTGATGAAGATTTGATGATGTGTAATGGTCAAAAATGATTAGGGGTTTACTTGGATGATGAGGACTATGGTGATGATGATTAGGATGTCGAAGATGACTAAGATGATGAGATTGGATGACTTGAAGGAAATAGGATAAATGATGGTTGAATTATTAAGGTAGATGACTAGGATGATTTACGATAATGGTAAGGGTAATGTGGGATAACAAGGTGGGGTGACTTGGATTGAGATGATTAGGATGAATGGATTGGGATGAAAGTGGTTTAAATGAGAAATGTAGGTGTTGATGTGGAGTGATTGGGATCAAATTTTAAGACCTTAGGATGATTTGATTTGTTATGTTTTTTGATGGATGGCTCTCTATACTTGAAATAGACTAATGATCTCAAGTAAGAGGGTTGATTGGATTGATTCTCTATACTTAAGGTAGACTCATGACACTTAAGTAATAGAGGGTTGATTGGATTGATTTAATTTGATGACTTACTTAAGATAGACTAATGATCTCAAGCAAGTTTGGATAACGGTTGATGATGATCAACTAAGGCCTTGATTTTTGCTTGGGTTGATTTGGATTTGGATTGGGATGAAAGTAGTTGGGATGTGATTTGGCTTGGAATGATTGGATGATGTGTAATGACTAGGATGATGACTTGGATGATTATGATGATGTTGATTTTCTGATGTAGAATGAGGAGGATATGATTTGGATATGATTAAGAATGGCAAGATTGTATGAATTGGACTGATTAGGATGATGACTGGGATGATTAGGGGTTGGTTAGAAAGAAGATGGTTAAAATTAATTGATGAATTGGGTGATTAGGATTGATGATGTGGATGAGGTGGTCTAAGATATGTGTTATGACAAGTTGGTTGAAGATGATGATGTGGCAATTGTTTATTTGAAGTTTGATTAGGGCAATATCAAACACAAAATTTCACAAGCAAATGCATGAACACACACGCCCAACAAGATGTTGAATTTGCCTTTCAAGATTTAAATGTTATGATTAATCACACACTTGAAGACACAACAAAAAGCCTAATGTCTAGTTTGTAATAGGGTATGGCCAATTAGGTTTTGGGCTATGTTTACATGAGGTTGACTAGGAATTTGAAAGCAAAATCCTGCCACACAGCCAAGAGAAAGGGGTAACCCACCCTTCACCTTCACTTCCCAAAGGTATAAAGTTTTTTAGGGCTTAGCCAAGAGTGACAAGATTCCAACTCCCAATGAGGGTGTCTTTCGATTTAGCCTCGATTGAGGTCATCCCTTGGAGTGGTGTGTCTCCAAGCAGGCCTCCTAAGAAGGGTAAACAAAAGCAAACCAAGTGAGGTGTTTTTGATCTCCAAGATCACCTTGCAGTGTGAGGAGAGAGCATACACATGCACACTTGATTCACACTCACACTTGTAAATTAGCCCTTAGAAAATGAAATGTGTGTGTGAAAATTGAATGGATAAGAGGTGTTTTTGTTTCTCAAGATCACATGAAGTGCATGAGAAGATCTTACACACCACTAATCACATGCAACTTCACCAAGCAATGAAGACACTTGTTCTTGTTTAACCAAAGTAAAGATGTGTGATTGAAGACAATTGTTAATTTTAGCCCAATTTTTTTGATGTGATTGCTAAAGCAATATTCGTTTTAAGCCCAAATTGAAATGTGTGATGCAAACAAGATTGATTGATCAAATGAAAGAGATGAATGATGAAATGGATACACCTAATTGTTTTTCTATCCCAAGCTGCTGTAGATGATGATCCTGATGTTGTTCCAGCCCCGTAAGGTCACCTGCAAGCCACAAAATTGAGAAAGAAGCAAGTAGACTAGCCAAGAAGACCGTTATGTGAAAATCCATAATCTAATAAAATATAATGAAAAATGAACTGATACAGAAAATGAAGTGCATAAATGGATTCTAGATGAAATTCTATGCACTTTTTTAAAAAATTGTGAAAATTCGTTAAAAAATGCAAAAGATATGAGCATTTGCAGTTTATGTGTAAGTTTGAATTTGACTATGAAAAAGGATGGACAAAAGGTACAGTCACCAGATCAAAGTTACACCACTGTGAAGTTCACTTTCCCATCTTTTCAATGAGTCCTTGTTTACGTGATTTTGCCCCTGTACGTGAAAGTTATGGCAAAAAGAAAAAAATGCCCTATTTAGGCATGTAGGGGGCACAAATAAACCCCTGACTGTTAATGTTAAATGCTAATGGTTTTGACTGGCATCGGTCACATGCTGACAATTTTGAAGCAGGGGGTTTTTGTTTAAGGTTGAGGCTTAAAAGAGCCCCTGGTCATTCATATGACCAGGGATCGAATAAAGGCAAAAATAAAAAGGCAGCGAGCCCCTTCTCCTCTGTCAGTCACCAATGTATAAAACATGTATAAAACCCTAAATGTTAAAGTTTCAATGTCAATGTTTCACACCAAACATTCAATGACTATGTTTAAATGTTTAGGGTTTGAAAAATCCAGCGGGCGATGAGAACAAGGTGATCTGAAGGTGGAGGTTGGGAGGTGCTACATAAGGCACTTTGGCTGAGCGAAGGGTATAGGGTTTAGACAAATGGCGACCACCATTCAGACAAGGCAACCATCTTTGACAGATAGTGACAATAAAGATTTATGGTGGCGATTGGGGTCCACAAAGCTGTTGACTGAGGTGTAGAAGAAGTGATCGGGCGGAGGAACCTATGAGAATCCAGCGGCAACCAAAACTTTTATCGGTGGTGACGCAGTGTTAGGGAAACCAAGGCGATAATGAGTAGACTGTAGATAGTGGCGATAGGGCACAGAAATGGTGGTAGTTGGGAGTTGACTGGTGGATGGTTTAACAAGCGAGAGGAAGGAAGGATAGGGTGGCAGAGGAATAAGGAGGTCAGATTTTGCAGAGTCGACAAAATGTATATTAAAAGTTTGGATTAGCTGAAATGATGAAACAAATGCATACGTTACCAAACCCAAACCTTCAATACACCTCGAATGATAAGTGCAAGATGACGACAAGATGGATACAAGAGAGATGCAAGATGGATGCAAGGGAGAGATTGATGAATGTGGTTGAATGTTGGTTGCTCAAGATTTTGGCAGCATAACAATATGAAATTAGATTGCATCCCCTCTAAATGACTTAGAGGAGGCTAGGTTTATAGGAAAGACCTAGTTAGAATGGATGGACAAGATCGATTAGGGTTTGGAAGACATGGATGGCTAGGATTAATTAGGTTTCCTTGCACATCAAGAAAGCATAGTCATGTGACAAGTGTACAAAGGAGAATAAAGGCGATCTAATTCAAATATTTTATTCGAATTAGCTTGACATGTGAAGGCATAAAGTGGAGGATGTAGCATGTGACACTTATGTGAATGAGATGAAAGGTGAGGGATTAATTCAAATATTTAATTTGAATTATGTGAGACATGTGACTAGGTGCAATTAATTAAATAAATGGGATTTATTTAATTAATTGGGAATGTGATCAAGTGGGATTAATTAAATAGAGTGTGTTTATTTAATTAATCAAGAAGGTGATTAAGTTGGACCAATGTGATTAAGATGAACTAGGACCTAGGCATAAATGGGAATAAGTGGGATGAGGTTAGATGAGCTAGGATGAACTAGGACCTAGGGGAACATATACAAGTTCATGTCGACAATGTGTTGTGTCAAGACATGGACATTTTTTAGTGTCTACAATTTCAAACAAGTATAAGTCCTAAAACATATGGTGTGTCACCTTTTTTCTAGTTTTAATTTAAATTTTATGCCATTTTCTGCCCTTTTCCTTGCAAACAATAGTAGTATAGTCTAGTTTTTAGGTGCTACACAAGGAGAACTTACCCTCTCTAGAGATTCACTTCAAAATATAGGTCACCCATAGCCTAGAAGTGTCCCATTGTGTCAACTGAAGGGAGAGTTGCCTTGCTACTCTCTCAAGGGTGTAATTTAGTTTTGGTATTGTTCTCATCATAATGAAATTGTTTACCAGCACCTAGCGACTCTACAAGTTTAAAAATACTAGTATAAGCAATCTAAGTTGCTCAAAGATTATCAAGGATCAGTTTTTTGGTGATGTTCTTGATCCTTCCCTTCATGTGAAGTCATCCCAATCATCCGGTGGTTTGCTGGCATGTACTTTAATACTTTGACTCGGACCTACATATTCTTGTTTTAAAGGAGTGTTTGAATGAATTTCTAGCTTATTTGGATGCTTTAGCATGGAAAACTATCATGAAAACTATGTTACTTCCCCTCCATTTTGCCAAAACTCAATTCCTATGCTTCTCCATCATCCATATATCATGCTGCAAACATTGTTAGTTGCATCCCAAACAACCTTGTAACATCAGCATATCCACATTCTCATCATGTTGTCCTCCCACCCACCCCTGCTCAGCCTTCTTGGCAGCCTACCCATGCCTATCATCAATCCCAAGAAGACTATTTTGTTTCCAACTAGCATAGATACTCTCCTAATCAGCCTCAAGAAGTTGATGACATGAGCATTAGAGATATAATGTTGAGCTTACAAAAATAATTAGATGTTGTTACACAAGAGCAGTAGTATAATTTACAGCAGGAAAAGCTTGTTTATCAAGCTTATCTACATTAGGAAGAGAGGGAGGCACAAGAGATGTATAAAGAAGAGCAGATAAGACTAGTGTTCGCCCAAACACAAAGGCAAGAAATCCAACCCATCTCTTACATCCCCAGTTTCAAACCAGCATCTCTTACAACAATGGATCAGCCTATGAAAGAGGATGTTACAAAGTTCAAAATTTCTAACTTCAAGCAAGAAGGTGTTCAAAATCATTTACCATTCCTTAGGAATAGCTCTCTCCAAAGCCCATTCCTTTTCAAGAAACTCTTCAAAACCCAATACCAAATCAATTTTCTTGTCCTAGTATCATTTCTCTTTTCAAGGTTGGACCGGTTGTTTGACAAGCAAGTTGATTTGATGGGCAAGAGAAGGAGATGTTTGAGGCAAAATAAGAATAACTTGTTGTTTGTAAACCTGCCTATGAAGTAGAAAATAAAAAATCAGACTTGTTGCAAGAAAGTAAGTAAAATCAGCTAGAACAACAAGATATACGACAAATGAGCAATGGTGAGAATGAAGAGTCGGTATTTTTGTTTGATCAACTACCTCACTTTGTGGACAAGGATACAGAGAGCATGTTAATGCTCACATCAGTAGAGAATTTGGATTAACAAGAGGACATTAGAGACCATGATGTGTTGTTGGTTCATGAAGACAAGTGTGAAGATGAAGTCTTAACTTATGAAGAAGAACATAAGGACAGTCTTATTTTGGGAGATGGAAAGATTGATGTGCATAAGGATGCCTATCAAACTGAATAAAATGTCAAATCAGAACCTATGCTTCATGAATATGATCTTGATGTTTGTTCAAACCTTCAAGAGAGTTGCCATAAAGTTGAGATCAATCCTCTCATGCAAAAAATTAATGAATAGGTTGAAGAAGACCTCTTTTGGGATGAGCTAGATGACTTTTGATCAAATTTAGACATCAAACCAACATCTCCTAAAGCAAAGATTCATGAACAACATGGACATAAGGTTGAAATGACTATGTTTTCAAAGGAGGCGAACATGTTTCCAAAACATTCCAATCAACAGGATGATAGAGCAGCAAAACATAAGCAAGAGGTTGGGGTTATTCATTTGGATACCTTTTCAAGAGGATGTCATATCATACATCTAGCTCAGTTGGAGGCTAACAAGAAAAAGTCTCCATATGGCATACTTGATCCAAAACACAAGATTGAGCATCATAGAAGACAATATCAACCTACTTATCTACTTCAAGGTAGTTGTATTTCCAACCCATTCAAGTGGGTAAGTGAGTTCATTTTTATCCTTGAAGAAGTATTTCATAAGTTTGTTGAACACCCACCCTCTCCTCACCCTTTGTTTGCTTCTCAAAAGCATGAAGAGCATTCCAAGTTGATTAGGAAGGAAAGTTATTTTGTAGAACCAGTTAATGGCTTTGTTTAGACAACCTGTTTCATTTGATTAGTTTAGGTTAGTATAGGTTGTGTAAGTGTTTCTATTTCCTCCAAGTGCAGATGCACTAGTAGTTTTATTTTAAGTAGTTTTTTATGCTTGTCTTATGTTTTGTAGCTATTTCAGAGGTACTAATAGTTGTTTGTTAGGTCTGATGTCTTCTTCTCAGATTGTTTCAGGTCTCTTGTGACTCTATCACCCAATGGATATTCAAGGCTACTGGTTCTAGATTCTTAGCAGGCAAGCATCCCTTAGAGGTCACCAAAAATGTTAACATATTTGTGCCTCCTAAGCCCAAATAGTCATAAGGGGTCCTTGAAGGTAAAACATTATCATTTTTTTTAGCTTTGCTAAAACATTAGCCATGTTTCAAGTGATCTAGGTTTTTTAGAATTGGTTTAGAGGTGATATTTTTATGAAAAAGGTGATTATATGTGTCCCTATATCCATGTCTAGACACATTAGAGTCAAAATCTTGAAAGGGTTACTTAAAACCTTAAAGTCTTTAAAAAATTCTTTGTATATCTTATGTTGTTTAAACATGACAAGTGGTCATTCAAGTTTTTTGAGTTGTCAAGAACCTTAAAGCTTTCAAAATCCATGTACATTCCAATGGAGGGAATCATGTTTAAAAGGAAGACAAATGTTGAGTCAAGGTCTTGAAGTTAAGGTAGAGTTTTAGTTTAGGTTTTGACAAACATTTCTAGGGCTTTATGCTTACTTGCAAGATTTTCAAATTGAGGAGAGGATATACCAAAGACTTGGAGGCTCTAAAAACTCCATGCTTCCAAAGGAGAAGTGTTTTCACGATGTAATATCATCATTTTCCAGACATGAACATAGTTGAATATCCCTCAAGTTTGAAGGTTTATGATAGGGCACAAGTTGAGCTCACATGAGTCACTAGTACTAGCAGGAGGTTTTGTCCATCATTTCAAGGCATCAAAAGTGGCAACAATAAAGCTGATTCTAGAAATAAGCTCCAGTTTGATGAAGATTCTCATCTCTATTACAACTATGTGTGGAATGGTAGGAATGTCCCTGGATGCTTTAGAACAAACATGAGTTTTGTGCATGCATGACCTTTGTAAACCCTAGCAGGAAGTAGGAGACTTTTAAAGATAAAGTGAATATGTTTCAAGTCTACAAAGTTGAGATAAACCTATACAGGCCTGCATGGACAGTGACACATTTGAGATCGTATTTAGAAGCATGTAGAGGAGTCTTGACACTGTTAACTATTATGGAAGGTTTATTTCTTTTCAAAAGCATTTGTGTATGTTAAATGATCGTATCCATAAATGTAAGAAATGCACTGACAAAGACATATCAATTCATTGATACCTTGTGAGGTTTCTACAAGTTTGTGAAGGTATTCCAAAGACTTGTGTGTAATGTCCCCTTTTTGAGATAGGAATGTTTAATGGTTGAGTTAGAACCTTGAAGGCTTGGAAACTAGAAAGTTGGCTCAACACTTGATTTTTATTTGTATTCTTGGCTAGCAATATTATATAATATTTTTATAAAGCCAAAAATAATATGCCAAGGCAAAATTAAAGGACGGAAAAAATAAACGTTGGATAACTTAAAGATTGAACTTGGGAAATTTTGATGGAGAAAATATAATATTATATTATATTATATTTTATTAATTTAAACCCAAGAGAAAAGTGATGCCAAGAAGGAAAAGGGAAAAAAATAAAATAACAATAAAATATTATTTTATTACAAAAAATCGGCGCTAGGAGGAAAAAGGACAAAAATAATATAAAATATTATTATTTTATTGTTTTTAATGATGGCGTCCAAGGGGAAAAGCATTTAAAAATATCAAACTAAAGATTTGATATTATTGATGGATTTGAAAATTGCTTATAATTTGTCTAATTTGGTCACCCTTGGAGAGGAGGTATAAAAAAGGGACTTTGGCATCATTTTTGACATCTTTGACATATGGTAAACTTTGCATTTTGCATATTGCTCTTGGCTGAAAGTGATTTTCAATTGATTCAAGGTGGTGTTCCCTTGATATTTTTGTGGTTTGGAGATGATCCCAATCCACCATGAGAGGTGAATTCATATGGAGTTCATCATTGGACTTAATTGGTGACTTTTGATGGTGTTTTTGCTTCATTCAAGCTAAGGTTTGACAGGGATCTTTATTTTCAGCTAGCAATGGAGTTTGGTAATCAGATTTGGCTTTGATTTTGATGCATTTTTATGAATAAAGGCTTGGAGAGGGTTTAGACATGGATCGCTTGGCAATGGGAAGAGTTTTTGGTGATTTCTATCATTCATGCATGGTCTAATTTTTGTAACAACAATCTGCAATTTCATATCAACTTCACATCTGAGGAGTATTTGGCATTTACAATAGGGTTTCATCATCAACTTTGCTTCCTAACCCTAATCGCCACCCATTGGTGCATGGCCGCTTGAGTTTGGAGTGTTTTCTTGGCACTTTTATTGACATTTGATATCAAGGTTTTATGACATCAACAGATACAAGTTTTATACAGTCATATCAAACCTCTAGTTGGCTTCTCCAGTTGCATTTCAGTCATACCTAGCTGGGCATTTCATCAATAATTCATAGAGCTTCATCTTCCATTCATACGGCTAGGGTTTGGACTTATGTTTTGGAATTTTTGGATGTAATTAAAGGTTTGAATTTCAAATCAGACTTGATTGATTGTACTTTCTAGCCCTTATCATTTGTAATTAGATTTCAAATCAATAAAGAAGCTAAGATATCATTGTTGAGTATGTTCATCTATGTTTATGGTAGTTGTTTGATTGCCTAATATCACTATTTCATGTTAATTTCTTGTTATTTGGATGTATACTTGCAACCTTCATTTTTTGTATGTTATTTGGATGTTCATTTTTTGTAACAACAGTATAAAATTTCATATCAGTTTCAAATTTGAGGAGTATTTAGAATTTACAATAGGGTTTCATCATCAACTTTTCTTCCTAACCCTAGTCGCCACCCATTGGTGCTTGGTCGCTTGAGTTTGGAGTGTTTTCTTGGCACTTTTATTGACATGTGATATTAGGGTTTTATGACAGCAGTAGATATAGGTTTTATACAGTCATATTAGACCTCCAGTTGGCTTCTCTAGTTGCATTTTAGTCATACCTAGGTGGGCATTTCATCAATAATTCATAGAGCTTCATCTTCCATTCATATGGCTAGGTTTTAGACTTATGTTTTGGCATTTTTAGATGTAGTTGAAGGTCTGAATTCCAAATCAGACTTGATTGATTGTACTTTCCAGCCCTTATCATTTGTAATTAGATTTCAAATCAATAAATAAGATAAGCTATGATTTCCGAGTATGTTCATCTATGTTTATGAGAGTTGTTTGATTGCCTAATATCACTATTTCATGTTCATTGCTTGTTATTTGGATGTATACTTGCAACCTTCATTTTTTGTAATAGCAGTCTGTAATTTCATATCAGCTTTAGATGTGAGGAGTATTTGGCATTTACAATAGGGTTTCATCATCAACTTTGCTTCCTAACCCTAATTGCCACCCATTGGTGCATGGCCGCTTGAGTTTGGAGTGTTTTCTTGGCACTTTTATTGACATTTGATATCAAGGTTTTATGACAGCAGTTGTAACATGACATCTCACAATATCCAAAATAACCATAGTTATTCATCTTAACTAAGAGTAAGAATAAATCATGATTAACAAAATCATAGTTAAATAACAATGGATTAACATCAACACAAAAAATAAGTATGTTATTCTTTCTATTACATAACAAAACTTAGATTTACAATATCCAATGATACCTTATTAGTGAATGACCTTCACTATACATGTATAAAGTTATGCTCAAGGCATCCAATATAGAAATATACATAATAATTGACTATCAAGTCATATAAAGAAAAGCACCGCATGTAGAACTTTTGACATCTATCTTCATAAGCCTCGACTTGTCTTCTACTTGGGAAGGAGAGCACCATCTGAGTGCTTTTCCTCTAACCACAGACTGGTGGTCCCCCACACAACTTACTACCTGAAAGTGACCCTACCCTTCACAGAAGGTATAGATATAAGGAACCATTAAGTTTGCCATCTGAGTATCTGGTGTTTTGTCTTTCACAATGTTCATGGTCACACAACTATAGATCCACTCTAACTATGTATGACACTACTGGAGACATTATGCCATCTGGAGCACTATGGACCGACTAATGCACACAGAGATGGATGCATTACTTTGGCCAAATATTTACATACATATACATTTTGCAATGAACGTAGTCGTATGTCCACCACCTCAACTTGACTTAGAAGTTGTCTCATCATACAACATACTTAGTTCGACCTCTCTAGGTCTAGAAAAAAGGTAGGTTCAAATCATTCCTGGTCCAATTCTAGGACTTTCGACTCCTCTCTTGGAAGTATGTTCATTAGTGTTACGTTATTTTTGCAACGGGGAACCTGTGACTCCACATCACTCTATTCCCGTCTTTTATTAATAACATTATGACAATCAAGTTTTCAAACTCATGACCTCTCCTGGTCCAAATTCCATGTTTACCTTGTCACTAGGTTTACATTAAATTTTCATATCAAATAATACTTATTTCATAATAGACTAATGGGTCGATTCTATTAAAATACCACAACTCAATGATTCAACATAAACTCATGATACCCTATACTTAGTTCATGAAGCATGGCCAGTCAAAGAAGGATTACATTCATATCCTTTAGTCATAAGAGTTTCACACTCTTCTTTATTTTCATACTCATAATAAATAAGTATCCATGAGGTTGCATACCCGACCATCATGGATTGACATGCATTCGAACTATCTCGGTTATCATTAAAGTAATCCTTTACATTCCCCCCTTAGCACGGTGGGGGGGTCATACAGTTTTAACATATTGTTCAGTTATCCCATAGGTATCACAATACCTGTGATAACAATCGAACACTTTTCTACAAATTCCATTTATTCATCTAGGTTGCACTCTAGATATTATTATTTCTTTGCAAACAGTCGAGCGTTGTTTGTACAACACTCTTGCCCAATATATTAAGTGTCTAAGGCACAGTTGAGGCTCAAGGAAAAAGATTATCATTAAAGATAATACGGCCCGAGCATTGCTCTCAGCCTAATTCCATAACAGTCTTTATTAATTATTACACAACCATAGTTAGCCGATACAACAAGGGCTTTGAGCTCAATGGGTTGAATCAAGACCAAGACAATATTAAGAGTATAATATGGGGTCTACAAACCATGCCATTTTGGCTTACCAAATTCTTGGAAACATAGTTGTAAAGATTTTTTGGCCTTACGGACTTGGCTGAGGATATGATAATACATTATTTTCAATAGATAACATAGAGGTATTATGAATGGCCTCAGTGGCCTCATATCAAATTCACATGAAGTTAGCAACAACAGCCTTATCCGCTTCACACAACAATGCATTACTGTGCATTAAAATAACAGTTGACACCATTATAAGCAGAGGTTTCACCTTGAGTTTGCATGCATATCGCAATTAAAAGTCATACCTATACCTTTAGCGTATAGTTGATATAGCTTTAAAGAAAATCTTGTGCACTCTTCAGTGGCTCCCCATGAGCTACCCACACTAGTCAACTATTGTTGTAGTGAAATTCCTTCACACTATCCTTGGCTCAAACTACCTGTTCGTCCTCCTTCTCCTTCTCTAACACCAAAAACAAAAAACTTCTATCAACCAAAATGATACCTTCTAGATAATTTGCATGTGATAACTATGCATGCCATCAAATTTGCCACCCTCTAATTGAAAATAGTGATAGGGATGGTTCCGCCACCTCAGAGTTTCTTGCGGCCCACCAACTCCATTATCTCATGGGCGACACCGTTGAAGCATAAACTAGCTCAACTCGGCCTCCACTCATTCCACTTATCGTGGATGGTGGTTGGTTTTCTACCCAAAGATAAATATAATACATATATTATAACATGGAAACTTGCCCTCTAAAGAGGTTGAAATAATTATAACATACACACTATATGTTCCCTACAGCTAATTGATGTATAAGGGTTATTGAAAAATTTAAGGTGTCGTCAAACATAACATCATAGATGAGGTGACATAGAAACAAAATGCAATCTTGGGGTTGAGTTGTTACTCCCCCACGTCACCTTAATATTTATGACTATTAAATAAATAAGCAACAATAATCACATAACCTAATAAATAATTAGATAAGGAAACAAAGAAATACTTGACAACTTGTCGAGATTACTTATCGACCAAACCAACGTTCCAAAGACATCGTTTAATCAAATCAACGCGGATAACGTCGAAATAACTCAAATGGTCAAGTCGGCTCAGTCTGAACTGAAATGAATTAACAAGGGAAAGATGATAACTTACCCCGCTTTGCATGGGTTCACAAGACTAATTCTGATACTCATATGGCAATTATGACCTTTCAGATGATACTCTCCTTCCATCTTCAATGGAGGATTATTTTTCTTGATCACACTCACCATCATAAAACCATGATTAGTGTATCATCCTCTGATTCATAAATCATAATAATTAAATAATCATATCAATATGTAATCTCATGTCTAACTAACATTAGTCAGTATCGACATAATCAATGATTAAATAAGATATTTTCCACAAACATCTAATCATTAAACTATGGTTAATCATCTTGATTACCACACAAAGTAAGATTAAGCTAAATCATAAGTTGGGGATGTAACAAAAGCAGATACAGGTTTTATACAGTCATATTAGACCTCCAGTTGGTTGCTCCAGTAGCATTTCAGTCATACATAGCTGAGCATTTCATCAATAATTCATAGAGCTTCATCTTCCATTCATACGGCTAGGATTTGGACTTATGTTTTGGCATTTTTGGATGTAATTGAAGGTCTAAATTTCAAATTAGACTTGACTAATTGTACTTTCCAGACTTTATCATTTGTAATCAGATTTCAAATCAATAAAGAAGATAAGCTATTTGTTGGGTGAATATTTTGTCGTTAACTCACTAACGGCAAAATGGTTATATCAGCCACAGCTATGATGAGACAGAGTCTCTCCTCTCAGCAAGGGGTGGTTCTCTCTAATTGCTTTAAATATTACAAACAAATAACTTACAAAGATTATGTACACTAAACACTATATTCGTGGTGATTCCATTTCATCCTATTCTCTTTTTTCAGAATAGATGTTTCTACTTCAAGATGATAATTTCAATGAAACTGATATTAAAGAACTTATTAACTATCACAAAACTACAGAAACACAAAGTCTTTTGTCACCTCACTTACTAATTGCAAATAGAACTATTTGAAGTTGAATGCAGCCCAAAGTCTTTACTCTTCTCCAAGATGATAAAAGTAGATTGAATATAACAACTTGCAGCACAAAGTCTTCAAGCTATTTTACTCTCACAAACATTAACACAATCCTCACAAATGATTTGATAATGCAAAGTCTATCACAATCAAATTAAGAATGCTCTTTAATCACTTGAAACAATCTCCACGCTTCAATTATTACCAAAGAAGATTATGATAGTAAGACGTAAGAACAATGCTATCATAACACAAATAATCCCAAGACAAAGATTGGAATTGAACTTGCTTTCTTGTATTGATAAATATTTGATAATTGATTTTCACAAAAAACACAAAGTCTTGATTCACTTTTCAATTCGCCAGAGTTTTCTTGCAATAGATAAAAGATAGAAATTACAATAGAGGCCCTCTTTATTTATAGGGAGGAGCCTAGAACAAAAATAGGAAAATCTAACTACTTTGACTTATTCAAAAATAGGAGTCCTAATTGACTTGGGACTTCCTATGTTCCGTATGTAATTACATTTTATCAAAATGTGTTTGGACATGTCCAAAACTAATTACAAATTACATATACAAAAATAAAAATAAACTAAGGCATGAAGAAGAATTTCAGCTGCCACCATCATTCTTCTTCAGGAAATTCTGGTAGATAGTCTTTACTGCTTCCATTTCACAAACATTTGGTTTAGCTATATTGTTTGAAATAGTATGGGCCCTGACAATTGCATCTTTGACTTCCTTTATTGCTTTTTCATGCTTTCCAAGGTTATCTTTCAAATTCTCAAAGGTTGAATGCTAATCATAAAGATTATCCATTGAAGCCATTGTAAGCACCTCATCTTCAAACTTTTGCTAAACCATTTTCTCAAAAGCACCAATCATTTCATCCGCAGAAAGAAACTTGTGATTTTCACTTGTTAGAGTACATGGTAGCTCCTCTAGTCTACGCAAAAGTGAGACATCACTATCTTCACTATTTTCTCGTACTTGTGACAAATCATCTAGCAAGCCTCTTAACACATTGATGCGATGAGTCAAGGATTCTTTGGTCTTGAGATAAGATTCTCGATTTGACACGACACCGATCACAATGAAATTCTTTATCTTCATTTTCTTCATATCCACCCATTCCTCTAAGGTGTCTTCTTGGTCTTGAAGTTCTTGAGATAATGAATCAACAATATTATCTAGCTCAGATTTTGCCTTTTTCATTTTTTCTTTTCTCTCCGCTTTGGTCTTCAGAAGAACTCTGCCCTGTGCCAACAATCGGCCCACAATCTCACCAACAACTCTTCCTCTAGCTTGAACCTTTTCCACCTTTTGAATCAAAGGGTCTTCGATAGTGACTGCCATTAGTTCCACAATCTCTGATGATTTCACTATCTTTCAAAGAACGGCAGCAAGTTGCTCAATCTTTGCTTTATATTGTTCGTTTTCCTTCTTTTCCTCATCAAATTTCACAAGCAAGGAGCTTGTTGTAGCTTGAAAATATGACTTAAGGCCTTCATGAGTCAGCTTACCCAATTCAAATCTGGAAACAATATATTCATTCACATCAAAAGTATCTGTGGTGGCATCAGGAGGTGGTCTAGCAATCTCTGCATACCTGACTCCCTTTTCATCAATTAGCCTAGAAACAGTCTTAGGATTTTTCTTCTGAGATTTTGGTTTAGTAGGTAGCAATTTCTCAATATCAATGTTATCTGGTGAAATAGCCTTCTTTTTCCTTTTCGGTGTATAAGCAAACAACCATGGAGGTAGTGTTGGAGTACTAACATTTGGAGATGAATCAACTACCTACTTAGCGGAACTCAGGCCAATACATGTTATGGTAACAAATGGAGTGGTGTTGGTAAAAACTACACTTGTATCAACATTTTTCTCTGAACCATCAAGAAAATGATCCACAATAGTTTGCTCCCCAATATCAAAAGAAGGAGAAGATAAACTAGGTATAGAGCTAGAAGAATCAAAAATAGTTCCAAAAGTAGTTCTCACAGAAGAGGTAGTATTATCAGAAGATACAATGACAACAGGAGAAATAGGAACATTAGAAACCACTGGAAAACTATCATAATCAAAAACATGAGGCAAAGCTATAGAAACTTGTGGCTCTTGGGAGATATCTTTTTTAGGAGACTTTGGTGAACCACCAAGTTGTTCCTGTTCTACATCCTTTTCTATTTCTTGTTCCTTACTACCTTTTTCATCTGGTTTCTCACTCATATCTACCTGCTCAGTATCAGGTTCTTCAACATTTTGTTGTTCTATCTCAGCATTCTCAACCTCCATATTATCAACATTTATTTCTTTAGTACCTGATTCTACTACATTAGATCTTCCTGCAATTTCTTTTGTCTTACCTCCTTTAGAGACAAACTTGATCTTTGGTTTTGACACCTTGGAAGAAGATGGAGCATCACTTTTATTTTTAGTTCTATTTTCAACCTTCTTTCCTGTCTATTCCTGAATCTCCATCTCTGACCTAGTAAGGAACTCTTTCAAACTAAGACCCTTGCTCTACAACGATATATTAGTGTTAGCCAGTATAGGTTGGAATCTTTTCCTAATAGAAGTCTCTTCTTTCACCGACCATTTGATTTTTGGCAAGGGTGAAGCTTCAATGTTTTCAATGTTATACTTGGGGTCTAGAACATCACCCTCATCTTCCATGCCCTCTAGAACATTAGCTAACCCCAGTTCTTCTATCTGACTCAGATGTAACCTGCAGTAACCCAGTTTTCTTATCTCATTCTGGGTCCTCAAATCAGCCCAAATATCCTCAACCATGGGGACATGAAACATTGCTCTCCTTTTAATCTTATCTTGTACCCTTCGGAAATCAAAGTGATTCATCTTCTTGAATTGTTTCATCATCACCAGCTGCATCTCTGCTTCAACTACCTTAGCCTTAGTAGCAGATTGCACTGAATCCCTGCCAATCTCCACAGGAAACTTAATCCCTAACTTTTTCAATTCCATCTATTTATTATGTACAACAATTAATTGTCTGCATAATTCCATTAGAACTACCTTATCACTTGGATACCTAGGCAACATATATGGGTAACCTGGATAGTACCCAACTCTCAAATAAGAAAAAGTAGGAAATTGGAGAAACAAACAACCAAAAGAATTAACCACTTCCCATGCTTCATCTGATACCCTTTTCTGTTCTAGCTCATCATTCCATAAGCACATGAAAACTGAAAAGAAGGCATCATTCACCCTCTGAAAATGGTGGATAGACCCTTTTAGAGTTATTTGCGAATAGTACTAAAAAACTGGCACCAGCCTCTGATCACCATCCTAAGTAAGACCTAGAAATATCCTCATGGATGCAGCTGCATATACCAAATGTGAGGTCATATAGAACTTAAAAGTTGTATTGACCTTAATCAACTGATCATGTAGAGCATTATTGATTTGCTCCCCCCAGAATATCTTATGTTGACCTTTGAGAATAACCCTGATGTAGGTGTACATCCATTCGTGAAATTTAGAGGAAGAAGGAAGACCTCTAAATCTGCACAACAAAGTGATTAGATCACTCACTTCTACAAAATCACTCCTCGAGAGTTCCTTGGGCCATCTTGACAGATTGCTCCTAGGAGTTTTCAACCTTTACTATTAATGTGCTTCTTTGTAGATTCAACATCAGTCTCAAAATCCTTCTAACCTTTAGCAAAGTCAATTTCCCCAACATTCTCTATAGGCGGACACAAGAAAATCTTATCAAGGAACTCAGCATCTAGTCTCATGATAACTTTCCCCTGAGAATCAGTTACAGTTTTGGTATCCTTATTATAGTGTCTTGCCACTTGGAGGACAAATTCTAGATTATGAGTAGCAACAGGAAAAGATGCTACCAGGTGTATATTGCTATCAATGATCTTCTGCATATAGCAGGGAGGATTAGCTTGTTTAGTCCTCTCCACAAATTCTGCCATATCCACATGCCCTATCTCCATATCCCTGATCTCATCTATATTAGACTGCACTTAAGTGATAGGGAAAACCCCTTGGTATTTGTACTTCATGATCTTAGATTTGGATGGAGACGGCTCTGACATCAACTTTGAAGAGGACACTAGAAAAGGTGTTGATCACAACTGCTTGATGAAACTGCAAAAGTTCATGATCTTGCAGTTAGGGGAAAAATTGGCAAATTAGGGACACTTTGAATTGATGATCATGTTCATAGGACTATTCTTGAAAGGGCTTGAGAGCGCGCAAGTCAATAAATTAGGTGAAAGTAGGCTAAAAGTATCATTTTGCAAAAATTTCCAGTGTTAAGAAAATTTTTAGGAAAACATGCATGGGCGGTCATTTTGACTGCTCCTGCATGTGGGAGTAATGCATTGTGTAAGGGCGGCCAATTTGACCGCCTCTGCAGGTAGGTTAAAAGCTGGGTTTCATGTAGGAGCGGTCAAAATGACCGCCCTTACATGTTAAGGGTATAAACTTTTTGATAGATGCAATGGTGGTCATTTCGACCGCTCTTGCATTTAGGGTTTTATGCATTGCAAGTTCAAGCGGCAATTTTGCCCACTTTTGCATATGGGCAAAACATACAAGGTTTATGTAGGGGTGACAAAAATTATCACACTTACATATGGGTATCACAAAAGGTAAGGCAGATGTATCGGCGGGGTTTTTAACCATCGATACATGTCAATAGACAAACATGGAGTTTAAGCAATGTTTGTTAAAGTTTGTGTAGGGGCGATCAAAATGACCACCCTTACATGTGGTAGACACACAAAGGAAAAACAACATGGGCAGTGATTTGACCGCCTCAACAGTCAAAAACATGATAAGGCAAAGTATGGCAAACGAATTTCGCCATCCATATTATCCTAAAACCTAGGGTTTTGACAAATGCAAATGGCAAAATTGCCCGCTCAAACTTTAAACAAAAACAAAACTAAAAACCTAGAACATTAACACCATTTAAAAGGAAAATGAAGAACCTAAAAATGATTCTGAGAAAAATGAAATAGCACACAACATCAAAAATGAAAAGAATGATCATGACAGGGAAAAATAAGAAAAACTCACCCGGTGAAAACACAACTCGATTTCAGCAAAGATTTGGAACTCGCGCGTGAAAGATGTCAAAATGCAGATTCACAAGGGTTTCAATTCGCATATAGGGAGGTTTTTAGATGAAGAATAAATGATAAATAACAATTAAAAATGATTTAAAAGGTTAAAAAGAGCCGTAATAAAACACCACATGAGTGCCATAAATACACTTCACTTAAACTTAAAGTTGCACGAGTGGTCATTTTCACCACCTTTACATGTTAGGAAAAAACCAAAAAGAACCTGCATGAGTGGTCAAAATGGCCGCTTGTGCATTTGGTCAAACAAGTTACATGTAAGTGCAGGGTTTTTGGTGGCCCTTGCATGTTAACTATGAAAAATTTCTAACACCCCAAAAAGGTCAAAATTGATATTTTGGCAAGCTTATAACCTAGTCAATTTCACGAACTCGGAGGAACCATCCTAGGGGGATGTTATAAGCTATTCTTATGTGTCGAACAACTTCACATAAGGTCAAGAAAACTTGCCTCGAAATGCGAACTTAGAGTGTAGTCTACAAAACAGACAAGTTTCGTAGGGGTCGTCCTACAAAATGAGCATAGCTGATTTTGAGGACAACACTATCATTGTCGAGTATGTTCATCTATGTTTATGAGAGTTGTTTGATTGCCTAATATCACTATTTCATGTTCATTTCTTGTTATTTGGATGTATACTTGCAACCTTCATTTTTTGTATGTTATTTGGATGTTTTTTTTGTAATAGCAGTCTGAAATTTCATATCAACTTTAGATCTGAGGAGTATTTGGCATTTACATTAGGGTTTCATCATCAAATTTTCTTCCTAACCCTAATTTCCACCCATTCGTACATGGTCACTTGACTTTGGAGTGTTTTCTTAGCACTTTTATTGACATTTGATATCAGGGTTTTATGACAGCAACAGATATAGGTTTTATACAGTCATATCAGACCTCTAGTTAGTTGCTCCAGTTGCATTTTAGTCATAACTAGATGGGCATTTCATCAATAATTCATAGAACTTCATCTTCCATTCAGACAACTAGGGTTTGGACTTATGTTTTAGCATTTTTGGATGTAATTGAAGCTCTAAATTTCAAATTAGACTTGACTGGTTGTACTTTCCAGCCCTTATCATTTCTAATCAGATTTCAAATCAATAAAGAAGATAAGCTATCATTGTCGAGTGTGTTCATCTATGTTTATGAGAGTTCTTTGATTGCCTAATATCACTATTTCATTTTCATTTCTAGTTATTTGGACGTATACTTGCGACCTTTCAATCTTTATGATATTACAAACCCATTGTTGAAAACCAAAGTTGAAAAACCTAAGTACTTTGCAAGCAAAACAAATCAGAAATTTTTAGACCAACAAAGAAAAAATTTCAGTTAGATAAGACAGGGGTTCTTAAAGTGGTATCAGATCTCATTTCTGCATAGTTAATTTAGTAAATATCCTATTGGGGATCTTACAGTCCAGTATCAGAGCTTGGATCTTGCCAGCCTATTGGGTTATGCAACCACTGGAAGTTGGTCCACATAGGTATCATTACCATAGAAGGAGAACAAGTCAGCAAGAAGGAGGTAATCTAGCTACAGGTACACATACAGAAATGGATAAGGCTAGGAGTGAAAGTCCAAGAAAGAAAACCATCCAAATGTTGATGATTTATTGACTACTTTTGCCCAACAATAGCAACAAATGTTTCAGCAGTTTCAGGACAATATGATTACAGCCATTGGTCAATTGAGATTGGATCATTCATGCTCAAGGAGGTCAAGGAGTGTGAGTAGTGGAAGGCATAGCGTTGCAGGTAGAGAAGCTACACATACAGGTGGAACAGGTACCACATATTTAGATAGACCACTTCCTCCTAAGTTTGTGCCCATAGGAGAAGAACAATCATCTGAAGAAGAGGAAGAAGTCACAAATCTCACCGATAATATCATGGTTACATATGATGAGTACCGCATACTTCTAGCTGAAGTTAGGACAGCCCTTACTTTGAACCAATTAATGAACCAAAGAAGGGAAAAGAAGAAGATCCAAAAGGAGAGAAAACCTAAAAAGGAACACAAAGAATTCAAAGATGCATTGAGCAAAGTTCCTTTACCTAACTTGGATGGCAACGGTAAGATAAGTGCTAAGGCATGGATAGATAAGCTTGATACATTTCTTACAGTCAAGCCAATGAGTGAAGAAAAGACAATTCAGTTTGCTACTATGCATTTAGAGGGCTTAGCCTATGATTGGTGGCATCATGGACTTGTCTCACAGCGGGATAATATGATCACTTCATATGATGAGTTTACACGTATGCTCATTACCAGGTTTGACAGGAAGGATGTGGAAGTCTACTGCAGGGAATTGTCTCAATTGAAATAGGTTGGTAGAGTGGACTCCTATATCAATGAGTTCCAAAAGATTCTTGTCATGATTCCAAAAATACCTGAAAAGAGAGTCACAATGTTATTTGTAGAGGGTTTGAATGATAGAATGAGGGGATTGGTGAAGGTACATAAGCCTAATACTTTGGATGATGTTATAGAGATTGCACTTGACTTGGACACCTATCCTACATCATTTCAAAATAAAAGAAGAACAGAAATGAAAACTCAAATCAACAATCTCATGAGCAGCCCACTCCTAAAAAGATTGGAAAAGGTACATCAAAGATGGATTTTGAAGAAAGGAATGAACTTCAAAGGAAAAAGTTGTGTTTTTCTTGCAAAGAACCTTGGGAAGTCAATCATAGGTGTCTTGGCAAGGGTAAAGTACATTACATAGAGGTGATTGATGAGAGGGATGATGATACTAGTTCAGAAAATGATAATGGACAGCCAACACTAGAACTAGTAAATGATGGTAACAAAGGATCTAGAATTGCCTATCTTTCAGGAGCTTCAAGGTATAATCCATTCATCTTTGAAGGCATATTGTTTGGATGCAAGGTCATGGAACTTCTTGATAGTGGAGCTACGCATAACTACATTGATGATGGTTTGGTGAAGAAAAGAGGTTTGCATTGTGTTGACTTTAAGGGCTTTGATGTGACTATAGTAGGTGGACTCACTATTCTTTGCAAGAAGAAGGTGAACAAACTAAGCATTCTTTTTGGTGAGCATACACTTTGTGATGACTTCTATGTTCTTGATTTGAAGGACAATGAAATTGTGCTTGGTATGCAATAGTTGCATTCACTACAAAGGGTCATCCAAGATCTACAAGCTATGGAGTTGAGTTTCCAACATGAAGGGAAACAAATTGTTATGAAAGCATTCAAGTACACATTGCCACATCAAATAACAACCAAGTCTATGATAGATATGGGCAATGAATTGTCTCGTGAAGACATATGTGATTCACATGGACAGGCTCATATTGGATCAACATTTGATGGAAAGCATTTGATGTTTGAGATGGATGAAAATACTATGGAGTGGTATGATATCATTCCTAATTTGTTTAACGACAGCCCTACATCTTTGCATTTTCATGAGGTAGACACTTTAACACTTATGGATGATAGTTATTTGAAGTCTACTAATGATAACATACAACATTGGAGTGTTGAATATGCTGATCATGTTGAAAAATTTTGCACTACACATTATGATTTTGTATATCAGACTTTAGAAGATGTGGAAAGGACACAAGAAAAGTGTAAAATTGGATAGAAAGGGAAAGGAAAGCTAAGTTGATTGCTACTCAAGAAAAAAAATGCCTTGAAATGATCAAGAATAAGAGGCAATCAGTTTCTTTTACTCATCATGGACCAGGCAATGATGATATGCAAGTATGTGAGAATGAAGATGAAGGAAAATCAGACATGAGTGATGCATTAGTCTCTATTGGAGAGCTAGTGTTTGGGGTAGTTTGGTATGGTGGTGATCACTATATTCTAATTGAGAATTGGTATAATGATGGTCTCCAATCATCATGGGTTATGGATGGTACTTTTTGCATCATTGTAGATGTTATTTTCAGTTTATATGTTGTTCTAATTTATGACAGCGATACAATGGGGTTGGATACATCCATCACTTGTCCATGCTACTATTCAATGTTAGAGGGATTTTCAGCTTTGTTTACACATTGATTGGCATCTACATCTTCAGTATTGGTTTGATTAGTTACATCATGGTATGGGATCCAGGTGGTAGCATGATTGACATGTTTTGTATGGTCTTGCTTCACAAGTTTTGGTGTGATATTGTTTATATTAGAGTGGAGTAGCAAAGTCATTGGTACAAGTGGATATGTTTCATGGGTATGAGATCATTCAAATGGCCTATATTGATTTGGGATCTGGGAATTGATTGGCATGATAGATCCTAAGGTAGATTTGATATTTGCGATTGCTTGGGGCAAGCAATCTTGGGGTGGGAGGACTTGTAATGTCCCCTTTTTCAGCTAGGAATGTTTAATGGTTGAGCTAGAACCTTGAAGGCTTAGAAACTAGAAAGTTGGCTCAACACTTGATTTTTATTTGAATTTTTGGGTAGAAATATTATATAATATTTTTATAATACCCAAAAATAATATGCCAAGGCAAAATTGAAGGATGGAAAAATAAACGTTGGATAACTTAAAGATTGAACTTGGGAAATTTTGATGGAGAAAATAAAATATTATATTATATTATATTTTATTAATTTAAACCCGAGAGAAAAGTGATGCCAAGAAGGAAAAGGAAATAAAATAAAATAATAATAAAATATTATTTTATTGAAAAAAATTGGCACTAGGAGGAAACAAGATAAAAATAATAAAATTATTTTATTGTTTTTAATGATGGCGTCCAAGGTGAAAAGCATTTAAAAATATCAAATTTAAGATTTGATATTATTGGTGGGTTTAAAAATTACTTATAATTTGTCTAATTTGGTTGCCCTTGGAGAGGACATATAAAAAAGGGACTTTGGCATCATTTTTGACATCTTTGACATATGGTAAACTTTGCATTTTGCATATTGCTCTTGGCTGAAAGTGATTATCAATTGATTCAAGGTGGTGTTCCCTTGATATTTTGTGGTTTGGAGATGATCCCAATCCACCATGAGAGGTGAATTCATATGGAGTTCAGCATTGGGCTTAATTGGTGACTTTTCATGGTGTTTTTGCTTCATTCAAGCTAGGGTTTGATAAGGATCTTTATTTTCAGCTAGCAATGGAGTTTGGTAATCAGATTTGGCTTTGATTTTGATGTATTTTCATGAATAAAGGCTTGGAGAGAGTTTGGACATGGATCGTTTGGCAAAGGGAAGAGTTTTTGGTGATTTCTATCATTCATGCATGGTCTAATTTTTGTAGCAGTAGTCTGCAATTTCATATCAGCTTCAAATCTGAGGAGTATTTGGCATTTACAATAGGGTTTCATCATCAACTTTGCTTCCTAACCCTAATCGCCACCCATTGGTGCATGGCTGCTTGAGTTTGGAGTGTTTTCTTGGCACTTTTATTGACATTTGATATCAGGGTCTTATGACAGCAGTAGATACAAGTTTTATACAATCATATCAGACCTCTAGTTGGCTGCTCTAGTTGCATTTTAGTCATACCTAGCTGGGCATTTCATCAATAATTCATAGAGCTTCATCTTCCATTCATACGGCTAGGGTTTGGACTTATGTTTTGGCATTTTTAGATGTAATTGAAGGTCTGAATTTCAAATCAGACTTGACTGATTGTACTTTCTAGCCCTTATCATTTGTAATCAGATTTCAAATCAATAAATAAGATAATCTATCATTGTCGAGTATGTTCATCTATGTTTATGAGAGTTGTTTGATTGCCTAATATCACTATTTCATGTTCATTTCTTGTTATTTGGATGTATACTTGCAACCTTTCAATCTTTATGAAATTGCAAACCCATTGTTGAAAACCAAAGTTGAAAAACCTAAGGAATTTGTAAGCAAAACAAATCAGAAATTTTTAGACCAGCAAAGGAAAATTTTTAGTTACATAAGACAGGGGTTCTTACAATGGTATTAGAGCTCATTTCTACATAGTTAATTTAGTAAATATCCTATTGGGGATCGTACATTGTGAGAGTTATGGGAAGTCTATATGAGTTTTGAGGAGGGTTTCCATGTTTTTTGAGGTCCAGTGGTAGCAAGAAATAGGAGATAAAGGCCATCACTTTCTTCCATGGTTTCAAAGGAGTAGGACAACCAAATATGTCAGATATATAAGAGTCTGTCACAACTTAGGAAGCATACATAAGGGTTTAAGGGCCCTATCAAGGGTCTAAGTATAGTTTTTAAAGTCTTGAAAGTCTATAGGGTTTAAGTATCAAGTCAAGATTATAACAGTTATGATAAACCAGGTCTGTTATTTTGAGGATTATCAAACGTATTGTGAACACTATAAAACTTCCCTTAAATATATACACTCATGCATAACCCATCATGCTCTCCACTATATAGTAAATCTCTATTACAACCTCATAAAACTTCATCATACACTCAAACCAGCTTTGCATGTAATTTCTGAGTTTTGCAAAGATCTTCATGTTGGGGTAAAGAGGGTTTTCTGCACACTATTTATCAAGTCTATATTGACCAAAGGGGAGTATTGGAGGTCAATGTTGTCAGACCCTAGGTACAGTTATTCCCAAACACCTTCATTATCCTAAGTTAACTTAGACCCTGTATAGGCTATAGGGAGGCCTGCTAGATTCATTTTGAGTTTGTCTATGGGTAAAGTGAGCATTGTACGAGACTAACAGGCCTAAAGGGGTGTTTGAAATTTTTTAGAAGATTGTCAAACTTGTGCAGGTCTGACAGTTTGGGATAGTGTAAGAAGGGTTTGTGGAAATTCATGAGTATACAGAGCTATTGATATAGTAGGGGCAGTGGGAATGAAATACATGCAAAGAACAATACAGAGACAATATATCAATATACAAGACAATAGAATAGTGTGTTCAAAAAGACAATGTATGAAAGGAGACAACATTAAACGTGTAGGAACCCTAGGTCTAAAATAGGGTATATAGAGGCAATACCATGACAGTGTATGAATGTCAAACCCTAGAAAAAAATTTAAGACAGTCCTAGGATTTTCCAAAGGCTCATAGACCTTACGTATTCATTTTTTGGAAGCTGCATCAAGACAGAAAGCGAAAAAGGTATTTGAGACTTGTATAAAGTCATTTAAAACCTAAAACTATGTGTGATCATTCTTAAAATCTAGGAGTGCAGATGAGTAATGAATACAATACTCAAAGAATCATGGGATGATTTGGTAGTGAACAAATAGTATGGTGAAACCTAGAGTGCAATATCATAGATAGTATATCCAAAAGGGTCAAAGAAGATTTGAAATTGATGAACACGATACATAAGTGTATGGTTCTAGGCTATAGGGTATTTGCTTCATGGAGAGAAAGCACATGTCAATGTGGGTTATGAGGTATGTACATGCATTTTGAGATGTGTTCTTACTATCCACACCATGTTTTCACAACATATAATCTACATTATACAGGTCAGATGAGTAGTATTTGACAAAACTCAGAAATAAATGAGGTCTACTTTATCAATCATTATCAGGTTTGTATACTATTTTCTAAATCTATGTATGTGTACAATTCTATCAAACCTTGAGAAGATCTTGTTAAATTCTCTAAGGTTTGAGATCATTTCAAAGGTCTACCAAGCTACATAGACTCTACAAAAGTATTGACAGGATTCTAGCTTCATTATACAGGTCAGAGGAGCAGTTTTGTCTGAGATTTGGAAATTTTGAAGTCATTGAAGTGTTTTCTTAGGCACCTCAATGAACACAAGATGTTCAAGAGAGTGTGGGAAAGATTCAAGATGGAGGACTTTGTTCTCCCCACTTTGTCAGAGGTATGAAATACTTATTAAACTTGCACACAAAGATTGAAAACCTGCAAGGAAGAAATGATGATTCTAAATGCAATTTAGAGTCCTAAAAGGACTACCTCTTTCTCCTATGCCCTCCAAAGAGTCCTAATCACTTTAAAGGCTTGATAACACATGCCCTATGTTTGTGCAAAGACAATTGTAAGGAGTATGGAGCAATTGTAGTAGTTTTAAACATCTTGCAATCATCTAGGAGAGTGGAAGCTGATGTGCGAGTCTTCTAGGAGCATATTGAAGAGTTAGAGTTGGAAAAAGTCAAGGAAACCTTCCCTTAACCCCATATAATGAGCCTTTTAAGGAGAAAAATCAGAGGAGTCTTCCAAGCGCTTAGGAGAAGGTGGACCAAGCAAGTGAAGACAAGAAAAAATCATTTATTGTCTTAGAAGTCGTGTCATATATTCTCTCACATGGTTGGATACCAAAGGAGGATGCCTAGGACAACTATTATTCAATTCTTACTAGTTTTTTTGTTGTTTTGTAACCCAGTTTTGGGAAGATAGCATTGTAAACAGTCTGATTTTCAAGAATATATCTATTTTTTGAAGAAAAGACATGATTTATACTCGGTTGTAAGTACCTTTGTGATCAATAAAATAAGCTTTTTGCCTACTCAAGACTATTATATTGTGTGATATTATGAAATGGTTGATACTCTCTTGTGATGATAATGTTATCCTTGATTCTTAGTCTTATTTCTCATTGCCTTTATGCATAAATGCATTCATGTTGTGGGTCATAGGTTATGTTTTGATATTTTAAGCAATTTTCAGCTATGAAATTCTTGTCATATGAACTTTTGAAAGTCATTTGCCATTCCTCCTAGATATTGTCATGAAATTTAAACTTTCCTTTGAAACACTTATGTAAATAACATGTCAAAACTTTGAGTTGTGCATGGTATAGTTAGCTTATTGGTCAAACTATGTATATTTCAAACAAGTGTAAGTCCTCAAACATCTGGTGTATCACCTTTTTTCTAGTTTTAAATTCAATTTTATGTCATTTTATGCCCTTTTCCTTGGAAACAACAGTAGTATAGTCTAGTTTTTAGGTGCTACACAAGGGGAGATAGCCCTTTCTAGACATTTACTTCAAAATATATGTCACCCACAGCCTAGAAGTGTTTCCATTGTCAACTGAAGGGAGATTTGCCTTGATACTCTCTTAAGTGCGCAATTCAACTTGACAACAGTACTCACTATGGAAAGGATGGGCATATTGAAGAAGGGTATTGAAAGATACATTCAGAGTCTACCCCATCTTGGGAAAAGAAGAAGTCAAGAATACCAATTGCATATGAAAAATAAAAGAAATAATAGAGTACCACTCAAAAGTTCATGAGAGGTTGTCTTATGTCACAAAGGTTGTATGAAAAATTGGGCGATGGCTCTCAAAGAGGAGAAGAGCTCACTCAACTCTTCCGCATTGAGGTATAAGCAAGAGGTAAGAAAGTGGAGGCTATGTTTAACACATGTTCACAAGTAAAACTCATATCTTCCAAGTTGGTTGGTGAACTCAATTTGGATCTCATGGATCATCCTCAATCATGTGTTAGGATGGTTTCAATAAAAAGTGGATATGATTGTGACTAAGCAATGTCAGTTAAAATTTTGACTTTCTCCTAAGTTTAGGGATGATGTGATGGAATTTGTTGTTCTATTAGATATATGAGGTGCCATTTTTGGAAGCCTATATCTATATGATAGGGATGTTGTTTACTTTATAAGGAAGAATCAATATAATCTCTAGTTGAATATGAAGTATTTCATTCTTAAGTTTTATGTTGGCAAGTCTAAGGTCTCTGTGACGATTACCTCAAGGTGTGGGAGGTTGATAAGTGTTAATTTAAGGGTTGTTCTTCTAAAGGAAGTTGAGACTGGGGGTGTGTAAAGGTTTCGGTCTCAAAGAAAGTAGTAAAAAGAAGGATAGTAGGTGCTTCAAGGAAGTTGGAGACATAGATGTGCTAAGTTGTGGATGATGTTTATCTCGTGGTGTAATATGTGTTGGAAAATTAATCCCTTTTGTAAATGACTTATAATCTAGGATTAATGACACTTTAAGATGGTGTGATCAAATAAAGTTATGTTTGTTGTATTAATTGATTTAACAACATTAAAAAAAGAAAATAAAACAATATATAGCACACATAAACCTGAGACAAAAATATTTATTTGGAAAAATCCTACAAGAAAAAAACCCACTAGAAAAAGGATAATTATAATTATATTAACATGAAATAGTTTCCAAGGACAATTAGTCTCTTTAACAATCTCAATATGTAGATTACTATGCACAATCTACAAGATTTGGCCATGAAATTAGCAACCCATGATCAAGGATTTTCAATTAAAGCATAAGGAGACCCAAAATGAGAGATAATTTAATCCTATCAAAGGATGCAAATATATATTGGCATGATTAGACTGCTCATATGAGAGATACAAGTGAGTATATATAGGATACACCACTAAGAGATGTGGATGCAAAACCAATGTGGGATAATAATAGATGTAGTCACAAATGTAGCCACATGTGTGCACAATATCTCCACCAAACAAGAAAAGTACATGTCACATGATGCAAATACACCTACCTAAGCAAGCTTATCCTATTTTAGGTGTGTAATATGAAATAAAGTAAATAACTAAATGCAAGAAAATAAAATAATACATCAGCACCCCCCATAATTTTATCTTAGGTGGGCATGAAAGATAGATGGATGGGTCCTGGAAAATGTGTATCCATGTTAGGTACCCATGTACAAAATGTGTCCTTGAAGGAACTAGGAAGGATGAAACCTCATACAATGGAAAGCTCCCAAAGAAATCCCCACCACCAAGAAAAGAGAGCGAAGCCCCCCAAGTAGAAAGACAAGAAGAGAGAACATAAAGCCCCCCTCAATGTGGAGTCTCCTATGTTGATGGTAGATGCTCGATTGTGAATGCTAAAGATGATCCATGAACACCAACCAATATTCCAACCTTTGGGAATAAACAAGGCCAAAAGTGTATGCAAAATATCTTCCCATCCCTTAAAGGAATATAAGGGAAGAAAACACATGTTGTATGATATCTCTGAAAGTTGCTCAAATGTTGCCATGTTAGTGCCAAGAGATGCCACAAAAAAATCAGGAGTCCCAAGCCTAACTAAAGAGATTGGCAATCTAGAACCTTGTGAAAATTAATGTAGAACAAGATCTACATATTATGATGATGAGACAACAATTGTGATGGAACTATCATCAAAGAGGATATGGATGGCCTCAACAATGTCCTCAAAATCTACAAGAAGGGAGTCACAAAATAAACTTACAAGATCTATCATGTACTTATCCCAAGAAGCTATTTTTGGAAGATGATGAATGTGATCCTAGTGCAAAGAATCATTAGAAGCCATGGATGTAGCAATCCTAGACTTAATAGAAGCAATAGGATATGGAATGTTAGCATGTCTCTAGAACCTTAGTTGATGAAAGGATTTGAAGGTTCAAATGACCATACTATATCTCCTCAAAAGTGTCCACACTAGATACTTAATTGTGATCATCAACCAAAAGAACATCAATTGTAAAATATGAGGTGTATAATCTAGACCAATCGTCTGCCTCCCCAATTGTAAGAATATCTCTGCTCTACAAATCTTGAATAACTACAAAATTTGGTGTGAACTCAACACTCTTTCTTGTCCCATTGTGTGTAATTTGATAGATAGAAAGGAGATTAGTTGAAAAATGAAGGTACACAAAGGACACCATTGAAGTATCCCTCACCCATGTCAAAAAACCCTCTCCCACTTGTACACATATGTGTCATTACCCATCAATATGTGTTGTGTAGAAAAAGTCTCGAATGAAGAAAACATACTCTATGATGAAGCCATATGATGTGAAACTCCAAAATCAAGGAGTCATCTCTCTACCTTAGAATCTACAACAACCACAAGCGTTTGGTTCTTTTGTCTTCCTAACTGTGAATGATAAGAAGATGACAATCCTCCTGACATAGTTGAAGGCAATTGGATTTGGGTCTTTTGTAGAAGATGCTTCAACTCATCAATTTTTTTTGCATAACATCGATGTTCATCATGCCTTGGTTTCTTGCAATAAGCACATTTGGGATTGCCCTTCTTAGATGATTCCCCTTGTGAGGAATATTCAAAATTATATTGTGCTCTATCTTTGTGTGGCTTGTTCTTTTTCTTCTTTTGTTTCTTTTCAAGATTCCCAGATTCTTTTTGTCCTCTAGGCTCACTAGCCATTAAGGTATGTGATTTAGAAGACTTGATGAGACCCATTCTAATTGATTTCCATTCTTGAATTATAATTTTAGAAAATTGATCCAATGTGGATATTTTATATGCCTTTCCCATAGAAAGTTGATGGGTGTGAAATTCAAAAACAAAAATTGCATATTCTATACTATTTAGAAAGAACATTAAGAACCAATTGTGTGTGCTTTTTTCAATACCACATTCCTTGAGTTGTATTCTTAGATCATTGACCTTAGTGACATAATCTTAGATATTGTCAAAACTATTTGGATAAACATTCAACAATTCATTATCAATTTGACAAATCATAATCTCATTAATTTGATTATACAAATCAACAAGTTTTCCCTATGCCTGCTTAGGTGCATTAGACTTTTACACATTAAATTGGAGGTCAAGTGAAATGAATGTACATATATTACCAAGAGCTTTGTCACGTTCATTAATCCATACCCTCTTTTCCTTAGCATATGTTGGTTCAAGATAAGTTTCCAATATATGCTTAGTATGACCTTCACTGCATGTGATTCCATATCAATGTTTTTCGTGTGATGAATAGTTGTATGGAGTTAGGTGAGGGATCTTAGGATTCCCCATGGCAAAATTAGAAGAATAAAATGCAACCCAAAAATTGAAAGGAAGAACAATCACAAGATGACACATCCCCAAAATCATTCAATCGGGAGACCTCCAACAAAATATGATGTTGGTACTTTACACTTAGTGTAATTATAGTTGTCACTTGCCAAATTATCAAAATGGTTTTGATCTTAGTAAATTATAGATGCCAAATTAGGCCAGGTGATGAAAGTATAATTTTGTGATAGAATGGGATAAATCAAACTACACCAATGAGAAGTACATGAAAAATTATACACTTTCAAGAAAATCACCAAAAAATGTTATCATACATGAGCTCAAACGAAGCCTCAAAAGTTCCTCAAGTGAGAACTGCTTACCATCACCTATGAGAATCTATAATTTAAAAAAAAAAAATAGATAGAAAAATCATCTAAACTGCTATGAAGCTCTCAAATAATTAGCCCAAATAAAAAAAATATATTACTCAAAAAAAGGAGCCAATATGACCTAGAATGGGGCCCATGAAGTTCAATTACCAAAATCAAAATGTAAACCATGAGAGGGTAGGTTAGAGGGAAGAAATGATGGCATCATCCTAACATAGTGATAATGTTAATAGATTCCAAGTGATGGAATATTCTCACTAGATAGAATATTTTGTTAGAAATCCAAAACCTTTATTAACCCTACAAAAAATTGTTTCAAAATCTTGAAATTGTTATGCAATTTGAGGGAAACTACTTAATAATGTGATTAGTGGTTTGGAGGAGGGTGAAGATTGGTTTCTTACACCATTAATATGAAGCATTCCAGTGGTTTTCGTGTCACTAAGGAGGGTTGTGCTACCTATGGCCTTCCAGAGGCAGTTGTTATTGGAAATTACCTTTGCTAGTAGGCTAGGGTTTTGAGCCTCGTAAGAATGGGGTCCCATGCCTATAGTTCCTTGTATGGCCTTGCAAATGTTGGGTACCTTTGTACCCTTTCCTTGTATAAGGATGATGTCAAAGACTCTATAGCATAAGAAAATTCTCTACATTATAATAGTACAATCTACGAACAATGGAGGGGAAAATTTTCCCTAATGGCTTGGGGAAAAGTTATCTATTTTTTATGAATTGATAATAAATCTTAGGGTTTTGGGGCCTTCTAGATGTAATTAAAGGGTTGATTTTACCCCAAAATGGTCTGAATGATGAGTAATATGTAGATGCCCAATAAAAAAGGCCTTCGTTCAAATCGTTGTAGATTTGGCCTCCTATGTTTGATTTGGATACAAAAATATAAAGCCAACTTTCTCAAATGCTCTAAACTCATTGATGAACTCAAATTTTCTCTAAGAACCTCCCAAAGCAATCTATAATACAAATCCACAAAAGGAATCCCCAAATTTGGTATTTCTGTCAGGTTTTTTTATTCTCAAAGTCATCATTTTATGCAAGAGAAGAGCAAATTCAATTTTTCAAGAAAATACAAGATTTGCAACCTAAATCTCCAAAATGCCTAACAATAAGTAATCCCACAAGATTTCATATCATGTAAGGTTTGGCTATGGAATTAGCCACCCAAGATCAAGGAGCTTTGATGAAACTATAAGGAGACCCAAAAAGAGAATAATTTTATTTTATCAAAGGATGCAAATATACTTGTATAATATGAGATTGAATTACTCATATGAGAGATACAAGTGGGTATATAAGATACACCACCAATGGATGTGAATGTACAACCAATATGGGATAATTGGAGATGTCACATTTGTGCACAATATCTCTACCAAAATAGGAAAGTACGAGTCACATGTTGTAAATACAACTACCTAAATAGATACCTACCTAAGCCAACTTATCCTTCCCATAGGTGCATAAGATGCAATAAAGTAATTAACTAAATGTAAGAAAATACAATAATGCACCAAGAAAACCTACACAATTACATCTTACAACATTACAACATCCTGAAGAAATTTCTCATCAACCTATTCCATCTATACTAACAATTAGATGTAGCCATTGAAATATTCTCATGGAACTCCAACTATCACAACTATCTCATTTCCCCATTAAATACCAATAGTTACACAACTATAACATGATTGTACTATGATGCTAGCATACTGCACATGATATCAAATGTGATTTTTCCACATGGATAACCACCCAATATGATTGATACCACTGCACATACTAAGTTAAAGGTTGTTGACCAACTTCACTTGAATGCATACATGTCATCCTGCACTATAACCAAACACCAACAATGGCTTGTGATAATAGAGACAACTTCTTGCTTGTTTATAACCACTTGTAGTACCTCTAAGAATCCTCTAAAACATATATATGTCCTTTGTCATCACCACATGTACTCCAATAATGTTGTATGTGCACCTCCATTATCATACACATTTTAGCAACTACTTAGATCAAGATTTAGTAATGAGTTCTTCACCAAACACATTGTGGTTACAACCATAGAAACATGACCTAAGATAAGCCTCCATGATAAATCACAACATATGAAACTCAATGCAACTTATCACATAGCTTTTTGTAGCTTTTCACTAGTTTGTGATCAAACACTATTAGTAGGATATTGTTCAAGATCCACATCCTCTCTCATCAAGAACTCTGTATAGGTGAATAGAATGTCAAAGTTCCAACATTATCCCACTTGATATTTACCATAAAGTATTTTGTGGTATAAACTAAGAAGATAACTCTTACACGGGAAAGGGATAAACCCATTGCAGTATTTACAGGTTTTGTCCAAGAATCAATGATATTTACTTTAGTGTCAATTTTCTCCATCTGAACTTTCCTTGTGTCAACCATATCCCTAAAAAATGATATTGCACATTCACATGTTTAGTCTAAGCATACTCTGACTATCATGATTCATCACTACATGACTCTTAAAGCCAATACTATTACAAAGTCTTTGTAACCACATTGCCTCTTTGCAAGCATGTGTTGCAACCATATAATCTACTTCAGTAGTGGATAGCACAATTAGCTACTACTTCTTACTCATCTAACTCCCTACTCCAAATAGAGTGAACACATAACTACTAGTTGGCCTTTAGTTATCCAGATCTCTAGCCCAATTCGAATCAATAAACCCTTATATGTTCAACACCTTGCCAACATCATTAGAACCATGATAACACAAATAGTGATCCGGAGTTCCTTTCAAGTACCTAAAAACTATTTTCACTTGAATCTAGTGTTCTCTAAATTGGGTTTTGACATGAACCTAATTAGAACTCACACTAGTTGGGCAATGTTTTGCCTTGTATAGACTATTGCATACATAAGGCTTCCTACTACACTTGCATATGGAACATTGTACATGTCCTCCAAAGCCTCTATAGTCTTAGGAAATTGTTCTAAACTCAATTTAATGCCTACTAGTAAAGGGATACTTACATGATCATTGTCATGTATGCAAAACTATCATAAAATATTTTCAAGATACTCCCTCTGGTTCAACCACAACTTCTTGTTAGCCTTGTCCTAGCGAATCTCCATACCAAGTATGAACCTTGTAGCACCTATGTCCTTCATACCAAACTTACTAGAAAACTAAACCTTGGGTTCCTTAATTAATGTCTTACTATTCCCAATGATAGCATATCATCAACACATAAAAAAATTAAGTTAAAGTGTAGCACGAACGTTTGCAACATTCATGGAGCTCTCACCCGCTTGAACTTTGTATTCAGCGGAATCTCTTCCATCCTCTGTTCACACTCCGTCCCCTTCTGGAATTTTTTCATAGGAAAGCTTCCTACCTCAAGCATGCGAGCTAGCTGGAGGTTCATTTGTTGTTGCTTCATTGACTATAGAGGTTGCCACTGTCGGCCAGTCTCTGTCAGGAGATACTAAGCTTGTTGCTCATGGGTCGGCAGTGCTAGAGGTTCATGTTGTTGGGTCGATTGTGGTTGTGGTCTCCCTCGGTGTCCTTTATGCTCCTCACTGTGGTTTTAGGGCTCCTTCTCATGGGCGCTCCTTTAGGGCCCTTTTCCTTGAAGTTGAGGACCAATTTATCCCAAGCATCTTCCTGTTCGTCCCTCATAGAAACACCCTCTGCCCTCTGCACATCCTCCCCCAGTTGTGGTGTACGAGCATGATGTTCTGGAAAATGAGAAGTTCTACCAGCGAAATGGGGTTGTATGCAGATTCAACTTGTGGTCGTCCCTGCCAGACCTTCATAACTGGTTATTGGAGTCTTGGAAACCCTCAGTGGTGGACAAGATTGAGCTCTTCCCCTATGCCAGGGGTTTCTTCATGGTGACTTTTTCTTCCCAAGAAGAGTGGGATATAGTGTTGAACAGTCTAGTTTGGCTGTGGGGAGTGCATTCCCTTGTTAGAGTTGTCGGCTATGATTTGAGCCACCCAAGATCTAGGACTTCATGAAAGAACAAGAGAGATCAAATGAGAGAATAATTCTATTTTATCAATGAATGCAAAAGATTGTTAAAAGATTGTTACAATGTACATGATATGTCTTGCTTATAAAGACAATGATGAAATGTAGGATGGTGTAGTCATGTGACAAGTGTCTTTAAGCCTATGACATGTGACAACTATAGGATAAGATGCCAACTATCAACAACTAGACATAGCTAGAACCAATTAGAAACATCTAGTAGACTCACTAAGTCAACTTAACATGTGAATAATGTGTGATGCGTGAATATTATTTAACTAATAAATAGTTAAATAATATGAATTATTCACACAAGGGTAAAACAGATAGGTAATAAACAGGTTCACACCAACACCACCCTTTAGTGCAACTTAGGGAGTAGCTGACTAAAGCAAAGATGCGATGATGGATGGGTCCTGGCTACTAGGCCATGTTAGGTACCCATGTACAACAAATCTCAAGTGGAGAAAAGGAGAAAACCTCATGGGACAAAATTCCTCTCTAAAAGTGAGAATGCAAGAAAGTGAAAGAAGAAGTGATAGTAGGACTCAACATGACCCCCCAAGGACTACTTTTATCACATACATATAATCAAATACCCCCCATAGGAGAGAAAGTGTGAGACTATAGGTCCCTCCCACAATGAAGTAGCTCTTGTGCTGATGGTGAATGCCTGAAGAAGAATGTTGAAAAGTGTTATGTACCTGTAAAGAACATTTCTCCCCTTAGGAAGAAACTAATCCAAAGGCTGATGAAGAAGAAACTCCATCTCCAAGAAGAGAGATGAAGGAAGAAGTCTCATGATGGATGTCTCTAAAAACTACTAGAATGTCCACATGTCCAAATCAAAGAATGGCACTATGCAATGAGGTGTGACCGATCCAAAAACCTGGGTAGACTCATGAAGAACAATCTCCAAAGATTAAGTAGATGAGATAACAGTTGTGCTATAACTGTCATCAAATAGGAGAGATAACCCCTCAAGTGTGTCCTCCAATCTGCAATATGAGAGTCACAAAACAAGTCCAATATACCTACCAAGAAAGTGTCCCACAAAGCTGTGTCTGAAAGACCAGAAGTATCCTACTCAACTAAAGTAAAAGAAACCATGTCAATGTCGATCTCTAAAGAAGCAGGAGGTGGAGGAGATGGAAGCTCAACACTAGTCTCATGAACCAAAGTGGATGAAAGAACACCAAGGTTCAAGTGACCAAACTTTTCCTCAGAAACATGATTCACACTTGATGCATGAGTGTGATATCAATCAATGGATATACATCATCAGAAGAAGAAAAATGGGAGAATGTATACAAGTGATATGCATGATCAGCCATCCCAATAGAAATAATATCTCTACTCTCCAAGTCTCGTATGATAACTGAATTAGAAGTGAACTCAATTGTCTTCCCTGCACCACAATGAGTAATCTGGTAGATGGAAAGGAGATTGTTTGACAAGGAAGGTACACACAATACATCATTGAAAGTACCCTCACCAATATCAATAGTTTCTTTACTAGTTGCATGCATGCATGCATTGTTACCCATCAAAATAGGTGGCAAAGTACATGACTCAAATGAAGAGAACATCCCTCGTGAAGATGCCATGTGATGAGAAGCTCCAGAATCAAGAAGCCATCTCTCTAACTGAAGACTTGTAGAAGCAAAGAGTGCTTGTCATTTTCCCTTGTTTGTCCCATTAGCAATGTTTGTTGTCCCTGTCTATGTAGATCATGATGGTGTCAAAGAAGAGGATGTACTAGGTGACATAGATGATGGCAATTTGATAGTGTGCTTTTTGAATAATGTGAGTCAACTCATCAATTTTCTTCTCATAACACTTATGCTTATCATGTCCTAGTTTCTTGCAATATGTGGTCTCTCCTTAAATGATTCCTCCTAGGGAGAGGATGAGGACTTAGGTGAATTGGTTTAATCCTTTTCTTGCTCATTGTTCTTGAAATCATTATTTTTTTATTTCTTGCCATTGCTATTTGAAGCCTTTTGATCCTTTGTACCTTGATTAGCAAGAAGAGCTTGAGGTATAGGAGACTTCAATGTGTCGATGTGTACTAACTTAGCTTGCTCCCTTGTGAGCAATGTGGCAAACTCATTAAGTGAAGGTATTGTGAAAGCTTTCCCAAGTGCATCCATAGTAGCATAAAAGGTAGAAACAAAGACTAAATAGTCAAGACCAAGCTTGGCAAGGATTGAAAGAATCAATTGTCATCTTTCTTAATTCCACATTGTTTGAGCTGCAATCTAAATGATTTTAGCTTTGTGAAGAAGTCTCGGATGCTTGCAAAGTCGGTTGGATTCAAACCAATTAGTTCATTCTCTAATTTGAAACCTCTCATACTATCTTGTTTACCAGAGAGATTATCTAAGGTAGTCCACACTTCATTAGGTGTATTACAAAATTCAACATGAAAAAGAAGATTAGGAGAAATAAACAAGCATAGTGTTCCATAAGCTTGATCACATCTATTGTACCACTTTCTCTTTTTTGTAGCTGTTGTTGGTTCAATTTTTGTACCCATTGTTACTATGAATTTTCAAACTTCTTAAATGAATCTCCATTTTAGTTTTCCACTCATGATAGTTATATGTTGTGAGTAGCGGAAGTTTGTTTTGATCCATGATACAAGAGTACAAAAAAGAATAACACAAGTACAACCCCTCTTTTACTCAATCAATGAGATCACCCCTAATTTGTAGTGGCACTTTATACTTAGTGTGATTTAGAATTGTCCACAAGTGACCAAAATTGGAAAAACAATCAAAATCTCTTAAAACAAAGATCCAAGTGAGATTACAATCACTCACACTGATTTATCACAGAAAACAAATCCTCCCAAAATAGGTTTCACTTCCTCAAGTCTCAAAATGCCCAAGTTATCACTCAAAAGCCAAAAAATTGACAAATTGAATAAAATTTACTTGGTGTTGAATCTGAGAAAAGTGCATGGATGGCTTTGAAGAGCTTCTAAATACCTTTTTGATGCTGCAAGAATCATGAAAATCAGAGATTGTGGTTGAAAGTTGTGAGATCGGAAGCCAGAAAAGATTTGTCTTCAAATTGCAATAAATGTTGTCAAACAACAAAATCTAAGAAAACTAATGACGCCACTGCGAAGTGTTCTCTGTCATCTTTCCGCCGATATCTCATTTGTTGATTTTTGATAGCCTAGTGAAAAGTTATGGCTCCCGAAAAAAATAGCCCTATTAGGGCTAGAGGAGGGCCATGGCGTTGACATCACTGCTGACGCAGTGCTGATGTCAGCAGTACCTGAAGAAATATTCCCTCTATCATCAAAATATTCTCACCAGAATCTAAAAAATCACCTTCGGTGAGAAAAACCACCTATCTGGCTAGCAAACCACTAGTTGAAATCAGAAAACCACCTATTATGTTATGAAACCACCGTTTCTGCCTGCAAAATCCCCTGTAACCAACCAATCTGAATGATAAAATTGCATGTTTACAAATGAAACTGCTAATTTCAAATTGGAAACCACCTGGAAAGTGGTTTAAACTGTCAGTTGCGGTTGAAATCTACGAACATTATTTAAAAATTGAATTGTGTTTGAAATTTCTAAAAAAAAATTAAAACGGCTTAGCTTCTATAGGTCTCCACCCTGGTGGCGGGACCTATAAAGCCATTGGTCGAGGGTTTATACCCCGCCGGGTTTGGCAATCAATCGGGGGTTTGACCCCGGCGGTAGGCCTGCGGACCGAGGATTTACCCGTCGATATAGCCGTTGCCAGGCCGCCTACGCGGGCCCGACAAGGTCTGCAAAAGCAATACCTTGCAGGTACTCCAAAAAAAAAAATTTAAAAATATGAAAAAACTATATAAATTTTTTTTTTTTTACCAACATACGATGACACAGGCCCCTGAGATTCCCTACGGCTGCAACAAGAATATTTTGCCTACATAATATTCTGCAGAATATGCTCCACGACAATTCCATACGGTGGAATAAAGTAAAAAAAATTTGCCTTTCAATGCAAGTGCTCATATTTGAATGAATTGACAGTTGATCTTGGGATTTTTGGGTCTCCTGAGCACGATGGCAGGATCGGATTTGACCCAAAGTGCTCTAAAAGATCAAGAACCTGGTGGGTCTTGCACACATCTCCCAACTTCAAACCCTCATTGATTTGGCCTTTGATGTCTAATATGGATGAAACAAAAGGTGATCTTGACTATCTCGAACCTCCTGAACACAATGGTGTGCTCAGATTTGTAGTAGCACACTCTAAAATGAACCTGCAATACAAGGCCACAAAGAAAAAACCCTCACAAATTTGGTATTTCCATCAAGTCTTTCTAATTCTCCAGGTCATCATTTGATGCAAGAAAAGAACATATTCAACTATCAAGATCCACCATGATTTGCACTCAAGATCTCTCAAAAATTGACTAACACAAAGTGATTCCTCTTAGAGCTCTGATACCATGTTAGAGTTGGCTATGATTGGAGCCACCCAAGATCTAGGACTTCATGAAAGCACAAGAGAGATCAAATGAGAGAATAATTATATTCTATCAATGAATGCAAAATATTGTTAAAAGATTGTTACAATGTACATGATATGCCTTGCTTATAAAGACAAGGATGAAATGTAGGATGTTGTAGTCATGTGACAAGTGTCTTAACCCTATGACATGTGACAACTATAGGATAAGATGCCAACTATCAACAACTAGAACCAACTAGAAACATCTAGTAGACTAAGTCAACTTAACATGTGAATTATGTGTGATGTGTGAATATTATTTAACTAATAAATAGTTAAATAATATTAATTATTCACATAAGGGTAAACTAGATAGGTAATAACCATGTTCACACCAACATCCCTCTCCATTAAACCTTGGTCTTGCTCCTTCAACCCACTTACCTAGCCTCTCAACATCAGGCCAACCTGGGTTAGGCTACTGAACCTCCCACTCCAACGCTGGGAGGACTTGCTATGAGGACGTCAGAAATGCTATGAGTCATTTCTTGATGGTTGACTCCACAACCTCTTTCATGGGGCACTCCACGTTTGCCCGTATTTTGGTCAACATTGACATCACCAAACCCCTACATGGGAGGTTGTTCTTAGGGTTAGGGACAAGTTGTGAATGCAACAACTTGATTATGAGGGCCTCCTGTTCAAATGTAGATGTTGCTTTGCCAATGGCCACCTAGCCTTCATTTGCCCCCTCTCTCATCACAAGGGGGTGGCCACTTGGTGGAAGAATGCTTCGGATGACCACTTGACCATCAGTGTTTCTATCTCTCTGATGGATGCTTCCTTGCAGGATGTTGTTTCATTTTCACCCATCTCCCCTACATCTATGGGGGTAATGGTAGCTAAGGTTGTTGTGTGCCCCCCACTTCCACCAGTTGCTTCTCCTGGCTTGGATCGGATGATTGTTTCCCCTTCCTTGGGCCATGAGGATTCTCCAGTTGTGCCTTCAGTTTTTTGCTCTGGGGCTTCCCCCTCTTTATGGGATCTATCTTTGGTTGCAGAGTCTATTGAAGATTCCCCTCTCTGAGTTCTGAGGATTTGAACTCTAGATGTTCTTGGATGATTGTTCTGAGAAAAAAGAAAGGACTCCCAAGGTCTATTTCTACTTTGCACCCTCAGGTCAAAGGAGTTTGTCCTACTAGATCAAGCTCTGGTGTCGTCTAGCTTTCGACGTTCTAACATTTTGTTTCACAACGCGGATGTCATCTTTGTGTTGTTTGTCCCTTCTCTTTGGGATCTAGTACCGTCTACCTTTTTGGCTATGTTGTAAAAGGGTTTGGACCCTTTCAAAAACTCGTCTTTCTCAATTTCACTGCTTGTGAAACTCTCTTTGTTCTCCTTGGCTTCAGTGTATGGGGTCGGGCCCTTCCTATTACTTTAATCAAAACACAAAGAATTAATTAAAACATGACCACCAACTTGTTTCTAGTACACAGTGATCAACATTACTCCTTGCAAAAATTAGTTTCAACACATGCATCAAACTTTTGATACCACATATATGGTGACTACTTTAACCCATACAAAGACCTTTTTAGTTTACAAACCAGATCCTCCTTTCCCTTCACCTTAAATTTTGCAATATTCTAATGGAATTTAACTTAGCTATAGAAGAAAAGATCTCACCAAAGTCTAGTCTCTCAATCTAGAAATACCCCTTTGCCACCAATCTTGCCTTGTACCTTTCAAGTGTTCCATCTGCACTGAACTTATTCTTAAACACCCACTTGCAACCAATATGCTTGTTTCCATCAGGCAGATCAACCAAATCCCAAGTCTTACACTACTGTAATGTTAGCATGTTCTTTTTTGTGGTATTTCTCCAAGACTTGCTTTCCTTAGAAGAAAGAGCTTCTCATACATGTTTCGGTTCATCATTACTACAAGTTAGAGTAAAAACACAATGAAAATCTAGTGGACTATACATGTCAAGTAATTTTTGCTTCCTTGTAGACCTTCTCACAGTCACAAGTGGAGATCCTACAACATCTACAGTATATTCTTCTTTAGAATTTGCATTAGATGTGTCTACATCCTCTCCATCAAAACTATCATGTCCACTTGTTTGTTTGTTTGCAGATGCATCTTGTTGCTCTATTTTGTGTTCAAAATACATCTTTTGGCTTTCCTTTACCTTTATTTTTTCCTCCCTAGAAAAAATTCCAAGTTCCCCAAATATAACATTCCTTGAATTAAAAACCTTCAGTGTCACCAAATTCCAAAGATTATAGCCTTTCACATTTTCACCAATCCAATGAAAATACATTTCTTAGCCTTAAAATCTAACTTATAATGTTTCTCCTATGGCACACAAAAAAATGTCTCACAACCAAATACTCTTAAATGTGTCATAGTAGGATTCTTACCTATATCCACATCTCATATGTTGTCATTTCCTCAAGCACAAAATTGGGAGACATGTTTTTCAAGTAACAAGTAATATTAACTACCTCAGCCCAAAACTCCTATCCTAAACCAACACTACTTAATAGGGTTCTGAATTGATTCAACAAGGTTATGTTTAACTGTTTAGCGACTCCATTCTATTGTGGTGTGTTGGGTGTTATCCTTTGCTTAACAATACCAACATGTCTGTAGAATGCCTCAAAGTCCTTAGAGTAGTACTCTTCACCATTATCTAACCTTAACACTTTGATTTTCTTACTAGTTTGATTCTCTACAAGTGCCTTAAATTATTTAAATTTATGGAAAATGTCAAACTTCTTCTCAAGAAAATACGCCCAATCATGTCTAGAATAATCATCCATAATGGAGACATGATACTTAGACTTATCAATGGAGTGCAAACTTACCAATGGAGTGCACATCCATAGGACAAGACACGTCATTGTAGATCACTTCAAAAATTTCACTTACTCTTTTGCTTCTTAGAGCAAAACATACCCTATTATACTTTCCAAACACATTATACACAATTCAAACCCAAGAGAATAATATGAAATACCTTCCACCATATTCTTACTTACCAAGTTTTTAAAGCCTTCTTATGTTATGTGGCCCAATTTGTGGTGCCACAACATACCTAATTTAGGTTCAATTACATTTACTAAGGTACACAATGTTGATGCCTCTAGCCCAAGGAGCGCTCCATGCCTTAAACCTTTAGCCACATCAAATTACCTAGAGCCAAACTGCAACCCTTTTCATTAAAGGTAACATGCACTCTAGTATTAATCATCTTAAAAACAGAAATAATATTTCTTGCTAGACTTGAAATATGGAAAACATTAGAGAGTGTATTCATTCTCATGTACATGAAAGATGCCTTCACCTTTCCTTGACCAACTATCCAAAGAGATTTTTTTATCACCAAGGGAAACATGTCCTCTACCACACTCCTTTTATTCAAAGTACCACTCCCTATGAGGAGCTATGCGATATGATATACCTAAGTCAATCAACCAAGAATCATCACCAATAATGTTAGAAAAGACAAAACATTACTACTATCCTCATCATTATATGAGGATTTATTAAAGGAACCATCTTTCTTTTTAGACTTGCATTCCTTGTTTATGTGACCTCTCCTACTACAATTCCATTACTTTACTTTGGGTATACTAGGAAACTTCGACTTTTCCTTTCCCTTGGACTTTTTGCCTTTGCTCTTCTTCTTATCCTCTTTATCCTTTAACCTACCCCTTACAACTAGGGCATCACTAGAGGATTCATCCACATACTTTCTTCTAATTCCTTCACTTAATAAGACACCTAACATGTCCTCCAATTTCGATGAAGAATAATTACCACTGATTATCATAATCAAATTCTCCAATGAATTAGGTAAGGAACAAAGTAGTATTGTGAACTTATCACCTTTTTCTAGTTTAACTCTTGTTTACTTTAATTGACTCAAAATTGGACTAAAAGCATTGAGATAATCATTTACAAAGTCTCCCTCTTAGGGTACAACTTTATTTCTAATAATAGTTATTCACTAGACTCTTGGATTGATACAAGGTTTCTATCTTCTTTTAAAACAATTATGTAGATGGTTCTTCTAGCACATTCATTAATATAGAATTTCAAAGACATGGACGAATAGTGCTTCTTTCTTTCTTATCAAATTTATTCTAGTCCTCATTAGACATACTTATAGGTTTCATCAAAGATGATACTATTATCCATTGATTGCTCTCTACCATGAGGCCTTCAACTTTCAACTTCCATAACTTGGAGTTTTGACCATTGAATTTCTCAATATCAGATCTTGATGCACTCACTATGAATCCAACAACACACATGCTATGAATACTCATAGAATCCTTCAAAAGCTCCCACTAGACCAATTATCACGTACATCAACAAACTTTGGAACAAAACTATTGAGGGTTTTACCTCTAAACATGTATTTTTCATACTAATGTCGCCTTTGCCCAAACAAGCAAGCTCTAATACCAAATGTTGGGAAATTAATCCCTATTGCAGATGACTAATAATCTAAAATATAGGACACTTTAAGATTGTGTGATCAAATACAATTATTGTATCAATTCATTTAGCAACATAAGGAAAGAACATGAAATATTACAACATGAGATATAAATTTACATGGAAAGCTCTTATGAGAAAAACCATCAACAAAAGGATAGTCACAATTGTATTAACAGGAAATAGTTTCTAAGCATAATTAGTCTCTTTCATAGCATCTCAATCTATAAACTACAATGTACAACCTACACAATTATGTCTTACAACATCATCAAGAAATCTCTCATCAACCTAATCCATCTCTACCAACAACTAGATATAGCCATTGAATCATTCTCATGGAACTCCAATTGTCAAACTATCTAACTGACCTGTGGAATACCAATAGTCACATAATCATAACATGACCATACCATGATATTAGCATATTGCACATGATACCAAACATGAGTTTTCCACATGGATATATAGTGCATGTGATTGGATACTACCATACATACTAAGTCAAAGGTTGTTGACCAACTTCACCTAAATGCATACATGTATTATTGCACTACAACCAAATACCAATTATGGCTTGTAGTAATAGAGATAGATTCTTGATTACTTAACCACTTGCGGTACCTCTAAGGATCCTCTAGCATTCCCTTCATCACTGTTGCATGTACTTTGACAATACCACATGTGCAGCTACATTGTCATACACGCTAGCAACTACTCAAATCAAGATGCGACAATGAGTTCTTCACAAAAACCTTGCAGTTGCAACCATAGAAACACTGGCTAAGATAACCCTCCATGCTAAACCACAACATTTGAAACTTAGTGTAACTTACCACATAGCTTTCTATAGCTTCTTACCAGTTTATGATCAAACACTGTTAACTAGATATTGTTCAAGATCTACATTTTCTCTCACCAAGAACTCTCTATAGGTAAGTAGCACACCAAAGTTCCAGCAAGATGGAATGTTTGCAATATAAAAGGTTATTCAACATTCATTCATTGAGTCTTATATATTTTGGGGATCAAAAGACTCCTAATGGGAACATGTGATCCAAACATGAATTGTAGAAGTTTGACCAATAGGGTCTATGTGGTTCCACTTAGCTAAGGAGAACCTTAAAATGCATTAGGAACTCAAATTCATCAAAATGCATTAGGAATTGTTCAACTATTACCACTTAATCCCCATGCGAATACCCCAAATCCATTGCATTTCTGAGATACGTGCATGATATGTTTCTATATATTCTTCTTCAGCACTTCTAGCACAATCCTCCTCCAATAACATGTAATTATAATCAAACATTGTCTCCAATCCCCTCTAGGAATAAAGCATGCAAGTTGGATCATCGAGCGTGTAAGTCATTACAAATACTGTGGCTTACAATTCCCACGCAGTTTCTCCATTATTGCGTCGGACCAATGACGAGCATCTCAAAGAGTGCACAGATCTTTCATAATGACAATTAAGTTCATGACTGCTTGCATAAGCAAATATGCCACATTTCCTCCAACATGAAACGGGATTGAGGAGAAGCATTCCAGAGAGTGAAGAAATCTTTCAAAATAACGATTAAGTTAGTAACTGCTTGCACAAGCAAAGATGCCACATTTTCTTCCACATGAAACAGCATTAAGGAAAAGCGACACAATTATCTTGTAGTAGCTAATGGTCCTAATAATGCGTAAGTATATATGTATAACAATCTCCACCGCCTTTCATTGTGAGTTGAAATGAAACTATATAATTTGCACATGTTTAGTCTTTGACCATCCCCAAACGAACAGCTACACAATTGAAAAAGAGGTGTTTATTCTGCCCAAGATGTCTATGTCTGGTGTCCAATCTTCCATTGCCATCTTCAGCATTGCGTATCAGGCAATACCTGAAGTCCCGGTACACAAAAACACCACGGCCAGCATTTTCTTTCCGGTTCTTGCTCTTAGTGTATTTGCATGGCACAGTGGCTTTATTCGATATTGGGGATAATTTAATTTCACTGTGTGTGCATACATAAATAAATTCCTGTCAACCATATATCATGTCTATTCAAGCCCTCCATGATCGCAGAAGGCAGTTCAAATGCCTCTAAAGCTGCAAATTAATACTTCTATCCTGTTGATGCTAATCAGATTAGCACACAATTGAAATGCCATGATCATGTTTGCAACTAATCAGATTATAGTTTAGGATTATGTCCATGTTAATCAGACTCTCTAACAATTAGATGTCATTTACATGTTTGCAACTATTCAGACTTCCTCTTTTATGTTTATCACTGTGTTCTAAATTTTAATTTGATCAGGGACAACTTCATTTTACTCAGTCTTCTTGCCAAAAACCATACACATCCCTTAGTGAGAAACATGCTTCTGTCCTTTTTATCACAAACAGATACGAAGCTTAAAAATGTCAATCAAGTTTGAAGCTTTCACATACTCGTACTCGGTTAGTGGGGCAACATAGCCTGTAGCATTATGTAATCTCCAGTCATGGAGAACTTTCTGTCAACTGAGAAAAGTGCTCCCAAGAACAGCTAAAGAATGCATTCCCCAGATACTCAAATACATGCTTATGCCTAAAATAATGACCATATGACCATAGTGAAGCTTATTTGCCATAAAACACAATTAAAAAAACTGGTAAACTATCAGATGAACGGTGAAATTTTGGGTGGATCGTCAAAAAATGTAAAGGATTAAAATAAAGATATAGTTTTATCCTTTGTCGTTTCTTCCTTTGACTATGAAGCATCCCAACAAGTGGAGGGCAACATGAAACAGATAATTGTCATAAAAGTATTACTTGTAAGGGGCCAACTGTAAATGATCTTATCCTCCCACAACCTCCTATTTCAGGATAGTGGCAAAAAAAAAAAAGTAAAATGAATATTGGGATTAAAGCTATGACGAGAAAGATAACAACCAGAGCAATGCAAGAAGACCTGATTGATGTTGAATTGGCCATCCAGAATAAACCCTTAAGTGCTCCCCTTCAGAGTCCCAACAAGCAGAGGGCAACACCAAACGGATAATTGTCATAAAAATTTTACTTGACAGGCATTGATGGTAGATGATCTTATCTGTCTGCAACCTCCTATTTCAGGATAGAGGCAAAAAAAAGGAGTAAAATGAATATCGGGATTTAAGCTATGATGAGAAAGAGAACTACCACAACAATGTAAGAAGACCTGATTAATGTTGTATTCGCCATCCAGAATGAACCCATACGTGTTCCCCTTCAAGAGTCCCTTTGGTGGTTGTGAAGACTGATAGTTTTTTAGCTTAAGTTGATGAAGAGAATTAAACTATCTTGAATATGCCTACAAAGAAGGTACCATAAGGGATATGTCCCACATTCCCATCTCAAAAAAAACCTCTTTTTTGTCCACATACCCTTTCTCCTAGAATTTGGGGCACTTATAGGCATCCACTTTGTCCACTAAAATGTGGTCTCCACAAACTTACATGAAACTCACCCTTCGTGTTAATTTCTAGTTAACTCTTCCGAAAATGATTGATTTCATCATATGGAAAAAAAAAATCCACTTTAGATCCCATGATTTGGATAGAGGAACTCATATGAGAGTAGCAAAAAAAAACTTGGATAAGTTACCCAAGAAACAATCGTACAAACTTGGGGAAGGTACATAAGAAACAGAAATAACAGTTAACCGACTGACAAATGCAGTGCATCTCTAGTGCATGTAGATGTCATTGTACATGGAAATAAACTGTCCACATCATTTAGCTTCCAAAGGAAGGAGGCCTGAAGAAATGGCATTCTTTTGTGATCAAGCATTGCAAATATGCTATAACATAAGAAAGCTGACCCTTGTTTTTGGCAAAAAGACATCCTGATTACAGTTGATTCATTGCAAGACAGACGATATAAATTAAGTTTAGGAGCTGTAATTCACATTCATTACAATTTTGCACTTGGTGTACCCTAAAAAATCCTTTTCAGGAAAATTAGAGGCCCTGTGATATCAAAGTTTGCACTACCATCACCAACAAAACACTGAACAGGAACTAATCACATTTGAATATACAGTCTAGCAACAAACACAAGCATTCCATGCTCCACAAATGTCTTCCCAAACTGAAAACATAGACATGGTATAATAACTCGCATTAAAGGGAATTTCAGCACACATACATTCTGCTATTTCCGAAACAATGTTTCAAACTACGAAAAAGGTGGATTGCTATTCAAATTTTTGAGAAACTGTAGAAGATTGGAAATTACACTCCAATATTGTCAATTATCCTCTCCCCACATATCCAGTTATATAGTCTCTTACGCTCGTTCATTCCATTCATTAAACAGAAACAAACTTCCAGCACTGCATCTTTTGCTATTTATCGAACCAGACTCTACAAAATTAAAACAACAGACCAAAACTGAGAACATTTCTACATGCAATAAAATCTACTGCTACAAACTTGCTGCACAGAACTATAACATAAGATCTATGATCTTACAATTCCTTAGAATCGCTTTGTTGCTCTTCTGTCCTCTCAATTAATCTTATCAGCAGCTTACATTCACTTGCCTGCAGTTGTCAAGGCAATTTGAGAAGCCTATAACTAAAAAATTAGATAAAGTTGCAATTTGCTTTCTTGTATCAACATCTCACAAAATCATTATCCACGCAGAAATAGCAATTCATGAGCCCAATCTTAATCCGCTGCTTACAAAGTATACCAACAGCTAGCATAATGGAACAGACAAATAATACAGAAATAGCAATGCATGAACACAATCTCAATCTACTGGTTACAAGAGAGACTTCTTTTAGTCTTCACTAGGCTTATTTGCCTCCAGAACACCCCCAAAGGATGAATAAATATCTGAGCAAAAGACACTTATATTGAGATATGGCTGCCCATGATTTATTCCGTAATTATATGATCATCATTTTTGCCTAATCCCTAAAACATACAAAGAATAATCTCACCTGCATCGTTGATGTTTGATACAAATGCATTCTGAAAATGGAATGGCTGCATAGAAAACGGTCTCAAGCTTTAGGCATTTATTAAGTAAAAGGAACTTGAACAAGAATATTATCCTTGGCATTTCCAAAACTGTGATAGCAAGTCAAGTTTTAGCAGGGATTAAAAAAAATATTGGCGCTGCTAAATAAAATAAAATGTAACATGCAGCCAAAGAATTGAACATATACACCACATACACATATATATAATCAAAGTGGAAATTGATGGCTGAGAACATTTTTTAACACGTGTGGCCTTTCTCTATTATGAAAATAGTTCCTAAAAGGTAAAATAAGATTCTTATTTTAATTCAAAGACCAAGCAAATTGAAACAACTTATGATAATTCATAATAAAGATTCCAAAACCAAATACGTGGACTAAATTGCAATCAGCAGATAATCATGGATCTTTTCAAAAATTGCTCCTTACTTTTTGTTATTCATTTTCTCATTTTGTACACATTATTCAATTTTATATTCTCAAGTACACAACCTGAGGTGCTGAAAGCAGTCACTGTGGGTTTGCTTCTTGCTCTTGGTTAGTCCTATAAATTACTTGTTGCCACAGTCATATTCAGAATATGGAGGGGCTCATGCTGAGACCTATAGTACAACAATTTAATTGCCAGCAGCGCACAATCTATTATGATCTCCTCTCTAATCTCCTCTCATGGGATCTTTTCTCCTCAGCTTCTTTTCTCTTTTGTTGCCTGCAGTCCAAAAATTTAACTTGAACTCAATAAAATTTCAGAGCTATGAACTGAGAAAAATAAAAAATGACCTCCAACAAAGTCACAATTAATTTCTTGCATTGTTGCATTTAAAGCATGTTGCACTTATAGCAGAAAAATCAGGTACCAAAAGAAAGAATATGATCCTCATGAATGAGTAAGCAAACAGCTCATGAATCAATAGATATTCCTCTGTATACATCCTTCACTATTGTTCGCCGATGAGTGCTCAATCTGATAAAAAAAGATTTCACTTTTGGCAAAATCTAGAGTTTTTGACAGCCTTTGCATGTTATGCAACCACAATTACCAATACAATGCCCAATCATTGCAGGAAGGTTTTTTAATCCAAGCAAAAACTATAAGCAAGCTATTATAAGGATAGACATGAAATAGCAGTATTATTAAAGAACCAAAGATATTTGTTGTCTAGTATAATCAGCCAATCTATAAAGATTCACAATGTATCCATCAAAAGTTTAGCTAACCAATAAATTTGCAGGAGATTCAAAAAAATTAAAGGAACAAAAACGTACGCAAATGCAGTGTAACCAGCTCCAGCATTAGCAGACGTTAACAAAGCAGCATGTGCACTTGCAGCAGCCATTGCATCTTGAGCTCCAGGTGGTAAAGGATTCTTCCTATCACCGTCAACCTGCATAAGAAATCAAATTCAGTGACAAAATGCCTTTAGTCTTGAGTTAAAAACTCCTTCCACACAACCTACTTATCTATGATAGCAAACTGTTTCAGAATTATAAATGCCATTTAACATATATACCTTGTCCCACTTGCTTTTCTTGTTCTGCCTATTATCTAACTTTGTATTGTCAGTAGCAGATGTAGCAGTCTGCAATGGCACACTCGTGCTGGCAGCCATCACCCCAGCAGTAGCTACTAACAAAAATTGAGAAAACAAAAAATCATTCAACAGTCCAAAAAAATTCCAGATTAGAAGAAAAAAAACAATAACAATTACATCAGAATGCTTTAATTTGATAAATTTCTGGTACATGCTTGGTTTAACAATTTCCTGGTAGATGATCACTAAAAGCCTTCTTTACAATTCATTCCTGACAAGCAGAAAACAGAGGCGTGCAAGATACTTTAGAGTTTGAACCATACTTTTCTGACCACCAAGAACCTGTACAACTGGCTTTGGTACTGGTTGTACTGGTGCAGGTTGCACTCCTCCATGAACAAAATCTACTCTTTGACTCTTCTTCTTTTCTTGTTCTCTTCTTTCTAATTCACGCTTCAGCTCCAAAGCTTGCAAAAAAGAAGATACTACTTATCACAAACAAAAACACTGATGCCTAAAACTATTAACTCTGTACTTTTTTCTTCTAGAACAAAAGAATGAAAACCATTGAACTTCTACCTAGTTTTAATTCCATCTTACTGCATTACTAGGCAGCCTCTGTATGTCCCTAAACAAGATAGCAGTCAAACTAGCCCATTTTTTAAAAAAAATCCGTTTGCTTTGCAGTCCAACTCAACATTTTCACCTGTATCGTGAACTACAAATGCTACAAAAAAAAATTGCTGCATGCCCCAGAAAGATAAGCACAACATGCCCCACATCAAATTTTACAATTTACAAATTTACACTCATAAGTATCCACTGCTTCAGTTAACCTTGAGTAATTCCCAGCGATTTGCAGAAGCCAGGTCTGCCATAATTATCAAAATGTAATGTTGCATGGTAATAAGTATGGTATTCATGAAATTTGTGTTTACTTTCAAGTTTCAGTGCTGGAAAAAGACAGATATGACATTTCATCTTTTCCAACAGTCAAAAGAAACCAACATAGAATGCACCACACGAAATGAAATAGTTAAAAAGAGAGTGGATTCTTTCCATTTTCAAAAGGAGGTCAGGTGCATGATAAATGTACACGATATTATGAATAATGGATAATCTAGAAATCAACAAGCATTTATTACATGGAAAGGGAACTTGTGGGGATGAATTTGTGAGCATTAACGACATGTGCTTTTAGTTAATATTTTCAAAAAGGCGAAAGCCATAAAACCTTTTCTTCCCATGAAATTCCAGCTTCTCTAAGTCAGGCTACACAGACTTTCTTACAATATATTAACCAAAACAGGGAAAGGGAATGAATACATATTTGGAAATGCACTTATAGTAAAGCTCTACTTATCTAAACTTTTAGCGGTCAAAAAATCAATTATGCTTGTACAATCTTGATATAAACCTCAAATCTCTCACATACACATTGACACATGTTTAAATATTTTCATCATTTTTCCTTTTTTATTCAGAGTTTTTCTTTTACTGCTGTTTTTTGCCACTATAGGCTGTGTCCTGCCCAAAGTGAGTTCTTACATTTATTAGATTTTGGACTATAAAACTTCCCTAGAAGACAAGAATTCACTACGAAATATTTCTAAAAAAATTATGTTTAAGAAATTGTAAGTTCTTGGGCATTTTCCCTATATGTTGTACCAGTTTCCATTACAGAAACTAGCAACACATATCAACACACAGTTACTCCATAGATGAGCTTTAATAAGAGTGATAATTTACTAGTATAGTCTAAAACACACCGAGATATATCAAAATAAGATAATTAATATATTACTAATTTATATATAAATTATTTATATAATTATTGATATTCAATTACATTACTTAAATTAATATTATTATTTATAATTCCCTTGTAAAATGGTTTTGGCCCTTTCAAAAACCCACTTTACCATTAATATCAAAAAATATTATTATTTATAATTACCTAAATTATACTATTACTCCACTATATTGTAGCAAGGATGCTGCTGCCAAACTTAACCAGCACTAATGATTCTACTCACTTTCCCTTCTATGATCAAGCGAGTCTATGCATGGCATGTAGGCAGAAATCAAATGGCAAAGCTACGAGATCAAATACTTGCTCCACCAAGGCCTATGTTCAAGCATCAAGAGTTTCATGCCAAGAGGCTGCGGTTTCCAGGGACAGGGTCTCTCATGCAAGTGTTATCTGTCATAAATCCTCCGTGAAGAATGGGGGCGCCAATATCTAGGCTTCTTACTTTCCGGCTGGTGGCTATGGGAATAAGAATATTAGAAAGGAGCTTTCAAGCCAAAAGAACACCCATGATCCAGAAGCAGCCACTAGGGTTTCCGTTAATTCATTCCCTGTGATCAAAATGCAGCCAAAGGAAGACCCGTGATCTAGGCACGGCTGTCAGGTTTCCCACTAATTCATTCCCTGTGATCAAATGCTTTCCATAAAGGGGACGCAAATGATATCTCTGGCATTATGGATAATCCACTCAAAAATATTCGAGCGGATGTGGATGATCAAAATTGGCAATTGGTCTCCCAGATCCTTTTTTCAACTAACAGTGTCACCTCGTCTTTTCAATCTCTCAAGTACTAGCACTCTTCTAGAGGGGCTCCAAATGTTAAATGTGTGAGTGCTTCCAGGCTAGTTAACAATGATCTCTCCTCAAAGCATATTCACAATGTGGTTTTTGGGGAGGATTCTTAAGAGGTGGTTGCGAGGGAAGAATGGCTGAAGCAAGCTCCCCTTACATATAAATTTCAAAAAATCTGGCCTAGCCAAGCAAAATTGCATGAATGGTTGTCTATCCACTGGAAACTACTGGTGAATGGTTTAGTGTACTGCCTATGTGCGTAAGGCTGGTTTCTAGTCCTTTGCAAATCACCTTCGGATAGGAAAACATTGCTTAAGGGCGGCCCATGGTTCTAGGATAAGCCATTCTTGGGTTTAAAACAATGGTTTCCAGAGTTCAACCCTCTCATGGAATCCTTCCCTATTTCTCTAATTTGGGTGAGGCTCCCGAACCTGCCTCTTCAGTCTTGGACTTCGAAGTGTCTTTCCTCCATTGGAAATTATCTTGGAAAGCTAATATTTGTCCCAAATATTGAGCACCCCTTTCGGATGCCTCAATGACCCCCTCTCATGAAATCTCTTTCGCAGATAATGTTGATCGGGTCACGATGGAAAGAAAGAAGGGGAAGACTACTCCGGCTAGAAATGGTAGTGGTGAAAGCAAGATGGTACTTCTATCTCATGTAAAGAAGGGTTAGCATGGTTTAAAGAATTTTGTAAAGTTTGGTTGATAAATTTTGGATAGATAAAACTTTTTCTAAGGATCTAGTGAACCTTTTGTTACCAGAATCCAATACTTTGACCCCTTTTTTGTGGCTCTTGGGTGCCTTACCCAAGTTACCTATAGCAAAAAATGTTATTTATAATTATATATAAATATAGTATTGAAATATATTCTTAAGGCATTTAAATCATAGTTGGAAAACTTGCCAAGTACTCAGCACGAGTTTTTCCAAAAAACGAGTACTCACAATATTTACTTGCGGGGGCAGACAAGGTGAGTTTTCGGCAAGTGACGACTGTAAAAAGCGGCAAGTACTTGCCAAGTTTTGGCAAGTCCGAAAGGCAAACTCGCAGGAGCACAGATTTGACACGCAGCAATGGTTTGGACACATGTTTAACACTATTTTTTTGGTATTTAATCCCACACGCCATAGGTAATCTTCACACAACAAAATTGCATCCTTGAGAACAAATTGAAAGGGTTTTAGTGGATTTGAAGGACAGATTTGAGGAATTTCAGTTTCCAAGTTAGCATTCTTTTTCTTTGTTTTCCAAGGATGTAAGTTACTTCTAGCATGTTAATTCAATTTTTGCAATGAGTTCAATTTTTAAAAATTTTAATGCTGATTTGTACTAATTTTTTCAATGAAATCGTTGTTTGTTCCTTAAATGAACAGTTTTACACTTTCAAGTCGAAAAAATGGCTTTTTGGATAAACTGATTAATGGCATGCTACATTGCTATTCAATTAATAGTTTTTTGGTATTTAAACATGTTGTAGACTAGATATGATGGCATCTCTCTCAGCATCAATTTGTCCCATTGGAACCAAAGACCCTACTTGAAAATATGTCGTAATGGGACCGATCGCGAGAAGTGTGATTTGCACCTTATGCATGAAGAAGCTTAATGAAGGCATCAATCACCTCAAATATCATATTGCAAGCAATCCTAATCGCAAAGCCAAGAAATGTCGAAAAACCTAAAGAAGAGGAAAAACAAGAGATGCAAGCACTCCTTGCACTGTTGGATGAGAAGAAACTACAGAGGGCGAGGACACAAGCAGCCATAGCAGCAGCCAGTAATCCTAACATGCAAGTAGAAATGAACAAAGATATGGCAGGCATTGCGGGCTCTAGTTGTGGTCCACGCAAACTAAGCACATCCACCTCATCCGGTTCTAACAAAGCACAAACACAAGGCTTTTTCGTACCTAGAAACGTACCTAGAGCACAACCTTTGTTGCAAGGTACAACATGGAGCAAGAGATACACCAAGAAGCAAATAAGACGTGTGAGTTTCTAGTTTTACAACAACCTTCCCTTCAATGTGGCAAAGAGCCCATACTAGGAGAATTTGGCAACAACATTGACAGCTGCAAGGAAAAGGTACAAGACGCCCTCTCCAAAAGACTTAAGTGGGAAGTTGTTCTAAAATGTTGTTGAAGATGCAAATTTAATTCTAAAAGAAAAAAAAAGTGGCAAAAATTTGGATGCACTATTCTTTCAAATAGGTGGACGGATGGAAAGAACTACACCCTATAACAAAGTAAAAAATGCAGAAACTTTGCGCCTAATGTGGGAGCAAGTGGTCTTAGTGGTGGTCATAGATATTTTGGTGCAAATTATCACTGACAATGTCACAGCATACGTGTTGGCTGGGAGATTGCTTCAAAAGAAGCATCTATAACTCTTATGGACCCCTAGCATGGCACATTGCCTTGTCCTTCTTTTGGAGGACATAGGCAAAATCGATTGGGTGAGACCGGTTGTAAAAAATTTAAAGAAAATCAGAAAATATATTTATAATCACCCTTGGGTTCTTAGCTTGATAAGAGAACACACCAAGGGGAAAGGGCTTGTGCGACTGAGTGTCACAAGGCTTGCAACTAACTTCCTAATATTGCAAAGCATTACTAGTTTGCTGACATCGTTCAAACAGATGTTTGAGTCGAGCATGGCTAGACTAGCTATATTCAAAGAAGGTTGATGGAGAGAGGATCACAATAACAAATTTTTATAATATCTTTGCGAAGAGAGCTTAAAAAATCATCAAGGTAATCTCAAACTTCAAAATTTAAATTTAAAATTGATTCCTTTATTTTTAAATTTCAAAAGTATTTACTTTCATTGTAAATTTGTAACTTTAATTTGTTTGTAATTGTAGGTGTCAAAGCCCTTGGTGAAAGTTTTGCGCTTGGTGGATGGAAATCAAAACCCAATGGGGTACATTTATGAGGCCATGTATAGGGCCAAAGAGGCCATTGGAAACTATTACAAGGGAAGTGACAAATTTGATCCCATTTGGGAGATCATTGATCAGTGGTGGAACAATCAACTTCACCAACCCATTCATGAAATGAGGTACTACCTCAACCCCAAGTTTTTTTTCTCCAATAGCTTCACGGATCCTAATGGTGAGGTCATGGAGGGCCTCTCAACTTGCATTGAGAAGATGACACCCAAGATTGAGGTGAGGACCCCATTATTTCAAAGATGCAAAATTACAACCAAGCTAGGGAAAAGCTCTTTTCTTCGATTCAAGGGAGATCCATCTAGACACCAAGTAAAAAAAATTGGAGTCTTTACTTCTATCTTGCAAGTTACAAATTACAACTATTAATAAAATATTGCTTGCTTACAAACTTTTGAATATCTTATTTGCAGGTTCTTGGTGGGAAGATTGGGGTGGAAATACTCTGAATCTTCAAAAGTTGGCCCTCTGAATTTTGTCTCAACCTTGTTACGCTTCTAACTATGAGCACAATTGGAGTTTGTTTGACACCTTCAGCTTAGCACAAAAGTGGAGGACTAACCAAAGTAGCTTATTGATTTGGATGACATTGATCCCTATAGTGATTGGACTGTGCAAGATGGGGGGCCTTCCTTGTTTACAAAGGACAAGATTGCTAATTTTGAGAGACAGGCTATGGAGGATGTGGCTGCAACAACAATAGGAGAGATTGGACTGGATGATTTCGATGTGGTAGAGGAGTCATTGCCATCTAGTAGTAAGGTGGAGCCATAGGCACAGCCTTCTAGGTTGAGCGAGGAGCCACAACCGCGTGCAAGGACTAGACTCTCTCCCCAATTTTTCACTAGAACGAGGAAGAGGAAATTGTAAAATGTTGCAATTTGTAACTTACTTAGATATGCAATTTATGATGATGATTTTCAAAGACAATCATCAGAAATTCATGATAGTTATCAGCTGGCTAGTGTATCCGCATGATGATGCAATTTTGTACTCTATTTGTATTCAAATCTCATAGAAAAACTCTTCCCCAACATTTTATAGGCTCATTGGATACATTTTGTAACTGAATTTTGCATAAAATGTGTTTTCAAGAAATTTAAGTAATTTTTTTTTTAAGTTGCAAAGTTTTGTCAAGATTTTGCCGAGTCAGAAAATTTGGGTTCGTCGAGTCCAAGTATGCAAACTATGATTTAAATTATATCTTTTGCATTATTTGGTGTATAAATTTAAAAATAGAACATAATGTAATAGACATAATTTAAATATTTAAATTCTCTATATATATTTTAATTTTATATATGTTAACGTGTTTTTGTGAAAATATTCACGCCATTGCAATCCACACTTTGCTGCCATCATTGTTATCCCTCTCAGCATAGTTAGTGCCATAATAATTTGAACACCATACACATAGAAAAACCAGATAATGTGATAATCCTTTAAAATTGTATTTTCAGAGGGAGCATGGTATGGTTTCCAAAATGTTTTTCCTTGGCAACTTCTCAATAGTTTGGTTGCATAATTCCCTTGGAAACAGTTTTTTGATCGAAATCAAGGGCAATAAAAGCTAACAGTTTTTATAGCAATACCTTAAACTTTAATGAGTTTTAAATTTATCAAATAATATCACTTAAAAAAATTCTTCTTAAAATTTAAAATGAAGATGGTCCATGTCATGTGTAACAAGCTCAGGCAAAGAATTAATGCCTGTACAATTACTGGCTCAAATTTAAAAGGTCTTCAAGTACTACTTATGCATTACAGCACCTAATTTTTACAGGTTGAGTATGTTAATATTTCGAGCTTTACAATGAAATTTAAAACGATCTCATTTAATTCCACTGATACAAAGACATCGCCCTTTGTTTGTTTTACTTTTCATCACGAAGAAATCCCCAGCACAAAATTCCAGCAACAACAATCAAAGTATATGTGGATTTTTAAATGACTAGATAATAGATGTTTGTAAAGCCTTTGAGCAAAAGTTAGAATAGCTAATGTGATCTAACAAAAATTATGCAAGAACAATAGCAGATAATGGCACCAAAAAAAGATTGAACCTCAGTGCACAAAAAATTAGTTACCTAAAGCATCATAGTAGTCACTTGGGTCATATCCATGTGGATCAAATATATCCTTCCTGAAACAGCTACCAATTTGATCTATCTCCTGATACTTGACAGCCCGTTGCAAAAAGTCGGGATTACGATAACCCTTTGAATTGCGCAATTCTTCATTGAAGCTTCTTCCAGCATTCTTTAATGCGAGGTATCTATTGATCTTATTCTGCATGGCATCAAATTTCAATACATAAGAGTTCACATCACAGCCTATGAATAAACTGAATTCTTAAATGAGATAACACATATTCTAGTAGATTCGCAATCACCACATGTATTTGGCTACCCCACAAGATACAGTAAAACCAACAAATATAGAGAATCAGCACTTGTACATCTCTTTATAAATTCATGCATCAATGAAGGGCAAGATCACTCCATAATACTTCAAGAAGGCAAAGACAGAGATTCTGGAACTGACTTGTAGCTCCTCTGAACACTTGCTTGTCGGAGAAGGAGGAAGAAAATCTGCCAGAAGATCCTGATCTGGTTGTTGCAGCTCCATTTTGGCTAAGCCATTCAACTCAGGAGAAACTACAACTTCAGGTTCTTTTGTTGTAGCAGAATCAACTGATTGTGTATCACTTTCAGGCTTAGCAAGAGCTTCTGCCAGCAAACCTGGTTGAGGGGTTGAAGTTTTACCAGGAGTCATGAGTTGACCCATTGCCGGCGGTGTCCTCTCTAAAGGGTCTCCTGCCAAAAGGCCCAAAGTCAAAGGCAACATTAGATTATCACCTAACAGATTCTAGTAAATCATTTCTACTGATCAGAACAATCACTACAGCTGACTAGATCAATAACCGCAAGGCACATCCTTCATTTATGAGACTTGGACCTTATCACACATACCAATCTTCAAACTACTGACGAAAATGGCAACAAACTACTCTAGGATAAAATAAGTAGTACCATTTCCAGCCTGAGGCTCTTGACCAAAAACAGCTCCTCCAGTGCTAACAATTTCTCCCTCCTGCAACAAAGAAAGAGGCACACATTAGAACTTAAAATTTAATATCAGATTTAATTTTACAAAACTACTAGAGTTTTAAATTACAGCTTTGTTTAAGATTCATTGTTACAAACATTAGCAGAAAAAGGGGGCACGCATCAGAAAGCAAAGAACACAGCCTAAGGTTTAGAAAATGTGGAATCTCAAGAAGCATTACGTTTTAAAGCTAGTTAAGACAATCAAAATACCCCATCATCAATCCAACCCAAAAAAGTGATCTCTCACTCAAGTAAACTTTTCCATGGCCTAAAAACATGTAATAATTAGATTCCAAACTATTGCTATGTCTGAGACTTGATAAGATATAAAACATTCAGTTGCAACTAGTGGAAAAACAAAACAAACAAAATTCAAGTATACGACACTGTCATTATGTTAAACAAGATAAAACTCAAGGAGACAATGGGTAAATGTCAGGGATACACAGAGATGTATCCAGAAGGCTTTCCTGGCTGTCCCTATCCCCTAGCCATTTCAGGTATGTGGAAGCAAGTGGCCAGGAAACATTTCCTAGGCTGTCCTCAAATTTTAGCCATCACCCAAAACAGCTCAGCAACCAAAACATCCTGATGACAGCCAGGTGTCCCTGGTAACAGTCTTTAAAAATGTTTTTTAAACAAAACAAAGAAATGGGGCACTGGGGCTCCACAAGGCCCCTCACAGCCCTTTTGAAACACTAATCTCTGCCTCTAAATCAGCATCCACTTTCTCAAAACAATGAAATCTTTATTGGTTCTATACTTGAAAGAAAGAATCTTGATGCATTATGTCTACACTTGAATCTAGATGAATCTTAATTTTCATGTGCAGTTAAGCTTGCGTCAATTAATTTTTTTATTTTCATGTACTGCCATATTTATTTAAGTGTTGTTATAATTTCCTATATTTCGAATTTTATTATTTGAAAATTTTGCCTATTTATATAAAACTTAATGCACTCACTCCCTGCTGTCCCAAAAATGGCCTCCAGTCACTGCCATCCCCAAAACACGTCTTGCCTTTACTGTTCCAGAAACATATGGAACATATATAGTTTTTAAAACAGGTTTGATGTAAATGGAAACCCCAAGAAAAACTTGGGTAGCCAAAGGCAACTCTATGAGTAAGAGGAGGTATTTATTCAAGATGATATTGCATAAGTAATAAGCATCTATGCTATAGGTGTATGTAAAAGAACTTGATAGAAGCTCAGACTTCAATTCAGCTATAAGAGGTGACAATAATGGATGTTCAAAAAGTGATATATGCTCTTATTTCAATGATGATGCTTTTACATTTGTTGATTAAACTGTTGTTATACTGCTGTCATGATTAAATCTTATTGCTGTTAAACTGCTGTCATGATTAAACTGCTGTCATACTGCTGTCATGATTAAATTTTATTGCCATTATACTGCTGTCATGATTAAATCTTATTGCCGTTATAATGCTGTCATGATTAAAGTTACGGCTGTTATACTGCCGTTAATATTTATTGCTAATATTCAACTTATAGTCTTATACTGTTGTCCATTAACTTGTAGAAATTTGACTCTCTCTCTCTCTCTCTCTCTCTCTCTCTCTCTATATATATATATATATGAAAAATTCCTATATATTGCCGTCCCCAAAAAATAGCCCCTGGATTGCCATCCCCGAAACGCCGTGGAACATAGATCATTTGGACTTTGAATTCTAAACTCCTAAAAGGATTTTGGTATCTTGCCCTGAACTGGTATTTGGAATTTGAATTCTAAACTCCAAACCATAAGAATCTACATTACCAGTTCGCCTAGGGTTTCTGCAGGGTCCCTGTCCGATTCGTACCGGATCCCAATCCAGGTTCGAGGCAGGAAGGGATGCGTCCAGGCCAAAACGCCTATGGCTTCGTCCCAAACAAACCCAAGCGAACCCACCTCGATTCCAACAAAAGTTTTGAAAATTTCCCGACAAACCTGCTGCAGTTTGGCATTTATTTTAGGTTTTTTATATTTTTTTAAATTATCCTTCGCCCTTCGTCAGAAATATTGTATGCGGCGGTGTACATGCATTCCGAGCTTGACGGAATGCACTCTAAGTTCGATGGAATACACTCTGAGCTCCTTGAATTGAATCTGCACCTTTTACATTTGGAAATTCGTTTTATGTATCTATTATTATTTTCTCCTTGAATTGAATCTGCACCTTTTACGTTTGGAACTTTGCTATTATGTATCTATTATTATTTAATTTATTGTTATACTATGCCCATGTTTAATTAATATTTAAAGATTATGGATATAAAACTTAAAAGTAATATATATAATTATATTTAAAAATCCAATATTTTTATATAGAAGCTTATCTTTTTGGAGCTTCAATGGGCTTCTAATTTATTAACGAATGTCAGTTTAAATATAAATTATAAAAGTATTAAATATAGATATGTTTTAAATTATTTATTTAATTAGGAAAGGTTTTTTATGGCTTAAAATTTTAAATATAAAAGTTTTGAGAATATAATGGGAATTTGGATTGAATGAAAGTTTTGTGTCTATATATATATATATATATATGTTGTCGGGTTCTCTCCTGCAGACCGGCGTGCCCGGACAGGGACGTCTAGGTCTGGATCCGAGGGCAGGACCCTGGGCGAACCCAAGGAGAACCCAGGCATACCCACAGGGTTCCAATGCTAAAAAGCGCTCTTTTTCAATTTTTTTTTAATTTTTAAAGCTTTTTTAAATCACTTAAAACATTCCAAATGCCTCCCTAACCCTAAAAAGCACATTTGGAACTTATAAAACATAAAAACATAAGTTCTTTTCATTCATTCATGCAAACAAAAGGGAGAAAGTTCAGTTTTTGTCTCCAAGCTGCCATTGTTGGTTCTTGAAGGTTGCTGCCTCTTTCTTTGAAGGTGAAGGCTAGGAGAGTGAAAGAACTACACCAAAAGGGAAGGAAAAACTGCTCAAGGAAGATTTAGCTACAAAGGTGAGTGATTTTTATAATTTTTTTCAAGTTTTCATGAATTTTTTCAAGATTTTCCAATTTTTTTTGTTTTTTTTAAGTTTTAGATTTTTTTTGTAAACCTTATATGCATAATAAAGGGATTTTTGTTTTGTTTTGTTGTATAATTTTATACAGAATGGCTTGTAGTTCTAGTTCAGCTGGTCTTATAGAGGAGTCTTTTAAAATAGATGCATCATCACCTCTTTGGCGACATACAACCATGATCGAACAATTACCTAGTGGTGGGGGTTATCTTTAGCGTTGTAGCCAATGTTTGAAAGAATATAAGAGATCATATAGTCAAGTGAAAGCTCACTTATGTGCTATTCCTAACACAGGTATAAGAGTTTGTCCAGGGCCGAATAAAAAAGGGTTGCCAAAGCAACAAATAATAATTATATCAAGGAACAAGAGGATGCCGACATGCTAAGTAATAGAACAAACGAAAGAGTACATCCTCTTTCCAATAAGGGACCACAAAAATCTCTTGTTTGCTTCACACAACCGGCTGGCCCACATCCTTTCATGCCACCACCATCTTCTGGAGAAGACACTACTCAATCTCAATCCCGTAAAAGAAGCCCATTGGAAAAAGCCTTTAAGAATGAGTCAAGGGAAATTGCAGATGAAAGCATTGCTAGTTGCATTGATGCCAATGGGCTTCCTTTCAACCTTGTTAGATCACCATATTGGCGGGATATGGTGACCGCAATTGCCAAGGAACCTAGTGATTATGTTAGTCCTGGATATAAAAAGGTGTGCACCACGTTATTGGCCAAGGAAAAAGCTTCCGTAGAGTTGTCATTAAGAGCAATCAAGGATACATGGACTAAAATAGGAATGTCCATCATTTCTAATGGATGGAAGGATTGCAAAAATAGGCCACTAATTAATGTCATTGCAGTGTGAGGGGCAAGTGAAGGATGCAAGCTTCATTGTCGCTATCCTCATACAAGCCATTGACATGGTGGGCCCTGAAAACACTGTCCAAGTTGTAACGGATAATGCTAAAAAATGTAGGGCAGCTGGTTCAATAGTGGAGGTTAGATATGGGCATATTTTTTGGACACCATGTGTCGTTCACTCTCAACTTGATGATGCAAAAGATTGGCAAACAAATTGAGTGGGTCAAGGAAATCTACACAGAGGCCGAGGAGATTCAAATGTTTGTGACAAATCATCATGTCACAAGCCATCTTCAAGACCTTCTCCAAATTGGAGTTGTTGAAGGTAATTTTATTTTGATCTTTCACTTTTAGCATATTTAATATTTTTAAATTTTTGCTAAGTTGCTACTTGCTTCTTTTTATTATTTAAATTTTAATTTATTTTTTTTATATGATGTATATGATGTTAGGTTGTCGAGACTCGTTTCGCATCACACACAATCGTCTTGAGATGACTTGTGAAGGTGAAAGCAGCATGGGTGCCATGGTCATCGACACTCTTTGGCATGTATGGAGGCAATCACAGATTGAGAAAGCCCAAAAAATCAAAGCATTGATCCTTGATGATGAGTGGTGGGTTCGTGTGCAATATTGTTTTGGATTTCACCGAACCCATCATGAGTATGATTAGGTATGCAGATACGGATCGACCATGCTTAGGTGAGATTTATGATGGTGTGGACTCCGTGGTTGAAAAAATAAGGACCATAATAGAAGCCAAGGAGCAAGACCCCATAGAAGTGTTTTTTAAAAGAGTACAAAGGATCATTGTTGAGTGTTGGAACAGGATGACCACACCCTTGCATCTCTTAGCATTTGCTTTGTATCCAAAGTATTATATCAAAGAGATACTTTCCCTACCAAGGAGGGTGGCACCATATAGAGATAAAGAGGTTGCTGTTGGGTACAAAACTACATTCAAAAGACTATGTCCAGATAGAGATTTAGAGAAAATTGTCTCAGGTGAATTTGGTGAGTTCATATCTTCAAAGAATCAAGATGTTTTTGCTCTTCGAGACAAGTACAAGAAAGCTGCTCAAGAATGGTGGTACCTACATGGCCAAGACTATTTTCACCTTCAACCTCTTGCAATAAAAATTCTATCTCAAGTATGTATCTTTTTATTTTTTTAAATTAACTTCCTCATTTTTCTTTCCCTACTATATATTAATTTTTTATTTTATCAATTTATTTTTTATAATTTAAATTTTATGTTTTATAATTTTTAAATTTTATAATTGTAAATGTTATATTATTATAAGTTTGTAACTTGTATGGTATGCAAATTTAACAGGGTGCAAGTTCATCTTCAGCTGAGCGGAATTGGAGTACGTACTTCTTTATCCACTCGATTACGGAACCAATTGGGTGCAAAAAGGCCGAGGATTTGGTCTATGTGCACTCCAACTTGCGTCTCTTGTCACATAAGAAACCTGATTACAATGAGGGAGTGAGAAGAAATTGGGATCTAACTCCTGAGTGTGCTGATTTAGATGCTACTGCTACACAGCTTGCAGTAGTCTCTATCAATGAGGCCCATGAGGACTATGAGGCTACACATGACACAGACCTGCCTACTGGGAGTGGTGTTCCAATTGATTGTGCTTCAAATGATGTTGACGATAATGCTTTGGATGAAGACCCATATGATGCTTATTAAGTTATTGAACAATGGATATTGATTGTAATTTTGAATTTTCATTTTGTAGTGACATTTGACTCTTTGAGAAATCACTAAATTATGTCATAGACTCATATGAATTTCAATTCATGAGTATTCTGATTTACCTTATTGTAAGTTATGAAATATGAGGTATTTTGATATTCTATTATGTTGTTTATAACTTTATTGGCAATTATGAGTCTTACTATTTTTAAGTTTTAGTCGAGTTTACTGTTTTAAATATAAATTAAAAAATAAAATATATATATATATATATATATATATATATATATATATATATATATATATATATATATATATATATATATATATATATATATATATATATTGTCGTATCGTACCCAAGATAAAAAAAAATTGTCATATCCACGTAACCGAACCCCGTATCCGTATCTGAACCCGTACCAAGACCGGCAACTTATATATATATATATATATATATATACAAAACTAACCCACATCCAAAAAAAATTTTGACTGAATCTATGAACTAAACCAAGATCAGTAACTTAGATAAGAATTGAAGTACAACTGGAAATAGTCTTATAAGGGAAAAGGGCCCCTCAATGAAGCAAGGAGCAAATTAAGTTCAAAGTGGGAGATTGAGATAGGAGATGAGCGTTGTCACATGTTTGCAACAAGCCCTGGTCACCATTTGTGACCAATGAATGTAAGGTAAATGTAATTTGTGGATGGACTCATGTACAGTTAGGTAGAGTTGGATTCAAATCAACACGAGTCGATAACTGTAAGTCACCAATACAAGTAGGTTGTGTTAAGTCAAGTCAACACAAGTAGACTGTAATGAAATTATTTAGCATAAGAGAAGAATACAAAAGAAAATAAGATGCAAGTACTTCATTATAATAAGCCAATTTGAGGTTGCAACCTCCAAAAGACTTCAATTAGAATATAACTTGCAATACCATGACAAACAACTACTCACTACCCCCTATTTATAGGCATTATTAGGCAATTCTATTACCCTAATCCCAATGAGGTTGACAACATACATCAATTGTGGATGATTCGGCATGAAGGCTTCATCTTCCCATGTAGCATCTTCGACAAGCAAATTCTTCCACCTGATGAGGCACTATATGATTGTCCTAGTCCTCAACTTTTGTGTACATGTCTAGAGAATTAATTCAAGATTCAATATGATTTTTTCCTCTTCATCGAGCTCAAGTAACAATCTATTGTGGAATCTTTTGGCAAAAAACCTTCCTTAAAAAAGGGACATGAAAAATTGGATGTACTTTTGTTGTTGGACGTACTCTAGCTTGTATGCCACACTACCAATCTTCTGCAAAGTCTATAAGGACCATAATATTTAGTTCAAAGCTTATTATTCTTCTTTTGTTTCTTCAAGGACATTTGCTTATATGGTTGCAACTTCGAGAAAAAAAATCTCCTACTTCAAAATTTATTTCACAATAGTGGTGGTTAGCCTATTGTTTCATTCAATTCTGTGCCATGGGCAAATTCTCCTTGAGAACAAAAATTAGAACAAAAAGTACATCATGTTGATGTTGAATTTGATCTTCCACAACATGAACTCTTGATGGAACCTTCAATGATGATGTGATGGATGGAGGATGGTATCCATATAATGCCATAAATGGGGACATTTTTTAAGCACTATGGAAGGAAGTGTTATTCCACCATTTTGCTAGAGGTAGTTGTGCCACCCATTGAGACTACTTATTTGTGAAATAAAACAATTGAGATACCCCTCCAAGCACTTGTTGACTACCTCAGTTTACCTATCTAATTGACGATGATACGAAGAGCTACGAGCTAGCTCACCACCCAAACACAAGAATAAATCTGCCCAAAATTTACTAGTGAATGTAGGATCACAATCACTTACAATAACCTTTAGGGTACCATGTAATTTCTGCATATTATCCATAAAGGCTTTTACCACCATACTTGCTGCAAAAGGAAGTGGCAGTGCACAAAATGGGCATATTTGGTACCCATGATGACTTTCTTCCTTTCAGACTTTAGCAGACCTATGATGAAATCCACGGAGACCTCTTCCCACTGTTGGCTAGGTATAGCCAAAAGCTGCAAAAGATTAGGTGTCTTAATAGCCTCACCTTAATTTCTTTGACATATTGCCACAAATTTCTGAACATCACTTTTAAGCCCTTCCCAAAAGAAACCTAGCTTGATCCACTTATATGTCTTCAAGAATCTTGAATGACTGCCTACTTGAGAACCATGGAGCTCCTACAAAAAATTTTATTTGAGGGTTGAATTCTTGCATGAGTACAATCTCTTTATACCGCAAGGAATCGCCCTTCTAAAAAAACTTATACAAGATGCTCAAGTCATTTCACAATTGCTGAATAAGATTCCACACTAATTTTGCTTCTTCGATCCAATCCACTTGTAATATTGAAATAGCAGACAACAATGCCTCATCCCATCATCCCTTCTATATAAAGCATCGGGCACTACACTCTCCTTCCCTTTCTTATAGATGGTCTCAAAGTCATATCCCAACATCCTAGTGACCCATTTTTGTTGTTTTTCAGAAGATAACCACCATTCTAAGAAATACCTAAAGCTGTCATGAATTATATTCACTTTGAAGTGTCTACCCATCAGATATGGGCTCCAATATCTAACTACATAACAAATTGCTAGCATTGCCTTCTCATAAATAAGTTTGAGTTGATTCGTACCCTTCAATTGACGATTTTCTAAAGCAATAGGCCTTTCTTCTTGCATGAGAACTAATCCTATACCATTCCCTGAAGTATCACACTCCACAATAAAAGTCTTGGTGAATTTTGGAGTGGCTAGAACTAGAGTGTACACATAGCCTCCTTTAGTCTCTCAAATGTTGTATTTGTTACCTCACTCCATTGGAAAGCATCCTTTTCAAAAGTGTTATGGGTGATGTTATGCGGCCACAGTCCTTTATAAATCTTCTATAGTATCTAGTGAGTCCTAGAAAGCCCCTTGAGTTCTTAAGGGCTTTACGAACCTACCACTCCAACATAGCCTTGATTTTGTTAGGAGCAACTTTGACTCCTTCATGAGACACAATGTGACCCAAGTACCTGTTGTGACGTTTTCACACATCGCCCCATTGCAAATGGGGACCCCCTCTTTTGCTCGCTTTCGCCGTCATTTTTGCTTTGATCTTGCAGTTTCTTGCCTAAATCCATGAAGCTAGGAAAGAATGTCCAAGCAGTTAGCTCATAGGGAACATTAGGAATGCTTGAAATAGTGAATTTCTCCTGAGGATGAATAATGTCCTACTTATCATTCCTCGATCAAAACTGACCAATCCATGGCATAAGTCCATCATTCCATAAGAAATCCAAATCCGTCGCTCTCAGCATAAGACTCCGTGATGAGTAAGGAATCCTGTTCCAAGACTCCAGTCCGGAAGTTCCTGTTCCAAGACTCCAGTCCAAAAGTTCCTGTCCGGGAATCCTGTCCCGAAGGTCCTATCTAGGAATCCTATTCCAAAGTTCCTATCCAGGAATCCTATTCCAAAGTTCCTGTCTGGATTCTTGTCCCGAAGTTCCAATCCAGGGTCCTGAATTCAATAAGGCTTGTCATTTCCATGTCAAAACCCATCTTTCCACCTTAGAACCCTCTCCATTCCCGGCATGGAACTCAATTCTAATCTTGTTCCAAGACTCCATGTCCCACTCAGGAAGTCATTCCTGGACTCCAGTCCAGGAATCCAGCCCAGAGGTCCAGTCCGGAGTCTTGTTCGGAAGTACCTATCTCGGAGTCTCGTTCAAGGAATTCCGGCCTGGAATTCCGTTTCAAAGTTTATCTAGATTCTTCTTCCAACCAAGATCGCGGAGTTCAACAGGGACTGCCACTCCTTGGCATGATCATCCTTCAGTCATGGAACTTAGTCCCGGCTTGACAACTCTAGTCCGGAAGGTCAAAACCAAGGGATATCTCTTTAAATCTCGGTCCGGCACTCAACCTCATTTCATGGCTCGGAAGACTCGCAAAACGAAGACTTAGGGCAATTTCAAGAGACAATTAGCATTTAATGAATCCCCTTCCAGAAGGCTGGAATTGCGACAGGACACTTTTTGTCCTGGTCGCAAAATCCAGTACCTACTGGATTTTGCGCTCAAGGACACTTTTTGTCCTGGTCGCAAAATCCAGTACCTTCTGGATTTTGCGCTCAAGGACAGTCTTTGCCATTTTTCAGCGTCTTCAGGGTAAAGGTATATTAAAAAATATATTTAAGTATAAGTTGAATTTCTTATACTTTAAATATTTTTCAATATACCTTTCAGGATGTTTGAGATAGGTCTCGAATCCGCCGGATTTAACATGCAAAATCTAGAATTTGGAAGATCCACCAGATTTCAGACTTAGTCATTTTTCCAGGATTTCAGGATTTCAGGCTACCAGACTTAGCCAATTCCAAAGAGGAAGAAATGAAGGATGAAACAAACGAACTTTGTCTCTCGCCACCGAATTTCTGAAGGATGGAAGAAACGAAGGATGGAACGAACGAAAGATGGAAGAAATGAACCTCATGTCTCGCCATCGAAAAGAGACTCTCGGAGGATGGAAGAAACGAAAGATGGAAGAAACGAACCTTGTGTCTTGCCATCAGATTCCCGGAGGATGGAAGAAACGAAAGATGGAAGAAATGAACCTCATGTCTCGCCATCGAAAAGAGACTCTCGGAAGATGGAACAAACGAGGATGGAAGAAACGAAGGATGGAACGAACGAACCTCTCATCCCGCCTTGGAAGTAACAGATTCCGCGAGGATGGAAGGAACGAGGATGGAAGAAATAAACTCCGTTTTCTGATCCTGTATCAACATCTGAACCTCCATGGAGTAGCTAGGAGAATGAACCTACTGCAAAACTAGAATCCCGCTTCGAAACTCAGGAAAATGCAAATCCTTGACTTAGATTCCCTAAAACTGAACTCCAAAGGCAAGTGGCGCAAATTCCAGCACCTGTAGGATTCTGCGCTCCAGGACAAATTTTGTCCTGAGCGCAAATTCCTTAACCTTCTGGATTCTGCGCTCCAGGACAAATTTTGTCCTGGGCGCAAAATCCTTGACCTTCTGGATTCTGCGCCCTTGGACATTCCTGATCCAGTCTAGAATGGGAGACCTGCAGGATGAAATTCTGGAACCCAGTCTGCCAGCTCTTGCATGGAAGAATTCCTCGCCTGTTATACCTCAAAGTCCGGAATCCCTAAAGGAGATGGAAGGTACTTCTGGTTTTAAAAATGATGGAGTCTCTGATCCCAGTATAAGAAAATCTATCCCTGCCAAAACAGAGTGATGAAACCCTTAGCAAATATCCAAAAGACTGAACATAAAAGTCCAAGGACACATCCCGCCATGTTCCTCCACAGAAAGCAAAATTGCAACCTTCCATCTGAGTAAGATTCCATAGGAGAATATTCCAGGACTTAGCTGGATTTTAGCAAAAGTTCTAGAGTTGTGCTGGGGAAGAAAATCCAAAACATTCATAAATTCCCGACGTCGCAAAATCCTAAACCTCAGGAATTCCCCGACATGCCAAATTCCCCGACATGCCAAATTCCCCGACATCCCAAAATCCCCGACATTCATAAATCCCCGACCACCGACATGGGAGAAAAGGACAAAAAACTAAGTCGGCTAGTGATAAGGTATGGCAGCTAAATTTCTCGTCCTCCAACCTAGGTCGGCCAAGTGGCAAAGAAGGACAACTTACCTATAAAAGGGGCAGCGCCCATGTCATTTCTAATCATTCCAATTCAAATCCAAAGCAGAAAACTACATTCTAGGAGCAGAAATTCATCCTCCAGGACAAGTGGAATTCCAGGATGAGCAGAAATCCCCGACTCCCAGGAATCCCCGACCAACTAAAATTCCTCCTGTCCATGCCTGGTAACCCTGGAATGAAGAATGCCGGAGAATGAGGGAAATCCTTTGTTTGTTCAGGAATTTATAAATGAAATTGATCAAAACTTGCAAAATCATTCATGTTTCATTTCATATTGCATTGCATTTATGGATTTTGTGCATCATGACTATTCGAGGTTTCCCTTGTTTCGCAGGAATCTAGGACAAGGATGGGCTTCCATGAAGACGGAGCTCAAGGATGATCAAGGATTATCTCAAGCATCATGAAGTTCTAACACCGGAGAAGAGGACTACTTCCAACGCCAGACGAGGAGACTATATGTGGATTCCACAAGAAGAAAAGAGAAAATACACTTCATGTCCAATATCAGGGATTCCAGTTCCGGACAGGAGGATCAATCCTTGGAGAGCCAAGAACAAAAGTATAGTTCGCCATCCATCAAGAAGAACGGGAATCCACGCCAAGGATGAGGAATTCCAACCCAGGAATCCAGGACAGGGAATTCTATTCCACGACAGGGAATTCCAACTCAGGAAGGAATTCCACTCCAGGACATCATGGAATTTGCGACCAAGGAAGTTCCAGACAGACAGGACATTCCTATCCAGGAGTCCTAGACAAGTGGCGACCAGGACAGCTGGAAGTTTCCTTACACATTCTGACGTCCTAGACAGGTGGCAGTCTCCTACAGGAACATTCTGACGACCCCACCTACTTTTCTAGGATTTGTAACCCAGGGCACATATTTCAAGGAAATCTGATTTCCTTTTTACCCTAAGATATTTGTGTTTGCCTATAAATAGGCTGAGGGGCTTCATTTGAAATGGTCTTCTTCTTTCTTCTTTCATTTCTTAGGCTCCTAGAACATCGTAGTTAGTTAGCTGTTCCTTTCTGTTGCACTCCATTTCTGGAGCAAAGGAACTTTGAAGAATCAGCAAGATTGTTGTAAGACATTCCCAAATCAATACATGGACATTGAAGATTGTTCTTGATATTCTTTGGATTGTGGCATGGTTTTCTGACTTCTTTGAAGCAAATCATAAGCTCCAGGATCTAAGCTGTTTCATTTCTATTTTCTTTCAGTATTTCTTTAGTTAGAATGATGGAGATTATTACTATTGAATGATTGAATCTGCTTGTTCATACCATTGGTGATATGTGGCTTGCAAATCACTGTGCATGGTTAGCCTGAACTAATTCCAAGTCTAACTTCGGCTGTTCTGCATGTTTCAGTTCCATGTCCCTTGCGGGAGCAGTCTGAAAATCCTTACTCCCCCTCAGAAGATTGCACCATCCCTGCCTAGTTGTTGTCTCATGGCGAAGCAGAGGACTGGTTCCAGTTTCATCTTCAACAGCAGTCATCTCCATTGATTAGATTCCTAAACCCTTACCCCATCTTTTGCATTTTCTTTTAGATTTTCGTTAGGATTAGTTTTTTGAAAGCTTCATTGCCAAATCATCCGTAAACCAGAAAGTGAAACCTAGGAATTCCAAGCTGTCCATTTGTGAAAAAGTTCCATTCGCCCACAAGTACGAGTCCTAGGAGTGAATTCCATGTCTACGAAGGAGTAAGCCCCCGTAAGTCCCCCTTGTGATTACTAGCAAATCACATCATTCTACTGAGTCTATCCCCATGCACGTCAAGACCTGACATAAAAGGAACCTTGGAGCAGTCTCATTCGATCACATAGTTCAGCGTCTGAGAAGCTTTATTCAAGAGAGGATAGGATACCCAGTATTTTATTCTAATGTTGTTGTAGTCACAAAAACCTCATCAACAGTACCCAACCTCTAACTCGAAAAGCACACTTAGAAGGATTAGCATAACACTGATGTTGTGTGAAAATTGTAACACCTAATCAACATGGTGTAGATGGTCTTCCCATGTTTTGCTATTAATCAATATATCATCAAAGAACACTAAAACAAACTTCCTCAAAAATGGCTTAAAGATGGAATTCATCAAACTTTGAACTGTAAAGGAGTATTAATAAGACTAAATGGCATCACCAAAAACTCATAATGACCGTCATGAGTCCTCGATGTTGACTTGGGAATATTTTCTTCCTTAGTTCTAATTTGGTGATAACTTGATCTAAGATCAAGTTTTGTACAAAACATAGCTCCACTTAGTTCATTTAGCAATTCATCAATGACTAGAATAGGAAACTTATCTTTGATAGTGAGCTTATCCAATTCCCTCTAGTCTAGACACATGTGCCAAGTATCATCCTTCTTACGAACCATAACCATTGGAGAAATAAGCACTTTGATTGGGATAAATAATACCTGATCCATCACCTCTTGTACCATTTTCTCAATCTTACTCTTTTGCACATGGGGGTAACAATATGGCCTAATGTTAGGCAGTTGCCCCCAAAAACTAATTGAATGTCATTATCTTGGTCTCTTTTGGGTGGTAGATGCTTCAGCGTCTATCCATATACTACAGAATGCTTACCAATGATGGTCTAAAAGTCTAGAGGTGTTTTTTTATGGTGATTTTTGAGCCTCTAGTGAAAATAATTGTGCCACAAAACCTATTGACCCTTTCTTGAGATACTTATGCATTTGATGAGAGTTTGCATTTTGTGAAGGCTTTGCTCACAAACTCCTAATTCAAATGTTCCTTAGAATGATGGTGCATGAAGAGCTCTTGGAAATTCATCTCAATGGTGCCCAAAGTTGTGAGCCATTGACTCCCAACACTCTACCTACTTCCCCCATAGGAATGGCAAACATAGGGCATGTCAACATATAATACCCCATGGTAAGTTTGATATTGTGGCATTTCCCTTAATAACTAACAATACCCCGTCTACAATAATAACTTGAAATTTTGGTGCAGAAAAATAAAGCAATTTAAATGTGTGACTAACTTTTTGTTGGTGAAATTGTGAGTATGGTTTGAATCAATTAACATTGTCACTCTTTGTTTTTTTTAGAAATCCCAATACATTCAAGGTTTGTGGGTGTAAGAGTTGCTATAGAATGCTCTAAACCATGCAAGACTTGGCTACAGAGGTAGCCATCCAAGATCTAGGAGCTTCAATGAAAGCACACAAAAGACCCAACATGAAAGAATAATTCTATCCTATCAAAGGATGCAATATGCATACATTCTGTACATGAATGAATATACATGTATTGATTAGATTACAATGAGAAGCCCTTGGTTATATAGGCCAAAGTAAAACATAAGACAACATAAGATTACTATCCTAAGTGTCATAATTATATTACATGAGGCACAAAAAGATAACTATCCTAAGTGTGCCCTAAGTATGCCCTAAGTAAACTTAACTAAACAAGTGTGAATAGGACCTAATGTGGAACCAATTAGGTAATATACCCTGTTCACACCAACACCCCCCCTTTAAGTGCAACTTAAGGAGAATGTGAAAACATGCAAAGATGGGTCCTAGCTACAAGGTCATGTTAGGTACCCATGTACAAAACAAATCTCTCACAAACGGAGAAAAGAAAAAAAAAATTGTAGGAAAAAACGCCTCTCCAAAAGAGAGAAAATACAAAATGCTCTCCAAAAGTATGAGAAGGATACAACCCCATGTGAGGGAAAAGTCCCCCCACAAGAGAGAAGACAAGAGACCATGCAGCCCCCCACAATGTAGAATCTCCTGCACTGATGGTAGATGCTTGACAATGAAGGTTAAAGATGATCCAAAATCATCTAACAACATTCCTCCTCTTAAGAAGAAATAAAACCAAGGATTTTGCAAGATGTCTTCCCATTCCTTAAAGGAATATGAGGGAAGAAATGTTACATCCCTTTCTTTTGAACCATGGAATGTTAGTTATGTTGTTAGTTGAGAACAACTGCTTTCATGTGAATATGGAAATTATTCTGGAAATTATTCATTGATACCATTTGTAACACCCACTCTAATTTAACAGAATAGAAACTTATCTAATAACAAAATTTCAGTAGAAAGATTAACTAACTTTCATGAAAGACGTAACGAGTATAAAATAGTTTCTAGTTTTTAACCCAACTTTCTCTTTCAGCTGAAATAATCTTTTCTATACTACATGCATGTGAAAACAAAGTGATCTAACTAACTTTAAAAAAACAATTTTTCTTTTCAACAACTCAAATATATAAATAGAAAGAGAGGGATAGAAGAGTGCAACTTGATTAGCTTCCTGCTGATTTGTTCATAGATCCTTCACTGGATTCTGGTAAAAGAAATATCAACAAGGGTTTTAACCACCCATCCAGACCAACTGGTCTCCTGTGCTTCTTTGACTGAAGAAACCCGACCCTTCACGAGGGTGATTATCCAGTAATCAATTAACAATATCATGCCTCTGAGCCTGGTGTCAAGATCCTATACCACCTGATCGATCTTTTCCAAAAGTACCTCCTACTGGAAAGATCACTCTGATCAGGGTATATCTGGAACTTGATAGCTGACAGATGCCTAATCTGCATCGTAACCTTGGACAAGGATTTCTAGTATATAACTATATATATATATATATATATATATATATATATATATATATATATATATCTGACACTACTGTGTCGTCAGCATTCACCCTTGCTCGGCACTGACATTATTTCATATGTTTCATATTGCAGGTTTGTGAAAGAATACCAAGCAAGGTTCATTTGACAACTTTAGATTCACATAGAGTATATAAACAAAAAGCATCTTCCATTCAAAGACCACAGCCCAATACTACGGAATAAATATGATATAAAACAGTCATTCCTACATATGCATATATAGATATTAATATATATATATAACAGGAAAACAACTCTTAAATTTTCTGCAGATTCGACAGACTTACAGAAATGGTTCTCATACAGATTTCTGCATACTAAACTTAAACCACAGTTTATAGGATGGCAGAAATAAAGAAGATTCGATAGCATAGAACAATCAATAGTTTGCTTCAGAACCATAGTTTACAGAATGGCAGAAATAAAGAAGATTCGATAGCATAAAATGATCAATAGTTTGATTCAGAATCGTGGAATATTAGACTGTGCATGCAAGACTTACGACTTGCCTTAACAAGTTTTTAAAATGCGACTAGAAGAGAGACGCTGCTCCAACAGGTCTGAGATGGTTCTTCTAACTCCTGTGGATTACTTGATCAAAAGGGCAGATTCCAAACTATAGAAAACTATTGCCTTTTTCCAAAGTGATTTACAGAGATGGATATAAGACTGCTTCATGCAACAAGAGATTTGTATTTTTCTTCTTTCGAATGCTTGAGATAAAGCCGCCCTTCCAAGAGAGAGGTGCGAATGTCTATGTGACTGGCACGAATGGTTGGAGAAAAAGAATGGTGACTAGGAAACTCACACCCCAAACAATATAGAGAATGCATGTCAGGAAAAAGAATGAACGCCACAAGGAAACACCCTCCTCCTACTACCATCTAAGTTGCCGGTTCTGGTGCGGGTGCGGGTTCGGGTTCGCGGGTTCGGCCAAAATTTTTTTTGGGGTTTGGGTTCGTTTTTTTATATATATAAAAAAATATATGTATATGCAAAAAAATTAAGCATAGAAGCAAGAATTAAGTGTAGAAATGCAAGAATAAAGTGTAGAACACCACATAGCATCATATAATCAACAAAACCACCATCAACTTGAATATCATAAAACATAAAACTCGAACTTCAAGTTCAATAACAAGATTCAAAATAATAATATCATGTTCAACAATCAATTTTCATTGTTTCAATGTCAAATGACAAGTGTCAATCATCATATGGATTTGCTAAATCCTCCACATTATCATCATCTTCTTGGACATTAGCAGGATCATTTGAAGAACCACAACCAGCACCACTGCCACTCGCTGAAAAAGTATGCTCGCTCTCTGATCCCTCAAGTGCAACATGTTTGGATTGGGAAGTAGAAGCATCCAAGTCAATTTGCTCTGGCTCCACATCCCACAACTTTGATTCCCCCTCCTTATAGTCTTGCTTTTTGTGCGAAAGGAGGCGCAAGTTGGAATGCACATACACTAAATTCTCCACCTTTTTGGAGTGCAATCTGTTGCACTTTATCGAGTGGATAAAAGAGTACGTGCTCCAATTCCTCTCAGATGCAGAGGAACTAGCAACCTATGATGACAAAGTAGAGAGAAAGAGTTAAAAATAAAAACTTACAAAGTTAAAACTTATAAAGTTACAAGTTATAAAATTTATAATAATTAAAAATTATGGAACTTCAAACTTCAAATTTTTAAAAGTCTTTAAGATAAAATTATAAATCATAAAAAACATAGAAATTTAGTAAACTTACTATATGAACTGTTGTATTGCACATCACAGCCATTGCATTTCCAAAGGTAACCCCCACCACCTGGTTGTTGTTGAATCATTTCAACATGCCTCCAAAGAGGTGAGTGTGGATCGATTTTGAATTTTGATTGTGATACTGAGCTAGAACTAGCTGCCATTGTGATTCCTGTCACCTGTGGGTGTGGCAATAAGTTTTGTAAACAAAATGGAAACAATGAAAACTCAAAACTTTCAAAAATCAAAACAAAAACAAAAGCATGGTGATACATTCATGATTCATATAAATAGTTTTAAAAAAAAAACAAGTTGAAAAGAATTTGTTTGTTGTTCAAAAATGCAAAAAAAAAATGAATAGAAAACCTACCTCTTTGCAAAAATCTCTTCCTTTGATCTTCTTGGCAGCCTCTAAACCGTTGGAAATGAGTAGGAATGGTGGAGCAATCGACTTCCAACCTTCAGGATTCAATCTTCAAGCTTCTTTCTTCAACCACAAAAAAATTCTTTAGTTCAGCCACAATGGACAATTTTTGTGTTTTGGAATGAAAGAATGAGTTGAAAATGGCAAAAGAGTGTTTATAATGACTTTTTAGGGTTATATTTGCATTTTTGAATGTTTCAAATAATATTAAATTGTGTTATAAGTGAAAAAAACATAAAAAAAATTTGAAAGGTCCGTGGGTGCGCTCCGGGTGCTATGTTTTAAGGCTGGGTTCGCACCCAGCGAACCCGGGTGCGTCCGGGACGCACCCAACACTTTTGTGCAGCACCCTACCCGCACCCACAGGGTACCCACACCCGCACCCGCACCCAAGCCTCACCGCACCCGCACCCGCACCCAAGCCGCACCGCACCCGCACCCGAGCCTCTAACAGGCGAATCCGGTAACATAGACTACCATCACATACAAGAGGAGCATTTCCTCTTGTATGTGGGCAGAGTGGGAGGAATTACATCAAGACTCCAACTCACTCACTCCAAGCGCTCCACTGAAGGCAAGACATCACACAAAAAATAAAATAAACAAAAGAACAATAATTCCCACTAAGAAATATTTATTAATACTTATAGTCATGTGCCTTGGCCAAGGCTACAGTGGATTAAACTTAGGCATGATTATTGTTTCTCGATTCCTGTAATCACCCTCTCCTTGTTGATATCCCTTTTACCGGTCACCTGATTGTCCTGCATCCACTTCGACAAAAATTGATGGTTAAATCATTTTCTTGATACGACCAATAATTTATATTATATTCATACATCCATTTTCATATATATATAAAAGAAATATTCGCATATAAAAGAAAACCGTTCATTCATAACTATACACATTATCAATGAATAATTTTCATATTCACATGAAAGCAGTTGTTCTCAACTAACAACATAAATAACATTCCTTAGTTCAGAAGAAAGGGATGTAACAAGAAAACTCAAGATATACGAAATCTCTGAACTCTACTCAAGTGTTGCCATGTCAATGCCGAAAGGTGCCACTATCAAATCAAAAGTCCCAAGCCTAACTAAAGAATGTGACAATCCAGAACCTAGTGGAAACAAATGTAGAACATGATCCAAAGACAATGAAAGTGAGTCTTCTAAATGTTGCTCAAGGATCTCCAACCCAATGCCAAACTGTGACAAATGAATAGGCGAAGAAAGAACAAGAGGGTTTGAATGTGCCCTCATGACATCCAAGGAAAATAATGCAACTCCATGTGAGTTGTCATCAAGTTGGAGATGAATGTCCTCAATGGTGTCTTCCAAATCTGCAAGATAGGACTCTAAAACAAACCTGCAATGTCTGTCAAGTACTCATCCCAAGTAGCTATATCTGGAAGTCAATGATCTTGCTGCAATGTATCACTAAAAGCCCCATCTGAAGCAACACTAAACTTTGTAGAAGCAACCAAAGATGGAGGAGATAGAGTGTCAACAAATGACCATACTGTATCTCCTCAAAAGTGTTCACACTAGATGCCTAAGTGTGAATATCAACTGAAGGAACAATAGGAGCAAAATGTGAGGTGTACACTCGAGATTGATGATCTACCTCCCCAACTGCAACAATATCTCTGCTATACAAATCCCGAATAACCACAAAATCTCGTGTGAACTCAACACTCTTCCTTGCTCCACCATGTGTGATCTAATAGATAGAAAGGATATTGGTTGACAATGAAGGCACACAAAAGACATCATTGAATGATCATTTGTCCATGTCAATAGATCATTTCCCACAAACACACATATATTTGTTGTTGGCCATCAGGATGTGTGGTGATGTATAAGTCTCAAATGAAGAGAACATACTCTATGATGAAGCCATATGATGTGAAGCTCCAGAATCAACAATCCATCTCCCTGACATAGAATCTACAACTGCAACAAGTGATTGCCCCTTCTGTCTCTCTTAACTTTGAATAAGAAGAAGATGATGAACCCCCTGACATAGTTGAAGGCAAATTGCTATGATTCTTCATTAGAAGATACTTCAACTCATCAATCTATTTAGATGTTCATCATGCCCTAGTTTCTTGCACCATGCACATTAGGGCTTATGCTTCTTAGATGATTCCCCTTTTAAGGGAGACGATTAAAAATCCAATTATGCTCTATCTGTGTGTGGCTTGTTCTTTTTATTCTTTTGTTTCTTTTTAGGATTTCCTAATTCTTTCCACACCTTAGGCTCACTAGCCACCAATGCTTGTGCTTTAAAAGACTTGATAAGGCCTATTTGAATTAGCTTCGCTTCCTATTGGATTAGAAGATTTGAAAATGCATCAAAGGTAGGCTCAACATATGCAGCTCCCATAGAAAGTCGATGGGTGTGAAAGACAAAAACAAATATTGAATACTCAGGACCAAGCTTAGATAGCACATTTAGAACCAACTGTAACCTCCTTATTAATCCTACAACCCTTTAGCTATGTTCTTAGTTGCTTTATCTTGGAGATATGGTCTTGAATGTGGTCAAAACTTTCAGGATCAAGATTCATCACATCATTATCAATTTGACATCCCCTAGTCTTATCAGTTTTACCATACAATTTTTCAAGAGTCTCCCAAGCCTCCTTAGGTGTTTTGCATGATTCAAGATGAAATTGTAAATCAAAAGTCACTAAGGAGCAAATGTAACCAAGATTTTTCTCACAGTTGATCTCCTACACCTCCTTTTGACCCGAATCAGTAGGTTCAAGCACAAATTCATCTACATATCTAGTATAACCTTTTTGCCTTAGATAATTACATACTGATTGTTTCCATAATTATATGGAGTTAGGAGTTCGATTTGGGTTTTCCCCATTGCAAGAACACAACAAAGAACTGAAAGCAAACAATCACCACAAGATTACCCCCCCAAATTCACTCAATCAATGATCCCCCTAACAATATCTGATCATGACTCTTTATACTTAGTGCAATTACAACTGCCACATGCGAAATCAACAAAGTGGTCCTGATCTTAGTACATTGCAGATGCCAAATTAGGCCACAAAGCTGAAAGTACAATTTTGATACAGAATTGAACAGATCTAACTACACCAATGTGAAGTACACGAAAAATTATGCACTTTCAAAAAAAATTGCACCCAAAAATGTTACTGTATGATACTGAACGAAGCCCCGAAAGTTCCCAAAACAAGATCTGTTCAACAACAGCTATGAAAATTTGATGTTTCTAAAAAATACAAGTATCAAAATCAAAACCATCTACACACCACTGTGAAGCCTATGAAATTCTACCCCAAATCAAAAAAAAAAATTGCTCGCAAAAAGGAGCCTGTATGACTAAAAACGAGGCCTACAAAGTTTGAGTGCAAAATCAAAATGCAATCTAGAGTGGGGAGTTTGGTTGGGGGAAAAAATCGATGACGTCACACTAATAGTTGGACGAAATATTCTCCTCATTACTAGAATATGCCTCTAGAACCCAAAACCACCACCGAAATTTTGAAAAACGGTCTTAAAATTGGGAAATTCCCTGAAGAAACTCGAAAACCGCCTTGTTTTGTTTTGTAATATTTTTTATTTAAATTATCTATATAGTTTTTTATTTATATGTATATTTTATTATTTTTTAAGTTTATTGTTTTTTATTAAGATAAGCTGCTAACCCAAGAGCAGAACCTGATAACAGAGCCAAGAGGCAGCAAAAAAGGCACAGGGCCAGCAACAGCCGACTAACAATTCAACCAAAAACTATTAACAAAACATATGTCGAGTCTTTTTAAACAAGTCTGAAAAGAGCATATAGCATAATCAAGAAACCAACTAACTAAACAAGGCCTTCCAGTCATCAGTTAACAAATTAAAGAGATATTCCTAGTCCTTCATCAGCGCATCCACATTACTAGTCTTGTCCACCTACAGAGCATTGAACACATCAGCAACATTCAGAGAGGTTTTTAGCATCAACTGGGTCATCTTCTTCACCCTGTCTTCCATGACAGTCAATCTGGACTTAACATCAGCCAATTCCGCTTCCAGCTTCCTGCAATCCATGTCCCTCCTAGCACTCATGACTTCTTTGTCCGGAGTCTCCTGCACTTCAGTGTCCTCTTCGTTAGTGTCATAGAAGGAATTATTCATAGATGCGAAATGACTCGCACCCTCCTACTCTTTCTCGGGAGTGGCCTTCTTCTCTTTCATTTCCCCCTCCTGCCCAGTTTCTTCCCCTTCAGATGCTGTAGAGTACTCCACTAACTTAATTCCCTGATGAGAACCGGTAGCCAACCGCGATGACCTCCACAATGAAGGCCTTCTCAGCCTACCATCCTTGCCCAAAACCACCCCCTTGACAATAACATCATCCTCAATCCCCGGGGTCCTCTGATTTTTACCCAGCTCTTCAACATCTTTCTTACCAATTTCCACACTGCGTCTCTTTTTAACAATAGATGTTTTAGCAGGGTTACCACTTTTGCACTTTTTACTTTCCTGCACCAGGAACTTACCTTTCAGATTACAAAGGCCTTCAATAGCACCAGCTTGAGACTTATCATGGGGGGTTTCAAGGGGTTGGGTTCGACTACGATTATTAGTTTTTTAATTATTCTTTACTAAATTAATAATTTTTAAATTTTAATATTATTTTAATTTATATTTACTTTATTTTATTATAATTTTTAATTAATATTTAAAATACATAATAAATGTGAACGTGAATTTTTATTTTCTAAAAAATTTAAATTATTATTCTAAGATTCTATATTAAATTCTTTATATTTAAATTTTATTATATTTTTATTTATATTTACTTTACTTTATTTTAATTTGGATTTAAACATGAAAGTTGCTAATTTTTTACTCATGTTCTTAGCCTGGTCTGAGCCCAAAGAGACCACTTACAAGGGATCTCTTCCCACGGCTTTATCGTCGAGACCACTACTAGGGGGTCTCAGTCCCCAAGGCATTATCACCTTTGTTCAAACCCGCAAGCTCATCGGCCCAACGAAGGCATACAACCTACAAGCACGCCAACCCAACGAAGGCACATATCCTGCGAGCACGGCAGCCTACCAAAGACCCATAGCTTGCGAGCTCATCAGCCTTGCGGGGGTTTGAACCCTAGTGGCGATCATAGCCATGTGAACTAACCACCACATTGCGCCCTCATGGGCAAGTGAGTTGTTAAATAAATTATAGGTTCGTGGTTTGTATATTTTTATGAAATTAAAATAATAAATATAAATTATTAAAGTTAGATTGTTAAATTAATTTATAATTATTTGTCTTATTAAAATTTTAGTTATTGCAAGATATTAATCATGGCATCCTCATCATTTGATGTCGAAGATAACAATAACAAGTGGATCAAACCGAACCCTAGATCTTTGTTGTGGAAATATGTCACCATTCTTGACACAATTCAAATTGGTGGAGGTTACAAATGGACATGTCAAGAGTGCCTAAAAGAGTATAGAGGTTCCTATACCAACATTCATGGGCACCTTTGCCAAATAGCAAGGACGGGGTGTGTTGTATGTCCCGGTCCGAATGTTGATGGCTGACCTGTTGATGTTTGTTTTTGGACAAGTCAACAATTAGAGTTAAATACAAAGTATCTGACTCCCTCTTGAGCAAAGCCTCTCGAATGCTGAACGAAGTGATCAAACAAGATGACTCCAAGGTTCCTTTCTTATGATTTTGTAAGAGATAGCTTAGTGACTAAGTATGATTTTACTGGTAAACACAAAGGGACTTACACAATTGTTCGAACAAGCTGTTGATTCAATAATTACGAAGGCAAACACTGGAATATCTTAATACTACAACGTATGGCGTATGATATTGCGATGATGTTCTCAATCCTAACTCTAACTGAATGGATAAAAAGAACAAAAGATGTAAGGTTTAGAAACACTAATCTAATCCTAGATGCAAGGATAATTACTGCTCAAGTGAAATCAAACCAGATCTTGTTTCGCCAAGTTAAACAACTACACAAGATTGATGCAATTTTCTAGGGTGTACAAGATGTTTAAATCACTTATGCTCATGAAAGATTCAACAAACATAAGGATCAAATTGAAGTTTAGTTTAGTTCAAACCAACCATACACTGCAATTTGCATGCCACAAACTACAAATGGTGTGAACTTATAGAGATTTCACCACAAACAACAATGAAGCCTTTCATCCACTAACATAAACTTAAAGAAAACTTAATCTAACTTAATACTCGCTTGAAGAAATCCAAACCATGCAACACTTAGAAACATATATAGAATCACCAAAACAATGAATCTTATATTATTTCAGAGAGCCTTTTGCAACAATTTCAGAGTCTTCAACCTTACAAATGAGGGCAACAAGAGCCCTTTTATAGACCTCAAATGAATGAAGGGTCAGGGTCGGTCGGCCAAGCCAATTAACCAAATCAAGCCACATCACAAGTAGTTGTAACAAACTCCTATTTTATTAAATGAAAGAGGCTAACTTTATTAAATGAAGGAGGTCATGAAGAAGGGAACAAAGGCACGCTTTCCAAGAAAAGGATGCCACATCACATCCCCTTTACATGGTAGTACTATGAGATGCAATGAACCTAGACACAACTTGAGCTACATCTTCAATTGGTACACTTGTCGCCGCATTAATAAATCCTTCTGCCACTGTCACATCTGACTCATAGACGCCAAGTGTCTTCTCCCAGTTATTTATCCAAGACTTATTTGCTCCAAGATGAAATGCAAGTGTGAATATGCTATCTAGTTGTCCTTCATGAATCTCATCATCCTGAAAATAGACTGCCTTGACTTGCTGCTTCATGTTCTCAACAGTGACCTCCCCATATGGATTACATATTAATGTCAATGCAGTGTATACATGATTCTCTGTCCTTAGAAGAACACTTCTTATTCTAGACATATCCACTTCAATTTTATCAACCAGTTGCCCTTTGTTGTGAAAAGAAAAATACCAAGTGGTGAAGTCATGAGGAGTATTTTGATCAACCACCTTATCTTGAATTAGATCTTCTAATGGAGTTTCCATTAAATCCTTGAGCTGTGGCATATACTGCTCCTTGATAGGCTTGAATTCAACACATATCTTTAACAAAGCTTGAACTCTATGCTTGAGATTAATGACTCTATCATAAACTCATACAATCTCTTCAAGATAAGTATATGCCTTTTCTTCTGTCTTTTCTATCCATCCTTTCATTATCTGAGATGAAGTTCTCATATTTTCAACTTGAGTCACTGTTTCTTGTGGAAGAATGGACGGAGGTCTTGGAATGGCTTCTTTCTGTTGGATAGGTTGCATGACTCGCTGAATGTAGTGCTTCAATGTATTGAAATCCTGTTCCACTTTTAGCTTCGCTTCTCTTTCTTGCTTTAGCATGATTCTTACACTATTCACCGATTCCTGAAGTTCCTCCTCAACCTGTTCTCCTGTAATTGGACCCATGCCAGTAGTAGTCACATTGTAGTCTTCAGGTGCCATATCTTCTAAATCCTTATCAACTCTAGGAACAGCTACGTGTACCTCTCTGTTTCCAGAAGGATCTTGAGTGATTTTGGAAAAGACAGTTGCTTTCTTCTTTTGATTACCCTTTTGTGCGTTTACAAGCAATTCCTCAACTGGAGTAGGCTGATAAGTTTCTACAATTATGTTTTCTTCAATTCTCTGTCTCAACCAAGGTGGAAACGCAGAAAGATCTTGTTGTCCTTGCACTTGATTATGTTGTGCACGGGCTACTTCTTCATCAAATTCCACTTGACCTTCCTCATCTTGATCAACATCATCTTCCTCAATTACAACAGTTGGACTTGAATGAATCTCCTCAGATGGAATCAACAGAGTTTCTTCCACCACTTCAACTTCTTGTATTGGATTATGAATATTTGAAACACCTTCCTGTAGATCAAATAAAGTAGATGAATTATTCTTCTTTCTAGGTCTCTGGGTTGATTCTCCTTGATCTTGACTAGGTCTTTTCCTTTTTCTAGCTGGATTATCATCCTGATCATTTCCACTGTGTTGGTCTCCACTATGTGCTTTATGTTGTCCTGATTCTTCATTGTCCATCTTGTTGTAAGAGCTCACCCTTCATCATTCATCTCTTGTAGCAGTTGAGCTATACATGCTTGTGTCATGGCTAGGACTGGCTCCATCAATTCTTCTTCAGATACATCTCTCCTTGACCAATCAATTGTATAGGGCAAATCCTTTACCTTTTCGAATTCATCTATCAACATAGTATCATCCTCGATGAACTGATCTGGAATCCTGAATACTTTGGAAGCTCTAACTAAATCCCATGTGAGTCTTGAACATTGGAGTGTTCGAAGGTCATCTTCATCTTTTACACTAGCCCAATGATCTTCCAACTGCATGACATGCTTGTATTCTCTATTATATTTCCAGCAAACTTGAAAAGGATCAAAATTAAGCCTCTTGGTGCCATGAGTTTGTAAATGATACGCATTCCAAATTTTGTCCAAGGAGAAGTGGAAACTGAATCCCGGCTTTCTTCTTCAACTTTTGGATCCTAAAAAGTTCCAGGAGTTGCCTTGAAACTTCTAACAACACCATCCTGTTAGTTGGATACCTCGGTAACCTGTATGGATAAGAGGTGAAACCTTGGATTCTTATGTAAGTGTAACTTTCATGCTGAGTATACCAATGTCCATATGCCGCAATGAACTCTCTCGCTGCATTTGACAACCTTTTATGAAATTCTCCTCTTAGTTTCTTCAGTATGAACATAGCAAATGCATCATTGAACCTGGTATAATGATTGATATTCTTGAAGTGTAACTGAGGGTAACACTGATGCGACAAGTACTTATTAGGCCCAATTCCAACTTCTCCTCTTCTTGTCAAACCTGAATAAACTTCATTCCTTGCCAGAAGGTACACCACATAGGAACTCATATAAAATGACTTGGTCTTGGAAAAATTGATAAACTGCTCATGTATACTCTGACTGATGAGCCCAGCCCAATCAATCATCTTCCCTTTGAGAACCAACTTGATGAAAGAGTACATCCAAGGTTGAAAGGTAGCGGATTGTGGCATTCCTGTCATTCTATTGAGAAACATGATCAAGTATCCAATTTCAGGATGAAAATCTGACCTGTGAAATTGTGGAGGATTATTCAGATTGAACTTCATAGATGGATTAGCCATCCACTCTCTCTTTATTTCCTGCAACTTTGTCTTTGAATCAACATTATATTCTTGTTGACCTTGTTGTATTGAGATACTAGTCATCCTGTCCTTAGTTGGAATGTTGAAGGTCTCTTTGATTGCCTCCTTTTGCAAATAAGCTAACACTGTTCTGTCCTTGGCCACAATTTGTCTATTATTGATACCATATCTCTTAACACATTCAATGATCATTTCTGAACAAGGTAGAGCTGGTGGAAAACAAGCAGCTTCAATAGCTCCACTTCTCATGATAGCTCTAGCAAGACTACCTCCAGCGGGTTCCTCAAGGACAGACTTGATGTCTTCTAGGTTGCTGTTGCCCATGTTTGTGTCTCCAACGTTTGTCCATCTCGAAACAAGTTTTGATTCTGGAACTTTGCTCTTAGCATCCATCCGGATCTTCGCTTGTCTCTCCTTCGAAGTCATTGCCATAATCCTACAAACGAGACACGAATAAGGAATCTCAAAAATAAACGATCTAGACTCTACTTCAGCTTCCTCAATGCTCTGAAATTCTGATCTTTCTTTATAATGTGAAGTTTTGCAAAAAATATTATTATCTAGACTCGAGGAATCTATGAAAATCCACTTATCTTCTTAATTTTTTACCAATACTTGGACAACTTTCTATGTATCTAATGAAATAAAAGAAGAAAATCAGATGAGAAATATTCAAATCAGACTTACTTGATAAGCTGCCTTAGATTGATACCTTGAAATTTGATCAAATTCTTGCTTGGATTGATAAAATCAGATCTGCACTTTTATAAAATCACCTTATTGCTGCTCCTTGAAGACAAATCTGCTCCTTAATAATGATGAAAATGAAAGCATTGAGCAACTATAAATACAAAATTTGCTTTAAAAACAGCCCAACTACCTAGGCCGACCCTCATTAATGCAGTGAAAAACATTTAATTTCATTTGATTTTATTCAATGTGGCCCGAATTTCAATGCAAAACTTGCCTTTTCTAGAAAATTATAGGGCGAATAATTAAATGTCTTAGTTTTCTCCCCTCTGAGCGCATTAGTTGAGGTGTTCAAGATCCTCTAGGATGGGCGCCTTGGATGGGTGTTTGGAGATCTTCTTGTTGTTGGATTAGCGGTTGAGGCAAGTAAATTTCTCTTGATTCTGCCTTGATGAGCCTCTAAACTTTGCCTTGTCCTCAAAACGGAGCATTGGATTGATACATTGAGATCTTCTTTACACGCCTCCAACCCTTGACTTTACTTTCCTTCATAAGGTGGCGGAATGGTTGGATACTTTGGATTCATCTTGAAAGTCTCTGGATTTTGCCTAGACTACCCTGACTTAGTGGCACATTGGATCAAGGGATTGACTTCCTCTGGCATTTCCTTCTTTCCATCAAGCGCACTGGTTAAAGCATTTCGAATTCCTCTAGCTTAGCGCGTTGGATCAAGGTTTTGAAATCTTCTAGTTTGAGCGCATCGGTCGAAGGGTGAAGGATCCTTTGAAGTGGCGCATTAGTTCATATTTTTTGAGATCTTCCTTTCCTTAGGCGCTTTGGATAGATGTATTAAAATCTTCTTTAAAAACCTTATGCTCTTCCTCATATTTGGTGCATTAGTTGCCCATGTTGGAATCCTCTTGACTTAGGCGCATTAGATGACACCTTTTGAATCTTCCTTGTGTGGCGCATTGGATTAAGTGTTTGGATTCCTCTTGAAGGTGGCACAATGGATCATGGATCAGATATCTTCTAAAAATGGAGAAAGTTCACACTTCAACACTTACCATTTGTCATTCATCTTGGCACAATGGATGAGCTATTCAAAATCCTGTTGATTCTTTACTTAAATTTATGATGAACTCCTCCCCCAATCGTATTGGACCTTGATATTGAATCTCCTTAAAGGGGCGCATTGGATCAACGTTTTGATTTCCTCTAGAAATTCGCTCTAAGACTTGACTTTGTATTCCTCTTGAAGTGGTCGCAGTGGATTGAGAGTTGAAAGACTTCTGAGTGTTGGCGCATTAGATCAAGAAGGAGAATTCCTCTGGATTTTCGCATTGGATAGGCATTTCAAAATCCTCTTGAACTTGCTTTGATCCAACTTTTTCATTCTCAAGGGGCTGGTGCATTAGATCAAGAAGGAGAATTCCTCATCAAAATGGCACTTGAAACTTGAAACTCTCCTCATACAACATGGGCGCATTGCTTCAAGGTGTTAAGATCCTTTAAAATTTCACTCATTTTGGCGCATCACTTCAAGGTGTGGAATCCTCTGGTAAGTATGCCTTAAAACTTGAAAGCAATCATCTCATTCTTGGGCGCATTGGATCAAGGGATTGAGATCCTCTGAACTCTTAATGTAACAATTCCAACCAAAACCCCTCCTTCACCTTAGGTCGCATTGGATGAGGATTTGAAAATCCTCTTGATTTTCGCATTGGTTGAAGATTTGAAATCCTCTAGAAACATCAAAAAACTTTACACTTTGACACTTAGAATTTTCCCTTCCTTCTTGGCGCAATGGACGGGGTGCAAGAGATCCTCTTGACTTGCGCATTGGTTGAGGATTTGAAAATTCTCTTGATTTTAACTTTTTCGCCTCACTTTACCTTCCAAAATGGCGCTTTGGTTTGGGCGCATTGGATCAAGCGCAAGAGATCCACATCTTGTTCTCTAATTGAAAGCGCCCTTCATCACGATTTTGCGCCACTTTGATATCCCGTCGCATTGGATCAACGTTTTGAATCCTCTGGAACAGTTAGGCATTTTTCAGGGTCCTTGAGGGTAAAGGTATATTGAAAAATATATTTAAGTATAAGTTGAGAGATATACTTTAAATATTTTTCAATATACCTTTCAAGATGTTTGAGATAGGTCTCGAATCCACCGGATTTAACATGCAAAATCTAGAATTTGGAGGATTCACCAGATTTCAGACTTAGTCAATTTTTCAGGATTTTCAGGATTTCAGGGTACCAGACTTAGTCTTTTCAGGATCTCAAACATACATCGGGATTCATCTCAATACTCAAGAACTGGATAGGATTTGATCATGATTCTTCATCATTGCAAGTTCATCTTCTAGATAAGGCTTCCTAGTCATGAAGCAAAGATCCTCTAGAAGAGGAAATCATTATTGGATCGGCAAAGGAAGACAATCCAGGCATCATCAAAAAAAACCTCATGGAAAGCACAAAGCTCCAAAAAAGAAGGGGGGTCCCTATTCCTAATGGGGGTGATGTGTTGTGAAGGGGTTGTCACCTTAAAAAATTGCAAAATATCAAAAAGAACAAGATGAAACTGATAATCTTGCTCAAGCATCAAAACAGAGGTCAACTCTAAATAGACCTCCTTTACATCCACAATCAACTTTAGGGACATCTACAAGTCATAAGAGGAGAAATTTAGGACCTCTTGAAAAATCATTTAATTTGTAGAGTTGAGAGGATACAAATCAAAATATTGCACACTACTTATATGCAAATGGGATTGCATTTAATGTGGTGTGGTCTCCATATTGGCAAGAGATGGTCAAGTTACAAAAGGATACAAAAGCCCCGGCTACGAAAAGGTTTGTACCACCCTTTTGGCTAAAGAAAAAGACATTAGTGACAAACAATTGCAAGTGATTCAAGCTTCATGGAAAATCTTAGGAATTTCTATTATTTGTGATGGATGGAAGGATGCTAGAAATAGGCCATCGATCAATGTGATTACAAAGAGCCCAAAGGGGGCAATGTTCTTGAAAGCAATTGAATGCAAGGTTGATGAAAAAGATATCCAATTTATTGTCAATATTCTAATTGAAGTCAATGGGGCTAGAAATTGTTATTCAGGTGATCACAAATAATGCAAAGGTATGCAGAGTAGCAAGGTTGGTTGTGGAGGCAAGATTTCCAATTCATTCTTAAAACTTGATGCTACAAAAAATTGGCAAAATCGAATAGATACAAAAGATTTACGACGAAGCCAAAGAAATTCAAATACTTATTTGTAATCACCACATGTCATAATTCATTTATAAACAATTCACTAAGTTGGAGCTATTAAAGGTAACTTTTCTAAATTCTAAACTATATTTTGGATTTTGAAATATATCATTTTCATGAAATGTCAAAAGATTTTTTTTGATAAATATATTTAATATTTATTAAATTTTTAAAATTTATTATTTTTTAATTGAAGGTGGTACAGACTCACTTTGCCATGCACAATATTGTTCTTAAAAGGCTTGCGGATGTGAAACATGCTTTAAAAAGCATGGTTATTACTAATTAGTGATATTAGGGTAGTTTGGGGGCAATCTCAAATAGATAGCGCGAATAATATCAAGACACTCATTCTTGATGATGATTGGTGGGCTCATGTAGACTACTTGCTCTCTTTCATTGAGCCGATATATGCCCTCATTCATCATTGTGACATAGATAAGCCAATATTGGGTGACATCTATGATTGCATAGATACAATGGTGGAGCAAGTCAAAGACATAATCATAGCAAAAGAGCAAGACCCCTCCAAATATTTTTATAAGCAAATGTATGAGATAATAAAGAAGAGGTGGGATAAAGTGACAACTCCTTTGCAAATTTTGGCATATGCTTTGAATCCCAAGAACTACCATGCTAACATGTTAGCAATGCCAAATATAACACTAAATATGGATATTGAGGTGGTTGACAGATATAAAAAAGCCTTCAAGAAGATGTTTACAAATCCTAGAGTCGCAACAAATATTCAAGATGAGTTTGGGACCTTTGCATCCTCTTGTTGGCACCTGCCTCATTTTCTTTCAAGGTCCCAAGTTTATGCCTCTAAAGTGCCTGAAAAATCCCTCACCCATTGTTGATAACCGATCTGAGATATCCTAAATGGGTTTCCAGTGTGTCAAATTGCAAGAGAAAATCTATAAAAATCTAAGTCTGAGATGTTTATGGCCTTTTCCTTGGTCTTGTGCTTTTGTCAGCTTTTTAGAGTTTTGGGGTTTCCCATGCTTGCATGCCATACTTATCGGCTCCGATCTCCACCTTGGTTCCTTGCATTTTTGCCTTAGTCTTTTGAGATCATGGTGTCGGGCTTTTTCGTTTCCATTTGACTTTTTGGCATGTGTTTAGGAACTTCCCCGATCCCCAATTCTTCATAACTGCTAAGTCTTTCAATGTCGTGGGTTCGGTCTTCCTAGGTTTCCTTTACGTTGTGGGCAGATGATTTGAAGTTGCCTCAATTCCCGCCATTACGTAACTTCTATGTGTTTTTGGATCGCAATGTCGGGCATTCTTGGTTTTAATTACTTTCTAGGCATGTGATTTGTGATGGCCCTGATCCCCGATCCCTGACACTACATATTTGCCTAAGTCTTTCGGAATCGCGGAGGTGCATGTTTCTCCTAATCAAATGGAAGGATGCTTGGCGGTGGCCCGATTTGTCGAGGCCCGATGATTTTGCCTTTCCTGTTATTGTGCCCTTTGTTTTTCTTTGGACTTTGGACTTCGAGGAGTCTCTCACTCTAGTTCAAAAGTGGAAAGGTGTTTAACGATGGCCTGATTTGTTGAAGCCGGATGAAATGACCTTGCCTTTGTATTTCAACAGGGTTGTGTGGAGTCTCCTACTCCTGATTCTAAGGAAGACGGATTGGCAGAAGCCCGATGTGCCAAAGCCCAATATGGTTCGCCTTCCCTTTGTATTTTTCGAACTTCGGACTTTGGGGAGGTGCTCGATTCTCTCACTTAAGTGGAGGAATATTCAGTGGAGGTCCAATTGTGGAAGCCCAATAGGTTCTTCCTTTAGACTTCAGATATCGGGGAGTCTCTCACTCCGGTTCAAAAGCGGATGGATGTTTGGTGATGGCCCAATCGCTTAAGCCTGATAAATTGGCCTTCTTGATTGGTGTGCCCTTTGTTTTTGTCAGAATTTCAAGGAGTCTCATACTCCCAATATAGGACACTTGGCAGAGGCCCGATTTGTCGGGGACCAACAAATTTACCTTCCTGGTGCCTTTGCCTTGGCCTTTCAATACGCAACGGGACGCTCTAGCGACTCTCTAGGTCGTCATTAATGATCATTTTGGAGCCCGATGGCATGGTAGGTGAACTCCATCTGCCCCAAGACTATTGTGGATCCTTCCATGATGAATTTTTGTACCAAGGCATGGGCGAACACTCCAAATCTGCAAAGTTTTCTGGCACAGCCCATGTGGTCCTGACAGAGCATTTATGGGTGACTTGCAAACGTGTTGACTACTCCAAATCCACGTCCAAGATGCTACAATGATTTGTAATGCTATATATACATGTTCTATAGATGTAATAAGGGTTGGTCATTGAACCAATTTCTTGATTGCAAGTGTCTCAACAGTGTTCTAGGGCATCCAATGATGCAGTCTGGTTTGTAAAGGGTAAAGCGCACCTTGTAAAGCATAGGAAGGTTATTCAAAGATAGATGCATGTTATGGGATGTCTCCAGGGCAGTTTGTAATTATTCAGGAGGGTTTTTGAACCTAGTTGCTCATTCTCTCTTGCCACATTTGCTGGTATGAATGTAACAGAGGTTAGAGAAATATGTGATAGTATTTTAATTCATTGCAAAGCTTTTGTAATGTTCTTTCTTTATGTTCCATGTGAGTTTCTACATTATTGCTTGGATTACTAAGAATGTCCATTGCATGAGATGAGATATATGCATTGTATGATGATGCACATGAGATTCCATTTGTGTTTTCACTGTTGCACTTCTTTCCTTTCTACGAATCTGACTCTATTGCCCAATGGAGTAGGCACCAGTCTAATTGGTGAAAGGCTAACAACCTTAAAATGTATAAATCTCTCCCTGGTTAGTTGTAGGAGTAGGTTTAGGTTCCACCACATATGCATGATTTAGTATTGTAAACTCAGTCATACCTTATGCAATTCTGAAATTGAACATTGTTAGAGAATCATGTATGTGTGTTCTTCTCTCTTGTCCCTATGTATGCAATTTTAAGTGGATTCATCTACTGGGGAAACACAGATGTCATCTTTGGGTGCAAGGTAAGACTGGATTTTCATTTGTTTATCAAAGGTCTAATAGATCTGTATGTAGCTAGTGGTTGCATGGACTTAGTGACAACTATAGGGGTTCATAGCACATTGGGTATAGTTGCTTGAGGACCTAATGTTTAAATTGTTTATGTTGTTGAGACCTCAGGCAATACTCCCCTTGGTCTTGCAGAGCCTAAAGACAAAATTGAGTTTACCCATCGCAGCAGTTGGTCCATTCATGCCACTGTCTGATTATAAGCCTTACCCATTGCCTAAGCACAACATATCCCTGGCCTTAGGTATTGGTGTTGAGTTCTTAGGATTGGTGGAACTGCATGTTAGAGCACCAACAGAATCCTCTGATGGAATTTATGCAGACATTGATGCAATGGCAGATAAGAAAAAAAATGGACCCTATGAAGTGGTGGAACTTCCATGGTGTCACAACTAAACATTTGCAAAAAATATCTATCAAACTTCTATCACAAGTTTATAACATTATATGAATTATAGTCTAATTCAAATTATTTCTTATTTTATTTTTTATTTGATTGTATTATTTTTTGTAACTTGTAATATCAATTTTTTATAGGTTTCGAGTTATTCTGCATTTGAGAGGAATTGGAGCACATATGGCTTCATCCATTCTGTGAAATGAAATAGGTTGGTAGCTAGTAGAGGACCTTATATATGTCCATTCCAATCTTCGTTTCTTGTCACATTCCTCCACAAACTACATGAAGGGACCTAATAGACTTTGGGATGTGCAACCTAAGATGAGTGACATTGATGTATCCATAAATGCATTAACAAGAGGATCCTCTACTGCATCTTCATTCGATTATGAGGGTGTAGTTGGTGGTCGTACTCAATCCAACTATACAAGCTCTTCAGAGGATTTTGAATTTTTCATTGATGATGAAACTATATTTAAATATAAACATTTTAGAATTATGTGTCTATATTGCTTCTAAAGTAATGAAAATCTCCTCTAATAACTTATAAAATTGTGTTATATATGTATATATATATATATATATGTATATATATATATATATATATGTATATATATATGTTTGTGTGTGTGTTTTATGAATGTTGTATCCAATCATATCCATATTAGGGGCCTTGAAAAATGGTTGTATTCGTATCCGCACCATATCCATATCAGTGTCCATGCAACTTTGCTTTAGTTATATCCGCTACATTGACATATAGTTCCATGCCATCTGGAGTCATATTTGTTCATATTATCTTATAAAATTGTGTTATATATATGTGTGTGTGTGTGTGTGCGCGTTTTATGAATGTTGTATCCAATCATATCCGTATTAGGGGCCTTGAAAATGGTTGTATTCATATCCACCCCGTACCTGTGTCCATGCAACTTTGCTTTAGTAGTATCCACTACATTGACATATAGTTCCATGCCATCTGGAGTCATATTTTTTCATATTATTCGAATCCTTAAAATATTGTAAAACATCAATACACATATGCTATTGTCTCTATCTTTTGATGTATAAATATGTGCTTTTATAAATGCCCTATCCAATGGTATCAATATCAAGGAATCTTGAAAATTTTCCATAATTCAATGCCATATCTATATCAAAAACCATATCCTTTTCCATGCAACACTTATTACATGTCTCAGTAAAAACAAGTCCAATTTGCTTGTTTTTATTCTTGGGAAAATTTTCTCCTTGTCCTAGGGAAGCTCAATAAAGATTCCTAACTTTGTTTCCTAATTTTGTCCTTGAAAAAAGACTTTTGAAAATTTGGTCGATGGGTTCAGTTCACCTTAAGCTTTCTAGTTTCAAGAAACATGTGTAAGTTGAACATTGGTTCTATACTGAGGCAACAAGGTAAATTATTTGGATAATAAAAAGGGCTTGATTTTGCTTACCATCAATGCATGCAAAATGAGAATCATGGAATACTTTAAGATAACAAGCAAGCAAAGAGGTTGCACCAATACTTGAGGGAAACATTTGTAGGAATTTCCAAAGGTTCAATACCTCGTAAATAGCCAAGGAAACGAATCACCATCTCCCTAAGTTAATGGAGATGAATTCCCAATCCATGGACCAGCATTTATGAAAGATTGTTAAGAGAATGCTTTGATTGTTCAGGACAAAACAGATGCAGATATTGATGGGGATCCCTTTGAGGATGGGAATTATCAGAGGCAATCAGCCTCTTTTCTAAGCAACATGTTCAACTCATGGAAGGATTTGGCAAACAGGATAGGCAGAAATGGCAATTTTTACTTGGGTTTTAAGTCAGAAGCACAACACTGCGAAGTGTGAAAAAGATCTTTAGGAAACTGGCTAAGGCCAGATTGCAGACCCCAAAAGAACAAGAAACAGAAAAAACAAGTTAGATTTAAAGTGCAGATATGTTTTCCTGTCTGGATTATTTTTCATACAGTCTGTTGACAAGTATTAGTCATGTTGGCTAGTCTTGTGAAGTGGAATATGATTCATGAAATGCTTTTCAATTATGTATGAAAATTCATCGGTTATTTTATATTTTTCAGCAGGTTCCGTCATAAAAACCCAATCCTATTTCATTTATACAGAAAAACATGTAAAGCCGATGGGGGTGTGATGTGATGCTGACAGGAAACAGTCATAACTCATAAGAGCATGACCCAAGTGCAATTCGTCCAACTACAATAAAACAACCCATAACTCCAGCCAATATGGTATAATATTATGAAACCATAGTTTCGCACATTATCCCAATTCTCACAAAGATGATACCATACCTTGCCCCGACCAAACCTACAAGCAAATCAAAACCCTAACATCCATTCCACAGAAAAATTCAAATCCTACGTTCAGGCCCCAGAGAAATGCCATCGTGCCTATAATCAACAAAACCCTAGCTTGTTGCACATGTTCAACCCACAGAATATTCGCAAAATCCTCATTCCCCAGATAATTCAAATTCCCAAAAACAAACACTAATTCGCTAAATTACACATTTTCTTAAATTCAGTATGTTAAATCACTCCAATTGACAAAAAACATGACGCGATAGTTTCCTAAATTACTCGCATTCGTGAAACCCTAATCTGCTATAAAAAACTCCCATCTAACGGAAAAAATAAATAAGCATGAAACCGTAAGTTACAACTCAAACCTTAACATCCATTCCGATAAAACTTCAAACCCTAAAACAAAAATTAACCACACCTTTTCCAAACTCTACTCACCTCAGGCTCGGGAGACACGGCCATTTCATCGTGGGCGTAATCAACGATCCCCAGACCACCATTGCTCGGCCGTGGTGCCTCAACGGGACTTGTAGTAGCAGGAGAAGGGCTTTTCGAGGGGTTCTTTTCAACGGCCAAAAAAGCTTGTGGCGAAGGAGACGATAAAACTGGAGAATTCTCTTCGTCTGCATTGTCGTCTTCTTCCATGTCTTCATCAACATCCATGTCTTCGTCATTGTACAGAGAAAGCAGAGCAATTCCTTCGGCTTTTTTTTTGCTCGTCATTTTTACAGTACAAAAAATGATATTGTGCTACGAAGGATTTTCTACGGGCTTGCTGGAATATAAGAAAATAATTGGATTTCTTCAGACTTGTGAATTTTAGGCTTCAATTATATAATGTTTTCTTCGGGCCTGCCTGACAGCCAGTGAAAAAATCGAAATGGATGTTTTATATTTATAGTGTTAGGGATTAATGAAAAGAATACGATTAGATATTTGTAAGGTATGAAAATTACATACCATGCTCTTTTTTAATCAATTTTTACATTGAAGTTGGCAAATAACCTTATTCACTTTACTCTTCTTTCTTCTTTTCTCTTTTCTCTTTTCTCTTTTCTTTTTTTTTAATTTTTTTATTTATTTTTATTTATTTATTTTTATTTATTTATTTTTATGAAAATGCAAATTATCTATTGAAATAAAATAACACTTTACAAAAAAATAATGATTGGTTAAAAGGCACACCACGATAGTCACATGGGCTAAGCTCAGAAAGTTCTAGATCAAAGTATCAAAGGGTACAGAACCCATATAAAAACATAGTAAAAAATAGAATTAAGCTGTCAATGCCACCCCTGTAGATGGCGGATCCCTGTCATCCGGTTTTCCCCAAATATCTGCGGGGTCCGGGTTGACATCAGGCATAGCCCAGCCATCATCTTCATTTTCCTATTCTTCATTCTGAACATTTGGCTCCTCATGCTGAGATGAGATAGCCAAATTTAACCGGGGGAAGACTTTAGTATTATCCCACCCTGTATTTGGTGGATGAGAAGGACCAGGAGCATTCCAACCTGCATTATCTATTGCAGGCCAACCAGCATTATCCCCAGTGGGCCAACCCGCATTATCCCCTACTGCACTTGCAGCACGGCTTGAGGTCCAACCACGTTGACATGGAGAGGCCGAGCGTCAGCAATGGTGAGCACCATGACGCTGAGCAGACTAGGAGCGGGGCCGAGAATCTCTAGCCGAACCACTTCTTCGTCTGTGTGGTGAACGAGCTCTGACAGAGGAAGGTGAGGGAGGAACTCAAGCCATAATATAGGGAGCATTCCCCCAATGATCCAATAACTCTTGTAAGTGTGTCACTTCCAAGGCAACTTTGTTAGCTTGCACTTGAATCTGCAGAAGAACATTAGAACAGATAATTATTTTAATGTAAAGAGAAACAGAAGTTCCAATTTTACTTTCTGAAAATATACAAGAATTACGATCTTTCCATAATGTAAATAAAATCTCCACCTTGAAAATATGCCAAATCTGAGTAAATCTTTCTGGAAACCTGGGTGAATCACCCGGAAGGATGATTTGCCAGGTTAATGGCTCTAGTCTGAAAGGGCGAAAGAAATCATGAATCCATAGCCATAATTGCTGAGCTCTAGTGCAATACCAGAAGAGATGTTGAATCATCTCAGACTATCCACAAAAAGGACAACGGGGATCCTGGACCCCAAGATGAAACAGCCTAGTACCAACAGGTAGGCCTTGAAAAAGAATGCACCAAGCAAAATGAGCAAGTTTTGGCTCAAGAATGGCAGACCAAACAGTTTGAAATCTGGAATGCCAAAGACTCAAAGAGCTATGAATAAGCCAACGCTTATTAAGAGTGTCAACCATAGGCAAATGTGCTGAAAGCCACCTGTAAGCCATCCTTGGCTTGAAATGATACATTAGTGTTTCAGGATACCACTTCCAGTCCTTCCGCCATGGCTTGTTGGACTAAATTCCAACTTTGTGAAGCATTTCTAGTGGAATAGTCGTGATGACTCTATCATAAGTAGTCTTATCAACTTTTGAAAGACCAAATTTTACATGGAAAGGTTCCCAAGCCAAAAGGCTCATAGTGGGCTGGTGGAACATATCCTGTAAGGTCTGAACACCTTTTTAATAAAATTTCAGAGCCTTTAAACCAGGCAATTTAGCCAAAGGTTGGGCTGCAAAAGCTAGGAGAGGTGACCACCAAATATTAAGGTGATTGAAGGAAAGACCAGAATGAAACCCATCACTAGACCAGCATAACCATGGTTTAACTTTTTCCCATGCTTTACAAATGCTTTTAACCACAAATGTGCCTGAGATCTGAATTGGTTCTCTCATGACAAAGAGAGTAGAAAAACCAATTCCTTTCCAAGCCGGTTTGTGCAAAGGATGTCCCATTTCAATGTTATGCCGGAGTAAAACTTTCCATGCCTCGTAGCCAGTGAGAGCACGAATGATCCACTTGACAGCTAAGGCAGTTCCTTGGCGTTGAGTAGAAAGAATACCAAGTCCTCCAGAATCTGTGGGAAGGCAGCAACACGGTGAAAGCCATGGCGAGTATCAGAAGAGGTCCATAGAAAATCCCTCAAGAGTTTTTCCAGTTTGGCATATGAATTGTTTGAAGGAGCCCAACAAGAAGAATAATAAACATGGGTTGCAGCCAAGATCTTAGAACAAACCTGGAATTTACCAGCCAGAGAAAGTGGCTTAGTAATCCAGACTGCAAGTTTTTGTTCCACACAGGTAAGAACAGCTTGCCATAGAGTAGCAGGAATGCAAAAGGAATACCCAAGAATCTAAAAATTTCACCATGGCCAACCCAGCGCCAACCATACTGCTGAAGTCATTAAGGAATGGGAAGAATTGACTGCCTGTAGCATAATGTTTTATGCCACTGAATGGAAGAACCTGAGGCTAAACAAAAGGTCTCCAGACAACCAAGAGCATTTTTCACTAAATTTTCTTCTTCCAGTAGGGTTAAAAAAGAGTCATCAGCAAAATGACCATTAACCAGTTGGCTGGAAGAATTAGGTAAAGAAATACCATGAACAAGCCGATTGGACACTGAATGAGCAAGAAGATAACCAAAACCTTCTGCCACAAGAACATACAAGCTTGGAGCAAGAGGGCATCCTTGCCGGATTGATTGGAAAAGGCCAAAAGTATGGGACTAGTGGCCATTGATAGTGATACATGCAGAGGCATCTGAAAAGAGCATTTTGACAGATTGAATAAAAGAGTGTCCAAACCCTAATGCTGCAAGCATTGCAAGGATAAAGCGCCATTCAATGCACGATCATATTCTTTAGCAAAATCAATTTTTAAAAAGATTGCTTTTTGATTTGTTTTTCTTGCCCATTCCATTCCCTCCCAAACTACAATGATATTATCTAAAATATATCTGGACTTAATGAAGCCGGTTTGTTCAGGGCAGACAATCAAAGGAAGTAGGTTGCGGAGTTTGAGCGAAAGGGCTTTAGCAATGATTTTGTATGAAACATTGAGGAGTGTAATGGGTCTCCAGTTGCAAATATCCTCTGGATCGCCAGCTTTAGGTATGAACTTAATGTTTCCTTGATTTATAATATCTCCTAAAGAATTTGAATGAAAAGCTTCAAGGTAAACATTGTGTAAATCTTTTCCTAAACAATCCCAAAGGACTTTGTAAAACTCACAAGGAAAGCCATCAATTCCAGGAGCTTTGCCATCAGCCATAGAGCAAACAGCTTCTTTTAGGTCTTCAATGGTCAATAATTGATCACAGAAGCGCGTCTAGGCTGAGGAGAGCTTTTTTGGAACAACAGCAAGACAATCCTGCAGAGTAGTCTATCGCTCAGGAGTGTATTCTTGAGCAGTGAAAACTTTTTCATAATGTCTTACAAAAGCCTGGAGAATGTCTGGCAGATCTATATGAATAGTATTGTCCTCTTTGATTTGCTTAATACCGTGTGAGGAATGTCTAGCTCGAAGAGCAAGAAAGAATTCCTTAGAAACACGGTCTCCAATTTTTAGCCAGTACATCCTGGCTTTAAGTTGTGCTCCTCTGGCAGCATGACAATCTGCCATTTGTTTTTGATGCCGTAAACTAGCAACATTGACTTGCAAAGAAGGAGAAAAGGGGTCTGCAACCAAAGCCTCTAAGGCAGATTTCAAAGAAGTAGCAGTAGCCTCATATGCCCTTCATCTGAAGGTGGCGAGCTGACGGCCATAAATGCAAAGAAACCTCGCAATGTGAGTAATAGCATCATTCCACCACTTTATCCAGCCAGTAGAACGCAAAGGGAGGCATTCTAAATTCCATGTAGTTACAATGTGTGCCAGTGTGAGTTGATGAGCTAGCACGGAGGTGTTCATGAAAAATTGAGATTTCATGGCGTGTGGTTGATTGAGTTGCCACTCAATGGCAAACTGAATTGGAAAGTGGTCTGACAACGTCACATCCACTAATGGCTGAACAGGAAGGCTTGATGACGTGGCAAAATTAAAAAAAGATTGTGCCGAGATCATGGTACGATGAAGGCGTTTAAAGACTCTGTCAGATCCAATACGAAAATTGCACCAAGTATGCCAGAAAGGATTGGAATGACGGCGGCCAACATTAGGATTGAAAAGACCCAATTTATTGCGCATATGGAACCACACCTCTCTTTTGCCAGCTGGCCAACAAAAGGGCAAAACGCCATCTTTATCATTAGTCATTTCAACCATATTAAAGTCACCACAAATAAGCCATGTGGCCATAGGTAATGAGTCTGCAATCCACTGCCATAGAGCAGATCTTTCAGATGCATCATTCGATGCATAGACATTAATAATCCCAAAGGAATGATTATTAATGTTAAGAAACGTCTAGACTAAATGGTTGGTGGGGTCCACCCCATGACACACCACCGAATTATGCCACCGAGGGGACAAAAAGGTAGCAACACCACCTTTGCCAACTTCATGGGCGGTGGAAAACATTTTACTGGCTGGCCAAATACAGCGGCAAGCCGAAGATAAGAGAAATCCTGTAACTTTAACTTCTTGTAGACACAGAACATCTAGAGGAGTAAAGTGATGGAGAGCATCATGAATAGAGTACTTCCTTGTGAGGTCAGTGAGACCTCAGACATTCCAAGAGAGAAAATTCATTTAAAATCCTCCATCATCAGTCCAGAATCTAGGCTTTCAAACGAAGCAAAACTATTCTGAAGAAAGTTGGTGGGGTTTGACCCAAATTGGAGAGGAGGGATTTGTTGTTTTTTAATCTCCTAAATAATTTCTCCCTCCTTAGGAAGCTCTCGGCTACGAGAGCGCCTTCGAGGCGACAAGGAAGGATTGACACGGACTCTTGCCCTTGGCGGTGGTTTTTGTTGCGAAGGCAGCACAATAGGACTCTTATTTTTGTCCTTCCCGCCATTCACAGAAAGCTTTGAAACATCTTTAACTGATGGTTTTGAGAGCATCCGCAGAGGGTTTCACTCTGTGTTTGCGATTGGTAATAGTAGCCCAAGTGTCCATTGGTTTAGAAACCACCTCCTTGGGCACAATTTCTACTGAGCACGCATGTACAATCTCTCTGGGTGAAACCCGAGTTCGAGGCACAACAAGAGGACAATCCCTAATTTTATTCTCTGCTGACTGGCAGCGATAGCAAGTATTGGGCAAATTGAAGTATGTGACTTTCTGAGTGTGCCGAAGGGGGCCAATTTGAATTTCAATCAATTCCTTGAGGTCTTTCGAAAGATCCACCTCAACACAGACACACTTTTGAGGGCGTTCTTGAAAGAACCTATCAAGTTCAACACAAATAACTCTTCCTAAAGAAGAGGCAATGTCATGCAGGAAATGCAAACAGGGCAAACGCAAACCAGGGAATTCAATCCACACAGGAACCTTGTGTTTGGTATCATCAGAAGCCACAAAATCCTAGGTCCACTGTTGGAAGACCAACAAGGAAGACCGAACATACCAAGGGCCATGGTTCAAAATAGCTTGAACATGGCTAACTTCCACAAAGCTAAAAAGGAAAAAACCTTTGGTTAGATTCTGGACCATATCAAGGTGGACCCCATGAGGGACCCAAGCCTTATGGACCCATTCTTTGAGCATAGGTTCAGGGGGAGTTCTCCCTACAAAGTAACCAATGAGAGTATGCTGCTCTAACCATAAACAAGAAGTATCAAATTCCTGTGATGGTAAGATAACATCAGCAGGAGAGTCTGAGGGCTTACCTCGTGGAACACCTTCAGAACAAATTTCTGGGGATGCTTAGTCGGTGGAGGAGCCATTGTTCAGAGCTAAGAAACCGTCAACACCAGCAACAAATGCTGGGTTAGAAGCGGTAAGAAGGATTTAAATGGCCAAAAAGCTGCAATAAATGCAGGCGTACAGAAATAAAAGGCTATAGTTCCTGCGCCAAGAGCACGGTATGACACCTAGAGAGACAATGGTGGCCAGCTTCAAAAAAAACCTAGTAGAGCAAAATTTGGGATCCATTACCAAGATTTTCATTCATCATGATTTATTCACTTTTCATTCTAATATCACTTATTTTATATATTCAACTTATGTTTTAAATTTGTCATTCATTAATATGGTTTAAGTTTTGAGTATGGAAGTGATCCAAATCACCTTCACACCAATAGATTTAGATTGCACGTTTTCAAATTTTAAATTTAAATTTAAATTCAAAGCGTTTGTTGCCTTTTTCATTAGCCATTATAAATTGACTAAAGTGTGTATTGCATCAAATTATACACTAGGATGATCTATTTAAAGACTAGTCGTGATGGAATGAATCATAAAAGATAACTAGGTAGAGTTTGATTTGCAATTAGACAAAAGAATTTACATTATCACATCATCCTAAGATCATTGCATGCTTGTTTGATATCCTCAAAATTTTCACTTAGAGTTGTAAAGTTAGTCTACCAAGGGTATGACTAAGCAGAAATTGACACTCTCAATTCAATAGATTCCCAAAGGTGTTCATAAATACCGCTTGTCCAAGTACCGCATTCAAATACCAAATAGTGAGGTGAAAGAGGTTGCAAACTATGAAGATTAATCATATCATCCCCATCAATTGTAGTTTTGCAACCACATATCAAGTTTAGATCCACACTCATGAATCTAAACCCAAACAAAGTACAATTAGATTTACAAGTTAGCACCAAAGCATAAACTCTTGAACCTTAACAAAAGCATTCCTAACATCTAAACAAAGACTATTGCAACAAAATCAAAGCTAAGTGCCCGTACAATTTATTTATTTAATTTCTCATCTTTAATTGAGTATTTAATTATGTGGATTTCATGTATCAGTCCCAACTCATTTAACCTAGGTTAATTGATTGCTATTTGGGTGCATTTATTTAATTAGCTTAGATCATTTTATGTAGAGGTGTTTTTTTGCTATACATTTTGGTGAACCTAACATTTCTACACAAACTAGGGTTTATCCTTCATCCTCGTTAGGGCTTTCAAATTTGATTTTTGTTTACAGTCTTTTTAAACTTATATTTATTTAGGGTTTGGATCTACCCTTGTTTGTGTCTACTAGTTATATCTTGACTAGGGTTTGAGCATATGTAGTGGTATATCTAATTGATCTCACCTACCCGCCCTTATATATTCCATCATCATTAATCCTTTTGGGTCACTCTAGTTGATTTATATGCATATATTTTTTATCTTGATATTTACCTATCTTTTGTGGCTTCTGATCCCTCTATCTTAATACATGTATTTTTATGCTATGAATGAGGATGTTTTTTCTATGGAGGTGTTGTTCTATCATGTACTTGTTTTTCCCTCCTTTATTGAGTGAAAGGAAAGTACAATAATTTCATAGTTATTTCAATGAGGAAATGTTCAATGCAAATTATAGACACCTTAATTATGACCACGTCCTACCATCACCCTATTCATCCCGCATATCTCCCCTTCCAACATTAATTAAATAAATTACTTATTTAATTGACCAATCTAATCATCCCCTTAGCATTAATTAAATCATTTATTTAATTAATTAATCATCTTCAACCTTTTACTAATGTTCAGCCTTAATTAAATAAACTTAGCATTTATTTAATTAAGTTCATCATTCATACCCAATCTTCCAAAAAATAAATAAATATAAATTATTTATTTAATTCCCCCAAACTCTCTCTCAAATCATTAATTGACTAAATAGCAATTAGTTAGCTAATTAACCACTTGCACAATCCTAAGCATCATAATTAGCCAAGTCAACCTTACACATGGCTTGAGGATGCACAAGGCTACATAAATCCTCTCATCAAATCTTATCCATCCATTATGTTAGTACCCTGCTCCACCATTCACAAAAATTTACAAAAATGTTAAATTTGGCCTCCCTATGTTCAAAATGTGCCCTTAGGTGTTATGCTTGTTGCCTCATTTTCCTACTTTGGTTGGATGCCTCAAAAAAATTTGGTCTTTTGTTGGCCCTTCAGTTGGTTCTAGGAACCTCCAAAACCTCCGACATGGTTCCATTGCCCTCACTTTACTCTGACTTCTTCAATTTGTTGGGGGTTCTGATAGTTCCAGGTCAGAGGTTCCGGTTCGACATGGTTCTAATGTTCTCATTTTGCTCTAACAGTTTGAACCTTCTTTAGTTTATCAGGGGTTTGAGTGGTTCCTAGAACCTTTGGAACCTCCAACAAGGTTCCAAGGCTCTCTAAGTTGCTGAGGGCACCAACTGGCTCATGGAAAGGTAGACTAAAAGGATGAGTTACATGACTTTAGTGATTTTAAATGAAAGGTTTATCGATGGTTTTGATGGTTCTGGGAACCTCCAGAACCTCTGATGTGGTTTCTATGTTCTCATTTGCCCCCAAAAAAGAAGGAATGGTTAATGATGAAGTGTTTGTTAGCGGTTTCGATGGTTCTGGGAACCACCAGAACCTCTGACATGGTTCTGGGTCAACTCAACAACTCTAACAAATAGAAGCAATGAAGGATGAAGGAAGAGTGTGAAAGGTCTATCAATGGTTCTAGTGGTTCTAGAAACCTCCAACTTGGTTTTGGGTTGGCACAAAAGCATCGACAATGAGAAAAAATAATGATGCAAATAATGTTAAGGATGGAAGAAAGAAAAATGAAGGGATGAAAATGGTGTTGGCAGTTTCGATGGTTCCGGGAACCTCCAACTTAGTTACAGGCCGACCCTAAAGCCCTGACAAGCAAAGGAAGAATAAGGGGAAATAAGGAAATAAGAATGGAAGGAAGAAAGGGAAAGGAAAAGGATGTGGGTGGTTCCAATGGTTCCTAAAACCTCTAGAACCTATAATAAGGTTTAATTATGTCGCTAAGCTTCTGATGAAGGAGATGATAACATGGTGTCGACAAGTTCGGTGGTTCCTAGAACTTGTTGATTCGCTAACAAAGTTCTAATGATGGCTTGAGTCATCAAATGGTAGGCGTGAAGTAGTTGTTGAAGGATTCAATTGTTCCTGAAACTGTCTGAACCTTTGACATTGTTCATAAGGAGTCTGAAATGCAAGAAATGAAGTGTCGCCAAGGAAAATAAAGATAAATGAATTTTAAGTAAGTTTTAAAGTTTTTTTCATGGTCTCTATGTTCAAACAACTGTGGCATCTCTGCATTCAAACACCTCACCTACTTCTCTGTATAACTCAAAATGTCATTAATGGCCTTAGATGGATGTGACTAGGTAGATGAAGACTCGCATACTTTTTCAAATACTTGTGAACCCCTTAGAGACAAGATTTTTGTATAAAGGCATGTGGTTATTGATGTAAAGAGCATGGTTTCAAGTGCATGGCCATGTGAATATGATGTCATAAGCATGGACAACCTACAAAAACATTTTGACCACTCTTGTAATCCCTCCAGAATAACAAGACTGAATGTAATTCTATATATACATGTTTGTAAGATGAAGAGGGGGTTCGTCATTGAACCAATTTATGACTACAAGTGCTTCAAGCAGTGTTCTAGGGAATCAAATGATGCAGTCTAGTTTGTAAGTGGATTTAGTGCACTTTGTAAAACATAGTAAGGATTCTCAATGATAGATGCATGTTATGGTATGTCTATATGGTAGTTTGTAATTATTCAAAAGGGTATTTGAACCTAGTTGATTATCTTCTCTTGCCACATTTGTTGGTATAAATGCAATGGAGGCTAGAGAAATATTAATGGGGCATTGTCAAACCTCATACTTTAACACATTGTTATGTTGTCAATCCAGGTGGTGTCCAATGGCTATATGCAATAAGTAATCAAATATCTCATTCCAGTGATGGTTTTTAAGCTACAAAATAAAATAAATACTTATGCAGGAACAAAATCTAAACTATGAAAGCATTCAAAATATAATCTAAAGAATATTTGAAATCCAAACTATGGAAACATTCAAAAATGATTACAGTATTGAAACAAAGTGTTCAACTACTTGAGTGTTTTTTGAGAAAGCAAAATTATACTACTAACTTCCTAAGATAAATGTGATAAATGAACTTCTAGAGTAAAATTGTTTACTAATTTTTATAGAACACGGCTCTTCAACACACTACAGATATACTGAATAAGACACATAACATTGAACAACACAAATAACATTGGGAACAACATAGAACAAATTATCTTGTAGGTGAAAACTAAAGCAATTTATTTCATTTGCTGGAATAGTTATTTCAACAGAAATAGAAACAAAGTAACTCACAATAATATCACTTCAACAAAAACATGCTATTCACAATAACATCAAAAATTAAAAATACTTATCTATGAAACATTATTCTTCTTCCCCACGCGAGTGGCCAACTCTTTAGAGATTGGAACTCTAAGAACGCGCAATATCATCACACACACAAATTGTTAGATTTTATGAAAGTAAAAATAGAGCTATATATTATTACAACCATTCAAAATTATATATATCTATAATGAACAACACAACACTATATATTATGTTTCCTAGATACTGGGTTCTCTACTCATGCCTAAAATCCAGCATCATGCAGTTCATGCATGACTGTTATTAAAGTCTTTAATAGAAATCATAAATACTAAAAGGGTTTGTTTCTTAATCAACAAAGAAATTGGGAAACTGATGAAATAGACTTTCATCAGGAGTCTTTTTCTTGCAAAGTTTTCTGAACCATTTATAAATCACATTGCCAAATATCTTCAACTGTTTCACCAAACAAAGGATAGGTGTGATGAACAGGGGACAATTTCCTATTACCATAACTTCTCTAAAAATACCTTTGGAACGTGAGCATTCTGAAGCCATGAACATTCTGGAGCATCCTTTTCCACTCCCTCTGGAGTCTATCTTCTAGAGCTGAATGAATTGTATCAGCTTCTATTACCTTGTTTTATAAAAAATGAATATTTTTTCGCCACAATATGTTAGCATTGAAATTCCTTTTAACATATAATAGAAAAACAAAAATATATGCATCATTCCTAGTTAGGATGGCCAATAATTTATCATATAATCAGATTGATAATAACATGACAAGGTTTTTAGATAATAAAGGAAGGTACTTTATTCAAAATATGATGAGGTCAATCTTCACCTCATCACTCCCCCACACAAGTAAGGTTGTGTAGGTCCTCCTTCTTGGTGTTGTGTAGGTCTCCCTATTTTTTGTTGTCTTTCTGCTTCTCTTCTTTTGTAGTATTCTTCAAATTTTTAGCTATTATCATATACTAGATGTGTAGAAGCATCCAATTCTCTAGAATCAATAATAAATCCTTTACTAGCTTCTACCTTATTATGCCATCTTTGAAATTCCCATTCAAACTATTCACTATTTACATGTATTGGAGTTACCAGTTGAAGAAGTAATGGAGATATGAACCTCATGCCAATCCATTCCCCTTTCAGCTGATGTATCATTTCTGCTACTGTCTTAGCCCATCCAAAGGACCACATAAGATTACCTAGAGAAATGATTTCATGTCTTTTGAGATGTACAGGCAGATAATTATACATTTCTTCACAGGCTACAAAGGCAACTTTCGGCAATCGAGGGATGACATTTTGTAGTGCTTGGTAACATTGTTTCAAATTGTTGATGTATTTTTTTTATCATCACATGATATTTGAATATTCTTTTAAATTCATGCCGAAATGCTTCTGGTTTATGATGTTAATCTCATTAGCAATCCAACAGTTTTCTCTGCTTGATAATACTCTCTTATTATTTCCTATTGTTGGTTGTTTTAAATTCCCAACCTGATCTTAAAATGATCAAATCTATAGAATAGTCATTTTCTAATAATGGATTTGCCTTTAGGGATTGGCCAACAAATAGGAAAAATTGGATTTGATCGTTTTTCCTCTACACTTTAGGCTCTGCAAGACCTGGGCGGGTGTACCCCTTGAGAAAATAGTATTTTACTTTAGATCTGTTACTTACTTCGTCCAAGATACTGTGTTCTTAAAAAATAGATATATTCTCTCTAAAATATGCCAAAAAGAAATAATGATATGTTGAAGCAAATGGACTAGATTCTCAGGCTTTTAACATAACTCTCTTGTAGGAGAATATTGAGGAACTATTACTAATTTAACACATAAATGAAACCGTTCTTTGATTTTAGTTTATGAATGATCGAGGAGATTGTATCAAGACAAAAATACTAAGAGATCGGTGCCTAGATCATGGGTCACAGAGTCACAAACAAATATAAATAAAACTAAGTATAAAAATATATTCCCAGTTCATATAAATATTGCAATGATGCATTACACCATTACGCCTTGAATAGTTCAAAACTAATTCTACTTAAGAATCCCTGCATACATTTATTATATTCAACATCATCCTTAAAGCATTAAATTTACTCTTTGATTGAAAGCTATTAAGAAAGATATTCTTGCACAGAAAAGACTGTGAAGATGAACAAAATTGATCTTTAATCAATTTGTATTCATAAATATGATAAAGAATACAACTGTAGGAGACAATATAGTTTGAACCCTGACAATATATTAAAATTATGAACTGGTACTGTTATACAAATTATAGCTGCAAGTACATGAAAGTCTATTCTCAAACAACACCTAGAAATAGAAAGACCTAGTCTGTGAATATGTATTGTGTTACAAAAATTCTCCAAGATTGTTATCCAAGGCCATGAATTCCCTTTTATAGAAACAAGGGAGTAGACAAGCTTCAGGCCTAAAGACGGATGTCACATTTTCATTTTACAATATTCCATGAATCAAGAACCAAAATAACCAATTATGGGTTAGATATTTCATAGGAGCAGAAGTTGTTACATGTGTAGCCACAAATTAAGTTGCCTTGGAAAGTGTGAGATAAAAGATGTCATAACAAACTCTGCCAACTTCTCTCCACTCTCTTCATTTCTGACCTTCCTAGAAAATCTGATGACTCGTATGAAGACAAGAAATAAGGAAGCCACTACAAGACAAACGTGCTCTATTTGAAACTTTAAAATATCCTTATGCTAATTTTGAACAAGAAAAAGATACATAGAGGCATATTCTTATTTGAAAAAGGGATAAATGACAAATAATCAAAACATGAAGTGTCATAGTACCCAAAATTTCATAGGTCAGGTAAGTTATTATATTTGTCATCCTAGCCTTTATACTGCTCTTCTGTTGGCCACTGGAATGATAGGAGATTACTAACATGGGATACATACTTGTTATATTTAGCTAGTATTGATTCAACTTTCATTACAAAATCCTCAACAAGTTGACATGAATCCCAAAGTTTACTAACATTTTTCTTGAAAAGGGGAGTATCAATTTCATTATCCTTGCAAATAAGAAAAGACATAATTGGATTAATGGCTTCAAACTGAAAAACCCATGTCTGATATTGTTTGATCTCACCATCATTCTGCTTAATCTGGGGTATCATCCCTACTTTATCATTATCAAAATCTTGAATTAATTCCAATGCCTTCTCTTCAAATTTACTTGTAAATCCCTGTAGCTCTCCAACTTCTTTTGTTGCCATGTATGTTGGCTTGATTTCTTTTGGGACACCAGGCTCATGAGTTGATCCTTTGTACATGCCAAGTAGGGGAGCATTCCTTGGGACCCACTTATTCAGCAGAGGCATGGTTTGTTCCTTGTCTTCAACTATCTTCTTAACAGCCATTAATAAATTGTAATAACAGTTATGAATATTTTTTGTTTTGCTCATAATTTTCCCCATTAGTGATCCCAAAATATTTGTAACAATATTCAGATTGTTTCCTTGTTGGTCCCTCATGGAATCTTCAAAAATCTCTTCAAAAGCTTTGACCTGCTCTCTTAGTTCCTCATTTTCCTTCTCAAGATTGGACTTTGATGATGAGGAAGAAGGGCCAGCAATCATGGTGTTTGAATCCCTTACTACTAGTGCTATCTGAGGGGAAGATGAAGTAGATGCCTTCCATTTTTGTTGCCATTTGTTTCCAATTCCTTCAATTTATTATACTCATGTAGCAAATGCATATAATCTTCCTGTAACTTATTATACTAGTTTTGTAGAGCATTAGTTGTTGCCTTACTAAACCTTGCAACTTACCACCATAGCAGATGCTTCTGTAGCAGGAGTATCAGATACTCTTTTAACAATAAGACTCCCCTTTAAATCCATATCAGGCTTAGCCACAAATGGCTTATCAGTGTTGGGAGCTAAAGCCCAAATTGCTAATGTTTCCCACTTTGGGTTAAAGTCTACACCTAACAATGCTGCTGCAACTTCATCCTCTGTAGAAAAGATCTCCTTGTCTTGTCTCCTAATTGTATCTAATGCAATGACAAAGGCTATATCCCACCCAGGGAGCAACAAGATGCCACTTTCTCTAACCATTCTCCTACCTTCCTTAGGAGTGATGTCTTTAGCCTCTACCTTCATTTGTGTTAGTATCCTCAGGGATACTTGTTCTTGAGTTTCTTGAGGAGATTTTTCCATTTCCTCTTTTAATCTTTTTGTATACTCCTCTTTTCTACATCTCCATATAAAATCAACAAATTCCTTAGAATTAACAAATTGGTCATCTGTCATGAACCTTTGGTAGGATGCAGCCCTTATATCATATGAGATATCATTCCCTTCAACGATAATGTCTATTGCTCTATCCAAGGGTGGTTGCTCAGGCTCATTTCTCCTAGGAGAAGGCATCTCTTGATTTATGTCATCTTCAGTTACCTCCATTTCATCTTCTTCTTCACTTGGATAATCTACCAAAGGGCCCTGTTTAATTTTCCTCCTCTTTGGAGATGATTCACTGGAGGGTGAACCCAAATCAACTATTTGCATAGAAGGATCACTGGTTGTACTGGTGGAAGGGATAGAGGAAGCTAAGTATGTGGAAGTGCCTGTGGAACTTGCTCTTTAATTTCTATCCTTCTGGCCTCCCTCTTGAATGTGTATTTCAATTTCATATCACCCAAAGGTTGATATGATGGTCTCTCCTCTCCAACAGGTTCCTCCGGCTCTTTACCTTTCTTCTGTATAGAAGTAACCTAACCAATTATTTCATCAATATGTGTTAAAATTGTTTTTATCCTGGTGATAGGATGGTCAACACTTATGTATGCCCCCTTGTAAGAAGGATTCTTCCTTTTCATCCTTTCTTCATACCTCAAAAACATTGTCCATTTTGCACTTCTCGATGCAACTTCTTTTTCATTACAAACATTTCTGATGACATCCTCAGAGTCATAAACTTGATGGACAACGGCAGATCTTTTAATGCTTTTCCTGAGGTTATTTATGAAACTTTCAAGATCAAAACATCATGCACATTCTTGTTGCATTTTGAATACATGTAGCTTACCATTCAATCTATCAAAACCTTCCTTGTTCATCTGAAAGTTAGAAAAATTTGTCAAGAAAGGATAGAAAGACCCCTTCTTCTAGTTTGCCAAATGAGCCTTTTCTAACTCAACTAGTTGCCAAATAACTTCTAAGAAACCAGTTCTCAAAGGTACATATTTAGGCAAAATATGTGGACCTATTGGGCATCCATAAACCCTTAAGATTGTACACTCTTCATGGAGAAAGAAATCTCCCCAATTATGTCGAATATCCAAAGAAGGCTTTCTTGTCCCAGGCCTAAAAAATCTAGTATCTGAAGTGGGATCCTAGGCACATCTATCTACAAGTAAAACAATATTGTGGCAGCAAAATAGTCTCTGAAAACTCTATAGCTTGAATTAGAATCATGCTTATCCTAGATATGTGTCCAGCATTGGATTGGAAGTGGGCTTCCCTTATTGTCAACCTGGTTAACCATTAATCTTGAATCTCATTTTTCTCTTCCTTAATATAAAAACATATGGCACAATAAAGAATACCATTGGAATTTCATTGCTTCCTTATTTTTTCTTGATGTCTATCAGTCCCTGATGTATGCGATCAACTAAATAAGAAGCATAATCAAATGCACAATTCACAGATATATGTTGAATATCAGCTGCCATATAAGTAAATGAAATAGGGATTCTCTCCTTCTTATCTTCCCCTAAGACTTGACATAATGCATAATATGTCATTGCAAAATAGTTTTCAAAAATTTCAAGCTTAAAGGTTCTGATTCACTTTGTGGAATTTTGATTGACCTGCCATTAGGACCCTTTTCCCTATGTTTGGGTAGATGCACTGTTCTGTAACTACTTTTATCCTGCAAATATTTCTTCTTGAATTCATCTAGGTCTATTTCTGTGTTGGCCGCCAAATTGAATCCAAAGATTTCAGAAAGAGATTGTTTGTTGATTTTTACCAAAGGACCTCCTCCAACCCCTCTTATCACTCGGGCAATTTCATCATATTTGGAGGCCATGGCCAGAAATAAGTCAACATCATCAAAGACATTAGTGACCACTAACTTCCCTAGGTACATTCTCCACACTTTTGAGATCGGGGAGTGGGCATTCCTTTTGCCCCACCAATGGTGAAATAATAGCCACCCTAGTATTGGGATATCTGCATCTTTGTAGCCACAATATTTATCAACCAACCCATCCTTATATTCAGGGCCACTAACTTTTAACTTTTGAGCACAAGAACCAGGGAGTTGGACTAAAAGATCTTCATGTAAAGCCTGACTTTGAGAGGCAGAGGGGACTTGAGCTTGTGGGGGAGCCATTGACAAAATTAAACTTGAGAGACAAGGGTTTCTTCTTTTGTTTTAGGGTTCCTTTTTTTACACAAATTTCATATAGAAGCTCAAATGAAGGCTGGGGTATGATAATTTAGGTTTTAAACAACTTCACAGAAAGGAATAATAGAATGAAAGAACTTCAAAAGAACAACAAAATGCAGGGGTAGAATGTGTAGATAACTTACTAGATTTTTTCGCTTAACAGACCTTGGGAGGATGTTGGGAAGCCTATAGAAGCTGCTAATTTCCTTGTCTCAATACTCTAGATTATTGAATAAGACCAAAGGATAATTGAAAAAGGACTTTATATAGAAATAACCATTAATTTTGGGGCCGAAAACAATCTTGTTCGCCATTATTCCCAGCTTATGTGAACCAGATTTTCATGATCACTTGTTCCTCAAAATTTGAATGTGAGCCGTCAGATTTTCAACAACAGAATGGATCAGACGGTGATTATTTGTCAGAAAGTTTTGACAATATTTGACCTACCTTCAAGGACTGTCAGATCAATTAGAAAGATCCACCTCATCTATCTGTATGATTCATCAAAAAGGCATGTCATTGAAGCTGAGTCATTCCTCGCCACGTGGCGGCTTTTCATCGTTCCACAGTTCAGTGGAGTACATTATTTTATTGCTCCGTGGAATGGCGGAAAGACCAAGGGACAATCCACGTGATACTAACTTTATTATACTCAGACATATGACGTGTTATAGGTGCCATGTGTCATCCTTTTTCTCTTTTGTGGACGGTCGGTGGGTCCCCTGGAAAAGTTTTGTGGAATGGCAGAAAATTGAAAAAACTGCCACATGTCCATCGAGGACCCACCGCTTTGTTCTTTTATGAGGCCCTGTGAAAGAAACCTGCCCCATGACATCCTTTTGTTATTATGCAGTTCCTTTTATCTTCAATAGTTTAATATCTGTGGAACAACAAAAAAAATAAAAACATGCCACCTTTCATCCAGTCAACAAATGGGACCTAGACTCTCATATAATTTTTAAAAACAATATTCATCAACTAGGAAAAAGGGGGCCATGAGACTCACAAGGGGTCAAATTTAAAAATTTAGGCATATTTAAAATATGGGCGATAGGCGGTGGCCGAAAGGCATGGAGCCGGTTAACAGCAAGGATCGATACATCAATTTATAACTTAAGAAACCCGACATAGGCTACAAGTAGTCAACACAAAAATATAACGAAAGTAACCCATTGCTTGCATAAAAATCCCTAGGGTTTAGGGTTTTAGACCCTTAGGAAAAAATTCAATGTTTTGAACATAAACCCTAGGCAACAGACTCCCAGATTTAGCATGAAAATGGGGCAGAGAGGTGAGAAGCTGAGAAAAATTCGCAAAACCCTATCACCTATCAAGCCACTTGATTATGCATGGTATAAATGAAAGATCTCAACTACACTTCCCCAACAAAAAGATTTATATATGAATCTATATGACTTTCAGACAATAGATTATGTGTAAAGAATTGACATAATAAATTTTACTACTTTGGAGAAGCAATCTTATATGCTTCTAGGAATTCTTTGTCATTAGGGTCATGTGATAGATTACAGACAATCCTTAATAATTTCCACCTTAATACCTGTTCATTCAAAAGCATACTATACATACATGAGGGATTCCTACACATAAGAATAAGTTCTCCTATCTTGCAAGCTTCCATCTTGGCTTCGTATAATTAATCATATTTGTTTTACAAAATTGCCAAATGTGCTTTCAATATATGAATTTCAAAGCCTACATATCTGAGAAAGTGGCAGCGAGCTATCTAGGTTCAGAGAACTTCGAGAATATGTACTTGAAACCATTCCAAGGAAATTGGTTCAGTTGGAATTTATTTATCTTCTATTGGAGGCTTCATCCAAATCTCCTATAGTTCTTCCTCTATTTCAACAATCTGACTTGTGGTAGTTCTCATTGCTGCCTGATCTTCTTGGCACATCTTCAGAAATGATGTAAGAGCATTTGCTAGATTATTTGTGAGATTTTCAATTTGCTTACCTTTTTCTAGCAAAATTTCTTGGAGGCCTTCATCTTGAGTCAGCCATGTTGATACTTTTGGTGGTTTATTTACTTGTTCCTATAAATATAAAATTTCTCCATCTTTTCCTACTAATAATATTTTTAATTTTTCAATCTCTTTCCGTTGCTAGAAAATTGTTTGCTATTCCTTTGATAATTTAATTGCCTACTATATTTGTTGCATTTCATCTTGATTTCTACCTCCATCATCCTCTGGAGTCATCATAGGGGCCTTTTCTTTGGTTGGTCTCCTCTAGAGAGGAATATCGTGCATTCATCTATACTCTTGGGTATTTCCTCCTCTAAAACTATGTTACTTTCCTGCTCAAAAGGTTCAATGACAGGAGACCCATGCAATTCCAAAGGAACTCTAAGAGAAGTATCTTCTAGAGCAAGCTTTGCATCCTTCAGAGGTAATTCCTTGCTAGGTTCTTCTAGACAATGGGATGCCAAATCTTGCATTTCCATTGTTATATCTTCTAGGGGAGATGTTGGCACCTATGATGATTCTTGGGTTGGAACTTCCAGAGTTACAGAAGGTTCCATTTGAACATTTGTTGATGGAGGTGTGTTCTATTTCTGTAAATCTTGTTGTTGTTCTTGCATAGGGGTATGAGCAGTGCCAGAGGCAAATTCAGTAACTTGTTTGCTTCTCCAAAGAGGAGGGGGCCTTTGCATTGTTCTTTTAGTTCTTTCCTTCCTTGCAATTGGCGACTCTGTTTCCCCTTCTTCATATGAAACAATTACCTCTATTCTCTCCTATGGAATAGAACTTCTGTCTGGCACTGAAGTTTCCAGAGTCTTTGTTGATGGCTCGGGTAGTAACATTTCAATTGATGGCTATGCTAGATCCTCTGAATCTTTTTGCACATTTGGAGAGGTTTGAACCTTCAGAATTTGTTGTTCCACTTTTAGAGAAATAATTGTTGAAGGAGTTACTTCCTCTATAACTAGGGTAGCATCTCTAGATGCTTCTCCCCTTTCCAACTCTTGCTTCTACTTTTTATCCTTAATCTTTTGTAAAAACTTCAACCATTTCCTATCAGATTTATGATTTTTAAAATTTGATGTTTGCACAATAATGTAATAAGGCCGTGGTATTTCAAAGGCCCAATTCCCTTATCATATTTTTCTATCATAATCTTTGAATACTCAAACAAATAAGTGGGTAGGTTGATTTTTACTTCAAGATTTTTGGCTCCATAACACAGGTGGGTCTGCATTCGAAATGCTTGTCCCACTACTGTGTCAAATTATCCTTCACAAGTGAAAATTTTGATTACCCATGTCACTACTGACTTCTAGGGCTCAAAAATGGTGTCCCTATTTTTGATAATATAAGGCGGCTAAACAAGGGGCCGAACCCATACAAAAAGCGAAAGAGCCACAGAGGCAACCAGCACAAAAGTGCCTCAAAACAGATACATCAAACTCAGTTTTCCCAGCATAAACAACAACTACAGATTAAGATAGTTAATACGGAGTAGTAGAGTATCATCAATATAGAAGCAAAAACTAAGGAGGAATATTCTCTCCTTAGTTTGAACCTTTGGAGAGGTTTGAACATTTGGAGAGGTTTGAACCTTCAGAATTTGTTGTTCCACTTTTAGAGAAATAATTGTTGAAGGAGTTACTTCCTCTATAACTAGGGTAGCATCTCTAGATGCTTCTCCCCTTTCCAACTCTTACTTCTACTTTTTATCCTTAATCTTTTGTAAAAACTTCAACCATTTCCTATCAGATTTATGATTTTTAAAATTTGATGTTTGCACAATAATGTAATAAGGCCGTGGTATTTCAAAGGCCCAATTCCCTTATCATATTTTTCTATCATAATCTTTGAATACTCAAACAAATAAGTGGGTAGGTTGATTTTTACTTCAAGATTTTTGGCTCCATAACACAGGTGGGTCTGCATTCGAAATGCTTGTCCCACTACTGTGTCAAATTATCCTTCACAAGTGAAAATTTTGATTACCCATGTCACTACTGACTTCTAGGGCTCAAAAATGGTGTCCCTGTTTTTGATAATATAAGGCGGCTAAACAAGGGGCCGAACCCATACAAAAAGTGAAAGAGCCACAGAGGCAACCAGCACAAAAGTGCCTCAAAACAGATACATCAAACTCAGTTTTCCAAGCATAAACAACAACTACAGATTAAGATAGTTAATACGGAGTAGTAGAGTATCATCAATATAGAAGCAAAAACTAAGGAGGAATATTCTTTCCTTACTTAACCATGGATTTAACAAGATCATCCAATTTCGTAGAGTTCTCATCAGTGTCAGCAGTAATAGCAGCCCCAAGGTTCTGCAGCATAGAAATATTGAGTAGGATAGAACTCCTGAGCATAGTGGAAAGATTCTATTCCAGCTTCTCAATGCGACCCCTCAGAACTACAATTTCAGACCCAAATCTAGCACCGGTTTCCGTTTCTTCATCGACTTCTTCCACGAACATCTGTCCCACTTTGCCAGCATTGCCCACAGAATCCTCAGCATCATCAACAGTAGCCCCCATCTCTTTATACTCCTGCTTAGCATCAGCATCCTCAGAGATCTCTTGAACATCCATATCCTTGGCCTCATCACCCTGGTTGGATTCGTCTGAAGCGCTCTCAGAATAGTCAATAAGTTTGGCCTTGAGAGCAGGTTTGCCAGCAATTCGCCCAGACCACCTAACTCCTGAGGAGAAGCCCTCCTTAATATTCTTTGCAGACATATGAGACTTGCTACCATGTCCCATAGGAGTCCTACAGGGATTTTTAGGGGTCCCCACAGTAGTCCCCACAATGCCAACTTCACCAGCTTGTGTCTTCCTCTTCTTGCACTTCGTACTAACAGTAGAGCCTGGGGTATCTATGGGAATCTCCTAAGGAGTAGAAAAAGAAACTTCTTTTGTCTTAGTAGAAGCAGGGGAAGGGCATGGTTTTTCAACAACAACAGTATCATCAGGGTTTGAAGATATTTCCCCACTATTAGTCTGAATTTCCTTAGAAGGCTCTAGGGCAAGATGGAAGTTGTAAAGATAGAGGATGAGGCCCTGATGAAGGGGGATCGGTTTCTTAGCAAGTTTCTTGGCCAGTTTAGCTCTAACCCTAAGAACATAATGCTCAAGGGAAGATAAAAGATAAAAAGGAAAGCTAATATGAGTATTGTGTCTAAAGTGATTCAGAAGGGGAAGATGATAGTTATAGAACCTAGTGAAGTGCCCCTCTAGAGTGAAATACTTCATAAGGAGAAAACACACACCGTCCCAAGGCTCAGGCAGCTTGGCTCTGTCGAATCCCCCCTGATAGGGAACGAGTGCTTCACCGTCTCCAAGAAAGAGCTTCTGGCTAGAATGGTCTGCAATTTTGGTTTTCCTTTGCAGTTTAATCCCCTGAGTAGACATGCCAGTTGCCATAGCAATAACACTTTCTAAAATCTCAAAACTAATTCCCCCCATAGAGACATGCTGGTTTTGCCAAGACCTAGCGAACTGTTCAGATAAGTTTTCATCATACCCATTGAGCCACTCCAAATAGGGACTAATCCCACCCTCTTTACAATAATGCCAGACCACTGGGTTATCTTTGAACTCGCAACAAGAAATGGGTTCCGTTCGGATTCTATCGCCACCCATGTTGGACTTACAGAGCAAATCACGAAAACCCCAAATTTCCACAGAGTTCATATGCAGGGTAACATTAACCCCTTGATCAAGGATAATGATAATGGAAATGCACGCATTATCATTAATAAGGAATGCCTTACAAGGATGACGCTTACTCTTCCCATGCTTAATCATAATTTCACTGCATACGCTATAATGAGCAAGTAAGCCGCTTGCCTTACCAGAGGGGCATAATAAGGCGGAAATAACAATAATCAAGAAAGTACAAAAAATCCTGTACTTCAAGATGCACGTCAGCATCCTCCAATAGAACTGACAAAGTGATTTGTCTTTCCAATAAATATGACTCATCCTTGACATGTCACTTCCTTTTGAATAAGATCCCTAATGTTAAAAGGGATGTAGTTGATTTGGCGCCAACATTGCCAATTTGAATACTGTTGACCAAGCTCGGCACAGGCATCTGCAACCCCATTACCCTCTCAATAAATATGAGAGATGTCCACCCTGGGAATCTTCTGCAGGAGGATCTGAATATCCATAATAATATCCTTCAACTTAATACCAACGGTCGACACATTGTTCACCGCATCAATGACCATTTTGGAGTCCCCCTGAATATTCAGATTTCTAATACCAAGGGAGATAGCCAACTTAATCCCCCATAGAAGAGCAATTGCTTCAGCATAATTATTACTTTGACAGCCTAACCTGCCAGCATAGACAGCAACCATCCACCCTTTGTCATCCCTTATAATCCCTCCACCACTAGCTTTGCCATCCGCCTTAGAAGCCCCATCAAAGTTTAGTTTAAGCCAGTTAGACTTTGGGGGACTCCATCTAGTGTTAAGCCTCTGCAACCTTTTGGAACTATTATGAATAGGAATATGATTTAGGATATTCCAATTAGCCGCAATTTGCTCCTCTTCATGGGTCAGAGGTTTCTCCGCAATACGGATATGGGCATTAGTGACACTTTCCATTAGAGTCTTAACAAAAGAGTGGAGAACCTGAGAGGCATCTCTAGCAGTATCCCTAAAAATTCTGTGATTACGTTCTTTCCATAAAGTCCAGCCCAAACAAGGCAGAGTTTGGTTCCATAACTCAATGAGCCAGGGATGGGAAAAGGTAGGATACCAACTGGTAACAACTTCCTTAATATCAGAATTACAGACCCACTGAAAGCCAAAATTTCCTAAGATTATGTTCTAGATTTCCCTGGCAAAATCACAATGTATGAATAGATGAGAAACAGTTTCCTCCTTTACACAGCACAGACAACATCTATTGACCAAAGTAAACCCTCTCTTCTGTAAGTTGTCCTGGGTTAGAGTTTTGTTATGAACATAAGCCCACCAAAACATATTGATTTTTGGTAAAAGTTTATGATTCCAAACTTTTCTCCATATCTCCTTTCTATGAACCTCAGGAACCAACAGATGGTAAGCAGACTTGACAGAGAAGCATCCATTCTTATCCGGCCACTAATACTGCTCATCCTTATGAGGGAAGAGAGGGATTCTGATCCCCTGAATCAAGTGTTGAACAACCCGAACTCTAGGAGTGAGATCAGGGCGATGGGTACAACAATCCAATAAGTTTTTCCAGCTTCTATTGCTATTATTAATAGCCATATAATTGCAGACTTTATCCCCAAAAAACTGAGTAGCAATGCCAGCAATAGCTCCATAATCCCCCTGAGTAATAAGAGCCTTATCTTTTATCCAAATATCATTCCAAAAATTAATAGACATACCATTTGCCAATTTCCATCTAACCCCTTGCTGAAGAAGGCTTCTGGATTTCAGCATTTTATTCCAGATGACAGATCCCTGGGGTAACCCTTCCTGATGGATAAAGCTAGGCCAATCAGTGACATGAAGATATTTGGCTTGCATGATTTCCCCCCAATCCTTGTGGTATGAATCAGGTTCCAGCTGATTTTGGAAAGGAGGGCTTTATTCATGTTACAGATGGATCTAATATTGAGACCACCATGAGATTTAGGAAGACATACTTTTTCCCAGCTGACCAAAGACATTCTCTGTTTGTCTTCCACCCCCATCCATAAAAATTTTCTTTGAATTTGTTCCAATTTGTCAGCAAAAGAACTAGGTATCTTAAAAAGAGACAGGAAGGAAGTAGGTATGCCTTGCAGGGAGGCACGAAGAAGCTGTACTTTGCCCGCACTACTGAGTAATTTCCCTTTCCAGCCAATCAATTTCCTCTGAGTTCTTTCCAATATTCCATTCCAGAAACCTTGAGACACCTCTTTGACCATAAGGGGGAGGCCAAGGTAAGTAGCAGGAAGATCAGCTTCAACACAGTTCAGGATATTAATGATTTTTTGCTGGAGATTGTTAGGAGTATTAAAAAAATACACATTGCTCTTTTGGAAATTTATGCTTTGACCAGAAGCTTGGGCATAGTTATTTAAAATATTCTTCCAACTCTGGGCTTCAATCACAGAAGAGATGCCAAAAAGAATGGTATCATCAACAAACTACTGCACAGACATAGGGGAAAGGGAGGAAGCAGGTTTGATGCCCAAGAGATCTTTAGAAGAGATATTAGCTTGAATATGTCTCCCAAGGGCTTCCGCCATCATGATAAACAAGTAAGGGGAAAGAGGATCCCCCTATCGGAGTCCTCTTGAAGAAGAGAAGAAACCCCTAGGGATCCCATTAACCAGAACTGAGAATTTAGCAGGAGAAACAACCTTTCGAATGAGAAGAGAACTTTATCATTGAACCCAAACTTCCTAATGACTTGAAACAAAAAAGTCCAAGAGACCCTATCGTAGGCTTTAGAGATATCTAACTTAAGAGCCATACCAGGGATTCTACTCTTGTTCATGGAATAAATAGTTTCATGAGTGGAGATCATAGCATCAAGAATTTGCCGGCCCGGGACAAAGCCTTTCTGAGATGGGGAAATAATTTTATCTAAAAAAGGTTGAAGTCTCATGACAAGAACTTTAGTGCAAAGATTATAGACAGTATTACACAGGCTAATGGGTCTGAACTCAGAAAGCTAGGTAGGCTTCAACGTTTTAGGAACAAGGACAATAATAGTATTATTGATCTACTTTAAGAGTTTACCAGTTCTGAAGAAATCTCTAACAGCAGCAGTGAGATCAGCCCCCACAATATCCCAATATTCCTGGAAAAAAATAAGAGGGAAGCCATCAGGGCCCGGAGCTTTGAATGGGCCCATAGAGAATAAAACAACACGAACCTCCTCCTCAGATATAGGCTTTAACATTTCAAGGTTATCTTCCTTAGTTATTAGACAGGGAATCTTGTCAATGAACTGATTCATACTCCTACCATTCTCAGCATTGCTAGCTTGTTCAGTCAACAAATCCTAAAAGAATAACACAACTTGCTCTCCAATCTCATTATCCTCAGTGATAGTATTGCCATCTTCCAGACACAATTTTGTTATGGAATTAGCCTTCCTATGTTTCATGGCTGAGAGATGAAAAAAGGCCGTATTCCTATCTCCCTCTTTAAGCCACTGAATCCTAGACTTCTGTTTCCAATAGACCTCTTCTCTGCTCATAAGATTCTTCTAGTCAGAAATCAGATCATATTCTTCCTTAGTAGTGTCTTCTGAATCATCTCCTTGGTCAATCCGCTACTGGATATCTGCTAGTTTTCCGGCAATATTTTTCTTCTGAAGAAACACATTACCAAAACTATATCTATTCCACCCACAAACTTCCTGTTTAATGTGTAGGAGCTTTTTAACCAATCTGAACATAGGAGTACCCTGAATAGGAATTTGCCACCATTGAGCCACAAGTTGTCTAAAGTCTCTATGCTTAATCCACATAGCTTCAAAACGGAAAGGGAAAGGGGCCCGTTGGCTCTGATCTTTCCAATTGAGGAAAATAGAGCAGTGATCAGACATGGTTCTAGGAAAAGCCTGCAGATTCATATTATGATGATTATCCCAATTACTAGAAATAAGAAACCTGTCTAATTTTACTTGGATCATTTGGTCTCCTCTTCTTCTGTTAGACCAGGTAAAATTTTGTTTCTGCAATTCCACATCAAGCAATCCACAAACATTGATGAACTCCGCAAAATCAAACATGCTGTCAGAATAATCAAGGATCCCACCAGATTTCTCAGAAGGATATAAGGGAGTGTTGAAATAACTAGCCAGCATCCATCTAGAGCGCGGGGTATTGGTCAAAGAGGTACTCAAATCAGTCCACAAAGTTTGCCTCAGAGTTCTAGTATTTTGGGCATAAATATTGATTAAAGACCAGTTTAAGGAAGGCAAGGAGAAGTTAATAACTAGAAAATGCTTACTAGAAGCAACAAGAGAACCCTGGAGTTTAGCACTGTTCCACATAGTAACAATCCCACCAGAGGCCCCTATAGCTGGACTAATGCAGAAAGCAGCCTTAGGCCATATGTAATCAGCTATCTTCTTAAAGCTCTCCTCCATCATCTTGACCTCCTGAAGTAACAGAATATCTAACTTATTATCTAAAACACAGTTTTTAACCTCAAACTATTTGGTGGGGTTATTAAAGCCCCTTAAATTCCAGGATAAGATTCTCATTTAGAAGGTTTGAGGGATTGGACCTCTAGTGTTTTCTGCTTCCCACTGGCAATTTCCCTGGCAATCTCTCTTTGCCTTGTCTCTCTGAGGGTTGGTCTCCCTTGTTTGGAGTCAGTGCCTACATCCGCAGATTTTTTGCCTCTATAGTTCTTTTTCTTAGGGGTAATCTAATCCTCTAGCTCATTACCACTACCACTTGGACCTATTTCAACTGCCAATGAGTGAGCTGATTAGTCCCCTATTTTCATAGCATGAGAAACTTCCTGGGTTGGATTTAAGGTTGTTACTCCATCAGTATCTTCTATTTCTGGAGGTAGAACATGCTGATCATCCCTCAAAACCTTGCCTTCTTCATCATCCCCATCTATAGATTGGGATCATATTTCACCCTCCTCAATCATATTGGTCTGGTGATCTCTATAATTATCTGTATTTGAAGCAGCATTCTGACAATCTTTTTCCATAACCTTCTCAGTATTATCTTTTGGGAAAGCATTTTCCTCATTACCCCCCATTCCCTGATTGATAAGGGTAGCATTTTTGAGTGAATGATCTGCAGCCTCATTTTGAGGAGCAACCTCATTATGAGGATCAGCCTCCTTCCCCATTTACTTTGCCTTGCATTGGGTCATTACATGGCCCTTTTTCTTGCATATTTGACATAAGGTAGTAGTATTTTCCTAGAGAATCAGCTGGGTCCAAATCCCATATTTAGAGTTTAACTCGATGGACATGGGAAGGGTTTGATTAATCTCCACATTAACACAAAACCGGGCATATACACACCTGGATTGAATACGAGTAGTATGATCTACAGTAACATATTGGCCAAAGGAGTTGCCAATAGCGGTAAATATTTTTTCATCCCAAAATTCCAAGGGAAACCCTGGCAATCTTACCCAAACAGGAACTGACTTGCAGAGGTCCGTGTTAGGGTCAAACCCAGGTTTCCAAGGGCATAAAGCAAGCGAATGAGAACCATAAAGCCATGGTCCTCCAGCAAGAATAGCTATCATATCCTCCCTATTCGTAAATTTAAATAGGAACAGACCTCTTGCCATAGCAATGACCGAAACACTACCTTTGATTCTCCACCAAGAAAGCACCCATTTCCTAACCATCTCAATATTATGACGGAAGGAGATAAACTTACCAACCAGAGCAAGATCCATGGTCACCACTATTCCTTCAATCAGATCGTCCGGAATATCAAGAGCCGTACCTTCCACGGAATCCATTTTGACAGGAAGCTCCGACCTGCTTTTAGGGGAGCCCATATTCTCCCCTATTAACGCTCTCTTCCATCCTTTAGAAGGATCTTCCTCCATCAAGTTCAAGTTCCCAGAGGCACTACCCATGGCAGCAGGCTCCATTAACATAGAAAGCAATCAGATCTAAAAACCCTAAAAAGCCTAAAAAGCCCTGGATAGCAGAGCGCGAGCTTTGTTACCACAAAAATGGTGTCCCTGTTGATACCCTTGTTAAACCTCTTTTTTCCCACTATATTTTAGAGAAGGGGTTCACCCTTATGTGAGAATTTATCTATAATTTCTTAGTAGGTGATATTTTTGTCATGGAGAAGGTCAATACCTTCTACTAAAATTTTAGACATCTAAGAAAGGATTTTGATACTTACCTTAATTTTTCACCCGCATACCATGGAATGGTTTTCTGAGAAGTTCTGCATAAATTTGTCCACTAGGTTTGCATTGTATCCTTTGAATTTTCATAGAAAATTTAACCAACATGCTACCTCAAACACATTAGCTACTATTTGATCTTCCAATAATTTTTCAACTGAATTGGGTTCCACTTTCCTTTTAACTCCCATGGTTTCCTATTGGATTGATTAAGGTGAAGAGAGATGCTGGTGCAAGAAAGGTGTTGTGTCACAGTTTGAAGGGTTCAATATATAGATGGCTATGGTAGGCAAAAGAGAGGTTAGATAGGAAATTTGAAACAATCAAAGAATAATAACGGTAGTTGGACTTGTGTTTGCATTAATTTTTGGTAATTATTTTCCCTACGATTTCATAATGACTACTCATGTGGACTATTATTTCCCCAAATTTTTCACCATTCAGAGTAGAATGACATCATTAATAAATGGTTACTTTATTATCGGTTGAGGAAAGTCATGCAAATTATTCTAATTATACGATAAAATTTATTACTTTGCTAATTTATAATAGAAGTACATACATGTCAACATCGCTACTGTTAATAGGAATTTCCACATTGTGGGATATGTGATGTGTTAAAATCATAATGAAGATTTGATCTTATTTTGTACTTCCAATCTTGAAAGCAATCTGTTGTACTCTATGTAATAGATGCAAAAAGACAACTTTATTCAATGGAGGTGGTAGAAACTCTAAAAGTATTGTCTAAATGGTATTTCAAAGAGGTGTCATGTATTGTGAATGGATCTGGAACATTGTTAAAAAGATGATCTCAGAGAAAACATAGATAATTTCTAGAGCATCATTGAAAGAATGTTCTAGAGGAACACGAACGATCTTTCAAAGCATCATTGAAAGGATGCTTCTAGAGTAAACATGAATAATCTTTCTAAGCATTGTTGGAAAGATGCTTTTGGAGGAACATGAACAATGTTTTAGAGCATCATTGAAAGGATGCTTCAAGAGGAAACACAAACTATCTTCCAGCGCATCATTGAAAGGATGCTTTTGGAGGAAATAGGAACAATCTTCTAGAGCATTGTTGAAAGGATGCTTTCGAAGGAACACAAACAACCATCTAGAGCATCGTTGAAAGGATGCTTCCGGAGGAACACAAATGACCTTCTAGAGCATTGTTGAATGGATGCTTATGAAGGAACACAAATGATTTTTTAGAGTATCATTGAAAATATTCTTCTGGAGGAAACACAAACAATCTTCTAGAGCATCATTGAAAGAATGCTTTCAAAGGAAACACAAACAACCTTCTGGAGCATCATTTGAAGGATGCTTTTGGAGGAACACGAACAACCTCCTAGATCATCGTTGAAAGGATACTTCCGAAGGAACACAAATGACCTTCTAGAGAAACATAAACAACTTCAAAAGAAACATGAACAACTTCCAAAGAAAATATAAACAACTTATGGAGAAACATGAACAACTTCCAAAGAAAATATAAACAACTTATGGAGACACATGAACAACTTTCAGAGAAAACATAATATTTATTTATTCATTTTTTTAAAGTAAACTTATTTAAGTTAGAAATACTTACCTTAATTTGCTAGAGAAGGAGAGACTCCCTTCACACAACAAATGTCCACCTATTCTTCAATCATTTGGATGAATTCTTTCTTGCTCACTAGTTTCTAATACAAACGTAATATGTGACCATTTACCAGAAGTGTTCTTGCATCTCCATCAATTGGCTCTAGATGTACAACTACATTACTAAATATTTCTTCCACTTCATAAGGCCCTAACCATCGTGTCTAGAGTTTTCCTTTAAGGTCCTTCTATCTAGAGTCAAATAATGGTACCCAATCTCCATTATGAAACTTCATTTCTTTTATATGATGGTCATGTCATGCTTTTCTTTACTATTGCATCAATTCAATCTATTGTATAGCGTCTAATCAAAGCTCATCCAACTCATTTAGTTACAGAACTCATTCTATATATACTCTATTTAGATCTAAACCCAAGTCCATGGTTGTCTTTAATATTTGGAGTTTAAATTCAATAGGTAGGATGGGTTTCTTTCCAAAGACCAGTTCATATGGTGTGAAATCTGTAGTTGATTTCCTAGTATTATATGTCTAGACGATTTCATGTAGTTTCCTGGCCTAGTCTTTCCTACCTGTTGAGACTGTTTTAATGAGTATATTCTCTAACTCTCGATTAGTTACTTCCAGCTGACCATTTGCTTGAGGATGATATGGTGATGACTTTTATGGCTCACTTGAAAATGACCAGTGAAGGTTAAAAGAACTTTTGACATGAATTGAGGTCCTTGATCTATTACAATAGATCTTGGTGCTTGAAATCTAAGAAATATTTTGTTATAGAGAAAATTTGCAACTTACTCTTCCCTGGCTACCTTGAATGCTTGCACTTCTGCCCATTTTGTGAGATAATCAGTACACACAAATATGTATTATTTTCCTTAAGATAATGGATCAATAGTGTTGGGAATTAAGGTGTCTCGACCTTGGTAATTCCTTGTATTTTTACATTGAATTTATTTATTTATTGCCTATTGTATTAATTGGATGCAAATCCTATGTTGTCATATTGTGGGAGTTGGCACGGTTATGTGTCATCCTACATGGCATGTGACCACATGTAATTTTGTCCTCACATGAGGAGATAGGCATCCCACTTAGTGGTAGGAATATTTTGCCATGTGTCGGCATCTTGGATGTTGTGTAAGGGAATATTGACTGAAACGGTCATGACAGATTTCTATGACAAAGTTATGACATGTAAGAGTCAGAAATAGGAGATTCTATAACAGGTGAAGACACGTGTCGAAGAGCATCTTTGAAAAAGGCATCATTGGGCACCCCAAGGTGGACTATGACATGTTATAAGAGAATATGCTATTTATAGCCTATGTATGATAGATTCTCTTATAGCTATAAGTTATGACAACTATGACAGATTCTATGACGGTTGTAAGAGTCGTAAGAGCATTTGTCATAGCCCATTTTGGAAATAGGCAACCTCCTTGGGATGGGGTGACTTGACAAGTGTCAGGAGCATCCTACAGTGTTGGACAAGTGTCCATAGGCGTGGGTTTTGGGCCATGAGGCCATGTTGGATGCCCATCCCAATGTTGAGCCATGTTTGCCTTGTATTTGTTATATAAAAAGGTACTTTTGAGAGGAGATGTAATACAGGTTTGACAAGTACTGTTATGATACCGGTTTGTCTCCAGATATGAGTGTTGAAGACTCCTGAGAGCTTGCATTGCAATTATATTGTAAACCATTTCAGTTTTGATAATACATTGTGTAGGTTTTGGAGTGTGGGGTTTTTCACCTGATAAGGGTTTTCCCCACGTATATCTTGTGTCTCTCTCTTCTGTCTCACTTTCTGTGTGTATGTGTATTGCTGCAATATCTCCATTGTTGTTGTTAACATTCTGTAATTGTAAGGATTAAATTGAATTTGCACTCTCCTCCCCTCATTAGATTAGTGTAGGAAGCGATTGCCGCACACCTAGCTTCCTTTCAGTTTGTATCAAAGCTTGGCCAGTTTTGGTCTTAGCTGTTGGGTAGGGGCTTTTTGAGCTGATCTTAAGTTGAGTGGGAGTCTGTGTAGAGTATTATGTATCTTGTTGCAGGAAGGAGATGGCAACCACATCTGGAAGAGTAGAGGTGGAGAAGTTCAATGGCACAAATTTTGAGTTATGGAAACTCAAGATGGAGGACCTACTTGTTGATCGTGATCTATGGGAAACCGTTGATGGCACTAAATCTGCAGCAATGTCACAAGCTGATTGGGACCTCAAAGATTGGAAGGCTAAGGATCTCATAAGACTCTGTCTAGCTGGCTCTGTCCTGTTGAATGTCCATGAGGAGAAGACTGCTAAAGAACTTTGGAAGAAGCTAGGATCTGTTTATCAGGCCAAGTCCCTGGTGAACAAGCTCTTTCTGAAAAAGAAGTTGTTTGCTCTAAAGATGGAAGATGGAGGATCTGTTGCGGACCATTTGAATGCTTTTAACATGATTGTTGCATAGTTGACATTCGTGGGTGTGAAAATGGAGGAGGATCGATTTATGACCCTGCTTTGTTCTTTGCCAGATTCGTAGGATCATCTTGTCATGGCTGTCAGAAGCACTACCACCACCTTCACGATGGATGAAGTGGTATCTTCACCGTTATCTAAAGAAATACAGAGAAAAACATCTGAGTCAGCTAAAGAAGCTCTTGCGGTTCATGGAAGACCCAAAGAGAAAGGGAAGAAGAAGGACAAGAAAGGTGAAAAGGGCATTTCCAAATCCTGTGGGAGATCCAAATCTCCTGGAAAGTCCAAGGCTCTTTTTTGGAACCATGGGAAAACTAGGCATTTCTAAAAGGAATGCAAAGAGGAGAAGAAAAAAAATGCTCCTGATTTAGATTCTGACAAGTCACAAGATGATGGTGATGCCTTCATCGTAGCCCTAGCCTCCCATGCATCTGATGATGTGTGGTTGATTGATTCTGGTGCATCATTCCACATGACCTCACATCGAGACTGGTTCACGAAGTACGAAGAGTTCGATGGTGGAAGAGTATACCTGGGTGATGATTCTCATCTAAAAATTGTTGGTCATGGAAGAGTCTCAATCTGATTCCCTGATGGACGAGTGAAGGGGATCACTGGAGTTATGCACATTCCAGGCCTTGCATGGAACCTACTTTCTTTAAGTATGTTGAATGATGCAGATGTGCAGGTTATCTTTTTGAAGGATGGATGCAAGATGACTAGAGGATCTATGGTGCTTGCGAAGGGTACTTGGAGAGGTACTTTGTTTCAGGTGGAGGCATGCACTTCACAGTGTAATAGTTCTTTTGACTTGAAGAAAAGAGCTGCAGTCACTTCATCCCCACCATCTGAACGAGCAGTGAAGAAATCTGTTGTAACTAGTTCTGATGGTAGTGCACATGCTATGGAAGCGCTTCCTACTGAAAAGACTATGTTATGGCATTTGAGATATGGCCACATTGGTGAGAAGGGTCTGTGTACCTTAAACAATAAAAACCTCATTGAGGGGTTAAATGATTGTAATCTTGAGTTCAACTTTTGCGAACATTATATTTATGGAAAGAAAAATCATGTTCAGTTTTACTCTAGTTCTCACAAGTCTTCTGGTGTATTAGATCTTATTCATTCTGATGTGTTTAGTCCAGTTAATGTTCCTTCGATTTCCAAATTTGTATATTTTGTATCTTTCATAGATGATTACAGTAGAAGGACATGGGTTTATTTTATCAGAAGCAAGACTGAAATCTTTAGTTAGTTTAAGGAGTTTAAAGCCTTTGCTGAAAATTAGACTAGTAAAAAGATTAAGTGTTTGAGAACTGATAACGGTGGTGAGTTTTGTTCGACAAAGTTTGATAAGTTCTATACGGAGCAAGGGATTGAAAGACATAAGACAACTCCATACACCCTGCAACAAAATGGAGTTACAGAGAGGATGAATAGGACACTGATGGAGAAGGCTAGGAGTATGCTTAGTGGAGCAAGCCTCGAACAAAATTTTTGGGCTAAAGCTGTAGCCACTGCTTTCTATTTGGTAAATAGATCTCCTACATCATCTCTTATTGGTAGGACACCTATGGAGGTGTGGTCTGATAAGAAGCCTTCAGTTAGACATCTTTGTGTTTTTGGTTGTGAGGCATATGCACATGTGCCTAGGGAGAAAAGGTCTAAATTGGAGAACAAGGCTGTTAAATGTATTTTCATTGGATATGGTGTCGGTGTGAAAGGATACAAGCTTTGGGATCCTGTGGCTGAAAAAGGGTTGTATAGCAAAAGCGTTATCTTCAGAGAGCTAACACCTTCTTCCATTATTCTACAGCTAGAACAGACAGAAAAGAAAGAAGACGTGGTTCAGTTTCCTTCTACCCCTGAGAAAACTGAACAGACAGACCCTGTGAGACCTGGTGATGAGGAGAGCTCTAGCAGCTTTGAAAGCTCAGAAGAAGAAGCAGAACCTCAACCTCAGCCATTGAGGAGGTCTACACAAACGAGAAAACAACCTGATAGGTTTGGTTATTCATTACTTGATTCTAGTTGTGCTTTCGCTTTACTTATTAACACTGATGAGCCTAGAATTGTGAAAGAGGCTATGGGCATGAAAGATGCAGGTTCTTGGAAGGAGGCCATGGAAGATGAGATGGCTTCTTTGGAAAAGAATAAAACATGGGACTTGGTGCCTTTGCCTGATGGACGGAAACCCGTTGGATGCAAATGGGTGTTCAAGAAGAAATTCGGTGCAGATGGTAGTGTTGAAAAGTACAAGGCTAGATTGGTTGTGAAGGGGTATTCACAAATGGAGGGAAGTGATTATGGTGAAATTTTCTGTCCCGTTGCAAAGCTGACATCCATTCGATTTTTGTTATCTCTTGCAGCTACTTATGACTTAGAGGTAGAACAGATGGATGTGAAGATAGCTTTCCTTCATGGTGATTTGGAGAAAGAGATTTACATGTCACAACCAGAGCATTACATAGAGAAAGGTAAAGAAAATTTGGTTTGCAAGTTAAAGAAGTCTTTGTATGGTTTGAAGTAGTCTCCTAGGATGTGGTACTTGAAGTTTGATGCCTTTGTGTTGTCAATTGGACATTTGAGATCGAAATCAGATCATTGTGTGTATTACAAATTTGACAATGATCACATTCTCATTATTGCATTGTATGTTGATGATATGCTATTGATTGGGAATGGTAAGAATATGATTTCTGATTTGAAGTCTCAGTTGTCAGCATAGTTTGAGATGAAAAATCTTGGGGTAGCCAGATACATTCTAGGAATGGAAATCAGAAGAGATAGAGCTAACAAAAAACTTTGGTTAAGCCATTGTAAGTATGTGAAGACCGTGTTGGATAGGTTCAACATGGCAGATTGTAGACCATTGTGTGTTCCTGTTTCATTGGGGACAAAGTTGTCTGTTAGTGATTGTACAAAATCTCCTAGTGAGGTGGAGGACATGAGCAGAGTATCTTATGCTAGAGTTGTTGGCAGTTTGATGTATGCCATGGTCTGTACATGACCAGACATTGCCCAAGTAGTGGGAGTAATTAGTTGATTTATGGCAAATCTTGGATAGGTACATTGGGATGCAGTTAAGTGAGTGTTCTGATATTTGAGGGGTACTTCCGAGTATTCCATATGCTATCACAGTAATGCTATAGGACCTTCGCATTCAGTTTGTATTCATGGATTTGTGGATTTTGATTGGGTAGGTGACATTGACAGCAGGAGATCCACCAGTGCCTATGTGTTCACTATGTTCGGTGGTGCAATTAGTTGGATGAGTAAGCGACAACCTGTGGTTGCTTTGTCCACTATAGAAGCTAAGTACATGGCTGCAACTCATGATTGTAAGGAATCCATTTGGCTTAAGAGATTGTGTTCAGATATTGGTGTTGATGCAGGTCAGATAACAATCAGTTGCGATAGTCAGAGTGCGATTTGCCTTGCGAAGAATCTAACTTTCCATGCCAGAACAAAGCATATTGATGTACAATTTCACTTCATGTGAGACATGGTAGAGGATGGGAAGGTAAATTTAGAGAAGGTAGATACTTTGAAGAATGTTGCAGATGCATTGACGAAACCAGTGGGCACAGAGAAGTTCAGATGGTGTTCGGAGTCTATGGGCCTCTTAGCCTATAGCAGTTAAATCCTATTAATTCTATTAGCTCTTACAAGGTGTTCGACAAGTGGGAGAATGTTGGGAATTAAGGTGTCTCAACCTTGGTAATTCCTTGTATTTTTACATTGTATTTATTTATTTATTGCCTATTGTATTAATTGGATGTAAATCCTATGTTGTCATATTGTGGGAGTTGGCACGGTGATGTGTCATCCTACATGGCATATGACCACATGTAATTTTGTCCTCACATGAGGAGATAGGCATCCTACTTAGTGGTAGGAATATTTTGCCATGTGTTAGCATCTTGGATGTTGTGTAAGGGAATATTGACCGAAACGGTCATGACAGATTCCTATGACAAAGTTATGACATGTAAGAGTCAGAAATAGGAGATTCTATGACAGGTGAAGACATGTGTCGAAGAGCATCTTTGAAAAAGGCACCCCAAGGTGGACTTTGACATGTTGTAAGAGAATATGCTATTTATAGCCTGTGTATGATAGATTCTCTTACAGCTGTAAGTTATGACAACTATGATAGATTCTATGATGGTTGTAAGAGTCGTAAGAGGATTTGTCATAGCCCATTTTGGAAATAGGCGACCTCCTTGGGATGGGGTGACTTGACAAGTGTTAGGAGCATCCTACAGTGTTGGACAAGTATCCATAGGCATGGTTTTTGGGCCATGAGGCCATGTTGGATGCCCATCCCAATGTGGAGCCATGTTTGCCTTGTATTTGTTATATAAACAGGTGCTTTTGAGAGGAGATGTACTACACGTTTGACAGGTACTGCTATGCTGCCAGTTTGTTTTCAGATACGAGTCTCGAAGACTCCTAAGAGCTTGCATTGCAAGTGTATTGTAAACCATTTCAGTTTTGATAATACATTGTGCAGGTTTTGGAATGGGGTTTTTCACCCAATAAGGGTTTTCCCCATGTATATCTTGTGTCTCTCTCTTTTGTCTCACTTTCTGTGTGTATGTGTATTGCTGCAATATCTCCATTGTTGTTGTTAAAATTCTGTAATTGTAAGGATTAAATTGAATTTGCACTCTCCTCCCCTCATTAGATTAGTGTAGGAAGCAATTTTCGCACACCTAGTTTCCTTTCAAATAGGCCCTGTGAAATCTAGTCCCTATTTTTCAAATGGATCAAGGACTACATGAGGCTGAAGGGGTATTCTGTTGGAAATTGTTGGTCTTCCCATTCTTTGGCATTTGTCACAATGCTGGACATATCCTTTAAGATCCTTGTGCATAGAGGGCAATACATGATGCCAAAGATTTTATGGGAAGTCCTTTTTGTTGAATAATGTCCTCCTGAAGGATCATCATGACAGACTCACAGGATACTATAGGTTTCATCGGTTCTTACACACCTACGCAAGACTAAATCAGGTCCACACTTAAACAATAAACCATTAAACCATTTGAAATTCATGTTTTCCCTCACTAGTATCCTCCTCTGTTTTGTAGAGAAATATGGTGGAAATACTCCCGTAGCCAAATAATTTGCTATATCTATGAATCAAGGTGTATCTATGGATATGGAAAACAACTGCTCATCTAAAAATTCATCTTTAACTAATTCATGTTCTTTTTCTTTGTGATGTATCATGGATAAAAAAATTAGCAACTATATTAAATTTGTCAGGTTTATCTATGATGGTTAAATTGAATTCTTGGAGAAGTAACAACCATCTAATTATTCATCCACTCATTGCAGGTTTATTCATTAAATATTTAATGGTTGAGTGATATGTGTACACAGTCACCTTGTAACCTATAATATAATGGCAAAATTTGTCGATAGCATGCATGACTATTATAGATTATCTTTCTGCAGTGGTGTAGTTCCTTTATGTAGGAGTTAAATTTTTGCTAATAAAGTAAATAACATATTTTCCTCCATTTTCATCTTCTTGTCCTAGAACTACACCAATGACATCATTCGAAGCATCGGTATAAATATAAAATGGTAAATTCCAGTTGGGTCCACAAAACACTAGAGCATTTGGTAGTTTTTCTTTAATGACTTTGAATGATGTTTGACATTCCATAATCCAAGAAAATTCAATGTCTTTCTAGAGTAGGAAAACATGGGAGCTACGATTTTGTTGAAGTTTTCAATGAATCTCCGATAATAATCAGCATGTCCAAGAAAGCTTTGCACATCAGTTTGAGTTTTTGGGGCTTCTAACTTTTGTATCACTTTGATATTTTTAGGATTGACTTTAATGCCCTCAGTAGAGATATGATGTCTTAGCACAATCCCTTGTCCAACTATAATGAGACATTTTCATGGCTAAGGGATAAATGGTGTTCTTTACATCGTTTGAGCACTTTATCTAAAATTTTAAGTGCCCCTTCATAGGTGCTACCATAAGCTATGAAGTCATCCATGTAGACCTCTACACAATCATTCACAAGTTCAGCAAAGATGGCTAACACTACTCTCTGACAAGTGGCTGGAGCATTGTTTAGCCCAAAGGAAAGGGCTCGATATGTGAAGGTCCCCATGAGCAGGTGAAGGTGGTTTTATCTCATCTTCTAGAGCCACTTGTATTTGATTGTAACCACTAAACCCATCCAAAAATGAGAAGTAAGTTTTGCCATCTAGATTATCAAGGACTTGATCAATGAATGGTAAAGGGAAATGGTCTCTATAAGTTGCCTTATTAAGATCTTTATAATTCATGCATACTCTCCATTTCTCACATTTCTTTGGTACAAACACTAGGGGTGAAACCTATTTGCTATCAGAGTTTGGATATATGAACCCTACTTTTAGAAGTTTTTCAATTTCTATCTTAACTATCTCTTGAAGTGCAGGATTAAGCCTATGCTGTGGTTGACAGACTAATCTAAAATCCTAAGCATAAATATAATAAGTGCAAAGCTTTAGATGTATTCCCCTCATGTCCATTATAATCTTAGGCAAAATCCCTAGACCGGTTTACTAGAACATCAAACAATTGAAATTCTTGTTATTTTGTGAGCCAACTGTTGATATTCAAAGTTTTACCAGGTAATATCATTATTGACTTAGTTCTTGGGTGACTAGAGGAGACCATATAGGTTTCACTCATTAAGGTATTAAGGGGGAAACTATGAGGTTGTATCACATGAAAAGTGGTTACATATTTGAAGAAACACTCATTCCTTAGAATTAAATTAACTAAGGGACAATGGAATGTTGTAAGAAAGTTCTCCTTTTTGTTCTAAGAAAACCCCACTATGCTTGTTTGAATAAGGCTCTAAAGAGTTCCATCCGTTTCAAGGTTATCTTCATTGTTTATGTCTGAATTGTTCTCAAATTCTATCTCATCTTCTAATTCATCTTCATGTTGTTTAATCACAACCATTGCTGATGAAGCCAAATTTTCCTATTTACTAGGTTGATTTGGTTCATCTACCCATATCTAATCTTACACTTGTTTGCAGATGGTTGAGCAAGAGGATATAATGATAGTTGTTTACTATTAATGCCATTAGAAATGGTCATTCCTCTAGATCTGCAATCTATTAGGGCTGCAACCATAGCTAGCCAGGGTCTTCCCAATATCAACAGATAACTGTCTTTAGGTGTAGGTGATTGAATAACCTAAAAATCTACAAGATATTCCCATATTTCAACCATAACTGGAACATTTTCTAAGATCCCTTTTGGAATGGCAATAGATTGTTCTGCCATCTAAAGAATAGTACTTGTGGGTTACAAGTTTGTTAATGACAACATCTACATGACATCTTTAGTCACGACATTAATAGTAGCTCCCAAATCCACAAGTGCATGTTTGGGATCTTAACTCCACCAATGGATATAGTAATCACAAGACTACCAGGATCACCATGTACTTGGGTGGACGAAATTCCCCTAAAAGGAGGTCAACTAGGTATCTATCAAGTTAATCTATTTCTTTTTCCTCCCTAGCATTTTCATGCATATTTATTTAACCAGTTGATTTATTTTGGGTATTTCTCATTGCTTGTAACAATGGGATTTAGATATTCAATCATTTGATTTCTTGTCTAAGGTGAGCTTCATTTAAAGAAATTTGTTTTGGAGGACATTTTAGAGTTACTTCTTTAAGTCTTTTCAGGAAAAGGGGCTTGTTTCAAAATATGTTGTTCTTCTCGAGTTCTGAGGTCAACTCCTAAAGAAGATCCGAAGAATGGTTTGTTAACTTTCTTAGTGGAATGCTCTAGAAGGTCTTTAAAAGACTTATTCGGAGTAGCTCTAGAAAGAGACTTCAAAGAAGCTTCAGAAGATAATTCTGGAACGTTGCCATAGGGTTTTCTCAGACTAGTCCCATTAATTGATATTTATGAGGTTCCTCAAGAGGCTTCTTATCACTTTGATTGATGTGATTAACTTTATGTGGTAGGTTGACATGATTGATGAAGAGTTTTCCTCTACCTAAATTGTACACTCCCTCAGTGTATAACGTTAATTCCTTCCATGTTTTCCTATTCAATTGAGTACACAGTGGCATCCTGTCTATTATTCTTTGGATTAGTGACCTATTGGACTAGGATTTGAGGTTGCATAACCTGGTCAGCCTACTATTGATTCTATGGAGGTGGTAGTAGGGATTGTTGTTGATTTTACATGCAGTGATGTCCTTGATAAAACTGGTTATATGGCATATTCCATTATGGTGTAGGGTTTGGGGGATACCATGATTGTTGTGATTGATTAGATCATTGTGGATTTGACCATGGTTGATTTGCCCATTCTAGGGGTCCCCAAGCGTAGGGCCCCCAGTGCTGTGGTCCTTGATTCTAAGGCCAAGGTGCTGCCCATTGATTATTACTCTAGTTGGGTTGTGGTTTCCAAGGTGGATTTGAGGATTGTCCATAGGAAAAATTACCTCCAAGTCTTTGTCCTAGATAATTAACCTCCTCCTCTACTTGGGAAGACTTTTTCTTGGAATTTTTTATTACGTGAAGTAATTCACATTGGTCAGTAGGATGGTTTTTATCACAAACTTAACAAACATAAATGTTGTTTAAAGGACATTCTTGTAACAAGTGTTTGTTTCTACATCTCAGGCAATAGATTGAGAGTGTTTTTGAGTTTCAAGTTTTGGCCTATATTCCATCAAGGGTGGTATTTAATTGAATGAGAATATTAGTCTTTAAATTTGCTATTTCTTCCCTTAGTTGTCCTATTTCATTGGTCCCTCTCATCAGGCTAGATTTCCTAATTCCTCCTCAGGTTCATGAATAATTTCTACAAAGCACAAAGATCTCAGTGAGGCTCAGTTCAGCTACATCTCCCTACCTCATTAAATCAAGAGCTCTTCGTGCATTCTCATCAAGTCCTTTTAAAACTATTATTTTAACCAGTTTAGGAGTTATTAAATCCTGACCATATTGTTTTAATATAAAGAGGAATCTATCCAGAAAATCCTCCAGATCCTTGTCCTCTTTTTGTTTAAGATGGAAGAGCTCCTCCTTCCTATCACTTACCCAACAATAATCTTGATATTTATCTAGAAATATAGTTTCCATACTTGCCAAGTGTTGATTGACCCTAAAGACAAACCCATAAACCTACACATAACTAAATCCCTTAGTGTGGAAGGGAACAACTTAAGTTTTTGGTTGTCAGTTTTATAATCATATGTCTTGTAGAGGACCTTAAATTCGGAAAGGAATTAGTCTAGATCTTCTGAAGCAATGCGTCTAAAAGTGGGTAGGATAGAAGGAGAGATATTCTTCATTAGAGAATCTTCATCCATGTTTAAATTAATAGGGTAAGTAAATGTTCTTTCTACCCTTCTTTCTTCTCTTCCATTGTTGTTATCCATCCTTCTTTCTTCCCATCCATTGTTGTTATCCATGATATTTGCTAAAATGTTTTCTATTGATTGTTCACTTTCAAGGATTCTCTATGGATTCTCAGGTGGGTCTTGATTGACTAGTTGATGTTGAGAAATTATTCAACCAAGACTTCTATCCCCTCAGGTTTAATGGTTGGTGTTTTGTGTTGGTGGGTTTTTGCAATAAATATTTTGTGTGGTCCCCTTTTTTGACCATGTAGAAGGAGTTGTTAATTTTTGTTATCACTGATTTAGGTTATTTGACTGTATTACTAATGACACCTTGAATAAAGAACAAGTGGTCCCTGACAACGGTGCCAAACAGTGGTGAGGTGTCATCAAACCTTGTACTTTAATACATTATTATGTTGTCAATCTGGGTGGTGTCTGATGATTATATGCAATAGGTAATCAAATATCTCATTCCAATGATGGTTTTTAAGCTATAAAATAAAAGAAATGCTGATGCAGAAATATAATATAAACTATGAAATCATTCAAAATCTAATCTAAAAAAACATTTGAAATCCAAACTATGGAAACATTCAAAAATGATTATAGCATTGAAACAAAGTATTCAACTACTTGCTTGTTTTTGAGAAAGTAAATCTATACTACTAACTTCCTAAGACAATTGTGATAAATGAACTTCTAGAGTAAAACTACTTACTAATTTTTACAAAACACAACTCTTCAATACACTACAAATATACTGAATAAGACACATAACATTGAATGACATAAATAATACTGGGAACAACATAGAACAAATTATCCTTCAGGTGAAAACTAAAGCAATTTATTTCATTTGAATAGTTATTTCAATAGAAACAGAAACATAGTAACTCACAATAATATCACTTCAACAAAAACATGGTATTCACAATAACATCAGAAATTATAAATACTTATCTATGAAACATTGTTCTTCTTCCCCAAGCAAGTGACCAACTCTTCAGAGATTGGAACTCTAAGAACTCACAATATCATCACACACAAAGATTGCCAGATTTTTTTGAAAGTAAAAACAAAGCTATATATTCTTGTGTTCATTCAAAATCATCTATATCTATAATTAACAACACAATACTATATACTATGTTTCCTAGATACTGGGTTCTCTACTCATGCCTGAAATCCAACATCGTGTAGTTCATGGATGATTGCTATTAAAGTATTTAACATAAATCATAAATACTAAAAGAGTTTGTTTCTTAATCAATAAAGAAATTGGGAAATTGATGAAATAGACTTTCATTAGGAGTCTTCTTGCAGAGTTTTTTGAACCATTTATGAATCATGTTGCCAAATATCTTCAACTGTTTCACCAAACAGGGGATAGGTGCAATGAATAGGGGACAAGTGCAATGAACAGGGGACAATTTATCATTACCATACCTTCTCTAGAGCTACCTTTGGAATGTGAGAATTTCAAATCCATGAACATTCTGAAGCATCCATTTCCACTCCCTCTAGAATCTGTCTTCTAGATCTGGAGGAACTCTATCAGCTTCTATTACCCTAATTTATAAAAAATGAATCTTTTTCCAACACAATATGTTAGGATTAAAATTCCTTTTAACACAAAATAGAAAAACTAAAATATATACATCATTCCTAGTTAGGATAGCCAATATTTTATCATATAATCAAATTAATAATAGCATGACAGGGTTTTTAGGCAATAAAGGAAGGTACTTTATTCAAAATACGATGAGGTCAATCTTCACCTCATCAAATATGTGATAGTATTTTGATTCATTACAAAGATTTTGTAATGCTCTTTCTTTCTATTCCATGTGGGTTTTTGTAATCATGTCTAGATTATTGAGTATGTCCATTACATGAGATGAGATGTATGTATTCTCCGATGATGCACATATGATTCCATTTATGTTTTAATGTTGCACTTCTCTCCTCTTTGCAATCTATGATTCCATTGCCCAATGGAGTAGACACCGGTCTAATTGGTGAAGGGCTAACATCTTCTAAGTTTAGAATCCCTATATCTTATTAGTTGTAGGAGTAGATTAGGAGTAGAGTAGAGTTTCACATGTTGTTCATGATTCATTATTGTAAACTAGGAAGTAATCATAAGTAACTTTCAGTGTTCAAATCATTAGAGAATCATGTCTATGCATGCCTACACCTTGTAAATTTCAAGTATGAATGGTTAAGTGGATTCATCTTATGGGATATCATGTTGTTGACATTTGGGGGTGCATCTACAAGGTGTATTGATCATCTTAATTAGAGGTTATATGTGCAGAAGGTTAGTTTGTGACCTAGCGATAACTTTTGGGGTCCAACGTACATTGGTTACTACTGCAGGTATTCATATTGCTCACTTTTCTTTGTGATTAAACCCTATTAAGGGATACCTCTAGGAATAGCCTCCCGAGTCTAGTTGAGCTCAAAGTGTAATAGAGATTATCAATTCTCGTCAATTTTCCTTTAACGATCCTCAATCTATCAAGATGAGCCCCTATTTTACCTTCTTGATGACACCCCCTGGCCTCGAAGGTGAGAACATACTCTAGGATTGTGGAGCTACAGTTTTGGGACCCAACATGTTCAAATCTAGAGAATCCTATCTATCCAAATCTTCTCAATCCAAACCCTTGCCACGTGCATCAATCACCAAGTGACACTTGGTGGATTCTCATGCACCCTAATCTCTTAATCAACATCCTCCATTGATCTTCCAAATCAATCTCAATCATTGATCCTCCTCGTCAAACATCTATAAATGCATCATCGCTCGAGCAATTATCATCAATCAAGTGGAAGCAAATGCATGATCCAAGTTTGAGCCACCACATTCAATATCCTCTCCATTAACAAATCCATTGGAGCATATCAACACTGGTCAAGGCTTGCATTTTGAAGTCATTCGTTTGGTTTTATGTTTTGATCTTGCATTCTTTATTGCTCTAATCTTGATTGGAGTTAAAATGTGAAATTAGGATATTAGTATTGCTAGTTTCTATTTGTTTCATATTTTTTTGTCTTCACAAATAATACTATTTCTATACAAATCAGTAGAGAAATAACACAAGAAATATTGCACAAGATATACCCTAGGAAAACCCTTGTAAGAAAACCCAACCTCCAAAGCACCAGAGCCAATGTGTTATTAACAACAACAAATTACAATAAAATATTTGGCTACTAGCCTTTATAAAAGATCAACACTCTACACCCAAATAAAAATCTAGCAACATAACCATGCTTAAAAATTGAATGTTAAACCTCCATACCAGACCTTCAATATATAGGCCAAGGTGGCTCAAAAAACCATCTTTGATTTACCAAAACCATGGGCTAAATCTAGGAGACCAAAATGGGTGCCCAAATCAAGGTCAAAATCCATGCTCCCCACATACATGAAGCCCCCAAGAATCAAATGTAAATCCTCTTATGCATCTTACAATGTCATAGATGCTCTTGCACATCTTATATGACACAAATGCTCATACACATGACTATTATTAACCAATCAAAAGATACTCCTACAAGTACACTATAACTCACTCTGACATGCTCTTTTTCATCATAAATTCTCTCATTTATATTGCGATGTCAGAGAGGCTCTTACACATCTCACACGACATAGATAGTCTTACACACATCATAATATAATTGACAAGTGGCAAAGAGTGCCACAATGCAACCTTAAGGTTCCATCCAAATGGAGTGCCTTTTTCCATGTGGTAACATTATTTACAATAGTATAAATATTAAATAATTACAACTAGACCTAAGACTTGCAAGGTGTACAACAACACCTTGTCCCATAGTCATAACATTCCACCACTTGTATACATTGCAAAAGTAAAAGAGAAACCAACAAAAATGAAACTAACCACTATGGTTGTGATGCCCATAGCCATGTTGCACCATCTAAAATTCATTATGCTCATGAGCTTCATCAAAGTGCTTCACCCATGCATGTAAGATGAGATTCTTAGCCAAGCTAATGGCACGCTAAATCACTATTGTATCTTACTTCAATCGCATTGACACAAAATTATACACCCCACAATCCCAAGGGATGAACCTCAAGGTCTACACCCAAGGATCTTAATAATCTCAAATAGTGAGACAAACATATGATCAAAGTATAGGTAGTTAAGGGTCAGTTTACAAGAGAGGGTGTGTTGGATTTGGCTATGGAAATAGAAACCCAAAATCAAGAGAGATAAAAGCAAGTACAAATAGAAGATGAATATGAATGAATAATAGTCTTCTATTCAAATATGCAACATGCAAAAGAGATTGACTAACTTATTCAAATGGAAGGAAAGAGATACAATATATAGTTTCATAGTTTCTAAATCTGATGAGGACGAGGAAAAGGTAAAAAACCAAAAAACAAGGGATGACTTGTACTTATTTATCCTATCCAACCTAAGTAAAAAGGAACCACCTAAGTAAACTTGATATAATAAGGTTCAATTAAATAATTACACCAGTACCCCCCTAAATGCAACTTAGGATAAATATGAAATGTGAAATGGGTCCTAATAAAACAAGCCATGTTAGGTACAAATATGATGCCCCTCAAAATATGAGAAGGAGAAAACCCATAGGATAAAGAGGATGAAGAAAGAAGGTATAGGTGACCCTTCCTAAAAAATGAGATAGATAAAACCCAATTTAAGGTAAAACTCCCAGAAAAGAGAGAAGAAGAGAGACCATGTAGCCCCATCAAGTAGCCTCCTTTGCCAATGGTATATGCTCGACATTGGATATAGAAGATGGTCCATGATCACCAAACAACATTCCTCCCCTTGCGAAGAAACAAGGCCAAAGGTATATGCAAGATGTCTTCCCATTCCTAACAGAAATATGAGAGAAGAAAACTAAAAATATATGATGTCTCTAGAAGCTACTTAGGTGTTGTTATGTTGATGCCAAGAGGTGCCACAATCAAATTAGGAGTCTCAAGCCTAACTAAAGAATGTGACAATCTAAAACCTAGAGGAAACAATTATAGAGAAAGATCCAAAGACAGAGATGAAGATGAGACAACATCAATGATGGAATTATCATCAAAGAGGATATGAATATCCTTAAGAGTTTCCTCCAAATCTATAAGAAAAGATTCACATAACAAACTAGAAAGATTGTCAAGTATTCATCCCAATGAGTTATCTTTAGAAGACAACTAAAAAGATCATGTTGCACGGAATCATTGGAAGCCTAATCTGAAGTAACATTAAACTCAAAAGAAGTAACAAAAGATGGAAATGAGATCTCAATGCATGCCATCTAACTACATTGATCATCCCTAAATAATGTGTTCACACAAGATGTCTGAGTATGAATACCTGATGTGTTTATCTTGTTCAGATAATATTTAAGATGCTATTTTAGCCACTAAGGAGTTGTTGATTTATAAAAGACAAAGTGAATTCTCTTCAAAAGGCCGCACCAAATAAGAAAATCATCAAAGTAAGGAATTCACCCCAGTCTAGCTGCAAATCTACATTTGAAATTGCATGTCCCTGCCATCATACAAGTCATAGCCTACGAGAAAATAATAAATCGTTAGAGAGAAAAAGTCAGAGGGGCCACTAAAATTGCACAAAGAGGTCATTTTTTATTAAAATGAAGTCGCCAAAAAGGAATAAAGGAGCCGCAGAAAACACTAAGTCACCACGTTTAAAGACACAAATTAAAAAGGAAGTCGCCTGGATGATTAGCCATAGGTATTATTTTTAGTCGCTCAAGAGCAATCCAAGTCTAAGAATATTAATTGTAGCTATGAAGAAGCTACCACAAGAAGGTTTATGAGATGTTGAAGGTAAAATAAACCACTGCAAAAAGGTGTAAGGTGCAAGGAGATATTGGCTAATTTAAGATTGTAAATTGTAACCAAGGGGAGCGAAGATGCCAAATAATCGCCATCAAGGAGGAATATCTAAAATTGTTGTAGCAGATCAAATTGTTGTCATGGCATCAAGAAGCAATCTTTTGTAGCCTTAGATCCCTATCCTCATGAGTAATAATTGTGATTTCGAGCAATAAAAATGAAAACCTTATTTTTTTCACAAGAATTATGGGACATAGTAGAAACTCGATTTATAGAACCATATGATCAGGTAGCATATCAGGCATTAACTAGAAATCAAACATATGAACTTAGGGAAAATAGAAAAAGGATGCAATAGCTTTATGTTTTATTCAATGAGCTATGGATGATTTAATCTTTCCTAGGGTTGCAACAACAACTAAATCTGAAAAGGCATGAGAAATTTTAGAAATTGAATATTAGCATACAACCAAAGTGAAAGTAGCTAAATTACAGTCCTTTAGGAGGAGTTTTGAAAATTTGCAAATGAAGGATTTAGAGTCTGTAGACTAGTTTTTAAATTAGGTTATGAATATTGTTAATCTTGAATTAGAACACATGGTGAGGAGGTTTCAGATCAAAAGATTATAGAAAATATCCTTAGAAGTTTGACTAGCAAATTTGATGCTATTATGGTTGCAATTGAAGAATCTAGAGACATAACACAGTTAGATGAGTTGTTGGGATCACTGTTATCTCATGAATCTAGATTGAACAAAAATAATAATTTTTCTTTGGAGAATGCATTCAAATCACATGTATCCTTTGGCAAAGGAATTTGAGGAAGGTCAAGTTTTAAGGAAGAGGCAGAAATAATTATCAAAGAGAAGGAAGGAAGAGCCCATATCAAGGAGGAAGGATAGATAAATCAAAATTTTAGTTCTAGATGGCATAATAGTAATCAACAATCTCAAAGGTATGACAAGTCTAACATTTAATGTTACTATTGCAAGAAATTTGGTCATTTTGCACATGAATGTAAAAAAAAAAAGCAGATGTAGGAAAACAAAATGCAATTTTTACTGAAAGTAATTTAGGGACATTATTCATTACATGTCATGTTGCTCAAGAGAGCTCAAGTGATTCTTGATTTTTAGATAGTGGGTATAGTCATCAGATAACATGAAATAGAGATTTATTTGAAAATTTGGATTGTTGTATGAAATCAAAAGTAAAATTGGGCAATGATAATACAATAGTGGTCATGGGTAAAGGAGTAATCAATGTTGTCACAACTTTTGGTAGAAGGTCCATTCCTGATGTTTAATTTGTGCCTGGCTTGAAGCATAATCTTATAAGTATTGGACAACTTATACAAAAGGGTTATAGATTAATTTTTGAAGATAATGTTTGTACCATATTGGATATACCTCCTAGTAACATGATGATTCCAAGGGTTGAGATGACAAGGAACTGAATGTTCCCACTTTGAATGAAGAGTGAAAAGATACTTAAGGAGAAGATGAAGCAAATATCAAGGCAACTTATCTATATCAGACATGGGTATGGCATCTAAGGTATGGACACCTTCATTTTAAAGGATTGAGTTTATTGTAGAAGAAAAATATGGTAAGAGGATTACCCTCAATTGAGGAGCCAACTAATTCATGTGAAGTTGTATTTTGGCAAAGTGGCATAGAGAAAGTTTTCCAAAAGAGATGTCTTATAGAGCAAGAGCACCATTAGAACTTCTACATACTAATTTATGTGGTCTTAATGCAAACTCCATCATTAGGGGGATCATTTATTTTATAAATTTCATTGATGATTTTAGTAGGAAGACATAGATTTACTTTCTTAAGCAGAAGTCAGAAGCATTTGGAATGCTCAAGAATTCCAAAGCATTGGTTGAGAAGCAAAGTGGCTTATACATCAAGCTACTTAGTTCAAATATAGGTGGAGAATACAAATCAAGTTAGTTCTTAGATTATTGCAGATTTCATGGAATAAAGAAGCATTTCATTACAAGGTACACACCATAGTAGAATGGTGTTGCAAAAAGGAAGAATATAACAATAATGGAGGTGGCTAGGGGTATGTTGAAGGCCAAACACTTGTCTAATGAATATTGGGCAGAAGTGGTAGTATATATGGAGTGTATATTTTAAATATATGTCATACAAAGAGTGTGAAAGGCAAGATTCCACATGAGGTATGGAGTGGTAAGCATCATAGTGTATCTTTAAGAATTTTTAGTTGTGTTGCATTTGCATATGTGGCAAAAGAAACAAGAAGCAAATTGGATGATAGAGGCGAAAAGTGCATCTTTATTGGATACTGTGAACAGTCAAAAGCCTACAAGTTGTATAATCCCATTACTAAGAAGGTAATTATTAGTAGAGATGTTATCTTCAAGGAAGAATAAGCACGGGATGAAAGTATTGATAAAATAATTTCAATTACAACAATGATACCTCAAAGTGAAGAAGAATCAAAAGATCAAAGAATACAGGATGATCAACCTATTCCTCAAGAAGGTACTCCATCAATAAATCCTCAAGAAGAAAATTCAAAAGAATTGAGAATGCTAAGGAATTTTGAACAAGGTCAATCATTGAGCCATCCTTCTCCTAACTCACAAGTGATGAATCTAATCATATACTTGCCTCATTGAGATCAAGAATTAGAGGTAAGAAAACTAGAAGTTTGCAAGAGATTTGTGATCAAGGAGAAAGTCTTGAATTACATTCAAATTTTGCTTTATCCACTTATGATCTTATATATTTTGAGGATGCAATTAAGGAAGAACATTGGGTTAAGGCCATGGATGAAGAGATGGACTCTATTGAAAAGAATGACATATTGGAGTTAGTAGATCTACCTAAAGGTAAAAAATGCATAGGAGTCAAATGGGTTTATAAGACTAAGTTCAATACAAATGGTGAAGTTGAAAAGTATAAGGTAGGGTTAGTAGATAAACTTGATTTGCACAACAATATGGAGTTGATTATAATGAATATTTGCCCCTATAGCAAGGCTTGATACATGTAGAGAAAAACTAATGCGTTGTAGACTTAAACAAAATTCAGGGGTAAACCTATCTGAACAGTCCACTCTATCATTGCATTCCTACATTGAATTATCAACCAAGGAGTGTAAGATTATGATGATGCCCGCACTATATATGCCTTCGAGACTCATTTCTATCCTAAACTAACTCATACAGACTTATTCTAATTAACCTAGTTTACTGAAGTTCACAGAAATGTAAAAACAACAAAAATAGTTAAAAATCCAGTTGCTATGGGTACCTTCAGCATAAGTTGAAGATAACTATATTCAACAAAGAATTACAGAATTAACTCAAAATACTTAGAATGATAAAAGAACTAACACTAACCTCTGGAGGACTTAAAATATGCACTTGTTCATGAATCACAACTACTGGAAATAGCAATCAAGATATTTCGCTCGTCTCTCGATACAATTGATGAAATAACAAAAAAATAATTTTAACTAGGAATGCATAAATAAATAAGGAAATATACGAAGTGAGGGTTAGTACCTTGAGTGGCCAGCTCAAGGAATGAAATCTACTTCAGATTCTCCTGCATTCTCATAACACCGAATTGTACTCAACTCATATCAGAAACAAAATCTTCTCAGATTTTATTTAAATCAAAACATGTCTGGATAATTGATAATTAAAAAATAGAGTAACAACTAAGTAACTGGAAAGTGAAAGCAACTAACTTAGCAACGAACTCATCTCTCTAACTTATACAAAATCGGGAGAGTTCTATACAACCACTAACTAATCCTCAATCAATTCAACCCTAGATACTAGGACACAAGTTGCATGATTGATTTATTAATCTAACTGATCAAAAGAAGAAAAGTCATGTTCAAACAAGAACTCCCATGAAACGGTTTGTATGAAAAACCACTCATAGACTACATTTAGAACAAGTCTTCTTTTTTGCATTTATTCCAATCCATGATGGTACAGATTCATCCTCCATATGTCTTCACTCTTGGCGTTCAAATTGCACTTCTCTTAATTCCCCTGTCCTACAACTCACTGCAATTGCTCTTTCCTTGATGCCACGTCCTTGCTGCATAGGGTTAATTATCAAAACATATGCACACAAAATAACTCTCATATTTAAACCATAGGATCCTAGTTATATTACATGCATACTTATAATTTAAATCATTCACTTTATAATATAACCACCATGTTCCATATTATCAACATAGGTTTAAAGTCTTTGAAAAGTATATGAGAAACAACATATGGTAATAGTAATGTTTGTAAATTATCTACAGGATCATATGAAAAGGTCTTAAAACATATAAAATAGCATAAAAGGAAGTCAATAATTCAACCCATCATCTCCCCCAACTACTCTTTTGCTTGCCCTCAAGCAAAATCAAGGAACTAAACATCTAGGGGAGGAGATTATAATGCAGAGTGATTTGTCTGAGGTCCATGACTACCTTGACTCCTTGTCCCAGTTTGACATAAAAACGATTGTAGTAGGCAAGCCTATTCATCTTGACCAATTCTGCATTCTTACATTTATCACTCTTTTCTCCTGTCCAGTGTGGTACTGGGTAAAGGAGAATAGGAGGGTGAAATGTGAGTGGCAACCATGCTATTCTTTTTCTCTTTGAAATCCTGATATACCTGTATAGCCTCTCAAACATGTTCATGAAATTGTGAAAGGATTGGGGCTCTTTCCTATGAAATTCCAGAGTTAGACTATCCCATCTGTTCTGTACATACCTCTTGCAGTTCTGAATGATAGATACTGCCAACCACTGTATCCTTCTATAATCCCTGAGTCTTAAATCCATAATTACCTTACCTGGACCCTTATGAGAGAGGAGTGTTAACCATTGGGTCAGGATCACATCAGGATTTAAGGCTTCTTGCCTAATCTACAGTGGCACCTTCTTTTCCTATTCCTCATATTTATCCATTAGCTAGCTCCCCTCTAAGTTGCTCATTTCTGAGGTAAGACATCAGTGCTCTGACTTGAAGATCACCAGCATGGATCAAGGGGTTCCACTCTGTATCTTCTTCCATTAAATAATTGTGCAAACAGTATTCACACAACTGATCTTGTTCTTCCAAACGGACTTCTTGAAATAACTGAAAAAAATCATGCCTTGAATAGATAGAAATAGATTGATCATTTATGAATCTATTGAATTGAAAACTAAGAAACTTTTCTTTGAGTAATAATGCATAAACTCTTGGTGGAGGTCTGCATTCAATTATTTGAATTTCTCTATTAATCACCTCTGCTAGCTTCCCTTCCAATCTTTTGATTACCAAATCCTTTTCCTCAACTGATGCATTAAGACTCTGTTTCTCTTTTTCCCAGTTCTCTTTTTCCTGCTCGGTTTCATGAGTCAGCTTCATTAATTCAAAGCCTAGAGACAGAGTGGTATGGTACCCTGGGGTTTTTGTCACAGGAGGTTGGAGAGTGAGTACTTCATGCTTTTCAATTTTTGTTTTACTTTCAGCTAGTTGTGCTAATAAATCCAAATTGGAACCATGACCATAAGTCTGAATCTTCTCTTCCAACTCTTGAATCCTTTTCTCTTTTTCTTTATCTTTCTCCTCATACCCCTTTACCTATTCTTCTAACTGTCTTATCCTATCCAAAGCCTCTTGAAGTTCTTTTCTAATATTTCTGTCCTCCAATAATTCTTTTTCTTTTTCAAAATTTAGATTTTCATCATCACCTTTTCCAGGAATATAAAAAACTTCTTGAGCAAAATTATCAGGTACAAACTTCCCCATTTTCTTTGTGGTAAACAAATCCTCTGACTCAGAATCAGAAGAAGAAATATACCTTCTTTTCCTGGAAGACATGTTGACATTATCATAGGCATCAACAGAGTAATCCTCTGGAGGAATTTCTCCCCTGTCTGAATCTATATTTAGTGGAATTGGATCACTGTTCTTCTAGCCTTTATCTTTTCCCCTAATTTCTATTCCTCAACAACTTTTTCTTTAGCACTTTGCCTCTTTAGCCTGCCTGAGCATCTAGGAATGACAATCTCCTGCTTATCTTCCTTTTTCCTCTTCTTCTTGTCCCTCTTCTTCCTTCTTTCCTCTGTATTTTCTTCTCTCGTTGTGCTCTTGTGTTTCTTCACACCCTTCCTATTCTTCTTTTCTTTACCAGATGTTGAAGGAGTGTTTTTCTTAGCTTTAGGGGTGGATGATGAGGGTTCTTCTGCTGCTACAGGCCTAAATTATGGAGGATTTTCATCTTGTGGCTCTTCATGCTTAGTTTCATATGGAGGCTCAGGCTCATATGGAGGCTCATCTTCTGGTTTAGGTGCCTCTAATAGTGTTAAAATATCCACACATTGCTTAAAAGCTTCCCACTCAACCTGTGGGTACTGAATTCTCAAACTTCTCTTTATTAACAGGGCTATTAAACAATGGTGGGATAAAGTGGTGTCTAACTGTTGTTTCTAGTATTCTGAAGACATTCTTTTCAACATACTATACATAAAATTTGGGACATTGACTAGTTTTTCATGTCGTAGATGATTGAGCAATTTGAAATGTACAGTTTATAACATGTTATACCGACCATCACAGGTAATATATTTGATAATGTATGAAGCACATTTCCCCCAAAATAAGGGAAGAGATAATCGCTTCTTACCTTGTGTGGTAAAGTCCAGGTGTTCACCCCTCTCACAGAATTCCTCCCTCGCCGCGGCTGCATCAGCTTTAGCTGGGTATTCAGACCCTATTCGTGGAAACCCCGTGACCTGAGCAATAGCTATTTCAGAAGCATCTACAGTCAATCCTTTCACCATTACTTCATCATACTGTAATGTAAATGCAAATTCCTTTGCCATCTCATCATCATATTCTGTCAGTTTCAGAAAGTAATCTAACCAACCCACTCTTGTAAAGAGTGGGAGAACCATTACATCTTCCAGTATTTATTTATGCACAGAGGGTTCTCTTCTGATTGCGTCCCCTCCCATGATTCATGTAGATTGCAATTGCAATCTCTACAATGTCAATTTCTGCTAAACAGTGTCGATATCTGCTACTTCAACTCACCACCCCAGAAAGACAATTTCTGCAGCTTCAATTCACCACCCAAAAAGAACCACTTACAATTTCTGCCTCTCCTTTCTTCTCCACTGCAACTTCCTTCGGGTAATAGGTTCACTTATTAAAAAAATAGGGTAAGTTCATGGCATAGGAGGTTTTATCTGGTTTTTCTTGCAAGGCAAAAGATGGTGAATGGCAAAAATTGGAAAATAAACCCCTCCCCCAACTTAATTTTGAAGTGACCTCACTTCACATGTTAGTTAATACGGAATGAGTAGTATTGATTAAATGGAATGGTGGATAATAGTCTCGCATGCATGAAATAAACTACAAGTAATCATGAATATAAAAAGAAAGCTAGTTTTAATGATTGAAAGTTACGTAATGAACATATGGAATGGAAAGAAATAATTAACACACCTTGGAATTTGTGAACATATATTGATGAGTCAAGTTGATATGCATGCGGCAAACGGTAAGGTGGCTGGTATGGCTGTAGAATTATGATGCGATGGCGCATAAAGGCCAAGAAAAATGAACAACTCATAAATGTGAGTTGACACTTGCGGCAATAGAGCAGAGTGATTTTGAAATGAATGTGGCATGTGGAATGGGCGGGAAAAATTTGTTACTATTCACCAAACTGCAGAGTAAGGCTGCATATAGGAGTGGCTACGGGTGCTGCTAGCACAGGTCCCGACTATGTAATTACATATGCAATATATCAGGTCCCAACTGATTCAAGTCCCTATTGTGTGAGTGGTAAATAGGTCTCGGTTGAAGTAATTGTAGTTACCATGGATATTGTGCCATGTGTGCATGTGATTTTAAAGCAAAGAAAATTATGTTTCAGCGACAGGGGTCAAGTATTTCAACTCAACCTCCACATCACTGGATAGTGTTGATGGATCAACATCAGAAGGTGTATTATTTGGTGTCTCATCATCTTCATTAGGAGTGTCAGGAGTACCATACTGAGCAGCTAAAGAAACAAGAAAGTCATCCTTTTGAAGTGGCTTTTTATACAGTTTGAGCCTGTGCCCATTTACTAACAGTGAAAACTAAACTTCATCAATAGTCTGCAATTGAACTACACCATTAGGAAAGACTTATTTAATCTCATATGGGCCTAACCAACGAGACTGAAGCTTGCCCTTGAAGCCTTGTATCTTGAATCATAGAGGAATGCCCAGTCACCAGCGATGAATTCTTTAGTCTTGATGTACTTATCATGCCATTTGGCTCTTTGTTTTTGTATGACCTCTATGTGATGGATGGCCTCCAATCAGATTTCATCCAAGGCATTCAAATATTGTAGCATGTCCTGCTGAGTTGTTGTCAAATCCATCCCTAGTTCCACTGTTGTCCTCAGGGTTTTGTGTTCAAATTCTATAGGCAAGACTGTTGTCTTGCCATAGACCAGTTCATAAGGTGTAAACCCTGTAGTTGTCTTCTAGGTAGTTCTGTATACCCAAACAACTTCTGGGAGTCTAGAAACCCAATCTCTTCTGTGAAGCTGCACTGTCTTTGTCAAGATGTTCTCAATTTCTTTGTTTATGACTTCCACCTAACCATTAGCCTAAGGATGGTAGGGAGTGGATTTCTTATGTTTGATATGATATTCTTCTACCAGTTTGGTGATCAAATCAAATGTAAATTGTGGTACTTGATCAATTACTATCTCCTTTGGCACACCATATCTAGTGAAGATGTCTTCGTACAAGAATTTGGCCACATTGCCATCCCTGGCAAACTGTAGGGCTTTAACTTCAACCCATTTAGTTAAGTAATCAATACATACTAGGATATATTCCTTATTGTTGGATGTAGGAGATATAGGTCCCACAAAATCCAGTACCCACTTATCAAAAGGGGCCAATGAGATTTGTGGCTGCAAAGGCATCTCATCACTTCTTGTTGGCCTCCCTGTTCTTTGACATCTATCGCAACTCCTAGTGTACTTGACAACATCTTTATGAAGTGTTGGCCAGTAATATCCTATTGTTAGTATTTTGAAGGCTGTCGTCTTGGTTGCAAAATGTCCCCCACAAGGTTCATCATGGAAGGCCTTCATTATATCAAACACTTCATCCTCTCTAATACATCTCATAATATTGTCTGGGCTAGTGTAAAATAGGAATCCAGAAATCCAAGAGTAAGAGAAACATTTGTGAACTAGCTGCCTCTTCTCCCTTGGAGAGAAGTATCCTGGAATCTACCCTGTAAACAAATAATTGACTATATGTGCATACCATGGAGTGTGTATAGTTAGAGCAAATAGATGCTCATCAGGAAAAGAATCATCAACCACTCCTTCTGAAGACTATGTAGGTAGTCTAGACAAAAAATAACAACTACATTGGCCTTGCCTGGTTTGTCAACAATTGTAATATCAAATTCCTGTAATTGTCATACCCACATTCCCCATGCGGTCACAACATGCATCACACGTGTCATGTCCACATTTGTCATGTGGTCATGACACGAAATATCAAAAAAATTTCTACGCTTCCCTAGAAACCCCCTCGCACGTGTAAGCGTGCTCGGTGGCGTGCACTTAATGTGCAAACAAAACAGTTGAAAGCGGGGTAATACACACACGTGCGCATACCCTTTGCAAGAAGGCCAACAAGGGGGTTATCGCGACGCGGTTAATGTCGCTAGTAGGGTTCATCTTACTAACCTAACCAAACCCTAAATTTTGGGAAATTTTGGCAGCATAACGCCTCATGGGCATGAGTGGGGTTTATTGTATTAACCCTAATCTTGATCACGAGGTTTCCTGATTTGGATTACTAAATTTCTTACGTCTCACTCATACAGTTGATTAAGTTGATTGAACATTTTTCAACAAAGAACGATCCTTTGCTCTCCTTCATGTTTTCTAAAATTTAATATTAATTTATTCTCCTTCTAATTTTAGCATTTTCAACAAAGCCTGAACATTTGTTCTCCTTCCCATTTCTCTAAAATTTAATTTTAATTTGCTCTCTTTCATGTTCTCTATCAATCAGAGTTATCACTGCATCCTTTACATTATTTCTAATTTCTTGGTAGATCAGTTCTCTATCAATCAGAGTTATCACTGCATCCTTTACATTATTCCTAATTTCTTGGTAGATCAGTTCTCTATCAATCAAAGTTATCACTGCATCCTTTACATTATTCCTAATTTCTTGGTAGATCAGATCACTTAAACAGGACTTACTAACTTCGCAAGATGAAGTCCACTAGGTTCCCGCTCTAGGTTTAATTCAACGTTTGAATTAATTTTGATAATTAATTTGCCCTCAATCAGGTTTAACGAAATGTTTACCCTTAATTAGTACTCTTAACCCTATTCCGGAGGGTCGTGCATTTTCTCCTCTTTGTTTTCACTTTTATCTTTCTTTCTCTTTTTCTCTCATTTTCCTCAATTGGATGTCTTCTCAATCTATAGGTTGCGTTTACAATGGCCACACATGAAATGCATATGATGGCTTAATTTTATTTATAAAGATATAAATATCTATATAAATGCAAATAAGCATAAATATATATGCTTATTTGCATTTATATCTCTAGGTTTTCTTTTATTAAAATGTATGTATATTTTTCTTTTTGTTTTCTTGGTATTTCCTTTGAGAAAATTGTTAAACCTCCAAAACACATTTTCCTATAATTAGAATTTATATATATATATATTCTTATAAATAATTGTTATATATTATTATTTTATTTTTGTGTCAATAGTGAAACCCTATTATATTCTTTTTAAATGTCTTCCCTTTTACAAAATTATTAATAAATAATTTATATATATATATATTATTGTATTATAATATATTAGGTTTTATTTATATAACAAGGAATGTTGTTTAATTCCCATATTTCTTTCTTTTGAATCTCATTAAAGAAACCCTAACATATATATATTTTTGTTTTGTATTGGCTGTGCAGGGTTAATGGAGGCGGCGGCGGCGGAGAGGGCGGCTCTATGTGAAGGGGCCGCGGGCAGAGGGAGATCGCAAAGAAGGGGGAAGGGCGGAGGTAATGGGACCACGGAGAGGGAGAGGCAGTGGAGCTGCCAAGGGAGATGGGCGGAATACACAGAGGAGGGGGGGTGTGGTGGCACGGCGGCGGATGACAAAGGCCGCGGGGGTTCTGAGTTAATGGCACCCTTTGTATTATCAACGGTGGGGGTTTGATCCCCCACCATTCTTTGTAATTTTTTTTTATTTAAAATTTGTTCCTCCTTCATTTTCCAGTGACTGTAAAAAAAAATACAGTCCCTCAAATTTTGGCATTTAATAATGTTTATTTTAATTCAAGTTTATTTAGTATAAAAATATATATATATATATATATATATATATATATATATTCACAGTTCTGCTCCAAAACACAGTTATTTATTTAAGAGAAATTAACAATAAAATGAAATACATATATATATATATATATATTTTATATAAGTATAAAATGAAATCACAAGTGTATTTAACAACAATAATAAACTTAGTTTTCTATTTTCAAAATCATGAAAGCACATTCATTTTAAGAAAAGAAAATACACATATTAATATAATTATATATATTCTTTTAACTATGCTATATATTTCTTTAATTTTCTCTTAAGACAATAAGCAAGGTATGTGTTTTGTTTATTCCAATTTTCTTATAAAGCAAGGAGTTTATTTTAAAAAGAATACTCATTATATGATTTGTTTCTACTCATTTTTGAAGGAAGGAGATAAATATACTTGCCATTAATTAAACGCCTCTAATGCAAACTATAACCAATTTTCTTTCTTTTCCAAATAACAAATTACAACTTTCATATTATCACAAAAACAACTTCATAACTTATCAAAATTGATATTTCCATTAAGTCATACAATAAAATAAATTATAACAAACTTTCTTCATTTCATCCTTTGAATAATATACATTTAAACTATCAATTTTCTAACTTGCAATTCAATAGGAACTATAAAAAAAAAACATAACTTTAAGAATATAATTCTACAACCAAAAGGGAGAGCCAAGCTCTCATTTTTGATAACCAACAATGGTAAGCTCTCCACGAAGGCCAAGCTCTCCTATAGAGCCTTAAGAATAAAGGAAAATAAATATTTTTCAAGACAAGTAAATTCTTCAACTTCACACTAAGCTCCTTGAAAACCTGCATAACACATAAGGGAAAGAAACACCACACATCCTGCTCTCCTCCCTACCGTAGACCCGCAAGAGAGTCACCCCTGAGCTAGGGAGATCATCCACACACCTAGGGAATCCAAATCCACTTCACAACAAGGCAAAACAACATCCCAAAACACAAAATACACCCATAGATATTTACACACACATAAACTCAACCCAGTTGAGTTTCAAAAGGGGTAGGAGAGTGGACACACTCAACTCTAGAGTACCACTCCCTCAAAATATTTCAACACAATTTTTCTCATGGCCTCAAGCCTAACATGTTAACAAAATTTTTAAAGTAGTTCATATTTCGGCTCTCAAGCCATATAACAATTTACTCAAAATCACATAAAATGCCCTCAAGGCTTTCAACATCCCAAAACAAGGTAATGAACTCAAGGAGGATCACTCCTCCCCTACCCCACACTTGATGAGCATTTTCTCCCAAGTGGGAGAGGCTCTTTCAACACCCTACTAAATATTACCCACAATAACAAAATACATCACAAGCAAAATACATCTCACACATTCATCATGCAACAAATTGAAATACAAGGGGAAGGCTTTAGCCTTGAAAACCAACCTTTAAAAGCCCTAATATGGAAGAAATTTATGTAGAGCTCCTCTAAAGTCTCCTCCAACCTAAGCCACCAAACTCCCTCTATCCTTTTTTCCCAAAAAAAATTCTAAAACTAAAAAATTCAACAACCTTTCTCCCTATCCCAAGTGGGATTAAAATAAACCCAATCCATGAGCTTAGAGGAATGGGGAGGTGACACTTGTCACCTCCTTACTCTTCCTCCCCACTACAAATGTCTCCCAAGGGTTGGGTGTTGACACATGTCACTCACCCATCCCCAAAGTCTCCCTCACCCCTTACCACATGTCCTCTCTCCAACACATGGGAGAGAAAAGGGGAGTTAAAGAGGGAAAGGGTGACACGTGTGTCTCCCTCCTTTCCTTTCATGAAGGACCACACAACTCCATGGGGACTCTCACCAATTGTGAGAAAGACTTGAAGTCAAGTCCTCCACAATTGGTGGATCTTGGAGTCATCTCTAGCCTTGGGAATTGAAAATGGATGGGCTTGAGTGTTGGTACCACTCATCCTATCCCTCCCATGCCTCTAAATTCGTCACTTAACTTTAGTGTGAAGTTAAGGTGACCATATGGAGGTTTACCAAGGGTTACCCGAGTCAAAAGGGACCCTAGACCCATGGGGTATAACCCAGGGTCAATTTTAACCTAGTTAGAACACCTAGGGTCAAGTTAAAACACAAGAAAAGGGTCTCCAAAAATTAAAATTTAAAAATAAAATTCAAAGACAATTCTTACAACACAAATCATAATTTAAATTAAAAGAGGGTAGACCTAACCCATTCAACCTCATGCAAATTAACATTACAATATTACGTCATACACAGAGTTGATCTTGGTTCCTCGTGGAACCAGATCGGCTTCACAAGGGATTACAACATAAGGTGTGAGATGATCTCCAGTATCTGTGGTTTGTTAGAATACCTGCGCGCTCAATTGCAAAGTTAATTCCACATATACATATCATAGCCGAAGCAATTTAAAACATGCATTCCCATAAAATACCACAAGTTCTCTTAAGCATAAAGGAAATCACATTACAATTTTCTAACTAACATAACCCAATTAGTTTTCCTTTAATATAGAGCATCTATCTAACATCACCCAATTAGTTTTCCTATAATATAAACATCTATCTAACATCACCCAATTAGTTTTCCTATAATATAAACATCTATCTAACATCACCCAATTAGTTTTCCTTTAACATAATAAAGTCTAAAAGTTCAAAAATCCAGGATCAACAGTCCCACAAGTATAAAAGTATCAGCTACAGTAAGGTAAATAGTCACATAAATAGAAATGAAAAAGGTAGGCCTCACATCCTCCCCCTAAGACTGTACTTCCTCCTAGAAGTCGTCAAACAGGTGAGGATAAAGAGTCCTCAATCTCGCTGCATCCTCCCATGTCGCAGTGACCTCATCATACATGTCCCACTGGACCCTAACCTGGTCCAGCTCTTGACCTCGAAGGCCCAGCGTTTGACGAGCCAATATGTGAATTGGCTCCAAAGCCAACTGTTCGTTTGCCTCTACCTGAAGAGCACTCCAATCCAATACATGAGATAAGTCATAGATGTAACGACGTAAAACTGAAACATGAAAGACATTGTGGATACGCGACAGGCTAGGTGGCAAGGCTAGATGATAGGCTAAAGGTCCTATCCGCTCCAAGATCTCGAAAGGTCCTAAAAACTGAGGTGCGAGCTTAGAGCCCTTTCCGTAACGGATTAGACTCTTGTGCGGTTGCACTCTCAAAAATACCCTATCACCTAGTGAGAAGCTCCGATCAGTTCTCTTAGCATCGGCATACTTCTTCTGTCTATCCTGTGCCTCTTGAAGTCTGTCTAATTAGTGTAACCTGCTGCTCCATATCCTGAACTATCTCTTAACCAATGGCAACCATGCCCTCTATCCGATCCCAACTCAAAGGTGTCCTGCATGGTCTTCCATATAGAGCCTGGAAATGAGGCATACCCAACGAGCTGTGATGCCTATTATTGTAGGCAAACTCAACCAGATACAGATACTCCTCCCATCTAGACTGATGGTCCATAACATACATACAAAGCATGTCTTCTAACACCTGATTAACTCTCTTTGTCTGTCTGTCGGTCTCAAGATGGTAAGCTGAACTGAAGTTGAGCTGAGTGCCCAATGCCTATTGTAAGGCTCTCCAAAAAGTTGAAGTGAAAATTGAGTCTTTGTCAGAAATGATGCGGCGAGGTACTCCATGAAGTCTGACAATTTGATCTAAAAATATTCTTGCCATAGATGGTGCATTGTACGTCGTGTGTACAGGTGAGTAATGCGCCACCTTGGTCAACTTGTCCACTGTCACCATGATGGCATCATGGTGACGTGATGACATAGGTAGACCAATGATAAAATCCATGGAAATGGTGTCCCATTTCCACTCAGGTATCTCGTGAGGATACAACAGTCCTGCTGGATGCTGATGCCCGACCTTGACCTTCTGACACTCAAGGCAACGGGCAACATATTCTGCAATGTCTTGGCTCATCCCATCCCAATGATATAACTGTCGCAAATTAGCATGCATCTTCTTCACTCCTGGATGTGCTGCATAAGGTGCTCAATGAGCCACTGAGAGAATCACTGCACGTAGATCACCCGCACGGGGTACATAGATGCACTATCGATGTCTAAGCAAACCATCAAACTCAAGGGAATATCCTGCGAATTTGCCCTTAAGGGCCCTATGATTATGAATTTCCTACTGCACCTCAAGAAACCACTCGTCCTCAGGCAGATGCTGTAAGATACACTCTCTCAAGTCCACCCTCAGTGTCAAGGTCAGGATCTCGTGGCGCCTTCGACTCAAGGCGTCAGCGACTATGTTCTCCTTCCCTTTGATGTAGTGGACATCAAAGTCGTACTCGCATAAGAACTCCATCCAACGCCGCTGGCAGGCGTTCAAATTGGGCTGTGTGAAAATGTACTGTAAGCTATGGTGATCCGAATGGAGCTCAAAGCGTCGACCTTGGTGGTGTTCACCTACGGTTAGGGTTTTGAATTCGAGTTTGCAAGTTCCCGTGCGTATTCCTTCAAACCCTTAGTGCCTTAGTTTAATTATTTCATGATCTGCATGCAGTGTTCTACCACCCTTTTCTTGTCACACTTGAGAAAAATGTTAAGTTTTGTGTGTGCAAGTGCAAGTTGTATGTTGGCGGGCTTGTGAAATCTAAGTCGGCCTCCAAAAAATGATAAGAAATTGAGTTATATGCATTTTAGATGCATATTATGTTTGCATATACAAAGTGGGAATCTTTTGCAGATTCCCGGGAATATTTTCTGCTTGTATATCAGCTCCGCTTGTATATCGGGTTTGTATGCGAAGGTGCAAGAAAAATATACAAGGGAAATAGATACAAAATTGAATGTATGTTTGACATACATTGGAGACATACACGTGGGAATCTTTCGCAAGATTTTGGGAATATTCCTAGTTTGTATATCGGCTACATACAAAGGGCTTTGTATATTCGGTAATATACAAAACAGCAAAGATACAATTGATGAGGCCCGCAGGTATATACAAACAAGTTTGTATATTTGGCATACAAGCGGGATATGCAAGGTGGACGCGACCAAAGGAATTATTAGCGTTTTGAAATATTTTGAGATCTGCTTTGTATGTTGGGGATTGTATATTCCATATATACAATTGAATGTACAAGGTGAGGTATGCAAACAGGTCAGCGTCAAAAAATGGGACCCACTAGTTGTAGGTGCATTCGCTTGTATGTTTGTACATACAAGCCAATATACAAAGGAGGATATACAACTCAGACGTGGAGGAGTTATCAAATGTAGTGAATGAATTTTGAAGTCCGCAGCTTGTATGTATGTATGTGTTGTATATCGCGGATATACAAAGGAGAGAGATGCAAGCAGGACCCGAATAAGTTTCCAATTTGCTCTACAATAGTTTGGGGTCTGCTTTGTATACTAAACAGTTGTATGTATATGCATTTTGCATATACAAGGGATTTTGAAGAGTGAACAGTGGCGATGTATATGCATCCATTCTTGCATAAACAAGGGCGAAATGGCAAAATGGAGAAGGTGAAAAGTTAGCTATAGGAACATGGAGTGCCTACGTGGCACGTAATCATTGGTTCTTGGCTTTTCTGTAGGTTTTTGGGCCGTCTGATCCCAGCGATGGAATCAAATCAACGACCACGTTTTAAAGTTGCAGTGTTGGTTTTTCCCTGCGTCTGCATACATGTTTTGAGCGGGATAACTTCATGAGCACGCTGCTGTAATTTCTGAGAGAGGCTACGGGTAGTTGAGCCATTAATGGCGATATACAGAGGCATGGGTCGACAGTTGAATGGCCAACTACCAGGTTTATGACAAAAATCTTTGGACGATAGTGTAGATCCCAAGCTCACCTGCCCTCTTCTATTTTCCTCAACTGCCTTCAATATTTTGGGCGCCATTTCTAGTTCAGTGTATCTGGTGGGACTTTTGACTTATGATGCAATTAATTTGCTGAATGTACAGTTTGGCTATAAAAAGGGAAAACTGTGTCATTCATTTGTTGTTGAAAACTGGACAACTTTTTTGGTGCTGTAACTGGATATAATCTTATTGGTGGCTCTGCTCTGGGTGCTTTGTGAGTTTATGAGTTGTATGTTGTCTGTCTTATATACAGAATTTATCAATTTCATGTTGATTTAAATGAGTAATGCTTTATAGTATGTATTTTGTTATTTGTCTCCAAATTGAATGTGTTCTTCTTCTGAATCTGAATATCTAAGGGGTATTAGTGATTCTAGGATATGGGTTTCCTATGTTGAATGCTTAGTCTTTTACTTCTGCTCAAGGAGTAGATTAAATGTTTTAGGTTAAGTGTTGAGAAGAATACATTGCAATAAAGATGTTTGTAAGCAGAAATAACTAAATACTTTATCTTGAGTATTGTCTGTAAGGCAGACATTGCATAATCCCCTTGAAATCTGATTGTTGTTTTAAGTCTGTGATAAACACTCACATACATATGTCTATTAACTCCGAGCCCAGGATAGGCACCAATCTGGTCCTGTATCTGGGTTGCAACCCAAAGTCTCAGTTTTGCATCCAAAGATAAAATCAAACTCAAACTTCATATACAAACCTTTAGGACATTAGAAGTAGTTTTAGGAATGAAATCCTCTGTCTACAACTGAAGATAGGCCTAAAGCTAGCCCCTTTGCACTTATCTTACAGTTTTGGTCTATATAAGAGAGGATTTATCTGCTTTGTGTCAACATCCCAGCTAATACATAGATACATTTCATAGATGTTGAATAGGGAATACCCCCCTTGGTTCTGCAGAGCCTAAAGAAGAAGAGGAGATATTTATAGAGTCTATCTGCTATACTATTGGCCCCTGGCCTGGGAGTCCTGTTGATCAATGATGGCTTATTGGGAATAAGCATCCAGTCTAGGAAAATAACCAACAGACTTAAAAGGAAGTGTCTCCAACGAACAAGAGCATGAATAACTGTTGCGAGCTCTAAATCGTGAGTAGGGTAGTTTAGCTCATGTGTCTTGAGCTTATGCGATTCATATGCAATCGCTCTACCACCCTGCATAAGCACGGCTCCCAAACCCTCTAGTGATGCATCTGTGCAAACAACAAAATCCTCTGCAGGATCTGGAACCGCTAATATGGGAGCGTTGGTAAGACGCTCCTTGAGGACCCCAAAGGCCCTCTCACATTGCTCGGTCCAAGTGAAACCCTTCCCTTTCCGTTGAAGGGAAGTGATGGGATGCGCTAATATGGAAAAGTCCTAAATGAATCTACGGTAATAACTGGCTAATCCCATAAAGCTCCTGACCTCTGTCACGCTGGTGGGTGCTGGCCAGTCCTGAATTGCTCTGATCTTCAATGGATCTACGGAGATGCCATCGCCTGATAAGATGTGCCCCAAATACTGCACCTCTATTCTGAAGAAGGCACACTTTGCCAGGTTGCAATAAAGCTGATGTTCCCGTAAGCACTGCAACACCTGATCACATGTTCCTCCTTGGTTTGCGAATAAATCAAAATATCGTCAAGAAATATGATCACGAACTGATCCAAATAAGTGTGGAACACCCCGTTCATGAGACTCATGAACACTACAGGGGCGTTTGTCAAACCGAAGGGTACCACTATAAACTCATAATGGCCATATCTGGTTCGAAAAGCAGTCTTATGAATGTCTGCCTCTGTGATGCGCAATTGGTGATACCAGGATTTTAGATCAATTTTTGAGAACACTCTGGCTCCCTGCATCTGATCAAAGAGGTCATCAATCGTAGGCAGAGGATAACGGTTCTTCACCGTCACCTTGTTCAACTACCTGTAATCCATGCATAATCAAAGAGACCCATCCTTCTTCTTTACGAAGATAACCAGTGTGCCCCATGGTGAAATGCTAGGTCGGATGTGCCCCTTCTCAAGTAACTCCTCTAACTGCAGTTTAAGTTCTGTAAGCTCATGTGTAGTCATCCTATAGGGTGCACGAGACACTGGCTCTGCACCCGGCACTAAGTTGATGTGGAAATCAACCTCTCTGCGTGGAGGCATACCTGGTAATTCTGGCAGAAATACGTCAGCAAAGTCTCTCAAGATAGGGTGATCATCTAAAGTAGCCTCAGGCTCATCCTCTGATTTGTCACTGACTGTGATAGCAAACATCTGACAACCCTTCCGCATGTAGTGCTTAAGCTGCTGAGTGGATATCATACGAACAGCCGTGGGCCTCTGAATGCCCACTATCTCAACTGGTGAGCCATGATCATCTAAGCAGCTAATCGTCCTCTGGCGACAATCTAGCTTGGCTCTATAAGTTGCAAGCCAGTCCATACCCAAAACTACACTGTAGGATCCTAATGGCATAACCCTAAGGTCACATTATGTAGTGAAGGAACCCAAGGAGATGTCACAATCTCTAACCAAGGTATCTACTGACATCCTGGCCCCAAAGGCCAACTCAACCTCCCACATAATGTCTTGCCTAGAAGCCACCAGCCTGCAACGTTCCACTAACGATGTAGACAGAAAAGAGTCGGTAGCTCCAGAGTCAAAAAGAATAGAGATGGGGAAATCCCCAATCATACCTGCTGTCTCAATAACTGAGGCCTGGAAGTCGGCCTGGCAGTTGTTAACCACTGCAAATATGCGGTGGGACCTGCCCACATCACCTACAGTTTGCTCAGATCCTCCTGAACGGGGCTATCCCCCTGTTGTAAATCCCTGTGGAGACTCTCTAGCCATATGCCCTGCCCCACCACATACATAACACGAGCCCCTAGCCTGTAACTGTCCTGACTGAGTCCTACCTAACTGCTACTGTCTAGTCTGTCCAGTGGACCCCTGTGAACCTCTGTAAGACTGCTGAGACCTCACGGGGCCCGCAGATGATCCCTGCTGTCTCTGATCTCTACGTGGGCCCTGCTGCTACCAACCCCAGTTCTGTCCTCCTTGAACCCTCTGCTGGGGTCTAGATCTCTGCTGTTGCTACTGTGGAGGCCTAGGAGGTAATGACAAGGAATTAAATCCTCCTCTCTGTGGTGTGGATTGTGGCCTACGAAAGTTCTGCTGCTGCTGGTGATTATAGTCTTGAAACTGTGGGCGTGAATTCTGCCTTTGTCCCTGAATTTCCTCTGTAATAAGAGCCTTTTTGACAGCATCACTCATAGTTTGGGGGTCTGCGATACGCACTTGCTATCCTGTGATTCAGTCCTTTGATGAATTTGTGTACTAGGAGTTTCTCATCGTGGAGATACTCTGCGTAACGAGAAAGCTCAATGAACCGGCTCTCATACTGAGCAACCGTGAGTCCTCTCTACTGTAAATCATGGAACTCATCTATCCGACGCTGTTTATAGTGATCTGATAGGTACCGCGCATTAAAGTGCTCTATGAATATGTCCCATGTGAGGGTATCTAAGGACAACCGACACTTGCACTCCTCAGTGCACCACCAGGTAGCTGCTGCATCTCTTAAAAGGTGTACTGTCACTCATGCTTTCGTGTTGCTCCCATAAGGTCACAACGCGAAGTACCTATCTAAACTGATAAGACAAGCCTCAGCCACAGCTCCCTCTGTAGCTCCTGCGAAGGTAGGTGGGTTGAGCCTAAGCAGGTCTCTGATGGGGTCTCCTCTGTCTCTAAGTCCTACAACTGGATCATCTAACCCATACTCATACAGTCCATGATATATCTGCTCTACTCTCATGGTCTCATCTCATCTCGAGAGTCTCGGAGGACTCCTACTCCATGCTCGGTAGGCTGACCCTATCTCCTCCACTGTAGTATCAGGTATCTCTACGAAAGGCTCCATACATGGCACCTCTCGCGGATTGACGTGGGGCTCCACATGTGGCTCAATGCGCGACTCAGCACGCAACTCCTTACGTGGCTCCTCTCGCGGATTGACGCGAGGCTCATCACATGGCTCTGGAATAACTGGCGGTAACCTCTTTAACAAGGCCTGCAATGTCTGTAAAATCTGAGGACCTATGTCTAGTACTAGTGGTGCCTTTGGTACTTGCTGATCTGCTATAACTGCGGGTCCCTGTCCCTCTACTGAGGAATCACTGTGCACCTCAACGGATGCCATGTTGCGCGATCGCGCTCGTCGAACACGTCAGGGAGGCATCCTACAAAACAAGGTAGGCACTAATTAATCAAAGTTGCAGAATAAATAACATGCCCAAATATGCCCAGTGTTTAAACTTGGGCTCTGATACCAAATGTCATGCCCACATTCCCCATGCGGTCACAACACGCATCACACGTGTCATGTCCACATTTGTCATGTGGTCATGACATGAAATATAAAAAAAAATTCCACGCTTCCCTAGAAACCCCTTCGCACGCGTAAGCATGCTCGGTGGCGTGCACTTAATGTGCAAACAAAATGGTTGAAAGTGGGGTAATACACACACGTGCGCATACCCTTTGCAATAAGGCCAACAAGGGGGTTATCGTGACGCGGTTAACGTCACTAGTAGGGTTCATCTTACTAACCTAACCAAACCCTAATTCTGGGAAATTTTGGTAGCATAACGCCTCACGGGCGTGAGTGGGGTTTATTGTATTAACCCTAATCTTGATCACGAGGTTTCCTGATTTGGATTACTAAATTTCTTACGTCTCACTCATACAGTTGATTAAGTTGATTGAACATTTTTCAACAAAGCACGATCCTTTGCTCTCCTTCACGTTTTCTAAAATTTAATATTAATTTATTCTCCTTCTAATTTTAGCATTTTCAACAAAGCCTGAACATTTGTTCTCCTTCCTGTTTCTCTGAAATTTACTTTTAATTTGCTCTCTTTCACGTTCTCTATCAATCAGAGTTATCACTGCATCCTTTACATTATTCCTAATTTCTTGGTAGATCAGATCACTTAAACAGGACTTACTAACTTCGCAAGATGAAGTCCACTAGGTTCCCGCTTTAGGTTTAATTCAATGTTTGAATTAATTTTGATAATTAATTTGCCTTCAATCAGGTTTAACGGAATGTTCACCCTTAATTAGTACTCTTAACCCTATTTCGGAAGGGTCGTGCATTTTCTCCTCTTTGTTTTCACTTTTATCTTTCTTTCTCTTTTTCTCTCATTTTCCTCAATTGGACATCTTCTCAATCTACAGGTTGCGTTTACAATGGCCACATATGAAATGCATATGATGGCTTAATTTTATTTATAAAGATATAAATATCTATATAAATGCAAATAAGCATAAATATAACCCTATTTCGAAAGGGTCGTGCATTTTCTCCTCTTTGTTTTCACTTTTATCTTTCTTTCTCTTTTTCTCTCATTTTCCTCAATTGGACGTCTTCTCAATCTACAGGTTGCGTTTACAATGGCCACATATGAAATGCATATGATGGCTTAATTTTATTTATAAAGATATAAATATCTATATAAATACAAATAAGCATAAATATATATGCTTATTTGCATTTATATCTCTAGGTTTTCTTTTATTAAAATGTATGTATATTTTTCTTTTCGTTTTCTTGGTATTTCCTTTGAGAAAATTGTTAGACCTCCAAAACACATTTTCCTATAATTAGAATTAATATATATATATATATATATATATATATATATATATTCTTATTAAATAATTGTTATATATTATTATTTTATTTTTGTGTCAATAGTGAAACCCTATTATATTCTTTTTAAATGTCTTCCCTTTTACAAAATTATTAATAAATAATTTATATATATTTATATATTAATATTTTATTGTATTATAATATATTAGGTTTTATTTATATAACAAGGAATGTTGTTTAATTCCCATATTTCTTTCTTTTGAATCTCATTGGAGAAACCCTAACATATATATAATTTTATTTTGTATTGGCTGTGCAGGGTCAATGGAGGAGGCGGCGGTGGAGAGGGCGGCTCTATGTGAAGGGGCCGCGGGCGGAGGGAGATCGCAGAGAAGGGGGAAGGGCGGAGGTAATGGGACCGCGGAGAGGGAGAGGTAGTTGAGCTGCTGAGGGAGACGAGCGGAATACACAGAGGAGGGGGGGTGTGGTGGCGCGGCGGCGGATGACAAAGGCCGCGGGGGTTCTGAGTTAACGGGGGTGTGGGTGGGGGCTCCGCCCCCTCCCCACACCCTTTGTATTATCAACGGTGGGGGGTCAATCCCCCACCATTCTTTGTAAATTTTTTTTTTTATTTAAAATTTGTTCCTCCTTCATTTTCCAGTGACTGTAAAAAAAATACAGTCCCTCAAATTTTGGCATTCAATAATGTTTATTTTAATTCAAGTTTATTCAGTATAAAAAATAATTATATATATATATATATATTAGTTCTGCTCCAAAACACAGTTATTTATTTAAGAGAAATTAATAGTAAAATGAAATACATTTATATATATATATAATTATATTAATATGTGTATTTTCTTTTCTTAAAATGAATGTGCTTACATGATTTTGAAAATAGAAAACTAAGTTTATTAATGTTGTTAAATACAGTTGTGATTTCATTATATATATATATGTGTGTGTGTATGTATATATATGTAGACATATACATACATCTATATATATATACATATAGATATACATATACATATGTATATATACATGTATATATATGTATGTATATATATATATACGTATATACGTATATATATACACTTATATATATACATATACATATGTATATATACATATACATCTATATACATGTATATATATATATATATATATATAAATATCTATATATATATATATATTTTCATATATATTTTATATAAGTATATAATGAAATCACAAGTGTATTTAACAACAATAATAAACTTAGTTTTCTATTTTCAAAATCATGTAAGCACATGCATTTTAAGAAAAGAAAATACATATATTAATATAATTATATATATTCTTTTGTGATTGGTAAGAGGCCGAAGCCATTAATATATAAAGTCATTTAGAAAAAATATAACTCTGTTCAGTGTGGGCACCGGTAGGAATGAACAGAGTGAAGAAAACCTCCGGTCTAGCCCGAGACTTTAGCAGTCCAGTACATACTGTCTATATACACAGGGTCAAGCCCTTTAAGGAAACATAATTCTTTTACAATTGCTGAGAAAGATATACAAATATGGCCTTTCTTTAGATATCCTTATTCTGAATGTTTTTAGGCACTTCGCCTCCTGGGAAGACCTTCATGGATGATATTGAAGGGGCATCTTCTATCTTTCTCCTGTCTAACTTGAAACCACATAAGGCTACCACTTCTTTTCGCATGTTAGCTATACAAAATCAAAACATTCAATCTACCGCAAATATCTGTTAGTTCTTAAAATCTTTGCTTTGAGAAGAGAAGAGAAAATACTTGATTGTTGCCAAGCTTGTCAAAATTATACACTTTGCATATTAACAAGTGTAACCTACTGTGTGTGTCTTCGTTATATTAGATAATCAATGAATCTTCGATAGGCAAACCTAGATAAATGCTTGTGGAATTAAATGGTTATAAAAGGTATACCTGTCTAGTGAGACTGTAAGCAATATTAAATAGCCAAGTGTACAGCCCTCCTGTAGAGTTTCAGAGGGATTTTAAAATCCTTCTGTAAGGTTAGCCTTTAGTAGTAATACATATGCCATCAGCCCCTTTATTGGCCAAGGAGTCAGCTTCTCTATTACCTTCCCTATATATATGGTTAAATGTGCACCTTTTAAAAGAAGTAGTGAGGTCTAGGGCAGTAGACAGAAGGGAATTTAGTCTCCAATTGGGCATGCTCCCTTTGCGTAAGGCATTAATGATAATGGCTGAGTCTCCTTCTACTTCAACTTTTTCAATTTTCAGGTCTTTGCAAATTTTCAGACCTTCAATCAGAGCAGTTAGTTCTGCTATATTGTTTGATGCTTCTCCTAGAGGTTTGGCCAGGGTTGCGATAGTTTTCTCCTCAGAGTCATGATTATACAACCTATACCTGCTGCTCCTGGGTTGCCCCTAGATGCCTCGTCAAAATTAAGCTTGAACCAACCTTCTTCAGGAGGTTGCCACTTATATTCTTGTCTCTTATTGGTGGTGTTAAGGCTGCCTGGACCCACGAAAGAGGGCAATTTTAATCCTATCCACTTCCCACGCATCTTTTCATCCCAATGAGACATTGAGGTATCTTTTTTAGGGTTACTAAGCACCCTACTATTGACAATTTCTATGATAACGGCTTCAATTTTACTAATAAGCTATTCATAAGATAGTTTACTTTCTTTGAATATCCTTCTATTCCTTTCTTTCCAAATTTCCCATATCATAATTGACGGGGTAATTGTCCATAACATATTGTAGATGCTTTGTTTGTGTGAATCAGGCCAACACTGGAATAGGTTTAGTATCTTATTGGGAAGAGCTGTAATCCATCCTAACTTATTGTTTAGCCAGTACCAGCATTTATTAGAGAATTGGCAGTCGAGAAGAATATGATCCGCTGTTTCTTGCTCCTTTTCACAAAGGGGGCACCTGCTATAATTATATATATTCTTTTAACTATGCTATATATTTCTTTAATTTTCTCTTAAGACAATAAGCAAGGTATGTGTTTTGTTTATTCCAAATTTCTTATAAAGCAAGGAGTTTATTTTAAAAAGAATACTCATTATATGATTTGTTTCTACTCATTTTTGAAGGAAGGAGATAAATATACTTGCCATTAATTAAAAGCCTCTAATGCAAACTATAACCAATTTTCTTTCTTTTCCAAATAATAAATTACAACTTTCATATTATCACAAAAACAACTTCATAACTTATCAAAATTGATATTTCCATTAAGTCATACAATAAAATAAATTATAACAAACTTTCTTCATTTCATCCTTTGAATAATATACATTTAAACTATCAATTTTCTAACTTGCAATTCAATGGGAAATATCTAAAAAAAACACATAACTTTAAGAATATAATTCTACAACCAAAAGGGAGAACCAAGCTCTCATTTTTTATAACCAACAATGGTAAGCTCTCCACGAAGGCCAAGCTCTCCTATAGAGCCTTAAGAGTAAAGAAAAATAAATATTTTCCAAGACAAGTAAATTCTTCAACTTCATACTAAGCTCCTTGAAAACCTGCATAACACACAAGGGAAAGAAACACCACACATCCTGCTCTCCTCCCTACCGTAGACCTGCAAGAGGGTCACCTCCAAGCTAGGGAGATCATCCACACACCTAGGGAATCCAAATCCACTTCACAACAAGGCAAAACAACATCCCAAAACACAAAATACACCCATAGATATTTACACACACACAAACTCAACCCAGGTGAGTTTCAAAAGGGGTAGGAGAGTGAACACACTCAACTCTAGAGTGCCACTCCTTCAAAATATTTCAACACAATTTTTCTCATGGCCTCAAGCCTAACATGTTAACAAAATTTCCAAAGGAGTTCATATTTTGGCTCTCAAGCCATAGAACAATTTACTCAAAATCACATAAAATGCCCTCAAGGCTTTCAACATCCCAAAACAATGTAATGAACTCAAGGAGGATCACTCCTCCTCTACCCCACACTTGATGAGCATTTTCTCCCAAGTAGGAGAGGCTCTTTCAACACCCTACTAAATATTACCCATAATAATAAAATACATCACAAGCAAAATACATCTCACACATTCATCATGCAACAAATTGAAATACAAGGGGAAGGCCTTAGCCTTGAAAACCAACCTTTAAAAGCCCTAATATGGAAGAAGTTGATGTAGAGCTCCTCTAAAGTCTCCTCCAACCTAAGCCACCAAACTCCCTCTATCCTTTTTTCCTAAATTTTTTTTCAAAAATAAAAAATTCATCAACCTTTCTCCCTATCCCAAGTGGGATTAAAATAAACCCAATCCATGAGCTTAGAGGAATGGGGAGGTGACACTTGTCACCTCCTCACTCTTCCTCCCCACTACAAATGTGTCCCAAGGGTTGGGTGTTGACACATGTCACTCACCCATCCCCAAAGTCTCCCTCACCCTTTACCACATGTCCTCTCTCCAACACATGGGAGAGAAAAGGGGAGTTAAAGAGGGAAAGGGTGACATGTGTGTCTCCCTCCTTTCCTCTCATGAAGGACCACACAACTCCATGGGGACTCTCACCAATTGTGAGAGAGACTTGAAGTCAAGTCCTCCACAATTGGTGGTTCTTGGAGTCATCTCTAGCCTTGGGAATTGAAAAGGGATTGGCTTGAGTGTTGGTACCACTCATCCTATCCCTCCCATGCCTCCAAATTCATCACTTAACTTCAGTGTGAAGTTAAGGTGACCATACGGAGGTTTACCAAGGGTTACCCAAGTCAAAAGGGACCCTAGACCCATGGGGTATAACCCAGGGTCAATTTTAACCTAGTTAGAACACCTAGGGTCAAGTTAAAACACAAGAAAAAAGGGTCTCCAAAAATTAAAATTTAAAAATAAAATTCAAAGACAATTCTTACAACACAAATCATAATTCAAATTAAAAGAGGGTAGACCTAATCCATTCAACCTCATGCAAATTAACATTACAACATTACATCATACACAGAGTTGATCTTGGTTCCTCGTGGAACCAGATCGGCTTCATAAGGGATTACAACATAAGGTGCAGGATGATCTGTGGTTTGTTAGAATACCTGCACACTCAATTGCAAAGTTAATTCCACATATAAATATCATAGCCGAAGCAATTTAAAACATGCATTCCCATAAAATACCACAAGTTCTCTTAAGTATAAAGGAAATCACATTACAATTTTCTAACTAACATCACCCAATTAGTTTTCCTTTAATATAGAGCATCTATCTAACATCACCCAATTAGTTTTCCTATAATATAAACATCTATCTAACATCACCCAATTAGTTTTCCTATAATATAAACATCTATCTAATATCACCCAATTTGTTTTCTCTTAATACAAGCATCTATCTAACATCACCCAATTAGTTTTCCTTTAACGTAATAAAGTTTAAAAGTTCAGAAATCTGGGATCAACAGTCCCACAAGTATAAAAGTATCGGCTACAGTAAGGTAAATAGTCACATGAACAGAAATGAAAAAGGTAGGCCTCACAGTAACAACAATAAAAATCTTACAAGTTTTCCACCCACTATTGGCTTATTCATCAAATATCTAATGGTTGCATGATCTGTATGTACGAATACCTTGTAACTAGTTATGTAGTGCCTAAATTTGTTAATTGCATAAATAACTACCAACATCTCTTTCTCTGTCACAGTGTAGTTTAACTCAACTCCTTGCAGATTTTTACTTATATAGTATATGACATACTCTTTGTTGCCTTCGTGTTGGCCTAGGACTGCCCCAATGGCAAAATCTGATGCATCTGTATGGATGTGAAAAGGTAGTATCCAATTTGGACCTCTGAAAATAGGGGCATGTGTCAATGATGTTTTTAGCTTTTCAAAAGAAATTTGACAATCTGGTGTCCATTCAAATTCACTGTCCTTGGTCAGCAGAGTAAATAGAGGTGCAACAATCTTGCTAAAGTCCTGAATGAACCTCCTGTAATATCCTGCATGTCCTAGGAAGCTCCTTACATCCTTCTGTCTTTGTGGAATAGGCAGGGTAGATATGATCTCAATCTTCTTTGGGTCAACTTGGATGCCTGCACTTGAGATGAAATGTCCCAAGACTATTCTCTGTGTCATCATCATAAAACATTTTTCATTACTCAAAGAGAGGTTGTGCTCTGTGCATCTTTTCAACACTTTCTCCAAATTATGTAAGGCTTCATCATGTGTCACCATATGTGGTGAAGTCATCCATATAAATCTCCATGCTGTCATGGGCAAAATCAGAGAAAATACTAAGGACTGCTCTTTGAAATGTAGCTGGAGCATTGCACAAACCAAAGGGTAAGACAGAATATGCATTTGTCCCCCAAGGGCAAGTAAACGTTGTCTTATCTTGATCCTCTGGAGCAATCTTAATCTGGTTATACCCACTAAAGCCATCAAGGAAGGAAAAATATTTCTTGCCTGCCAAAGAGTCTAGAATTTGGTCAATAAATGGAAATGGAAAGTGATCCTTCCTGGTAGCAGTATTGAGTTCTTTGTAATCAACACAAACTCTCCATTTGCCACCTTTCTTGGGCACTATGACCAACGGTGAAACCCATTCACTGTCTGAAATGGGGTATATAAAGCCTGCATCCAGAAGCTTTTAAAGCTCAGCTTTCACAATCTCCCTTAGGGTGAGGTTCATGCGCCTTTGCTGCTGCATGATGGGTCTATAGCCATCATCAATATATATTTTGTGCATGCATAAGGCAGGATCAATGCCTTTCATGTCACTGTAATCCCAGGCGAATGCTGCTGAGTGTGTATGCAATATTTCATGCAGGGATTGCTGTTGTTCGTTAGTTAATGTATTGTTAATATTCAACATCTTACTTGGCTTGATTTCTAATTGTTTGGACAGTTCTTGCACATAAAACAAATCAAGGCTGGGTAATACGGGTAAGCATTGCTAGGGTAATAAAGCATGAAATATTTGGGATACCTCCTCCAAGGAACTGCTGGGTATTATGCTGCTCAAAGGGTCTTGTAAGCAGGATAGGCAGTCTTGCTGCCGTGGGTGCCTCCCACAATTATTTTGTATAATGTGAGCAATTAATTCATCTTCATCTGGAATATCCAATAAGGGGTTGCGCTTAATAGTCATCAGGGTTTGTAGGGAATAAGCGTCCTCATCCTCCAAGCTAGGCCAAATAGTCTGCTCAAGCTCATGGTATGGCTGGGCTGGTGGATATAAAACCAATTTATTGGTCACAGTCCCATTGGATATGATTATGTTACCAGACCTACAACCTATAAATGCATCAGCAGTGGCAAGCCATGGTCTACCTAGTATAAAAGGATAACTAGCAAGATTAACCTTTGGCTGCAATACTATAAAATCAACAGGGTAATCCCAAGAATCTAATGTAATGACCAAATCTTCTATGACTCCTTCAGGTTTGACTATAGACCTATCAGCTAATTGCAAGACTGTTTGAGTAGGCCTAAGGTTGTTCAATTGGAGTGTCTGCATTGTCTCCTTGGTCATGACATTAATTGCAACACCTAAATCTATCAAAGTATTCTTAATCAGAGTCCCATTGATCTTGACATCCACCACTGGACTACCTGAATCTGTATATTTGGGAACAGTTATGCTACCCAACATGATATTAGCAAGATTGCTTACAAACATGTACTGTTTGAGGGTCTATTCTCTTCCTTCCTAGCTTCTTTATGCAAAGATCCCTAATAGTCTTAGTGTAGATAGGAATATCCTTGATGGCTTGGGTTAAGGGAATTTTGATGCTTATATCTTTCAGCTGGCTGAGAAGGAGAGTATAAGTTTGGATTGTTTGCTTTTGCATGGCCAAGCGCTTAGGGAAAGGAGGAGGCTTCTGATAAGGTAGTTTGGGCATCTTGGGTTGATTCAGGGTCCAAAGGTGGTTTATCTAAGGCTTCTTCGGTGGGTTCTTCATCTTCAAGCTCTATGATTTGGGGAGATGAAGGCCCTGCAAATTTCTTCCCTGATCTAAGATGAACATTACTCACTTCCACCCCATAGGTGGGATATTGCATTACCTCGTTAGTATAAGTCTGCTGGATAGGCTTGTTGTTAGGGTTAGGTGCAGGTTGGGTAGGGATTTGGGTAGGTCTAGGAGGTGGATTTTGAGGTGTTGATGGCGACATTATGGGTAGCTACTGTGGATGAGATGGAATCATTGGTTGCTGAAAAGGTGCATTTTGCTACCATTGTTGGCCCTTGTAACATTGAAAAATGTCCCCTTGGGGGCTCTTCCATCATAAGGTTTAGCTCCTGGGTCTTTAGTGTGCATTTAGGACATCTTACATCATATTTCAACATCCTGATGAGAAAACCCCTAAGTGTCTTGGTAAATAGGACCTAGGGGGACCACTTGAGATAACCCCTGCCCAAAATAGGGGGGAGGACTTGGGCACCCGTACCCTAGTCCTGCCCTATTTTTGGTTAGTCCCAAATTTTGGGTGTCGGCTTGTGACCATTATTTGGGTCCTATGCCGACATGGTAAGTTTGAATTACAAAATTCTTGGTGGGAATGTTTGTAGTTGCATATAAAAGCACGTTTAGGCATTCATTTGTAAACTAGATGGCTATTGTGAACTCTAGGCATTCAAGAAGTGATTCAAGGCTTTCATTGTGTTGCAAGAGTAGATTTGTGTTGTTTATGTGTTTGTGTTTGCAGATTTGAGCATCCATCTCCTCATGGTATGAAGAGCTTCTTCCTCCCATGAGATCTTCACTACAAGGTGACATTCATTCGTGTTTGTAAGCATTTATCATTTGGTTTTTGTCTCTGCCTCCCTAGGCATGCACTCTTTATCTAACAACGGTGTTTGGAAGGCTTGAATGTCTTTCTGGGGCTTGACTAAGGCAAGCCTCTAAACACCACAACCCCCTCCCAAAGTTTTGTGATTACAGATTACAGGTGTTGCATCTAGAAAAAGTGGAGTTGCAAGAAAGATCAATAAACATCAAGGATTTCAGATTTGAAGAGAAGCAGGACTCTGGAGCCTTTTCTAGACTTGGGCGCTAGTCCTTGTGTCCTCCGCAGTTAAATTTCTGGAAACAGAAGTTACAGTGCAGATCAATGTCAGAAGGAGGTTAGGATTCTGCAAAGAAACTGGTACCTTGGACTTAGGTGCCCGCTCTTTAGTCTCTGACTTTTCCACCTCTGAATCCTAAAAATAGGTACACAGTTATTTGTCATTTTACATCTTCCTGTAACAACATTTTCTGTTATTCATCTGTTTGCTGTTGTATTTGCATAATTAAGGTTTTAAGGTATAATTGTGCATAAGATAAGATAATTGTCAATCAAATCATAAAAATCCAAGTTTCCCTACATCTCATAGCGACCTAGGGTATGATAGTACATTGCAACTCAACCCTAGGTCCTTGAATGAAAGGGTGAAAGGAGGATACACACACAAAATTACCGAAAACTCAAGTATCCAAATTTTACCCTTTACATTTTGGTGAACCCATGTAATTGGACTTATTTGCACCTTGCTGAGTGTTGTGCTTCATATTTTCATTAATTTCATTCATTCATACCATCAATCATCTTATTGCATTGGAAAACTTACAAAAAAATTGAAAAATTGGAAAAATTAGAAAAAAATTGCATTCTAGGGTTTCTATTTTGCATCAATTAATTTGAATTTCATCAAATTTCTAATTTTGGCGTTAGATCTGATTTAAATTATAGAAAATTATAAAATTTCATTAGTTTGCATTGCACTTTCATCATTAAATTGCTAGGGTTTTGTTGAAAATTGTGAATTTTGCATATAACCTAGTAATTCCAAAATCTAGGGTTTGTAGATAAAATCTTGTTTCAGATTTTTCTACTGATTTTAGAGGCTCATTCAAATTTTCATTTGGCTGTAGTCTTGAATTTTAGAACAAATTTGCATTTGCATTTCAAAAATTTGCATTTTTTCATAGAAAATTTCAACAAAAACTAGCATTTTCATTGATTTTTCATTAGATTTGCACTTGCATTTTGCATGTTAGAGCATGAAAATCATTTTTAGATCTAAGAGCATGTAATTTTCATCATATATCATCTTGCAAAACATTCATATAAAATTTTACATCAAGATCTCAAACCTAGGGCTTGAAAAACCTTGATTTTCACTAGATTTGACCTTATCGACTCTCAAAATTTGCACTCTAGGGTTGTTGTAAAAAATATTTTTGCACTAATTGGCTGATATCAGGGGTTTTATCTTCTTCCCATCCTAAAAATCTTTACAACACCTTTTTATCGGCCTCTTGTAATTAAAATTTGGTGAAAAATTGCACATTTTTGCTATTTTTGTCCTAGGGCTTGGCCTAGTTTGCACCCTAAGTGTGTTGTAACAGATTTTATGCTTGTAGGTGACTGATATAATTTTTTGTACCTCAAATTATTTACAACACCCCTTTGGCTAGGTCTTGAAATTGAAAAATCGCAAAAAATTGCCTATTTTTGCTATATTTTCACTAGGGTTTGACCTTGAGTGGCACTATAAGTGTGTTGTGACAGATATTTTGGCATTAAGTGGCTATTATTACTGATATAATTTTCTTTCCATCACCATTTTCCTCACAACACCCTTTTTCACTCTCTTTTGCATTGAGTTTTGGTGAAAAATCGCATATTTTAGCATATCTTCACTATATTTTGACTTGTCATCATTTTAGATTTGCATCAAGAGCGTGTTGTGAAGGATCTTATGGCTGTATTGGACTGATATCAGACATATGATTTTCTACCCCTGATCAAGATCCTTACAACACCTTTTATTTCATTCATTTGCATTGAAAAAAAGTACAAAAAATAAAGCATTTAGGTCATTGTTGCATGTAACTTTGCACTTGTCTTTTGTATCAATTTTGATAAGCTTTTAAAATCTGATTTGGAACTCATGGCTTCATCCTCTCAATGCTCTTTGGAATATTTAAATGCACATATCACAAAATTTGAAAATCTCTACAAATTTCTTAGCATGCATCCTCATATCATTACCTATATACAAGCTATGTACAACAAGGATATCTTTATGTCCTCTTCCTTTGAAATCCTTGACTATGTATCTGATCTTAACAACTTCATATCTCTCATCAATACATACCCTTGGGTAGTAGAAGAATTGATAAAACACACTTTGAAGGAAGAGCATGACACTTCTCTTAATAGTTTGGAGTTGATAGCTGAAACATATGGAGACAATGACTATGAGAGTGATGATGAATTCACAAGTCACCCTACTTCTCCTACATATGAGCATTCAGATAAATCAAATGAGAAGACTAGGGATAGCTCTAATAATTAGAATAATCCTCCCAACCAAGATGAAGCATTAATGGAGGACATCATGACAACACAAGACTATTTTGACTATCCTGACCTATTCGGAATGATTGATGTGGATAAGGAATAGTTTCAAAACCCACCTAGTCCACTAAGAGATGATATTCATGCTGAGGTCCACCCTTCGTTATCCCCTCAGGGACTGGGAGGTGATCAAAATACATTAGGCAGACAAATGGAACAACCTATACCCCTTTCTAGCATTCAAATTTGGGAAGATGGTGACCTCCTTGATGATTTACTTGATGATCGCTAGCCTGAGAGATCCTACAAGGTAAGTATCTCTAACCCTTTATCTCTCTCGTGATGTGCTTCCCTCGTGATGTGTTATGTGTTGTTTAGGCCTCCTAGGATGACCCCTAATTCTCTTGTAAGGTCTAGGATACCAGGATACCGCCTCTGTTGTGACCTTCTATTTGTATCATCGTTCTTCTATATTGTCTCTCTGATTTCATCGTTGTGTGTTGTGTCTTACGGACATAGCATTGCGGTTGGTGACTTGGGGGCACCCTCCTACGTGACTGTCCCTAAGACACTTGTTTCTCCTCTCTTATTTATTGTTTCCCTTCCTCTAGTATTTCTATCTAGCGGGCAGATGACGAAAAACATTTATACTGATGTGGACCTAGCATCCCTTTCACGAGAAATCAAAAATTGGAATTAGTTCCTAATATGACGATGGGGTTGTATATCTTATCTGATGCTTGGCTAGTAGAAGCATTCATGCTTTCTGCGTAGTGATTTTGATGATCTTTATCTCATTTACAAACCTTAACAATACTGATGCTTTGTGCACTTTATTTGTCTTTGAATCTAGCCTTGGTGGTACTTGATTTAGAGATCTTCGTGATATAGCCCCATGGTTATCCTCAAACTCTGAATTTGTAGTATAACTATTGTCATATTTGGCTTGACCACAAAATATTCTATTTCTCTCCTTCTATCAGAGAAATCTGATCAGAGAAAGCCTAAATAGAAGGAGAAAAGGGTTAAATCCTTCAATTACCCATGCTCTGCCTTGCCAAAAATCTTAAAATCTCTCCTAGAGAATCCTTGCAGAAAACCCAGAAAAACCTAGAAATCTTTTGTCTTCAAGTGCCTTCCATCGCAGGGATTTCTCAGTTTCATGCTTAGTCTCTTTGTATGAATCCTTGTATATACAAGTGCAATATACATTCGTAGATACAAAGGTTACATACAAAGGATTTTTCGGTGTGACATGCTTATCGGCAGCTCAACTCATAGTCTCTCCGATGGCCGATGAAGCATCCAAAGGCAACATACAAAGGACAAAGATGCAGGGGCAATATACAAGGGAATATACAAGGCAGGATACAAAGGCAAATGTGCATCGGGTTACAATTGTATATGCAATGCAAAGATACAAGGGAGGATCCTAAGGCATATAGAAAGAAAAAAATACAAAGGTTGGGGTCCACCAAAGGTATGTATATGCGATTGTATCTTTGCGCATACAATCGCATATGCATTGGCATATACAATCATGAGATACAATCTTGGACCCGAAGAGGTATGCATCTTTGTTTGTATGTTCACATTGTATGTTTGCAGATAAGAAGGGCAAATACAAGGCAATATGCAAAGGTACAATGCAATGTTTGTATGTGCAAGTGTGGGTTGTATGTATGTTTTGCTTGTATATTCGCATTGTATATGAGATATACAAGGGAAATATACAAAGGGAAAACATACAATCCGGACCTAACTGGGGAATCAAATGCAGCGGATAATCATTTTGGGGTCCGCAGTTGTATATTGCATATACAAGGTCAAAAAGGTACATACATCTAAGAAGGTAAGATATAAAGGCCGGACCTGATGTTAATTTCATTTTGCTTTATAAAAGGTTGGGGTCCACCTATTGTATGTATATGCGATTGTATCATTCCATATACAATCCTATATACAATGGCATATACAAGGGTTAGACACAAAAGGGATATACAATGCGGACCCGACTGGGAAATTAAAATTGACAAACTCAAAGTTGAGGTCTGCTGTTTGTGTGTTGAAGTGCATGTATGTGCCGATATGCAAAAATGCTAAGAAACAAGTTGGACCTGTTTCAATAATCCAATATGGTTGATAGTCCTTTGAATTCCGCATTGTTTGTACATGCAATTGTATCTCATATACAATTGCGACGTACAAAGTCACATACAAGGACTTTCGGCGAGACAAACCCTTATCGGTGGCCCAGTTTGAGGTCTTTCTGATGGCTGATAAGGCATGCAAATGTTCAGTGATGGGTCCCAGGTTCAGCTCAGCGGCAAATCAGATGATGACACGTGTCATGGTCTATACAAGGGGCCGATTCAAAGGTAAATCAAGAGATGATTAGAGGCAAAGGTCCACTCTTGTATGTTGGCAATTGTATTGCATATACATTTGCACATACAAAAGTACATACAGGGGAGATTCAAAGATAGATGCAAAGCGATATACAAGATGCAGTTGACCGCAACTTTGACCATGGATATCTCCCTCATTCTGGCGAATTTCAACATGCTTCAAAAGGCAAAAGTGCTTATTTTGCCTCCTCTTTCATATGGCAGGCTTTTGAGGGGAAATTTCTCACTTTCAAAAATTTGATCTGGCTTTGCACGCTCGACCGACTGACATTTCAGCGACCATTTTTGGCATATTCAGAAGCTGATATTTTCACAGTAACTCTAGTTGGTGGGCTTTATGGGTGCAGGTCGATGATTCGGCAGCTCACATTGAAGATTCAAAATATCTTCCATCTGCCCCTGGTCCAAATATTTTATGCCATGAATTCTTGCAGGTGGATGTCCCTTCAGAGGCAGATATTTTTTTTCTGACAGAGCCCATGAGGCGAGTTGATTGTAACCGACTTAGGTCAATTGCAAATGCTATATATGCATAAACATGAGATGTAACAGAGAGGATGGTTTTATTTTGGGCTGTTATGCTACCATTTTTTCTGTAGTTAGACCTTCTCTACTACTGAATATTCTATATTGGAATAGTTTCTGACCTTCATGATTAATATATGCATGACTTCTCTCTTGTGTCCTGATTTCTGTGTTTTAATTGGAGTTATAGTCTATTCTGTGAGTAAAAATGGCTCCTCAATAGGTTAGATCTTCATATCAAAGCCTCAATCAGCCCTATAAGTCTGGGTGAATCCCCTTCATCATTGAAATCATTGTTGTGCCTACACCAAGATGACCATCGCTCACTAAATCTGGTCTATCACCCCTTTCATTTCAGTTTCCTTCTAACCCTTTTCCACTGCAAGCATTAGCACTAGGTTTAGATATATTTCTCCAAGCATTAGGCTTAGAGAGAGGAAGCCGACCTTCTTCAGAGGTCTGATCTGAGTTCGCAAGGTCCCACACTTCGAGATCATTCCCATGTTTCTCCAGATTGCCAGGTCTTACAACTCGGCAAGGGTGCAAATATGAGAGATAACAATAACCTTGGCTCTTTGTGTGGTTAATCACATGCATTGATGTTGTTGTTTATCATGATTATGTAGACACTAACATGTTTCTTGCAGGAATGTGTTTGTGGGAACATTTGGTGATCGTAAAGTACATGTCACCTCCAGGGGGCATGGGCTTTGTGAAAGTCTGTGTTCCCTTGTGTATTTTCTTCCTACCTCAACGTGCTTGATATCGATACCTGATATCAACCACCTTAAGGTGGGGGCATATATAAGGTAAGCTGTCTGTTGTAGATGTTAGCAATGTGCTTGTCCTCAGGTGCAGTTTAAAGACTTGTGCGATGAGTACATCTTGCACTTTGAGTTTGTTTGCAATCAATCAATCAATCATTTAAGCCATATGTGGAGGTAGGATATCGCATATATCCTTTTTATTTTAAGCCCTCTGTGGATGCAAGGAGCGGTTTTGTGACTAACTCAACCCTTAAGCGTGTTTTTGGTGATTATTGTGGTGAAGCCCAATCATCGGTGTGTGCCTGAGATGGTGTTGAACCTAGAAATAGGAAAACTCCATCGCTTGTCTACCGTGTTTTCTCCGTGTCTTCAAAGTGTGTGTTTTTGGTGTGCTTGCTTTGTTTGGCGTGTTTGTTGCCCCATATGCAGTTTAAAGACCTGTGTGATGAGTACATCCTACATTTTGGGAGGTTTTGCATGTCTTGCGTGTGTGTTGCCCCATATATACAGTTTAAAGACCTGCACAATGAGTACATCCTGTATTATGGGAGGTTTGTTTACTTTCCTGTACTTGCATCTGCATTTCATATATATGAGAAAAAGAAAAGAAAAGAAATCATTCCTATTTTCTATGCATTAATGTGTCTTCTTTACATTCAATGTATTCTCTGTGTTCTGCATGACTACAACTGTCTTCTCCGTGTTTTACGTGCCTGTCATTGTTTTCAATGTGTATGGCGTGTCTTCTCCGTGCTTGGTGTGTTTGCTGACCGTACTTTAATGCATGTATTGGCCTCACATTTATACATACATTAAAGTGGGGGCTAAATGTAACATCAGAAAATGTCCCCTTAGGGGCTTTTCCCTCATAAGGTTTAGCTCCCGGGTCTTTAGTGTGCATTTAGGACATCTTACATCATATTTCAACATCTTGATGAGAAAACCCCTAAGTGTCTTGGTAAATAGGACCTAGGGGGACCACTTGAGATAACCCCTGCCCAAAACAGGGGGGAGGACTTGGGCTCCTGCGCCCTAGTCCTTCCCTATTTTGGGTCAGTCCCAAATTTTGGGTGTCGGCTTGGAACCGTTATTTGGGTCCTATGCCGACACGGTAAGTTTGAATTACAAAATTCTTGGCGGGAATGTTTGTAGTTGCATATAAAAGCATGTTTAAGCATTTATTTGTAAACTAGATGGCTATTGTGAACTCTAGGCATTCAAGAAGTGATTCAAGGCTTTCATTGTGTTGCAAGAGCAGATTTGTGTTGTTTATGTGTTTGTGTTTGCAGATTTGAGCATCCATCTCTTCATGGCATGAAGAGCTTCTTCCTCCCATGAGATCTTCACTACAAGGTGACATTCATTCGTGTTTGTAAGCATTTATCATTTGGTTTTTGTCTCTGCCTCTGTAGGCACACACTCTCTATCTGACAATGGTGTTTGGAAGGCTTGAATGTCTCTCCGGGGCTTGACTAAGGCAAGCCTCTAAACACCACAACCCCCTCCCAAAGTTTTGTGATTGCAGATTACAGGTGTTGTATCTGGAAAAAGTGGAGTTGTAGGAAAGATCAATAGACATCAAGGATTCAGGATTTGAAGAGAAGCAGGACTCTGGAGCCTTTTCTAGACTTGGGCGCTAGTCCCTGTGTCCTCCGCAGTTGAATTTCTGGAAATAGAAGTTACAGTACAGATCAGTGTCAGAAGGAGGTCAGGATTCTGCAAAGAAATTAGTACCTTGGACTTGGGCGCCCGCTCTTTAGTTCCCAACTTTTCCACCTCTGAATCCTAAAAATAGGCACAAAGTTATTTGTCATTTTATATTTTCTTGTAGCAGCATTTTTTGTTATTCGTCTGTTTGCTGTCGTATTTGCATAATTAGGGTTTTAAGGTATAATTAAGCATAAGAGAAGATAATTGTCAATCAAATCATAAAAATCCAAGTTTCCCTACATCTCATAGCAACCTAGAGTATGATAGTACATTGCAACTCGACCCTAGGTCCTTGAATGAAAGGGTGAAAGGAGGATACATACACCAAAACTATCAAAAACCAAACATCCAAAATTTTACCCTTTACAACCCTTGTTCCATTGAGGCTGCCATTGTTGCTACTGAGTAGGCCATTGGGGGTTATAGTTGGGACCTTGGAAATTTTTTTGAAGCCATGGGTTTTACTATTGTTGGTTCCAACTAGCTTGTGGATTAGGCCATTGTGGAGTAGGCCATTTTGGGTTTTGCCATGCATTTGGATTACCAGGCCACTGTTGAGCATTCAAAGCAGAGAAATTTTGGTTTGCAGCAGGAAAGGGGGAATTAAAATTAAGTGGATCAGAGGGCATACCTTTTCTTTGTTACCAAGGACTCCTTTGAGCTATGAAGAACAATTGCCCATCTTCTCCTTCAAATGGCTGTAATTCTGGCCTTTCAATATTTTCTTGCTGGATATTGGCCACCCTTTTGCATTTACAATTGGCCTTCCTCTATCTACAACTGGGGCAATATTCAGTAAGCATTGCATCTACCTCTTCCTATTTCTTCTTGATATGAAGAGTGTCTAGCTATGTAGCCATATGGATAATAATGTCCTCTTTCATGTTGGTCAACAGGTTACTAATTTCCACTCTTGACACCCCATTGGTTGCCTTGCCTGTGATGGCTACTCTTTCTCCCCTTGGTTTTCTGGAAAAGGTTTTAGAATAATTTTTGCAAGATCTGCAGACATCCTCAAAGGGAAGTTGAGATATATCCCCTGTTCCAATGAGATTGAGGGCATCCATGCAGTCATCATTAACTCCCCTCAAAAAGACCAGCTTCAGTGATTCTTCAGACAATCTATTTTGAGGGTTTTTCTTCAAGGCAAACTGGAATCTTTCAACATAGTCTTCTAGTGGTTCATCCTCTTTCTGCGACATCCTGAAGATGTCATCTCTCCTCCTATTATGTCCTCTGCAGTAGTCTTTATATTTTGCTAGGAACTTTGTCTTCATGGTATCCCAGTCTGGAATGACATCTTTCCCCAACCCCATAAACCATCTTAAAGCAACATCTTTTAGTGTGGCAGGGAACAACTTGAGTCTGTAAGGATTAGTGGTGTAGTCATAACTCCTACACAAGACATCAAACTGGAACAAGAAAGTGTTAGGATCTTCAGTCACCAAGCTGTAGAAAATACACAATACAGAAGGTGGTATATTTTTTAGAGTAGCAGTCCGTGCTTGGTCTAGGATAGGGAATTCAAACGTTGCTTGTCCTGGTGGATCCTCTACTACAACATCTACCATGGTTCTAAAATTCCCTTCTGTAGCTATGGAGGAAGCTGATGGAGATGTAGAAGGTGTTGATGAAGATGTAAGAGAAAACTCTTCTTCAGCACTTTCTACTGTATAATTGATAGAGTTAGCCGTGTCCTCATTATCCTGAGAAGTTGAAGGGAGGAATCTACTTTAGTGATCTCTCTGCCTTTGCATACAATAGTTTTAGCTTGATATTTCCATGGTCCTACACAATGTTAGTATAATGTCTGGTGTTTCTTGAAGAAAAATGAATTCATTAATTCTAATGCTGGAATCAAAATTTAAACTATGAAAGCACATAAAACTAATGAGACTATGAAGGTAGCACCATCCCCGGCAATGGCACCAAAAATGTAGAGGAAAACTAATGTGTTGTAGACTTAAACAAAATTTAGGGGTAAACCTATCTGAACAGTCCACTCTATCATTACATTCCTACATTGAATTATCGACCAAGGAGCGTAAGCTTATGATGATTCCTGCACTATATATGCCTTCGAGACTCATTTATATCCTAAACTAACTCATACAGACTTATTCTAATTAACCTAGTTTACTGAAGTTCACAGAAATGTAAAAACAACAAAAACACTTAAAAATCCAGTTGCTATAGGTATCTTCAGTATAAGCTGAAGATAACTATATTCAATAGAGAATTACAAAATTAACTCAAAATACTTAGAATGATAAAAGAACTAACACTAACCTCCGAAGGACTTAAACTATGCACTTGTTCATGAATCACAACTACTAGAAATAGCAATCAAGATATTTCACTCGTCTCTCGATGCAATTGATGAAATAATAGAAAAAAAACAATTTTAACTAGGAATGCATAAATAAATAAGGAAATATACGAAGTGAGGGTTAGTACCTTGAGTGGCCAGTTTAGGGAACTATCTCACTTAATCTAAAAACCAAATCTACTTTAGATTCTCATGCATTCTCATAACACCAAATTGTACTCAACTCATATTAGAAACAAAATCTTCTCAGATTTTATTCAAATCAAAACATGTCTGGATAATTGATAATTGAAAAACTGAGTAACGGCTAAGTAATTGGAAAGTGAAAGCAACTAACTTAGCAACGAATTCATCTCTCTAACTTATACAAAATCGGGAGAGTTCTATACAAACACTAACTAATCCTCAATCAATTCAACCCTAGATACTAGGATACAAGTTGCATGATTGATTTATTAATCTAACTGATCAAAAGAAGAAAAGTCATGCTCAAACAAAAACTCCCATGACATGGTTTGTATGAAAAACCACTCATAGACTGCGTTTAGAACAAGTCTTCCTTTCTGCATTTATTCCAATCCATGATGGTATAGATTCATCCTCCATCTATCTTCACTCTTGGCATTCAAACTACACTTCTCTTAATTCCTCTGTCCTGCAACTCGCTGCAATTGTTCTTTCCTTGATGCCACCTCCTTGTTGCACATGGTTAATTATCCAAACATATGCACACAAAATAACTCTCATATTTAAACCATAGGATCCTAGTTATATTACATGCATACTTATAATTTAAATCATTCAATTGATAATATAACCACCATATTCCATATTATCAACATAGGTTTAAAGTATTTGAAAAGTATATGAGAAACAACATATGGTAATAGTAATGTTTGTAAAGTATCTGCAGGATCATATGAAAAGGTCTTAAAACATATAAAAATATCATAAAAGGAAGTCAATAATTCAACCCATCAATACAGTTAGAATAGTACTAGCAATTGTAGCTCAAAACAATTGGAAAGTTTACCAGATGAATGTGAAATCAACATTCTTGAATGGTTTCCTAGAAGAAGAAGTCTATGTACAATAACAATTGGGATATGAAGTAAGTGGACATGAAGATAAGGTATGCAGGTTGAAGAAAGCTCTTTATGGACTCAAACAAGTACCTAGAGCATGGTATAGTCAAATAGATTCATACATGATGGGAAATGGATTTAGTAGAAGCTGCAATGAACCTACACTATACACGAAAATCAATAAGCAAGGTTGGACCTTGATTGTTTGTTTATATGTTGATGATTTGAGTTTTACTAGAAATTTATTTGTAGACATTTTTAAATCAGCCATGAAGAAAGAATTTGAAATGATGGACTTAGGTTTGATGAGATACTTTCTAGGCATTAAAGTTGTACAATCTAATAGAAGCATTTTAATTTATCAATCTAAGTATGCTAAGGATGTGTTGAGGAGATTTAGAATGTTGAATTGCAATCCAACATCTACTCCAGTTGGAACAAGAACCAAACTTAGTAGAGAAGATAAGGAGTCCAATGTTGATCCAACCATATTTGAAAGACTTATTGGAAGTTTGATGTATCTCACAACAACAAGACCAGATATTATGTATGGAGTTAGTTTAATTTCTAGTTTCATGGAGTCACCCAAGGATTCACATTGGCAGGTTGGAAAGAGAATACTAAGATATATAATAGGGACAACAAGATATGGGATATTATATTCCACAACTAATGATTTTGAGTTGTTTGGATATACTAATAGTGATTTTGTAGGTAGCATGGATGATAGGAAGAGTACTTTAGGATACATATTTCATTTTGGACCAGGTGTAGTTGCATGGGCATCAAAGAAGCAACCTATAGTGTCAATTTCATTAACTGAAGTAGAATATATAGCAACAAAATCAACATGTCAAGTAGTTTGGATGCATAGAGTATTGACAAATTTAATGCACGATCAAGAGGATCCAACACCGGTCTATTGTGATAAAAAAATCAGCAATCACATTGTCAAAGAATCATGTGTTTCACAAGAGGAGTAAGCATATTGATAAAAGGTACCATTTCATTCGAGAGTTAGTGAACAATGGAGAAATTAACTTGGAGTTTTGCAGATCCAAAGATCAGTTGGTAGATATGTTCACAAAGGCATTAGCAAAAAAAAATTGAATATCTAAGAGAGAATTTGGGTGTTGTAGATGTTGAAGCAATAAGTGGTAGAAATTAAGGGGGAGTGTTGGAATATAATTTCTCCCACTGTATTGATGACTAATTATTGTATTAGTATAATTAATTGGCATTAGAAAACACTAGAAGGAAACTAGTATAGAAGGGTTTAGAAGATGTTTTGTTGTAGTAAGTTTCTAGAATGTTTTTACCAAGAAGTTTCTAGATGGTTGTAGTTGTAGCATGAAGTCTTCTATATAATGAAGCAAATGGAAATAGTCTTTATCAAGTTGAATAGAAATTCTTTTTGTGCAGAAGCATTGAGTGTATTTATCTTTACCTCTATCCCACCAACAAAAAGGATTATACTTAGCTCTAGGAATAGTGTTGAAGATATTTTTGATGCAGGCATTGGAATTAGCTCTTAGTTTCTAGGCACGATGCTGAGGATATTTTTGAACCTTAGGTGACCAAAACTACTCTACCACCTCTCCATGCATTAATGACCAAAATGGTGTGTAGATCTAGATCCCTACATGCCCTTGTCATCTTTTGAAGTCTGGGATGTAGGGAAGCTACATGGTAGTTGTTGAAATGGAGCCTTGTTCTAGGTGGCCCCCTCCCTCCCCACTAAAGTTTCCAAAAACTCTCTGGATATCAAGACAAGTGACTAACTTTAGAAGCCTATTGAGCATCTCCATGCCGCTCCTTTTATTAATGTTACGCTCTCCCTTCTCCCCATCTACTTGACGAGGAATTCATAATACTTAGACTAGACAACACTTCCTCTTTACTGAAGCATGAATTTTTTAATAAGTTTTCTATGTGTGTCTACCCTCCACCAACTTTATTGAGTCTCATCATTTTAATTCCCATTAATCTATTTTCCTACCTCCCATGCCTACCTTTTTCATCCAAAGATCTTTTCTTTTCATTTTACTTTATTTATTATATTTTCATATAACATAGGGATGTTGGTAGGGTAGGATGGTAGGTAAATTATTTATTTTTGCATTACAATTTAAAACATGTTTTATATTCATTAAAATGAATTTATTTAAAATTTAAATTATTATTGTATATTGATTGCTACTTAGCAAGATATCCTTCCATGATGGGATCTCGATGACAATTCAAGAAGGTGATATCATTCACATCTTACCTTGGTGAACTGATCAGTGCACTGATCTGCAACAAGTAAAATGGGTGTCTATAGGGGATGTGACAAAATTGTGGTAACAATAGAAGCATGGACACCATCTAGAACATAATAATATGTACCAAGAAAGGGAAATATGAATAGGTTTACCTAAAACTTGATCAACTTTGGCTAGGCCCTTTTGTAATTTCCACAATGCTAGAAGACAATGCATTTAACTTGAAAGACATGGTGGGTAAACATGTTGGTCTATTGTCAATGGATGGTGCTTGAATCACTATTTTTCACCTTAGGCTTGTTTTCCTTTGCATTCTTTTTCCCCTTTTGTTGGAGTTTTTTAATTTCTCCCATAAAAATAATTACTTGTAATTAATTGAAAAAGGCAAAATCTAGAAGAAAGAGGAAAACTAGTAAGTTGTAGTACTTGTTTTTAAATGAGTCTAGATAAGTACGATTCTAGATAAGTTTAGAATGGATTGTTTTAGAAAGTTTCTAGAGACAAGATACGGATTGGAATTTTCAAGAAGGCAAAAAAATTAAATGCTGTTTACTAGTATCATGTAGTAAAAACCTCTATAAAATGAGGCACCTTGTAATGATTTGATTATCAATCAATGAGAAATTTGTTGGCAGGATATTCTAAGCAATTGTGTGTTGATATTTTTTTGTGTGGTGTATTATGTGTTGTGACTGATCATCTCCATCCACCACCAACAAGTGGTATCAGAGTTGAGGTTCGATCGTCTTTGATCATGTATCCTGTTGGCAAAAACAAATCATCTAAAGAATATCAAAGGTTTATTGGTTAAAGTTAAAGAATTGTTCAAAGTAGAAGCTCCCTCTATTAGTTTTAGGATCATAAATGTAAGCAATCAGAAAATGCAACACATAAGACAATAAACACAATAGGTACCCTGGGAAAACCCTCCTACTCGAGGGAGAAAAACCCAACAAATATATCTCTTATATATTGAAGGAATAAGAGCAGAAATCTGCTTACAACTCAGGGCCAACACAAGGCCGAATTTGATACAATGAATAATAGCACCTCTTCTAGATGCCAAGATACAAATGAATATGTTTCTCCTTGAAGATCAATTTGCTGCTAATGTAAATGAAGATCTGCTACAGGAGAGATAAATGAAGTGATTGAATTGATATATATATACAAATCAAGGTGACTCTTCATATGCGTTGGTGTCTCTTCATATGCTTTTGTGTCTCTTCATATGTTTTGGTGTCTCTTCATATATTTTGGTGTCTCTTCATATATGACTTTTCATTGAGTCAACCTGAGTAAATCTCCCGACGCTACAATAACATCAACACTCCCTCTTAGCTAGGGAGATATCTTTCCAGATATGTCATGGAGTCTCTCAACATGACACCCATAATGGCTACACCTATTAGTGAGAAGAATTTATCATAGAGTCTCTCAATGTGATATCATCATGGAGTCACTCAACATGATGTCCACCATGGCTACTCCCATGAGTGGAAGAAAACTAGTGCACAAGTGCCCATCACAGAGTCGCTCAACGTGATGTCGTCATGGAGTCTCTCAACATGACGTCCACCATGGCTATTCCCAGAGGGTAGAAATAAACGTGTACAAGTGCCCATCATGGAGTCACTCAATGTGATGTCATCATGGAGTCTCTCAACATGACATCCACCATGGCTACTCCCAGAGGGTGGAAAGAAACATGTGTACAAGTGCCCATCATAGAGTCACTCAATGTGATGTCTTCATGGAGTCTCTCAACACGACGTCCACCATGGCTACTCCCAGAGGGTGGATAAACACAAGTACAAGAGAATCATCATGGAGTCTCTCAACGTGATGTCCACAATGGCTACTCCCATTAGTGGAAAAATACATTGCCATGGAGTCACTCAACATGACGTCCACCATGGCTACTCCTAGAGGGTGGAAAGAATCACATCTCCATCTCAGAGATGGACAAGGGCTCACACCTCATATTTCTCCGTCACAGAGAAATATACACTACAAGGGCTTTCACCTCATACTTCTTCGTCACAGAGAAATATACATTGCAACAGATCTTCATGATGATGCAACTCCCTCTGAAGCTCCAAGTACTTGCATCAACCTTTTAACCTCCTTGTCCAAGATTGCCTGCAATCTTGCCTTAGAGAAACAATTTTCAACGCATGCCTCTGGCACTACTGACTTGCGAGAGTTAAGGACTGTCCTCCTCGATCTCATCCCATATCACCCTATTCTGAATAGGTTTGCGGAGTTACCAATGTCAAATTTAGATTGACAGTCTTGTTTAATTATGTTCTCAGTAGCTGAAGAGGTCTTCCAAGCACTGCAACCCACTTAGCTGACACCTTCACTTCTTCTTAGTGAGTCACAGAACTCCCTCTTGATCCCTGCCTTAGAGATTGCAAGGAAATCCTCTGGAAGTGAACTCCCCTCCATTGACTGATCTCAGAACCTTAGTCCTTTTCCCAGACATGCTCTTAACTCGTGCCTTGAATTCTCAGAATTTAACTCCCTCTGAATGTCATTTCCTCCTCTTCGAAGTAGCTGATTGCAATGACAATCTGTAAGGGTTCTCCGTTGTTTAGTGTCTTCATCTTTCTTAATCTTCTTTGCTGATGCAAATTCCTCATCCAAGGCTGACCCAACCTTGTGCTCTCAAGAGATGTTTCCAGTGAAGTTATGTGCCACCAACTCAGTCCCATGACCGCAAGCTATAACTCCATGATTGTTCATTTCTCCAGCCAGCATGCCTTCCTCACAGGATGCCTCAAGCTCTTCCTCCCTTTGAATTCCTTATGCAGTCTCTCATCACCCTTTTGCTCCTTGATCCGTCCTAGAAGCATTTTAGAGAGATTACTAATAGTTTGTAGAATCAAACTACCTCAAAGAGAAATATCTAGACCAATGCTAGAAGGATACTATTCCCAATGTTAGTGCATGAATCAACTATATCATTATTCAAAGGTACACACATAAAATACTTATCTCTTTATTGTGATGCTCTTTTCACTTCATCTTCATCTGCTACCTTTGCTGCATCTGTCCACCTATTGGCTACAGCACATACATTTGACAACAACACATAATTTGTCCTGTAATTTCTTTCCAATTGCTTCCAATGTCTTCTTCTAGACCATGCATACAAGCAATAATTTTTTTTTAAGATCAGTTGTGAGTGTCATCAATACACAAACATTCTTCCCAACCACAGTCATTATGCCCATTGTGTTCTCAAGATTTGATAGTTGTGTTGTGTTGAAAACAACTAAGCATTTTCAGAGAAAATGGGGTGGAATACCACAAGAAGCCCTTCCCCAGACTTATCCCCTAGTTCATGGCATCTAAGCAGAAGGTATCCCTTTGAGACAAAATAAAAAAAAATAACATTTCAAACTAGCAAATATTAAATAACCACATAATCTTCAGAGATATTAGATTAATATCTGGAACCAACAAAGGAATGGTAGGGTAGTTGGTAAAATACCAAGACTTGCTCATTTCTGGCAGTAAAGATGATGATCCCAGAATCATGGCCGACCAGACACTTGGTGATTCTCAATTGACGGACTTGGGAATTAGGACGGCCATTTTGCAGTACCAACTTTACATTCATCACCTTCAACACCAAATTATGCCCCACTATCCCTGGCCTCAATTGATCTATCTTTATGAACACCACTTTGTGCGACGGCCAAAATAAAGTAATCCAACCCTGCTAGGAGAGGGTGACCTTTCGTGTCTAACAAAATATCATTGTTGTTCTCTCCATTCGATGGCACGGTCATTGAAGTAGCCAAAGACAGAAAGATCACCAGTGAATGGCTATAGTGAATGAGCTTCTAACAAATTTATCTTTGCAACTATTTCATAAATACTCTTTTTACTATAAGCCTACAGTTTGTCTGAGATTTTTCCAGTAGAAGCCCACACAACTTTTTGCTTCAACCAATTCAATGCATCCACCCTTTATCAGCTCAAAAATTCTCCAATCTGCTTTGGTGCCATCTACCTCACCAATCAAACACAACAAGTCTAGCTGAGCTTTATATGCCTAGCCTGAGCAGATGAAAGATCTCAGGTTGAATACTACAACCTCGTCATTCAACACCACCTTCGTATTCTCCATGGTTCCTTCATCTTCTGATCCTTCATGCAGCAGCAGTCATGGAATGGCCTTTATCATAACACCCACCAAGTCACCCGTGGAAAAATTCATCAAGTAAGTTCCTTAGTTTGTTGAATAGTTCCACCAACGGGAAACCTAGAAATCATCTCTTCGCCATCGAGTTCGACACAATCCTCAGCCAGGAATTCCAAGACATCAACGACAATCATGTCGGTGTTGATCTCAACGACCTAAAGTCTGTAGAGTCTGAACTTGCGGGGTACTGGATTGGCAACCAGTTGCTTCAACTATATATCAATAGTGGACACAATATTTAGGCTTGGATCGACTACGATCATACCCAATAGCAATTGAATGTTACAATAGTACAAGCTGGCTCACTTCGACCTAGAAAGCCTCTTATATCTCTAAAAAAATACCTCTGTCTAACATTTTCCAAGAAGAAATGTACATTAGTTTCTTGCATCAACAGGAACTGTCGTTGAAGACCACTGTGTCCTCGCTTGGAGTTTCAACACAAACAGATCCACGCCTGAGTTGGATATATCTCATCTTCCTTCCCTTATCATGTGCAAGAATTCAAACTCTAGACTTATACCAGGTATTACTACATCTATGGAGGCTACAACGAATCCATCTTTATCAATAACTAAAAGATGCTAAAGACTCTGGATTTTGAGTCATTACCTTATCTACAAGAGTCATCTCTACAGAAAGGTTTAGTACAAAAACCCGTTCACCATCTTCTTTTTCTGCACAAATTCTCCTTCAAAGATCTACCCTTAGGTCTGAAATAATTTGCAACCTTAGATCTGCAATACTTTGCCTTCAAGATCTTCCCTAGATGAAAAGTTGACTTGATTGCTTAAACAAATCTGATCAAATCTTTTCTTAGACCCGCTCTGATACCATGTTAGTTTTAGGATCAGAAATGTAAGCAATCAGAAAATGCAACACATAAGACAATAAACACAGCAGGTACCCTAGGAAAAACCCTCCTACTCGAGGGAGAAAAACCCAACAAATATATCTCTTATATATTGAAGGAGTAAGAGCAGAAATCTACTTACAACTCAGGCCCAACACAAGGCTGAATTTGATACAATGAATAATAGCACCTCTTCTAGATGCAAAGATACAAATGAATATGTTTCTCCTTGAAGATCAATCTGCTGCTAATGTAAATGAAGATCTTCTATAGGAGAGATAAATGAAGTGATTGAATTGATGAATATATACAAATCAAGGTGACTCTTCATATGCGTTGGTGTCTCTTCATATGCTTTTGTGTCTCTTCATATGTTTTGGTGTCTCTTCATATATTTTGGTGTCTCTTCATATATGACTTTTCATTGAGTCGACCTGAGTAAATCTCCCAACGCTACAATAACATCAACAGACACCAAAACATAGTAGAAGATGTTAAAGCCTTTTGGAAATCCTTCAAGTCAATAAAGGCCATAGCCGAAGGAAAACGTAGGAGGATTTCCACACAACAAATGTAGTTGCAACCGAAGAAGAAAAACTACTTTGTAAGGCATATCACAATTGTCCACAAGGAAAAACAAAGTCAACCAAAGGAATTAAAGGAGATTAGAGTTACAGAATTGTAAATCACCACCAAGGAAATCTAAAACTGCTAAATTTGAGGAGATAAACTCAAGATTAAGTCGCAAATCTAGAAAAATACTACGTCGCTGCAAAAAGTAAATTATAGTTACAACTGAACATACAAGCAAATTGAAGCCACTAAAATGAAAGAGGAGGTCAAGAATTGTTCTTATTTGAAGTCTCTTAAATCACTGAAGGATTTGCTAACTGTCACTGCTAAAGGTGACCAGAAGCCATAAAGAAGTTTGAAAAAGATAGATAAGGAGATTTTTTGAATACAGATTGCCAAACAAAATAAGGGAGGTTCACATGAGTCAACTGAAGCCACCAATCTTAGCCACTACCAATAAATCAACCTTCTTTAATGATTCAGATAAAGTCACTAAGGAAAAAGTAAAATGCCAAGAAAAAATATAAGTTGCAGCATTCATCTATATAAGTTGCTAAAAGAGGAGTATAAAAGCCCAAGCTATTTAAGATGAATGAAGAGAATCTTTAATGTTGCCAAGTGTAGTATGAGCTGCATAAAGGATTTTTTTGAGGCCAACGTTGAAGAAAAAAAGCCGCTAGAAAAGAAGGAAGTTCGTAGAAGTCACAAGTTGCCCAAGAAGGGACAAATCACCCATATTTGTGATTTGTAGCATATGAAATTGTTGGAAGTTTTTGTAAGAAGCCATTTCCTATCTAAGAGGCCACACTTTTTTTAGAAAGCCACCTTTAAATGAAACAAGAGCTGCACTGCAGCTAAAGTCCCTGCCAGTGCTATTAAAAATAGTTTGCATAAAACATGTTGGGAGAATGCAATACTGTAAGCAATCTCTACCTAATGTCAACAACCAATATCAAAAATTTGAAATAGAGCAAATGCAGTGGAGATATATATATAGCCTAAAAATATGCAAATTGATAAACATTTATGCAATTTTGAAAATTCTTCACACCTGGCTGGCAAGTAGAAATGGGGGCCACAGAATTAGGTTTGGATTTGTATTCAAAGAGTACGAAACTAGTAAAAGGTCCATTTCTTTATATGATTTAGCCATGATGATGCCAGTTACATGGAAAATGTGGGTTTTCTAATCCAATGTTCAAAATTAATTCCCTGTTGCTTACTATGTCTTTCTCATGGAAGCTACAAATAACTTCATTCCACAGTTATGCAAATTTGGCTGCTTTTGTTAAAGAACCAGAGTCTTGAATAACACTGCACCTTTATTCATGGAGGATGGGGATTTGGAAGCATTGCTAAACTTCTATAATTAAAATTTAAATTGTTAAAAGTTCATGATGATGGATTAAGATGTCTAATCCAATAGATTAAAAAGTGTATTTTTAAAATAGTTTATTCAAAGAAAACTTGAACATAAACATAATTATATAATATATACCCCTTTCATGTCGTAGCTACAAAATGGTGTATATAATTTTCTGCAGTGTTATTTAGTCTACATCTATAACGATAAGTTGAGAGAACCCAAAAACATATACACTTTTAGAAACAAGCAGAAGGAACTATGGAGCCCACTGTGGATCCTTCCACATTAGAACAATATGAGCTTGGAGTGCCTCCTGAATTCGAGTCCAAATGGATGTTCTACATAGAAATACCTTTGGAAGGAACAACTTCACTAAATCAAATTTTACAGCTTCTTTATGTTGGGTGGTGAAGCCCAACCGTTACAGCCGCCTCATTCATTTCTCTACCATCTCTATGGTCACTCTGCCACCGTTTCCACTTCCTTCATTTATTAAACGATTTTCCCTTTTTAGGTATATTTGCTATTGTATCTGGTGGTGTGAGTGTTGGCTATATATTAGCTTCAAATGCTAAATGCTGCTGTATGAAGATAACTGATAATAAAGATATTCCCCTGCTTTGAGAGTGGATGTAGCCTTTATGGTGAACCACTATAAATCTGTGTTCTGGGTCTGATCTTGTTTTTCAGATTGTTTATTTGCTCTTTTTATTTAACAAATGGTATCAGAGCTTGGTTAGAACCAAGGAGGAGTTGTGAAGAAAGTTGAGCAGATATGGAAGAGAGCCCCAACTTGGATGATTGGGTTCAAGCTCTCATGTCTATGTCCCATGGCTCTAGAGAGAGTTTTGATGAAGTGGGAGCTATTCATATAGATGATGATGAAGTTTTCTAGGCTTCTCAGAAGAAGCTTTTGGATAGTTAGATGATGAAGCTGATTCTTTTATTGAGGAGTTTCTTGGTATGTTGGAACCTGGCAGTGACATGGAGCAGATGCAAGAAAGAAAAAGTGTTGTGGCTTAGTCTGGAGAAGAGAAAGAGGTAGAAGAAATATTTTATTTTGCTGATAATGAAGTTTCTCTTTTCAAGTTGAAGCATGAGGTCACAGATTCAAACACAACGTGTTCAAGGAATGGTTATAGTACTCTGTCTGTAGGGAAAAAGGTTAGATTTGATTTTCCAATGGAAATAGATGATGCTCCTGTCTATTTGGCTACTGAAGTTCTTATGAGTGACTGTGATCTTGATTCCCTGAGCACTTCCCATGCGAGATCTGTGTGGGAAAGGGCCCCAGGTCAGTCTGTCAATGGCTCTCAATTTGTACGATAGTATGGAAATAATCTACTGTGCAGAGAGCAGTTTGACGGTGGCATAGAGTCTATGAGTCAGTTTGATTGCGATCCTCTCTCTCAACAATTGGTAGAGGCTGAGAATTAGGATGCTTTGGTAGATGAGGTTTTGAATGTCTTGTGTAGGATTTGTGGGGATGGTGGGCATCCCACAATTGATTACCCTATGAAGGGATCTAGGAAGAAAATGGATCATGAATATCATATTTTTTGGCTAGTCAAAATCAAAACTTTGGTGGCTTGAACACGGGGCTTGTTGGTTCCATTAATCCTTCCCTGGTGGCGTCCTTGAATCTATCTTCACTGGGCTTAGGTAGTGGTTATGGGGGCTTGTTGGTTCCATTAATCCTTCCTTGGTGGTGTCCTTGAATCTGTCTTCACTGGGCTCAGGCAGTGATTATGGAAACCACCCAATTTTTGGGGGCTATGGCATTGGAGAGGACAGTGTTAACGCTGGGGTGCATAGGCTTTACGGTTCACAGGTGGAAGCTTTACATGGTGGATTGACTGGCTATCAAAATTCGTAGTTGAGCAAATCTACCGCTTTGCCTAGAACTTCGCATGGAGGAGAAAATCCTCCATGGGTTTCTGGAGATACAGGGAACTTTGCTGGGTAGCAAGAGCTGCAGAATAGTTTCCCTGCATCTGGTCTGTGCTCAAAATTTTCAAAGGAGTGGTCAAATGTGGCTGGCGTGACCATTGAAAAGTTTTAGAAGAGGCTTCAGATTGCGGACATTAAAGCCAGCCTCAAGAAAGACCTGGAGCGTGTTGGCCAGTGCCTTTCTGTACTGAGATGGGTTCAAACATGCCGCATGTAGAGGTCTATCACATTCATTAAGGTGAACGACGGATCTTGTTTATCCAACTTACAATGTGTGATAGCTTCTAATATTTTTCAACCTGGGTCTAAAGGAAGTGATTGATACAATGATCCCACTCAATTTGGGGGTGATGGTTACTAGAGGCCCAAATCTGGGGGACATGTAGGAGTTTCACCAAGGCCTAGATCTAGTGGCTATGGCAATAATGCTGCTACAGGAAGATTGTTTGGCTTGTCAGACTCAACATTGAGCAGAGGAATCTTCTATAATGGCCAGAGACTCATCTTTCTCGGCATTCCTTCTTTGGCCGCCTTCTAGTTATGCAATCCTCTTGCGGGAACATCTTTCTTGCTTCTTGCACTCACATTAAAGCAGGCACAGAATAGGGGATGTTACAAAATGGGTGAAATGCAAGGATATAACTCTGTTTCAAATTCGTGGAACAAAATGGGTGAATATGATTTGGGGGGAAATTCTCGAGTGGCAAAGAGGGAGGAAACAATGTTTTCAAATGGATTTATATTTTTGATGGGCATGCCCATGAGTGCAGTGGTGAGGAATAACATATGGCCCCGCCTAGTCGCTTGTAGATTGATTAAATGTGTCCATGTTTTGGAGGTTATTAAAACTGACATGCTTTGGAGGAGATTCATCCAGAGCTTTCTTGAACAAAATTTGGCGAAGCTAAAATCTTCGTTGGGGCTGATGTAACATTACAAGTGGAAATGCAAGGGATATCTTGGTAGCACTGGTTAGACTTCAAGTGGGAGATTGTTGGGCGGTGAAGCCTAACTGTTACAACCGCCTCATTCATTTCTTTGCCATCTCTACGGTTACTCTGCCATCGTTTCCACTTCCTTCATTTATTAAACAATTTTCCCTTTTTAGGTATATTCGCTGCTATATCTGGTGGTGTGAGTGTTGGCTATATATTAGCTTCAAATGTTGAATGCTGTTGTATCAAGATAACTGATAATAAAGATATTCCCCTGCTTTGAGAGTGGATGTAGCCTTCATGGTGAACCACTATAAATCTGTGTTCTATGTCTGATCTTGTTTTTTAGATTATTTTATTTGCTCTTTTTATTTAACACTTTGCTTGGGGTTGTTCCCTTGATGTTCTGGTAGGAAATGTTTCTTATCTTCACAGTGATTCCTGCATTGTTAGTTCATGCCACATGATCATCAATATCAGAAAACTATGGATATATTTGTCATCTCCAACACATATGATCTACAATACTCACTATATTGTAGTTTCACTTATTTTAAATACCTATTTTGGACATGGTTTGTCCAATTCATAGTAGTTCTGATCGATGATGATAGGATTTGAGACATTTTTCATGTATACATTTCTGAATGTGATGGTCCTAGCAAAGCCAAAGCCATCCTGCAATAAAACCCAATTAAAATGTTACAATAATTTCATTGAATTGTTTACACTCTTATTTATTTTAAAGAATCCTACCACCTTAAGGGTTGGGTTGAGGAAGAGTAGAGGACATCTATCACTCTACTTAAACATCATTCATTTTTGATGGTCAAACAGTCAATAGCAATTTTACACTTCATCCACAATAAAAAGTGGTAAATATTTGTCTTAATTTTATTGGTCAAAATTGACCTTTTACTGTTGAAGTGGATGATGTTTAAGAATAGCCGACCTCTATATATTCATGTTGGTTTCTTTTTTAATTTTTTAAAAATCAAACTTCCATACTATCAAGGGTTCCAAGTAAGATGGTCAATTTTTACTCTTCAACATAAGATACAAATAAATAGAAACGTGAGAAATACAACTTTAGGACTATATCAGTGGATATATAGGCAATATTATTTAAAAGGTATAAAGAAAGGTAGGTAATATAAATTTTTAAAAATGAGGGATGATATTTAGAAGTTCTTAAAATCATGTGTTTTAACCATGCAACTTAATATGAAGTAATCATGCGGCCATTTTTAAATATCATCCACTTCAACAGTCAAAGGTCAATTTTGGCCAATAAAAATAGGACAAATATTTACTTCTTTTTGTTGTGAATGAGGTGTTAGTTTCAAAAGGATTGTTGTAACAAGAGATAATGATAGTAGATAATGATAGTATTGTAGTATAAGATTAACTAAAAATAATAAATATCTAAAAATACCAAGTAAATATATTTGGAAAAATATGCCATTGCACATGTTATGAACATTTTTAGTCCAGGTAAGTATATACATTACCTGCCATGTCTTGATCCTCACTCCATTAGTAGTATCATGGATGTAGGCACCATCCACCATTATATTGGACACCTATGCCTCTGAGTTCCCTTTTCCTAGGCTTCCAATGCTATTATTTCAATCACAAAAGGATCAAAATTAATAAATCTTATGTTCCTGTACACAAATTTTCAGGATCATCAATATCTAACCATTTGTTCAAAAATATATATGAGCCTTGCCTTATTCCATGACCAGGTCCACAAGTTATATTCTAAGCTTTAATGTTAACATAGTCACTGACTATGGATATGCAATCATCTCCTTTCATTCATTGTGGAATCTAAATTATTCTATATTCTTAGGCCAGTTCAAAATTTCTTTCACTATAAAATACATAAATTTGAAAACAAAGAAGAACAATGCCTAGTGTAGAGATGCCCTCTCTAATAAGAACATTCTAAATATAATCTTGCTTGTACCTCTATAAAGATTCTAGTTAAGCTCCAAAGTGCAGGGAACGATTTGCTACCAACCAAGCATCATTTGCACTGTGAACAAGCCTCTCTCTATGTAGCACAAGATACTCTTGTGCTGCAAAATTATGAGTACCACAAGCGGAGGCTGTCCTCTTTTAGAAAAACTTTTGGCTATAGATTTCTATAACAAGTCCAAGTCCATTCGAATAGGGGAATAACAAGGGAAGCTCGATGTTTGCCTACTATATTTCTGCATTTGCCTATCCCTGTAGGATTTTATATATTTAGTGTTCATAATATGAGGCCAAATATAAATGTCAAATTCAAATCCTTTAAAATATCATCTTATTTCAATCCTGATAACTCAAAAATGAGATCCAATTACCCAAATTTTCTTTATTGGTTTCCCATTATTCAAATTCGAGAAGAACATGCTTTGGAACAAATTATTGATAGAAAATTTGAAAACATCGAATATCACTATATTGATACCAAAATCTTTAGAGTAATCATTACATTTAATAAAATTTGATTATAGCAAAGTGAAATTCATTTTGAAACTACAATTTTATCATATCGCTTTATACCTGGATTAGGACCTCCTCAGCACATTTTAAAAAGAAAACAATGAAAGGAGTAGATGATAGAATTTCACTTCACTTTTACAAAATGAAATCCAAAAAAATTGCCTTTAAACACTTCATTCTGAATATTCTTTTGAGCCTGCATTCTGCAATCTTCTTCTGAATGCCTTCACACTTCACAACAATGAAATAATAAGGGTGGTGGAAGAAAAGAAACATGCAATGAGTACTTGTGAATGATGTCCAATAAACTCTAACAAAAGGGAATGCAACCAGAAAAATAAAGTACAACAAAATGAAAAGAAAGCAGAAGGTGAAATACCTGAGCAAATTTATTGTCAAGTTGCATTTCGGTGACACTCCTTCAATAGTCCTATTCTCTAATCTTCTTCCTTTCCATTGTTAAAACCTAGATGAATTGATGTTAAGACAGAACCGATGCACTGACATCTGATGTGCATATTGTTGCCTTCTTTAAGGCTGCAATCTCATTTCAACTGTGTTTTATATGATTAAGAGAATAAACCATTCAATGGAATACTTGATACAACCCATTCACTAAGATGATCATAAGATTCTTTTGAGCTGAATGCAATGGCAAGAAAAGTACGCAAACTATCTTTTGGAATCAGTGAATTCAACCAAAATATAAATGCATTCTTAGAATCGGTGCATTCAACCAAAAGATGAAGGCATTCTTTGAATCATGGACACCTAAACTCATTAAAATCATAAATAAATAAGCATAAAAAAGAATGTTCCCAACAACACACATATTTCAACATTTTGAGCCATTTTTTGAAGTTTCTCACTCGACCAATCAGAGACTTCCATTTGTCCTATCCTACCCTTTGGGCCTGTCACCAAGCATACATGTCAAACACTACAATGCAACATGTGTATCTGTGGGACCTCCAAGAGAAAGCACAAGGGAAGGGGAATTGAACCACAGACCTCCACTTTCAAGAGCAAACACCCCTGCCAAGTGAGATAAGCAAGTACATATACCCCACCATGGCATCGACAACTCTTGTAGATGAATCCAACAGCTTTTGGCTGTTGAATACAACCTCCACCATTGTCGCTTCTCTTAAAACAGAGTCCTCACCACTCCTTTGGCAGCTCTACCAAAAAATGCATCCATGCCCTACTATTGTAGCCACCCAGAAGCACTATTCAAGCTCCAGTCATGCACTACTCAACAAAGTGGAGCTACTAACCTACCACCCAAAACCTTGCTAAAGACACTCTAATTTTTGACAGTTGATTCAGACGACACAAAAAATGGAACAGGAAAATTGCAAAAAAGTGACTCCTTAATTTCTCACATGTAATCGAAATATGTGATCAGATCTAGAAAATTGCACCATATGATGCTTGGTTGTATAAACCCTCAGTCTCCTATATGAACATAGTACTTCGCCTGTGGATCAAAACAAGCACTCCCTATCTCAAAAAAAATTGCAAGGATTATAGATCTACCATCACAAAAAATGTCATTTGCTCCACTAATTTGTTGAATTTCTTCTCTTCTAAAAAAATAGAATGTAACCAAACACCCTCCTCTGTTATTGCCAACTGCCTATGCACCAGGTGGCTGCAAGTGACCAAAACCTAAACTTGGGTACCATGAGAGAGTTATAATCAGTCCCACAATCTATTGGATAAAAAAATTCCACACAAGCAATAGAACAAGAACACAATTATATGGATAGTACCTTTTAGGGCACCCAAACACAATATAGGGCTTAAGGGAGACATAAATTGTAGTGCTTGGTGCTTCAAATGCTAGGAAGATTATTAACTGCTATAAACCCTAGAAAAAAATCCTGAAGTGGGTTTTCAAGTGCGAAAAAATTTAGTTGTTGCAGTTTAGAAATTGAGAAGGAAAATGCCTCCATTGGGGTTTATAGTACCAAATGGTTTTTTTTCCTAGGTAAGTTGGAAGGGAAAGGACATTATTACCCGTAAATATGCTAGTTGTCCATGTAAATCACCAGGCAGAGCTTCTGGTGATGAACAAGCACGTATATAGTGGTGGCAGTGGAGGAATTACTGGTTCCTGCGCCCTTCTGCTCCTTGTTTTTCTGTTTCTTCAGCTTTGCCATGGCAGAGATGATTTTTTTAAAAAATATCTGTTTCTAGTAATCCTGTTGTAGAATATTTCCCCGGCGATAAAACTACAAATTCTTGACAGACTCTTCTCTGCCCAACAGGATCCATTCTGAAAAAATATTTTTTCTGCAAAAATGCCTAATTCACAAACTGTGAACACCTGCAACACAACATGTTGTTTTGACCAAACACAACACGCGTCTTTTTGCAGGGCACTTGCCATTGCCCAAACCCTCCAACATACACAAGGACACGTGTAATTCCATGCAAAACATTCGAGGTTGATAGATTTTTTTTGCTATTTTCGAGAATGAGATATAGTGGTGAATAAAATACTAGGGGTAAAATAATGCCCTAAGGAGAAAACACCATCAATCAGAAGAAAAAGAATAAAATATTTAAAACCATAGCTATCGCTTTAATAATCTCTACATGCACGAAGTTCAAAGGAAAGTAATGCTTTTTTTGTTGAGTGAAAACAATAGTCTGCCCTTGCGGGTAGGGACTAAAAAGGAAATCAAAGAAGGTCACGTAACACAAGAGAAATAACAAATCTACATATATGTTCATGCCATAGTGAGGTCCAAGAATATGATGATTTGGGAGATGATATCATAGCTATTAAAAATAGAGGTTGCCATAAATAAAGCCACCATATTACTTCAAGGCATAGAACTACCCCAACATTACAAATCACAAGAAAAAATAAAGTTTGTTGAAGATTCACAACATTTATATGAATGAAAGGAAGCTCCAGATCACTAAAGCAAAATAGACACCAAAGGAAAGAGTTGACCAACAAATTGAAATTGTAAATCATATCCAAAGAGAGAAATTATTCAAGTCTAAAGACTAATTGCTGAAGACAAGAGGAGATCCTCAAACTTTATTCCAAGAAACTCATACATTTTATTTTATTGTTGAAGACAAAAGGTTTTTTGATATGTTAAGGAACAATCAAAAGGTTTTATTTTAGTTGTAGATTTGGAGTAAGCCGTAGATTTGGAGTAATCCACCAAAAGAGATATGTTAAGGCACAGTCAAAAGGTTTTGTTTTAGCTGCCAACTTAAAGTCAAATCAAAGGAGATCAGATCACAACTAAAAAGGAACCTTTTAGAATACAAAAATAAATTGATCAAGGGTTTGAAGATAATTACAGAAGAGGTTTTATTTTGACCATATCTAAAGGAAATTCCATATAAGCTGCCAAATAATTATGGAAGGAATCATAGAAAGTGAAATTGATTTGATGCCATCAAAGGTTTCCTGAAGGTAAATCACATAGGAGTTTTGATGAAATCATCGAAGAAAGATTGCTAAGTCTAAAGACATCACAGAAGAAGGATTAAAGGCATGTGAAGCCACCGAAATTAATCACAATAATCGCAGTATTTGGAATGAAGGACAAGAATTTGGAATCGTAGTAAAAGTTTGGTTTGTAGTCAAGTGTAGTAGCACCAGGTAAAGTTATTTATTTCAAATGGGAAATATTGGTAAAAGAGTGAAAAAGGAAAATGAAAGTTTAATGGTTGAAAAGGATTTATTGGAGGAAGAAATGATGAAAGTTAAAGAAGAATTAGTGAAAGTTAAAAAGAAAAATACTAAATTAGAAGAAAAGTTAAAATGATTTTATAATGTTAAAAATAAGAATTAAGATTTGGAAGAAAATTTGAAGAAGTTTGAAAAGGAAAATAGTTCACAAAAGGATGAAATATCAAGATTGAAAGAAGAAAATAGTCAATTAGATCAGTCACTTACATCATGCATAAAGGAAAATGAGTGTCTAAGGTATAAGCCTTCAATATGTGATGATTTGTATGATGTTCCAAGAGCACAGATGTTTTAATTAATATATTCTCTTTAGAAATTGAGTGTAAGGTTCAAGATAACAAGGTGTTCGAATATGCAAATCTTGCTAGTTGTGTTGATAATGACAAAGGATATTCTCCAAAGAATGTTGGTTTCAAGATGATAAAAATAATGGGTGTGATGGAAAAGGTTTGGGAAAGTATGGATAAGGAATTAGAGAGTCCATTGAACCTAGAATGAGGCCAAAACATGAAGGTCTTGGATATGTTAGAGGTGAATAAAAGACAAGTGATGTTACATGTATTATAGGTACAAACAAGTTGGTTCAAGAAATCAAGTGTTCTCATTGTAACAAGCAAGGACATACAAAGGAAATGTGTTGGGATCTTCATCCTTGTAGTATTTGTGGATTGAAGAATCATTCTAAAAAGATGTGTTGGAATAGATATTGGAAGAAGGAATCTATGACATATTGTATGCAGATGAATTGTAGATGGATTGATGTATCATATTGAAAAAAGATCTCAAGTATGTTAAAAAAGTTGTATAGGCATAAATATTCACATGTCAAACAAAAAATGGATCATGCAAGGACTAAATGTTTGAGATGTGTGATAGTTTGAATAAAGCTATTTGAAGTTTTACAGATCTAAAGATTAGTTGGCAAAGACATTATAAAAATAGAGGTTGTAGATGTTGAAGCATTTGTGGTCAAAATTAAGAGGGAGTGTTGGAGTATTGTAATTTCTTCCATAATGATAATTAATTGTAATTAATTGAAAAAGGAAAAATCTAGAAGAAAGAGGGAAACTAGTAAGTTGTAATAAGTTTCTAAATGAGTCTAGATAACGAAGATTCTAGATAAGTTTAGAATGGATTATTTTAAAAAGTTTCTTGAGACAAGACAAGGATTGGAAGTTTCAAGAAGGAAAAAACATTAAATGTTGTTTACTAGTATCATCTAGTAAATACCTCTATAAAATGAGGCACCTTGCAATGATCTGATTATCAATCAATGAGAAGGTTGTTGAATTTTGTAGCACTCTGGCTATTTTGAGCAATTGTATGTTGATATTTTTTGTGGTGTTTATTATGTGTTGTGATTGATCATCTCCATCCACCACCAACACCTTTTAGTTTTCTTGTTTAGTTTATTATCTTTTTGGGGTTGTCTCAGAGTAGTTTTTTTCACTTTAATTTGTTTTTAAAATTATTTGGGTCATGTCTTCCCCTCACCCAAATATGTAATAAGTGTGCAACGGTTTCATGTTAGTTATTATTGGGAATTAAATTAAGTAATAGATATTATATTTAATATCTCTTCAGTGTTCCAAATGCCAAGTCTCTAGTTTCAAAAAGACTCTAAAAAGATATGATTAATTCCCTGATAAAGGTTAGTAAAACTTGGGGATGATGGGTTGGTCCTTAATTCATAACAATTTACTCAAATCCAAGGTATACTAGTTTTCACACTAATAATTTGAATCAAACAAACTAATGTAGTTTTGTTGAAGAAATTAGAATGCATTTCAAATTTTACCATCTATATATTCTATGGTGGATCCCAACCCTAATCTAGCCTTCTAAATTGAAGTATTTCTCTAAGAAAAATAAAAAAATGTTAGATTAAGAAAGAAATAAAAAATGTTCAATCCTAGGGCGATTCAAGCAAATCTACGAGGACTATGGATGCTTGATTGACATTGGAGCAATGTTTTGAACTAAGATAGAGCTATCTCCATTAGGGTTGTGGATGCAAGACTTGTATTGGAATAATGCTCGCTAATTAGTGACATGTTTATCCATGCTAATTAAAAATTAGGTGTAGACCAATGTTTTACTTAGGGGTCAAGAATTTCATTTATGATTTCTTCTCTCATTTTTGATAACAATCATCAATTTGAAAGAATAAATGAATTCATTTGACACACACAGTCTAATGTATATTGCTTTGTATATCTCCAGCATGATTGATTTCCTGAATTTAAGTAAATTTTATCCCTAGGGGTTTCACTTAAGAAATCAATAGTATAGAATGTGCATTTGTAGGGTACTAATAAACACTTTTAATTTCAATTCTACCCCTAATTATTTCCATCCTATAAACAAATGGTCCTTCACACACCTACATTTGACTCACATCAAAATCTCGGCAAGAAAACTTAGATGAGCTATGACAAATATGTCATGCTACATATATATTTTACTTAAAGCACTTATACATCTCAACCCCCAAACCCTTGCCACACCAACTCTAACATTGAATCCCCCTAATAATATTTATCTCAATTTTAGTATATATGTATGTATGTGTAGATACATAAATGTATGTATGTATAGATACATATATGTATATACATATACATACATACATACATACATACACACACACACTATAATTAAGATATATGATATTATGGGGATTTGTTGTTAGACTTCGTGTGGCAAGGGCATATATGTATGTATACATTATATAAATGTATACATATGTAGATATGTATACACACATATATATGTATCTATACATACATACATACATATGTATGTACACACACGTGTATATATACATGTTTCATGGCATTACCAAAACTTGTCCAATAACTAGTTTAGGAAACTTGGGTAGGATTGTATTGAACTTGCACAACATTGGTGTGACAATTATTTCCTTTGTTAACTACATTAGAGTTGAGATTAATTAGGTATCCCTAGAATTATGAAGCTCTAACCCAATACAAGACTATTGTTGGTGTGAACAGGGTATATTACCTAACTAGTTCCACATTAGGTCATTTTCACACTTGTCTAGTTAAATTTACTTAGGGCATACTTAGGGTACACTAAGGATACTTATCACTTTGTGTCTCATGTCGTAAGATTAAGATACTTGTCATAATCTTGTCTTATCTCTCACCTTGGTCTATATAACCAAGGTCTTCTCATTGTAATTCATACTAATGTATCATATTATGTATTTGCATCTTTGATATAATAGAATTATTTTCTCTTGTGCTTTCATTGAAGCTCCTAGATCTTGGGTGGCTACCTCCATAGCCAGATCTTGCATGATATAGAGCATTCTATGCCAACTCTTACATGATATTAGAGCTTGTAGGATTGCTTTATGCTAGTCTTTATTGAGAGATCTAGGTTACAGATCATGGTGGATCTTGAAAAGTTGAGTATGCACTTCTCTTGCATCATATGATGACCTGAAGAACCATAAAAAATTGATAGAAATACCATATATGGGAGGTTTTTCTCTTTGTGTCTTTGTATTGCAAGTTCATATTGGAGCATGTTGGTACAAATCTGACCTCACCATTGAGTTCAAGGTGTCCAAGAAAGTCATCTTAGCCTTTTGATTTGTCCAAATTAGACATTGGAGGCTAGATCTATAAGGGTTTGAAGTTGGGAGGTGGTTAACAAATCTGGGAGGTAGCTACATTTTTGGAATATTTTGGGTAAAATCTAACCTTGCCATCGTGTATAGAAGGCCCAAGAACCTAAAGATCAACTGTCAATTCGTTAGATTTGGACATTTTTCCCTGGGCCATCAGGGAAAAAATTGCCCTCCTCGGTCATATGGATTACAAAGAATATTTTGCAATATATTCTACAGAATTTGTTGCTACAACACTCGTGTCATCAAAATCTTCACACTAATTATTATCTTCTGAGTAAAAGTTTTGTCTACTAAATAAAATTAATATTCATTGGTTATTGCTTTCTACAAGTTTAATTCAGTTTGCAGGTCATACCTACATCAGGAAGGTACCACACTCCATAGGTACATGTAGTGATGTGGGGGCACCACGTGGTGTGAGCCCCCTAACCATCTATTTTTCTCATCGCTGGCAGTCTGAAACAACCCGGCAGAGTCCAAAACAACCTATCGAGTAGTAGATGTTATGTATGAACAACGGGATGAAGGAGACAAACATGCACACTAGATCAAACCCTCTTCCACAATAACATTCAAGGACAAGACCAAGCCAAATCACTTCAAAGAGAGGTGGACTTAGCTACAAATCTTATGCTCAAGAGTGCTATGGAAAGATAAGATTCAATCAGGCCTTTTATCAAACCCTAGGTCAACTAATGCACAAAACCCTAGATTTGTAAAGATTTGATCATGATAGGAGATACAAAGTAGATATTCAAAAACTAACTTCACAAGAGTCATCAGAGAGATATCAGAACTTGTGTCCTAGAAGCTGGAAAGTCAGAGGACTATGGGGTGGGCGCCCAAGTCCTGGAAGCCCGAACCTTTAGAAAATCAGAACTAGAGAAATGTCACAAAGAGTATCCTGATGCCATATTTTGTACCTGTTTAAGCAGGAGGACTATGGGGCGGGCACCCAAGTCTTCTGTAGTGGAATATTCCAAAATGCTTTCGGATCCTAAAACCCTTTTCGTCACACAACCTTCCTGTACCTTCACCTCTTTAGACTTCACACCTGTAACCTACACACAAGAAGAAAAGGGGTTTAGGGGTTGTGGTGTTTAGGGATTTGCCTCAGTCAAATCCTGGGATAGCATTCAAGCTTCCCAACACCATTGTTAAAGAGAGTGCGTGCCCTAGCAGGGTAGAGGCTAAACATAAATCAATGATGATAGAATGATTCAAATAACAATGATATCACCTCAAAGGTGAATCCCTTAGGAGAATGAAGATCCTTCAACTCATAACCTGAGATGGAAGATGATTCCAAATCTGCAACAAAACACACAATACAAACACAAATCTACAATAATAACACAATGAATGCTTTGAATGCTCTTTCTCCAAGATCATAGGTTCACAATATCCATCTAAGTTACAAATGAACTCAAAAACATACTTATATATGCTTTCCCGCTAACATTCGTAAATTAAATCAAAAGAGCTGACAAGGAGAGACTCATTTAAAGGTCCTATGCCAACATGCTTTGAAATTTGCCCCAACCAATCAGGGAGGACTTGGGCGCGGGCACCCAAGTCCCTAGGTGCCTTTTTGGTCTGGGGTAAGGCATAAAATGGGCCCCTAGTTCCCAATTGTCATGGGTCTTAGGGAATTTTGCATCGGGATGAGTATTTTGTATGTATAATGTAATCACGAGGACCTAGTATCTAAACTAGGAGGTAAAAAGGCATGTGTCCACTTTTTACTCCATAACATTTAGCACCCACTTTAATGTGTGTATGATCTTACGATTCAATACATGCATTAAAGTACGGTCGAAGCATATCAAACACATCAAACACAAGAACGAAGACACACCCTAAGTTTGAAGGACCATTTCTATCCCCCAAGCTTAGGCAAACTTAAGAAACACTTGAGGGTATGTGCAGGATCATGATGGGCCAAACTATACCTCTAAGTGGCAATGAAAATACAAAAAATCAGACTTAATCAAGTTCATGTGAAAATTTGAATGGATATCTACACAATTTGAAAAAGATGTAAGAACAAAATTTGTAGAGAATTGAATCTAGTTTATGGGCTACTATTTTTCTTTTTTTAAAACTAAATTTACTTAGTGAACAATGAATATTTCAATGAACAACTATTAAATTTTTCAGAAAAAAATAAAAAGTGGGTGTCATTCCAGCCAACCTAACTATGAGCAAAAAAATAATATTTTTTTTGAAACTTTCAAAATAAGTAGAGGACTCATACCTGGATGTGATGCATATTTTTTTGAAATTTTTTTTGCAATAAAATAATTAGTTATGATTTTTTTACTGTGACTTTTTAAAAAAACTAAAAAGTAATTTTCCAGCCAACCTAACTCGATAAAAAAATCAGAATTCATTTTTTTAACCTATAGCCAGAAAAGCATAGAGTGTGATGCAACTTTTGGATCTTAAAAAGGTGAAACGGTTTGAAAGTTATGGATGTTTTTCAATCAGTGTGTCCATCAAGATTTCAGACACACACTATATAGAAAATTATTAATAATTATTTAATAAAATGATAACCAAACAAATCTTATATTTTTATAAAGATGACAATTTCTTCTATAAACCCTTTTCGTTTTATCAATTTTGCATAAAAAAAGTCATCAGCATGAAGGGTGAAGTTCGAAGAAGAGAGTGAAACCTGTAAAAACATTAGAATTAAGGGAAAGTCAACTATGACAGTCCCAAGCCTACATACAAGGCAAAAGTGAAGGAAAACGGATATCCATTATTAATGGATATCCATTTTGCTTTGGTAAAATATCATTTTCCTTTTTTTATGTTTTACAAAACGGATATCCATTTTAGGTTGCCCAAAATGAATATTCGTTTTGCTTTACCCTATATGTTTCTCTCTCTCTCTCTCTCTCAAAAGGTGGTCTATCGATATCTCGCAATGGTCATAAGAATTCATCTTTAGCTTTGTGTAAAATGCTAAAAAGGTGGTTTGTCGATATCCCGCCATATTCTTATGACCATTGCATCTAATTTCATCTATGATCGAAAAGGCTTGTCTATTTTCTAAGTTTTGTAAAGAGCATTGATAACAAAATTTTAATGTTCATTTTTAGATCCATTTTCTGCATTTCCTATAATCATGGTAGTCTATGAAATCACTTTTTTTTTGTGGTATTCTATCAAATAGTTAGCAATGCCTTGTCTATGTTTCCATAGTTTTTATAAATATTTACTAGAAAGTTACCAAATAAAATATTTGATGAGAATCCCCCTATCATTATTCTTTTGATGGGTGCCCATGTACCATTCCTTTGGTGTAAGTAAATAAGATAGTATAAAAGATCATGGAGTTTGGCTATTTACAAGTCAACTACATTTGTTTGAAGGTTTTTGAAACTTTTTCAACAAATTTCACTATGTTATGCATTGTAATGTTGGCACTTTGTAAGTTCTTTTTTGAAATGTATGTAAACATAAGAAAAGTCTACACATAATATTTGGTCTTTTGGTAAATGAACGTTGTGGAACTTTATGAGGCATGGGGATGTTGAACTTCACTAAAATTTACAAGTTTGTGGATGAGTGCATTAGGATTTTGCATTGCTGATGCATAATTATTTTCAAAACCTTCATTTATATACTTACGAGATTTTGGGAAGTGGAGTCATGTTTTCCATCTACAAATTTGAAAAGGTTTTGTTGGCAAGAGACACTGCTCTGGTATGGACTGGTATGTTGTCATTGATGGCAACAAGGCTCAGCCATCCTATCACCATGACAGGAAGAGATATCTCTGGAAGAACATATTGGATTCCAGGTTCGGTTGACAAAAAATGGCTAAGTATGGAAAGTATTCTGAGTAGAAGATAGTAATTCATATAGTATGTCTCCGCATATGATGATCAGTTAATGTGGTTCAGGTATGATGTTCTCAGTTGTCTGATAGTGTTATGCTTCAGAGGTTAATTCCTGATCTCCTCCGAAAGTCACCTTGAAGAATTGTCTAAGTCCGGGTAAGCAAAGGTATAGCAGGAACAGTGAACAGGGTATAGTGCAGTTGTCCGCATTCCTCCGCAGGTGAGTGTTTTGTTATGTAGTTTTGAGGTGTTGTAAATACTTATATGGAGTACCTTATTCCAGAGTTAGGAGATCTGAAGTCCAGCAGAAGGTTAGCCACAAGCTGCTAAGTATCGGCATAGTGTTTGACAAAGTTTGACAGAGACATGGTCTGAGTTTTGATGGTCTGCATTTCTCCGCAAGATGATATCTTGCCTTGCAGTTCTGAAGGTAAGATTGGGAATGTGTAAAGAGTCCTTGATATGATTTTGGAAGTGTTTTGTGATCTGCAGTAGAAGTTGTAAGTTAGTAGATGAATTGGTTAAGCATGTTCTTAAGGAAGAGGCCGACTAGTATGTTAAATCTTTGTGTAAAGAAAAGTTAATGTTTGGAGGATCTATGTAAGTAATTAAATGATTAGAGCTGACCTATATGAACATGTTTGGGAAAAGATTTGGGTCTGCATAACATACAGTGCATTGGATCAAGCTGACAAGGTAAATCTTTCTATGTACACGTTTCACTTCTTGGATGCTGACCTGCTTATGGATTATATCATGATGCGAATATATAAGAGCGATGAATTTTGGTTGAATGAGTGTGTGGTGTGTGTGTGTGATGCGAGTATGCGAATAGAAGAGCAGAGTTAGAAGAGCAGCAACAATGAAGGCTTGGGATTTAGAATTCATTTACTAAATGACTGCACCCTGGCATAGTGGCAGATGCTTGAGAAGTATTCAGTTTCATGTGCAATATTATTGGAAGCATGTTTTCATCTTCAAGGTAGTAAGCTGGCAGTGAGCCTTCAACATGGTTTAACAACCCTCAGGGTTTAACAACCCTTATTGTAATCTTGCTAGGTTTAGGGTTGAGGCAGCGAGCCTGCTAAATTTAGTTGTACTTCATGGCAGTGAGCTAGTATGTTAGGCCCTTGGAGTGACCAAGCCTAAACATCATTTTTGTAGAGATTGCAATATATATATGAGAGCTAATCCTCTCCGTGGTTTTTCCCTTCTTGGGTTTTCCATGTAAAAATCTTGGTGTTCATGTGTCATGCTTTCATGGTTGCTGTTCATATGCATATTATGTTTTTGTTTAATTAATTTTGGGAAATGGATGAAAGTTAATGTGCATGAAAAGATTTTTAAAACACTGATTCACCCCCCCTCTCAGTGTCCCTGACAATCAACAATTGGTATCAGAGCCAAGTTCCTTGGAAAAAGTTTAACAGCTTAAGGAAGATCTAGGATAGTGTGATCATGGAAGCAAGAAGGTATGGAAATTATGAGAGATATAATCAACTAGAAGTAGCTCTTATGGATCTTGAAAATTCTGAAGCAGAGGTCAGGGATCTGAAAGAAAACTTGCAACAAGCCGATGAATGTATCTTAAAGCTGAAAGAGCGAGCCAAGAAATTCAAAGACAAATACAAAGAAGTTAGTGACCAATTGTTATCAACAAATGAAGCCCTAAATGACTTGGAAGCAGAAGTTAAAGAAAGAGCAAGAGCAGAAGATGATCTAAATTTGATTGTGAAAAACAGATCAGAAGATTGTGCAAAACTTGAAAAGGAAATTATAAGTTTGAAAATAGATCTGGAAAAGGCCAAAAGTTTTGAAGAAAAATTCAAGATAAGTACTACAAAGCTTGATGAAATGATTGCTAGCTAGAGGAATGCTGATGACAAACATGGTTTAGGATTTGAGAAAGGAGAAAGTTCAAACTCTAGTCAAATGAGCACAGTCAAGGGAAAACAAAGGATACCAGTTCATAAATCAAAGAAGAAGACCTAGAAGACCTTCAGTTAGACAACCAAATGCTCAAAGGTACCCATCTTTCAATGGTTATTGTAATTCATGCAATACGTATGGTCATAAGGCTACTCAGTGTAGGAGCAGAATAAATAAAAAAATTCCATCATTCTCTGGTCAGTGTTTCAATTGAAAGAAAATTGGTCATAGAACAAATGAATGTAGAAATCAAATCAGGAAAAGTTTCAACAATGGGAGGAATGAGCAATCCTTCAAAGGTAAATGTTTTACTTGTAATAAAATTGGTCATAGAGCTATTGTATGTAGAAGTAAAGTAAGACAGAATTCTATGAGGTGTAATGCATGCTATAAAATGGGACATAGATCAAATGAATGCAGAAGCTTAGTAAGAACTAACTTTCAAAATACAAGGAACAGTCAATCATTCAATGGAAAGTGTTTTGCATGGAATAGATTTGGACATATGGCAAATCAATGCAGATCAAATTCAATCAATGGAAGGAATCAAAGTCAAAATAATGTGATGTGCTTTAATTGCAACAAATTTGGACATGTTGCAAGACTTTGCAGAAGTAAAAATGTGAAGAGAAATCACTATTTTGAAGAAAGGAAAACAAATCAGAGAAATGATAAAGGAAAAGAGAAAGTTGATCCGATTGAACCAAGATAGAAATGAACAAGGTATGGATCAAGAAAGAAGTAATAGAAGTCAGGGATCAATCCGCACCACTATCCAGTGTAGATACTTCCTCCAGGAAGTAAATCGAGAGCTCTGGCTCAAGGGGAGCTGTGTTGAAAATTCAATCCCCCAGCCAGAAAATGGGTGCCAGAATCTGACATGAAGGTATATGATGAGATATGATGTGACACATCCTTTGAAGAAAGAACAGGAAGAAAAAGAGTCAACACGACATATTACAAATCAATCCTAATTAGCTATATTCTATAGTGAGGGGTTTCAACAGCCTTTTTGGAATGAGCATTTAATGGCATCTAAGTCAAATTGAGTGGAGGGTAAAAAGGAACTTATTTTCACTTTGCATTCGGCACAACAGTGTATCAATTTGCTCTGTGAACTACTGGATTTCTTTTTCAACCCACGCCGTGGAAATTCTCCTTTTTAACTAAGGATAAATGATTCTATTTGGTCATGCTTACATATAGAAGCTCTTAGAAGGTTGTATTTGCAGTAGTTGTAAATCAAGCAAGGACTATGGTGGATTTTGAGAATTCACTGCTGGAGGCAGCTGGTTGAACTAACACCCATGATGGAAAGCATAAGGAATCGAGCTCAAACAAAGAGAAAGCAATCTGATTCTTTTTCAAATGATGGCAGTGATTCCAATTCTGATAATGGGGATGATTCTGATGACAGAAAGACATTTGGGACAAGGACGTCTTTGAAGAGGAGATTTGATTTTGGTGAGGGCCAGAGAGATGATTCAGATAGTGATGGATTATCGTTTGGGAGTGATTTGTACAAAGATGATGAAGATAGGGAACGGCTTCGAAAGATGTCTGAACTAGACAGGGAGATGTTTTTGGTATAGAGAGCGGAGGCAAGCGATAATTTTTTTTTGGTACGTAAGAGGGCTAAAGCTCGACAAAATGAGACTAGGAATCAGAGGGAAAAGACATAGAGCCACCATCTTTAGGGATGCGCTCTTCTGTGAAATCTTCCAGGACAATGAAATAAAATTCCTTAAATGAATTAGTTGCAAGGAGATAGAAGGCTAAGGATTCAGACGTGCAACGAAAGCGAAGGGACACTGCTGGGTCATCTAGAGGATGAGATTCTTCACTTGGCAGATGAAAGTTTCATGATAGTCCATCATCCTCTAGTAACAACGATCAGAAGTCCAAGTAGCCGTGGAGATCCAGATGACAAAGATGGAGAAGGCACAAATTTTGATACTCCTTTTGAAGATATTAAGAGTATAACAATCCGGAGATCAAAGCTTGCCAAGAGGTTCATGGAGGCATTCTTTGAAAAGATCATTGTAGGTTGTTTTGTGAGAATTGGGATTGGTATGTTAGGGTCAGGACAATGTATTCACCATCTTTGCATGGTCAGAAATGTAGATGCAACCAATGCTAACAAGCATTACAAATTTGAGAATAACATTATCCACAAGTACTTGGATTGTGCTTGAGGCAATAATGATAGTGCAACTATATGGCAGATGGAGAGGGTGTCTAATTCACCGCCTCTTGAGAAAGAGTTTAAGGAATGAGAATGGGAAGTAGAGCATATTGAGGGTTGAATTTTTGGTAGAGATGATGTGGAAGAGAAGAAAAATGCACTGAAGGAAATAAATAATTTTGTCTATTCTGCAAAAACTATAAAGCAGATGCCGCAGGAAAAGAAGATGGCTTCTGCAAGGCCATCAAATCTAGCGGTTGAGAGGGATAGGCTAAGGAAGGAGATGAAGTTTGAAGAGAGCAAACATGATTTAGAAAGGATCAAAACAAGGTTGAAAGATTTAGAAGTCCTTTCACTTCAGAGAAGAGGCAAGGATGCAAAAGCCATAATGCGTGCAGAGATGAATAAGAAAAACAAATTGAAAATTTTAAGAAGCTTCAATGATCAAGCCTGCTAACTTTAATCTCAAAGTAGGTGAGACTGGGTATGATTCTTTCTCTCATTGTTGGACTAGATCACAAAATTATTACAGTGCAAAGAGTGGTGCTATAGAAGCAAACACAGAGGTAATATAGGCAGATCTGAAACAGATCTATCTTTTGAGTATCAAGCTGAGGATGTAGTAAATAGGGAACAGTTAAGGAGCCCTACACTGGAACAAAACAAGGAACAAAAAGAGAATATGGACATAAATTCTTTGGAATGAAGTTGAGAAGAAAGATCTGAGAGAGCAAGAGACACTGCAGACGTCTTAGTTGGTGCTGGAAGGGAACAAGTTGTAGACAAAGCCATGAAATCACTTGCACTAGTTGACACACCATCAGATGTAGAGAGGGTAGAAAAGCTAGTCTTTCTGAATGGACACATCCATATCCTATAAAGTGCAAGGGATAGATGGAATAGAGAAATAGCTCTGATAAAGACTATCTATAGTGACATTTTGCCTTCTGTCAAAAATGAAGATTGTGTTTGTAAATATGTGGCAGGTACACACATTTTTGAAGTTTTTTTCTAATTTTTTTTTCCAGGCTACACCCTTTTCCATTGATGTCAAAGGGGGAGAAGTAGATCAGTGAAAAATGGATAATCATCTCAGGGAGAGCAAGAAAGTATAGTGTATATAGTAAGGGGGAGCAGTCAGGCATTTTTCACTAAGTGTTGCCATGAATGCCAAAGCGGGAGATTGTTGGTAAGAGACACTACTCCGGTATGGACCGGTATGTTGTCATTGATGGAAACAAGGCTTAGATATCCTATCACCATGATAGGAAGAGATATCTATGGAAGAACATATTGGATTCCAGGTCTGATTGACAAAAAATGGCTAAGTATGGAAAGTATTCTGAGTAGAAGATAGTAAGTCGGATAGTATGTCTCTGCAGATGATGATCAGTTAATGCGGTTTAGGTATGATGTTCTCAGTTGTCTGATAGTGTTATGCTTCAAAGGTTAAGTCCTGATCTCCTTTGGAAGTCACCTTGAAGAATTGTCTAAGTCTGGGTAAGCAAAGGTATAGCAGGAACAGTGAACAGGGCATAGTGCAGTGGTCCGCATTCCTTCGCAGGTGAGTGTTTTGTTATGCAATTTTAAGGTGTTGTAAATACTTATATGGAGTACCTTATTCTAGAGTTAGGAGATCTGAAGTCCAGCGGAAGGTTAGCTACAAGCTACTAAGTATCGGCATAGTGTTTGACAGAGACAGGGTCTGAGTTCTGATGGTCCGCATTTCTCCGCAAGATGATATCTTGCCTTGTGGTTCTAAAGGTAAGATTGGGAATGTGTAAAGAGTCCTTGATATGATTTTGGAAGTGTTTTGTGATCCGCAGTAGAAGTTGTAAGTCAACAGAGGAATTGGTTAAGCATGTTCTTAAGGAAGAGGCTGACTAGTATGTTAAATCTTTGTGCGAAGAAAAGTTAATGTTTGGAGGATCTATGTAAGTAATTAAATGATTAGAGCTGACCCATATGAACATGTTTGGGAAAATATTTGGGTCCGCATAACATACAGTGCATTGGATCAAGCCGACAAGGTACATATTTCTATGTACACATTTCACTTCTTGGATGTCGACCTGCTTATGGATTAGATCATGATGCGAATATATAAGAGAGATGAATTTTGGTTGAATGAGTGTGCGGTGTGTGTGTGTGTGTGTGTGTGTGTGTGTGTGTGTGTGTGTGTGTGTGTGTGTGTGTGTGTGTGATGCAAGTATGTGAATAGAAGAGCAGAGTTAGAAGAGCAGCAGCAATGAAGGCTTGGGATTCAGAATTCAATTACTAAATGACTACACCCTGGCATAGTGGCAGATGCTTGAGCAGTAATCAATTTTCATGTGCAATATGATTGGAAGCATGTTTTCATCTTCAAGGTAGTAAGCCGACAGTGAGCCTTCAACAGGGTTTAACAACCCTCAGGGTTTAACAACCCTCAGGGTTTAACAACCCTCAGGGTTTAATAGCCCTTATTGTAATCTTGCTAGGTTGAGGGTTAAGGCAGTGAGCCAGTATGTTAGGCCCATGGAATGACCAAGCCTAAACATCATTTCTATAGAGATTGCAATATATATGAGAGCTAATCCTCTCCGTGGTTTTTCCCTTCTTGGGTTTTCCATGTAAAAATCTTGGTGTTCATGTGTCATGGTTTCATGGTTGCTGTTCATATGCATATATGTTTTTGTTTAATTAATTTTGGGAAACGACTGAAATTTAATGTGCATGAAAAGATTTTTAGAACATTGATTCACCCCCCCTCTCAGTGTTCCTGACAATCAACAAGTTCCACTTTTCCACCAAATAGATTAACATTACTTTTAATCATGTAAGACTTTGGGAATGTTAAGATAAAATTAAGTTGGCAAAAGTGTACCTTGACTCTACACTTCTACTTTTTTGGATCTCTCTCTCTCTCTCCTAGTTAAATCCTTTTCCTTTCCAATTTTAGAGAGAGAGAGAGAGAGAGAGAGAGAGTTTCTTGGGGTTAGGGGCATTGTTTAGGGTTTATGAGTTTAGCATTGCTCAAGTTTAGGGTTTAGGGGAATTATTTAGGGTTTAGGGTTGCTCAGGTTTAGGGTTTAAAGAGAGATAGAGAGAGGTAACTGATAGAGATTGGGAGAGATAGAGGAGTCAGAGGGGAGAGATAGGGAGATAGAGAGTGAGAGACATGTCTAGAGACATAGAGAGAGATTGAGAGGTAGAGGGATGATAGAGATAGGGAGATAGAGGTTTAGGGTTGCTTAGGTTTAGGGGCATTATTTAGGGTTTAGGGTTAATCATTTTGGGGTTAGGGGTTAAGGTTAGAGGTTTGGGGTTTAGGGTTTAGAGAGAGATAGATGACCAATAGGGAGATATAGAGGAGACCGAGGGGAGATATAGGGAGATAGAGAGTGAGGGACATGGCCGGAGACATAGTGAGAGAGATTGAGAGGTAGAGGGACAAAGGCGATAGGGAGATAGGGAGATAAAGGTTTAGGGTTACTTTGGTTTAGGGGTTTGGGGTTTAGGGTTTCTCAGGATTAGGGGTTAGGGGTTAGGGTCATTATTTAGGGTTTAGGGTTTATTGTTTAGGGGTTAGGGGTTTAGGGTTCAGGGTTTATAGAGAGAGAGGAATGATAGGGAGATATAGAGGAGATTGAGGAGAGAGATAGGGAGATAGAGAGTGAGGCACATGATCAGGGACATAGGGAGAGAGATTGAGAGGTAGAGGGATGATAGAGATAGAAAGATAGGGGAGAGATAGGGAGATAGAGGTTTAGAGTTACTTGGATATAGGGTTTAGGGGTTTGGGGTTTAGGGTTGCTCAGGTTTGGAGATAGAGAGAGGAGACAAATAGGGAGAGATAGAGGAGACAGAGGGGAGAGATAGGGAGATAGAGAGTGAGCGAGATGTTTAGAGAGATAGGGAGAAGGATTGAGAGGTAGAGGGATGATAGAGATAGGGAGATAAGGGAGAGATGGGTTTAGGGTTTCTTGAGTTTAGGGTTTAGGGGTTAAGGTTTAGAGGTTTAGGGTTTAGTGTTTAGAGAGAGGACCAATAGGGAGATATAGAGAGTGAGGGACATGGCCAGAGACATAGGGGGAGACAGGGATATGGAGAGTGAGGGACATGGCCAGAGACATAAGGAGAGAGATTGAGAGGTAGAGGAATGATAGAGATGGGGAGATAGGGATATAGAGGTTTAGGGTTGCTTGGGTTTAGTGTTTAGGGTTTAGGGGTTTGGAGTTTAGGATTTAGGGGTTTAGCATTTCTCAGGTTTAGGGTTTAGGGGTTAGGGATTAGGGGCATTATTTAGGGTTTATGGTTTAGGGGCATTATTTAAGGTTTAGAGGTTTCTAGGGTTGCTCGGGTTTAGGGGCATTATTCAGGGTTTACAGTTGCATGTCAAAATAAGTCTCTCTCTCTCTCTCTAAATCCCTCAACCCTAAATAATGCCCCTAATCCCTAACCCATAACCCCTACACTCTAAACCTGAGCAACCCTAAACCTCTATCTCCAAGTATCTCTCCCTTATCTCCCTCTATCATCCCTCTACCTCTCAATCTCTCTGACCATATCACTCACTCTCTATCTCCCTATCTCTCCCTCTATCTCCTCTATCTCTTCCAATCTATCTCCTCTCTCTCTCTCTCTTTACCTAGCTATCTCTCCCTATCTCTCTCTCTCTTGCCTCTCTCCCCTATCATTCCTATATCTCCTTATCTCTCCCCTCTATCTCTCCCTCTCCCTTATCGATGAAGGAAATGAAAACAAGAAAACTAGGACTCTCTCTCTCTCTCTCTCTCTCCATGCACATACCCATTAGGTAGGCTATTTTGCATATGGTGGTCATATCCTTTAGGTTCAATCACCTCCAAACTTCACAAATAGATATAGAGAATAATTCTAAGCATCTTTCATAAAGACCACTTCTCTACATAGGTGCAACTAATACCACTTTTTCATTGTTTTCCACATTTAATACTTATTCTTTTCCATTTTTTAAGTCCTACATGTGTCCAAGTTGTATTGTTTGTCAAGTTTTTAGTCTAATTGTTAGTCCTAGCTCTCATGGTTATTAAAATGTTAGTATAGTTAGATTTATCCTTAGGTAACATTAATTTACACATTGTTGCACAAACAACCACACTCAAAAATAACCTTACCTAATTAAGGTTAACCTTTAAGGTTCTTTCATTTGGTGAGCCTAACAGATCCAACTAGTTTAATCTTCTTATAGTCCATGCTTAGCCTTCCAAGAGAGTTCATGCCATGTTAACTTTGCATTATGTCCTCACTTTCCTCTTGCTAGTTGTAGTACTCTTTTTTTCTAATCCTATCCCTATATCATACTTTTGTTGCTGACTTTTCTTTCCATCATCATCATAGTCCTAGTTATCCTATTTTGAGCCTACCATTTATCCTTAGCCATCTTTTGTACTTCTTCTATTCATGTCAATTTTAATGACCTCCAAAATTTCCATAAATTCTTCTCCACCAAACCCTAGACTCTCACCCAAATCCTTACTTTCCTAAGAAAAGCCCTTCCCCAAACAGCATTTGATCATGTGGCTCCTTCCATCAATAGACAAGTACCCCTACTTTCCATTATTCATCCAATACAATGTCATAGCTCACATTCCCACACCTACATTCATAGACTCCATTCCCCCTATCGACCCCATCATTGATAATCATTTTAAGGAGACTCCCTTGAATAATAATTAAACCATGGATTATCCCATATCCCCATCTTACACTTTCCTCACCTTTGAACCCTTAGAAGATGACATTTAGCTATCCCCACCATTACCAATCACACTTTCTAGCAATCCCACATAAGACACCTTACCCATCACTTCACCTAGGTCATCACCAATTAAATCACCTCATTACTCCATTCAACCATACCCATACCACCCCTTTCTCACTCCACAACTTGTATTAACGCATGATTCACCCCATGACATGCTACAATTACCACAATGCCAATTCACTCTACCATCATTCTTCATATTATCGTATGAATCACCATCCTTTCTTCCCATTCCTTGAGACATCATACCATGACACACATCCCTTCCTCCATTACATTCTCCCTAACCCTTTCCCAACATTGATAGCCCACTACCGATGCCACGTCCTTTTCATAACACATTTGACCATAACATTGCCATAACAATCATCACTCATCCTAACACCATCCCTCCACCATGTGACATTTATCTAACACATATTCCCAATTATAATTATATCTACACAAAACTCAAGGTGTTGTAAGTGCAATTAGAAGACCCTAACCCTCCTCCTCCTCCTTCCTCATCAATAGGATGGATTAAATCACCACTATCAATTGACATCATCTTACAACCATCTCCTCATAAAATGGTCTTGCTTAAATTTGATAATATAATGTCCAAGGTGATCTCATTGCACATATGAGACACTTCTTTGTCCAAGCCACAATTGTCACCATTGATGATTATGTCCTTGCTAAGAATTTTCCCTCCACATTGATATAATATGCCTTTGTATGGTTTGACACATTACTACTTGGTTCTATGAATTCAATTTAGATCTCATGCATAGCTTTACCAACTACTACCAATTCAACATCAAGCCTAAGGTTTTCTTAGTGCATCTCACACATTGCAAACAAGACTCACTAGGGATTACTAGAGAGAGAGAGAAAGGTTCAAATTTTAAAGAGATGCAACGTCTTTGTCGATTGGTTGAAAAGATGTTAACCATATAACAATAGAAATTTGCAAGTTGAATTGTAAGTTCTAAGCATAAAACAATGTAAAGAATTAAAAAAAAACATTTTTATAGTTTCAGGAAATGAATATCCATTTTGGAACGGTATCCAAGCCAAAATGGATATTTTTAACATACCTATGAAAGTTAAAGTTTGCCAATTCGCGAATTTAGCTAAGTAAAGATGCAATTTTTTTTTTCGATTACCCCTATTTGGTCTGTGATGATCCTGCACATACCCTTGACAGTCATGCAAAACACGGTGAATATAGTAAGGAAGCACGTAATACACAGAGAAGACAGTGAAGCACACAATACATGGAGAAGACATGAATATAGTCATGCAAAACACAGAGAAGACATGATTAAACAATTATATATAATCCTAACACAAAACACACAGTGTGGAGGGAGCTCATCGCTACACACCTTTAGACGACACAAAAACATGCAAAACACATGATGTGGAGGGAGCTCATTGCTACACACCTTTAGACCACACAAAGACACACAAGAAATGTAAGGAAGACACATAAACACATGGAAGACACACATAATACATGAGCGCCATATAATATGTCATTGACACACTATACATCTTATACATGACAAACATGGGCGATAGGGAGGAGCTCATCACTAAACTCCACTATCTAAGACACACCAAACACACCTGACAGTTGAGCTACGCTACCACAACTACCAAAGACATGCTTAAGGGTGAATAACTCAAGATCTAACCCCGCCTCGTGATGAGGACTTTCTTAAAAGGATGTGCAACCGCTCAAGGGAAGACACAATCCCTCCTTCTACAGAAGGGCTTTTAAAATGCAATGCCACCCATATCTGCAGATGCCTTACAATGAAAGGGAAGCATGTGCTCAAAGTATACAACCCCACCTTCATCACAGAGATGCCTTACAGTGAAAAGGGGGTATACACACAAAAAAGAACACAACCCAACCCACATCACGGAGATGCCTTATGGTCAAAAGGAAGCATACACAAACACGCTTTATAAATATCTAAAATATCCAAGCAGTTATCTGATATATGCCCCACCTTAAAGTGGTTGATCCCGCTTGCCAATATTAAGCACATTTAAGGTAAGTTTGAAAACACGCAAGGGAACAAGAGCTTTCACAAATCCCATGCCCCCAAAGATGACATGTGTTTCTAATCACCGAATGTTCCCACAAACACACCATTATCATTTGCTAACATAATCAACAACATATAAGCTATGGTTAGAGAATCTATTCTAAGATAACAACCAAATTAATTCACATATCACTTGATAGATTGAGGCTATACTTGCAAGTTTGGAACCAAGTATAGCCGTGAGGTTATACTTCAAGTATCTCAGAACCAAGTGTAGCTACAAGGTGAGATACAAAATAATCAAAAGTGCATAGAAGCAGATTTAGAGTATTGTAAAGGTTTGTTACAACAAATTTCACAATACGAATCACAACACAGAGTGATTCTACTAGTCAAGCATTGGTAATATATAAGCCCCATCATATATATATATGATGTAGGTCCATTTTTATTCTTGTTGTAGGGATGCACGGTCCTTATTAGTATTTATTTGTTTTCGTCATCCGCCGACTAGTAGAACCACTAAAGAATGTAAACACTAAAAATGAGAGAGGAGACAAAGGTGACCTAGGTGCACAACATGGGAAGATTCCCCCAAGACATCCTCCACAATGTTATGCCCCCAAGGCACCACACACAATAATTTGAAAATAGGAGAGGAGAAGTATAGAAGAATTGAGAAACAAATAGAAGAATGTTATGATGGAGGTGGTCTCTTTGTATCCTTGACCTTACAAGAGTATCAAGGGTCATCCAAATAGACCTAAACAACATTTAACACATCACAGAAGAACACAACACAACACTTATTCCTAAAAGGAGGCCACCCTTGAGAGTAACTCGAAGAGGTACTACATCAATTGTGGCCAAATGAGGGAGAAATACTTACCTACTAGCCATTGTCCTTAATCAAATCATCTTCTTTCCAATCTTGATCTTTATCTTTGTCTACCATCAAGGTTCATGATTTTCCACATTCTTTGGCATTTGTGAAGAGGAAGCTAATACAAAATTGATTTAATGATTTTGCAGTAGATAGCTTCGCTATTGAAGGTTTTCTCTCGATCCTTGTAAGGATGACAGAGGAGGAACTTAGGAAAAATTTCCCTTTCCTTTCGGTCGAGGTGATGTTAGAATACCTTGAATCGTGATCACCAGTTTGTAGTGAGGAGGTGCATTAGGTGCCTCATGCACAATGATTTTAGGAACATTAGTACACTTATCCACTATCCCCTTAGTGGGTGGAATAAGTCTATTAATGATGATTAAATTAACACCGTTTTCACTTTGATTGAGCTTGTTAGAATCCGTAAAATAGATTATAACCCAGAATCAATTGAAAGAGTTAGAAAAATAAATTGTAAATGCAAAAGCAATTGAACCAGCATAACAACGATACCAAGAGATTGATGTGAAATGCTTGAATGACAAAATAACATCAGATAACTATCTCCAATATCGAATGAAAATACAAGCTAGGTAGCATGCTTATATAGACCAGGGAGAGGGAGGAGGTGGCAACACCGACCAACAAGGAGCAACCATCTATCGGACTAAAGATAGCAAAGTATCTTCCCAAGATAGCTAATGGATGCTCACATGTAGGAAGGTGACACCTCACAATCCTCTCACCTAATAAAACATGCTTTATTAACCTAAGCAAGCTTAAATAAGTGTGTAGGAAAAACCTTATAAAAAGGAATAAAAAACCTACACTAACACCCCCCTTAAGCATAGCTTAGGTGGGTAAAGAGATGGGTCCCGACGAATGAAGCCTGATGAGGTACCCATGTACAATGAATTCCCCCCCAAAAGAGAAGTAGCCCGCCCCACAAAAGAGAGTATGGCCCCCCAGAATAGAGAGAGTGAAAGAGACTATGAAACCCCCCCATAATGAAGTAGCTTCAGTGTCGAAGGAGGATGCCCATAGATGAATGCTGAAGATGATCCATTTGTGGCAAATGACATTTCTCCCCTTAGGAAGAAACAACTCCAATGGTGAATGCCGAAGTAACTCCCACTCAAAGAAGTAAGGTGAGGAAGGAACCTCATGATGTATCCTGTCTTTGAACTATGCTCAAGTGTCCCCATGTGAATATCAATAGATGCCTCAATGCACGAAGGTAGAAACAATCCAATCCCATGTGTAGAACCAAGAGGTACAAGATCCAAAGACAAGGAAGATGAGATAACAGTGATGAAATGGCTATCATCAAAGAGGAGTTGAATGTCCTCAAGAGTGTCATCCAGATCCAAAATGAGACTCTACAAACAAACAAGAGATGTCTGGTAGAAATTGGTCCCAATGAAGTGAATCCAGAAGATGTATATGATCATGCTGCAAAGAATCATCAGAAGCCCTCGAAGAAACAAATATGAACTTTGAAGTAGCAATAGGTACAATAGGAATGTCCTTAACTATAGATGGGGCATCTATGTATGCCAACCAAATAGACTGATCATCCTGTGAGGATGTGTCCACAGAAGAAGGGGCAAAAAAAGTCTCAGTATTATCTGATGGGCTGACATATTGACCTCTTTTTATGTTGTTTTATATGCTTTTATAATTTTTCCATATGATCCTCCAAACACTTTATCAAAATCACCATCATTATATGTTGTCTTTTTATATACTTTGCAAGACTTTGAACCTATATTATTAATATGGAATATGGTGAGGATATTATCAATTGAATGATTAAAATATGAGTATGCATGCAATATAGATGGAATCCTATGGTTTAGTCATGAAGGTTATTTGTGTGCATATGTTTTGTGAATTAACCCCTATGCAGCAAGAACGTGTCATCAAGGAAATGAACATTTGCAGCGAAGTTGCAGATAGGAGAATTAAAGGAAGTGAAGTTAGGATGCCAAAAGTGCAGGTAACTGGAGGATGAATGTGAACCATCATGGATAGGAATAAATGTAGAAGAAGTAGACTTGTTTCAAATGTAGCGTGTGTTCTTTATGCAAGCTGTTGCATAAGAATTCTTGTTGGGATAGGAATCTGCTTCCTCTGATCAGTTAGATTAATAAATTGATCTCAAACCTGTATCCTAGTATCTAGGAATGGATTAATGGTTGAAGTTAGTTGGTAGTTGCATAAAACTCTCCCATTTCTGTATAAGTTAGGAGGGATGAGTTAGATGTTAAATTAGTCACTTTATTTTCTAGTTACTCAGTTGTTACTCTGTTTTTCTATATTGGAAGATCCAGACATGTTTTATTAAGGAATGACATTATTGAATACAATCTGAAAGAGATTTTGTTTATGATATGAAGTGAATGAAACTATGTGTTATGAAGATGCATAAGAATCTGAATTAGATTTGATTTCCAGTTAAGTGAGTTAGTCCCCTGAGCCAACCACTCAAGGTACTAATCCTCACTTCATTTATTTCCATGTTCCTTTATGCATTCATTGTTAAATCTATTCTTCATTTGCATATAGATACATCACGAGTCACTTATATTTCTTTGATTGTCAAATTACAGTAGTATGGTTCATGAACAAGTGCATGCTTTGTCTACTCTAAGTCCTCCGAAGGTTAGCATTAGCTCTCTTATCATTTTGAATGTTTTGGATTAGTTCTGTAATTTTCTGTTGTTAATAATTATCTATAGCTTATGCTGGAGGTACTCGTAGCCACTAGATCCTATAACTGTTTTCATTGTTCTTTCATTTCTGTGAATTCCAACAGAGTAGAATAGCCTAAGTAGGTTTGGATAAGATAGTTTAGGAAGAATATGAGCCCTGAAGGCACATACAATGCAGTGCCATCATAAGATTACACTCCTTGGTTGATATATTAATGTGGGAAGTACAATGATAGAGTGGATTGTTAAGATAGGTTTACCCCTGAATTATGTTAAGTCTACAACACATTATTTTTCCTCTACATTTTTAGCGTCATTGCTGGGGATGGTGCTACCTTCATAGGCTCATTTTTACATGCTTTCATAGTTTAAATTTTGATTCCAGCATTAGGATTAATAAATTCACTTTTTAGGAGACATCAGAAATTTTACTAACATTGTGCATAACCACTGGAATATAAACCCAAATTCACTATATGCAGAGGCAGAGATAATGAGGCAGATTCCTCCATTCAAATATTCAGGATAGAGAAGAAACAACTGAATTTATCAATTATATAGTAGAAAGTGTTGAATAAGAATTTTCTCTTACATCTTCATCAACACCTTCTACATCTTCATCAACTTCTTCCACAACTACAGAAGGGACCTTCAGAACCATGGCAGATGCTGTGGTAGAGGATCCACCAGAGCAAGCAACGTTTGAGTTTCCTATCACTGATCAGGAGAGGGCTACAATGCTGAAAAATATTCCACCATCAGCATTACTAGTCTTCTATGGCTTGGTGACAGAGGACCTAGATACGTTCATCTTTGAGTTTGATATCTTGTGTAGGAGCTATGACTACACCTCAGACACTCACAGGATGAAACTCTTTCCTGCTACCCTCAAGGATGCAGCCTTGAGATGGTTTATGGGGCTGGGAAAAGATGTCATTCTAGACTGGGATACGATGAAGGATAAATTCTTGGAGAAATACTAAGATTACTGTCGAGGACATGATAGTAGGAGAGATGACATCTTCAGGATGTCACAAAAGGAGGAGGAGCCACTTGAAGATTATGTTGAAAGATTCTAGTTTGCTCTAAAGCAAAACCCCCAAAATAGATTGTCTGAAGAATCATTATAACTGGTTTTCTTGAGAGGGGTTAAGGATGATTGCATGGATGCTCTGGATCTTATTGGGCAAGGTGATATTTCTCAGCTACCTTTTGAGTCAATTTGTAAAGTTTGCCAATTACAAATAAGGCAACCAATGGAGTTTCAAGAGTGGAAATCAGTAACTTGCTGTCCAACATGGAGGAGGACATAATTAGCCATATGGCTGCACAACTGGACACTTTGCACATCAAGAAGAAACAAGAAGAAGCTGATGCAATGCTTACTGAATACTATCCCAGTTGTAGGAAAAGGAAGGCCAATTGTAAATGCAAAAGGGTGGCAAGCATCTAGTAAGAGAAGGTTGAAAGACTAGAATTTCAGCCATTTGAAGGAGAGGATGGATAATTGTTCTTCATAGCTCAAAGGAAACCTTGGAAGATAAGACAAGGTATGCCCTCTGACCCACTAAATTTTAGTTCACCCTTTCCTACTGCAAACCAAAATTTCTCTGCTTGGAACACTCAGCCATGGCCTGGTAATCAAAATCTCTGGCAAAACCCACAATGGCCTACTCCACAACCTAGTTGGAACCAACAACAGCCAAACCCATGGTCCCAACAAGGTTTTCAAGGTTCTAACTATAATCCCCAGTGGCCTACACAACAACCTCAATGGCAGCCTCAATGGAATAAGAACCAACAATGGCAAAAAAATGCAAATTACCAGCAACCTATGATTCCATCTCAACCACATCAGCCAACCATAATGCCTTCATCAACACCTCAAAATCCACCTCTTAGACCTACCCATATCCATGCCCAACCCGTACCTAACCCTAACAACAAGCCTGTTCAACAGGTTTATACTAACAAGGTGATGTAATACCCCATCTATGGGGTAGAAGTGAGTAATGTTCATCTCAGATTAGGGAAGCAACTTGCAGGCCCTTCATCTCCCCAAATTACAGAACTTGAAGATGAAGAACCCATAGAAGAAGCCTAAGATAAACCACCGTTGGAACCTGAATCAACTCAGGAATCTTAGACCATTTCACATCCTAAGCCTCCTTTCCCTAAATGCTTGGCTATCCAAAAACAACCAACATAGTTTGAAAATGACCTCATAGGCTAGTTGCAAGATATAAGCATAAAGATTCCCTTAATCTGAGCCATCAACGATATTCCCATCTACACTACGACTATCTGAGATCTCTGCATAAAGAAACTAGGAAGAAAGATGATAGACCCAAAGATAGTTCATGTTTTGGGTAACCTAGATGACATAATATTGGGGAATATAACTATTCCCAAATATACAAATCCAAGTAGTCCAGTGGTGGATGTTAAAATCAATGGGACTCTGATTAAGAATACTCTGATAGATTTAGGTGCTACAATTAATGTAATGACTAAGGAGACAATGCAGACACTCTAGTTGAGCAACCTTAGGCCTACTTAGATAGTCTTGCAATTAGCTGATAGGTCAACAATTAAACCTGAATGAGTCATTGAGATTTGGTCATTGCATTAGATTCTTGGGAATACCCTGCTGATTTCATAGTCCTACAGCCAAAGGTTAATCTTGCTGGTTATCCTCTTATACTAGGCAGACCATGGCTTGCCACAACAGATGCATTTTTAGGTTGCAGGTCTGGTAACATGATCATATCCAATGGGACTGTGACCAAGAAATTGGTTCTATATCCACCAGCCCAACCATACCATGAGCTTGAGCAGACCATTTGGCCTACCCTTGAATATGAGGACAACTATTCCTTGCAAACCTTGATGACTATTGAACGTAGCCCCTTACTGGATATTAGAGATGAAGTTGGGTTGATCGCTCACATTATACAAAATGACTACGGAAGGCACCCACAACAACAAGACTACTTATCTTGCTTACAAGATCCCTTAGAAAGCATAGTACCTACCAGTTCCTCAGAGGAGGTATCTCAATTATCTCATACTTTGTTACCCCAGTAATGCTTACCAATAATACCTAGCCTTGATTTGTCCTTTGTGCAAGAAATGTCTAAGCCATTAGAAATCAAGCCAGGAAAAGTGTTGATTGTTAATACTGCATTGACTGATGAGCAACAACAATCCCTGCATGCAGTATCACAAACCCACTCAACAATGTTTGCATGGGATTATAGTGATATGAAGGGCATAAATCTTGCTTTGTGTATGCATAATATTTATATTGATGATGGCCACATACCTATAAGATAGCAGTAGAGACACATGAATCCTTCTCTCAGAGAGATATTGAAAGCATAACTTCAAAAGCTTTTAGATATAGGGTTTATAGACCGCAGTTCAGATAGTGAATGGGTTTCACCATTGGTCATAGTTCCCAAGAAAGGTGGCAAATGGAGAGTTTGTGTTGATTACAGAGAACTAAATGCTGCCACGAGGAAAGATCACTTTCCATTGCCCTTCATTGATCAAGTTCTTGACTCTTTAGCAGGTAAGAAATATTTCTCATTGCTTGATGGTTTTAGTGGCTATAACCAAATCAAGATTGCACTAGAAGATCAAGATAAGACAACATTTACATGCCCTTGGGGGACCTATGCATATTCTGTCTTGCCTTTTGGTCTGTGCAATGCTCCAGCCACATTTCAAAGAGCAGTCCTCAATATTTTCTCTGATTTTGCCTATGACAACATGGAAATTTATATGGATGACTTCACCACATATGGTGAAACATATGATGAAGCTTTACACAACCTGGATAAAGTTTTGAAGAGATGCACAGAGCACAATCTATCTTTGAGCAATGAAAAATGTTTTATAATAATGACATAGGGGATAGTCTTGGGACATTTTATCTCAAGTGCAGGCATACAAGTTGACCCAAAGAAGATTGAAATTATCTCTACCCTACCTATTCCAAAGAGACAAAAGGATGTAAGGAGCTTCTTGGGACATGCGGGTTATTACAGGAGGTTTATTCAAGATTTTAGCAAAATTGCTACACCCCAGTTTACTCTGTTGACAAAGGATAGTGAATTTGAATGTACACAAAATTGTTAGAATTCCTTTGAAAAGCTAAAAGCATCCTTGACACAAGCTCCAGTTCTCAGAGGTCCAAATTGGACACTGCCTTTTCACATCCACACAGATGCATCAAATTTTGCCATTGGAGCAGTCCTAGGCCAGCAAGAAGGAACTAAAGAGTATGCAATATACTATTTAAGTAATAACCTACAGGGAGCTGAGTTGAACTACACTGTGATAGAAAAGGAAATTTTGGCAATTGTTTATGCCATTAACAAATTTAGATACTACATTATGAAAGGAAGCTAGGTGTGCGGAAAACACTTCCTACACTAATCTAATGAGGGGAGGAGTGTGCAAATTCAAATTTATCTTAACTATTACAAAAACATTAAACCATTAACATGAGATATTGCAGCAAACACATAACAGAGAAGGTGACACAGAAGAAGAGAGACACAAGATATACGTGGGGAAAACCATTATCAGGTGAAAAACCCCACACTCCAAAACCTATACAATGTATTATCAAAACAAAGAATGTTTACAACACACTTGCAAGGCAAGTTCTCCAGAGTCTTCAACACTCGTATTTGGTGACAAACTGGCAGCATAACAGTACCTGTCAAACCTGTAATACATCTCCTTCTCCAAGCACCTATTTATATAGAATATACAAGGCAATATTGGTCCTATCTTGGAATGGGCGTCCAACTTGGCCTCATGGACCAAAACCCATGCCTAAGGACACTTGGTCAACATTGTAGAATGTGCCTAACACTTGTCCACAACTCCCATCCCAAAGAGGTCGCCTATTTCCAAAATGGGCTATGACAGATGCTCTTATGACTCTTACGACTGTCATAAAATTTGTCATAGCGGTTACAACTTGCAGCTGTAAGAGAATCTGTCATACACAGGCTATAAATAGCATATTCTCTTACAACATGTCATAGTCCACCTTGGGGCACCCAAATATGCCTTTTTCAAAGATGCTTCATGACACATGTCTTCACCTATCTTACAAGCTTCTATTTCTGACTCTTACATGTCATAACTTCGTCATAGGAATCCGTCATAACTATTTCGGTCAAACATTCCCTTACACAACATCCAAGATGTTGACACATGGCAAAATGTTCCTACCACAAAGTGGGATGCCTATCTCCTCATGTGAGGACAAAATTACAAGTTGTCATCTTCCATGTAGGATGACACATCACCATGCCACATCCCACAATATGACAATATGGAATTTACAATTAATTTACAACATCGGCAATGAATTAATAAATACAAACATAAATAATGCAAGGAATTACCAAGGTTGAGACACCTTAATTCCCAACATTCTCCCACTTGTCGAACACCTTGTAAGAGCCAATAGACTAACAGGATGAGACACCTTAATTCCCAACATTCTCCCACTTGTCGAACACCTTGTAAGAGCCAATAGACTAACAAGATTTAACTGCTATAGGCCGAGAGGATGATAGACTCCGAACACCATTTGAACTTTTCTGTGCCCACTGGCTTCGTTAATGCATCTGCAACATTCTTCAAAGTATCTACCTTCTCCAAATTTACCTTTCCATCCTCAACCATGTCTCGCACGAAGTGAAATTGAACATCAATGTGCTTTGTTCTAGCATGGAAATTTAGATTCTTTGCAAGGCAAATTACACTTTGACTGTCACAATTGATCATAATTTGACCTGCATCAACACCAATATCGGAACACAATCTCTTGAGCCAAATGGATTCCTTACAAGCATGAGTTGCAGCCATATACTCAGCTTCTGTAGTGGACAAAGCAACCACAGGTTGTCACTTACTCATCCAACTAATCGCACGACCAAACAGTGTAAACACTAAACACTAGTAGATCTCCTGCTATCAATGTCACCTGCCCAATCAGAATCCACAAATCCATGAATACTAACTAAATGCGGAGGTCCTGTAGCCTTGCCATGATAGCAAATGGAATACTCGGAAGTACCCCTCAAATATCTGAACACTCGCTTAAATGCATCCCAATGTACCCGTCTAGGATTAGCCATAAACCGACTAAGGATTCCCACTGCTTGGGCAATGTCTGGTCTTGTGCAGACCATAGCATACATCAAACTACCAACAACACTAGCATAAGGTACTCTGCTCATGTCCTCCACCTCACTAGGAGATTTCAGACAATCATTAACAAACAACTTTGTCCCCAATGAAACAGGAACACTCAAAGGTCTACAATCTGCCATGCTGAACCTGTCCAACACGGTCTTCACATACTTACTCTGGCTTAACCAAAGTTTTCTATTAGTTCTGTCTCTTCTAATTTCCATTCCAAGAATGTACTTGGCTGCCCCTAAATCTTTCATTTCAAATTGTGCTGCTAACTGAGACTTAAAATTAGAAATCATATTCTTACCCTTCCCAATGAGAAACATATCATTAACATATAATGCAACAATGAGAATACGATCACCATCAAACTTATAATACACACAGTGATCCGATTTTGATCTCAAATAACCAATTGACAACACAAAGGCATCAAAATTTGAGTACCACATCCTAGGAGACTGCTTCAAACCATACAAAGACTTCTTAAGCTTGCAAACTAAATTTTCTTTACCTTTCTCTATGTAATGCTCTGGCTGTGACATGTAGATTTCTTCCTCCAAATCACCATGAAGGAAATCTATCTTCACATCCATCTGTTCTATCTCTAAATCATAAGCAGTTGCAAGAGATAACATAAATCTAATGGATGTTAGCTTTGCAATGGGAGAGAAAATTTCACCATAATCAATTCCCTCCACTTGTGAGCACCCCTTCCTAACCAATCTAGCCTTGTCCTTTTCAACACTGCCATCTGCATCGAATTTCTTCTTGAACACCCATTTACAACCAACATGTTTCCGTCCATCAGGCAAAGGCACCAAGACCCATGTTTTGTTCTTTTCCAAAGAAGCCATCTCATCTTCCATGGTCTCCTTCTAGGAACTTGCATCTTTCATGCCCATAGCCTCTTTCATAGTTCTAGGCTCATCATTGTTAGAAAATAAAGCAAAAACACAACTAGAATCAAGTAATGAATAACCAAACCTATCAGGTTGCTTTCTTGTTCATGTAGACCTCCTCAATAGCTGAGGTTGAGGTTCTGCTTCTTCTTCAGATTCGCTTCCAGAGCTGCTAGAGCTCTCCTCATCATCAGGCCTCATAAGGTCTGTCAGTTCAGTCTTCTTAGGGGTAGAAGGAAACTGAACCGCATCTTCTTTCTTTTCTGACTGTTCTGGATGTAGAACAATGGAAGAGGGTGTTAGCTCTATGAAGATCACACTTCTGCTATACAACACTTTCTCAGTCACAAGATCCCAAAGCTTGTAGCCTTTCACACCGACACCATAGCCAATGAAGATACATTTAACAACCTTGTTCTCCAACTTAGACCGTTTCTCCCTAGGCACATGTGCATATGCCTCACAACCAAAAACACGAAGATGCCTTACTAAAGGCTTCTTATCAGACCACACCTCCATAGGTGTTTTGTCAACAAGAGCTGATGTAGGAGATCTATTTACTAGAGCAAGCAGTGGCAACAACTTCAGCCCAAAACATTTGTTCGAGGCTTGCTCCACTAAGCATACTCCTAGCCTTCTCCATTAGTATCTTGTTCATCCTCTCTGCAACTCCATTTTGCTGTGGGGTGTATGGAGTTGTCTTATATCTTTCAATCCCTTGCTCTTTACAGAACTTATCAAACTTTGCCGAACAAAACTCACCACCGTTGTTAGTTCTCAAACACTTAATCTTTTTACAAGTCTGATTTTCAGCAAAGGCTTTAAACTCCTTAAACTGACTTAAGACTTTAGTCTTTCTTCTGATAAAATAAACCCATGTCCTTCTACTGTAATCATCTATGAAAGATACAAAATATACATATTTTTATAACGAAGGAACATTAACAAGACCAAACACATCAGAATGAATAAGATCCAATACACTAGAAGACTTGTGAGAACTAGAGTAAAACTGAACATGGTTTTGCTTTCCATAAATGCAATGTTCACAAAAGTCAAACTCGAGATTACAATCATTCAACCCCTCAATGATGTTTTTATTTTTCAGGGTATGTAGACCCTTCTCACCAATGTGGCCATATCTCAAATGCCATAACATAGTCTTTTTAGCAAGAAGTTTAACTTCCAAAGCATGTGCACAACCATCAGAATCGGTTATAACAGATTTCTTCATTGCATGTTTAGATGGTGGGGATGAAGTGACAACAGCTCATTTCCTTGAGTCATAAGAACTATTACACTGTGAAGTGCATGCCTCCAGCTGAAACAGAGTACCCCTTGCAAGCACCATAGATCCTCTTGTCATCTTGCATCCATCCTTCGAAAAGACAACCTACACACCTGCATCATTCAACATACTTACAGAAAGCAGGTTCCGTGCAAGGCCTAGAATGTGCATAACTCTAGTGATCCCCTTCACTCATCCATTAGGGAATCAGATTGAGACTCTTCCACGACCAACAATTTTCAGATGAGAGTCGTCACCAAGGTACACCCTTCCACCATCGAACTCTTCATATTTGGTAAACCAGTCTTGATATGAGGTCATGTGGAATGATGCACCAAAATCAATCAACCACACATCATCAGATGCATGGGTGGCTAGGGCTGCAATGAAGGCATCACCATCATCTTGTGACTTGTCAAAATCTGAATCAGGAGCTTTCTTCTTCTTCTTCTTCTTCTTCTTCTCCTCTTTGCATTCCTTTCAGAAATGCCCAGTTTTACCACAGTTCCAACAAAGAGCCTTGGACTTTCAAGGAGATTTAGATCTCCCATGGGATTTGGATCTGCCCTTATCACTTTTCTTGTCTTTCTTCTTCCCTTTCTCCTTGGGTCTTCCACGAACCGCAAGAGCCTCTTTGGCTGATTTAGATGTCTTCCTCCACATTTCTTTAGATAACAGCGAGGACACCATATCATCCATCTTGAAGGTGGTAGTGGTGCTTCCGATAGCCATTACAAGATGATCCCATGAATCTGGCAAAGAACAAAGCAAGGTCATGCAACAATCCTCCTCCTCCATTTTAACACCCACATATGTCAACTGTGCAACGATCATGTTGAAAGCATTCATGTGGTCCACAATAGATCCTCCATCTTCCATCTTTAGAGAAAACAACTTCTTTTTCAGGAAGAGTTTGTTCACCAAGGACTTGGCCTGATAAACATCACCCAACTTCTTCCAAAGATCCTTCGTTGTCTTCTCCTCATGGATGTTCAACATAACAGATTTAGCTAAACAGAGTCTAATGAGACCCTTAGCCTTCCGATCTTTGAGGTCACAATCATCTTGTTGCATTGCTGTGGGTTTTACACCGGATACCGTTTCCCATAGGTCACGATCAACAAGTAGGTCCTCCATCTTCAATTTCCACAACTTGAAATTAGTGCCATTGAATTTGTCAACCTCTAACCTTCCGGATGTGGTTGTCATCTCCTTGCTACAATAAGATACAAAATACTCTGCACAAGACTCCCACTCAACCTAAGATTATCTCAAAAAACTCCTACCCAGCAGCTAGAACCAAAAACTAGCCAGGCTCTGATACCAACTGAAAGGAAGCTGGGTGTGCGGAAAACGCTTTCTACACTAATCTAATGAGGGGAGGAGAGTGCAAATTCAAATTTATCTTAACTATTACAGCAACATTAAACCATTAACATGAGATATTGCAGCAAACACATAATAAAGAAGGTGAGACAGAAGAAGAGAGACACAAGATATACGTGGGGAAAACCCTTATCGGGTGAAAAACCCCACTCCAAAACCTGCACAATGTATTATCAAAACAAAGAATGTTTACAACACACTTGCAATGCAAGCTCTTAGGAGTCTTTGACACTCATATCTGGAGACAAACTGGCAACATAACAGTACCTGTCAAACCTGTAATACATCTCCTTCTCCAAGCACCTGTTTATATAGAATATACAAGGCAATATTGGTCCTATCTTGGAATGGGCATCCAACTTGGCCTCATGGCCCAAAACCCACACCTAAGGACACTTGGTCAACATTATAGAATGTGCCCAACACTTGTCCATAGCTCCCATCCCAAAGAGGTCACCTATTTCCAAAATGGGCTATGACAGATGCTCTTACGATCTTACGACTGTCATAGAATCTGTCATAGCGGTTACAACTTACAGCTGTAAGAGAATCTGTCATACACAGGATATAAATAGCATATGCTCTTACAACATGTCATAGTCCACCTTAGGGCTCCCAAATATGCCTTTTTCAAAGATTCTTCATGAGACATGTCTTCACCTGTCTTACAAGCTTCTATTTCTAACTCTTACATGTCATAACTTCGTCATAGGAATCCGTCATAACCGTTTCAGTCAAACATTCCATTACACAACATTCAAGATGGCGACACATGGTAAAATGCTCCTACCACAAAGTGGGATGCCTATCTCCTCATGTGAGGACAAAATTACAAGTTGTCATCTTCCATGTAGGATGACACATCACCATGCCACATCCCACAATATGACAATATGGAATTTACAATTAATTTACAACATAGGCAATGAATTAATAAATACAAACATCAATAATGCAAGGAATTACCAAGGTTGAGACACCTTAATTGCCAACACATTACTGGTTTTAAAGTGTTCATACATACAGATCATACAACAATCAGATATTTGATGAATAAGCCAATAGTGGGTGGCAGACTTGTATGATGGTTATTGTTATTGCAAGAATTTGACATAACAATTGTTGACAAACTAGGAAAGGCTAATGTAGTTGCTGATTTTTTGTCTAGACTACTTACATAATCATCACAAGGGGTGGTTGATGACTCTTTTCCTGATGAACATTTATTTTCTCTAACTATACACACTCCATGGTATGTAGACAGCTAATTATTTGGTTTTAGGGCAAATTCTAGGTTACTTCTCTCCAAGGGAGAAGAGACAGCTAGTTCACAAATGTTTTCCTTATTCTTGGATTTCTAGATTCCTATTCTACACTAGCCCAGATAACATTATGAGAAGGTGTATCAAGGAGGATGAGGTGTTTGATATATTGAAGGCCTATCATGATGAACCCTGTGGGGGACATTTTGCAGCCAAAAGGACAACCTTCAAAATATTGACAACAAGATATTACTGGCCAACACTTCATAAAGATGATGTCAAGTATACTAGAAGCTGTGATTGGTGTCAAAGGATGGGGTGACCTACAAGAAGTGATGAAATGTCTTTGCAGCCACAAATGGCATTAGCTCCTTTTGATAAGTGGGGGCTGGATTTTGTTGGTCCTATCTCTCCTACTTCAAACAACAAGGAATATATACTGGTATGTTCTGATTACTTAACCAAATGGGTGGAAGTTAAAGCCTTGCAGTTTGCTAGAGATGGCAATGTGGCAAAATTTTTGTATGAGGAAATCTTCACTAGATATGGTGTACCAAGGGAGATAGTGACTGATCAAGGCCCACAATTCACATCAGATTTAATCACCAGACTGGTGGAGGAATATCAGATTAGACACAAGAAGTCCACTCCCTACCATCCTCAGGCTAATGGTCAGGTTGAAGTCACAAACATAGAGATTGAGAACATATTGACAAAGATGTACAACTTCACATAAGAGATTAGGTTTCTAGGTTACTGGAAGCTATTTGGGCATATAGAACTACATGGAATACAACTACATGATTCACTCCTTATGAATTGGTTTATGGAAAGACAATAGTCCTGCCTATAGAATTTGAGTATGAAACCCTAAGGACAACAATAGGATTAGGGATGGATTTGACACAAGCTCAGAAGGATAGACTACAACATTTGAATGCTCTTGATGAAATCAGATTAGAAACACTCCACCACACAGAGGTTATATAGAAACACATAATTAAATGGCATGACAAGTATATCAAGACTAAAGAATTCGTTGTTGGTGATTGGGCCCTTCTCTATGATTCCAGATACAAGGATTTCAAGGGAAAGCTTCAATCTCGTTGGTTGGGACCATATGAGATTAAACAAGTATTCCCTAATGGTGCAGTCCAATTACAGACCATTGATGAGGTCTAATTTTCATTGCTAGTAAATGGACACAAGCTGAAACTGTATAAAAAACCACTTCAGAAGGATGATTTTCTTGTCTCTCTAGCCACTCAGTATGGTACTCCTGGCACTCCTAATGAAGGTTCTGTGACACCAACTAACACACCGTCAGAAGATGATCCACCAATCCTATCTAGTGATACAGAGGTTGAGTTGAAATACTCAACCCCTGCCGCTGAGACTTGATTTTTCTTGCTTTATAATACACATGCACACACAACACACTATGCAAGATGACCACAAGTAACTCCAGAGGGACCTATTTTTCACTTTCAGTTGGGACCTGGCATATTGCATATGTACTCATTCAGTTGGGACCTGTGCTAGAGGCACCTAAAGCAACTAAATGTCTACAGATGTATTCACTACTTTGGCACCCAACACACTATTTTCCTGCTCATTCCATATCTTCTAAACATTGCTTCATTCATTATGAAATAACTCTAATGCCACTGCAAAAGTGTCAACTCAAGCTCATGAGTTATTCATTAGAGTATTGTGAGCTGTCACATCACATCGACTTCGTAGTCGCCGCCACCTTACCATTCATTCGCATGCATGCCATCTTGCTCATATCAAATCAAATGCTGAGTACGTGTTCTCAAATTCTAAGATGCGCTAATCATTTATTTCCATAACGTGTGTACATAAGGTAAATTTCAATGATTAAACTTCACTTTCTTTTTATATTCATTATTACTTTTTATTTATTTCATGCATGCGAAAATGTTTATCACCATTCCATTTAATAAATCCTCTTCCTTTCATATCAATTGCCACGTGAAGTGAGGTCACTTCACAACTTAGTTGGGGGGAGGGGTTTAATTTTTTGATTTTCACCATTTTTGCCATCTTTGTTCTTAGAGATACTAGATAGAATATCCTATGCCATTTCCTAAAAATAGTAAACCTACGCTATTTTGCCAAAATATGAACTTACCCTGAGAAGTTGTAGTGGAAGAATAGAAAAGGGTAGTAAACTGAAGGTTGGTTCTCTTCAAGGTGGTAGAATTGCAGTTTAGCAGAAATTGATACTTCAAGAGGTTACAGAACATAGAAATAATGGGGGGTGATGTGGTATGACGAGAGCCATCTGCACATAAAGAAATATTAGATGTGTTGGTGCTACCACTCTTTACCAGATTAGGATGGCTGGACTACTTTTTGAAGTTGACAGAATATGATAACGAAATGGCAAAGGAATTTGCAGTCACACTATAGTATGATGAGCCAATGGTTAGGGTATTGATTGTAGATGCTTATGAGATGGCCATTACCCAAGTCACAAGATTGCCACGCATAGGGTCTGAGTATCCAACTCGTGCTGATGCAGCTATAGCAAGGGAATAATTCTATGAGTGAGGAGAGCACTTGGACTCGACAACACAAGGTACAAAGAGATCATCCCTTCTATTTTTCTGGGGAAAATGTGCTTCATACATCATTAAATACATTACCTATGATGGCCGGCATAATTTGCTGTATATTGTGCATTTTAAGTTACTTAATCATCTACGCCATGATAAGTTGGTCAACTTCCCCAATTTCCTGTATAATATGTTGAAAAGGATGGCGTCTGAATACTAGAAGAAGCAAGTAGACACGATGTTGTCCATCATTGTTTAATAGCCTTATTGATAAAGAGGAGCCTAAGAAGTCAACACCCACAGGTTGATTGGGAAGCTTTTAAACAATGTGTAGATATCACAACATTGTTGGAAGAACCTGAAGAAGAGAATGAAACGCAGTATGAGCCTGAACCTGAGATTGAGCCTGAGAAAGAGGGGCCACAAGAAGACAACACTCCAAAGAATAGGCCAGTAACAATAGAGGAACCCTCATCTTCTAAACCTAAACCTATGAGAGGCACTGGTTCAACACCTATTAAGAAAAAGAGAAATAAGAAAAGTGTTGAGAAGCATAACAACACCGAGAAGGGAGAAGATGTAGGGGAAAAGAAAAGGAAGAGGAGTAAAAAGAAAAGGAAAAATGAAGTCAAACAAGAGACTGCTACTCCCAGATGCTCAGAAAGGTTAAAGAGGCAGAGTGTGAAGGAAAAAACTGTTAAAGAACAGGGGTAGGAAAAAGGTGAAGGACAACATCATCATGATCCAACACCAGTGAATTTAGATTCAGATAAAGGAGGAATTGCCCCTGAAGATGTCCCTGCTGATGCTCCTGAGGATGTCTTTGCTGATGCTTGTGAAAATGTTAATGTGTCTGCTAAAAAGAGAAGGTATGTTTCTTTGACTTTTGATTCTGATTCAGAGAATATATTTATTGCAAAGAAAATGGGAAAGTCAATTCCTAGCAGTTCTACTAAGGAACTTTTTGATATAACTGGGAATGATAATGATGAAGGTCTAAATTTTGAGAAAGAAAAAGAATTGTTGGAGGATAGAAACATAAGAAAATAACTACAAGAAGCACTTGGAAGAGCAGGTGAAAGGATATGAAGAGAAGGACAAAGAAAAGGAGAAAAGAATACAAGAGTTGGAGGAGAGAATTTAGACCTATGGCCATGGAACTAATTTAGATTTGTTAGCACAGATGGCTATAAGTAAGACAAATGCTAAAGAAAATGAAGTACTCACTCCACAACCTCCTGTAACAAGAACTCCAATATACCACGCTACTTTGTCTTTGGCTTTTGAATTAATGAAACTCACTCATAATTCCAAACAAGAAAAGGAAAACTGGGAGAGGGAAAAATAGAAACTCAATGCATCAATAGAAGATAAGAATTTGGTGATAAAAAGGTTGGAGGATAAGTTGATAGAGGTAACTGACAGAGCCATACAGATCATTGGGTGTAGACCTCCACCAAGGGTATATGCATTGTTCCTGAAAGAAAAGTTTCTCAGTTTCCAGTTTAATAGGTTCCTTAATAATCAGCCTGCCTTACATTCAAGGCATATTTTCTACAGCTATTTTAAAGAAGTTAGTTTAGATGAGCAAGACCAATTGTGTGAATATTGTTTGCATAACTACTTAATGACAAAGGATACATAATGGAACCCTTCCATTTATGTTGGAGATTTGTAGGTTAGGGCACTGTAATCATATCTCAAGAATGAAAAGCTCAGAGGGGAATTGATGGATAAGTATGAGGAAAAAGAGAAAATAGTGGCACTACAGGTTAGAAGGGAAGCATTGAATCCTGATGTAATCCTCACTCAATGGTTAACACTCCTCTCACACAAAGGTCCAGGAAAAATTATTATGGATTTAAGACTGCAAGATCACAGGATGATATAACAGTTAGTAGGGCCTATGCTTCAAAATTCTCTAAGGTATGTGCAAGATAGATGGAATAGTCTGACTACAACACTATAGAGGAAAGAGCCTCATTCTTTTCATAATTTTATGAATATGTTTGAGAGACTGCACAAGTATATCTGAATTTCAGAGCAAATAGGAGTGGGATGGCTGCCACTTACTTTTCATCCTCCTATTCTCCTTTATCCAGTACCACACTAGACATGAGAAAAGGGTGACGAATGTAGGAATGCAGAATCAGTCAGATTGGATAGGCTTGCATGTTACAATGGTTTTTATCTTAAGCAGGGTGAAGGAGTTAGAGAAATAATGGACTTGAGGTAGATTACTTTGCACTACAATCTTCTCCCCTAGGTGTTCAATTCAATGATTTTGCTTGAGGACAAGCAAAAGGCTAAGTTTGGGGGGAATGATGGGTTGAAATATTGACCTTGTTAGGGATTGCATGCAGAAGATATCAATTAAATGCAAATAAAGATTAAACAAAGGAATGAAAATACACAGAAATAATAATAGCGAGAGATAAGTTTTAACGTGGTTCACCCAAACTCAAGCTACATCCACCAACAGAGAGTCCAATATTATTATCCAGTAAATCAAACTGATTACAACCAGCAATCCTTGCAACTCAATACTGCTGCAAAATGCTACAATACATCAATAGTAACCCTAACCCTTAGCCACTTTTATCAAGCCTTATGTCAGTTACAAAATAAGGTTTTTTTTATGTCAGCCAATAGAAAAAATAACTCCCAACGCCTTTATAAAATAATAAAACCCATTTGAGGTTTTGGGGGCGCTACCCCTCGACCCTGCCCTATATCGCACCAGGGAGCGCGCCAGGGGTGCTGCCACTGGCCCTGCAAGGCACGCTTCCCCTTGACCCCGTCTTGGGGGCGTTGCCCACAAACCCCCATAAGGGGCGCTGCCCCTTGACCCCGTCTTGGGGGCGCTAGCCCTTGACCTTGTTAAATAATTTTGGGGGGAAACTGTGCTGATAAAAGTGGGGTAAATTTAACCTCCGAGTCTGATTAGGCTCCATATAACAACATACCTCTTTTTATGTTGTTTTTATATGCTTTTAGAACTTTTCCATATGATCCTCCAGACACTTTACCAACATCACCATCATTATATGCTGTCTTTTTATATACTTTACAAGACTTTGAACCTATGTTAATAATATGGAATATGGTGATGATATTATTAATTGAATGATTTAAATATGAGTATGCATGTAATATAGATGGAATCCTATGGTTTAGTCATGAAGGTTATTTGTGTGCATATGTTTTGTGAACTAACCCTTGTGCAGCAAGAACGTGTTATCAAGGAAATGAGCATTTGCAACGAAGTTGCAAATAGGAGAATTAAAGGAAGTGAAGTTAGGACGCCAAAAGTGTAGGCAACTGGAGTATGAATGTGAACCATCATGGATAGAAATAAATGTAGAAGAAGTAGACTTGTTTCAAACACAACGTGTGTTATTTATGTGAGTCGTTGCATAAGAATTCTTGTTGGGATAGGACTCTACTTCCTCTGACCAGTTAGATTAATAAATTGATCTCAAAATTGTATCCTAGTATCTAGGAATGGATTGATGGTTGAAGTTAGTTGGTAGTTGCATAAAACTCTCCTGTTTTTGTATAAGTTAGGAGGGATGAGTTAGATGTTAAGTTAGTCACTTTATTTTCCAGTTACTCAGTTGTTACTCTATTTTTCTATATTGGAAGATCCAGACATGTTTTATTAAGGAATGACATTATTGAATACAATCTAAAAGAGATTTTGTTTATGATATGAAGTGAATGAAACTATGTGTTATGAAGATGCGTAATAATTTGAATTAGATTTGATTTCCAATTAAGTGAGTTAGTCCCCTGAGCCGACCACTCAAGGTACTAATCCTCACTTCATTTATTTCCTTGTTCCTTTATGCATTCATTGTTAAATCTATTTTTCATTTGCATATAGATACACCACGAGTCACTTAGATTTCTTTGATTGTCAAATTACAGTAGTATGGTTCATGAACAAGTGCATACTTTGTCTACTTTAAGTCCTCTGGAGGTTAGCATTATCTCTCTTATCATTTTGAATGTTTTGGATTAGTTCTGTAATTTTCTATTGTTAACAGTTATCTACAACTTATGTTGAAGGTACCCATAGCCACTAGATCTTGTAACTGTTTTCATTGTTCTTTCATTTCTGTGAATTCCAACAGAGTAGAATAGCCTAAGTAGGTTTGGATACGATCGTTTAGGAAGAATATGAGCCCTGAAGGCACATACAATGCAGTGCCATCATAAGCTTATGCTCCTTGGTTGATAATTTAATGTGGGAAGTATAATGATAGAGTGGACTGTTCAGATAGGTTTACCCCTGAATTATGTTAAGTCTGCAACGCATTAGTTTTCCTCTACATTATCCACAAGAGCCTGGTCATCCAAAGAAACATCACTAGCAGATGAAGATCCAAAGTCTCCATACAATTGTTGGATGATGGTCCAAGCAGTGAAAGGGCACTCAGTGTGCTCTATGTGATGTAGAATATCCTCAGAAATAGTAATACATATTAGTCCATAGACCATGTTGTTAGAAAATGAGGTGTCTCAACCTTGCATATTTCCCGTAGCATTTATTTGTATTTAATATTTTCCCACGGTCAGTTATTGTTTTTATTTAGCTCCAAAATAATGTAGGGGCGTTTGAATTCTTAAATGGCACTTTTGCCACATGTCGGTGCCTTAAAAATTGAAATATTAGTTGTCAAAAAATGCCCACATGATAGTATATCATGGAATGACTATTTTTAGAGGTATTATGATAGATTTTATGACAACTGTAAGGGTCAAAAATAGGGGAGAATATTTTGGACGTGAGAGCTTATTTTTAGAATAGATTCTTGGCTAAGAAGTTAAGCACATGGTTTTGTAAAACCACAATTGGTTTCTTGTATAGCCAAAAGTCTACAAATTGAAGGCTTGAAGAGAAGTTTGTGGAGATGAGAGTTTTATGCAGGGTTATGCTGTCAGGTTTTCCTCCAGAGGAGCAAGATTTAAATCTCTATTTTAAGGCTTTGAGTCTACAAATGTATTGTAACATATTTGTTGTTGCAGATTAATACATTGGTTTGATGCTTTGGAGTGTGGGGTTTTTTACCTGAAAGGGTTTTCCCCACGTATATTGGTGTCTCTTCTCTTATGTCTATCTTTCTTCTATTCTTTTTTTCATGTTCTTAAAGTGTTAATTTATATGCTGTTATGCTACTAAAATTTATTTAGATTTGTAAGCTACATTATCTTTCCTCTAAGGGTTAATGAGATGGGAAATCAACTATGTCTATTTCCGCTTTAAGGGCATAGTAGTATGTGCTTGCATCAAGTTATTGAATATCTGTTTAAGAAAAATATAGGATGTTGTAAGGTGCATGCTGGGTTCTCCTTTCCCTTTCAATTGGTATCAGAGCTACGGTGGTTCCATGGTTGCATGAGATTGCATGTGTTGGTTCCATGGTGTTTAAGGTTCTAGGTATTTCTTCTGTTGTGATTTCTTAGCCTAGCAAGCTTGAGGGAATTTGTAGGAAGGAATTGGCTAATTATTAATCCTTGTTTGAGTGGAAGTCTTGTAGTTGATCTTGTTTTTAGGTTACAGCAGGCATTTGAAGGATAGAGAAGATGGAGTATTATGGAGTTGATCATGTGGTTACATTTAATATGGTATTGATCTGGAGCTCCTATTTGATAGTATGTAATAACCCTCATGCATGGTGGTTATGTTCTTTCATTCTATGGTCGTTTGCAACAAAGTATTCATGTTGGATGTTTGTTTTTGGGTCCCTAATCACATGGAGAAACTTGGGTTGTCATGACTATGGTTTAATGTGCTTAAGTTGGGTGCTTGATTTTAGTCCCTGGCATTGGAAGACATTGTTTTGTTAACCTTAAATGCATGTAGGCTGTGGAGTTGACCATTGGATGATCTGAAAGCTTCTGGAATGGCCTAGCTCCTCCGTATGCTTATACATGGTGGTGGTTGTGGAGTTGGCCTACAAGTGGGCCCGAAGTTCCTAGACCTCTTCTTCCTTTTGGTTGGTTGTACTTGCATGTCTCAGTTTCATGTTGGTTGGATCTAAGGGTTTTGTAGATTTTCTGTTCAAAATCTATGGTTATGCTTATCTATGTTATTCCATTGTTCTGGTATAGCTGTTGTGGTAATTTTACAGACTTGTGGGTCTTCCAGATGATAAGTGGATATGGATTTGCATGTATGTTAGTGATATGGTGGTTTTGCAGGTTTTACATGGTTAATCAAAACTTGTGGTTTTGTAGATCTGCAGATAAACTATTTTTTAGATTATGAATCCTTGTGGGTGTTTCTGGATGTAAGATAGTTATAGGTTTGCATGTATGCTTCGTGCATGGTGTGAGGAGGTTTGTAGCTTTCTTAGTGTGGAGATTTTGGTATGTGATTAGTCACTCATCATTTTTACAGTATTTTCTTGATGGGTTCCTTGACTATGGTTACTCATATGTGGACTTGTTTGGCAAATCAGATCTGTAGTTGATTTGGTGTTTGAGTCTTGTGGTCTACATGTTATCTTCTTGTTATCTTAGTTTGCAGGGTTACTAATGTGATGATGAGTTTGCATGTTTCATGTTTGCGATCTACGAGTTATGCAATTTTATGGGTTGATCACCTATTTGATTGCAGTGGGATGACTCGGATGTGGACTGTCTATATCCACAAGATTGGTTCACTATTTATGCAAACTTTGTTAGTTGGCCTTGTCTTTGGTCATTTATACATTGGTATGTTGCATTGGGATGAGAGGATGGATGATTAGAGTGTCTGGATAGTTGGTTATTGGGACTTGTAACATGTTTATCATGATGTCATGGATAACTTGGTTACACAGTTTAGTGTGAGCTTTTGACAGTGATGGTTTTATCTTCTTGACTTGGAGATCTTGGCTCTACTTTATTCTTTTGTACTATTGATGTTGCAGGTGAAGTATTTGATTGTGTTAGAGCCATGGATTATCTTCATTGATATGATGGTTATCATGATGCCTTGATAAGCTCGGTATTACAGTTTCAGTGGGAGCTTTGGCAATGGTGTGGATCTATCACTTGGTGATGGATGATCTTCTATAGTGGTTGTAGGTGTCATGGTAAGGCTTTTGGATTATGATTCTTATATGCTATGAAATTATTTTGACATCTTGAGTTCCATTCTTAGAGGATAGTTATCTTCATGAGATTGGAGATGGTATTGTGCCATGATGGATTCTTATTTCTAAGATTGGATTTTTGGCATGATGGCGCCCCTTTGGCAAGATATGTTCATTGGAGAAGGTAGTGATCTCCTAGGAGGAGATGTTAGATCATGATGTTATGTGTGTTCCTGGATTTTGCAGACGTGCAATGGGATCTTTGATAGTGGTTTGGTGAAGTTCTCTTTGGTTTTGAGTATTAATCATTTGCTTGAAGCTTCATGATTTTGTAGGATGCATTTGAAGTCGGCATGTACTGGTTGATGGATGCTCATGGATACTAGAGAGACTTGAGGTAAGGCTAGAGATCTCTTGTTGTGGGGATCATGTGTTGGAATGGTGAAATTTCAGCATAAAGACCGAGGAGCCTTCACTTGTTATGGACATGAGCTTATGTTTAGAGTTGAGAGGAGATTGTTCTTGGAGAGACTCTATGAGGCTTGGTGTATCTCAGTGGATCATTCTCATTCCCCACTCTCAGTTCACTCAGCAGAAAATGATCTGATAGGTATTGCCCATGTTATTTCAGATTTATTTTATTTTATGCTTTGATTTCTCATGGATATGGATCTTGAGCTATAGTTTCTAGTTCTGGAGGGTTCATTTGAGGATTACTTGGCATGGTTATCTCCTTAGGTATATGGTTTGTTTTATGAGAAGTTTTGGAGATGTTATTGGGCTGAATTCCTATTTGTGGAATGGATCTTTTAAGTTTGATCTTCCTTGGTTAGAGAAGCTTACATCTATTTTTGTTATATGAGACTAATATGTTTTGTTTGATCTTTCGAGATTGAATGTTCGGGTGTTGGTAAGGCTTTTCAGTTGGGGTTTTGTGAAGGAGATCTTACTTGGCACAGCTTAGCACTTGGTGGTGTTGGCATAAAGACATGATATGGTTTGTGGTTTCTCTTTATGGCCTCATGTTTCTTCCTAGAGGTTCTTATTCATCTAGTATGATCATTGGGTTTGTGGTCATCTACTATTGTTTTACTTTATTGTTTTTTAGCAACAATATGTGTTCTTTTAACGTATATCATTTGAGATGTGGAGGAGATCAAAGGTGAGAGAGTGAGAAGAAAACTATTTGTGGAAGTATGCTCTATTTTGCAGCAGTTGGTTGCAGTTTACAAATCATTGTGACTGTTCTTTGTATTACATGATTTGATTATAAGCCACACTTTAATGTAAGTGCTGATTGGTAGACTTTATGTTGCTTTGGTTGACACTGCTCATGTAGTTTGATTCCTAGGATGTATGCATGCCTTTGGTAGATTATTTTTCATTGGATTGCAGTATCAAAGGTCTTCATATTTTTTGCACATCAATGGTTTTGGTGTGTTTGTTATCATGGGGGGTGTTAACTTTGAGCAGGACAGTGGATTATACAGGGATGAGAGCTACAGTATGGGCTGGATATGTCATGTGCATAAGTTCTATCAATGGTGGGTTTTTTAGTTGGATGTAAACAACTAGATGTGGTTGTTGTTCTAACTATTCTGGAGCATTCATGCTCAATCTTGTTTTGGAAGTGTTTGGACTTTAGAGTTGTGTTCTGGTAACAGGTTTCAAGTTGGATACATTGGTGTGTCTATGTGACATTTAGTGTTCATCATGATTTTGGAATTCTAATCTTTTTGTTGTGTTGGTGATCACTTGGAAGATGTTACAGGTGCTTCTGTAAAGTTCGTGAGCATAGTGGAGTTCACTTGAGGCAGTATGGTAACCTTGGTTGTTCACAGACTAGTTGTGTATCCCCTGGCTCTTGCAAGGTATTCGACAAGTGGGAGAATGTTGGGAAATGAGGTGTCTCAACCTTGCATATTTCCTGTAACATTTATTTGTATTTAATATTTTCCCACGGTCAGTTATTATTTTTATTTAGCTCTAAAATAATGTAGGGGCGTTTGAATTCTTAAATGGCACTTTTGCTACATGTCGGTACCTTGAAAATTGAAATATTAGTTGTCAAAAGATGCCCACATGATAGTATATCATGGAATGACTATTTTTAGAGGTATTATGATAGATTCTATGACAACTGTAAGGGTCAAAAATAGGGGAGAATATTTTGGACGTGAGAGCTTATTTTTAAAAAGGAATCTTGGCTAAGAAGTTAAGCACATGGTTTTGTAAAACCACAATTGGTTTCTTGTATAGTCAAAAGTCTATAAATTGAAGGCTTGAAGAGAATTTTGTGGAGAGGAGAGTTTTATGCAGAGTTATGCTATTAGTTTTTCCTCTAGAGGAGCAAGATTTAAATCTCCATGTTAAGGATTTGAGTCTGCAAGTGTATTGTAACATGTTTGTTGTTGCAGATTAATACATTGGTTCGATGCTTTGGAGTGTGGGGTTTTTTACCTGAAAGGGTTTTCCTCATGTATATTGGTGTCTCTTCTCTTCTGTCTATCTTTCTTCTATTCTTTTTTTCATGTTCTTAAAGTGTTAATTTACATGCCATTATGCTGCTGAAATTTATTTAGATCTGTAAGCTACATTATCTTTCCTCTAAGGGTTAATGAGATGGGAAATCAACTATGTCTGTTTCCGCTTTAAGGGCATAGTAGTATGATCAAGTTATTGAATATCTGTTTAAGAAAAATATAGGATGTTGTAAGGTGCATGCTAGGTTCTCCTTTCCCTTTCACATGTCATTATTGTTAAACCATGCATTCTTCTGTTCATAGTCACATGGCTCAGGAACGAGTCCAAGGAGATGGGGTAATAGATCCTGCTCAAGGCATTGATTCTTTATCCCTTGTTTCCAAGAGAAATAGTTCTCTGAGGTTAGATTAATAACAGAAGGATGGAAATAACTGAAATCCATGATGAACCCCCAAAATGATTACAATATACCCATAAAAGATGTAACTCAAAGAGAGCACATAAGACACCCCCTCTTTTTCAATCAATCAAAGAACCCCCTCCCCCCAAGAAAATTTGATTTGGAACTTTATATTTAGTGCATTTATAATTGCCACCAGCAAGAAATGCTGAGTGGACTTGATCTCAATGCTATTACAAATCCTCAAAGAGAGCATATGCTGAAAATACAACTTTAGAAAAATAACCAATGAAATAAATAACACCACTGTAAGGTACACGAAAAGAAATGTACTTTCAAAAAAAGAATCACCTCGATCTAAGGTTTTATGCAAAAGTTATGCTTCTTTGAAATTCCCAAAACGAGAACTGTGTAGTGTCACGACTAAGAATCTGTAATTTCTAAAAATTCTCTGCATCAAAATTAAAAAATGGCTACACTAGTGCATATAGCACAAAAAAATAACCAAAATAAAAAAAAAATCTTGAGAAACGGAGTCTGTATGAGCAAGAACGTAGCATTTGAAAACTGCCTTCAAATCTGCAACTGCCAATGGAGAGGGGTACTTCTATAGCTTTTTGAGTTTGTTTCTTCAAAATATACACTACATGCAAAAAATAAAAGATACCCAAATGGTTTTTTGATGCTACAAACAAAACCCAGAAGGCATTTTTCTTGCTGATGTACAAAAGATGTTGATCCAATGTAAAAGGAACACCTTTAGCAACCAAAAAATGACCCCAGCAACCAAATAATGACATGCAAAGGATGAATCAGCTACCTAAGACAAGCAAAGGCATGCTACAACCTGCAATACTAATTAAAACATAAAATATGCAAGCCGGTTGACAGATTTGAGCTTTAAAAAACTAGATCTTCATAAAACCTTTCTGATTCTCCAGATCATTCTAAAAACGCAAGAGAAGAGCATACGGGATTTTTTAAGATCTCTACAAAGAATCTAACCTTACAAAACTTGCTCTGATACCATGTTAGAATCCGTAAAATAGATTATAACCCAGAATCAATTGAAAGAGTTAGAAACATAAATTGTAAATGCAAAAGCAATTGGACCAACATAACAATGATACCAAGAGATTGATGTGAAATGCTTGAATGGCAAAATAATATCAGATAACTATCTCCAATATCGAATGAAAATAAAAGCTAGGTAGCATGCTTATATAGACCAAGGAGAGGGAGGAGGTGGCAACACTGACCAATGAGGAGCAACCATCTATCAGACTAAAGATAACAAAGTATCTTCCCAAGATAGCTAATGGATGCTCATATGTAGGAAGGTGACACCTCATAATCCTCTCACCTAATAAAACATGCTTTATTAACCTAAGCAAGCTTAAATAAATGTGTAGGAAAAACCTTATAAAAATGAATAAAAAACCTACAATAACAGAGCTCAACATCCATCCCTAAAGGATTTAATGTGAGAGACCTTTCTTCATCCACTAATGCTTCATCTTTTGAAGGGAGAGCATTGGAACGAAGGGAAGGTAAAATTTTGTTAAAAGAATTGTTAATGATTGTATCTTTAGTGATGTCCAAAGAACATGCAACCAAAGGAGAGGTATCCAAGATATTTGCATCCTTAGTGATATCCAAGGTACTTTAATATTCAACTAAAGGAGGAAAATCGATAGGATGATCCATAGAAACTTCATGCACTATGGTAGGGATAAAATTTCTAATATTGTGAGATGAATGCCCATTATCTATCCATGGATGGTCCTTCATGGGAGGAGGTTCTTCATTCACTAACGCTTCCTCCTCTGAGGGGAGAGCATTGGAATGAAGGGAGGGTAAGGTGATGTTAAGAGATGCATTAATGATTTCATCCTCTTGCGCCAAAATGTCCTCATAAGTGGGAATAACTTTGGGAGAGGGATCCAAATCATAGGGTGAAATAGACAAAACTAGGTCACTGTCACATGTATTAGAGAGTAGATGCATGGTATTATCATGATTTGTAGTAGTAGTGGAAGAAGAGGTATTACCGTCATCTTTCTCATGACAATTCATGGAGATGAACTTAGTGAGATCTTCTAATATCGAAGGATATATACTCATGAGAGTTGTGAAGCTATCAAAATCAAATATATAACAAAGAATTTCATATGTAGAACACATGGAAATGTCAATATCATATAGGCATGCTATTTGATTTAAGACTTGAGGATGATTATTGGTGAATTTAGAGAAATTTTCAAAGTCTATGATGTACGCAAACAAAAATTACAAAGATGAATAACAAAAAACATCCATAATGAAAGTATGACAGAGATTTTATACACCAAATCCCTAGTTGGAGGGAATTGAGTTTTTGAAAATTAAAAAACACACTGATTTCACTACAAACAAAGTGAGTATAATGTCAAAAGTGCTGCACCAAAAGGGGATTGTGGATGATTTAAAAAATTTGCTCAAAGAAGTATGAAGAGTGTGTTAAAGCCTTTAATGTTGAAATACACAATGTGTAATTGCAAAAAATTGAAATTTTAGAAGCAATGATGTGAAAACATGCAACACTAGAGTGCAAAATCAGATTTGAATGAATTGATAACAACAAAATTTGAAATAAGATTTTGACTACAAACCCTAGCTTTGTGTTCTTATATGGAGCCTAATCAGACTCAGAGATTAAATTTTCCCCACTTTTATCAGTGCAGTTTCCCCCCAAATTATTTAATGGAGGTTTGGGGGTAGTGCCCCCAAGATGGGGTCAAGGGGTAGCGCCCCTTGCGCGCTCCCTGACGCGATACAGGGGGGTCGAGGGGTAGCACCCCTGAAACCTCAAACAACTTTTATTATTTTATAAAGGCGTCGGAGTTATTTTTTTCTATTGGCCAACATAAAGAACCCCTATTTTATAACCGACATAAGTCTTGATAAAAATGGCTAAGGGTTAGGGTTTTTGTTGATATTGTATTTGTAGCATTTGCAGTGGTATTGAGTTGCAAGGATTGCTGGTTGTAATTGTTAGAGGAAAATGTGAACAATAGTATTAAACAATTAAATATCCAATAAATCAATGAAATTGATGCAAATACAATAAACAAAGATATTACCTTCATAGACCGATTTACCTCGTAGCTTCCATTGTTGCCTATCTCGTACTGATCTTGTGTATGATTTTAGCTCTCAAAAGTTGTACTTCCTTGCTATTGAAGATGACAATAGGAGAATGGCTGTAGATGGATAATGGAATGAAGACTAAACTAATAATGCAATTCTAATGAAGATGGATGATGGATAATGGAGACACAGTTGGATGATTATGATGATAATGAGGTTATGCAAATGCAATGAAGATACTTTGCCAAAGGCACGCTGGTAGGATTTTTGCAGAGTAAGATTGCTAAAGCTTGAGTTATGCAAAATGGGTGTGAGAACCTCGTTTATATAGGTTGAGGAGAGGCCAAATCCAAGTGTCAGTAGATCCATGACTGGAGGAATTACATGTGACATGTACGGTTGAGGAAGCTTGAGAGAATGTGTACGAATCAGAAGAGGACAAATGTCCAAGCTCCTTTCATGAGTTATGGGAGTTAACAGAATAGATTGAGGAGTTAACTGAATAGACTGATCAGTTAAGTGAATTGATTGGAGAGTTGATTGAATTGATAGATCAGTGAACTCTATTGAT